>CM035595.1:34755972-36070305 GCA_020423425.1 Chrysopa pallens | reverse complement strand
TCCTACTCAGTAAAAGAGTGAAATGTAAAACTATACTCAATACCACACAATCGATGGATAAAACATTATTTCGTGCTTTCATTTAGTTTTGTGCTCATCTTGGATTTTTTTTATTCGGGTTCACATTTTTGTTTCTATTTTGATGGTATAAATTTAATGATGGTTAAGTTTAATTGAAAAATTAAACATATTAATTCAATAGAATAGAAACTATAGAAGTAATTTAAGTGGTACTTTATGCCTGCCTGATGAGCAGGAAAATTGATATGAATTTGCTCGAGTGAATCCCAGTACCCTTCAGGTGTTCAATTTTATATTTATAAATTGCTAAAGGTAATTTATACAAAGACTGGACTAAATTATTGCTGGTCACACTACTTGACCAAATTACTTGATCAATGTGAGACTTATAACTATAATATGTAAGCGTGTAAATAATACATTTGATATTAAATTTACGTCAATTTTTATTGAAATTACCAACAGGGAATACAAATAAATTTTTCTAGTCCTTTATATTCAAAATAAACTTCCATATTTTTAAAGGAGGAAAAAAAATGTAGCGACAAATACGGTACCCTCTGTATTCAAACAACAAATACAATTATTAAGTACATACATTAGCAATACACAACCATTTAATTCAATTTTCCTTCATTTTCATTTAATAAAATTCTTAATGGTATGAGTAATTTATATATATATACAATATAGGGTAGTGGAAATGTGGGCTGAGCAAAAGGGAGAAAATATAATATGGAGTTTAAATAGATAGATAGATGTATGCGTACATCATGTCAAGGAAAACAAAACAAAAGAGAATAATAATAAACGTCATATTACAAAATGGCTGACTAATGAATAAATTACGCATCTTAAATAAATAAATAATTGTTTATTTTTTGGTTTTATTCTTTTTTTTATTGTTTTACCTACATTTAATTTTATTACAATTTAAAAAACAATTGCTTACGGCAAAATTTTGTTCTAATGTACAGAAATTTGTTTGACACAAAAGAATCAAATGCATTTCCGTTTAATGTAGCAATATGTTTGATTAATTAGCTATATAAATGAAAAAGTGCATTTTCTTTATTTCAAATAACTCAAAAAATACTTATGAAATTTGGTATGCACCACATTGACATGAAAACCCTCTGACAAACACTAGGTCTTCATGTCAGTATTGTGCATACTCAATCTCATAACATTTTTATAAGTATCTTTTGAGTAATTTGAGCTCGAAAATTGAGAGAAATACAATGTATATTACATGTTTAATTAAGTCAACAGCTGTGTGGAGGCGCTCTCCTTTATGCCAGGACAATTGCTGTTGATAAACCGCCTGTTTGTTACTATATATGATTTTACAGATAATAATTAACAATTTTTAAAAATAATTAAAAACTCATGTTTTAATAATACATAATTTAATTAAAATATTTAATATTAATTATTTGAATATTTTCAAAACAATTATCATTGTAAATGCGATAAAATAGGATTAGGGAAGCAAAACAATTTTGTCCAAATGCCATATGACACGTAACATATATAGAGGATTCGAACAACATTGTAGGATTACTAAACATTAGTATTTTGAAGAAAAAAATAAAAAACGAAGTATAACATTCAATGATATTCCACCATATTTTAATAGACGAAAGAAAGTAATATCCAACAAAGTCAATTGTTTAAATACCTCGAGTATATATGAAACATAAGTATGTGTGCTAGATACAATTTATAGTTAATTTTATTTGCGAGTTGAAGTGGTCCATCTAAGAGAAAAAATTGTTTCTTGAAAATGATTACTTTTGCCTTAGAATTCTTCCTACCTTTAATTACCATTAAATTTAACAAAAGCTTTATGTTCTTGTTTTTGTATTATCTTGTTCAAAGTCAGGTAACCTTTTGGATAGATGAATTGACAAGATTAAATTAATCCATAAAATTAATGCCTTGATTTTATAAGAACCCAAACAAAAAATTTCATTCTGCAATCTCTACATCATAGAGTGAAAGTATGGTTAGCATTTTTTATGGCCACCATTTTTCCCTTCAACCAAAGAAATTGACAATTATTTTAAAGATTTGCAGTATGGTAGAACTTGAAAGAAATTCATGTAGTACCCAGAAGCGAATCCGAGACTTTTGATTTGATAATTCAACATGCTACCGCTACACAATTCCACTAATGATTTCTAAATATTCGAATTTCAAGTTACCAAAACATTTATCTTTAAAAATTTCCGAAATTCCCTGTAAATTGCATTAATATTAAAATCATTCGATATTTGAAATTAATTTTATATTCAAAAATTAATACTATTTACCAAAAAATTATTGAAATTGATAAAAAAAATAAATAAAATATTTTAATTCAACATAAATCAATCAGATATAGGAGAGTTAGGAGGTACATGCAGGCGTCATTTTTATTATGCCAATATTATTATTAAATTATTTATCTTTTCAATAATTTCAAAATCCTAAAGTCAATATTTAAGATTATTTTGTGCACTGATACTCTTATTTAATTAAAACATATTTGCCATTTATTTCGTAAAGGTATTTAAATATTTGATTGATAATTTTATATAGTTACTTATTTAAATTTTTATGTTTCTTAAAAATTTCTATTTAGGACGATTTAATACATGTCCAAATAATGAAATAAAACGCCCGACTAACGACAACGCGGATTATTATCGGATTACCAGTTTATCACTCTTTATACGAGTGATGTTGAGGTTATTTCAGCTTTTCTTGAAGTTGGCTCCATCGGCTTTCTTCGAACTTGGTAAATTTACAAAACATTTTGAGCTCTACAATTTTTAAGTGAAACATTTCTCTAGGGAAATCCAAATGATGGAGAGTAATTACGGGCTTCATCTGTGTATAAACATATTGAAGACACTAGCATTAGGTCGGTGTGTACATATTATTAAAAAATAAATAAAATTTGGCTTAAATAAAATTCTATATTTGTCATCGAAATGTGAATCTAAACTAAAATTAGATACAATAGTCCATTGTTTGTAAATAAATATTCCACGTGAACATTTCTATCTACAATTTGATTAGTTGTTTGAAGGATATTATGTTCTAGTTCACTATTATTTATGGTATGCAATGCCCAATTTCCTAGATAAAATTATTTTGTATTTTTATAAATACGTATTTCGATTACAAAGTAGTCATCATCAGTATGAATTAGCTAGGTGCACCAAACCGTCACCAAATTAACAACGAGTAACATCTCCTCAGAGAATCATTACAACTAGCTAATTCATACTACTTTGTAGTCGAAATATGTATTTAAAAAATTACAAAATAATTTGATCGAGGAAATTGAGGCAAAAAATCGAAATTTAAGCCTTAATGTAATCGTGCACGGAATGCATGATCAATGGACAATTGAATCTAATTTTACTACAGACTCAATTAGATAACAAATATTTAAAATTAAATTACAATTGATTCAAAAACAAAGAAGTTACAAGATTATTTCCCATTTTTTTCTTGAAAATGATAAATAACATGGAATTTACATTGGAGAGCTAACAAGTGATGTAATAAATTTAGTATTTACTTTTTTTGTTTAATCAAGAACTTAGAATGTTCATATCTTGCTTGTTTTTCAAGATTTCTACAAAAATAACTTGAGATTCATGTTCAGAAAGTAAAGATGATTTCGTCCGGAAGCATATTATATAAGGAAATTCACAACATCATCGACCACAAGACACATTGATATGCGGATATAATAGCATATATTAGCGGGAATGTAGCCTACCATATATTTGTAATCAATTTTTGTTATTGAAAAATGATTTAATCTAAAATCATTTCAATATATACGTACGTAAACCCTTAAAATATATTTTTGATCCATTTAATAATAAAATACACATACGATAAAATAATTTTATAAAAACATTAAATGAACAATATTTCAAATGCTATAACACAGTACTTTGAATTCCACCCAAGAAATAAGTGTATTTATTTTGGGATAAAACACGTAAAATTTTATACACAGATGGTATCATAATAATAATAATATTGTGTGTAATCAATCGATAAAATTATTTGTAAATAAAATATCATTTAAATGAAAATAATAAATAAATAAATTTGATGGGCATACGTTAAATTTTCGATCGATTATTTTTATTACACAAAGAATAAAATACAATATTATGTATAGAATAGGAGAGAATACAAGACCTGTTTTCATTTTATTGTATAAAGTATTTAACTAGAATAATAGCCTTTAGATTTTCATTAACAAATCGATATAAAATTATAATAAAGTACTTTAAAGTGATTCCATACCTTTGTTAAGAGCATTCGAATATTTTTAAAGAAATGTTTTACCTAAGGCTGGATCAAGCAACGATTAATTTAACGCTGAAACGAAATTCAATTGAAACAACACGTTCTGGTAGAAATCAACGCTGCACGTCAGAAGTTTATATGAAATTGAATAGGGAGAGAGTAGAGTGGGGTCAAAAGGGTAAGAGTTTTAAGTTTCAAAAAAAAGTTGAAGCAGATAAATTTTTTAAATAAATTAGTTCTTTATATTTTTTTGGCTATTAATTAAAGTAATAAAAATTATTATCAAATTATGATAAGTTTTACAATCATTAATTTAAAAGTTTTAATAATTACAGAAAATTTGTTAATAAATTATCTCAATAAGTGGCCAGAACTTGAATTCTGAAGAATAAATAGTTTCTGAGAATTTCGGTTGTTTATTGAAAAAGACATTTTCCATGGACCTGAAATACCCAATTCAAGATGATGCGATCTTAAAGAATTCTATTTCGACATAAACATAATACTAAATTAAATATTTTAATTTTATTGTTAATAAGTACGTACATTTAAAATTGCTGCTAATTGGTAATTTAAATAGAAACAGTTACTGCGTTTCATTCAGCATCAGTACAAAGAGTTTTACATTTGATCTTGTTATACTAATATCGTCCAGAGTACAGGTGTTGTCTAGATGAAATCTGACTAGATTTATAAATAAATATAATAATGTGTTTTAAATTACAAAATACCTTTTACTTTAAATAAGAACACGTATTCAAAAATGATCATAAATATTAAGTGATATAATTTATTCAAACATTATTTATTATCATCAAATGATAAATACCACATCACATATGTCAATATTAAGTGATGATAAACCCTCACTCAACCTTCAAAACTACCCTCCTTATATATTCTTAGTAGTGGAGCGCCGTAAGACATAAAAATGGTAAAATCTCGGAACCCAGGGCCAGTCAATGAATCTGTATAACAAGTGTTTGACTGCATTATTAAAACCGCAAATAAAAAAGTTAAAAAAAAAAAATTGGCCGATCTCGATTACAACAATTTTTATAAACAATTTACTGAAAAATGAAAGGCGCAAGGGGGAAAAAATGTTTACAGTAAAGATATTAATTTTATATGTAATAAATTATGTTTGCAGAGTAAATTCAATGTTAATTTATTAGATTTTCGTAAAAAAATTATTTACAAAAGAAAATTTAACCTTAACTATATACATTATTGTTCATTATTGTCGTCGTCGTCGTCGATTTCGTTGATGTAGATTGTAGGTAAAGGATTAGTACAGCTATCACCATTGCATTCTGAGCAAGCTGCAGTGCAGTTTAATCCACTTTTCCTGCACCCACAAGATGCTCCACATCCTGTTTTGCATGCGCAAAAAATAATTTTTAGTAAAGATTCTGGAGCTGGTCGCTGCGTCATTGTTAGCGGTATCAATATTCCGCGTTCATCTTTCCAACCCCATTCTTCTGGTGATATTTCTTTTCCGAACCATGTTTGAACTTGTAAATATACTCTTTTGAAGTGTTCAAAAGCGGCATCTGCAGTAGGTGGTAAAGACGGCAGTTTAACGCAGGTATTTTTGGCAGTTGCTTTCAAAAAAGAGTTATATCTCAATGCATTAAGATCTTTTATTTTTTGGGGGGCATTATATAAAGCAAGAGTGCATGTAACACCAGCTTTAAAAATTTCATTGATGTCTTTGCATTCATTTTTAAAAACTGTCGCAGCATTTTGCAAGTCCGTTCGTTTTTCGAAATTTTTTGCAAACACGTTTTTGCCACGTTTAAAAAAAGCTGACGTCGTGTCACATCCAGTGAATGCATGTAAGAACAGAATATGCTCTTTACACTTTGGTAATATTTTTTCTAAACTCTTAGAAGAGTACGCTCTTTGCAGTATTTTGCCTTTGGATGGTTTTCTAAAATAAATTTCTCGGTCTGGTGGTGAGAGCGCAGTCAATAAAACTAAAACATCTACATCCTCGGACACTACAGCAATGTTTTCAGATTGCAGATTAACAGCAGTTTCAATTATTAGTCTGTCGGCATCAGCTTCTGCTTGGCAAGAAAATATTTTATTTTCTGTGAGTGTTTCTCGTAGCATATCTATAAGCCTACTCTTATTTTTGGCATTCGATAAAAATTTTTCCTGCGCTACTTTTAGTGGCATGGTTTTATCAAATATTATGTCATTACATGCGTTTTTTTTACAGCGACGCGTTCGTTCCATTGATTTTGTGCAGCTCTTCTTGTAACCATCAAATACGACATAAATGTTGTGTCCATAATTATTATGTAGATATCTGACATAATGTTGACAAATTGTACCGAAATTTTCATCTAATTGCCACTTGCAACGATGTAATAACATCCCTCCATCAATGACGTAGGAAAATTTTCGTACATCGTTCACATCCACTGACACTTCTGGGAATATGTCATAAAATGTAGATTTTGTTGTTTTTCGTATTTCACCATCTTCAAAGAGAGCAAGAGGATAAGGAGCTAATTCATAAGTCAAGTAGTTTTTTAGTTCTTCATCAGATTTTTTTAATACGCATATACGCTGAAATAATAATAGCGGATCAATTGGAATAATATCATCATTCACTTTGATTTTGCTAGTGGATGCCAACAAAGGAATGATCTTGTCAAAGTTTGTAAAACTCAGTAATTAACTTTTATCACACTCACTCCACAATAATATATTTATTTTTTAATTATTTTCTTTTTTTTTTTTTCGAAGCAAACAACAACTACATATGAAGCCTAGTAAGTTGTCACGTGTACTATTCTGCTAGGGCCCGCGTTAACAACACCCAACAGCTGCTGTTGCCCCCTCTATTCCCCTCCCCACCCTTCATCGTTATACCTGCAGTCCCTTGAGACCCAACATGAAGTTTGTAATAGTTCTTCTTTTTAAAATCTAATTTTACACTAATATAACTTAAGGAAAACTCCAAAAAAATAATAATTATTTATAATAATTATTAAAAAATTAAGATCGGACAAAATATTTTTTTTAACATTTTTCTATATGCTATTAAAAACACATTGCCATAGTTTATAAAAAGATTTATTTACTGGCCCTGGATTCCGAGGTATAAACCTTACGGCGCTCCACTATAGGTAAATAAACTAAAAACCGTATAGGTATTAATATTCAGTCTCATTGAACTAGTCTATGTGTGTATATAAACTGTACTGTGTGTGCCAGTGATCTATAATGTCACAAGAAAATTAGGATTAGAATAAATATAATTTCATGAAATATAACTATTCAAAATTTTTATATTTTTTTTAAATGCAATATATAGATTAGATTAGTCTCGGTCAAAACAAACCCATCTACTGAAGTTTTCAAATTTTTTTTTTAAATTAAAAAATACAATTTTTTATGGTGTTTAAAGGTCTTAATAGAAATCGTGTATTTTTTAATTTAAAAAAACATGAAAAGCTCAGGTAGATTCATTTTTTTTTTTTTTTGGACCGGATTCATATTTAAAAAATTTCTCTATCTCTCGCCGCCTAGAAATTGAAAATGTAGCCCTCCCATTTGCCAACGCTTGTCGATGTAAATATTGATGAAATCCGCATCAAAATCTGATCGTTTTGGCGCGGGCAGTAAGGAAGATAGCAGTGAAAAATTGATTTAATTTAAAATTTCGTTCAAAAATTTTCAATGTACATAATTAGCCCTATCTAGAGTTTTATTTTAACTGTTGATTAACTTTATTTGAGATGAAATTGATATGAATCTAATAATTTTATAAAAAATATTACAAGCAAAAGAAGATTCCTTTTAAAAAACAAACATTTTTTGCATTTGAATTTCATTTATCACTTTTGATTTAAAATTTGGATCACAGATCCATGGGACAATTTACCGATATTAATACTAATAATATAACATAAAGGTTCAACAAACACAAAACAAACAATTTATATTGCTGTGAATTATTTTTGTATTTGATAAACAAAACAAATATATTTCAATATATTAAACAGAAAAGAAGAAAAGTTGAAGAGAATGTTGCATCTGTAACACACTGTAACACAACCCCTAATATCATCCCTATAGTGATAAATTTTATATAGTATTTTGCATATATACAGAACCCACCCTTCTTATACACCATACTATTATTGTAATATAGCAGACCAGTATTTATAGTTTAAAACGTTTTGTTATTTACAGTAATATTTATCACCAAACACAATAACAACAACATTTGACAAATTTAATGTTTATTGTTAATCATTTGTGATTATTATCGATTCTCATTATCATCATCATGTGTGTTGGATAAATAAAAATCCTACCTTTTTAATGTTTTTTTATTTATTTATTTTTTTAATTTATAATGTTGTATGTTATTGATGAGAGATCTGGTTAACTGGTGTTAAAGCTCAATTTGATTATTATGCTAATGATTCAGTTTAATAATTTGTATTAATGTTTTTTTTATTTGTTTATTAATGAGATTGAATTACATTATTAAATACCTGATACTTTTTTGTATCGATGGTAATTAGATGGATGTTTTTTTAATTATTTTGAAAACATCATTTTTAATGCGGTTTTAGTATTTGAATAAACGAATCATTCGCTTGTATTTTATCATCATTTTCATATCAGCTATTCAGCTATTTGAAAACTTATTTATACGATGAGACTCACTTACAACCCAATAAATTACGATGGATATATCGTCAAAGAATAGTTGATTTGTTTGCTTCTCACTGGTTTGTTTCTCACAAACTAATAAGGCCGTAAACAGGGGGTTGCCACCTCATAAAAAATTTACCGTTCTAAACGAAATTCGAGAAAACAAATTTTCTTTAAATAATTTTCTCGTGACCAATTTCCTTTTTTAATTTGTGTCAATCCCATTCTTAATGTTACCAAAAACATTTATTCGTTGGCGCCGTAAAGTAATTGATCACAAGCAAACAATTCATTGAATTTTTTAATTCAATTTTTTTTTTTAATATTTTTGTTTTTTTAATTTAAGTTCGTTATTATTTTTAAAAAAAATTTTCCCAGTATTTTGAATAATACCTAAACAACAGCATACTTTTTAACACTTGCTAAATTACTCTTACTGTAAAATAATTAATAGTCATATAATATAAAGAATATACTAATAAAAACTAGTGTATATCGGAACACAGTTCTTACAAAGGAACTTAATTATCAAATTATAAGTGTGAGGGATTTTTGTTGAAATGTAAAATGTCTAGGTAATAAACCACTTGGTACTTGCTACTTGAAGTGTCTAAGTCACCATGAATCAGATATAAATGTAATATTTGTAGAACACTGGCTACACATTGTTACAAAACATATTATCGTTGAAATTTAATAAATTACTAATATAACTAATTGTAATTTCCATTTCTTAGTTTAAAATAGCAAATACCAAATGCAAAAATGTAATGTTGTTAAAATTGATTTTATGACAAAGATACATTTTAATTAAACAAAGTACACAATATAATAATAATAATAATAAGTTTGTATCGTTATGACTCTAAAATGTATGTTTTTCTTTTTCACACAAATGATTTTCATTCGTGATGTCATCACGTTGATGGCGATACCCCGGCTACCTACCTCTAGCATCAGTTAGTAAGTGCTTGCTTGTTGTGTGACGTTTATCATCAGGAAAGCATAACGGACGATGACGACAATTAGTTAAACTCAACAAATATCATCGCAGAAAAACATTACAATATACAGTGTTGTATGTAAGAACTATATAGTGTGTAAGCATATGGACAGAAACACTTATCATTCGTGTATTACTCGAGATTTCACGCACGAATAGCTCTTGTATTTTAAAAAGATACTGTAAAGCTAGCTAAACCCTGAAAGTCTATTCTAAATATAATTAAATGAATTTCAGTATACAGTTTCGTATTTGTCATTTCAAGATCAACCTCTTCCTCCCAGTATTGGCAGTGAGATATGACATAGTCTTTGTTCTCTTTGAGGATTTATTCTAAAGATTGGTAAAATAATTTTTGAAATCAGATAAGTAGTTTTGGTTAGGTTTTTTTGTTTAATCTGCGTGAATATCTATAGCCAAATCCGTTTTAGAATTTTCTTTAGTTTGGTTTATTTAAATCAAAATTGTAGATTAGGCATGATAGATACACGAACAGGCAAAAACTAATTTTTTCCAGTCACAGTCAGAGGTAGGGCAGCTTAAGTGAAGAATTTTAGATTTACTCGTACTATTAAGATATTGGAGACATCTTACCCCTTGTTGAGTACCTCCACCAAACCTTAGATCTCTATATGGGTAGTCAATCAGAATATTAAATCGAAAAAATTGATAGTTAGATTTAATCGAGCGCGTCAGATTGAGATATGGCATATTACATTCTATAAAGTGTACATTTTATTAATCTGGCGATTTGTGAGAGACGCAGGCGGCGTACCTTTTTTGAAAGTTTGTAACTCACTCATTCTATTGCGCCACGCTCAAATCGTCAAATTAGTAAAATATACACTTTTCACCCGAATGTTGATGGATCTATTTTTGGTCGAATTTGATTTTGATGCTTTCCCTTTCCTTTCAGATGTACAATAAGGCTTGGAGCTATTTTAATGATTAATTCATGTAGTCCCAAACAAACCCCTTTGGAACACTTGTTGCTTTTTTCGATAAATATTTCCTTTTTGTGGTAAAAAGTGTTTTAAATTATCCTCATAGTTATATACCATCTAAAAACGAGGAGGGTTCTAAAGTTGGTCTCTCTAGATCCAGATACTTTTTATTTAAGCAATTATTAACATAAGTCCACTAACAGAGTATAATGCTCTATCGACAAGAAAGTACCTCTAGGTTCTACTCTAATTATTACTTTAAATAATCAACCATATTTTTGGTTTTTAAATAGAAATAGTGAGTGGACCTCTTGAAAATTTACACAGAATAATCTTACAATAATATTTATTTCAATTAAAAAAAGTAAGTGATTGAATCAATTTGAAACTTGAGAATGCATTATAAAATGATATTTTGAATAAAGTACCAATTTCGGACAAATGCATCAGAATTTCTATGTCTGATGAATTATTTTAAATATAGAAGTTAATAAATGTTAATTTAAACACGTCAAAAAATACTGTTAAAATATCAGCAAGTTATAAATCGGTATTGTACGATAATTAGTATTTAAAAAAAAAATTTCCTTTCTATTCGTGTACTTACTAAATAGTTATACACAACACACAAAGTCATTAAACTAAACGATATTCCCGGTCCAGTCATTGTACCTAAACGTAGATGTGTAGTAATGTGTTAACGAAGTTTTATATCCAATGTTATATACATTTATATTTTGTCCACTAAATATATCTATCTATATATATACGATATAAGGGAAACACCCCCTTAAAACGGCAAATGGCCGTAAAAACACCCTCTTAATTAGTACATTATGTAATAAACCATTCATTCATGATGGTCATTTCTATAAATAAATGGTTGGTGTATTCAGTGATCAATGAGTATTAAAATTATTATCAATAATTTCATAGAATGGTTCTTAATTATTTTTTGAACTTGTTTTGATTTTAAAAGAACTAGGCGCAGTCAAAATCATTTTCTTGAAGTGAAAATATTTTAAGATTTCTGGAAAATATTTCCAAAAAATTTCAAGACAATCTGACAAATAGCTTTTGAGATATTCGATATTTCCGGACGGGCGCTCTAGAACTCGTCACGACTGTACGTATCAACCTTAATGAAAATTGAAAAATGTTTTTCTTGAAACTATGTTTTCAAAGTTGATGACAACAATAATTCAAAATTACTCCTATTAGACTACATTTCGACTTTTTTCCCAATTGTATAGAGTAAAATTGTTTTATATATAAATACGTATTGCTACTACAAAGTAATCATCATCTGTATTCATGACCGTCAACAATTTAGCAACCACTAACATGTCTTCAGAGAATCATAACGATTAAATAATTCACAATGATGGTGATTATTTGGTAGTCGAAATATGTATTTAGAAAATACAAAAATCTATTTATTCTAATTTGGATGCAATTTATATATCTTATAGTCGATTAAAGTTCGAAATAAAGGAACAATTGTATTTCCAAAATGTACTTCGGAAAAGCTAATTTTCTACAAAAAAGTATTCTTAAAAAAATCTTGAATTTTGCTTTGATTTCAAAATAACTGAAAGAGGGTCAAAATTGGCCACTCATTACTGCAAGCATAAAACTTTGGCCTTGATCGAGCGGTTTTAATTTGAAAACATCATTTTAAACAAGAATTTGGTGTTTTTTTTATTCCCTCTATTTGAGATTTAAATGCAACGATCCTATAATCGACCATCGTCCCTCAGTTCATTATTTAATTAATGGAGAAAAGTACATACTGAACCATCATCGGTACACAAACAATAGTTTATCTCATTTATAAGATGAAATCATCTAGCAATGCTATTAAATAATACAGCTCATTGATAACGTTGGATTTAATAGCGATA
Organism: Chrysopa pallens; assembly: GCA_020423425.1. NCBI lineage: Eukaryota > Metazoa > Arthropoda > Insecta > Neuroptera > Chrysopidae > Chrysopa > Chrysopa pallens. Next base: position 36,057,427 of record CM035595.1, on the reverse strand, counting down.
AAATATCGTTAATCTATATATTTTGGTTTTATAGAATTTTGTGTTGTAAAATTAATCCAATACCTTATACATGGCTATACCAATTCAACTAATTGATTCAATAAGTGTTCAGTAAATATGTAATACATTAACTTGACCGGATATACATAATGTATAAGGTGTTCCTGAAAGTAAACAATATTCTACCAGGTTTACATTCACGAATTTTCTACAAAATATAACCAAATTATTTACTACTTTAGATCGGTATACCCTACGTCCAAGAATTTTTGCGTAATTTGTGCTTTTAATCGTTATTAAACGACTACAATTTTTTAATGCAAAGTAAATAAAGGAAAAGGTACCTATAGCAAATTGTTCCTTTAAATCTAAAATATTTTGAAGTGGGTGGAAATTTTAAAAGCATACTATGAGCTGTTAATGATTATCAGATTTTCTGATTATAATTTCTTATCAGATAAATCTTATCATGTGCGCCGTCCTATTATAGTATTTTTCATTTCCATAGCAATGCAGTAGATTACAGGTTGAGGGAGATTTCTCCCTGACTTAGATCTTAAAATAGAACTCGGCCAAGGAAAAATCTAAAGGTTACATCAATATGAAGTTGCATCAGAAAAAATCTGATTGTTACAGAATTTGACCTGCATAATCTACTGCATGAAAAATGGAAGAAAGATAAAAGATTTTTTTCCAATAAACTATTTTAAAGTTTTTAAAAAGCAGTTTGAGAAGTTTTTCGTTTTCATGTCAAATGTTTTAGCATTTGGTCAGATATAATATCTGTTAATTTGTGCGCAAAATTAGAAAGAAATGCAATTAAATGTCTTTTTTTTTTGGTTCCACTTAACGGTTTAATGAAAGTATATACTAACTACACATTATGTTATCGCAGATCATTCAGGATCACCTTGTATTATTTTTTATCAGCATGCAATATTCCTTTATCTGTATTTAACTAATTTCCTTTACAACTATTACAAAATAGTTATCTGTCGTATTATAACTTTAACATTTATTTAAACATTTTCAAATAGAAATACAATAAACCTTAAGCTGTTTATTATATGCATGAATTTGTTCGTGTTTCGATAATATGATTTAATTTATGTTCTATTTAAAATACCCTTAAAATTTAATTAGTAGATATTTTTCGGTAGCCATATGTTTTAAACTAATTACTTATACAAGTTTATTAAGGTTTAAGCTAAATATATTTACAATTTATATATGTATTACTAATTAATAGTTAATTATAAGTTTTAATTCGAAAATTGTTTATGGTCTTAGAATTAATTGTTTTTTTACGCTTCTTTTAATTAGCTCATTACTTCTACATTTTGAAGAAGAATTATATGATATGGATCAAATATGTGCCTGATATCTGTATACGTTGCCGCGGATATCCGCAAGAAAATAGATCCGTTTCTTTTTCAATGCATCTTAACGGATTTATTTCATTATTAAGTTTCATTATATATATGAATTTATACGTAAATGTAGCAATAAAATACTGTTAAACTCCATCAAAATAATTTGTATTTCTTAAAAATTTTGTAATTATTTTTTAATTATAAGTTATAATAGTTAAAAGTTGTTAATATTTTGTGAGATGTGTAATTATCACAGTATTTCTGCAGGTTGATTGATAGGCAAAATCGCCACGAAGAGAGACAGAGATGCCCATCTTATGTTAAGCACAGAATATTTTTCAAGTTTTCGTGCTTGATGTAACAGAATAATCACTTAGATTATTTTGCTCTTTTTAAACAACTATCCAATATTTATTCATTTCCTAATAATAAAATATACGACTTAATGTACAAAAGTAATAAAATATTTTATTGCTTTTATTCAATCATTATTAATAAACATTATTAATTGTTTGTAAAATTGCACAGAATGGGCAGTAAAAAAATTATTAGTGAATCATAAGGATATTATTTATTGGCACCGCTGAGAATATTAGCTTGGAGTATCTTTGCTAATGACACAATTCTTCGGATGCATAAAATGCTACAACTAAGCTATTTGGGTGTTTTATTCCTGTAATATTCCGAGATAGACGCTTTTAATACGTTACAAATTATTATACGCGACATATATACAATATGTCAGATTAAACTAAGTAAAAAAAATTTTGGTACAAGTTTTCATGGAATCACCTAATTTTCACACGTCCATCCGTTGATACGCATGTCGGTCCATCATCAATATTGAGTTCGAAACTTTGGTGATGAATTCTTGACATAAAAACTTTTAAGCCATATCCATGGCCCAACTTTTAAATCATAAAAGATAAAAGAAAAATTCAAAAACGAAAAATGTTTGTTTTTCTGAAAAGAAACAACTTTTGCCTGAATCATTTTTTTGTAAAATATTTTGATTCACCACAAATTAAGGTAATTAACACATAAATAATTTTCTTCTTTGAGATGATCCCAAACAACCGTTCTTAGTAAGTCTTTAAGTTACACAAACTATTATCATATCTATAACAGGATTCTGGCTTCAGTCGTTTTTGAAATTTCGTGATTGGTTTTTTAGCATTACTGTGTTGTATATAATAATGGCTATTATCATTTCAAAAATCTTTTATTTTAACAAAAATGTAATCACCTTATTCGGGAAAAAAGTATTTTTAAAATGTTTTAATACTACTAAAAAATAATTGAAGCATAATATTATTATTTTACTGAATACTTATATCGAAATGAATAGATTTTTTTGCAGGTTTATTCATCTGATAATCTATAAAATTGAATTATATATTCGTACATACAAATAATAATAATTACAATAATGAGTAATAGGATTTATAGATTGGAAATAAGTGATATAATAATAATTTTTTTTTTTGCAAGAGTTGTTTTTATTGTATAATATGTTGTTTACTCATATGTCACACAATTTCATCAGTTATATAACATTGTATATTTATTTATTTATATAAATACATACGTATTTTATATAACCAGTATATATTTAATGTTCTAGTAGGTAGAGGTGCCTCACTACGTAAATAAATAACACTAAATGGATTATTTAGGGTGGAACCAGATGATTGAAACTTTCAACTAAATTATATCTATTTATACTCAAATAAATGCTTTTCTATTTATTGTAGTATTTATAAAAACGGACTGTAATGGGTTGTTCAAAATTTTGGCACTCCAAATATATATGTATGAATACTATTTTCAATTTAGTACAAGCGCTTAGTGTAACTCTTGGAAATATTGAAGATAGCGTTTAGTGGAAGACACAAAAATATTAAAGGCAGAAATAAATTTTGATATAGGTTTCCATAAAATCACTTAGCCCATACCGCTTGTAAATGATAAAACAGAACGAAAAAACGAAAAGATATCGCGCTAGAGTTTCAAGGGAACTTTCAAGACAAATATGTGTACTATTTAGAAACAATTGATGTGGTCAAAACATTCCTATCGAATTTTTTCAATTTGTGCATCCTGTACATTCGATGTCAAAAGTAAATAGCGGAATGTTATTATTTTCAAAAGCAGAAATTTTTATAAAGAATTACTTTTATTTTGTAAAAATAAGGCCTGACGCATATTACGTCGTCTGTGGCACAGCGGAATTTTTTATAACATACAGAAATGAATGTGTCAGCGTAAATTGACGACTGGATGCTACGCAGCGTAACTGGCTATACGCGACAGTGACGTGTCAACTGTGTAAGAAAAAAGCGTGGAATATGCGTTTCCCAACCCAGTCATGTCGTGTCGCGGTGTGCCACACGCGCCCCAATACTTATGACATTTTTGGCAATTATTTTGAGGCAATTTATAAATTACAATTTACAAACAGTTATAAATATAAATATTCGCGTACGAATTTTTTTTGAAGGAATACATTTTATTTAGTTTACTGTATCTTAATAGTCACCCCCTAATGAAAAGTATGTATGTACATTGTTCACTACTTTTGAATCACTCGATACAAGTAAATTTGTTATGTAAGTGTGCTTACGCATAATAATTTGTGAACCTGCTATCGAAAATTAAATGTTAAAGCATTTTATTGTTATAGAATAATGAAAAGTATGAGATGTTGGAATAAATTTGTGCTAATTTTATAAAGTGGGTCCCAAAATTGTTATCTGATTATACATATAAATATTTATGACAGTATTATACATGAATTTTTACCTTTAACTTTTTTCTGGTAAATCTTGGAGTCTATTTCTTTTTTAAACTATTTTTTTAAATCTTGGAGTCTATTTTAGGGATCAGGACGTATTTGTCAATCCCAAAGTGTGTTAAATGTCGTATTTTCATTATCTGTAAAATCGCAAGTGATATATCATTTGTAATCGGACCATTTCAAGTTATATGTATAATCACAATATTAACAGTATGGACCAAGAGATTACCGTGACCAAGAGCCCAAAAAGATTCCTGATTGACTAATAGAATTACTTTATTAGAAGAGATTGTATTTATAGAATAGAAACACCTATCGTAAATGAATCTCAAGCTGGCATTTCTCCTCTCATATGTGAAAAATTTGATTTCGGAAACTTGCTTCTCGCTATTTTTGATATTTATGGCCAAAAGGACAATACAAAAGTTAATCCAAGCGATTTCATTCAACTTCGAACAATGTAACGATGTAAAATGTAATTTATTTAGCGTTTGCTGTAGTGGCGATATTATTTTTTTTAAATGCCTCAAACTCATTTTGGTGTTTTTGTCCAGTTTTAACAGTTTTTATTGCTTATCAGCCTTAAAGTACGTACTTCTCCCCTTATGACAATTGATTTAACTTGGGGTGTGTTTTTTGTGATTGTATAAAAAACCTCAATAAATCGTTGAAAAGTTCAAAATTTTTTTTCGCTATTTATGGCTTTTCTAGGATAATTAAGATCTGAAAAATTCAAAAATAACATTTATTTTACGATCGGTCGACTAATTTTTGAGATTTTATATGAAATATATCCGCTAAATCGGCCTCTAGATCGGATTTATGCAGATATCTAAAAAACTAAGCATCCGATCGTTAAATAGATGTTATTTTTGAAATCTACGGGTCAAAATACACTTATAAAAATGGATTTTTCGAAATCGGATTATAAAAATGTTTTTCGAATTTTCGCAATTTTTTTAAGGGGTACCCCTTTGAAAAAATCGAAAAAATTGGGAAAAATTTTTTGCCCCCAATTTGGATGAAATACACATTTAAGGGTAACTTTGACCCGCAGATTTCAAAAATATCATCTATTTAATGATTGGACTAGTAGTTTTTGAGTTATTGCTAAAAATCCGATTCAGAGGCCGATTATTCGGGTGTATTGCATGCAATATCTCGAAAATTAGTTGACCGATCGTAAAATAAATATTATTTTTGAATTTTTTAGACCTAAATTATACAAGAAACTCCATAAACAGCGAATAAAAAATTTTGAACTTTTCGCCGGTTTTTAAGGTTGAATAAGATTGTGATTGAGTAAGAAATTTCGAAAAATTAGAGGATTAAACCGCTCGGAGCTTAATGAAATCGCTAGAAGTAACTTATTTACTCTTGTTTTAGCGAAAAACATCAAAACTAGCGAGAAATAAGATTTATAAATTGTTGATTTTATCATTTAATTGTCATTTAACGGAACAGGTGTCTTTATTTACGATGCATAATTGGAAAAATATTTCAATTTCACTACGTTAGTATTACAGAAAAAACTCAGAAAGTATTTAATTTAAAACTAAAGTTTAAAATACAGTTGGGTGTTATTATTCTTTTTCGTTACTGTTATTATATGATCAAAGTGTTGTTGGGCGATAATTTCTCCCTCTGATAAAGTGTAGCGTAGTCTTTTGTTATATTTATTTTGTTGTCTAATCTAAAATTTATGTTAACAAATGACATTAATTATACAAACACTTATCCAATTATATGATAAATATAAGCTGTATGTACAATTTATACATATATTTTCAAAGCTGTTACTTTGTTGTTTAAAAAAATTATGTATAGAAATAAAACTTGTTTAAGCTTTACATTATTAAAAGCAGTCAACAGCCAACTAGTAGCTCCATCATTCATATTTTAACAATACACATGTATCTTCTATTATAATCTAATATATCTTCTATTGTAAACAATTTCATATAAATTGAAAATTTCCTTGAAAGAAAATTTAAGACAGATAATACTTTTATTTTAAAATACAATAAATTACATGTGAAAAAATTTCTTAAATCAAAGTGCAGAAATTTTAATGTATAAAATAATTTGTAGCATTTTTTCTTAAGGATGTTTGAGAAATATATAAAAATGTTACAGGGCGAATGAAAATTTAGTAAAACGTTCTACATTCCATTCTAAATCACCTGTATAAATTACAAGCCCAATTCACGAAACTGTTAAATAGAAATTGCAATTAAAAAAATACAGTAATTTTGCAGTTTTACATCTTATGGAGATTCGTTAGTTGAACGGATTAAATTTATTTTTATTAACTAAGCTTATAAGAGCTATTAATATAAGCTACCAGGAAATTTCAATCTTTAATAATAAGTAACTTGTTCTAAATATTAAAATTAACTAAACGGTTTTCGAGACTAAAATTTATTACGTAATATTATTACCTTCCATCGATATTTATACAAGTAATTATACTATCAATACCACATTTAATAAATATATTCAACCCCTTAGATTAATACAATTACCCTTTATTACCAATAAAACTGTTATAATAAAAAAGCAAATAAATAAATACTAAAAAAAAAATATTATATAATATATAGTAAAAACACTTGCTGTTAAATAAAAATAAAGATTCTTTTATGTAACGCAGATGTTGTGATATTTAAGGGTGGTTTTTAAATATGTCACTAATAAAAATCAACAACAATTTAACTACAAAACTACCCCCTACCGATTTATTAAGCAATACTAATCTAATATAATATATGCCTAATAATAATAAGTACAATTAGTATATTGTGAAAATATCCAGATAGGAAATTAGTGTTTTCAACACGAAAAACAAAACTGATATTGTTATTTTCAAAATGCCAGCGCTACACAACTGTGATTGTGTCATATTGGTCTAGCGAAATTCCGAATAAGACTATGAACTAATTGAAAATTTAAACAAATGTTGGTGCTATTCTAGAAATGAATCCCACTAAGGTTGTTATATATGCCTAGCAAAATTCCGAACAAGACTTTTGGTCAAATGAAACTTTGAACAAATGTTGGTGCTCGCCTAGAAATGAATTCCACCAAGATTATCATATCTGTCAAGCAAAATTTTGAACAAAACTTTTGGTCAAATGAAATTTTGGACAAACGATAGTGCTCTTGTAGAAATGAATTCTACCAAGAAAGTCATATTTATCTAGCGAAATTCCGAACAAGAACGTAGTAAACAATCCTGTGCTAATATTATGGTCAATTTCTGTAGTATTTTATGAAACTTTCTTTCTTTTAAAAGCTTAGTTTAACCAATAATTTGAAAAACCCAAAAGAAGTTTACTTCATGACTTTGATATTACCGGAAATCACAAAGGAAATTTTTTTGTATCGTTTGAAGATTGTAAGTAAAACATGAAAATTTGTTTGGATAATATACTCTTCAGGATAGCTTCTTTCATATTAAGCACTTAATCTGTCCGTCTGTCATATCTATATATTAATACATGAAGCGAAAACTTTGAATCCCTTTGAATCCCTGTCACAATTATAGTTTATATAGCGAAGGAATGGAGAATGCTGATTATTTCTTAAAATTATGCAAAAAAAACATTGAATCAATAAAAAAAACATTTCCTACACTATGACACCCATGTATAAGAGGTGTGGCTCATATTACACACCATACACACACTACCATACACACGCAAATATACTATTTTGTTTAATATACTGTTTTTTTGAATGACACTCATATATACTGTATTGTTAAAAGGCAGTGAGATTCACTTTTGAGTATTTATAGTCAAAATTCGGCCGCTGTAACATGGCTCTATTATGCTATCAAATCAACACCACGTTCATAGAATAAAACAAAAACCATACCGGACAATTCGAAATTTGTTAGATCGATAAGTTTACTCTCTATAACCGAAGTAGTTTAGTGTCTCCCAAAAAACGTTCACGTCAAAAATAATTTGGAAACTATTAGTCTAACCTCTACAGGTCATATGTACAACGCTTGTTATATATAAGTGTTGACGTATAAATTTATTTTTGGTGCGTAAGGTGTAAGTAAGAATGATAATTTATTCTATTATACCACAATATATCATGAACCATAACAAGGGTATGAATTTTATTCTGGTTATAAAAATAAGAGGGGTGGTTTTAATACTCAATACAATAATGTTGCACAGACCATATAACCAGAAAAAAATAAATATATTTAATTATTGAGCACTAACTGTTTGTAAATTTATTATCACTTTTTTTTTTTTTAACTGTATCAAATATATTAGTCACATATGGTGTATATTTTTTGACAAAAAGAGCATTTTTTTTATTATTAAATATAATTTTAATTTATACCATATTTGAATATAATCGATTTGATTTTATCGAGGATTATTTGAATTGATTGACGTGTAATACGAATTTGTAATTTTATTTCTAATGCGGTATAAATTATGGTCAAAATCTCGAAATATATGAAAAACTTGCTTAAACAAGTGAAGATAACAACTACCTAACTTAACTGTATAGATACTCAATGTATGGTTCAGTATCAATGTTTGCACTGTTTTTATGATAAAATACATATATAATAATAATCTGTATTGCAATTTTATGTATTTGCACATTAAAAAAATTAAGCTGAAATTGTGGTATATCTTAAATTTTTTTGTCCTCGGACTTTTATTCTAGCTTTAACGGTTCAAAATTGGATCATGGATCTTTTGGATCCAATGGACCGATTTTTCTCACTCACGGACTTGGTCTTAATTTTTTCTTGGCCTAAAGTACGTCCTCAAAATTACAATTCTCTATATCTTATCGTTTTGAGTTATCTTGTTCACGGACGGACGGACGGACGCTCGGACATGCGGAAATCAGATGCTTCTACAAACATCTTTATCAAAATTTTGTGTGTGTGGTCACTATTTTCTAGTGTTACAATTTTTATACTAAAATTAATGTACTAATTATATATAAATATCTAAAAATTCCTAAAAAATTTAACCGGCAATACTCTCAATTTTTTTTTTGACGTTTATATCTAGTCTGTAATTATATTACACATTAATTTAGCTGAATGCTCCATTTGAGCGGAGTAAGTCAGTGGTAGTGCGCTCAGCTCACATTCCAGTGATCCCTGTTTCGAATACGGGTATAGCAAAATTTTCTTTCAATTCTACCTTGTTAAAGATCTTATAAATCTCCCTACAATATACGACTGTGTGCGTGCTCCATCTTAACTCATGGATCATCCAGAGTGACTTACACGATACTTGCAAGTCATAACTTATTGCATATCACACAAGAAAGAGTTTTGATTTACATTTTTAGTTGATCCTGCGGAAAATTTGGATTTCCTATTTCATTAATTTAAAATTTATGTTTTATGACCATTTTATGGGAGACTTCAATACATGGCTATGTTTGTAACCTATTTTTTTTAAATGTATTCTGTTTCGATTGTTTTAGGTTGTGGACCAGGAATCCTTGGTAAAACACGACGACCACGTACAGCATTCACATCACAACAATTATTGGAATTAGAAAAACAATTTAGACAAAATAAATATTTATCACGGCCAAAACGATTTGAAGTTGCAACTAGCCTTATGTTAACCGAAACACAGGTATAAATTATTAATGTTTTTATTTAATAGTACAATCTTAATACAAACAAATTTATGACTCCAGAACTAAATTACATAGGTAATCAGATTAGTTTAATCAATTAAACATTTACATAACGCACGTTCATTTTGATAAGCCAATTGAAAGTTAACAGAGTTGTTTGAAGTTAACATGAAGTGTACTCCATGGTAATATAAAAGTACAAATAAGTATATACATAAAGTACACCTTTCTGAAAACAGCGATTTTCTAAGCTTTACCACATTAAATTTTTTAATGTGATCAAAGAAAACGATTTTAATTTTTAATAAAATTATAAATAGGGGCGTTTGCATATTTTGAGAAGTAAATTAAATTAAATTAGGTACATCATATTATTGTAACATTATTTTTTTGAATAAAATCTTCGAGTAAAAATAATCTAAATAAATATGATTTTTTTTTTCACCTCTCTTTTTAAAGGTTTGCTATAAAGAATAGCATAATTTTAGTCTACCTTTAAAGGCTTCATTTTTGCTTTTATCTGATGTAATATTTTATTTTGCAAAGAATAAAAGTCATAATTTTATTTGAAATATAGTTTTAAATATATTTAAAGAATAATATAAATATAAAAAATTAAACCATACAATAAGTAAATATAATTTACTGAGTACTTCCGATATAGTTCAGTGGGTTATCTGCACCGTACATAATACAAAAAGACAATTAATTGAAGTAATAAGGCAAATTTAATAATCAAGGAATGAATTGTATGAGATATAAATAAATGTAATAATTAATTAGACCTTTACATTTTAATTTGCGATTCGTATTTGTTTCGGACTGAATTACAAAAATCTAATGTAACAAAATGAAAAGCAAATATTTCCTATCTTTATCAAACTTATTGTTAACAAATTTTAAAATAAAAAGGTCTAAATAAGTTTCGGTGTTACCATAGCAGCTCTTGAATAAACACCATCAAAAGAAAAATGATTCTAGCAAATAAACAGTTCAAAAAACACAAATATTTAAAAAATGTGAATATGAATATTTTCTTAAAACCTCAAAAATAGCACTTTTATATTGATTTTGAATAAGCATATTTAAATATTTTCTGTGAAAAAAATATTCGGCTTGAGTAATGACAAGTAAGAAATTAAAATATCCGAGAAAACAGACCCTACTTACTTCAAAGATGTGCTTTGAAAATGTATTCAAAATACAAAATAAAAATAAATTTTTAAAAAATATTGTATTTGAAATATAAAACAAAAGAAGTTGATGTGGGGACTGTGGAATTGTCTGATGAAAAGCCGAGGCTGAGGTCGAAATTGAGATTCGGGCAAATTCTTTTCTTATAGGCATTTCAAATGAGTCATATATCTCTAGATATTAAGTTAACTGAATCATATGAAAGAACGACCTTAAATTAGAAGCATTAAATATATTGGAAGTAGTATAAAAATTCAACATAAATTTGAATTTCAGACTAATACACAGAATTAGATAAATTATTTTTGTATCTAGAAACATGTATCTGTTATATATGATGGGTATTATATTTATTTAGGATGAATTACGTATTCATATATGTATATTTGAATATACATGATGAATTTTATGAATAAAATATGAAAATGTCAGCGAATAAGCGAAGAATAAATGTATTTCTGTACACGTACGATAAAAAATATTGTCCCTGCTTGTTTAAATTTAGAAAAAATTAGTTTTTATTTTCTGTATTATTCTCTTTATTTGATACTCGGTATCGTCCTTTAGACAGCAAATTTCAAATACATATAAGGAGCTGCTAATCACAATGTTGATCTAATAATCCGGCTAAGTGTCCAAGCGAGTAAAGACGTTATAATATATTATAACTCCTTAAAGTTTGATTACCTTGGCAAAGAGGTCACTGGTTCGAATCCCAACTGCGGCTGTTTATCAATTATAATTAACGGGGTGGGTAATTAATTAGAGAGTCGTTGCTTGTTTTAAGAAATAAGTAACCGACTTCACTCACATTATGAAATTAATTTATTATCGGATATTGATTAAAATAAATAAATATTAAAAATAATTAAACGGGTGGTCTCTGTTATAGACCTTTTTGATTTAGAAACGGAGGAAAAATTCATTATTTTTATTTTATATTAATAAATCATTGCCAATGAAAAACTTTTCGTTAAAATTCTAATCAGCAACCCGTCCGTACGGTTTTAAGACCAATTTTTGTCCAAGATTTTGATGCCCTGTAGATATGCATCGTTTCGTGACCATGACATATACAGAGGAAATATTGTTAGAGAGAATAGCCATGATATTTAACATGGTAAAGCTTGGAAGAAAACTTCGCCGAAACGAGAATCTAACCGGGGATCATCACCATAAGAGCGCGATACCGCTGAGCCACTGTGCTTCCAACACGTTCCTATTCTGTTAAACTAAAAAAAAAACTTATTTCAATCGGTTCAATTATTTCGTATTTGAGTGTTCTTTCCCATGATTGTGTCATAAGCTCATATACAAGATATGAGATGATTCGCTTGAATTCCTATTACAAAACATCAGAACTGTATAATAATATTTATATGTATATAAATATACTATGTAGATGTTGTTGGTTGGTTGTAGAGCGAATATATTCATATAAAACGACAAACGAAGAGTAACAACATCATGACGACAACTTAAATTCGAATGTAAACAAAATAAGAAATGACATAAACGATATTTCAAGATTATATACGTAGGGTGGTACGGTACGGTTCGTATACATAAATTTGTAAAACAATGATATAAGGGTGGAAAATGTAGTAGTCGAATCAAAACTATGATAACATTACATGGTATAATACAAAGCTTTTGTTTTATGATATTTTATAAAACACATCATCCCATCATAATATCTAGAAATTTATAGTATTAAATAATAAATAAAAACTTGTTTTTTTTTTTTTAAATCTGACATATATTATGAAATATATGAAGGTATATCAAATTTTGTATATTAAGTTTTTAATGCTAGATAATATCGAAGGAAATAATAAAATTTTGGCATTTGTGTTTATAAAAGCATCGAATTCGTTAATAATTAATATTTATAATACTAAATATTGCATAATTGCGAGGTTGTATTTCGTATTATTTAATTAACTTGAATAATTTTAAACATTTCAAGCATTGATACTTAAAGGGGTATTATATCAACTCAAATCATATACCATTGTATTCAGGAACAAATTGATATCAAAATGTAAATTTAGCTGTAATTTAAAAATTATTTTTTTATAGTTGTTCCAGTGTTTAACGCCCTAGAAATAAATATATCGACGATTCTTTAACTTGGTTTTCTAATTTTTTCTCAATAATACTACTTTTCTTAACTACTATTGCCTTTATTTATGCTTCTCTTGTGGCTACCAATGTGACCTTTTATTACTTTCGTCTTAGTTGAGAATTGATTACAACTAGCATTACATTATACTAGTTCACAGTGCACTTCACAGACTATAATACTTAAATTAATGTCTATTAAACCTCTATTTTATTTCTCATCCCGGATCACAAATTGTGGGATTACAAAATGCAATCATGCAGAACGTTTCTGCTATGTAAGATCTGTGTATAATAAATTTTATGGATTTACACATGGTATAACCCAACTGAGCGGAAATTTTCTCTTATTACTAGGTTAGATTTAAAAAATTAATCTTTAGATGTAATAACAATCTGATGATATCTAAATTTAAAAATTTCTTAATTGAAAAAAAATTTTAATGACTTTTTTCTTTTGTTGCAGGTAAAAATATGGTTTCAAAATCGTCGAATGAAATGGAAACGTAGTAAAAAAGCTCAACAAGAAGCAAAATCAAAATCATCATCCGATTCGAACAATCATAATCACGATAATCACAATACAAATAATTCAGATAAACGACAAAATCCCGTAATACAACAACATAATTTAACAAATACAACTTCTGGAGGAGGTGGTGCTGGTGGTGGTGGAGGTACTCCAAATAATGGTTTACCACCATCAGCTCATAATAATATAAAAATCGATCATCAACATCATCATCTTCATGGCAATACGACAATCGATAATCATTTAACATCCACGCCTAATTTAAATACCTTAAATCCAATACAATTAGTGATTGGTGCACAAAATGGTAGTGCAGCAAGACGAATTCAACAGCAAGATGCTAGTAATAACAATAACGAACCATTGTATCGACCTTATGTTGTGTAAAAAATAATTTAATTACTGTATAATTAATCATTTAAAGTCTAAAAGTCCACCATGTACATAATTCACCTTCAATATGACTAAATTAATATCACTACAAAAATAAAAAAAGAAGAGTGCGACATTTGACACAAAGTTACTTCTACAATGAAATCGAAATTCAAAAGTTTAGATTTAATCTGCCACTTGTGTATAATCTCTTCCAGAATTTATATCGGGTAATAAAAACGATAGGAATAAGGCCTAGACTAGAATTGGTTAAATAGTTTACGCTTTTTTGAAAAGCGTCTCAATTATTCGATACTAAAGTTGTAAACAAATACGTTGTTATAGTAATTATAAATTATTAAAATTTAAAAATGAGTAACTATAGTAACGTAATGACAAATGTCTTTATTTTGTTATTTGATATCTTTATTAACGTCTGTAGTATAAGGTTTAGTCAATGATTATTTGAAGGTGTAATAATGAAAATGGTAAAGGACACTTAGGCAAGTATTTTGTAAATTTTTGTATATATTAACGATTCAATGACTATAATTTCGACTATCGTTGGAACCGTTCTGTATAGCCGGGTAGTAATTTGTTGGCTAGTCATACGCAAGCACAGTGTATTCAATTTTGCCATGTATGGATATAAATGTCAAAAATAGTTTACAATGCGTTCGACTATCAAATAACCGATTATGTAAAACGGACCTTAGAATTACATTAAATTGATATCTTAATAGGTTGGCTGCCCATATTAATCAAATCATCTATAAATACCTATCTAGATATTTGTATGATTAGTGTAAAAATCTTGTTCTCTAAATCGTAGACGATTTTCTATTTCCGAACCCGTAAATTTTTTAATTGCACCCACTTGCTTCACATTGTTGGACATCAGTTTTTTTATATAATAATAAAATGATTATTCAATAAAATATGTCAAAAACCATTTTGTCTAATATCTGAAAATTACGATTTTTCACAATTCTCAGGTTGTCGGAGAACGCAAATCTGCCTTTATCACGTATCAAACAAAAAAGTTTTTACATGATCCAACTATAATAGAAAAAAATTCGAATATCCGTCAATTTGAAGCTTTTGGGGACTGTCAAAAATTTTACTCCGACAAAAAAATGTTTATTTTTCAAAATTTTCGTAGTGAAAAAAGATGTTAGGTACACTTATCATAGTTAAATAAGATAGTTCATTATAAATGAAATGATTGCTTAGGGGCACCTGGACTACAGATAGCTATTGTACAGAGTGTAATTTCTAAAATTAAAAACAAATTTTTAGTTAAAATAAAAAGTAATACTTATGATTTCAATGCAATTTAATGCAGATGCTTTATACGAACTTTAGAGTTTGTCCTGTGAAGATGAAAATTGATGAGATTCGTTAACGAATTAATTTTGTCTTCATTAAATAAACAACTTGTAGAACATTATAAGAAAATCATACATTATTTAAGAATTTCTAGATTCAATTAAAATTCAATTACACAGAGTTATGAGTTAGTATTAAAAGCTACCTTAACAGAAAATTTTTAAAATCAAAAGCTTGTAAACAAATAAAATTTAATTCAGAATTAAAACTAAAACAGAAAGATATAAATAATAAAAAACCTGCTCTAGTAAAAATTTGTCTCGAAAATGCCACTTTCATAAATTCTAAAGTTCATTCAAAATATACTAATCTGCAAAGAAATTTTGTTATTAGAAAATTATTTTCGCGAATAACTCAACAATCTTGAAAAACGGAAGGCGTGTTGATTATTTTTTAACAAACATGAAAAGTAAAAATTAAAATTTTTTATTATGTCGAAATATTTTATGGCAAAAAGTTCTTTAACATGCTTTCGTTTTCATGTTAAAAATTGTTGATGCTACATTTTGTTTGTAATTTTTGTTAAAACATGTGGATAATTACTTTTAAGTTATTTGTGTGCGAAAATTTGAATTTGTTATCTCTTTAGGTATTTTTTTTTTAAGTTCTATCTTTTTTATTTGTTCGAATTTCATATTTAGATATCACTGCTATATTGAAATAGAGATAATTTTTTTTTCAAATCAAACAGAATCCAACGGAGGTTCATTAATATTTATTAACTTAATTTATTAAGTTGATTTTAATTCAACTGTAAAATTAAAAAATATCATAATTCTCTTAACTACAATTATTTATAGAAATAAAAACCATCACTGCAAAGAAATTGTAATTTCGTTTGACCTTGAGCACATTCCGTATAAAATGATTCATTGTAATCAATAGGAAGTTATTTCCTTAAAATCCTCCTGGATTTAATTTAAAAGATATTTCAAACCATTATTGAAACGAGACCTATTTTTAGACGCATTCTGTACTTTATCGAATCGTAATATTTTCAATTGAATCTAAAAATTTCATTCAAAAAACCTGCTAATTTTACATGAATTTATTTAATCGCTATACACTTAATTTTCAATTCGATTGAATATTAATTTCTTTGTACATAATTAATTAGAAATATATACTTTAAATATTTATTATTATAATTATAGTTTTTAATAAAAACGCGAATAATGATCTCATATTATAGATATATTATAATTATTGATTTTTTTATTTTAAAAAGAATCTTAATACAAAAAGTGTATTATCTTATGTATCAAAAAAATTAATTATACTTACCTATCTCTTAACAACAAATTATTACTGAATGTAATTAATGTGTATAGATAAATTATATAATTTTTTTTTATTAATAATATAATCCAAAATATTTATTTAAAAAAGAACAAAAAATATATTAAAAGAAAATCTAGATTTACAATATTTCTGACCCCTAAAAGTAAATCGTTTAGATAAATTTATATTTTGTATTAATATCTGAAAGAAAATTTCACACATTACAGACCCTACCTCTTCTATTGCAGGATTTGAATCCAGGTTTTCATAAATCTGTTATAAGGGTTTTTTTTTACATGTTTTGTTGAGAAATCAGTTCCAAATCATAACTTAAATTTTACTTCATAGAAAATTTAATAATTAATTTAAATTCTTCAATTAAGCAAACGCCAGCTAAAAAAATGTCCATATTACAATTCCATTTTACAATCTTAGCTATTTTGATTCGTTTTCAGAAATCTCTGAACGAAAACAAATATTTAGAAAAACAATTTTATTATTAATTAAAAAAATTATATAATAAAAATTATAAAGTGTAGTATACCTCTACCTCAAAAATATATTTTGCTTGTAAATGATTTACCTAATATAAATCAGTATAATTTACAATAATAAAAATCCAAAAATTCATATATTTCACCAGCAAAAAACACAACACACAACAAAACGTATGATGATCAACGTAAATAAATTGAATATAAAATTAATTATGGATGCAGTTCCTAATATCAAAAATAAAAATAATTTAATTAAATATTTTGAGTTTTATTTTTCTATTATCCTGCAATTGAATCCTATCAAATTTTACAAAAGATTTATTTTTTAAGAAAATTTATATTTATTGAAATATTGCAAGTTATATAATAGACTGAATCCTTTAAGCTTTTTTTCAGAATTGGAGGTCAGAAAATTAGACTAGAAGCCCGTATTTGTATTATACAAATTTAAAATATAATCACTAGAAACTAGTATATATGAAATAATTATGGTAATCCTTACAACATTTTCCACGATAAAACTTTGGTTAGATAATTATGGTGATCCTTACAACATTTTCCACGATAAAACTCTGGTTATTATGTATATGTCGAGTATAAAATAAAAATGAAAATTTTAGCTTATGTGTGCAATCCAAAATTTTCCTAATCATATTAGAGAACAAATAATTTATTCAAAATCCCTGAGGATCTAATTGGCTTCTAATATCTTAGGGTTGATATAAAAGAACTTATACTGGCCTACTATTACTTTTTACAATTGAGTAAATATGCATTGAATATGAGAAAATATCCTAATAAAAGTTCAGCTGTTCAATTGTGCTACATTTTATATCCACGATAATTTACTAACGATTTATTTGCACAATGCTTCAAAAGAACCCATAATGAAGGTATCACTACTTTCTCTATATTTTGTAAACGTTATCGAAGTTATTCTTAAACCTACGAGGTGAGTTTCTAAGTACTTCGTAGAAATAAGCTTTAAAATGCTAAATGTTTAAATATACGACACATATGGTTCAGAATGAAAACTATCCTTACCATTTATAGAATACACTACATATGCAGTCCAAATACTAATAGTCCAAGATCCCAGAGCGATCAGACATAACTTATTTTCACACAGATGAAACTTTAGGATCTCAGTCGCGTCTCGTGTACTTTGAATACCTGAGCATTTGTAGAATTCGTTGTGTGACACCTGGGCAGGTACCAGGTGAGACAGGTAACTAAAAATGAGAGTTATTTAACTTAAATTTACATGGCTGATTTTTATATATATTTCCTAGAATATTATTTTAGAAGTACTAAATTAAGTGTCAGACACTTTTTATGGACCAGAACTTTAGTCAGACGCTTTAAAGCTTCACAAAAAATAAATACCCGACTGGAAATTTTGAAGTAAGACCTATTGGTCCCCCATTGGGGTTCCCTGTTGGGGCCGAAGATGGGAATGTCACGCAAAGCCCTGCCAGGACCATGTTGGGCAATCCCATTTTTGCCCCAAAGAGGAAATCCCATTTGACCTCATGGGGGAAAGTCCTCTAGTTACCCAATAAGGAAATCCCATTTGTACCCCGATGGAGAAATCCCACTAATGCTTCAATTGGGGAATCCCAGCATACTCTAATAGGACATCTATTAAAGGTAAATATTTATAAAAAAAAGTCTATAATAATTACTTTTTTTTATTTTTTATTCACTAATAGCATTAATTATTTTCATTGATTAAATTACTTATTATTATACTATTTTTTAAATATTATGGATTAAAGTAAGCCAATTTTATTTTAATTATTGCTTTTCTGTAGGTGTCTCAATATTTTGCTTTCTGAACAACCGCAGTCCATCCCAGTCTCGAGGATTCCGCTGGCTTAGAAATTAAAATTTCTTTATCTGCAAGATCATTTCATGAGACTTTTTACATTTTCTTCTGCATTCGTCTACTTCTGTAATTTTATAATAAGAGATTTAAATGATTAAAAAGAATTATCATTAAAAATAAATTGGTAAAAATTTAATAAAAATAATATCATTATCAAATTAGTAAAAAATTTTACCTTGTATACATACATTCATAAAAAGCAGTATCTATAATACGAATTTGTTATTTTTTCCTTTATTTAGTTTCATCATTTTTAATTTTGGATAATGTTTTCCTCCGCTACCGTTGATTATGGATTAATTGGTGATATATCACTTATTGATTCGTGGTTCTGATTCGTGCTCGATAGTTTACTGTAAGTGGTGCTGATAGTTTACTGATTCATCATTATCAGTTGTGAAAGCATACGGTTTGGTCTATAAAATATTTAATTTTTCGTTAGCCTGTTTATAAGTGTCTGTAAAATAAAATAAACATTACTCAGCTCGTCCACGAATTTCAACTGAGTACCCAGGCCAATGAGGTGAAGGTTCAACTAGATTTTTAATCATTGATTGTAATGATTTGTATTTTGAATGGTCATATGGCCCAGGCTTGAATCGACAACGAAAACTTTTATTGATATAGGTTAACCATTTAACTGGAACAACATCAATTTCATAATTGGATTCACTGTTCAAAAACGGAACTAAGTAGTAGTTTGGCCTACAAACAAATATAAAAATTATTCAAAATAAAATGCTTACTCTTGAAGTACTTACAATTCATCATTATCGGTTACATCAGCCATTATCACTCACAACACTTAACAAAATAAAGAATCGAAACTCAACCAAAAAGAACTTCTCTTAACTGGCATGCACGGTTTGGTCAAGACTAATTTTTTTAAAGATAAATGGCACAGACACTAATAATCCGGTCTATTTAAGCCTAAAATCAGGAGGAAGGTTACATAAATTCCCATAAAGCTGAATATTGGCATAGTTGTTCAAAACATCATTATAAAGAAAATCTCAAAAGTCCTCATCGTTCCGAGGTGTGCTAAAAATTTGGCACGGGGTCAAAGGTCAAAAAAATGACCCAGTACAAAATTGTAGATCACAAAATTCTCTACAAAAAATATATTAATAATTTTTTTCCTAAAAGCCACCATTTTGGAGATATAACGTTCCGAAAAGTTGGATCAGTCGTAATCCCTCTATTTTGCACACGTACGCCACATATGAAAGTCACTAAAGGTGTAATAGAACTAAAATAAGTTCGCTATTATTTATTGTAACTTGCTTATGTAAAATATAAGTTAAACTACGAGAATCTCAGGTATAATGAAACCCCGTTCCTAAATTTGTACGTCAGTATAACCTTGGGATAACATCTGTCTTTTATTCTATTGTCCGCGTGGCTAGGGTCGTATACCTGCTTTATGTTGGCATGCCCAATATATGAAATACATACCGTTAGTCTTGAGCGCCACTGCGTAGGGAAAACATGTGCTTATCTTAACCTATCTTTTAACCTATTTTGTGCGTTTTAGATTTTTATAAGAAAAATGTCAGAATATTGTTTTATTTGTACTCATCTTTTAACTGAAAGTGAAACTGTAACTGTTGATCGTGGTATGAAGACACTGATTAATGCAAGTGCTGAAAGAGATGATGGATACTCGGAATTTCTTTAAAAAACAAAAATCTGTGACAATACATAGCAACTGTCGTAAAATTTATACGCGGAAGTGTTCTATTGCTGCTGCCATCAAAAGAAAACGCGAAGAACAAGAAGCTAACACATCTACAGGATCTACAGTAAGTAGTCCTCCTCGTACTAGATCCCGTTCAAGTGATTCAGCTTTTTGTTTTAAAAAACTATGTTTATTTTGTGGCAATAAATTGAATGAAGAGTTGCAGAGAAAAAAATCCTTAGATCGTCGCAGTAAAATTTGTCAAGTAAGTACACTCCAATTCAAACATTCAATTTTGGAAGTAGCACGAACTCGTTCCGATGCTATATCGAAAGCTGTTGTTGCTCGAATCGACTTTGACTATGATTTAGTTGCTGCTGAAGCAAAGTATCACCAAGAATGTTATACTTCTTTTTTGAAACCGACTACTGGCGGTACAGTTGGTCGTCCTAAAGATGAATAAAGATAAATACGTTCAATATGTACGTCGACATTTTGGTTCCAGAGTTACTGTCGTATTTGACGGATATGATGATTATACGAGAAATATTAAAGCAGCAGAGCAACGCCGTCGAAATGCTGCTTCATCAACTTCTTCTGATATTATATTCGATGAATCAATGACAGTTCCTACCAGTCAACAGAAATTCTTTGCAAATAATCACAATAAATCTAGGTTTATTTCGATGTTGAAAGCAAAATTTACTGCTGAGAATATATCCGTTGAACAAGCTAATGATGATGCTGATGTATTGATTATTGAAACAGCGATAAAGAAATTCAGTGTGACAAATACAACTGTTGTTGTTGGTGAGGATGTTGATTTACTCGTCTTGCTTACTGCTCGAACTCCAACTGAAAAAATTATTTATTTTTTTAAACCCGGAAAAGCCCAAAATCAATCGGAAATATATTCATCAAACAGTTTATCCAATTTTCCTAAATGTCAAAATCATGTATTGTTTCTACACGCAATAACTGGCTGCGATACGACATCTGCTTTTTACAGGAGAGGAAAAACAACAGTTTTCAAAATGTTTGAAAAAAAAGATTTACTACAATGTGCTGAAGTTTTTAAAAATAGTAATTCAACTCAACAACATGTTATCACCAACGGAGTTCAATTTCTTCTTGCTATGTACGGAGCCCCCAAAAAAAACCACTTGCTTAGATAAGTTGCGATACACATCTTTCGTGAAAAATACGCGTAATAAAAAACAAGTCAACTTAGCTTCTCTTCCTCCAACCTCAGTAGCTGCTCATCAACATCTGTTTCGGGTATATTACCAAGTTCAAGTGTGGCTTGGTAATCAGCTGGACCCTAAAGACTGGGGTTGGAAGTTGATCGACAATACACTAGAGCCAGTTCAAACTTTACTTCCACCAGCACCTGAGAAACTTCTCAACACAATATTTTGCAACTGCAAGAAAGGGTGTAGTGCAAAATGTGGTTGCAGAAAAGTTGGACTGTTTTGTTCCCTGGCATGCACACACTGTCAAGGCCGATCATGCTCGAATGTTGAGTCACCAACTCTTGAAGATTCGTTTGATACCGATCAGGAATCGCTATTGGGGCAGTTTACGTGTGAAATAGAACAAGAAGAAGAAGAAGAACAAGAGGATGAACAGGAAGAAGAAGGAGAAGAAGATCAAGAAGAAGAAGAAACAGAAATCTTGGACAGTTATGAATCAGACGACTAACTTTTTATTTTAAGTATTTTATTTAATTACACCGCCGTTGTTTTTGCCCACTATAATATATAATATTATTTTGCAATAGTTTTAAAACATATAAAATCTCAGCAGACCCGTGGAATAGGCCTACTGGGGAAACCACGTTAAAAAAAAACGCGCTTTGTACACTACCTCATAGGTGGCGTGGAAACGTGTGCAAAATAGAGGGATTACGACTGATCCAACTTTTCGGAACGTTATATCTCCAAAATGGTGGCTTTTAGGAAAAAAATTATTGATATATTTTTTGTAGAGAATTTTGTGATCTACAATTTTGTACTGGGGTAATTTTGCGAAAAAACTCACCGTTTCGCTAAAAAGCGCAAAAAACTCATTTTTTTGACCTTTGACCCCGTGCCAAATTTTTAGCACACCTCGGAACGATGAGGACTTTTGAGATTTTCTTTATAATGATGTTTTGAACAACTATGCCAATATTCAGCTTTATGGGAATTTATGTAAACTTGAATGTGTAAATAGACCGGACTATAACATCGACATTTAGTGTTTAAATCCGACAATTTATATTATAAATACAAAAAACTATTCAGATTAGCGATTCGTCAATTCTGGTGTAGACAAGCGAAAAGAAACGATTTTGTTATACATTCGCTCCGAGCATGACTCGTACCTGATCATTTTTTAAAGTGTATTCAATATTTATACGTATCTGTGATACTTTTTGAACTGGAAGTCTCAGGCGTGTTTTACGTTGGGATTTCCAACTTAGATCCCACTCAGGTCCCAATCGGGAAATATTGGCAATAATTTTTTATTTTTACGTTGGGATTTCCCACTTAGATCCCACTTAGGCCTTAATCTGGAAATATTGGCAAAGATTTTTTATTTTTATGTTGGGATTTCCCAAATGGGTTCTAATTAGGACCTCAAAGGGAATTCCCCATTGGGAGTGCCCTATTGGAAGCCGATTAGGTCCAGATATATACACTGGGCAATCCCAAAATAATCTCTAGTCGGGTAAACTTTACTTATTATTACATTTAAATAAAGCTTTAAACTAAAGTTCTGGTCCATAAGAAGTGTCTGATACTTAATTTAGTACTTCTAAAATAATATTTTAGGAAATATATATACAAATCAGCCATGTAAATTTAAGTTAAATAACTCATATTTTTAGTTACCTGTCTCACCTGGTACCTGCCGAGGTGTCACACAACGAATTCTACAAATGCTCAGGTATTCAAAGTACACGAGACGTGACTGAGATCCTAAAGTTTCATCTGTGTGAAAATTAGTTATGTCTGATCGCTCTGGGATCTTAATACTCTATTATAATAGTTTGTAATCGTAATAATATGTATAATAAATATATGTGTTTATAAGCTGAATTATGGCGCGAATCTAAGAAGTTTAGATACGACAAAATTTTTTGAACAAAAGTTGTTTTCCATTAAGAAACAAACTTTTTTGTTTTGGGGTTTTTCTTCTGTTATGATTTAAAAGTTGGGTCCATGTATGTATTGAGCTGCTCATTCACAAATTTAACCTTACGTTTTATGTCTAGAATACTCCACCCATATTTCAACTGACTATTTATTTTAATTCGTTTGCTATTTATTCTCATGACGAACAGGTAGGCGGACGGAAACAAATGCACTAACTAGGTAATTCTACATAAGACCCATAGTACAGTTTTGTTTAGCGCCCTCAATATTTTCTACCGCTTCAAACTTTAGAAAAAATTTAAAATATTTCTCATATATTCCATACATGGCGAATGAAAAAAGCATCTTTTTACGATATTATTTTCTTTAGAATAGAACTGGTAGATAGCTTTGATATCGCGTCATGGGAAATATTAAAAGATTGTCGATTCTCGTACAATACATAAATTATTGTTTGAATTAAATAAATTCTCGACTTAGGAACAAATTTGTGCACGTTACATATTCTCAAGTTAGTCACAATAATCTTTTGTAAAATGCATTCACTTTATACATTTTATTATGAATATATTTAATGTGTAATTGTAAAAACAAATCAAAACAGTAAAGGAAATGATAAAACTTTTTATTACAGTGTCTTGTATTGCATTGCACAAAATATGTATAATTTTCTCATTTCCAAGCATTTTTCTATACTTATACATAAAAACATGTAAGTACTATTAGATTAAATGTACCGTCAATAACAAATAAACAATTTTAATATAAATTTATTTTATTTAATATTGCACACTGTTTGAATAAACTACAGCGGCGATGTTTAAAGACTTGGCCCAAGAGCGGACCCTATGAAAGTCCTACGTAGCAGGTACATGAACAATTTTCGGTGTTTGTATAGTATTAACATACTATTGTACAAAAGGCCAACAGATAATTTTGCTCAGGTGTATGTTACTTCCGATTGATGATTTCGCCATCTTACTTTATAAAATGCATGAACCAAATTTACACCAAAAGAAGAGTTTCGACAAGTGGAATAGAAGTGTCTACTTTCGATCTGACGCACCTGGCCGCTTTCATTTGTTGATCTCTATTGAAAATAAATTTTTATATATACAGTTCGACCCATGATAAACAAAATAGGACAGGTCGATGCTAGACATTTTTTTTCACTCCACGAAACCTTCCTTTTGATATAAACTTGGCAACTTAAAACTTATTGTACAATAATGTCAATAAGAAAATGAGCGGCATATACCAAAATAATTTATGTTGTAAAATTACGTTTCAAAAACTAAGGAAGACTTTCTGTCTGAAAAAAACGATTATAAATTTAACCCGAATATAAGTTCGTGTATCTTCTTTTAGTGGCTCTTTAGAGAATTCTTTAACGATAATGAGCAATTCGTATATAGCCGATTACTTTGGCAAAATACGTAATATTCTTCAAATTTCAAATAATTCCGCCAAATAGGTGTAAAAAATTAAATTTATAATTACGCCAGCCAGACACTTTGAAAAGAATGCAATGGAAAATATCAGTACTTTTTTTTAACTATTTGTGATTTGTTTCGATGAAATAATATTTCATTGATACTCAAATATGTGTCCCGTATTTAAGCAATTAACTCTGTCAGTTATATTCACTTGTTGTTATATTCACTTAATTTTCTGCTTTTTTGGAAAAATTTCCTAAAACACCAAATTTTTTTATGCAAGCTAAGAAGACGTATCTTTTGCAATATTTGTGAAGTGATAAGAAGTAATCATGAGAAACGAATTTTTTCAGACCTCTCTTCAGGTAAAAGCATTAAAACCACAAGCTTTTTCATGTAAGCTAGGGACATAAACTGGGGAAATAAAAACACTGTAACTTTTGGAAAATTCAAAGAAACGGTAAGTTGTGATAGGCAAAAATTTTTTTTTCGGTGTGTCCTAACAATAAACAATTTTAATAATAACAAATTTCAAAACAAAGTGAGCTTTGAAAAGTTTTATAAGACTATTTCTATACTATTCGAACATTTAATATTTAGAATAAACACCACAAAATCATCTATACTATATTTGATTGTATGAACTAGATATACAATCATAGCACATTGCAATTCATTGACAACATTAAACATTACGTTCCCCTATATCTTCCCTTCCTCATCGTACATCACCATCTCCTGTAAAATGCCAACAATCAAGAATAAAGTGCCTTTTAGTAAATTGAAAGTGGCTTGTGATATAGACAGGGTGGCCCAATCATATTTACATTGTTACATATACTTGGCATCTTAAAATTGCTAGAAACTTAATTATGCTTTAATTAACTTTCCTGTCAGAAATCTTTTTTCTAAGTTTCGTAAAAAATCGCAAACAAAATTCTTAAGGCATTCTTATTTATGAAGTCTTGTGGTGTTCAATAAGTGCCGCATTCGAGTTTTAGGTTTCTCTTAGAGGTTTCTTTTTAAGAAAATTCTGACGTCGAAATCATAAATAAGAATTCTTTAGGAATACTTAGGAAGTCATAATGCTACATGAATGCCTTTAAAAAAATTCTCGAACATCATCAAGAACAGCTCAACAAATGGAATATATCTAGAAATGAAAAATCCGCACATGTTTTTCATGAAAATGATCACCATTCAAAATCGGAAATGTTATTTTCAGTAAAAATCGGGAGGGGGTGTAATTGATAAAGTTTTACGTTTCAAACAGGAACTTTTTTTTAATATTCTTTGAAATACGAATAAAAATAGTTTTTTGACTTTTTACGACAAAGTTATTATTTTTGGAGATTTTATTTTTAAAGGTTTGGAAATCACGAATTCGGTTACTTTTGACCCATCAGAAATATATACAGAAAATATATATATACAGAATATCGAGGACAAACTCTGCTATTGAACACTCAGTCCAATAGTAATTCTCATTGATATACAGGATACGATATCAAGTTATGTAATTTCACTGATTATCTAACATTTCTCTTCCACTTAGACTCACTTGATATATATAAAACACGCTTCTTTTATAATAGAATAGTAAAGAGATACCATTATCAATCAACACATTTATTTCAAAGTAGATATCTATATGTTCATACAAAGTATTGAATGATTGTTTAGATAAAAATATATATATAGATTCAAAATCGATTATTAATTTTTATTAGAAATTCTTTGATGAAAAGTTAGTTAGATGTTTACAAAAAAATTCAAAAGTTTGGCATGGAAAATCGTCAAAGGAAAAAAGCCATCTTAGCAACAGAAAATTTTAATAAATTATGTGATAAAGATGTAGAAAGGCTTAGACTAATCAATACAGTTAACAAACAGTAGTCACAATCTGTATTTGGATGGGTGACCACCTAGCAGTACTGT
Organism: Chrysopa pallens; assembly: GCA_020423425.1. Classification (NCBI taxonomy): domain Eukaryota; kingdom Metazoa; phylum Arthropoda; class Insecta; order Neuroptera; family Chrysopidae; genus Chrysopa; species Chrysopa pallens. Next base: position 36,030,145 of record CM035595.1, on the reverse strand, counting down.
GTACTGTTGTTGTATAATAATAATAATAATCTCCTTTGGTTAATGGCTATATAGCTTAAAGTAGCTGAAGCCAGAAAAAAAAATACCTATGAGCACCATGCATCAAAATGTTTTCATCCGTTTCTATGGTTACGAAATACTGGTTTGTCAATCAAATGATATAAAAGTCTGTGTATGATTTAACATAGGAAATTTCTTTAAAATTTATTTACTAATTTAAATGAATAATTATTTATATTTGAAAATTAAAATAATTACTAATGCAATTTTTTCAATCATTCTTAAAATTTTCTACCCAATAACTTCAATTAAATGTCTTTTTTGTAATTATTCATAATTTTAGTTTGACATTTGCTATACAATTTCATGCAAACAATTGAACAAATAATTATATTTTCAAGAATTTGAATGTTTTATTACATATTTAAGACACTCGTAGCGCACGGTACGGATTCAAATAAGCATACATCATTAGGAAGTTTATTGTCTATTGTTGGCAGTGTATTTTCTCATATTTATATTCATAGTGAATGATCCCCACTATAAAAAGTTTAAAAAGAAGTGCAGATAACAACTAACAGAGTAAATTGTTTAGATACTCGACATATGATCATTCTTTGAATTATTTAATAAGCATTCATAAAATTTTACGAAATGTCTAAAATAAAAGTTGTTTGTTTTAAAAAAGAACTATTTTTGCCATGAAAGTTTTCTTCTATCTCTTACGGCTAAAAAGTTGAGTCTTTTATCCATTGACCCATTTTGCTAATTTACAAAAATTTCTGCACGATATCCCTTTTCGTTTTTGAGTTATTTTGATGGCAGACGAATTTACAAATGGACAGATAAACGGAAATGGACTTATTAGGCTATTCTATGAGTGATCGGTTTAATTTTTTTAAATGTTGCCATATATTTATTTGTTTTTGAACCCTGTAAGAAGATATTTGCAGATTTTTCAAGCTTCATTCGATAAGAACTGCATATCATAAAAGCTTCCATAGACAATTTATCATCGAAGGTCATTACATTTATATCTTTATTTTTTCGCAGGATGGTTTATATAGATTGTTTCGCTTTTATCCCAAATAGAGAAAACTTATTCAACAATAATACACAATGAACGTTCTAGCAAACTAATTCAGATTTTCACTTAATTCATCCGATACAATAAAACACACACAGTTAAACACCAAAATTGTAGCTTATACATTCATTTATATGAGTTAAATGGAAAACTCGTTAAAATTAAAACAATATCTTAATTTTAATCTATAACTTAGAACTTCCGATATAAAAAAAGCACGCTACTTAAAATTAGTTGAATTTTTATGTACATCAAATTTAGAAAAATGGTCAAATATTGGAAAAAAAATTAACGTAAAAAACTTTATTTTAATCATTTTTCGTTTAAAATCTAAGAAACTATCTTGATTTAAAGATTCAATCTAACCTGATAATACTTGCAAATTTATAGAAAATAATTTCATCACCTAGGATCGAACTAACAACCATTTCATTAACAGCTGAATGCTCTAGACAATGGCGCTAACGAAGCATTTGTCCATAGAGGTGAAAAATTGCAAAGAATCAAATGAAGAAGTATTGTAATTAGTAACAAAAGATACAATTTCAAGCACTAACGTTAATTTTTTAAATATAAATATAATATATCAGAAACTCACTCAATATCAATATATCGATTAAGACTCAACCATCGTCAATAGCTAAATTTATTCGCACATCTTTCCACAAAATCTTTCAAATGTTGAGATACACTGAGTCAAAAAAGGACAATTACCAAAATTTATATGAGCTTCGGATGATCCAAGAGTATAATACTTCAAAATCAAACTTTAGCAGAGGATCATCTAAAAAAAATATGATTTTTCGTGAAATACTAAAAAAATTGCTCCAACAATTTGTGTCAAACTTGGTATAACAGTAAAACTGATCAATATATATTTACAATTTTTGTGTGATAATTTTCTTTGGGTAAATGAAAACAAGGATGATTCTGGCCAAGAAAAGTAGAGTTTAGTGATTTATGCCTAGTTTTCTCGACAATATCTTCAATGATTTTCTTTAAACTTGATATATTTACTAGTGTGTTCAATATCTACAACTTTTATTGACACTTCCTTGAGAAACTTAAATAAGGCTTTGAACAAAGGGGTGTTTATTTTTTTTTTTTACTCTCAGTAATTATATCGACTGGTTGACAAGTACAAATACAAAAATAAATAAAAATAACAAAAACATAGTAAAACTTGTAACGTTTTGTGTATGTGTCTAGATTTGAGTATAGGCTCCAATTCACTGTCATTAGTAAAATCTTCGTCCAGCGGATAAACAATAAAATTGTATACGATGTATGATAATGTATGTATTGTATATATAGCATGAATTTCACAAATTACAAATTATCATGTATAATGTAAATTGAAGCGGCTACAATGAAAATTGAATTGAATATTAAATAGTGTTGTTATTACATTTACTATATATATTACAATATTACTATCTAGGTACGAAATTATTACTTTTCGTTAAATTTTCCTTAAGAAACTGAGTATTTATAAGTGTTTTAATTTAAGCTTCTCCCGTTCGGAAAATACCTTTTTTGGTACAACAACATCATGTTTCGATTGTTTGCAATTTTTCAATTCACTTTTATGAGCCTCCGTGGCGCAATTGGCTAGCGCGTTCGGCTGTTAACCGAAAGGTTGGTGGTTCGAGCCCACCCGGGGGCGATATTTTTTAAATATATTGTTAGGAAACATCAAAACCGCATAAAATATATATCTAGCAATGTAAAATAAGTTTTTTCGATGGCTTTACCTGCAAATGAAACAAAACAACAGTGAAACACAAAAACTCCGGAAAGTTACAAAAATTACACTAAATACAATTGCTTGTGAAATATCAACAAATAAACATTTAACGATGAAAGCAGTACGCTGCTAATAAATTTTATTTATTTATAATATTGTAAATGTCAAGAATTATTTTGTACATAATGTTAGTTAAATTTTTTGAATGATTTTATTTGGAAGTTTAAAAGGTCTTCTTCCAGTTAGATGTAAATTGGCAAAAACTTTTTTTATATTTCCCTATCACGCGATTGTTGCAAAATATGAAATTATTTTATAACTGGCTTAAATTATGGCCTTTTACAGACAATATGCGTATGATAATAAATTTTATACTTGAGACTAAATGTATGATATATAGATAATAATAAATCTTAGATATTATAATCATTGGTATGATAATAGAAGATTATAATCAAATAGTATTCATATAAGTAAGTGACTATGGATTTATATTTAAAAAAAAAAAAATTAACCGCCCCCGGGTGGGCTCGAACCACCAACCTTTCGGTTAACAGCCGAACGCGCTAGCCAATTGCGCCACGGAGGCTTATAATTATCTGGTGGAAAATTGGAAAATATTGATTATTTTCATATAACTCAAAAAATAATTAACAAAATTTTTTGCTCTTTTTTTTCGAGAAAAACTCTTCGACAAGCCCTCCGTTTTCGTGTCAATATTGGGCATACCACATTTCAAAATATTTGGAATTTTTTTGATAAATTTGGAAAATTGAAAGGAATTCAATGCACATTACATGTTATTTAAGGCAACAGCTTGTTAGAAGCACAATCGTTTATGTCAATAACAGATATGGATAATCGCTCTTAAGAATATGAAACAAAAATGAAAAATAAATATATATGAATGAAATTGATTTTTTATGAAATTTCCAAGCAATAGTGATTTCGTGTTTCAATTGTGTTAGATACATACACCATATAGAACATTTAGAAAAGCTGAACAAAATTGTGTGTGCTTGCTTGACTGTTCTTCATTGCTTGCTCTCTCTGTGTATACTCTAATTAAATTTAATACGTATATTTGATTCGTTTTAAAACAACATATAACCTCGTATATGAGAAGAATAATTTCCATTATTCGCTCTGTATTTTATTATTATACACTGGTACTTCTTATTTTGTTTTATATTATTTTATTTATACTTTGGTAGTCAAATTAGTTACAATGTGTTGTCTAGAAAATCATACAGAATAACTATATAGGGATTTTAAAAAAATAATGCATTATTTTACAAAAATTCCACATCTTTAAAGTACAAAAAAAAATCTAGTAATTCAAAAGCACATTGATGTAAAAAGTAAAAATAATTTTAAGTAAGATTTATGTTTTATAACGATAAGAAGCCGTAATAGTTAAATACGTTTAAAATATGAATCAAGTAGTAAAATTCATTTTATTGTTTTAAAAAAATTAAGGATAGCCTTGATTGATATCAAATGTTACAAATATAGCAACTGATACGCAAAGATTTCTTACTCGACATATATAATATACGAGAGTATATTAATTTTAGTCGAAAGTTTGTAATGCTACCAAATATTAACCTCATGAACACAATTTTGGCATATGTGTTCATAGAAACATCTAATTAGTCCATTTCCGACTGTCCGTCCGTCCGTTAGTCCGTCATCAAGATAACTCAAAAACAAAAAGGGATAAAAAGATGAAATTTTGGTGACGAATTCTACAAATAAAAAGTCACTTTGAGGTTCATGAATGCGCAAAATCAGTCAATTGGGGCCAATGGATCCTTGAACTTCTTCAACTTTAAACTTATAAAACATAGAAGAAAAATTCAAATACAGAAATGTTTAATTTTTTAAGACAAACAACTTTTGTTTGAAAAATTTTTTCATAAAATGTTAGGATTCGACAAAATTTATGCTCAAATTCAACTCCAAATTATCACATAATGCAAATTGTATACTTATTGTAAAACTATATAGACTGGATAATTATAGTACTTTATGAATGCTTATTAAAAATAATCCAAACAATGATATTCAATTGTGTGTCGAGTATCTAAACAATTAACTCTGTTAGGTGTTATCTTCACTTGTTTACAAATGAAATTTTTTCATATTACTTTATTCTTTTATAAAGTTTATTAAATATTAATTAATTATTTTTATAATATTATTTGAACGAAAATACGGGAAAAATATTGACATTTAAATGTTTATTCACATTTTTACATTATTTTTTTCTATATATCAAAAGATGAATATCAATGGCTCTGGGGAGTACTTGAAACGTTAAATGTTAAAATCTATAAAATACTAGTAAAACAAGTTTTGTTTAACAAGATTACTTATTGCAGTAGTCTCTGACTTTTGATTACGAGAGTTGGTCAATAATAAAATGAGTGAGTTTTTATTATATGATAGGATCTAGTGGTGTAAAAATGATACGCAATAAATTTCAAGTAAAAATAAGACAGTCATGTATTTTATATTACAGCTAATATTTGGGGAGTTCTAAATGACTAATTGATATTAATACTATTTTAGCTAAGCGTATATATTAATTCGAGCACTAATATTTGATATATAAGTTTAATAATTCATGTCCATACAACATATCGTATTTTACGCAAAATTTTTTCAAATTGATTGGATAACTTTTGTTTTAATACTACATTAAGCAATCGGATGCAGTCGAAAGTAATCGGATTTTTAAGATCACATTTTACCGAGCCGTCTAAGCTACATTCAACAAGTATAGTATAAACAGGAGAAGAGTGCGTACCATCTTATAAATGTTGACAGCACTGGGGCATATGTGAGACGATTTTGGAGGAAAATATGAACCCACATATGGTTTAACAGTTAAGATACCTAGAATTTATACATCAAAAACGAAACCGAAAAAGTTCAGACTCCGTTAATTTTAATAATAGCCAAATATAAGAGAATGAACCTTTTCTATATAAAATTTAATGTTTTATTATTTTTTACTTACACCTTTTTTTCTAGCTTTAACTCTTTTGCCTAAACATGATTTTCGCACTTCATGCACTATGATTCACTGCAAAATATTACAAAGTTAGCGAAGGTTCTTTATAAACCACGAACACTACTCGTATTAATATTTATGCTTTTAAATAAAAACATTTTAAGCAAAAAAGAACAAAATTGAATCATCAAAATCGATTAATAAACGACGAAGTTATCAGCGAACACACATATCACTAAAATGTGGTTTTTGTCCCTTCTCTCCGCTTAGGGATCATACCAAATTGAAAAGGGAAACCCCAGCTTTCAAATGAAATATGAACCAACAAAATCGGTTCACCCGGTCGAAAGGTCTGAGTCTGAACCAAAAAATAATAATACAGTCGAATTTAGAACCTCGTCATTTTTATTGAAGCCGGTTAAAAATGTTAAACAAGTTATAAATTACAATTTTACATTAAACAATATGTATTCTGTATAACAATAAATGTAGTAATAAAATAGCTTTAAAGCCATAACATGGTTGGTTTATTTTTAATTATTCAAATTGTTACATGTTTTAAATATTAATATTTTTATTACAACAGTTTTCAGTTCATCTTTAGTATTTGATTATCAAGTTACATGAAGAAAAAAAACAATTTTTTTCTTTTCTGGTGTAGAATTATTCTTAATAATTTCCTTTTCTTCTGTAGAATAGTGAGGGCTCTTAATAATAATAATTGAATTTTAGAAATTTTAATATCTTTAATGGATTTAATTAAATGCATAAATATTTATTATTTTTTTGTGTATAGAGAGAATTGGAATATACATCAGAATTATGGTTTAGATATCATACTGTGGTATTTTATTTAAATTTTTTGTAATTTATACTTTCATGTATTTACATACCATTGAGAAAAAAAAATTTTGTGAGCAGCAAAGCTCCATTAACTGTCAAATTTTCCAATCATTAAATACGACTTATTTACAAGACGCTTATATAATTGGAAGTTATGTTTTTTCACGTTTTTGAAAACATCAGATAGCTATTTGTAAATAATTAGAGATATAATTTTTTTATTTTGCAAAATCCACATTTGTAGGAATATGATTTAAAAATTGTCACAAAATATATTTAAAAAAGTGGACATTTAAAACAAAAAAATTACTTTTTTTTTTAAATTTTTAACTATTCTAAATTAGTGATTCTAAACTTAAAATAATAGAATATTAATTAACAATTAAGGTTTTTATTAAATGTAGTACTTCTTCCTAGATAAATGTTATTAATAACTTCGTACAAAGTTAAAGGAACAAGAGAGTCTAGTAATAAGTTTCAGATTATTATTAATCATTAAAACATCAGGTGATGGATGTAGACTGTAGACTATTGAACAAATTTTATACCAATATTTATATTATATTTATAACATTGAAAATATTATATAAATTTCTATATATTACGAACTGAGTGGAGTATATGATATGAATATTACCACAATATAATCAAATTTCTGTTATTGAAATAGTGTGTAGATTGGATATAATACATGATATACGTGCATATACGTACATCTATGACTAATACTACTTCTGATAAAATTTAATGAAGCGAAAGAATAAAATAAGAAAAATATACAACGAACCGAATAATACCACCACATTGTTACTATCATATCAAATAATACCTAATACTGTTTATTATTGTATATATAATACTGTATAAGTTGTATTATATTAAATGTTGCTTACTACTTAGGATGTGCTTGATCGTTAAAAATAGAAAGATCCTCGGATACGGATAATCAGTGTTCAAATCTTCGGATACAGGCTACGGATCTTAACTTATCAACTCAATCAATCAGTATACTGTTTTAAATTTCCTTAAAAAATTATTGTTTATTGAACGAAATGATTTGATTTGAATAATAATGAATTTGAAAAATAAATTTGAATTAACGTAGAGAAGCACAATAAACACGAAAAGGTTTTAAAATAAAAAGTAAATTTAGATTAATATCACTATCTTGTTTTTAAATCGGTGATTTGTTTTTAATAAAAGAAATGCGGTTGATTTCGACATAAAATGTAATAAGATAACGTTGAAAAAACTTAGTTCTTTTACCACACGGTTTATATAATCATAAACTATAGAGAAGAACACCCCCATCTATTCTACAAGGAAAGTATAATCGTAAAGAGATATTATTCTGACATAGTTCATTTTATTGCAAACAAGTATTAAGGGTGTAATTAAATTATAAATAAGTTATTAATTTGTTTGGAATAATCACAGATAATTCAGTTTGGCCGATTAAAATTAATAAGCTATGAAACATGAGTTTAGGATGCAAACGCGCGCCATATAAATTTTTCAGTAATATTTGTATTTTTGATGTCAATGACAATTTATGATAGACAAAGTATGAAGACAAGTTTGTTACAAAACAATGGATAAATTGGATGATATGTAAGAATAAGTTTATATTATCTGTAGTTATACGTATGATGAGTTTTGTTCAACTTCTGTATAATATAGTAAATATTACATTACTAAAAAGTGTACCATATAAATTAATCTAAAATCCAAAGTAGAGCTCGCTTCTTATTTGGTACCACCCGAGCCAGAAGCCTTAACAGCCTTAACTTTTTTGACTTGAAAAAAGTGGTATTTTGATTACTGAGTACATTTTAAATAAATTGGCAGTTTTTATTTTAATACTAGCTGATTATGTTAAAAATCTTTACTTCTTTAATAAAATCCTAAAGACAAATTTACAAAAAAATACAACATTCTAGAGTCTTCATTTGAATATCCCGTAATGCATGAAATATATTAGGGTACAGTCCAAAATTAGTAACGCTAATTATTAATTAGTAACATACGGGAAATAATAAAATTTTGATCAAGATATTTATTCAATCACTCAATTAGTTCATTTTTGTCTGTCTTTTGTCAGCTAAATGATGACTCAAAAACGAAAAAATAGCTTTCTCATATTTTAAGAGTGACTTCAAAATCAATCATCGAAATCGCTCAGTTGAGTTCCAAAACTGAAACGAATCATTTCTTAAACAGTTTCATGAATCATTTTTTAAGCATCTTTTAAAAAAAATTTGGTTAATGTTTTTTTTTTTTTTTGTTTTCAAATAATCAAATTTTTTTAATATATTTTCACATTTCGGCACAAATCGATTTCCATAATAAACACAAAATATATTTAGTAAAGGTAATAAATACTACATACCGATATAGACTATGTATTTTGTTTATTTTAACAATGTTAAATGTTATTCAATTGTTTTTCCCGTACTAAATAAAAACTGCAAATGTGGGAAGGATATGCTCAAAATGGATATTTCCGTTGTAAGCTTTCAACCGAATTTTTTCAATGTTTTTACTTACAATTCGTTTACTTTTTTTACATGTAATGGACTTTAGCGGATAAATAAATTTTCAAATGTGATTAAAGTGGTAGGCCAAGGTTTATTTTCAATAAAAATTTCAGATTCTTTGAAACAAGGAATGGGTCATCTATAATAAAGACAATGTCTAATGGAATATATACATTATATTTCTTCCAATTTACCCCGCACAAATGACGCAAAATATCCATATAATTATGAAATTTGGTATGCACAATCCTGGCATGAAAACGGAGGGCGTTATAAAGAGTTTCTAGCATAAAATAACTATTCTAAATACAAAATAAAGCAAAAAATAACTTCAAAAAAAAAATTATTTATTTTAAAAAAAAACTTTTTAGATAGTATTTTTAATTAATTTGTGCACAGACAATTAAAAAAATGCATCATATATTACATTAGGCAGGGTAGGGTGTCTACTATATCTCAAGAATAAAATTCCCTGACTTTTCCAGGTCTCACATTGAGTTTTTCTAGACCATTTTTGAAAATATGCACTATTATCATTCTTCATTTTTTAAATGATGATTTCTAGATCTGAACAGCTGTGACTTGTTCATGAGTGAGAATCATTATCGGATAATTTCGAGATACATAATTAATAATTATTATTAATAATATTTAAAAAAATTATGTTTTAATAATTCCCAAAAAATTAAAAATTTCCTAACTATTCCAAATTTTCCCTGACCAATAGACACCATGATTAGGGTACATTGGATATTTTTTTTTTTTAGATTTCTCATTCTACATTTTATGTAGCCTTAATAATAATATATTTTATATTGAACGTATTGTAAAAATTGTGAAAACCCACTAATGGGCATTGATATTCTAGACATATACTATAGATGGCAACTCAGTCAAGCAACTATGACACCGTTAGCGAGCTACTAAGCTTTAAACAACAGTTCATATATACATTTCTCGACAAATGATTGGTCGATATATAAAGCTTCAGGCAATAGCAACCAATTACCAATCAGCTACCAAAACAATTTATGTGTACAATATAGTAAGTTCCTATATGAATGAATATAGAGGGTTTTGAAAATAATATAACAAAACGAACTATATGGCATTTGATTCAGATCAAGACAACGATAATGATGTAAATTCACTCGACTAGAAAATGTAATGGAGATCAACTAAATATGTACTAATATTTTTTATTTCTTTTTCTTTCCTGGTCGTCACGTATGATAATTTTTTTTTTTTAATTTTCCTCATTTATAGAGTGGTCCTCCTAATGCCGGATTAACCACATAACAGGAGAGTGTTCGCTTGTGTGCTACAAGCTATTCAAACAAATGTAAACAGAGACGGATTTCCACTTAGTGAGGTCCGAGAGGCGACAAAGTTTTGAAATATTAAAATTTTAGAAATCGAAAATACTAAGACGAATTAAAATTTAAAGTTTTGTTTATCAGAATATTTCATTATTAATGAAAAGTAAGTAATCTAATTTTGACACGAAAAAATTTTTACCGAATACCGCGTTTATCATAATTTTAAGATAAGTTCCAAATTTTTGGAATTATTTGATTTTGAAAAAATCTAATTTAAAATTTAATATTTTTAAAATCACTTTCGTATAGCATAAAAAGCGTCACATTGAATCGGACCTAAGTTAGTACATATCCAAATCCGCTAAACGAATTATTCGAATAAACGAATAAATTATTCGAATTGCATTTCCCAAAAACAAAATAATTTTCGGCTGTTATTTTAGATTAAGGATTACCGACTATAGTGGATGATGTTTTATTTTGAACATTGAGACACAAAATATTAAATCACAAAAAATATTTCCGTGCTTATTTTGTAGCCTACATTAGGAATAAAAAAAACCATATAAAGATTCTCTATGGGCAGTTTAATCTATAATATTGTTCATAACTGATTCATTTGAACTAATTTAGGCTAAGAAGTAGGGTTTAGTCGACATTGCCACCACTAATTGGGAAATTGCAGGATGCTGTTTTAACGTACACTAAAAACCAAATTAAACCTTCCAGTTGAAGCATTTCCAACTTTTTGAAAAATGCATCTCAATATCTCTTTCTTACTGCATTCAATCATCGTAGGAGTTAATTAGAAGCGTAGTCCTTTTATAAGGAGCTTGCTTCTTACAAGCTTTTGATTTAAAGTACATGTTATATAAATTGTATTTATTTAAATTCTCGAGCACAAATATACTCAAAAAATATATAAATTAGTATGTTTAATATTGAAAAGAAAACGGAGGACTTATCGAAGAGTTTTTCTCGAAGAAAAGTCTAAAATAAAAATCAAAGTTTGATTTTGTATTAAGAAATATTTTTTCGAGAAAAACTCTTCGGCAAGCTTTCTATTTTCATATCAATCTTGTTCAATCCAAATTTCAAAACATTTAGAAAAGTATTTTGTCAGTTTTCTTTGCGAAAATTGCAAGATTTTACATAAAGGAATGTGCTTCTAACAGTTGTGGATAATCCCTCTTAATCACTATTTGAATTTCGAATCCCTTATACAAAAGAGTATTTTCAATCCGATGTTATTCTTTATGCAGCTATTTAGCCAAGATAAACAAACATTTGCCTGCCTTGTTAAATGCATCTATAAGGCATACAAGCTTTTATCTAAGTACAAAAGAAATAGACAATTATATTCCATTATTGTACAATTGTTGTATAATTATTATGAATGCAACAATCTCTTTTTGCCCCAAATAAATGGTACTCTGGTAAAAAATTCGTTCAAAACTGATATCATACACATCTGGTTACGTTATGAGATTGATTGTATATAAAATTTAAAAAATATATTTTAGAAAATATTTAAAAAAAAAGGTTTTAATGTATTATCATTCTTTTATGCCATCTATGTTATTACGGATCAACTATTATTTAAAAAGTGAATTTAATACATTTCTATAAATTAGTTCTTGTTTTAAAAGATAGATGGCGGAGTTGTCTGAAATAATTATCAGCTGTTTTTCAATAGTTTTAGATAGATTAGAACTAAATGTTTACGTACGGCTGTAATAATTATTTATACACTAAGCCGCAAGCAATAAATAAAGTAGTACAGGTGTATCGCGAATTAAACCCTATTCTACATTATATCATTGTGGTTATTGTTATTTATGTGTCAAAATATATATAAAACTAATGAATTATTAGTAATTTTAGTGCAAAATGAAAACTATTGAAGGAAAAATTGTAGTTTTGGGTGCACAAGGTCAGTAACGTGTAATAAAAATATGATTAAAATATTATCCTAATATTTTTGATAAGGTTATCGGTTATCAATTAATTTGTATATGAGATTGCTTTTGAAATTTTATTAGACTTTTTCGAGTATAAAAAATGATTATCATAACATTATTTGAATTATTATGAAACTCTTTTATACTTTTATTTAGTAGCTAACTTTTACAAAGATTTTCAATTTATCTAGATAATAATACGAAAAAATCTCTGTACAAAAGTAAATTCGGGGATTTTTTTCTAGCTCGATTTCATATCTTGTGGTCGGAATTAAAGTAAATATGAATCATTTATAAAATAAAAAATTATAAAAATGCGTCATTAAAAAAACTGAGTTTATCAAAATTGATTGTATGAACTATAAATCAAACAAACAATCTTTACTTCAAATTCAATTTCCTATAATCGTGTAGTTTTTTAAATATACGTTTAGTAACTAGTTTATAATTTTGCTTTCTTGCGCCTAATTTGGAACGAAAAGATTTTGAAATGCAAACCGGCCTAGTGTGTTAACATATAATAAGTATGACATATCAAGAAATACGAAATTAGGAAAAATACAAAAATTACATCATAATTTACGATAGTAGTTAATTTTTTGATAAATATTTACATCCTCAGAGGCCAAAGTTCCCAAAGTTTATATTCCCTCAGTTATGTACTTAAATACAACTATGTTATTTTTAATAAAAATGCTTATTACTATATTATAGACCAGAATAATAATACTTTTTATATTCATCTCTTCTGACATGTGATGCTCAAAAATAGGATAATCCATAACTGACACCAGCCTTAATCTAATCTACTTTGCTGCAAAAAAATAAATTTTTATGGATTTGTACTTTGCGCTTTATGTAGTACTGTTGATTACTTCACAGTTACGAAAATTTTGTGAATAAACATTTCCCTAAATCCTAAATAAGACATTTAATGATTAATAGTTTAATGTGATTTTCAGAGCACTTATTATATCTATCCTATACTAAAATAACTAATTTTACAATTTTCTAGGTGTTGGTAAAACTAGCATGGTTGTACGATATATTGGAAAAATGTTTAGTCCACACATATCACCAACAATTGGTGCATCATTTTTTACATGCAAAATAAATATTGACGATATTCGAGTTAAACTTCAGGTAATTCATAAGTTTATCATTTAGAATTTTTTGATCTTGATAATATTTTAATACAATAAATTGTTTTAGGTTTGGGACACAGCTGGCCAAGAACGTTTCAAATCAATGACACCAATGTACTATCGAAATGCAAATGCAGCACTTTTAGTATTTGATATAACACAACCGAGTTCTTTTGAATCGATTCAAGGCTGGGTAAAAGAGTTGCAAAAAAACGTAGAAGAACATTTAGTTATTTGTGTTGTAGGAAATAAAATTGATTTACAAGAACATAGACAAGTAAGTAGAAAAGTTACTCAATGACACCCAAATATTTCCCACTCTACCTAATTAAGAACAGCAAAAGAAATTTGATTTTAATCAATTTTTAGCTCATTGCAAAAAAGTTGATTACCATAATTTGGGATTCTGACTTGCATATATGTAAATAACAAATAAAAGTATAATAGATTTAAAAGCTTGTTACGCTATAAATATAAATCATCTAAGTTGGTTTGATATCATAAGATGAATATAATAAGATAATAACCAAATTTTAAGTATAGAATACGTTTCATAAACATTTTTTAACTTTTAAATTCGAAATGTTGAATTTTTTAAAATGAACATTTTTTGAAACATATTTTCTGTTAATTTACCATAATTTTAATCCAATTAATTTAAAAAATATTTTGTTTGTGTCCGTAGATAACAAGAGATGAAGCAATGAAATATGCAAAGAGTATTGGGGGTACCTATTTTGAAGTATCGGCTTTGCAGGATCAGGTAATTTATTTAAAAAATCACCTTGCATAAAAGTATTTTTGAAATGTCTAACCAATCTCGTTTCAGGGCATTGAACAAGTGTTCTTTCATATTGCGTTATCATTAGCACGATTGGAGGGTGAAGATTTAGCACGGACATCATTACGAGTTTATGAAACAGATGACAATGGTATAATAGCCACGACAAGTAATTTAAAAGCGACTGATGTCGGTAAAACAGAAACTGCTAGTTGGAGCATAGATAGTATTGCACATGCTGATTCACTTAAACCAAATTTGTGTTGCTAACGAACGATTTGTTTGACTGATTTTTAATATAAGAGTATTATTCAGTGCAAACATATTAATACGTCCTCTGTGATAATTTAGAAAGTATTAAATTAAAAACCAGCCTTTGATTATTTCGTTTGTTCTTTCGATTTTAGAATATTAAAAATTCACATGACTTGAAAATTTTGTTAGAATTTTCGAATATTATATTTCATAAATTTTACTGGTGATATTAAAGGAAGATATTTTATATATCATTGTTTGTCATTAAAGATTATTAGCAACGGTAATGATGTGTTATTTTGAAACATTTAGGAATTTTGAATTACATCATTTTTCAATATCTGACTAAAAACATATGTCATATGTGCAATAAAATAGCAATATTATACTTTTTATTTTAAGCTGGTTTTAGTAATTCTTACTATACAGCCATTATTGATCATTGATACTTTGTTTTTAAAAATATTAAGAGAAAAATACTTTTATATAGAAAGTTTAGAAGACAGTAAAACAAATTAAATGGTAGTATAAAAGTAAATTTTGTAACGTTCCTTGCTATACTTAAATTCTCAATACTACAATATAAAGCCTTAAAACTTAGAAATCCATTAAAAGTTTCTATCTTAGTAAATATAAATAATTGGCGAAAAATATGAGTGGCCATCGCGTCACGATAAATTTGAAGATTTAATTACATAAAAAACTCTCCACTGAAAGAAATTATTTCAGGTTATTACCAGATTTCGGTAGTAAATTCACTCTTGCGGCGGTAACAGTAATATCAATTAACTGTGCATTTTTTATTGTTACATTAAAAATTCCAAGGTGGTCGTTTATTTTTCCGACGACTCAATCTATAACTAAAATAATAGAAACTTTCGGACAGATAATAAGTTGAAATAACAAAATTTTAATTAAAAATTCCTTATCCGTATAAATTAAGTGTTTACTGTTTATTAAGAATATTATTTTTTTCATATATTATCTAGAAATATTATATAAATATTTTCAAAACAATAATGAAGATTTAAAATTATTGTTTGCGATAACAATTTATTATCAAAGACCTGGTTTTTAAAATGAATTTATTAACATGGAGAATGAACGATGACACTTGGACAGAATAATTTATAGGACTATTTTTACATGACGTTTTAAAATGTTTATAAATTTTATACATAATATATATTTTAAGTGATATAATAATTATTATAGTTATAACTTGACATCTAAATGTAATTTTTATAGAAATTTTTACAATAAGTTTATATTTTTTTAAATAAATTTGTTAATATTTTAATGTTTATTTATTATTTTATTAAGCTAACCTCTCAATTGGTCTAATCTAATTTTTAAAATTTACAAAAATATTAAATAAAAAAGGTAACCATTAATTTTTATATGGGATACCATTTTTCTCAATAACATAAATTTTAGTACATTGTAAAATGTACGGTCGTGGAATACTCAGCGTGATGATTATGGAGAGATTGAAAATCAAAATTATGTTTCGATAAAGATAAATAAAGAAATCGAGAATTCTATTTTAAAAATTGATACAAGAACAAATTCTAATCCACTGTTCGTATTTTTACAATGATTATATAGGCCAACGATAAAGAATCTTTTTCAAGAATTTTGACTTGTTGCCGTTTAAAAAACTACAAGGAATTTGTTATTTCGTAATTTAATAAGAATTTTTCTATAGTTTGATCTTCCGATTAGATATTTTTAAAATAATTCTTTAATTCCTATATGAAAATTGATATATCGGAGCAATCCCACATGATTATATGTCGCATAAACTTAGAGGCTAAAAAAACTAAAAAATAAATTTGTGGTTGCGGAATTAGATAAAACAATGTTTAAAATTTCGACCAAGAAAATTTATAACTCGAGTTCATCTGTCGATTAGACGAGTAGTTTATGAAATAAATTAAACCGTCAAAATTCACTGCTCCCCTCTTTACAATTATTTTCTGGTGTCTGATATTGTTGTACTAATTTAAATAGTTTAGTGCATTCCAAAAATTTTACGTAGTAGCCGGTACTTATATTTTCTATACAATTATTTCAATTTCATAATTTAGTTAAATTTTAATTTAAAATGTTACACCCCAATATTTCATATATATCTAAGGCTTCCATAATTTAAAATATATAAATACAGTTCGTTGACATTTCAAATAAATATCATCTTAGTGAATCACGAAAAAAGTTCCAATAGATTTTACCTGAACTATTAGTAAACAAGCATCTATTGAGCTCGTTCTCTTTTATACTCGACATATATAGAAGTTGAAGTATATAAATTTTACTCTTAAGTTTGTGACGCTAAGAAATATTGGGCCATTTCATAATTAGTCCTTTTTAACAGTCTGCCCATCATTCAAGATAACTCAAAAACAAAAAGAGATTGCGTATTGAAATGTTGGTGGCGTATATTAGATATAAAAAGTGAGTTCGTGAATTAGCAAAATTGATTCATTGGAACTAATGGATCCACGACCCAACTTTTAAACCATAAAAGTTAATAAAAATTTAAAGGTAAAAATTCTATCCATACAGTTAAATTAATGTGTGCTGTTAGCCCAACTCCCCCCCACCTTTCGAGAAAAATATTTTTGTTCTGAATTATTTTAATATTGTTCCAGAGTTCCAGACCGTAAGTCAACTTTAAAACTAAGAAGAACTACTTTCTAAATAAGTGCTTGAAAATCACAGATTTATCCCCCTACCGTCTTTTATGAAAATCAAACTTTTGAAATTTATTCTGGATTGTTCTATTTGTTCTAAATATTGTTCCGGAAAATAAAATTGATGTCAAAAAAATTAGACTCGGAAAACTTCTATTCGCTCTTAACATTGTGGGCTTAATTCTATTAAATTTACATTGAAATATCATGAAATGTGTTCACTAAGGGCTACCCTATTTGTCTCTAACGCATGTCTAAAAAAAAGTGAGCCCTTATTTAATATAGGTCAACCTCCTTACAATAAGTTTGTACTTACGATTAATAAAAAGTTTTCTACAAATTAAGTATGGGTTTTTAGTTTCATCTCAAAATAACTATGGCAATGAATTTCCACAAACTAATTACGGCTCTCTACACAATAAAACATCTGAAATAAAAAATTGTAATTTATTACCTGAAGTATAATTTAAATTAGATACCCCGGACTGACGTAACGAAATGACAGGCTTAGACCGATCATTAAAGTTAAGCAACAGCAGTCACAATCTGTATTTGGATGGGTAACCACCTAGCAGTACTGTTGACTGTTGTTGTATAAAAATAATAATCCCCTTTGGTTAATGGCTATATAGCTGAAAGTAGCTGAAGCCAGAAATTAAAAAAAAAAAAAAAATATATAAATTAGTTATCTGATATAAATTTTAAATTAATAATCTAAATTGTAAACCTTAAATAGCATATTAAAATTTTTATCTTTAGTAATCTGAGATTAAATACCAACGAATTAATAAAAAAAAAATTAAATTAATAATCAGAAATACAATTAAAATTAATAATATCAAATAAAATATAAACTGATAACTTGATGTAATGGGGGTAGGGTATAGTTATAAAAATCTGAACAAAAGTAATTCGAAAATAAATTAATTTAATAAAATCACATACTAATTAATCTGGAGTAAACGAAATAAAATTATATGAAATATTTGAATTTAAAATTAGAGAGGGGAGAGGGGTAGCGAGACTTTGAATATAAAATATACTTAAATTATTAATCAGACACAAAATATAAATTAATAAATGATATAATGTTGTATCAAATGAAATGCATGTAGGAGAAGAGTAAGTATTTAATTTTTAAAGAAATTCATATAAAAATTACTAATTCGAAAATAAATTAATTTTCAAAAATATTCTATTTTCTTATCTATTAACTACAATCTAAAAGAAATACAATTTTAATTTTAAAAAGGGGCTCCCCTAAAAAGGGTTCATATATTTTGTGAATGTTAAAATATAAAATCAAAATTTAAATAAACTAATTCAAAAACAAATTAATTTCTTTTAATTACATATAATCTGAAGTAAACAAAATTATAAAAAAAATTATTAGAATTTTAAATTAAAGGCATAAAGGAGGGCAGCAACTTTGTATAAATCTGTAAAAATATTAAAATAAATCAATTATAATCTAACCACAAACCTTTACGTCGTCCAACAACCTGCAAAACTGTGCATCGAAGATATCAGCTTCCAAAACACTACACAAATTTCACTTCACAAAATGTACTTCGGGTTCCGTACTTCGAATTTCTATTCGAGCCTTTTACCGGCAAAAATACACTAACCGAATTCGATGTATGTCCTCGTTGATGGAGCACCCATGTTTTCACGTTTGCTAATGACCATTGTTCACTACACTTCACTCAAAAGTTCGACATCAACACTATTTCGATAATTAATTTAACGAAATAAATTCTATAATTTTTGAATATATTTCGCAATGAAATAATCATGACCCTAAAATTTTGTGTGGTGATTTCAATATATTGGAAAAATTATTTTTTTTAATATATAGTAATTAGAATAAAAATGTAATATAGAAAAATACAAGTTTGATATAAAAATATTTGACACATGACAGACGAAGCATTCTTAAATTTTGGGCTATAATTATTTAATAATTCAATTTTATTTCTTCAAAATTTTTTTATAATTTTCTTCTATAAAATTGAACCAAATTTTTTCTATATAGAATATTGGAAGTTCAAATAAAACAAGCATTTGGATGCTTTTTAATTAATAAAATTTTTAATCATACGATTTTTATACTAATTCATCAAAAATGAAAATTTATTGACATTTTTTGAGTTTTATTCCACATATTTGAGTTTTATCTCTTCGAAATCAACGTATTTCAGACCAAAATTAATGGCATATAATTTGACATATGTCAAGTGACAGTTTGATTTCCATAATCCAGTTTCGTTCGAAATTTGAATTATATAAAACAACTTTTTTTTAAATAGATTTATGACGTTTAAAAATTTTCAATAATTTTCCATTAATATTAGTCGCCAAGGAAAAGTAATAAAATATTTAATATAATTGTGTGAAAACATATTAACTCTCAAATTTAGAAATCAATTAATGTTATTAAAGTCGGAAAATATGTACACACGAAAAACATACCCCGCCGACTTTATTATAGCCATCTCCTTCCTGATCTGCTCCTATTAAAAGTAATTAATTTGAGCTAAAATGTATTTAAACACTAAAAATCTACAAAGGCATTTTTAATTCAAAATTCTAATAGAATATATAGAAATTCAATTAAAAATAATTATGGATTCGAGTACGAAACACCAAATTGGTCCCTAGCACTTAGACCTGTTAGTCTTTTGAGCAAATCTTGAGAAAATACAATTTCTCGAAACTACAGGACTCTGGTTAATAGAGGTCCCAATATTTCTCAATATCTTGCTTAATTTTCGAAAGATCGAAAGTTTGAAAATGAAAATTAACCTCTAAAAAACCTATAAAAAAATTTACTTAAAAGTAATGTAAGAATTTTTTTGAATAAGTAAAACTAACCCAAACCACTTTGACCCAAATATACCTTCAAAAAAATTCACACATAACTATCATTAGTACGGAATTATAAAATATCGAAAAAGAAGCAAGATAAAAAAAAATTTCAGTTCAATAAAAATGATCGAAATAAAAATTTATTGCCCCAAAACCATAATAATTTTATTCGTATACATTTATGTATAGCATAAGGCTATCAAAATTTTGATTGACTATTAAAAAAATTATATTGGTATCTAGAAGAAAATTGAAAATGATAAAAATACCATCCAAAGATACGAATCCAAAAATACATTTAAGTTCACAGTAAAAATTTTCAACTAGAACAGACCAATGTTAATCGATACAAATTATAAGATATCGAAAATTTAAGCTCAAAAATTGATACTCAAAATAAAGAGAATAAATACATTGAAAGTCGTTCATAGGTTCACTACAGTATTCAAAATTTTTATTATCTTCTATGAAGCCAACATATATGAAAAGCACAAGAAAAATTTCGGTATAACTTTGATCGTTATCAAAAGGACTTGACTCGTGTTTGAATTTAGCCATATATCGTTACGTCTTAAAACTTGTATAGTTTCACGAACATAAAACTATAAATATGTAGAATGCCTTGTTTAAAGTTTTAAATAATAAAGGTTTCAATTTTTAACTTATTATTGAAAATGTTACAATATGAAATCTAATTATTAGCCCCAAAACGATTTTCAAATAAACAGCAAATAAATACTATTAATAGACAAAAATTATTACTGAAATATAAAAAAAAAAAATAACTAATTTTAAATAAATAAACGAATTTGAACCATTATACTCAATAATTTAAGATGCTAAATTAATTCACTCCAAATGGATCTATTGTTCGATCCATTGGTCTCATAACCAATGTGGACAATTCAGAAACGGACATACATATATTTCACTTCTGGGTGTGTTACACACTCTAAAATTATTAGGAAAATCGGATTAATTACGGACGCTATCGCGGCTTACATGCAAATATCGACTGACTTCAATAAATGCAAAAACTCGTTTTCATTCAATTAATCAGTTTTACCCAAAAATTATTCTTCCAATATATTAAAATTCTTTAAAAAATTATTACAATTACATTTAATTTATGAATAAAATAAAATCTTAACTCGAAATAATCAAAATTATATTCTAACAAAAGCATGGTTAAACAACAAAAAAAATGGTTGAATTCATTAATTAATGAAGAATCAAAACTATTAAAATTTGATAAAAATAATTTAAAATACAAAAACAATTATTCGAATAAAATTAATAAAATAAAATTGTCTTACCAAATATAAAAATTGTAGTAAGATGGTTTTAGAATAAAAATACTTCTATTATCGAATAGTGAAGATATCGTTCTGACAAGGCGGATATAGGAAATTGCGTGTCGTATGATGAATTCAATTACTTAAGTATGGCTGTTTCCATTAAACAAAAGAGCAAATTATGTGACATAAGGCTCGCACTGGAGTTACAACTACAGCACCATCTCACACAATCGGACATTCGATACAAATTGAAAGATATTTTTATTTGTCACACGTTTATTATTGGACATTAATTAGCAAGTCGTAGATTCATGTAATTAGCTCATGGAAATATTTTACTATTTACAGATTATTATTTTTGTGAACATTTCTAAGATATCATTGAATCAAAAAATTTGATTTCTTGTCGTTCGTATTTCATTGGAAAAAATATTTATGAATACGTAATTGATAGTAATTTTATTTTTTAATCAGGGTGATAGTCAACATTGAGCCTAATGCACTCTGTCGGTAAAGTTAAAAATATATAACAAACGATATTAGGAAATTTTTTATTGATCATAGTTTTAATAAGGTAGTTTGACATCAACAGTAAGTATATAATTATGTGAAAGTTCAAGAAACAAATATATATACAGAATTAATTAATTGATTACTCTGTATATACAAGATCATCTTTATAAATTTAGTACCACACTGTTAATAACAAAAGTACATCTTCACTCTAAATGGTTAGGGGTGTGAGGTGTCTATTGCTTTAGACTAGAACAAAGCAGTCATTCAGTTCTTTTCTGACATGTTGATGTACTTTTTGAAACTTAGTTTTTGTATAACGAAAAATATTTTCACGTCTTAATTTTTAGTTCGAGAATATTTTTTATGTTTAATTAGTAATGTGTTAATGTTTAGTATTTACTATTATATACTAAATTAATACCTATATTTACTGTAGGTGTGCAAATCTTATCAGCTTATTACATTTACCAGCAATGCGGGTCAATTAAACGCATTTCGATTTTTCGATTTCGGTTAATGACAATTCTATTTTAATTTGTTTCGATGGCGATTTGGTAAAAAGAATTTTACCAAAACTTTTTTGATATCAAACAATTTAAATGACTGGCACCCTAGAATTATAGCCCCAGTATAAGCTACCTATATTATTTTCTATAATGTTGTTGATATAAGTATGTAATTATTATATTATTAGTAGGAGCAAATTGGGTACTTAATTCGCTAAAAATCTTTCTCTCAAACAGGAAATACATGGAATGCGCCTAGCCCGTTTACAGCTTTCATTTAATTGAAAGTGTAAGATCGTTTTAACAGCTAAATTGTTGTGTTTAAATAGAAATATATACGGCTCGCCAAAGAAACTACAAGCCTATTAATTAGACTCAATTTTCAAAACTATCGTTGCAATGATATTTTTCATTAGAATATTCTTGCATTTTGTACTACAAAAAAATCTAGAGATCACAAGAAGCAGTTCTTATATCTTAATTACAGGAGTTCTCATAATTTTAGTTTTTGTACTTTTTAGTTTTCGTGCACAATACTAATAAATTATTAAATTGTGCTTATTTCTTGACACTAATTAACGAAACAAGTTTCAAGTTCTCTATTATACAGACGAAATTGAACAATTTTTACTTTTTATAGCACTTTGGTGTATATAATCGCTCTAATTTGACTAACTATGGTGACAAAATAATTATAGATTTCATGGAACGTATTTTTATTACAATTTCCCACTTCATCTCTCATGTGAATAGTTCAGTAACTTCATCCATTGCCGAATTAGCTACGTAGAAAAAGTAGCCCTGTATCTAAGGAGCTCCCCTACATGGGTCCAAAAACCTACATTTAGGACCAAAGTAGGAAAAGCACGTTTGAATGACCTAGCTATAATGAATATGGAAAATGATTAACTTGATTGAAAATTTTGATTTGACTCATACTCATACTAAAAATATCGACGGAGAGGTATTTCTAAATTTACTGAAATTTAATCACAAATAGTGGTTTTATAAAATATCCTGTTTTATTTACACGCTAAATTATGACATTCAAAGACCTCGCAATTCAAATTTGCTGCGAGTCCCGCGATACCTCAATCTAACAATGACTAAATTCTGGTATTTAAACTATTATAATTTCATATTGATAAATTGTACATTATTTCAAATGAAGCAAATTAAAATGACGTTAATGTTAAATTGACATTTATTTGCGTGCACCTCAAATATAAATAAAATAACGATGGTCATCGTAGTAAATATTTGAGATAAAATATTTAAATTTAATGTATTTTATGATTAATTTTCAAAATGAATATCAAATTAGATGTATGTTATTATGTTTACGCAAAAAAGAATGGACTGTGAAGAACCATTTGGAAGAAGCCTTTATTAAAAAAATATTATAACGTTACATAATTAAAAAATTCTTTTGTTTAATTGTCAAATAATTATAGGTAAGTATTTATGATACAAATGTTTATGCTTTTCAAAATCTATTCACATTAATTAGAAAATGTTGATAATTACCACAAAAAAAGTTGTTCATCATCTGCAATGTGTTCATATTTGTTTTAAGTAAAATTGTGTGCTTAAAAAAAACATTTTGAAGAAACAAATACTGTAATTTTGTAAATATGCAATCTTTGGAAAGTTGCAAACCTTCTTTTTGTGACAACTGTTTTGGTATTCATCAAAAGATAGAGATTTAATCAGATGCACATGAAATTATATTCGATTAAAATGAAACTAAATTAAAGTTGTAAAATGAACAATTAAAAAAGGCTTTTCGAAAATAAGTTTTCATTTTCTACAGTAGGTATGTTGAAATTAATAAGTATGGCAATTTAGTTTACATATAAATCATATATATTCATTTCAAAATAAAGTTTTTGAAGAAACAAATATTGTAATTATTAAAATAAAAATACAATCTATGAAAAATAATTGGTGTGAGCAAACAATTAATAGAATTTTGGTATGGTAATTGATGATGGCAGGGGGTGCGGTATTTATTTTTAAGTAAATGCATGCAATACACATTTATACATAATAAAGTAGTAAAGAATACTCTACCAATAAGGTGAGTG
Source organism: Chrysopa pallens (assembly GCA_020423425.1). Lineage (NCBI taxonomy): Eukaryota > Metazoa > Arthropoda > Insecta > Neuroptera > Chrysopidae > Chrysopa > Chrysopa pallens. Next base: position 36,005,480 of record CM035595.1, on the reverse strand, counting down.
AAGGGCACTCAGAACACTTCTTCGTTATGTATGAATATGTTTACTTATGTAGGCTGTATGATTGAAACAGGTTAGTCGATTGATTAGCCTGTTTAAAATATTCAAAAATAATGTTCACAAATAAGAAACTGCGTTTAGGCATTTATTGAATTGTCATCTTAATACGATTAAATCACAAACTATCCCTTTTAGAGAAATGTGTTTTTGAGAGCTGATCCAAATTAGTTTTTTTTGTACAAAATTGAATTCTCAATAAAAATGTGTTTTTTAATTGGTTTTTATCATTTGTGATTTTCAGGCCCAATTTTCGAGATATCAATTTGATATTATGAAACAATGTTTAGAACAAATAAAAAAATTCAGAACTTTAAAAAATGATTTGCGAAAAAAGGGGGGGGGGGGCTGAGAAAAAAAGAGTTCTGTTCAGTTTTTCAGTAAAATTTTCGAAATAAGGGATTAAAATTCTGAAACAATGGGGTTGAGCTAACGACACATTCATTAATATAACTGTATGGGCGCATTTGGAGTACTGTATGAATTATGTATATGGTATATTACTCAAATTTGAGCTGAAATTGTCGCTAATCTAAATAGCTTACGAAAAGATTTTTCAAACAAAAATTGTTTACTGTAAAAAATATAAATCTTTTGTTTTTCAATTTTCCTTCTACCCTTCTATGATTTTAAAATTAGGCCATGGATCCAATAGACGCACTGTGTCAATTTTACTCATTTCCAAACTAGATAATTCGATTATTTTTATTAGCTATATTTACTATCTCTTTTTGTTTTTGAGTTATCTTGATGACAGTCAATGAGTTATCTTGATAGCGAACAAACAAACAGAAATGGACTAATAATGAGTGTTAAAAACCTTGCAACTTTAATTAACATATTATGACATATTCTATATATGTCGAATATAATGACTTATCCATATTAATTTGAATTAATCTAAGAGACAATAAGAATGATAAACTAATGTGTTTTGACAGAAATAAAACTCACTGCTTACTGTTTTCTGATATGTTTGTTTGTTGTTCTTAAATGTGTGTTTGGAAATGTGAATATAATTATTTTATTGGTAGACTAATTACTTAACGAGATATGTCTTTGATGTTTAATGTGGTCAACAGTTTGATCTAATGCATGCAACGATGTAAATTAACGATTTAAGCTGTTAACAAAGTTACTATGTATGTTGCTACGTACCTCTACCTATATGAGATTTGTTATATTAACGTAGCATATTTTACATATCCAACATTCAATGAATTATTATTAGTCTGGATAAGTTGAGATATATATTTAAGTATTTGAAAGAAAAAAATACAATTAAATTTATACAATTAAAATTCCAAATTTTTTTTTCGTTAATTTGTGCAAACAATTTTATTATTCTCTACATTTATTCAAGATTTTCATCTTTTGTAAATGAAAAAAGTACCATCATCTGTTGTTTGCAACTCTTTATTAGTCTAGAGATGCATTTAACTCTCGATTAATGTTCTTTTTTTAATGTGAATATTTCAGGGGAACAGGGTGGTTTAATGGTTGCGTGTTGAGCTGTCATGTCAATAGTCCCGACTTCAATTTTCAGTGAGGCAGATTTTTGTCCAAGTCCTCTATGTTGAAGGTCTTGGCTGGGTTAATTAATCCCAAAAATTGGGTAGCCTTTCGATGTCCTGTCCACATTTCTCACCATGTATCGTGGTCTCTTAATGATGCATCGCTACAGTACATCGGGTCCTATGCGGAAGGGTCTTAGTCAAAAAATGGCCTGTTGCAACTCTGGTGAAGTAAAATCAACTTTAAGGAGAATTACTATAAATAATGAGATATCCATTATAAGGTCACTTGTTAAGCAGTGCATGTAACAGGAACAGTGGCTCAGCAGCAGTACATAGATCAGAACAGAGAAAAATATTCGATTTAGTCGCTCATAGAAAGTGGTTGGCATATTATTCACTTTAAGAAAGCGTAGTCAAATTTTTTGTAAATCTAACCCAATTTTTTTTAATTATTCATTTTTGAAAATTACTATTCACTATTTTGAAAATTACTTTAGATATACAATTTGATCGAAATTACTTGCAAAAATTTTTACCAATAATAATTTTATGTAATGGAACTTTTAAAAAATTGAAAAAATCCAGAATAGTTTTTGTTTTATTTTTTGATAAAATTTGACATTTAGGTAATTAAATTAGAAAATTTAAAAATCGGCTACATTTGACGATTGACTAAGTAGTTTTTAATTTATCTCTTCAAATTCAATACGAAGCATTTCAAAAAATTTTGTCTAATTAACTGGGTTTTGTATTTTAATAATAAATTATGCCTCAGAAAACACAAAAAGCATAATAACCTTCAAAATTAAAAAAAAAAAGACAAAAGCTAAACCGAGTGTGTTGGCACCTGTTTTATTTTATAGTGATTATTTGAATAAAACTTAAATATTCTTTGTTTTTCTTTAATGACGATATTAGAAAACTTTTATTAAATTTAAATATTAATATTTGATTTATTTATGTGGGATTCATATCGGGAAGTTAGGCGCCACAAATTAGCCTCTATGACTTTCATACAGGGGCTGTTTCAACATATCTCAGTTACACCCTATTATTTAAATGTAATATGATCATTATATCCTTTTAAAAAAAGTTTCCTGAACACATAATTGGGGATACGATATCTGAGCACTAAATATGTTTACCTCTGAATAGATATATCAAAATAAAAATAATATTTATAACGATAATATTTATTTAAAAAAATAGCGTAATTCAATGTTCGGTAGTTTAAATATTGCGATAAGTTTTTTAAAAGTTTTAATTCATGAAGTTCAAAAATGTTTATGTTCCATTATTTAAAATAAGAGATAAATTCAGAAGAAAATTGATGATAACAACTGATAGAGTAAATTGCTTAGATATTCGACATATGATTGAGTATTTATGTTTGAACTATTTTTAATCATAAGAATTAGGTCATGGATTCATGATAGTCAATGGGCCGATTTTGATCATTTACAATCTTAAAGATAAAAATTAAGTGAGTTTTGGACACAACTTACTTAATTTTTGAAATACTTCAAAGTCTTGTTTAACAGACGTCAAAATAAAAATGATCGTTAACTTTTTTTCTATTATAGGATGCCAAAAACACTTGTCTCTACGCTTGGTCGCCTTTACATAAGCCGCATTCTTAGGCCTTCAGACATTTTAGTGCCCAGATTTCATATGCCCGTATATGACTAAACCATAATCATGTATTATCCTCTTTTTGGTATTTAATTTGAAACCATAAACATAATTAACATTGAAGTTTCAAATAATTTCTATAAATTCTTTAAATATTTTTGTCCTAAAAACATTTATAGATACATTTTCAGTGTCATATTTAGCGCCACTTTGGCGACATTATATTAATTTATTGCAATTATACATCGAATATTTGTATTAATTTTATTTTTTTCTACCAAAAAATCTATATTTTATTTTTGATAAATTGCAATTTATTTTGAGAACTTTTTTTTATTTATAATAAATTTTATTTTTGTAATATCATCGCCTTTATACTAAATTAAAGCCTGATTAACGACAGTAAAAATGTATCTTTTTTTTAAATATGTATAAATTCAGCACTTATAAAAATAATTAAATTTATTTTATTATAAGTTTAATATTTTCTTAATATTTTAATTGGATTTTAGCAGTTTTTTACAATGTATATTATAGGTATAAATACAACCCTGGTTCCAGCCCGATATAGGCAACACGCTGTCACCAAAAAACTTCTAAGAGCATCGAATTGATATTCCTTTAATTTGTAATAATTTTAAAAGAAATTGCATTAAGGTAGTTGATATATGTAGTCTCTATGGAGATTCAAAGAAGTTTTTTCCATGAGTTACCGTTACAAGAATAGAAACGGAGTTTACATGTAGACTCTATGAAGATGCGTCAGAAACGTCATTTGGTTGTATCTCGAATTTTCTTTTCCAATGTTTCCACTATATTTTACTATTTATATGGTAATCGAATTTACATATTTTATGCCGATTTTCATAATAACAAATGAGAAAGTGTAAATAATAAGAGCTGTTAAATTAATCCTTCATTTCCAGAGATGATATCTTGAGATAATATTATTTTTACATGATACATACAAGCTCTAGTAAATGATACAATGCGAGCAAACAAAATAGGAGATACTTAATGCAATACCATGTAAGAATTCAGTTCAACACAATCTATTTCGTATTTATCTATTTTTTTCGAAGTAACGTATAAAAAATGAAGAAATAATAGAATAACAAAATTCGTTATAAGAAGTTTTACTGTACAATTTGAAATTTAAAACTGTTTAATTTTTATACAAAATAATGGTTAAAAAAATCTTAACGCCACATTTGTTACGTAAAAAAGTTGGTTATGGTTCGTTGCCGTGTAACTAGTTATTTAGATATTTAAGCTGCGTATCTTTTAGAATTTTTCAAAATTTAATAGATATTAAATTTCAAAATAAACTGTTGAAACATTCCATAGCACGCGTAAATTTTGCCATTATATATTGTATTATTTTGATGTGGGTTAGAAAGATTAATTTATAGAAGCGTACATTTACAAAAATTGTACATAGTAATTAATTTAATATGTAGGGAAACATACTCGAAATTCTCAAGTGAAACACTTTTACTGAATATAATAAATAAACCAGACAATTTCGGTAAAAATGGTAGTTGAATAAAAAAGAAATATTTCGCTAAACCCAATTTTCACTTTAAAAATTAATTCTAATTTTTACGATTAACACATTTTCGACTAAAAGCATTTTTCAATCATATTGTTCTAGTTTAAAGATAAGATATAACTTAAAATCAACTTGAATCTGAAAAATTTTCATCCTTGCATTTTTGTGCGATAATCTCAATATACCATTTGAATAACCCTGACAACCCTGATGACGGGGACTGGTGAGTGTAAATGGAATAATTAGGCGATTTTACGATTATCGAAATTTTGTTACAGCATTTCTAAAAAACGAGTTACTATAAATCAATATCCGACCGAACATTCGATTTCGCCTTTAGATTCGGCCACAACTTCGGCTTCGACAAAAAAACTAGCAAAAAGTTTGACCGAATCTGAAGGCTGGTGTTAACCGACGAAAAATGACAAACTTAAACTAACCTGTGTCAACCGGCATGTGAACTACACAAATTTATACAATTTTGTAGGCTGAAAATTCTCATAGTTGAGATGTTATATAGACTATATTTTTATTTATTATAATCCTTACACAGTTTTCGACGAAATTATGAGATTTTTTAGCCAGTATTCAAGAATTGTTTACTAAATTCAGTTTTGTCTTCGGCCGAAGGTTAAAAGTAGCCCCGAATAGTCGGCTTCGGCCAAAATCAGACATTCGATGGGACACGACAATAAACGCATAAAAATTGTAAGAAATTTATAATTTTGTATATAAACAAACAAAACACTTAGCATCCCACTCACAAAAATCAGACCATTAATTTAAATTTAAAACGCATATAAAAAAATTATAATCAAATAAAAAAACATGATTACAAGAAATAAATTTTTATTTCACATGATAAAAAAAATAGAATATTTTTAAAGTTTTTCGTTTTTGATGTTTCATATATACTGATGAATATTTAACGTTATACAAACAATTCATATGGTTTTCATTAAAGTTTTTAAATTACATTTTAGTTTTAAAATGCAACAAAACTTATGTGTTAAAAAGATGCTAAAATGGCTCGTTAACTATTTAAAATTGTTAATTTATTATACCTAATTTAAAATAATTAAATTTCATATAATATTCAAAAGTTTATGATTATTATGATTTGATATTTATTTTATTGCCCTGTATGAGCGAGTATTGACTGAATACTTAGGTAGGTACTGTCGTATACTACTTATATTCTATAATTAATAACAATTTTCAAGAAATCTAAAACCTATTTCCGAAAATAATTTATTTAATTATATATATATATATATATATATATATATATATATATATATATATATATATATATATATATATATATATATATATAAATAAATATATATATATATATATATATATATATATATTTATTTATTTTTAATATAAAACATAACAGTTTTTTTATTTATTTTAATTTATTTAAATGATTTGCAAAATTTTCACTCAAAGTATTCATTCACACATTACTAATTCTTGGAACTCTTAAAAGGCACACGTATTGTTCCATGGCTTCATAAAAGAGCTACAGTGTTCTGAATATCATTAAAGTTTTAATATTAATACGTTACATTTGGTTTTTAATCGATTAGGGATAATTTCCAAAATTTCCAAATTAAAATTATTTCCAAAAAAAAATTAAAATTTTTAACAACAAACCTTCTTCTAAAACTAAAATTAAAAAATAACTTTTAATTTTTCTTTGTGGCCAATTACCTTTCTCAGTCGACGCTTACAAATAAATTTTTGGCAAGGGATAAGATTGTCAACGACTTCGAAAGATAATTGGTCATAAGGCAAAATTTAAAATTATTTTTTACTTTTTAGTTTATTTTTTTGAAGGCGGTGCTCTATCTTTTAAAATTTTTTTGTTTTTTACTTTTGAGTGTTGTATACTACCTAAAAAAATTTTTCATTTCGATGAAATTTAATCACTAAAAATGGTTTTTGTACCTTCTGTCCTTAATTTTATTGTTTATTATTTATTTAATCACAAAAAACTCGTAATTTTACAAAAACCACAAAAAGTTCATAACCAGTGTTACCACATGCACGTTCCGATCCAATTATTATATTTCTTAGAATGGTCTATGTCAAAACTAGCACCCAATTTGGATATTTAAAATTCTTACATCTGATATTTCACATTTCTAACAACGGCGTTAGCTTCGTGGCTTTATGTATAAATGCTATGACGGAGTTTTTATAATTTTTCGATCCAGAATAAAAAATTCTGAATGATGTGCCCAAAACCGTTTAATTTAAGCTGCGATATGATGACTTCTAGGTATGAAATATTAACTCATCGGAGATCGCCATATATTATTAAATATTATGATTTAAAGACATGTTTATTTCTTGAATCCAATTTAGTCTCGCAATTTGAAAAAGAAGTTTTTAAATTCTTTGTTATTCATTTCAACAGAAAATTTAATTATCCCAGGTAACCTACATATACAATTTATTAATAAATGGGAGTCTCTTATTAAAATTTGGAATCGGTCTCGTAACTATTTAAAATAAATTTGTTTTTATTGAAATGCTATTTTTACAATTGAAAAGTTTACTTTCTTTAAAATGTCTTCGATTTTATAGCTATTTACATTTTTTTAAAAATTAGCTGATTAATAACATCAAAGTATTTAAAAAAAATAAATAAATTTTATTATAATTGCTACTCCGCCCCATTTTATTATTTATTATTTAAAAATTTTACTATTTTTTTGTTATTTACACTTTGTATCAACTGCCAAGTCCAACCTTTTATTATTTTTGTTTGCTTGTGGAATAATACTTTTTACTTTACAAATTTGTTTATAAAATATATAGAGTAAACAGGGGTAATGGCAATTAGGGTACAGTTAGTAGTGATAGTGTAGGTAACAGACCTTCCTAATAAACATTTTAACTTGCCTGCTATACATTCGAGAGTGGTGGGTGTATCATAATTATTTTTTGCCAATTTGATATAATAAAGACTTCAATTTAAACTTTAATTATGGTTTTATAATTTTTTTTTAGTTTTATATGACTCTTATACAATATTTGAACATCAGAAAAAAATTTAAGTACAATATTAGTAGATAAATTTATACATTTTTTTAAAATTACATACATGTTGACTCAAAATCGGAGTAAAGAGATGGGGGTCATCCTTCTCCACGGGGCCCGTAACATTTGATACTTCTAGCTTCAGAGTGATAAGTCTAGTGGTTAATTCAGCAATGGATTGGCACACGTAAATTTAAGCTTCCTCTTTATAATCATACTAAAGCCATTAAAAATTTTCCAAATATACAGATTATTTGTTACAGAATGTATTAAATTGTTTAAACTCCCCTAAATTTCTTTCACTATTTGGATACTATCTAGGAAGCAATCAAGCATATTTGGGATTGGGATATGTAGGCATACTAGAATTTCATTCGCCAGTGTCGGTTGATTCAACAATGATTTTATCATTTTCTTTTTTTGGAAAAAATTTCAGCGTTATTGCTAAAACCAATATGTTACGGGAGACAGCCAATATAAACTTAAAAATTTTACATTATTGTGTCCTATTAAATTACGAAAAAGTTTTTGTGTAAAAAGTTAGTTATTGTTTATGAGATCGGAATCAGTAGGACTGATTCGGAAATCATTTCAGATTCATTTTGGTTAAAACGAATTTAGTATTTGAATCGAAATGAATTAGATTGACTCGATAATTCATACCAATGAAAACCTATTCAAAATTTCAATTAAATTCAGTTTATTTCATCAATTAAATCCGATTCCAGGGAATTTCGGATTTTGAGTTATGTCTTCTGTTGAAAATCCAAAATAAATTATGCAAATATTTAAAATTATCTCCAAAAATGTAAAATCTAGGAAGTTTAATATTTTTTCATCATCATTGATGACCATTGGCTTGAAATGTTTTACAAGAAAATCTGAAAACATAATATAGCACTTTCAGGCCTAAAATTTTTTAGAGAGAAAAAATGTATGCCTGTTTTTGATTATTTTTGGGAATTGAAAGATCCGTGCTCATTAGAGGTTTTTTTGTAGTGTTTTTTGCATACTTATTTTTCTTTTTAATGTCTAGTAAATCAACTCATTACTTTTATAATGTAAATTAACACTTTCCTCTTCGAATAAATATCCAAACAAATATACTATAAAAATTAAAAAACACTATATATCATCCTTAACAATTAACATACCACAAAATTTGAAACTTTAAAAATATAATATAAAGTGATGCACTAATAATGTAGAAAATAAGACAAAGAAAACTATATAAGTTTGTTTCTATTTAACATGTAACTATAATAATATATACGTAAACAAAATCAAAAGAAATTTTCATATAAAGTGGAGTGATAAAACATTTTGTCACGCCTTTAAATGACAATATGTTTTAAAGATGTCATTTAGTTAAATGAGTTTTTATAGGACGTTATTACTTATATATTGAAACCATAAGGATCTAATTAGTATACACGAGGTATCTTGTCTCATATTTGAATGTGAATTTAAATTTGAGAGTTGCGTCCCTAAAGGTTTGTATAACCTGCGTTTTTAATTCTAGGCTCTCCCATCTAAATCAGAAAGACTTCGATGTCTTTGTTAAGACTTTTCTAAAATGTCTCAAATATGACATCATGGTGACTTCTTTTTTAAGAAGCCATAACTAAGAAGTAGTATTTTTTCTGACTTCACAAGAGTTGTAAGTTCTTTAAGAAGTTTTTTTTCTAATTTTCGAAGGAAGTCAGAATTTTGGGCTCTGTAGTCATTTTTATGAATTCGATAAGAAGTCGGAAATATGATTTCTGTGAGAAGTATTTTTCCTGAGTTCCGTTTGAAATCGGAAATATCAGCACTTTAAGAAGTGTTTTTATCGAGTTTTATAAGAAATCAGAAATATGTGGTATCTTTTGGAACTTGATTACATTTAATTTTTCTGATATGCATTTCCCTCAAATTATATGCTGTTTTGGAATAATAACATTTTAACTAATTTTTGTTTCATGGTTTTTCAAGTAGTGATAAACAATTTACGACCAAAATTAAATTTTGTGGCAATTAAATCGGTGAGAACGTTTTTATTTGTCAACATTTTCATCGATAACGTATTCTTTGGTAATGTATAATTTAATCATTAACTAGGCATCAAAAAAGAAGAATTACACGGAGAATATTTTTGAAGATTCATTTTTACCATTCAGACAATGCCTTAGAATGCCTTGATAAGTCTAATTTGCCGTTTCGTCGTCACTCAAAAACGAAAAGAGATAGATGAAATTTTTGTGACGTATTCTAGAGATTAAAATTGAATTTAAGTTAATGAGCAAAATATTTAATGAATGTTAAACATTAAAAATAGTTCAAACATATATACTTAACTATATGCCAAGTATTTAAACACTTAACACTATTAGTTGTTATTTTCGCTTGTTTATGTCACGTGAAAAAGCTATTTTTATTTCCTAAATTTTTAAGTTGATGGTATTTAAAACACAAGACAAAACGTATATAATTCTAACATATGCAAGCTACACATATCAAAAACACAGGAGGCGGGTCCGTTTGACTTAATATGTATGGTATTTAAAGCCATATATTATGGGATGAAACTCTCTGAAATATTCATCTGAATCACTATTCATCTGAATGAGATGAGATTTAAAAATGATGAGCCAATTATGATTATTTAAATATGAGAAATAATCGGTAGTAATAGCCAGCGATTCATTTTTGAAATGGTTCTGTCACAGTAAACAACTTTACAGAACAATAAAATTTTGCTAATTTTTCATTAATATTTTCATTTACATAATATTTATGATTTTTTGACATCAAAATAAATAACATATTATTATTTAGTTTGTTTTTAAAATAAATTTGTATTGATTGTATGTTTGTTTAATTAAAATAATTGTGCTCGAATCAAAAATGGAATTGAATTTAAAAAATATTAAAACAGAAAGTGATAGTTTTGAGTATAGTGGACAAACAATTTCAGCCCCTATTTCATCCCAAACAAACCCAACCAAACAACCAACAAGTGTTTTTTCTATTGAAAATCTATTAAAAGATAATAAAAAACTTTGTAATGCATCGAATATTAGTTATCGATATGAAAAAAATCCGACGCAATTTGAAAATTACCGGCCACACTATTATAAACCATTAGTGGAAACATCTTCAAATCATGAAGCAGATTCGAGTAGTAGTAGTTATCCAATTATTGACGATGAAGAAATAATTTCAAGTGATGATGATAATGAGTTTGATGAACAATTAGGTGAACCGTCGCTAAATGATAGTGGTTTGGAAATTAATAATTCAGATGAAGTAGTTTCAACATCCAACGAAGATTTTAATAGAGATCAATCGAAGAATTTTAATCATACTAATTTTAATCCAGGTAGGTTTATTTTTTAATATACATATACTATATTCATTAATTTAAGGTATTCTGAATTTTGAATATTCTATGTACCTGTTTTTCACTTACTCTACAATTAATAAGTATATTATGTTAAAAATCGAATCTGTAAATTGATCGTGGAGTGTTCAGCTTCTTAGCTGGACAGAAAATATACAGAAAAAAGGTTTTCTGTTTTAAGAAATTTTGTTTTAAAATTATTTTTCATTGAAAATAATAGCGAACAATCGACGAATACCAATTGCGTGTGTGGCGAAATTTTCTTTCAAGCCCTGTCAGGTTGAAGGTATTAACAATTAGGCCATGCACTCCCTGATTTTACCTATAGTTCGATAAATAGATACCTGATCTCAGCAAAGATCCCCTTATTTACACATGTACTGTGCATCAAAATCTAAGCCCACTAAAAAATTTAGTATGATATCTTTTTATTAAAAGTTTACAAGAATTTTAAATATTCTAGACTCAAAAAGAAACATATATTATTAACAAAATGATGCTAATAGTTTAATTAACTTAAATTTAAATCGGTTTTTTAACTTTATGCCGCCTTTTAAAGTTTCACTATCATGGGTCCAATCCTTACGGGCCTAAGCGTAAGTACGCCACAGAAAATGGCCACTGTTGTAGTATGCACAATTTTATAATTGTTAGGCCATGATCAGCGCCGAGTTACACGCATACCCAAAATAACTCAAAATTAAATCATTTTTGCACCCAAAAATAATCCAACATATGCTCAGGTACCGACCGTCGTTTATACGCTGTTCGAAAATTGTATTAAAATTTCATTGTTCTCTGTACAATATAAAAATTTTCAAAGTCAAATTATTGAAAAACCAAAGTTAATTTATTTATAAGGCGGATGATGCAAAAAGAATTTTCGTAAGCGATTTTTACTTATTGAATGCTTCAGCGTATATAGCGTTGACAAAAATCAAATTTTACAATTAATTTATTGATATTTTAAAGAATAAAGTAATAATATAGTAAAGATTAAACAAATAACAAGCAATTCAAAGAAGGTCCCTCGGCAGTAATTGAAAAAAAATAAATTAGCAGATAATAATCAGAATTTTTAGTATATTATAGTTATCGATAAAGAATTAAAAAGGCAAGTTTCTTTAAAAGCTTCTTTTTTTTTGAATCTTTAATAATATCTTGAGTAATATAAAGAAGTTAGTCGAATTAGGAATTTGATTAACTTAGTTTTATTTCTTCAATTGAAGGGTGTTTTCTTCACGTTCACGTAACTGAAATAATTTTTTATAAATCTATAAAATTAAACAAACTTCTAAGTGATTATCTAGTGACATCAATATGTAGAATCCCCATAAAGATTGCATGTAAAACATCGTTTTCGAAAAAAATATGAAAAATAATCTTATAGCTTATAACTTTTGTACATCTTCTGTTTTCGTTTGCACAAGTATCAATTTTCTACTTGCGTAGAAAAATGAAAAGTGATGTTGGCCACCATTGGTTTAATTTTTGAAATGTTTTTACACGTATCGTTTGCACACGTTTACATATCCTTTCCTTTGAACAAGCATCAATTTTTCAGGAACAGAGAAAATAAAATGTGAAGTGGGCACCCATGTTTGTATATTGTTTGCACATACTTTATTTTAGAATTTTTACGTGAATTGCTTTTACATTGTTTGCATAGATTTACACACCCATAACTTTAGTTCGTAGATGCACTGATTTTTAAGGAAAGAAAAAACAATTTTCTCCTAGATTTTAAGATTATTAAAACATTTGAATGAAACATATTCTGTACATAGTTACCAGAACTTATGACAAATTATTTAAACAATGAAAAATATTATAAAAAATTCATAAACATGAAAAATTTATGTCTGAAAGTCGCTATTTATGCAAAAGATAAAGCACTTGTAATATTAAGCAAACGATTCATCAAAAAATAACATTAAAGTCGACACAATGGGGGCTAAATTCATATAGGTGTTTTTTTGTGATGTATTTTAAGTGATAATGAACATATTAAATTTTAAATTGGCAATATTCAAAACATTTGTAAGCATGTGAATAAAAAAACTCACAACATATTTTAAGCTAATTATTAAATTTGTCATTTCAAATAAATTAAAAATAAACAGTGCGTGCCTTTGAGCTAATTATTGTTAAATTAATTTTGAATTTGATTAATTGCATAATTTTTCATGTAAAATCAAATCAATTTACATACTAGAAATAAAACGATACGATAGAATTTTCTATGTGAAAGTAAAGTCAATTTTTACTATTTATTTTTTGATTTTTTAAATTTAAAATTTGTTGTTCTGTTCATGCTTCTAGTCACGTTTAATATTATAAAATACTAATTAATAGTTTTATTTATATGTCGATATATATAAAAAAATTTTCCCAATTCGAAATAAGCTCATAATAAGCCGTTAACTAATTGTGTAAAATAAATTTATCGCTCGTACCATAACGGAAAAAATTGATAGTTGCCAGTCAACTTAGCGAAACATCTTTCTATTTTTAATCCAATTTAATAGAAAATATGCTCACAATTTTCCATATATAATTATTTATTTTTTTTTTTTATTTTATTTTATTTAAGGTCGTTATATATAGTTTAATTGTAAATTAATTGTGGTAAAATATTTTCTTTCGTTCTTACCATTAACAATTAAATAGCAGATAATTATGGGACTATTCCGAAGTTGATCGCAGAAAATTGTTTCGCTAAGTTGACAATCAACAGTGAAATATCAATTTTCTCCGCAATGGTTAGACTGAAAAAAATTTTTTTTGCTCAACTAATTGGCGATTAATTAGCGGATAATTATGAGAATTAGATAAATATCATATTTTAAGAAGACGGGTATAAAATTAAAATTTTTTTGTAGCGGCTTTTCTAAGTATATTTGTAGCGTATATTTGGTGTTACTTGGATTCCCGAAACTTAAAGTAAATCAAGTTTGAAAAGAATTCGTTAATGTTTTTTATATACAAGTAATGCCGTGTATAAAAAAAATTATTTGACTCCATAAAATCTTGTGCTAAAAAATTTGGCTAATAAATGTGCCTTGGAATTTACACTTTATGGTAGGTAATATCAATCAATCGTTTAAAAAATAAAATAAAATAATTATTTTAAGGAATATATTTTGTAATAAAAATATCGAAAAAATTCTAATTTATGGAGTACCTCTAATACACACAGAAGGAAATAATATATCAAATTTAACAAGACGAAATCTTCTTGAACGATGCAACCCGCCCATTCAACAACGTTCATATATAATTTTAAATATATGCGTCTCAGATATATTGTAGATTCTTTAAATATTGATCCATTAAATCAAGAAAGTAGATTTCTATAAAATTCAATGGTTATCATAAAGTAGTAGAAATATTCATTCTATAAAAGTAGTTACTACATTTTATACGCACGATACAGATTTGTAAGACAAAAGTTTTTATATTATAAAAATTACTTCTTCACATTGTTCATTGTCAGCGTGATGTCACATCAGCAGTGTATCATGATGACTCAATTTTCGTAATTAAAAATTTGAGCAGCTAATTTAATTTTGCATAAAATTATATGTGGTAAGGTGATTTTTTTTTTCATAATTTTCATATCCGTCGGTCCACAACTAATGAGCATATAATCATAACTTTAAAGGTAAACAAAAGGGGATATGAAAGGATCTCATCTATTAATTACTGTTCTAGGGATATAGCGCTCGAAAGTTACCTCTTTTTTCCCTCTTAAATGTAGACTCAAGTAATAAAAAAACGATCAGAATAAAATTAATTGTGATAAAAAACTCAACACAACGTTTAAAAATACAGTATTTAATGTTTTTAAATAGGTAAAAGTGTTGTATTTTTTGTTTTTTTGAGCATACATACGTGATTTACATTATTAATTCAAATTGTGCCAAAATCGATTATTCTAGAACATCGTTATTAAAGAGAAATTGAAAATCGAAACGTATAAACATGGAAAAAGTTACTGCCATTATATTATTGTAGAAAATGTCTTTTTTTATCTCATATCTAAATTACAACTAAATCAGTCAAGAGATACAGCTATTTAAGTAAATATATTCGATAATGGCTAGTTTCACATAAAACCCGGTATGTCGTGAACCGTTCACATGATTTTGATGAAATTGTATGTAGATATATTGTTGGTAGTTTTACATCAGTGATATGAATTGTATTGAAATCGAAGTAAATAATTTGTTTTACCAAGAAAATGACACTTCCGAACTCTCTAAAGCTTCGAAGGTTACATTTACACATAAAATCTGTGTTATATTGCACTGAAATCATTACTGTTTATTAAGTAGGATCAATATTGATTGAAACTACTATATGTCAGTTTATATTTTTTTATGGTAATGTTTATTTGTATTTATGTTGTATAGTTTATGTTGTCATCTGATCTAAGAATAATTACGAGTGTCACTAATTGGTCGTACATGACACTTTAAAGTCATAACATTATAATAGTTTTATAAAAAGTTATATATGTATTCTAATAATTTATATTCATACAACAGAAAATTATGTTGTTTTCTTTTGATCTAAAAGATACCAAACAAACAAATAACAATATATAGACAGTTATATTATTGTATTATGCTGTGAATGGCGCATAGTTTAATATTCAAAATACGTTGTGTATTTTATTGAATTAATGCTTAGGAGATTTCAGTACTATTAATGGGACGAATGTCTAATTTCTTCGAATATTAATACGTGTATTTATTTTTATTTTTTGTAAGTTCAAGCGAATATAGCTCGTAAAGATATACGGTTTTTTTAAATTTATGTTCAGAAACATATTTGAAAAACTTGTGATCTATAATAAGTTGCGGCTAGCTCAAAAATGCATTGGTAATGCAGAAAAGGCATCCAAAAAAAAATGCATTATAAAGTCTATATCTAATTTGTATCTAATGGTTTTTGGGATCACGTTTTTAATACTCTAAGGTTGTATAAAACGCACATAATCTTGGATTTCTGTATGCACTTTTAACGACGTATTCCAAAGTGCTTTAAAACAACAAAAATTGAATGTAGTTTCACTTTTACACGTAAAAAATTATAAATTTGAAAAATGTGCATACAGCAGCGCTATAAAACGATGAATTTGTGTATGCACTATTATGCATTTCTCAAAAAACTAAATACTCGTTAAAATAGATACAAAAATGCATAATTACAGTCTTAGAATATTGAAAAGATTTCTAAGTGACCAAGAATACTTAGATACTAATTTTCATGAAATTATATCAATTTTTAACGATTATAAAAAAATAAGGTATTTTAAATAAATTTCGATATTTTGCCACAATTTCCTATATGAAAATATTTTGCATTTTATATATACGTATTTCGACTATAAAGTAGTCATCATCAGGAGGGTATGAAATGGATTTGAAATAAATTTAAGGTGGTTTAGAAAGTATATACTAAATGCTGCGAGACGAGTGAAAATTTAGTAGAACTTTCGCCATTCCATTCAAAATCACCTATCTATTTAAATTACAAGCCGATGCACTAAACTGCATACGATAAAATAATGTAAGATTTTATTTAATTAATGTATGAAAATAAATTAAATTTGTATAAAATATATTAAATCATACTTCTAACTATTCGAAATGTATTCTAAAATAATTTACCATAACTTAAAGCTGAAAAAGATCGAATACATTCTAATAGGAATTTCTAGTCTTACACTCCTGTTTGTTATATGGTCACTTTTTATCTATAGATTTAGATAAAGTTCTGAAAATTATTATACAGATAAATAGAATAAAAATTAAACTAAATTAAAATATGAAGCCTAGTCATATTAATATTAAAAGAAAAGCATTACCTTACTTCCCTTTTTAATCGGGAATCCAATAAAACACGTCGAAACAAATAAGACCTTTGGAGATCATACTAATCTAGAAATAAGTAATTAAGTGATAAAATAAATTGTTCTGATGGAAAAATTGTAAGATAATGAAAATAACATGCTTGTAGTGCAGTTTACAGAAATTATAAAATATATAGACCTGAACTTTAATAAGCTGTAATTACCACCATAGTACTCTGCATGTATTTTAGTATCAATATTGCCTTGTTTATAATAGCCTATTAAATCTTATGAAATAAGTTATACAGAACTCAAATAAATTTGTTAATGAGCTGATTGGTTTTGAACACTTTGTTGTTAAATAACGAATATTTTTGAGTCGCAGTTTCCTCCTATCTTTTAAGTTATTAAAAATGGGCTATTTTTAGGTCTATTACACGCTGTTAAATTTTAGTAATTTAAGAATCCGATATATACAATTTTTCCCCTGGGTTATATCTTATCCAGGTTCTGTTGAAACTGTTTATCGAAGAAAATACGTTGTATTGAAATATGAAATAAAAAGCCAATACAATAAATTATCCTTTGAAATGAAAGTTAAAAAATTCATTTTAAGCAACGATTAAATTTTCATTTAGAACTCATGTACTTTAACTTTTAAGTGTAAAATGGGTCCACAATGACTATACTACAAAGCCTATACTTAATTATTGTATTATGTAAATAAAATAGTTATTTATTTAATTATTTATTAATTTTTATAGAAGAACGGCTTGTATGAAAATAAAATATTTATAACAAATTTCTACATTATTGCATTAAATGACAAATTTATAATATATACCAAAAATTTTGAGTTAGTTTGAGTTAGTTATCATCCGTAAAATGGCTGTGATGAAATCAAAATCCTATTTTAGTAAAATATATTACCAAGAATATACTTCTGTGATTGCAGGTATGGATTTTTTATAACGTTGCATTAAATACAAATCGAAATTTGATTTGGTACCAAAAATTTATTTGGAAAAATTATGAATATGTGAATTTGATTTAGTCCAGTAGTTCTATAAAATTGTACATTTTGGTTGCTACCCGCAAACAAAAATAGGGTCGTGTAGATTGGAACATACTGAAAAACGTAGTATAGTTTGCATCACTATAGTAGCTATTGCACAGCATAACCTAAAAATTTCGTATAAGTCGAAAATACAGTTTTTCGTGTTTGAAAAAAACCGAAGACGAGGTTAAATTAGAAAGTTTAAAAAAATCTATCGGATAAGATTTGTTGGATTAGGTAGAATTCGTTGCATAAATTCTGAGAAGATCGACAAATACCGTCAAAATAGTGTTTTTTTATTTTCATCGTATTTCTTTTAATTATTAAACAAATCTTTGTTAATAATAGTAGAAAAAAAGTTTTTTAAAAAAATTAGAAATAATTAAAAATTATCCGATTTATAGTGAAATAATGAAAAAAAGGCCTTTTCGTAAATTTGCCATTGCCCACCGTCGGCAGCGCGTACGGGTTTCATTCAGGGCAGAAATTCTTTGTAGGGCATAGTACTGTTATACAATGAACCGAAACGTAAGAAACATTTATTTTTATCTTTAGCAAAAAATAAATATTTGGAAAATTTTAGATTTTTCTAGACTATTCGAAAATTTAAAATCAAAAAGAAATTTTTAAATATAATTTTCTCTGATTTTTCAGCCGCATTTGTATTTTATGTCCTTGGAAATCAATTGGGAACAATGAGTCCATATTTATTAATTTTACGTGAAGAAGGCTACTATCAAGTTCCAAACATAAGCTCACATACTGTGGCTTGGTTGAGTAGCATCTATAATATAGGAATAATACCTGGTGCAGTTATTGGAACGTATGTAACTGATATCTTTGGTAGAAAAATATCAATGATATTATTCACTATTCCCGGATTTTTATCGCAACTATTTCAGTACTTCGCCGTAGATATTTCGATGATTTTTATTTCATTTTCCCTGCGTGGTGCAATAACTTCATGGGCCTTCATAGTTGTACCAACTTATGTAAGTGAAATAGCATCACCGCATTTACGAGGAGCATTCACAGTGTTGAGCGTATTGTTTACGTCAATAGGCATGCTTTCCGGTAGTTTAATTCAAGCAAGTTTATCCATTGAGTTAACAGCAGTAATTGGTGGCTTATCAGTTTTAGTGACTTTAATCATAGTTTGTGTTGTAATCGAAACACCATACTTTTTTATGACAAAAAATCAAGATGAAAAGTGTAGAGAATCGTTACGAAAATTTCGTTGTAATCAAAATATCGATAAAGAATTTGAAGAAATAAAAACCGCATGGATTGAATCTAGTAGCGTTAAAAAAATAGGCTGGGCCAAAATTTTTACAGTTCGATCAAATTTAAAAGTGTTTTTTATATGTGTTGGTGTTCAAACTTGCCAACAATTTACTGGTCATACTCTTTTGGTCACAAATATTCACATTGTTGTGCAACATTCTGGATTAGATTTATCATCGCCACAAGTTTCGATAATAGCTAAAGGGGTAGAGTTTTTAGCAAATATTTTAAGTATTTTCATTGTGGATTCATGGGGTCGCAGACCATTATTTTTATTCGTATCTATAGGCGCTTGTATAGCGCATTTGGTTTCTGGACTCGCATTCTTTATAGGAAATATCAATGCAGAAATGTCAACAGCACTTGGAATAACAGCATTAATCGGAAATTTAATTTATCTTACAATGTCAGGTTTAGGATTGAAGCATTTACCAAATGTGTTGAGTGCGGAATTATTTCCAACCTACATAAAATCTAAAGGTTGCTCTTCGTTAATGGTAGTTTCAGCATTACAGGGTGTATTAGCCACACAATTATTTGAATTATTATCACACTTTGGGTACTATGTGCCATTTTTGGGTTTTTCTATATGTGGTTTTTTAGGTTTCATATTTGGTGTACTTTGGGTTCCCGAAACAAAAATTAAATCATTGGGTGAAATTCAAAAACAATTGAACGTGTAATTTAGCGTTTTATATTAGAGACTAGCAAAATCACACCTTTTTTTCAGTATTTTTTATAAAATGCTGAAAAGGGTTAATTTCGACTCTTTCCAATGCACCTCTCGAAAAAGGAGTGCTTTTTGATTTTATCATATTGAGGTACCAAACAATATATTTATTATTAAACCATAGAAATGTTTAAACAAAATTGTTTGTTTCCCACACCTTAATTTTGTATGATTTTAAATTGACTAAATAAACAAAATTTTATTTTATAAGTTTTATTTTTTCAATGATAAAAATTTTCAAAAGTAGGAAGTTGATGATCCAATTTTCAATAGTTATACCCATCATGACTTGTTTATAATATTATGCACGCGATAATTAAAACACCGCATAGGCAATTGGTTTATTGCTCTTTTTATGTAAATATTTAATGTAATAAATTGAGATAATTCTTATAAAAATAAAAAACTATTAATTACTAATTAAATTGTTTATATTACAAATAAAATATATAAATTTTTCAAAATAATAGAACCAAGTTCAAAAAATGGACTAAAAATAGTTAATTACAATACGAAGTTGGCGTTAATCATATGGTTAGGAAGATATGAGATTTGTTTGCACCGACTTCAAATGGTAATTAGCCACATTTGTGTTTATTTAAAATTATTTTTAACCTTTCAATTCATTTTTTTGAAGTCTATAATCTGAAAATAGTCCATTTCTGGAAAACTTCTTGACCGATTTGGATGAAACTTATACTGACTTCATGAATCATTGCAACCCGATTTCTCAGTTTTTAAGAAATACGAGAACAAACATATATACCTACATATAAACCAATAACTATATCAGTATTGAACAATTCCAATAATATTACAAACATATAGGTCGAATTAATAACCTCCTCTTTATAGAGGTCGGTTAATAATTAAAACAGAGACCTTACCAACTCGGAAGCGTCTCGAAAAAATAAGATAAAGGATACAGAAAATATAAGTATCAAGCTTAACGATTGCCAAAGTTTTTCATAAAACTAACAATTACCGGTGTTAATTGTTCAATACCCGACAAATTTAATACAATTAACATTGATTATCGAAGGGTTTGATTTATAATAATTGTATATATTTTTATTTATATTTGCTGAATTTGATCTGAAATTATAGCAAATAATTATTCATTAAACTGTTTTTCTGGGTAAAATAAATTTAATAAATTTTTCAATGATTTTTGAAAGGTTGTACCTCATTGCAATTTAGATTATTGCATTTGTATGCTTTAGTATGCAAATTCTAAAGAAAACAAATGAAAATTACAACTAATAGACTTAATTATCTAGATACTAGACATATGTTTTAACATCAATGCTTGAACTATGTTTAATAATTATTAGCATTCAATATAGTTCATATAATAATAATGTGTATTGTACATATATGTGGTTAGTATCTAATTTCGAGTTGAAATTGTGGCTAATCTAAACAATAAACGAAAAAATGTTACAAACAAAGTTGCTTGTTTTTAAATAACAAAAATTTTTGTCTTTAAATTTTCTCTTTATTTTTTATGGTTTAAAAGTTGGATCATGGATCAATTGGATCCAATGGACTAATTTTACTCATTCACGAACTTAAACTCAACTTTTATGTCTTATATATATCACCAAAATTTCAACTCGCTATCTCTTTTCACGTTTTAGTTATCTTGACAACTGTCGGACTGTCGGACACAGACCGTCGGACATGGACTAATTAAGTGATTTTATGAATATCATACACCATGTTTCTGGCCTCAACATTTTCTAGCGTTACAATTTTTAGACTTAAATTAATGACTTTTTTTTATATAATGTCGAGTTTAATAACGAGAGACAAATGGAAAAATTGTTTTGTTTTTGGTTTTTAGGAAAATTAATTTTCATAGTTTCACTGTATTTCAGATTTTTTATTTACTTATTCGAGATAAAAATAATAAGGTTGTCTCTGAGAAATTAAATATAACTAAAAATAAATTAAACATAATATAGTTTTTTTAAAAACTTATACTCATTAAACGTTACCTCTTGCTGTAAATATATATAATAATCATCACCTCTGTACAAGCAAGCAACAACGCAACGGTACGGATAATATACTTGTTGTTAGACTCATTATAATAATTCGTAAATGAATAATGATCATATAATTTTGCATTTAAATAAATCAATTTTAAATTATTATAATTAACAGTTGTGTAGTATTATAGAACGGACAGACGTACGGACGTACTACGAACACGGTAAATATATAACATTTTATGTCAAAAATGTTTTGATAAATGAATATATTAAAAGGTCATATTTAAAAATAATTACTTAGTATTGCTGAGGAGTAGTGTTATGTTGTAATATGTATAAAAGTATAACACTTATTACTTTAAATAAACTACATAATTAATTTATTAAAAAGAAAATTAAAAAATTAAAATTTTAATACACTGCCAATAATGGACACAGTATTTCTTCGCGGTGTACGATTATGCTCACTTAAATGTCCAGTTCGTCTTTAACGAATGAGTTAAGAAATTTGAAGATGAAAAGCATTTTCCACGTTGCAATCATATTTATGAGCTAGCTTAATTTTTTTTGCAGTTTACTGTAAAAATTATTTTCCGTTCAGTATCCAGAATACACAATTTTAATACCTAAACAAATAATTGAAATGTTAAAACAAAATTTTTTTAATTTTGGAAAACAGCAATTTCGAACTCGAATTTTTTAACATAAATTTTTTAGGGCGAAGAGTCAACGCTAAATATATTCGAAACTCTACAAAGATTAAGAATAATTAGCAATAAATTGTTAGCATTAAAAAATGATGACTGATGAAGACTTTAAGGTACAAGGTATGAACCAAATTGTCATATGACAAATTGTAAAGCTTGTATAGTTTTTAGTGGTAAGAGAGCTTTTAAAAAAGATTTTTTTCTCGAGTTTGTTAGCTGATCCTGACATCACATAATTTAAATATGAAATGCTAAAGTACAATTATTTATTTTGAACTTATTTCAAAACTTCTGATATTCTTAGACAATTTATTCAGTCAGTTTAAGAACAATCCTGCAGGTACATAATTAATGACACTCTAAAAGAGGATATGGAATTAAAGAAAAAAAAAACTACACATCCGAATAATTATGATGAATGAATGTTTCTAATTTAAATAAATATAATCATTTTCAAAATATTATGATAATTATTTTTAATATTTTTTATTTTATGATTGTTGTTGCAATCTCATATTTCATGACATTATAAAAATGTCATAATAAATAAAAATATAAATGTTTCAATATAAGTTATTTTATGAGAATATAAAAATTAAAAAAAAAATCATTTACAAGATGTATTACCTATCTAGTGAATCTTCTAATTTTAAAAACAAACATTGATTTTTATGTGTTTTTAGTTAAATTGTTGTTAAATACCACAGCATTTAATGTTAGTATTGTTTAAAACTTAATTGGGTAGTTAGGGTTCCGTAGGTTTATTGCAACATTCTCTTGCCTTTTGTATAGTTGGCTATATGCTTAAAGGGCTTGTGCTAGATGTATATGCCATATGTGATTGCAATTTTGGACGAAGTGATGGAAATTGAAGTGTAAAAATTGGTATAAATTAGAAAATTTTAAATATATGCAAAGCGAGGAATAAGGTGTCAAGGGACGTAGCTAGGACGGAGACCGAAATATCTTTATCTTTGTACTCATTGATAAAAGATGTTTAAATTTTGTTTTTTATATTAAATTGAATTTAAAGATATTTGAATTCTTTTATTCTTCATTTGATAATTTTAGAGCTATAATTCATTAATATAGTTAAAAAATTGTAAATTTCCTAATTATGGATTTTTGAACGTGTAGGTAACTGAATATTTGAATGGCTAATTTGAAATCCTAACTGTCGTGACCATGAAGTTAAAAATCAATAATTAATAAATAACTTTTCTTAAAAATTTTGTTTTGAAACCTAGAACATTATAACAACACTCAAGAGACGAAAGGTTAAACATGTCAGAAGATTTTCCATTTTGTTTTTCGAATTGAAAAGACATTTTCCTACCAGTAATTTAAATAAAATAAGCATTGGATATTTAAAATGATAAGGTATTACATACTTTTCGCAACTAATTTAATAATGTTTTTTGAAAATATGATACCAGGGTCGGATTTTCTTTCCAAGTTTGTGGGCTCAGTAGTAAATTTGCATTATATTCAATTAACTACTTCTATTCAGCCATGTATGAAAAATTTGATTTTTTAATAGAATGGTTTATTTATCAGTTGGTTAAGCTCCGAAATAGTTCCCAGGCGCAAATTCCCACATATGTCATCATTTCCACCTGCTACTTTTTAACATACATATTCTGCTTGTACTCCCCATAAAGTGAATATTATTTTATATATAAAATGAAAAAATATAGTTAAAAATTAAGGAATATTCTTCAAAAATTGGATACTTTTTAATGACGTATTGAAAATATTTTTCACAGCTTGCAATTCTGAAATTTACATTTTGTCTAGTACCGCTTAGTTCAGTCCTGACATAAATTACGGCATGTAAAGTTTACATTAAAAACTTTGCAGTATAGTATAACGAATGCAAATTACGTGAAACCGTTACAGTCAATTAAGAACAGTATGATAGCATCCCAAATCATTTTAAAACAGTAATTTTCTAAACATATAAGTTATATTCTTTTTTTTTCGTTGTCATTTCATTAATTATTATGTCGTTAAATATTAACGATGTATCGTTACAACTTTATGGTACCTACATACTGTTTGTCTAAAATAATATGAATCATTAAAATTTTTGGATAAGTTTTTTTTTTTCATTTCATTTTTATTTAGTGTTTGTAATTATTTTATTTTATTTAACAGTATAATGAATGCAATTTATGTGACACTCAGTATTTTGTAGCATTCCGTATCAAAATAAAGGGTGAACCATACAAGTAATATAATTTAATAATCATACAAATGCTCTGGCCTGTGCATAGGTACTAGGATATGGAAAAAATAAATATTTTTTCTACGTTTAAAAAAAAAAATCTTTTATTAGGAGTAACACTCGTTTCGGTGATAAACTTTTAAATATTCGTTATTAAAATTTATATATTAAACATATAAACGTTTTCTGTTTCGGAGGCCGTAATATTTTCAATTATCTCCACAAGCTTGGAATAAACGGACATCTGTTTATTTATAAAAAGATCCTTAAAAAAATGCAAAATTCATTTTATCCTCTATATGACAAAACGGAATATGCTTTGTCTAACAACATTAAAGTGCGACAATTGTCAGGTTGTCGGGCAATGGACATCTGGTTTTATCACGGGGCAAGGTAAATTACTTTTCCAATTACATTTGTTATTGAATTATCTTCCTACTTCAATAACAAAAAAACGGATGTCTGTCGGGGATAGTATAAATTTTACGGGCTCTGTAGAAGAAAACGGCTTACTTTTCAGTGTTTTCATAAAGGACAACATTGTTGTATTTATAAATGATTTGATGATATGCTTCTGGGCACTACGCCTACTATCCCTTAAATAGTATTTTTACTTAAACTTTCATCACACGCTGCAGTTATCCATGAATATAAAAGGATTTTGTTATCCGGAATAGAAACCGATTGATCTGTAATTTCGACGTTTTGCATGTCGTTAACGAGAAATTATATAATATTTTTTAAGATTCAACCTTTAAAGGGTAGAAAGAAGTAGGACATAAAGGCTAAAAAATTAAATTTGCCTAATTGATTTCTTTGATAAACTAAACATTATCTGCGGAGCAGTTTTTGGAAATCTTTCGATTTATATATCTATTTTGAGCTCAAAAATTTTGATTTTGAATCACTTCTCTATATCGCATCAACAAGATATACTTATGATTAATTCAAAGAATGTGACATCCTGTACATATTTCTACAAGAATACGATAAGATGTTCTATCTAGATAACAAAATACATATTCAAAGAATATGTTGGCGCGTATATCACAACATAATTGACATAGAGTAGTTCATAACAGACAAATAGTGACGCTAAATGCTCTCTAATTACTGCTAGAGACATCTGTCAGTGCCACAGAATCATTTTCTTATATGTTGTTTAAATTGCTTTTTATGCTCTAGTAGCAGAAATACATACATGTCTTTTGTATATGATGCATAATGTTCAGATCATTAACTTTCTGGTAATTAAAGTATAATTTCGAAACAATTGTAACGATCAATTTTTTCTGCTAAAAATTACTTCTTAGAAATTACAAAAATATTAAAATTAAAATAAAACACTGCGTTATTCTAACCGCCGTTTGCCATATTACATAACTGAAGGAAAAACGCAATGTTTTATTTTTATAAGAAACATCTTTTTATCTAATCTGTAATCATAAAATTGTAACATGCAAACACTCTTAAACATGCCATGATGATTAAAAAAAATGTTATTTCAACGTGTAACATAAGCAGAACAAAAATTGGGAAGATGCATTAATTTTTTATCACTTCAATTCAAACGTCTTTACTTCACGAATATGAATTTGAAGTTATTTTTGAAAAATCTTAAAAAATAGCCAAAATATGGACGTTCAAAATTCATAAATAAAGAAGGATTTTTACATAAATAACGTCCCATATATTCATTAGCATAGTCATTATGCATGTCATTGAACGAAGTCCTATCGTTTTCCATGGCACTTATATACACTTTTCTTCAAAATTTCAAATAAATAATGTTATTATGCACAAATGAGTTGATGAGTGAACAAAAGTGTTAAATATATATAAATTTTGTCGTGCGATTTTTCCATAGAAAATGACCGCTTATCGTAGAATCACATATATAACGTTTTTACAAATAAGAGATGGAAAAAAATCTTTAAGAGCTTCTAACTTATTCGTTTTTGAATCAATCTTAATTTAATGTTCGAATTCTGAGTGCTATTGGGCCTTGTTTCACATTTTAATGAGTATAATTGCAAATTTTGTATATTCTTCTTCCCTATTTTAGCCTCAGTAGGTAATATTATTATGCATTCAAAAACACACCCAGAATAAAAAGTAAAAAAATACTATGTATTACAAACATATATCCTTAAAAATACAGATGATGTAAGGATTACTTCTAAATATTTTCAGGCTGATAACAATAATTCCTAATGTAAATTCCACATAGAAATTTTACATTTCCAACTTTCAAATTAATAATTTGTTCCGAAATAATTAAGTGACCAAAAGTTGACGACAAACATTTACGCATACGAATTAAAGAGTTTTATAAAATTTTCTCGTTATGGAAATCTTAAAACTTAAAGATTTCATATAAGCTGACAATTTCGTTTTCAAAATAAAAACATAAACTTGCTATCAAAAATTAAAAAAAGTTTATTTTTAGAAAAATCTACATAGCACATACGCTAACTAATAATTCTACACCACTTAGAAAAGTATTTTTATACGACTATCATCTCAAATACAATTCATTCCTGTCGTAAAGACAATTTATTTATTTTAAAATTTATTTATTTGTAATTTAAAATACATTTGTTATATAGGTACAGTGTGGTTTCCACCAACGGACGCATCTATATACAAAACATGTTTTAGTACTAAGAATCATTTTAACACAAAATTACAGAAGTGTAGAAAAGCGCATCAGCTTTGCTTTACAGAAATGGAGAGGCTGTTAAAAAAAAACTTAAATTTTTCTATTTATCCTGTTTATAACCACCCGCTTATAATACAAATTGTAATTTCTCTATTTTCCTGATGATGTAACATTTAAAAAACAGCATCTCTCAAGTTTTCATAAAAAAAGCAATTTTCTGGAGATTTTGTCCAATGGAAAGGGGTAAAATAGACAAATGATAATTTTCCTATTTCCCTAAATTATGGCATACATTTCACATATTCAAGGATGTATAGAAAAAAATATATGATAGTGATATGCGTCCCTATCAAATTTCGATATTATATTTTTTTTCAGCATATATTTGGGTATCATTGTTTGAACTATCTTCAGTCATTACCATGAATTAAATATCTAGACTATACAGTCTGGTCAATTAAAAATCTTTTTTAATGACAAATCATCTGAAATGATGATAGACCAAAGTTGAGTCTTATATTCTTAATTTTGCCTTTGAAATAGCTGACAAATATTTGTTACCTAAAATAATATTTTTCAAGAAAAATATTTCTTGTCCTTCTATTGCTTTAGTTTTACTGGCTACGTTTGAACGGTTCCGACATGAATCATCCAAATTATTTAAAAAAATAAACATGGCGATTTGTAATATTTTGTTTTAAAAAGTTAGGTAAATCAAGCCAAAAATGAAACTACCTATGTTCTAGTTTTAAATTTAGAACATCTACTACAACA
Source organism: Chrysopa pallens (assembly GCA_020423425.1). Classification (NCBI taxonomy): domain Eukaryota; kingdom Metazoa; phylum Arthropoda; class Insecta; order Neuroptera; family Chrysopidae; genus Chrysopa; species Chrysopa pallens. Next base: position 35,976,991 of record CM035595.1, on the reverse strand, counting down.
ATAAAAAATTAAAATTTTACTATTTAATGTTTATTAAAATGTTTTGCCAAGAAAAATTAAAAAATTATAAACATTAAAATTAAAAATTAAATTATTCTTGGTACTATGAAAATCTAAAGGAAAGTGATTGAATTACATGATGAAATTGGAATCAAGAATTCAAGCTGTTCTGAACATAATTTCAGTTGTATTAAATTTCCTTCATCTTAAAAATTTTTTAACATTATTTCTAAAGATAGTCTCATTTCATAGTTCCATTGTAGTCCATTATAAGTCTCGACGGACTCCAACGATGAACTTTATTTTGGAATTCCTATGTGTCTTTGTGTATTAATTGAAAATATTTTCTTTAAAAATGATTCAAATATTTTTTTTCTTTGTACTTTATTTTAACTTATTTCCTATTTTTACGGTTTATTTTGGCTTATTAAATTTTTTATTTGTGTTATGAGGAATTAAAACAATAAATTAAATTTTCTTTAATATTTTTTCAAATATTATTGCATAATTGAACAATTTGTTCGGTTTATACGCAGATACAAGTTTTATTAAAATTTTATAGAAAGTTAAGAAATTAATTTCTATAATTTGGTAGTACAGCCAAGTTGAGTGTATTCGAATAAAGTAATAGAAATAGGAATTAAAATCAAAAAAAGATTGTCTTGTTGAAATTCGACGAAGAATTTGATAAAAATTAAATACTATACTAATTAATAATTTTTTTTGTATTCCACTAGAAAAAGTCAAAACTTGACACCTTAAACATGTAAAAAATGCAATAAAAATCCTCACGAAGTTCTTCACAGAATTGCTTACAAATTTTTTATTTTCCAAGTTAAGTTTTGTTTGAAAATCAATTTTTTGTTTGTTCACAGAGTACCAAAAAGTTACTGAAAATCTTCTATCAAACGATGTACCTGAATCGTATTTAAATAGTTATGATGAACGAAAAAAAAGACCACGAACAGCGTTTACAGCTGCCCAAATTAAATCATTAGAAGCGGAGTTTGAAAAAAATAAATATTTATCAGTAGCGAAACGTCTACAATTATCAAAGAGTTTAAAATTAACTGAAACACAAGTAAGTTATTTATTTAATTCTTTTTTTTTTTTGGATTACAAAACTAATTATATATTTCGTTTTTAGATAAAAATATGGTTTCAAAATCGTCGCACAAAATGGAAACGAAAATACACGAACGATGTCGAATTACTCGCTCAGCAATATTACAGTTCAATGGGAATTATTGCACCTCGTCCAATATTTTTAGGAGATCGATTATGGTAAGGAATTGTTTTATATTGATCAAAATAAACCTGTGATTGAAGGATTAGTGATACCTTCTAATAAATAAACCTGTGCCCATAAAATTTTAATTATCAGTTTGTAAAATAGTAGCCAAATGATTTTTCGAGATTATTTCTGGATTAAAATAGGAAATTCATTTTTTTAATGAAATTTATAATGTCTCATTTCAATAATAACTCATTTCGAAAAAACTTTGTAGTATGCATTGTTTACTGAAAAAGGTTCATTCATTTTAAAGACTTTCCTTGCGATTCTACGCTGGATTCACAATTATCTTATAAATAATATTTAATTGTTTGTTACAGGTTTTTTAATTATCCGGGCCAACCACCGACCACAACACCGCTACCAGGAGTATCAACAAACTACCCACCATTCCCTAATCAATCACCAATATTACCCCCATCATTTGCACATCAACATACACCACTTCATCCACCACCACAGCAACAAGTCATACCACCGTATTTACGATTCCATGATATTCATGGATCAATGCCACCCGAAAATACACCATGTCCAATAACACAATTAGAAAATATTGGAAAACATTTGGAATCGTCGTAATAACATAATTTTTAATTTTAATGAACGTACTGAATATTTCATTTATACTATTATTAGTAAAGGGTGCCTTTTATCCGTACAAAAAGAAGTGGCTGAAAATAAGTGATCATTATTTTTGAAGCTTGGAAAGTAAATTGAATTGTGAAAATTCTCTATAATATGAGAAAAGATTGTCAAAGAATAGTGCGGCAGGCTTAGTTTACAAATTGAATTATTTTTAAGTTTGTAGTTTTTTTCAAACAACTTTTCTTTTGTGACCGATGATTTCACATTTATTTCAAAATATAATCATTAAAAATTATTTATGAAATTTGTACGCTATTTATGTTACTAGAATTTGAATTACGTATCCTTGGTACCACATTAAGTGAAGAAAGTCACTGTTTCAGATTTCACTTGCAAATCAAAAAAATAAATAAATATTTCTCGAAGTAATCATAAATGCAAATTATTAGAGAAAAGTAAATTGGTTGTTCTGAATAAATTCCAACGTCCAAATATCTGACTATCGTGTATAAAATCATAATGAAATTCTAAATATTAATGTATTATAATTTCGATTTTCATTGTGGTTATACTCTAAAAATTAGCTATTTTATTTATGTACAATGTTGTATATTTAATATAAGAATTAATCGAAAATAATTTAAAGAAAAAAAAAACTATTAAAATACGTTTACTTGTTGATATTAAACTCCTTGTGTCTGATTGACTTTATTTATGTTTGTATTTTCTAATATACCATCCGTAAAAATTGTTAAATATAATATTAAGTTTACCGAACGATTAAATAAAATTATGTTTCAAGTATTAACATTTTTTGTTATTAAATAATTTAATTATTCCAGGCTCACAGTCTTAGAAAAAAATCAAGATTCGATATTAAAAAATAAATCCTTTTCAGTTTACCCCCACCCTTAATTTTGTCATTTTCCTAATTCATACATAATTCAACAAGAATGTCTAAGTATGAACTAAACAACAACTTATTCGCAGAAGAAAATGAATCTTCATTAATGAAATTTTTTGTATTTTGAATTCGAATTACATTATAAATAATAAATTTTATGGAAATGCAGTGGACCCCAGATAATCCGGGCCCTGGCTACTCTGCAATCCGACATGTAGAATCATATATATAACATGTAGAATCTTATCATTGGATCTGTAATTTGTCGGATTACAAGGTACTCTTTCGTAAAAAATTCCAGGCTATAAGGGGTCTTATAATCCGACAATGTCCTGAAAACTGTTTGTCGGATTACCGGGGGTCCACTGTAGTAAACTTATTATGATATTTAAAATTTTACACATTTTTGTGTTTTAATTTATTATTTTATTTTGAGTAACAGTAAAAATAATCGAAAAAAACTATTCAAAAATGTATCGCAGATTTTGGATTTCCTACCCTAGGTAAGGCTAAAAATAAAACTGGTTTTACGGATTAGATGACTAGTGGCCTATTACCTGAGAGATATCTCTGCTCGAATATGATTTAAAGAAATATCTCAAAAATTACTCATTTAAGATTTATATACAAAAACCCCATCAAAATTGGAGACAAAATATTTTATCGCTTATACATTGAAATTTTGACACAAAAATATAATTCAGTTGAATTGAGTTTTTGCTTAACATATTGCTCCGAGACTACTCATCCAATTACAATATTCTTATATTTATTTTAGTTTTTAAAAGATGCCTGATTCTTCTTGATAAACCTATAATTTGCGTAGCATTATACTCATTGCTGATATATCAGGGTATGTAAGTATCCAGACAAAAATATAACAAAAAAGTTATGTCAAAATAATAAATAGTATTATCTGATATACAGGAAATTCTTAGTCAGCGAGGCAAATGCGTAATACGACGTCTAGAAATAATAATTTCACACATAAAAATTAATACAGTTCAATCAATACCTTCCTCTCTTTCTTAAGTGTGAAAAATTTTCTTAAAAACCAAATCAAGCTACGTAATTTCAGCGTTTCCTTAATTCTGTTTAGTTTGGTGCTATTTTATGAATAAACAAACGAAATAATGGAACTCATTACAATAAAAAAAGAATTGTATTTAAAATCAGTTGAATATAATTACATTCTTCTAAATGATATTCTTAATAGAACCCAAACGTAATTAACAATAAGCGTAAAATGATATATTAAATAAAGTAAAATAACTATTCCATATCAGAATGTACCATTCCTAATACAGAATCATCCATTCCATCTCGATTTTTAGCTAGCGTATGATAATTTTCTTCTTCATCATCCGACATTTGAGCCATTCGCTGTTTATATCTAAACCAAAAATGAAATAATTAATTTTTTCTCATGAAACTAAAATAATTCTCATTTTCTTACATTTCACTATCTGGATTATTTTCTTGATTCCTACATTTGTCTAATTTTTTATCTAAATATCGTAATGGTTCTTTAGGAAGAGGTTCTACAGCTTTTACTAACGATCTAATTTCTGAAAAAAAAGAAGATTATTTTAGAAAAATTTCAAAATATTTGAAAGGAAAAACATCATACTTCTAACAGCTTCGATTAATTCAGCTAAACGTTTTTGACCATCTTCTCCAAATAGTGTTTCTGTAACATAACTATCTAAATTTTCTTGTACTTTACTTGCCGCATGTAAAATGGCAGCTAACGCTATTTGACTCGGAGCATATATTAAACAGGTATCTGTTAGGAATACTTTTTCCAAAAAATCATCAATCCCTGGCCGTAATCTTTCCGGAGAATTCATTGAACCTCTAGTCTAAAAAAAACAAGTCGTAAATTATCAAATAAAATAAAAAGCTGAAATTTATATTCTCACTTTGATATCTATTAGTAAACCTTCAACGGGACGATACGGATTATGAATTGACAAATGAAAATCTAATTGTTCCATTAATAGTAATTCATTATTGATAATAATATCAGATGCTTTTTCTCTATCACCTTTTACATTTGCTACGAACTGAGCAATTGACACATTAAACTCTTCCACTTTTGCTGCCAAATATACGCAAGTTACCCTAAAAGAAAATTATAAGTTATTTTTAGATTTAAAATAAAACCCTTCAATTGAGTAATAAAAAGTTTTACATTATTTCTTTTGGATGAAAGTCCATTACTGAATTCTTGATATAAAATCTTTTGAAATAGTGAAAAGCGGTTCCAAGCACACATTGTGGCATTGGTGGAGAAAATCGTTTACAAAATTCTCGTAGATGAAGTTCATATTTTCGTACCAACAAGCGTTCTTCAGCTGCTGTTAAAAAGAATTCTTGCCGTTGTTTCTCCTAAAGAAATATTAAAATTATTATATTTAACTCATTTTTTATACATTTATAGGTTATAAAAAGTACCGGTAAATTTTGACCATGTTTTGATATAAATGCAATGTTTGCTTTTTCACGTAAATGATTGATTTCGTTTTCATCAAAAAACATCCAAAATTTTCTTTGTGTGCTATACGGAAACATAATTTTATTAATTACCTACGTTCCCACACTGTTTAATAAATAAATAATTGATATTAATTTGACAATTATAATGTCTTTTTGACATTTGAATATTTTTTATGTCAAAATGTAGATGGCATTGTATATTTTAAATACGAATAAATATGTTCATTGATAATGTTCATTGATAGATGGCACACATAGCTAAGCTTTATAGTTTGAATTACTATGCATAAGCATAACATACATAATGTTTAACAATGAGGATTTTCTTTTGTGTTTAGTTTTACAATTTTTAGAACCAAATACAAATAGTATTTGCATTTTACAAGTAATTTACTAGAGTTTCATCTCTTCTTTGCATAGACACAATTTCCAAAAAAATATTATGTAAATTATTTCTTAAATCGTGAAACAAGTAGCTATCTATTATAAAAACAAATATTTTTCCTTAGGAATTAATGAAAACTCATATAGAATTAAGCAAAATTTAGATAAACATTTGATCGAATTTGGGAAAAAATTGTAAAGAGTATTTATTTGGTGATTTGCGAGGAATTGCTATAAAAAATAAGCCATCTTTTAATAAATACATCTTCTAATGGAATGCGTATGTATACCTACAATGTAAATATGTGACAATGCTACGTTTCTGTAAAATACTTATGTGCTATTTTTTGGAAAGAAAAATATAAATTACAGAACCGAAATTTGGTCAATGCCAGTCGCGGATTTGGAGTTAAATTTAATAGGACGAGGGAGTAAGAGACTGAAGTTTCTGAAAAGTAAAATAAAATGAACAATTATCCTAAATATAGATAGCTTTGTTAAGAAAACACTTGGTATTAACTTAATTTTATGTTAAATGATTAATTTTTTGAAAATTTTCTTTAAATATTTCATTTGTAGATAATAAGAAGAATCTGAAGAAATCTCTTTTTGTTTTTATTATTAACCAATGAAAAATTTATATATATCTAAATGTTACAAAATTTAGAATGTTAAATATTGATTGTACATACGCAATTTAAAAACTTTTGGATAAGTAATTTTTGAGTTATTTATGCGCGAAAATTGAAAGATTTAACATAAAGGAATGTTCTTCAGTATTATGTTCCAATATCCTGCGTTTATTTCTCATTACATTTCAAAAAATTTACATTAGCTATTTATTTATTTCAAGAATTATTCCCTTCTATAAATACAGTCAAATATTGATTAATTAAAATTTAAAATACTAAAATTGAATTAAAGTACTTTTACAAAAACAAATAATTGTTTTATTTTCATGATAAATACAAATATATCAATGAATTTCAAAACCAAAGGTTAATTAAAAAAAGTTTTGAAGTGCAAAATTATAAATAAAAAACAAAAGCTATCTACTTCACCTTTTTTTTATTTAAAAAATATAAATAATAAAAATGAAGTTTAGAAATAAAAACAGCAGATGAAAAATATTCATGTAACATGAAAATAAATACTGAAGTATGTTTTATATGTGGAGTTTCAGGTGTGGCTGGCAACAAACACATACATTATTATAACATTGGTACGTACAGTCAAATAATATAATTAATTATTGAAGTTTTATTTTGAAGGCACACCTTTTTAATTCTTTTTTTTTTTTTATTATGTGGTGTAGTTTTATGTACATTGTGTACGTAGAGGACATCGGAGTTGAGAGTCGCATTGTAAAAGTTCTTTGGACACGCTTTATTTGGGGAGTGAGCTGGTAAATACCCTATGAGTGCGTTACGAAAAGTATGTTCGAGCGAGACATACGGAACATGAGATGGAGATATAAGTGAAGATATAAAGACAGAGATAAATATATACATGGAGCTAAAGACGTTTTACTTCGGTCGTATGGTCTAAAACACACTCGAATTTATTTTTATTTGGGGTTTTCAAAGCATTTAAAATAGTGTCTTCGTCTAATCACTTATATGAAATGATTCTTGAAAAGTATTTTTCGTGTTATAATAACGATTTGGGAAAAATTGATACTATGAATCTATTCAAAAAAAATTTTGATATTTTATCCAATAAGTTATTGATTGTAACATAGAACATAGCCAATATAATATGGAATCAGATTACTTCTATCAAATTTATATAAATACACATTATAATAATGATTATTATTTTTATTTAGTAATATTATTTCATATTTTCGAATATTTTAGAATGATAATTGATCGACTAAAAATACTTTGCATTTTTTAATAATTAAACATTTGTTTTTATACTGAGTATGAATTACTATCGTATTTCATACTCAGATTGTACTTGGGGAATTGGCGCAAAAACTGAGACCTGAGATGTTATGAAATTTGGTTGTAAAATCTTGACGAGAAAACATGGAGCTCGTGTCGAAAAGTGGAGCAAACCAAATTTTACAACATTTGGATAATTTATTTATAAGTTATTTGTGCTCCAATACTGCATTAAGGTTTGTCTTTATTATGCAGGTCTCATGTTTTGTGCCAAAAACTCTTTTAGATTTAAAATATAATTATTGTAAAGTTTAATTCGTATCACTTCAATTTGCCAAAAAAAAAAAAATGATTGATAAATGAAGTCAAAAATGTTATCTCATCCTTAATAGAAAAATTTAATATCTCATCCTTAATATATTCTTTTATTAAAATTTAATATCTCCTTAATATTAAAATTTAATATCACATCCTTAACATATTCTATTCCTACAAATCTTGACTTCATTTTATACAACAATCACTTGGCTGTTTTTAAAGTAGCTCTGTATCGTATTTGAACGAACAATTAGTTTATATTGTTTGTAGCAACCTAACCATGAGACAACCAGCCCCAGTCTCCCATATATATGTTCAATATATAATATACACAATATAACAATAGTATAATAATATTTTAATGTTTGTTTTTTTATATATGTAATTGATTTTTAATTATTTTTACTTGATGAATTCTGAACAATGTGTTGTATATCTAATATTTATTTATGTTCTGACATATAAATAAGTAATAAAAGATCTTCGTTGCCGACGCTTGCAGTGAATGAATCTATTTTTATACAAATTTTAGCAGATAAACCTGGAGTTATTTTACTAATTCGATAAAAATTCATTTACAGTGGAACTCTTTACCATAATTTTAAAAATATCACCTATTTGAAGAAAGCGGCACATACTTTTAGAGATATCGCTTTATATTCAGATTGCATGCAATATCTCGGAAACTACTTAGACAACTAATCGTGAAATATTATTTTTGTGTATTTTAGACCCTAGCTGTTTATATTTATCCTTGAACAACCAAAAACAGCGAAAAAGTTTTTTGGTAATTTTTGATAATTTTTAAAATTAAGTAGACTAATAAAGACCTGAAAAACGATAATCAATATGGCTCATTCAAAGCCTTAAAATTCATAATCACAAATCTGAATGGTTAGCTTGAAATTTAAAGACTGGACATTCAAATAAACAAGAGCATCGTAATATTGGACAAAAATTTAAGAAAAATAACCTTTTATCCCGATTTGATTAAAAATTTGACTCGATATATAAACGGTACAAGTCCAAAAATTCGTAATACTTGTAAAGAATTGTAAAAGTATGTTCAATAACTGAGAAAAATTATTATTCTCTGAACTTGACAAAAGTTTTGATATATACTTTTCTTTTTAACATTTAATTAATAATGTGAAAAATAAATAGAAAATCTACGAAAGGTTATCTGTCATTTATATTAGGAACATTTTTATAATGATGAGTTAAAGTAAATAATTAATTTAAATTATTAATTAAATAATAAAGTTAAGTAAATTAATAATTTGCACGCTACTATGATTCTATAATTAAATTAAAACAGTTGTATTGAAAGTTCGATCACCTACAAAAATTGTTTCTTAATATTAATTTAAAATTTAAGCAGAGTAATTGTCTGTAAGTACTTTCGGCAATCAGTCAAAGATGGTAAATCTTTTTATCTATTCATCAAATACAACCGTAAATATTTATACTAAACACTGTTTACAAATTTTTGTAAATTATACCCACGCGTGTAACGGGTAATTTATTACTAGCAATTAAATTTAGGTTGGCGCATTATGAAAAATATTTTTAGAATATATTATTAATTTATTTAAGTATTTATTATAATGTTAAGGCTAAATATTAGGGTTAACAATAAAAATTCAAGATAAAAAAATTTAGAGTTTAAAATACACGTACACTTATGCATAGGTAATCGAGAATTTATTGAATCATGCATTTTTTTATTTATAATAAAGATCAGTGGTTTTCACGCAGCAGCGTACTTTGAAGGATACGCTGAAAATTCTATGGGATATGCCATATCTCTATATACTTAATACTTTATTCCTTCTCGTGCATAAAAAATACGTACCTGAATGATCAAATTTGGGAGCAAATATTTCCTTGACTGGTTAGCACCTGATTAATATAGATACTAAATGTTAATGCAAATCATTAACAAAATATTTTTAATGTTCGATCACTGTCATACTAAAAAGGATTTACTTTTTCAAAAGTAAATTGAAACTACAATAGGTACTTAAGGTAGATGGATCGAAGAATGACTTTTCAAAAGCTTTTAATTAAACTACCCTTAATTCTTCTTTAATTAATAACAAAAAATAAGTCTTTGTACAATTGAAATTTACTTGCCGAAAGTTGAGAAAAACTAGATGAAATTTTTATAATTTTAACTTGGGATTTTATGGAAAAAATTATGGGTTAAATTGACCACGTCGTTAGACAAACAATTAAAATAAGTAAACATTTATTTTGTAATTGATTTCAACAATTTTCTAGATAATTTAGAGATTTGGAGCTTTTAACATAGTTCAGAATTGAATGACAATATTATGACATAATATAATAATATTATTGATTATATAATTTTTAACAGAATAAAAGAGCACAAAATTAACGTATTGGACCTATAACACGTACTATATTCTTTATGCAAATGCACACAATATACTATATTACAAACTTAATCAAAACTAATTATTTATTATTACTACAAGATTAATTCTTTTCATTTTTTCAAGTTATTTAGAATAGATTCTTCTTAAAAATATTACTTTTCAATATGATGATGAAGTCAATCAAAGAAAAAATTGTCATCTTGTCAAAAAAGTAATTTTAAATCGTCATTATCTCATGATTAGGATAATTTTAACAGCCTGTTGAATATGCATTTAATAAACTACTTTCCACATTTTGAGGACTTCTTAAATATTGTTTTCATGTCAGTAATTAATGTAAGTTTTCTGCATGCAAATTATTTTATACTGTCAATTTGGTACATAAATATCCATTACTATCTATAAAAAGCTTATAAATAAAAGATGTTCGATATGTAATTAATTAAAATTAAATACCCCGGGTATGATTAACAATTTATTATGAATTTTATATACTATATAAAATAAATAAATACATACTATTTTAGGGTATTTAAAATCAATTTTCAAATTGAGTAATTTAAAAAAAAAAAAAATTAATAATAACAATTATACACATCATAGTTGTAATTAATTAATAAAATTTTAAATAATGAATTAATAAAAAAATAAAAATAAAAACCATTTTCCCTCCAGTTATATAATAATAAATATACCAATTTGAGATCATTTCAGATATGAGTATATAATATAAATTCAACCACGATATATTATTCTGACAATAGATTTTTAACATTCCTACTACATAATCTTTGAATGCTGGGTGCTGTTGATATGGTAGGACCAGCATAATGTGATTTAAACAAAATATTCACACAATATATTTTGTTATGGGAAATAATACTCATGCTTTTAAGACGAAAAAAAAAACATTCGTGGTCTGTTTGTCAATAATTTTTTAATGAATAAAATTGAATGTACCGAGTGAGTCACTTTAATCACACTAAAGTTTTGTATCGGTTTTTGAGAAATAATTTGCAGAATCGAGCGTACTGAAAGGGAAATGCAGTACAAGTTTTTCCTGAGATATTAATTGTGTATAACTGAACTTCAAAATAAAAACAAGTTAATATAACAATTAATAAAGTTAATATATTGTTTAGATACTCGACACGTGAATGAGTATCAGTGTTCAAACTGTTTTGAATCATGAGCATCCATAAAATACACTGTATATCTGTTTAATGATTTATTTTGAGTTCATGCAATGGACCGGTCCTGTTCATGAACGAACTTCTGTATGTTTAAAGTCACCAAAATTTCCACTCGCTATCTCTTTTTGTTTTTGAGTTATCTTGATGACAGACAGATGGACGGAGCAATATTCCGATGTAGACTAATTAGATGATTAAATGAACACCTATACCAAAATTTTGATGGCAGTAAGTTTACTTCCGCGATTGAACCTTGTTTAGGTATTTATTGAATATATTTTTTATCATGCTTTTATAAATGTAATGATCATTATTTTTATACCTTACACTTGCTGGAGGAAGTCTTAATAAAAAACGACGAAACGTCGCACTATTAAACAGTAGCTTGATTGTTTTATTTACTATCCAAATTTCTGTTACTGATGTATCAATAATGTTCCTGATATTGCGAAATATGAGAGGCGTTGTACTATTTTTTATTTTAGTTGCTGGATACTTAAACTCCCGTAATGTAATTTTTTTAAGTTGGCGATTAATATTTTTTCTATGCGATTTCTATCTTAAATTTTTTTAACACTCCATTATCGAAGCTAGACATCCAATATACCAAAAAAAAGTTATGTTTGCAGTAAACAATTGACCAACAGACCAAATAATATAAACGACAAACAGACAGATAGACAGACAGACAGACAGACAAACAAGTTTATATAGTTATAAATAATAGATATAGAGTAGATTTATATATATAAAACGTTTTAAAACATATAAGATAATGATTATAATTTTAATATGTAATTATAGCTTGCATGGCCTTCTCAATATTTTATATCGGCTACTGTTTATATTACAAATAATATTTATAATATATGTAAAAGAAGTATGGACTGAGTACACTAAACAAAATGTGATAGATGTTACAATTAGAAACCAGATCCGTAAATTTCACATTCAATTAATTGGCGAAGCTTTACATGTACAACACATTGTTAGGTCATTTAGACCTATTGTGATACCTATAGTCTTCATAACACCTTCTGTTTTATTTAATATTAGGATAATAAGTAGCTTCGATAAGGTTTGTGCAACAACTTTTTCGTCTACGCAAATTCTGAAATGGGGAATGTTTTAATTTTCGATTGCATCCATAGTCTTTAAAATGAAGGATCACCATTTTAAAATTTAAATACCAATATAATTTTAGCTCCACAAACATTTAAAACAAGTGAAAATAACAACTTATAGTGTTAATTGTTAAGATAGTCAACATATTGTTGAGTATCAATGTTTTAACTATTTTTATTGATTAGCATTCATAAAATATTCTAAATATACTGTTAAAATAGTTATAAATAATATTAATACGTATTGTAATTATACATATGTTTATTAGCTAAGATTGAGCTGATATTATGAAGAATCTAAGCAGAAAAAAATTGTTTAAAACAAAAGTTGTTTGTTTTGAAAAAAAATTTTTTCCTTCTTTTATGGTTTAAAAGTTGGGTCAATTGGATACAATCGACCGATTTTGATCATTTACAGATTTAAACTTACTTTGTATGTCTAGAATACGTCAACGAAATTTCAGCCCGCTATCTGTTTTCATTTATCAGTTACCAGACGCACAGTACTATGGCGGGCAGTACTGAACCTGTACCAAAATTTTGTTTCTGCAGTCAATATTTTCGAGCGTTAAAAACTTCAGACTAAAACTAATATATTCTGGCATATTACATTTATGCTAAAGATCCTTATAAAATAAATTGGAATTTTCGAGATTGAAACAATAAGTACATTATCTATATATCAGAAAATGAATACCCTGACATCATGGTGGAGGATTAACTTTTACAATAAAATCTACATTTTACAATGTATTTTTGTTACCTACTTGCTGCTTACATACAACCTACCACAAGTTATGAATAATATCAAATATATTATACAAAACCATAAAACAGTGTACCAACTAAGTATGGTGGTCAATAAACTAGAGATATTGAAGATAAAATAAAATGATTTCCAAATTTTGTTTTGTTTGGGTCTGACCAGCTGACTGACCAGCTCAGTGGCCAAGTTGGTAAAGGCACTAATACATTCAATATTTTGACTACTAATAAAAAAAGGGTTGATTGTTCAAACTGTCGTCGCTTAGATAGGAAAGAAGTCACCGGCTACACCGACAAATAATAAGAAAATAATTGCCGCCTTGTGCATATTTTCCTTCCGATCTAGGTACAAGGAATGCGGTTACGGTTCCCTTGTTAATATACTCAACTTGTTTAAATACCTAATTCGTACTATTTCAGATCTGAAAAAAAAAATAGATCGTAGTACAGCGAATCGGTGCTAGTACGGCCCCTGGCAAATCTTGATAGTGGGCAGGTTCAGTCCTGGACAAGTTTATTATCTGTGAAAATGTTACAAGTGACTCCGTAAGCTGTAGATGTCACGCGTAAATACATAAAAAACGCAACTTTGCACAAGATTCAAAAGAAAACATAACATTTTTCCAGTTTGTCCTGATTATTTAATCGATTACAAAAAACTAGAGCTTCCTGTCTTGTATACAAAAAGTCGAGGGAGTGAAATAGACAAACAAGGTTTACTTGATTCCGGATTATTTCACATTGGATGTAAAAATTCGCATCATTGGTATTGGGGGGGGGGATTGCAATAAAATAATTAAGGATTTCCTATTAAGACTATTTATTTAAATTTCTTTAATGTGGTAAACACGATATCAAATTTGATTAACATCGGACAATGCGTTCGAAAATTACTGTGATGAAAACACAGATAAATAGATATAATACATAGATATTGACAAACGAAATGCAAAATCGTCTAGCCTGTAGGTACTAAACCTTAGATTCGAAATAATTTGAAATATACGTTATAATGCTGAATATTTAATGAAGTGAAAAAGCTTAATTAGAATATTTAGTATAAAAAAATTTAATACAGCCAATTATAACGTTTTGTTAAAATATTTTGTCAATTATATAGTTAGTGTATGAAGAAAATTCATTTTTTTCGCTAAGCTCACTAGTTTCATTAGTTTAGAGTAAACTAAGAAAAGATGGAATTTAAAAGATAAATTTCAAGAGTAGTATTATGAAATTGTCTTTCGAAATTTCTGTTTGTAAACGAATATTTCTTTAGTTTTCTTTCCCCTTTTAGTTCTGCAACGGATGCATTGAATCTATTATACCATTAACGTAAAACACAAATTTTTGATGCAAGAGATGGGAATTTAAAAAATCAAAAATTAATTTATGTATTATATGATTGTTAGTTTATCTACGCTCCATTTTAAAAATTTTGTGAATTCTTTTGTCTGAATTTCAACAATAAGTGATACTAGCTAGATTCAATTGTATAATTTTAAAAATTTGTACAATTTTTCGATTTATTTAGCATATGGCAAAATAAATAAAAATAAATTGGCACATTGGCTTAGGTTTTAAAAATTAAAAAATTTAATTGATTTAGGAGTACTTACATTAGTAACACCCAAAAATCTATCTGCTATATACAAATACAGTTCGTTTACGGTTTTATTTAAATTTTACACTATTTTTCAAAATTGATAATTTCTCTGAATTATCAATTCTTCAAATAGGATTGCATTAATTATATACACGTTTACATATCTAATCTTTCTTAGTCTTCTGTTTTGCTCTTTTTGGTTTAAAGTTGTCCCATAGTGATACTTTTATAAAAAAAAAAAAAATGCTAACGTATAAAGCGAGAAGATCCCCAGACAAATCCAAATAAATTTGTTCTGTCTTAGTTTAATAGAACAATAAATTCTATTTTGTGGGTTAAAATCGAGTAGAAATTGAGATATTATAGTACGAAATACGTGATATCTTGAACTATCCAGTCTTTTATAAATGAAGCTTCTTCGAAAAAAAGAAAAATTAAGAAACTTTTTGGTATTTTTTGTCATTATTTAGGTAAAGTTTTTCAAAGTGAAGCAATCAATGATGTCAAGTTTTTATTGTTAGAGGATATAACGGACATTATTCGTCCAAATGAGCCGAGTAATTAATTGATTCCGCAAGTTTATTTATCTCTAAGAATTATAAAGGTACTTTCATGTTTAATATTTAATTGTCCAACTACATTATGAATGTGCTTAAGGCATTTTAGCATATATTTAATAAAGTATATATTTTATTCAGTGGTTTGTATAAATGTAATATTAATATTAAAATACGTTGAAATATGCATAACGTTATATTTTAAGTTTAGGCTTTTTTTCGTGTCGAATTTACTGAATTAAAAAAATTTTTTTATATTTTTTTAAATTTGATACATTTTTTGCTTTTCAAGAATGTTTTATCGTCTCGGCCCTTCACAATAATATTGGCATCTTTGTAAACGATCGAATGTTTTATCGAAGTCGAATGATAGGTTGCCCGGAAATCAGAAAAAATCTGTGTAGAGAAGCTTTGTAATGTGACACTTTAAAAAGTCTAGACTTATATCATTCAGTTACACAATCTTTATTGCCATCTAGAGAAACTAGCTTTGGACCGCTTTGCCCGCGCAGTCAGAATTTTCACATTTGTCATTTTATATTTCAACATTGGAGCCATTTTTGTAATTAACCTCCTTAAAAACCTAACCTAAACACCCACATTGATTCTTAAATAAAACCCACAATTCCCAAATCATAATGGGTTGATTTACAAAAACTTGTGAAATACTTATTTGTTCATTTGATCGTTTGAAACGTCTCTTGTTATATTATTTCCCCTGGAGCCTTATTTCACCATTGTTAAGGGTTTGATTAACGAAATATGATGATGTATGTGTGTGCTTATTTATTTTTTAGAAAACTCCAACAAAATTTTCATCCCAAATATATATTCATTAGGCTGTACTGCATAAAATTTATTCATCCACAAAAACTCTTAGTTTAACTATACTTATATAGTAGGATTGTGAACTGGAATAAAGGTAAGGTGATTTATGAATGATTGAAGCTTATTTTCTGGGTATTATTTATAATCAAGTAATTTTAAAAATAAAATGAGCTTTGTTTTAACAATGTTTTAACAAATTGAACGATCAATACTTATCGGTTTTATTTAACGATTATTGAAAAGACCAGTTACAGTCAACTTTACCTAATAAGTGTCAACTTGTCTAGAGTATAAACTTTTCCTGTAACATATTCACAGAAAAATATATTGTCAGTGATTTCCACTGTTTCAAATTTAGGGAGTTGTTATTACGTAGCTCCTGAAGGCTCCCAACGTGATTAATAATAACTAAATAATAAATTTCCTGAATGTGATAAACGTGAATAGCAAATTTCAAAAAATAGATAGATATTGCTAATTAGATGGATATGAAAGCCAAAATCGTCTAGTTATACCAGAAAATTCACCTCGCTTGGTCACAAAATTTAAGGAATATGCTTGGAGAATATGTAGAAATCAAAGATTAAGCTCAATATTTTCCATTTTCAATATAATTTTTTTGATCTTAATAGGCTTTTAGGATTTTTATTTTTTTAGCAATATTTCTAATACATAAATTGGATTTTGATTAAAGATTTAGAAATAAGATATAACAGCAAGTAATAATTATCAGATTACAACAAAATCTTTTTTTTTTTTTCTAAATAAAAACGTAATATTAAAACAATATTAAAATTTAATAAATATCTCAACAAATTAATTAAATTTAATTTACTTAGATTATTTATTAGCGCAAAAAGTACATTATTAATGCAAATTTATTGTTGGTTCGTGTAAATTATTGCATATTATATTCTAGTTTTATATGCATGTAAGTATAAACATTATAGTTATAGCTTAAAATCATGATTGAATGAGTGATCAAGTAGTAAATTTTTGCATAAATAAATTACAAAATTCGTTTTTATTTGTTCCCTCAATCAATTTTTATTTGGATTATCATATGTAGGTATAGATTTTCTGTTAGTTATAGTACTGCCCCTAAATTTTATTGGGTTCATTAAAATAGAAATTCAAAAAAAGCCTTGAACTAAAAAGTGAAAATTTAAAAATAAAAACTTCTATAAATAATTTCCTTGTAACCATTCGAAAGCCTTTTCGACGAATCAATATTTTAGATAAAGATATTATAGATTTCGAAATGTAAATTATTTATAAATGGTTTTAATTTAATTTAATTTTTCGACATACATAATATGTCGGGGTATTATAATTTTAGTTTAAAGTTTGTAACGCTACCTAATATTGATAGCACAAACAAAATTTTGGTAAAGGTGTTCATTGAAACAGCGTTTAAGTTCGTGAATGAGCAAAATCGGTCCATTGAGTCCAATGGGTGTTTGACCCAAGTTTTAATCTATAAAAATAGAAGAAAAGTTCAAATACAAAAAATGTTTATTTTTTTAAATTATATCAGTTTAAAGGTTAACTGTCAACCCATAATGAAAATAGTTTTAATTTATTGGATTTTTTTTTTCAGAAAAATCTATACTAAAAATCGTTTTGAAAGAGAAATTTAATGACAAAGTAATATTTCATGACACAAAGAATTTTTATTTAAAATTTAATGAAATCAAACTTTGTAATATTGAATTGTTTTAATGTATAATATCATTAATAATCGCTATTATTGGTTTTAAAAAACGATGAGAAATTTTAAAAACCATTTGGATAAAATATTAAATTACAAAAATAATTATTTATGCAAGATTTTTATCGTCATAAATTACGAGAACTGTGTTACATTACAGAGTTAATAATTTTTCCATCTAATTAAAAATTACAAGCGTGTTTTATATAGTTTGAATTTATAAGCTCAAGTAATTATTATAATTTATTAATGTTTTTTTTTCTTCTTTTTATTTTCATTTTACAAACAAGAAAATAGTTTGTGAAAAGCGTAATTAAAGTAGCTACACTCTCGATCAAAAAATTTGGATTTATTGAAGTGAAAAAAGTCACAGCAAAATTTTGTTAAAACATAAAAGGGTAGTCGACCGATGTGAACTTAGAGTCAATAACATAAAATAATTCGAAAATTCTGCCTTTAGCGAGGCCCTTGACATAAATAGATTGAATTGTGTACATGATATGGTGTACCCACACTGACGTCCATAAAAACTACTATAACCTGAAATAAAAAAATTAATTGTTCTTAAAAATATGAAATATATTCATGTAAGAACGTACTTGAATTCGTTTCAACTAGTAATGTATAAGAAGGTATATTAAATTTAGTATGATAAATAAAATTAAAGTTTATAATGGAAAAGATACATAATTTTTGTACAATTATTCAAAAAATTATCTAATATGTCCTTTTTTGGTCTGCCTGTTTTATTATTACGTTAACGAAAAATTGACGAAATTAAAAAATATTTATAAAGTGTTCTAGATCTGACAAGTGACATTGAGATCGACGATAAGCAAATTAAGCAAATAATCTCTTATACCAATAATATATCTATCATAGACCAAACGTAATTTGGACTTATTTTACTGCGTACTTCATGTTTTAATGGATGCATTTTGTTTCTGTAATATTTCAAACTACAAATAGTTAAGACATGGATACTCAAACATATGCAGTGTATTTAAATAATTAACTATGTAACTTAACTATCTTTACTGATTAATAATAAATTTGCACTATAATTTCAATACCGTTGTATTATCACCTCGAGGGTTTTATATTATGATTTATTGAATGTAACTCCCAATTTTCTCGTTAATGAAATCACGAATAAATTACATAATTGGCACACCTTCGATAAATTACATCAGGGAAAATATATTTTATTTATTTTCGTTATATATTTTCATTACTTAATAATTTGCTAATATTAGAAATGATCAACCATTGAATTCATCAACAGTTAAAAATATTTTCATTTGACGACGAATCTTATTCGCAATATTGTTTAAAAATTATCCCAAGAGTTTCTCAAAGGCATACCGAATTGTTTAAAATTAACAATTTCAGCTAATTATGGCTCTGTAAGCGAGACATCAACCTATTTTCTTTGTATTAGAAGAATTGCCGGTTTGAATCTGTAATAGTACGATTATTCGATCTGGAGTTTTTCACTAACCACTATATTTATGTGGTGATTATTTCATATCATTTATTTCGAGAAACTAAGATTATTTTTCTCATGGAATTGTGTACCAGGTGGATAATTGTACTACACACGCTCTCCTATCCAGTGGAACCAAGACTGTCTCAGTTGGTATTGGTTTTGGTGTTGCATATTCAGTCTTGGTCTTGCTCAAATACTTCGAGTATTGGTTTTACTACCTAAAATGAATTCTGAGAAAATTATTATATCTTTGCTTTTATCACTCTTCATATTTTTTGGTTCACAAAACACGAAGTTGAGGTATGCGGGCAAAATGTTTGCCCGGCACTTAATTTATGGACACTTTTTGAGCAAATTTTGACTTTTTTAAAATTCAAGTAGGCAAATTTCCTACATTTTTCAGATTAAATTTTTTTTGTATCGTTTTTCTAAACACGGTTAGTTCCCCGCTAGAGGGCTCTCAGAAACGGCCTTATTTTGTTTTGTAACAATTAACTACCTATTACAATTTTTATGAAGGCGCTCTAACGCCCAAACGAAACAGTTAGCCTTCCAAGTCTTCCAAAAAAAAACAATAAATATGGGAAATGTAGGAAATTTCAGGAAATTTTATATAAAATAGTTTTGTTGAAAAAAATGGTAGTTTGTTGAAAAAAAGGCCGTAAACTGAATAAAGTGTCAACACTGGCTTAAAAAGAGCTCAGAAAACAAAGTTCCAGGCGAAAATTTTGCCCGCAAACTTCAAATTCCTGTTTAATGCACTAAAATATATATAGGTTGAGAAAATCAAAACTAGAGCAAACTTTTCCCTGAGAATCCAAATATATCTAGCCTAAAATAAATAAGGGAAAGATATAATAACTTGAATATTTATAAATACATGCTTAATATATATATATATATATATATATATATATATTATGTGTTATAGATGTATGGGTTAGTTTGGTTAAAGTTAATGGTTACCTATGTATGGTATCTCTGTGTATGTTATAATATACTTTAGGTACTCTATATATATTTACTATATTAAATATATACATATATATATAGTAAATATATAATAAAACTCCATCATTCATTTATTATAATAGCGTAATTGAGTGAAATTATCTTGGCCACGGAAAAAATTTAATCGCATATATAGCTGTGTATCAAATACCTATATTTTGTTTAACGAAATTTTAAACATATATATATTTTTACTTTTTACCTGTCCATATTAAAGTTCTTATCTTGTTTTTATTAGCTTTTAGGTAACTTTATTGATCTCGGTGCCGGCTGGTCTTTAATCAAATTTTGCAAGTTTTCTTTGGACCATTTCTCAGTATCCGATTATTTGTTGAAGTTTTATTTTTTCATTTTTTGAAAATTTTCTTGGTTTCAGCTTTCTGAATTTCTAATACGTTGAGATTTTGTCATTTTCAAGTAAGCTCCATTTGATATTGCATAAAATGTGAATTCTCACGAATTTTCTAATACGTCGAAATTTTTTTATGAGTATGTTAAAACTAGCATTGAATTTGGATTTAACAAAAACCATTGTGCTGACCGTCGCAAAATTAGCATAAAAAAATCTCCTCGGAGAATAATTACGATTAGCTAATTCATACTGATAATACTGAAATACGCTATTATAAAATGAAAATTTATCTAGAAAATTGGAGCAAAAATAGAAATGTATTCGATGTTTGAAACATTTTTCAAGAGCATCACTTTGGTAGGACAAAACATCTAAAACACGACGTTTCCTTTGGTTTTATTTTATGATAAGCAAGGATATTTATTGTTAATTTGGAAACTATTCATGAGGAAACACAGATAGCACTCAATTTATGGGAGATTTAAGTATTTTTAAAATGAAAAACACAATTTTTTTCGATGCTTTAAGGATGTTTATTAGATTACTTTCATCACATCAGATTTATATATGTCTAAACACTATTTTATTATAAACTAGACTATGGACTGGCTATTCGATCATCATACAATTTACTGAATTATATATCCTATATGTTGTATTACCACAAACAAGTATTCTATATTTGTAACACAGCCATTTCAGTAATTTCAACTGAGCAATATAATTTTATAATTTTATCCAATTTCGTCACTAAATTGGTTTCGCCGAGTTGGTCGTTTCCTTTATACATATTGGAGTTAGTTGTTTATAAACATTGAATCAAACACCACACCTATTTATTTCAAAAAAGTGCATCACAAAATAAAAATTCAGTGCATCATTTTTCATTGAATCACTTGTATTGAGAAATCAGAACCCTTTAAACCGTGTTCAGTGAGTCTGTTGTTCGTTCCTCTGAAACAAAGCAATAAATCTTATGTACAACACAAGTACTTAAGTAAATAGTCTTAGAAGAAATGATTAAACAGTACCATAATAGAATGTATAAGCAAAAAATTGAAAGTATTTGTGATATTAATATGAGCATTTTGTGTGTGGGAAGTGTTTACATATGTACAGTTTCAGTTGTGAGTGATAGTATTGCCATCTTTAGTTACTTAGACAAATCAAAAAGTAAAGAAAAAACAATTTGACGTCATTTTTGAATGTAAGAACCTTAACATGCCACCAACATGCAATATGATTAGGATTCACACACATATATCAACAATATGTACATCACTATGATTGTGGATTATGATACCTCTGGATTAGACCTCTGTCGATTGTCGATTATTGTATCATGATATTGGAGTAAGTATAAATATTTATATTGTATTCTATAATTTATATATTCTAAATATAATAATAATTAGCACTACATTAGCCCACATGTTGTTCAAAGGCTTCCCCCAGCGACTACCACTCCTTTATGTATTTACATTCACTCCAGCAATCAACTAACAAGCATGCTGCCCGTCTCAATTTTAAATATTTAATGTTGAGTTTCTTTTAGCGAAAATTAATTCTCTTAAGCAGCACCTTTATAAAGATTTTATAAATATTCCGATAACAATAAACTAAAACTATAATTTCCAAAAGTCATTGGAAAATTTAATTACACTTGACTACTATACTTTAGTAAGCTTTGATCTCTAATTTATTAATCGAAATTGTCTTGCAAGTTGTCTACCTATTAGACGGTAAATATTGTTGGTAAAAGTTTGTTGGTAGATAACTATGACAGAAAGAATATCTTATTATTTCATACTTTGCAGTGAGCAAATTTTTTCCAAGTCACATTTAAATTACTTATTTTTATTTAAATTATTTTTGGATATTATTTACTAATAGGTTTTGACCCCCCCCCTTTTTTTTGGATGTACCATCTTTCATTTTGATTTTATTATTTTAAAATATAGCAAATGTCACCCGGACCATATTAACGAATCGACACCTCATTCATCAAAATCAGTTCAGAAGTTTAACTGCTACGATGAAACATACGTATATACAAACATGCATAATCTACTAAACTTATTTCCTTGCGTTTTGATGTATTTCCCTGCGTTTTGATGTATTGGAGGTAAAAGCAAAAATTCTCTATACTTTATTCCTCCAAATTTCATTTGCTCGTGTTTTTCGAAATATTATGCCCTCAATTATTATTTATCACATTTTTACTTTTAACAAACAAAAAAGTTTTAAACAAAACATTTGCTAGCACGAATAACCCAAGTTTATATAAACTAACCATTAAGTAGACACAGTAGAGACGTGTGTTGTTACAGCAGTGTGATGGATCAAATTGAATGGGTTGAGGTATAATGGTATTACATGTATGTATATATCTGTAAGTAATAATTAACAGAAAAAGAAAACCTAAACATTTATAATTATAACTTACAAATTATATAAAAAAAAATTCAAGAAGCACTTCTTATTCTTTCAAATTTTGAAATAACAACGACCTTGATCTTAACGTTTTATAGCCCACAGTTGTTTATAATATTCAATATTTTCAGCGTTTATCATGTATGTTTTAATTTTTTCTTAGACGCATTCGTTTTGTTACAATTTATTCTTTTGGGATTTGGGTCTGATGTAGGTAATTATTATTTATTAACAGATTAACAGTTATTTATATAATTATATAAATAATATTTGAATTTTAAGTATCTATAATTCATTGAGAAAAAGGATTTTTAACCGTTTTTATGTATATATACCGGTGTTTGTACCCTTTTTTGACTAATATATGTACGCAAATTTTATAATATGTACATTTTATTTGAAAATCAGTCACCGATTCCAACTATAGCAACACTGATCCCAACGATTTAAGTCATCCTTGCCAACACTTTTCATTCCACTAATTCATACCACTAAAAATGAAATTTTAGTAATTTTTCCTTATTAATAAATGACCAAAATGATAAATTTTGCTTCTGATAAACCCATTACCCAGCAAATATCCAAATCAGAAACAGTTTAAAAAGAAGTCTTTATTAGGACTTCTTTAAGATGTCTCAATTATTACGTCGTGATGACTTCTTTTTTAGTTATAATTAAGAACTCTTTAAGTAGACTTTTTTCTGACTTCGCAAGAAGTCAGTATTGTGAATTCTTTAAGAAGTCTTTTTATAATTTTCGAAGGAACTCAGAGTTATGAGCTCTATAAGAATGCTCTTAATGAGTTTCGTAAGAAGTCGGAAATATGACCATTGTATCGGAAATATGTGTTTTCTCATATTATAAGTGTATTTAAAAAAATAAATTTATATTTCTTCTTTGAATGACAGATAGAAAGAAAGAAATGAGTTAAAGGCCGCTTTCTTTTTAGTGAAAAAAATAATGAGAAAAAGGCAGTAATTACCATTATCCTTCTATATATATATATATTTATATATATATGTATATATATATATATATATATATATATATATATATATATATATATATATATATATATATATATATATATATATATATATATATATATATATATATATATATATATATATATATATATATATATATATATATATATATATATATATATATATATATATATATGTAATAGTATTTCATGGCCATAGCAATGCAGGAAAATAATTCGATGCACGTTGCAAATATGTAGAAATATATTTTTTGCAATATTCTTACATTAATCATCATCGGCCGCAGAGAAGCGTAATATTTGTATTTATCAATAATAATGTGGTGAAGTTGCTGTTAACCACTATTGACGTATAGTTTTCTGTGTATTATGGAGAGTACTCTATGTAATAAAAATCTAACAGCATATAAAATAATCTGTAATTCAAAACATTTCAAATATTAATGTTTTATCCAAGACGTGATTACTTAAATGTTTAATTGGGTAATATATTTTGTATCATCTTGCCGTACAGAATTTAAAAGAAACCGATCAATTATATTATTTTGCAAGAACATTTACGTATACTTTCTAGTGTTATTGACATTTTATGCATACCAATTAAATGTATAAAATACCATATGCAAATTTTTTAATTTGGTGTTTAATAATAATGAAAAAAAGACACAAATTATGGGCACGCTTATCAATATTAAAATAATTTGACATATGCAAAAACAATTTTGTTTTTATTGTATGAAATGACATATTGCATTCGTCAAGGCATTCGACATTAATAACGTATTTAGAAATTACAATTAAAAATTTATTACTGTTGAGACCACATTAATTTTATTTCAAAAAATTGAATAAAAAATCTCATATCTACGTCTATCGACCTCCATGTGTAAACACTTTGTATTTGTTAATTATTTAAGAAACAAATGCATACCTTATAATGCCTGATTATAATAATTTTACAAAATTTAAAAATATCTAACGCTATGTGACAAGGTACATTTGATTTCATTGAAACCAACAACGTTCGTTCAACGTGTGATAAAACTAACGTCCGTTGGTTTCAACGCACGTTAAAATAAACGCTAGTGCGACAGGCTACATTTAACACAATCTAAAGCTGAAACATACGAAGATTTCAGTGTAAATTATTGCATTGATAAAAACGCTAGTGTGGAGGGATGCTAAAAAATAATGCTGCGAATTTTTAAGCAATATAAGCAACAGACTAAATGAGCAAAACATAGACCTTGACTGAATTTGCAGCATCAAAACCATGAGGCTGGATAAGTAAGAACATTATTTTATTATATTTTTTTTGGGCATTATTCTAATGCTTGTAATCTTCCTCTACGTTTCTTTATTTATACATAGAGGTAAAAATATTACATTGCCTCCTTTCAATTCGTAAAATGTAAGAAGAATTTATTTGTAAAGGTGTTTTTTTTTCTCAATATGTTTCCTGTGTCATTCTTCAATACTTAATATTTCGGATGGTCATTAGTAATTATGATAATAACATCCAAAAATTATATAATTTATTGGTAATTTGTTGCACATTTTTTCAAAATTCACTTTCGTTATTATTATTATTATTATTGCTTTGAGGTAATTTTTTTATTTATATGGGTAAATGGAGTACTTTTAAATTATTCTAAATTGTTCTGGTAGAATGGTAATATGAGTGGTTAAATTAAATAGGGTCGTGCAAAACGATGTCTTTAAAGAGACATATTACGTCAGCTGAAAATAATATTGATCTTTTGTTATTTTTATTGAAACGTTAATAATTTTGTCATTTTATTTCCTTGTTTTTAGTCAAGGAAGCAATGAGTTCCCAAATAAATCATTATTGCGATTGATCGTGCTTAACGGAAAAATTAATTTTGACCACTTGTGCATTTATTTTGTGCAGTGATCAGACGTTTTCACGTACATATGGCCTCTCCACCGTTAATAGCAAGCCTTTTAATGTGTAGTTCTGGAATAATATCCTAAAATCCAGCTTAGAAAACGATATCACTCCTTTCAAGCAATATTTTATTAGCCATCCAATCTGTACGTGTCACAATATGTGATTTGATTTTACTTAAAAGATGGGATAAGTTTATGGTCCTTTTTCTGTCCCTAAAGGCATGAAAAACGGGGTCTTTTATTACAATCCTATTAGCACCATTTCCATCGAATCTAAATTAGAAATTTAAATTACAATTTATTTATGTATTCTCACCAGCAGTTTGTCGAATTGTCAACCTTAAAAAGTGCATATATCGTATCGTATAATTATCACCGGAACCATTCGTGGTTCTACAGGTCCATACCATCAAGCACCAAATACTTGATGCATGTTCCAAAATTCCGTGTTATGGGTATCCCACGTGATTCCTTGGTTCAATGTTATATTATCGTTCAATAAAATGAAAACTAATTATTTTCAAACTCTTTTTGTAAAAATTGTGACAGTAACGTTTTGTAAAACGTTACTGTATAAAATATTAAAATATATGCAACATATATTAAGTAGATATAACCAAACTTATTAGATTAAAAATGTTGTTTTGACAAATAAGTCCATGAATATGTTGAATCAAGATAATTAATACTTTCTTGACTATTTAACGATATAAGCCGTAGTTTTTGAAAGCGTGGTTTTGATTTGGTTGTTTGTGAATTTATATCCAATCGGCTCTTTAATTTTTTGGAGTTATAACATAAAAATTCAATTTTTTAATTCAATTTTTATATTCTACCAGTTCAAATCAAAGAAAAAAGTATTTTTCTCTCTACATACATAATAATTTCTAATCATGACTACAACATAAGAAAGTTAGAAAACATTAACGACACACAATGCTTAAAAAAATCAAGTCTACCAACTTTAAAGAAATAAAATAAACATTTATAACTGTTATATAATAACCTAAAGCTATGTACACACCCAATATACAGCAGTAAATTTACAACATATTAATATTAACACAGTTTGTGCTTGTGCTAAGCCCATATAAAGAAAGAAAACAAAAATCAGTAACCTCGCGCGATATACAACATATAAATTAAATACTTTTGCGTATTATCTTTAAAAACTCTTACATGTTAAAATGTAGTAGATTTTTGGGGTGGTACTTTTTGTAACATAATGTTTTGAGATGTGCCTAAAGCATGTGAAGAATACAATCATCGATCTTACCCATCGAAAATATTATGTGTTGATGATCAAAACCAGGCAAACCCAAAAAAAAAAAAAAATGAATAGACAGAGATTCCGATCTAACTTAAGCTTGTCAATTTAAAATTCAATATTTATCCGCTAAAATGGTGGTGCAATTGGATACTGTACCATCTGTACTATTTTCACTACCATAGACATCAGAAAAGTCCAGACTTTGTAGCTACTTTTATATTAGTTTGTCCAAATAGTGTCTTTTTATGATAAGTTTGCTCGAAAGAGAACGTAAAGTGTTTAAAACAGTGCAGTAGTTTTTCTTCCCATACAAATTCATGGGATTTAGTGTAAGAATTAAATACGCTGTAAATAATAAATTTGATTAAAATCGAAAACTTTTAGCAAGTTTTTACAGTTTAAGATATTTTTATGATTCTAAAAGTTTAAAAAATCATCAAAATAAAAAATTTCGTTTCACTATGTTTTAACATTTTTGAATAACTCAAAGAAAATAAAAAATAATACTTATTTACTGATTGGAGAGTAGTTTCTGAGATACAAGGTTGAAATCTGTTCGAGAAATCGGTCTCCGAATAGGATCTTGAATAATAAAGCAAAACTATTTGTTAATGACCAATTTTTACAATTATTGCAGTATAAAAGTTGAAGTGTGTAAATATCTAGATTCTCAAAATCAATATTATTAAAAGTAACAAAACTAGAGCATTAAAAATATAATTATATGAACATAGGACATAAATATATCATGTATAGAAATTCTAAGGGTGATTCCTAAATGCTCTAGCTCTGCTATTTAAATGAAGCGAAAAACAACAAAGAACTTTTTTAATATAAAATAGTAGAACTTTTATTTGACACTTTTTTCTTACCCTTTTTGAATA
The DNA here is from genome assembly GCA_020423425.1 of Chrysopa pallens. NCBI lineage: Eukaryota > Metazoa > Arthropoda > Insecta > Neuroptera > Chrysopidae > Chrysopa > Chrysopa pallens. Next base: position 35,948,576 of record CM035595.1, on the reverse strand, counting down.
GTAAAAAAAAAATTATTTATGCTTTTTTGCCCTTCGAAACGCGGAGGGTCAGATAATTTATAACCCTCAAACAATTTTTACAACATTAATGAGAACAATGTTTACAACATTAATGAGAAAAATTCAGCATTCATACGATGTTGCAGGTATGATGGAACTAGAGTCTTAGTCCATTTTTAATGGAAACCCGTTTGACGAAAATATAGAATCGAGGAAATTTCATCCATTTCAAAACATAATTTCAACCAATAAATTGCTAAGACACGAACTATTTAACGATATAAGCCGTAGTTTTTGAAAGCGTAGTTTTGATTTGGTTGTTTGTGAATAAAATAATAAAATAAGTTGTTTGTTAAATTTTCGCAGAGCCAGTAGTTAAGTGAGTACTAAAGGAATATTTAAAAATGACATTGCCGACAGTCGGCGATGATCACCAAATTACAAAAAAACTACATTCAAATAAAAAACTAAACAAAATTCAATTGTTTCGAAAATTCTTAACCAAAATATGAATCGCATTAATCCATTAAAAATGATTAAAAGACATTTCTAATAAATAAAAGACATTAAAAGTACATTTAACAAAAAATGACCGTTGCCAGACACATTTACTGAAAATGACAAAATAATAAGCACGGGGGAATTGTTTTTTTTTTTTTTTGTAAGTTAATATATTTACTTTTCTTGAAAATCATTCTTTAACACACAATAAAAAAAAAATAAATAAAAATACAAAAGTTTTTGAAGATGTTCAAATAATAATGTTTTTATGTCTGACTCATATTAAATATAGTAGACAACACTGTATTTTGTTGAATACGGTGTATAAAAAGAACATTAGAACGGCGCCGATGTACAGCAATTCCTGGGGCATTCTGTGTGTTATATTCAGTACTCTACAATTATTTTTATAACCCCTGTGTAATGTTTTGTATATTCGTAATAGTATTTTGTGTATATGGCGCGGTATCTATCACCTTGCCTTAGGTTACACCAGGTATTGTTAACCTACTGTGTTCATTTTTTGTAGTTGTTGTTGATGTTCAATAAAAATAAAACAATCGAAGAAGTACAAAACAATGCGCGTATTTATTGTGTTTTTTTTTTAAACACCAAATTTTGATCAAATTATTTAATCAATAAATATTCTTTTATTTTTTTTTGCATTAAATCTATACATTAAATTAATTATTTTTTGTTTCATAAAGTTATTCATAGTTTTTATACCGATTTCTTCCAAAATTTAACCGAAAAAGTATTTAAATAAAAATCATTTTCTAAGTGCTTGAATTAAAATCAAATAATTAAGAATTTGAAATTATTCATGCAATTATAGAAGATTAATTGCCGTTAACTAGAGTATTGAAATGAGAAAAATAATTTTTAATTCAATAGAAAATTTACATTTAAAAAAGGTATTAAACTATACTTTACTGTATGTCAACAAGATCCTTAATTCTCAGATTTTTTTAAATTTTTTATTGCAGTAATGAATTTTATCGATTTTTAATGGAATTATTGTGCAATTTCAGCCACCTTTTGATGAAAGTTTTGCAAATATTTGTCTAGAGATCTTGAAAAGTACACATAAAATCTTCTTATACGCGCATTTTATCTCACGTAACAAAAGTTTAATAGACTATTTCAAAAGTAGAAAATTTAAGGGTTGTACGGAACAATTGTTATTGTACGCATTTTTATTCAGGGGAGTATTTTTATGGATAAGGGGTATATATAATACGCCTCATTCAGTTACTTCAAAATAACTTTTCCAATAAAAGGTAGAAAATTAAATTTTCTATAGAAATATGTCGTTTTTAAAATTAATTATCGCATTTTATACTCAAAATATTCCAAAAACAAAACTAAAAATTTTGGAAAAATGTCGTTTTTTTAATTTTTTTTTTCAATTATTCATTCATAACTTTTTTTGGGGTCATCCTCGCTGAATGCATATTTCAAAAAATGGGCATTGAATCAAGGAAAAATTGAACATATTTTAATTTCTGTACAATCAATGGTTACTGAGATACTTCCATTCTAAATTGGCCATTTTTTCAATATTTTTTTTTCTTCTAAGTTGCAGCAAAACAAGATAATAACTAACAGTATTAATTGTTATATACTCGACATTGGTAAGGCAGCAAAAATTGAAGTAATCTGGAATCTGCTTCCGCAAATTTGTATCGGTTAAATGAATTAATGGAGTCAGCGTTAAATTTATGCATTATTGAACTTGTAAAAGGAGTTAATCCTCTTGAAGATTAGCAAGCGAGATCATTAAGAAGGAATTTATCTTCTTCAGTCTAGCCAAAGTCATATTTCTTTCTTTTAAAGAAATTATAGAACCCGGCCTCATATAATCTGGGCCAAAGTTCATCCTTTTTTTTTATTCTTACGCTGTTACTTTTTTCATAGCTAAGAAAAACATAAAAGTAAAGTGAATATTATTTGGAATGGTATTCCAGAATAACTTCTCTATAGGTATTTCACGTTAGCAACCAAACTCAGGTTACTTCAAATAGGTATCATTTGTAAAAATGCCCTTGAATTAATAAATTAGTTAACAAAAATGAAAATTTAATATATACAGTTTAGATATTATTTCAGAAAAAAACATATTGTAAAACCATATTTGAGGTTTTAGAATAAACAACCAGATCTTAATACTAATAAATACATGTGGCGAAATTATTTGTATTGGCTATCGACTAATTATAACGAATTTTCACAATTATTTTTAATGTTTCTCAAAAGATTGTACTTTTTGTGGAATTTAAGTTTTCACATACTTATCCATCTAATATTCAAACAATTCTACCTATATTAGATCCGTCGCTAGATGCATTTATTTAGTTACATTTGAAATATAAAAATAAAAATTGAAGATCTTGTATTAATACTTTTTATTATAATAAAAGCGCAATTATAAATATTTGTTGAGAAATTGTGCTTCTATTCAATTTACTTTATGCAATGCAAGTGGAATGGAATGCAATTATTAAGTTCTAAAATCAGTTTAGCAGTATTTAATCTATTTAGTAAAATTATTTTATTGTGTATACGATATACCGTCGCATTGCTTAAATAAATTTATAGTTGAACCAATAATTGTATTTTCGTCTTTTTTCAAAGCTTATAAATCTCTTAATTTTTAACATATACAAATTTGAAAAGAAAAAATTAATTTATATAAAAGATATCGCAATGATTGTTGGAATCCATTCCGGAAGTTACAAGTTTCAGTGATTAACACAGCATCTTACTGGTTTATTTTAAAATCAATAAAATTAAGGGAATATTTAGTTATAATTAATCCTGTTCTTAATCGAGACTATTTAATAATGGTGGGCTTTGAAATTTTACTCGTCGATTTTCAAGCAAAAAACTTTTAGTACAATGTTTAAATATTGCAGTTAAAAAAAGTAATAATTAAAAATTAAATAACATCTGTCTACTAGTTTTTCAATCATTATAGTGGCCATCGACTTTGAAAACACAGTTTCGGGAAAAATGCGGTTAAAGTCTTCGTTAGAAAACAATAAGTTAAAGCGCCGCGTAGCAGAGACCCCGTCAGAAATATGGGATATCTGGAAATAAATTTGTCGGATTTAGTTGTAAGGAAATATTATACTTCAAGAAGAAACAAAAACAAAACTTTGGAATAATCCTATAAGGACACTGTCCAAATGACCATTTGAAAAAACTAGATTTATTGTATATTTTTGAGCTAAAAATATTTTTTCTGTATATTACCTTTAGAAACTAGGTTATACTTATTTTGAAATGAATTTTATTTTAACCTTCTAGTTATAATTTTTCATGATTTGCAAAATTATTATTATTTTATTTATTTTTTTATGATATTTATAAATGTATATAATAAATAAATTTATAGTTTGTCCTTAAGAATCGTTGCAATTTCTGTTCTGAAATCTGTATACCTAATAAAGACTAATTTCTAATATAACATACATTGTTTTATCATCCAAATCTTATGAAATTTAGTATTCACAATCTTGACATGGAAACGTAGGGTATGTCAAAGAGTTTTTCCCGAAAAAAATTCCAAAATATTTTATTACACAATTTTATTTTAAATAAAAAATTATTTTTGCGAAATACTTTTCGACACGCGTTCCGTTTTGACGTCAAGATTGTGTATGCCAGAATTCACAAAATTTTCATAATATTTTTTTTTTTTTCATGATCATACTTATTTCTGTGCGAAAATTTCAAAAACTACAATTTATATTACAATTAAGATTGGCTTTATTATAGAGTTTCCATTCTTTGTGTCAATTCCTCTTAACAAATGTTTAATAAAGTATGGTATAATTGATAAATTATATAAAAGATAACTCTTAATGAAATGCATCGAAATAAGAAATGCATTTTTAATTTTTGTTCCATTGTTTTCATTTTGTATGTACAATTTGACTTTTTTTTAACTGCTAAAACAATTATGGTATGAATTATATTTGTTCGTAGCTTGTTATAAAATGAATGACAATACAAAATAAGATGGCGGAACTAACTGTTACTTTTAAAATATATTTTTCATTAAGTATCCATATAATACAGACTGCAACACGGTTATTTTTTGTATGTTTTATTATCTTATAGTTCAGATCTTTACTTTAACATAAATCATTCTTGAATATAAGAAAACAACAGTGGTATGTTTTTTTTTTTTGCAACATCAGTTATTTGAAATTAGCATTCAATAAAAACAACGTAAGTTATTTGTCGTTTAAGAACTCTGGTTAATTTGATTCCGAATATTCTGGCTCAAGTTTTGATTTGATGCCTGAATGTAATAAACTATTTTTTTAAAATCGCTGGAAGAGAATTGTCTTACAAGTTTGGCTTTGTGGAAAATACTTTAGAACAAATCCTTAAGAGGTTTGGAAATATCAAAAAATTTCAATTTGTCTGTAGTAAATTCGATATATTTTTCGTAATAAAAGCCAAAAATAAAGTCTAATGTAAGCATCTGTAAACGGCTATAATGTGAGTTTTTTTTTCAATAAAAGATGAAATACGATTTACTTTTGGTATTTAGAATTTCAAAAAACAGGTAAAGGAAAAGGGCAATGTTAAAACCTAAATTTTTCATTTTTTGACTATGAAAAATATTTTTATTCTCTTTGAAAGATCCGAGCACCCGAGAATCCCACCATATGTTTTTTTTTGAAAACTTTGTGTTTGCATTCGTTATTTTTGTATATAGGAGAACTTAATTTAACATTCGCATCTTCTCATCTTGCTTTTTTCTTGTTCTTTTACCGAAAATTGATAAAGCTAAAAGTGTTATGATTTTTGCTAAACTACTCAAGCGATTTTGATAAATGGGGTTTCAATTGATTCGTCAATATGGCACAGATGATAAAATTTATATAATACATAAGAATAAAATTAATATGCGCCACGAAAAATATGTAGGCCTACAAATTTTATTGAAATTTGCCGTGTTGAATATCAAATGAAAGTGCTCAATTATTACATTTGAAAAACATAAATATTATTAATAACATTCAATTAACTACAAAATAATTTAAATAAAAAATCAGTTATTAACTTCGAAATATTTTTATAAAAAACTAAGTTTAAAAGAATTAAAATCCTAGCTCGTAAATGTGCTCTTAAAAATACGAAACTAGTAAATATATTTATCCGAAATTAGATAAAGTGATGTTCAGTGGATATTCGTGGTCGCCTGTGACCTTACACCTCTAATCTTACGGTAAGGTGGAATACGATCACGATTGGATAGTCGGATCATCACTTTATCTAATTCGGATATCAATAGTTTCTTGTTTCGTATTTTTAAGTGCTAAAGAACTTTAAATGACTAAAGAAGTTTAATTTTTTTTTTCTTTTAAGAAACCTTCGTGTATGAAGTAGTGGACAAACTCTGCCAATATATAATTTAAAAATATAAAAGCTTATAAAGATTCCCCGTAATGCTTAAATAAATTGATATTAATAATACAGTTATTTAAATATTATCATGAAAACTAAATAAAAATATCGAATGCAATTGAAACATATAATATTGTCATCTATGTTTTTATAAATTATACCATTCAATGACAGTTTTTTACAAAAATCATATTGCTTTTAAATATATTCCATCTATACACTTATCATTCATAAAACGGGTGAATATATTGGCTGTTCAAAAAATGTTGCAAGTTTTATAATATTTTTGTACATCGCAAAAAATCCAAAATCGCAAAAGCTTTTACCTCAATATTAAGCCCTTGAACTTTAATAACTTTCCAAAACATTTACCCATAATCCCTTATTTAAAAAAAAGTATGTCAAGACTTTATAGCTGTAATTTCATTTTGTAAGAAGACTATATTATTAATTATTACAAGTTGATAAATAAAATGTTTTAGAAAATAATTTTTTTTTTTTAATGAAAAGATATTATAAATTACAGTCACATTCTATAATAAATATGGTTTTTCTTATTCATTTATTTATTTTCTCAACTATTTGAAACTATTCCATCCCTAAACAATTTCACCTCTAGCCTTAACGAACAGTTTCCAACATTTTGGTGGTAAATTGTTAAGTGGGTGAAATTAAAACATAAATACATAGGCTAAAACAAATGTTGATATAATTGAGCATCGGTCACCAAAAAAACCACCAATTTATATTATTTTAAACAAAGATACCATGCTTTCATATAAAATGATATTAAAAAGAAGTAGGTTTTATACCTCAAGTAGGAAAGTATACCGCAAATTTAAATAACAACCAGAATGGCGAACTGTTTACGATTGTGGGTGATTGTTAGATTCTACAATCTAGATATTTTTAACAACTTTTTTTGTATATAGATAGAACGTGTATTAATTTATTGAATTGAAAGCTTCACTTGACTAGACCCCGACATACGTGTAATAGTTTCAATTTTATCCTTCGTTTAATTTTTGAGTATGTTTTTTTTTGTGTGTGAATGTTGACTTTTAGAAGATCTGTATTATATATGTTGACATAATTTCGATGAAGGCCATGAAAATGCTTCGTGGAAAACCTGCACACCACGGAATACACTTTGTGCAATCATCAAAGAACACACTAGTATGCTGTCTAACATATATAGGTAACGATTGATTGAGACAGCCTATATAATGCGTTAGTTATAATCGGATCATATCATTATTTTAAATACATAATATTATGTGTTTTAAGTAAGCATCATATACATTATTTTTTTAAATGTAAATAATAATTTTATTAAAATTATTACTTCTTTTCAACTAAAATGAATTCGCTGAGCTTTTTCTTTAACGTTAAACATATACTTTTATGTTGCATAGTAAAAAAATTATATACTTCGATGACATGAATAAAATAATGTAAACTATAGCATCTGTTATCATTCTTAAAATGTTTTATATACATTCTTATAAAGCAAGGCCTAAATGTACTTGACAAACTACTTTGTGTAAGAATAGAGCACTGAATTATGTAAATGTAATGGTGGGAGGCTTAAAAATTGATCAAACATTTGGGCATGCAACATCCGGATTGACATAATGCGGTGCTCTATTTATGGACACTCAAGTACCTCTAGGTCCTATTCTATTGTAGCTGTATATCAATGATATCAAAATTTATAATATATTGAAAAATAAAGCCAATACATTTATTTGATATTTTTAATTTTAGCCAACTAATTACTAATAGTGGGAAAGGCATTACTTTGTAAGGAAATTAATTTTATTCAAACTATATTTTATTAAGTCGGTGTTGACAATTTCAGCCTTTAATACACTGCTTGATTTTTTAATCATAAATCCGAAAAAATTGTAAAAAAGGGATGGTTTTAATAAAATTTAAAATAACCAGACAATTTGAAGATATTCGAGAAGTTTCAGCTAATAGGAAAATAATTCAAAAATCAGGACGGTTTACTAAAGATTCTCAGGCTAGAAATTATTTTTGGGATTAATAACATAATGGTACGACTTAGTCCGCCTGTTTGCCCGTCATCATTTAGATAACTAAATAATGAAAAGATATAGAAAGCTGAAATTCTTATGTCGTATACTGTAAATCGTATATAAAAAAATTTGTTCGTGAGCAATTAATCAGTTAACTGGGTTGCATGGATCCATAATACATCTTTTAGACCATTATGAAAACCATATGGGATAGTTTCAATACAAAAAATACTTATATTAACAAATACAGCCAATTAACAACACATTAATAATATTTTGTGTATGGTAAGTACATATATTATAATTTATGTAATAATACTCATAATACACATTATTATATAATAAATTCTTTAAATATGAATGGACAACGTATTTTGAGTATATAATAACGTCGGATATTAACACAATTAACACTCTTAGTTGTTATTTGTTTAAATATTAAACATATTTAATTATATGTCATTTTTTTTTATAGAAATTTCACTTGCCCTGGTACATTTATTTTTTTATAAAGTGTTTCTCTGGCCCTATTTAATTTCTCTGATTTAGTCTCCAACTTTCCATTTTTTTCCTGATAATTAGCTTAAATATATTAATTTTATTTCCTATTTACATTGCCCGTTATCCTTTAATTACCTTAATTATGGATTTTTTTTTCTCTAAATAAATCAACAACCTTTTATTTGAATGGTTATTATTTTGAAACTAAATAAAATAATTACAGTCAAACAAAATTATTTTGAAAAAAAAAAAAAAATCAAATCATAAATATTTTTATTTCAAATCTTTTTATGTTTTTTTTATAAGTACGATAACATAGCCTAGCGGTAACCTATAACTTTATTTTTTATTTTTTGAAATATGTAATTATATGTTTGAAAGTTAAGAAAACGCATCGTGGAGACGACGGACTTGACTGAAACAGGCAATATATGTATGTATATGTGTACATATAACGAATGTGTTTGTAACTTTTTTTATATTTATAAAGTAATGGACTTCACACCGAAAATAGAAATATAAAATTTTTTTCATATTATTAATTTTTGAAAATTTTACAATTTGTATGGACGTTCCCAAGAAAACAATTAGAATCTGTTCTCTAAGCGTAGAAATATTTTGTTTCATACTTTGAGGCCTTAATTTTTGTAAAATTGTATATTGTAAGATTACATATTTAATACGAGACGGTATTAATAAGATAAGTGTTCTGACACGTCCTGATAGCGCCATTAAATTGTTTTTGTATACTGGCGCTTCGAAAAGTAATGAAGGTAGCTCGTCAGTGAATCTCATACTTTTTTAATTGTTGTTATCATAATTTACATTGGGATATTGTCACAATCACTTGAGCATAAAAACTCCTAATCCTAAACTCTGTCACATATGATACTATGCCCTTAAACAAAATATGGTAGAAACTGATAAAGAATTTTAAAAAAAGTTCATTAGTCCAAAAGGTTATGCCCTATATAAAATTAAATAAATCTTTACCTCTATAAATAGAATGAAAATGAGCAGCATTTATTAATATCATAAAAAATGTTTCAATCAAAATAAAATCTTTAATTGAAATTTCATAAGCAAAATCTATTTTTAGTATTATTTTTTAATTTTTTTAGCATTTGTGACTTTTCGTTTAAACAGATGGGGACACAATATTACTTCAAAGAGAGGGGGATTTACTATAATTTCCCAAAAATATATAAACCAACCGTCTTAAAATTAGAAAATATACACATAGTGCAAATTCTACTTTTCTAAGTGTTTCTTAACCCAAGAGATGCTTACATATCAAATTTAATTTATAGGGCTCTCAAAATTCGCCAAATGCTATGAGCTACCTGTAGTAATTTTGATAAATGGTAAATCTCCCTTAAATTTCATTGACATTCCAGAAAATAGCTTGGTAGAAACGGGAAACAATTTTTTCAAATTTGAAAAGTTTTAAAATCAATCAATACAATTACTTTCTAAAGTTATTGATCTGGCTTTAGTAGGTCATATACAAAATGGCTAGTACATGTTTAGTTTTAGAATCAGACTATGTGTTCCTCTTGCATGGCCTTCAATCAAACGGATATACCGACACATTTTTCGTAACATTTGGCCGGAGGAAAGGATATCAAACAAAAAAATAAAAACAGAACGAAAAGTACACTTTTTTTTTAAATTTTGTTTTTGAAATAATAATAATTTATATAAAAAAATAATAAAATAATATTTATGTGATATTCAATCAAATATGTTGAATATTTTCATGATTGATTAGATTTATTGGTACAACGGTAATTATATCCGATTTTATAGAATTAGTTTGTTGTTTTATGTATACGTAGCTTATATAAATAACATCCTTTGATTGAAGGAAATTGCTTTCATTTCAAATGTTGATTACGTTTGATATGCGTAGCTGCAGATTAAGAATATTAGTTTGTTTTAAGAGCCCATAAACATATCACATCAGTCATAAAAAATAAATACACTTCTAAAAATTTGTATATAGCCTAATTATGATTAGTGTAACAACTTTTTCCACAACAAAAATTCAGAAAAGTGGACCGTTTTGAAATTTACTGCCACTTAATTTTTTGTTACTGTTACAGAAAGACCATTAAAACAGAAATGCAAATCATTATTTTTTCAATCAAGTGACAAATCGAAATTTTTCCTTTGTTCGACAATATGAAAATTGCTATTCACAATTTTCAGGCTGTCAAACAACAGGCATGTGGTTTTATCTAGTGGTAGTTTTTACTACAATAACAAATAAACGGATGCCTGTCAATTTCAAACTTGTAGGGACAATCAAAAAGTTCAAGGGCTTCGAAAAACAAAACGGCATTTTTCCAACCATAATTAAGAGATGAACACACGTTTTTAAAAGTATATTTATGAATGATGTAATATAGTTATGGACACCCAGTCAATATACTACATTTTGGAAAACAATTGGCGTTTCCAAATTTGAAGACTTTTAAATTTTCTAGTAATTAGATTACAATTATTATTCAACAATTAAACATAATAACTATAAACAGCGTAAAAAAACACATGACATGTGGATGAGTATTCATTTTCGAACTATTTATCAATAATATATATAAAATACATAATCTTGACAGTTATGAAGAGTTTTCTAATATGTATATGTGTAAATTAGCTGATATTGAGATGAAATTTTGACGGAATTTAAACAGCTTATGAAAAAAAGTTTTTTAAATTTTTTAAATTTGATCCAATTGACACAACGATTATTCTTAATTGCGAAGTTCATGAGCTTTAAATACATTTATAAGCCCTGAATCCACTATAATAGTTTCAAAAAAAATATTTCGATTAAAACAAATAAAAAAATGACTGTAATCGAAATAAAAATCATTTTCCATGATTATTTTTATGAACTTCTTATAAATAAAATTTATTTTGTTGCTAAAATGAAATTATAGATGCAGCATCGTAAATATGAAAACAGTTCTTAAAAAATATTGTCAAAATGAGTCACCGTGTAAATGTAAAAATTACAATATTTCGCTCTTCAATATCGTGCCTGTAATAAGAAAGACAAAAGCCGTTATATTTAATGAAAAACAAAAATGTTGCGTAAACTAATTATCTAATTATGTCCTAAAGGATCAATATGAATTTAAAAAATAGTAAAATATGCGTTTGTTTGCAGGATAACTAACACCCTGATGAATTTCATGATGATCCGCCCAGTAGTTTTAAAAATAATTACTTTTGACACATTAGGTATGTATATAATAGAACATATGTTCTTGTTTTTTATTGTTCAAAAAAATGAAAAAAATGTAAATATTGAATTGTTTTTGGTAAAAGAGAATTGGTTATAAATATTATGAAAATATAAAAAAAATTTTTATGCACACCTTTTGTTTGTGCGTGCAAGATATATCCAAAAAATATTTGAATTGAAATACCAAAGAATTTTTTATAAACTGTTTACTATATTTTTATATTTTAGGACTTATATTAATTTTTTAGAACAGAAATAAATGTTTTCTAATCATTCTTTACACATAAAACTTTATGCATTTTTAATTGTAGTGTGCGGTAAGTTGGGAAAGTTTTTGTCCATAATTAAACCCATTTTATCTATAATATTGTATGATAATAACATTTCTTTAGTGCAGCGACTTTTTGTGAAAAGTTTTGATCCATTTCAAAATTTCGAAGCTTTTCTTGGTTCGCTATTTTGTCGTCCTACTGGAATGGAATTTAGTAAAGGATTTCAAACTGGCTTCTAAATAATCTAGATATTAAATTTCATACAAAGTTGGATAATGCGATATTATGATATAATATTATATAAATATAATGGCAGCGTTGTAAAACATAATTGTTGCGATTGTCCCAACGTTTACAGCATATTTTGACACACACATTCACACACACGTATTATGTATTGCTCAAAATAAAATGCTATTTTTTATATATCAAGTGTTTAAAGCGAAATAAAAATTACGAAATAATTTATATTCGTATAAAAGTTCTTACAGATTCCTTAATTAAAAAATTAAACGGACAAATCGCGATTATAAATATTAATTAGGAACAAAAATATTTGTAAAATTTAAAACAAAACCTGAGATACATGAAAAGGCAATTAAGCTACAACTGCTGAAAATATTATTGGAATCTCGAGCAATGAAATTTTGTAATTTTTAGGATTTTTATAACAAAATCATATTTTTTTCCCTGAAATATCGAAAACAATAAAACAATTCATCACATAGGATTTGAGGACGGTTAATATCCTTTGAAACAAATTTTGTACATGCAAAACAAAGATTTTTGTTGAAATATATTTTCTGAATGAGACACATTTTCACAGGAAAAACAGCATTGCGTTAAAAATTAACATAAACTTTCAAAAATAAAAAATTTAAATAATTCTTAAATTTGTAACATTTTAAAGTAATTTTCATAATATTTCCTTTGAATTTGCTAAAAAATAAAATAAAAATATAAATAAAATAAATAAATAGAGACAAGTAATATGTTAAAATGGTTATAATATAAGCGATTGGTACATAAAAACTGTACTCCAATACAATTCTTGTATTAACTAGTAATACGAAAGATTACAATTTCAAAAAGCTGCTAAGTGAATCCAGTTATTTACGCCTAGATAAACAACAAAAAACTTAAAGAGTTCCTTAAACTGATTTTCTTAAAATTGCTGTTTTCGATATCAGAATCAGAATTTCTATTTTCGTTATCAGTATTTGAACTATTGAAATTATTAAATTACACAAATTATATTTTAGCCATCTTAAATCATGATGAAAATGAATTAAAAAAATTATGAGAAATATAAACATTCATGAAAAACAATTCAAAAAATAATGTTTTATTTTGATGATGGCTCCAATTTTCGTGGTCTTGAACATTTGCTTTTTTACATTTCAAGTCGTTATTTTTATTTTGAAATATGATATTCATAAATGTACAGAAAAAGATAAACCCTCATCTGTTTATTATTTAAGTTTTTTCTCCAGAGGAGAAAAACTGTGGAAATTTTTTTCAAGTTCTTGAACTGTGTAGCAAATCTCATTAGTATCATTTCCATCAAAAGGAAAATTTTAATTTAAAATTAAAAAAAAAAAATTATTTCACTTCTTACTAGCAGTATGTCGAACAACTATATAATTTATGCATATCGCATCATTCAAGTATCACCGGAATTATTCGTGGTTCTGGAAGTCCACATACTTTGTATAAAGAACATGAGTACCACTGCACAAGATATCGAGTGTCCCACATCAAATACCAGGTAATATTTAAAAATTTCGTGTCACGGATGTCACACACGAAATATCGGTTAAATACAGGATGCCACACCAGAACCAGGTTCCCTACACCAACCTGGGTGCAGACTAAATACCGGGCAACGATAAGAGAGGATTTTTAAAATTCCATCCCTAAGGAGGTGAAAATCGGGGGCATTTTTTGTATGAGACAATTGATCCAATCTCTTCCAATTCTATAAAGTGGGAAAATTGTTTTTTCAAACTTTTTTCTGTGAAAATTGTCACTGCATTTATTAACCGGGTCTGCTAGTGTATTATATACACAAATAATGATATTTCTAAGTGATTGCTTCGATAACGCGTCTAGGAAAAAAATTATTTTTGTCGCACATTTCTTCTGTATTTTAACTTATGGGTAAGAAAAATTTTCACCTATATTCTATATTAGATAATAAGTAATCTATAAATCGTTGTTTACACAACTCATAAAAGTGTAACGTTGTTAAATACCATCATGTATGCCACTCACATATTTTTTATTATAAAACTATAAAATACACCATATATAAGTAATGTAAAAAACTTCTTTTTCTATTGTAGTTAATGACGGCGTAGATATAAATAACATATATACAATACTAACAACGTATGTAGTATATAAGTAAAGTATAAATGGTTCGGTTCAACGGTTATCGTTTGTTTGCATGCAAAGACGTGTGCTGCCGGCACTCATCGTGGCAGGAAAGGGAACTAGAAAGCCTCACGATTTCCGGTTGTGCTCTCGTTCCCTTTTTATAAATTTATTATATCGCATAAATGAAGTGCACTTTAAATGTATGTATGTGTACATAATATATATGTATTAAATTGTAGACCACAAACTGTAATGTAATCTATTTGATGAAATCAGTAGTGCCCTTACTTTAAATTGTTACGTAAAAATTTGTTATTTTATAATTTTGAAAATTTGGATAAAATATGTTCTTTATTTAACCCCTGATTTACCGTCTAAATCGCCGAAAAACCGAAATTTGTCTCATTAACAAATAAAAAAATGAATTCCACTTGAGAAAAAAAATATTTAGATGTATCATTAGCAAACAAATTATCTCAATTATTTGAGATTTTTTAGTTTTCCCAGCCTTATTCTTTAAGTATGCGTTGCTTGAAAATTGTACACTACTAAACATTTAATACCGTGAATATATTATCAACGTTTTAGGATTCGCTTTTTAAACAGCATCATGATCAAGAAGTTATCATAAAATCATTGTTGCAACAAAAATATTTAAGGCTTTACTAACCTTGGCACACGCACTGCGAGTGTAGGACCGTAACAGCAAGCTGAGGCACGTATTGATCACCTAGAGAAAAGCAGTTTTGTGATTTTCGCTGACATATTATCTATATTTACACGTAAAAAATTATTTGCAGAATATACAATCGATATTTCAGTTATTGAAGTTACTAATTCTACTTACAAAGAAGAATGTTGATTTGTGTCCTTTGTGCATAATTCCTGGTACATAATCGACCATTCGTGTTCATGTTTATATTTCTCATCGACGATTTTGCATTTTTTTTGTAAATTTGTTTTTTGTGTCGATATTTAGAACGCGTTGGGCGATTTTGGTGAAATTTGGCTCACAAACATATTATATTTAACAAAGAGACTCCGAAATAATAAATTTCGAAATAGTAGTTTTTCTAGTAAGAATTATGTTGAAGTTTGACCGCAACCGTGTCCCTTGTACCAAGAACTTTTGGTCTTCAATATCGTCTTTTAAAACATTCCATCACCTGAAGGCAAAGTTATCATCTAGCGCAAGGGATACCTTTGTCGTCGCAATATATTGAGACGACAGTGTGATCAACCAACCGCCCCTGTTTAATATTATTATAATTTATCAACAGGGCCACTGCCTGAATTCGAACCCGCAACATCTAGTCTAAGTAGTGAAATAGATCACGATATTAGGACTATTACTCATTTAGCCACTGAGTCGATTAATAATGATTTTCCTTCGTTTTGTCTTCTTCTAATATACTTCTGACTTGATAGATTTTCGATTTAACACTGATTTTCACCAAAACCAAGTTACAATATTTCGGCATCTCAGTATAGACTTTCAGTCAGGAACAAAACTTGCTAATTTATAACCATATGAGTGCAAATAGAAGATCCTGATATCATTTGAAAACAAATTTCCCGGAATATAAATAAATGGATATGAAATGTTCAAGAAAACGGCTATATAGTGAAAAATAGATATATTGTAGTCCATCACAAAATTAAATTCAACCAATTTTATTGGGTACTCACATTCGAAAAATATATTTAAATTTTATTTAAATGTAAGAGTCGGTATTTTTTTAAGCGTAATAAAATATTAACATTCCTACTACATAAAATGCCTACATGAAAAAATATTTTTACAACATAAATAATGTTGACAAAATATTTACTATTATTTTATTTTATGCAAATTATTGAAAATAATTCTAAATACGTTTTAGTAGGCTGGTAAAAAAAAAACAGTTCATTAAACTTAAAAAAGATATATACAAAAATTTAGAACACAATTTTGCAGAAAATATTTTATTGTTGTAATAAATTTATTAAAATAATTTGATAATATATATATTTCTTTTTTTATCAGAATTAAAAAACATGATTCTTTGGAGAAAAAATTGTATTAAATATACATGAAATATTTTGTTTGCCCAAAAGCGAATTTATATACTTTATTAATATTCATATATAGTATTTTTCAAATAGAATGAAATTGTAAATTGTTAAGTATACCATTGGTATTGCCCGTGAATACAATGTATAGGTATTCGGTTTTTGTATTATCTTTGCCATTATTAAAATCTAGTTTCTGTTTGTGGCTTTTTCCGTGCTGATAAATAAAGCGTGCTAGATCCAATGTCAAATGGATTTATCTTATAGTTCGTTTTTTGATAATCAACATTTTTACTGTTTTCCGGGATAAAAACATAGGTGTTAATTTTGGTAAGAAACCATCAGGATGCTAATTTCATCCAAATCCGATAAATAATTTTTGCATGATCAGAAACAAACATTCAAACATCCAAATATTTAAATATAGAAACACATATAAATGTCCAAAAAAAAAACCTAATCATACATTTATAAATGCTCAAAACTTCTTGAGTCACATTGACATCAACTTAGCTTTTGTAAGATTAGTAAACTTTTTTTTTTATATATTTAGCCTTTTAATTTATCATTTGTCAATTTGATTTATAATTTCGCACTTGGTAGAAATCGTCAATATATTTTGGCAATTTTTTCATTAGTTTGCTAGCTTGCAGTAGACATAGAAGCTCGGGTTTTGTTCCAGTTCGGAAGATACCTAAGTTTTTATTAATTATCGTTTGCTTACAATTTCACCTTTCTATGAATATCA
The DNA here is from genome assembly GCA_020423425.1 of Chrysopa pallens. Lineage (NCBI taxonomy): Eukaryota > Metazoa > Arthropoda > Insecta > Neuroptera > Chrysopidae > Chrysopa > Chrysopa pallens. The sequence goes on along the minus strand of CM035595.1, from coordinate 35,931,401 downwards.
ATTAAAATCCAAGTCAGAATTCAAAAAGAAGTCTTTCTGAATATTTCTTCATGATGTCTCCTAATGACGTCGTAATGTCCTTTTTATTAGCACTCTTTGTTAATAGCTCTTTAAAAAACTAATTTTTTCGACTTCTTTTCTTCCTTAATTTTGAGAAGCAGAATTTCAACTCTGTAACAAGTCTATTTTCTGAGTTACGTAAGAAGTCGAAAACGTAAGCATTTTAAGCAGTTATTTTTCCGAGTTATTATTTCCGAAACATGACGGTCTTTAATCAACATTATTTATCAAATTTAGCGTTATATAATGCTTAAATAAATCGTTCATATTTACCTCTCAATTAATTCATTTTGAACCAAGCACATTTATAAATAATTTTCCCGTAACCAATGAAAATTTCAAGTCGGTTTTTGACTTTTTGTCCATATTTTCAAATTTAATGATACTTTATGAAAAAATTTGTATTCCTTAACTTTTCACATAGAGTGAAATAGAATAAGTATTATAAATAATTGTCTCCTGCGAACATTTATCACTGCGGCTGATTTCGCAAAGACTGAAAAATATTCAAATAAATCGAAAAACACTACAACACCAAAATTTTTATCATCAACCACACCCACTTTATTGTCTCACAAATGCATACACACACACACACATATGATATTACGATATACAGTAGTTCAATTTAATTTTTTAAAAAACACTTTCATTTAAATGTTTGTATAATATCTGTATACTGTTGTTCCACACTATGAAATTAAATGGTAAGTTGTTTTAGGACCTCTTTTTATTATAAAAACATTATATGAATAAAATTCAACTGATTATGGTCATAGATAACAATATTAAAAATTTAATAAAAATAAAAAATACAAAAATTCAATATCGTTTTATTATCGAACACAAAAAATCGTCATGTTTTTAGGTAATAAATTCGTCCAAAAACTTGGGATGGAACAAAAATTAAGGATGTTTGGGAGGTATATTAAAATGCTACGAGACGAATGGAAATTTAATGGAACGTTCATCAATCTATTCTGAAACACCTGTATTTATTACAAACTATTCTATTTTGAAACAGCTGTGTCTTGTAACAAATCCGCAGTTCAAGAAACCTAATCAGCAACTTTTTAGTAATCCAATAGTCTATTTAACATTAGACTATTAATTTACGGACACAAGTTTCAAGTAATGACAAAAAAGTTTGATTCTGCGATATATTTTCTTCCTTTTTCTTCGTAATTTTATAGATACGATCTATTAGCGATTTAAACGATGATAGCGATGCAAATCAAAACGAACAAGAGGTAGAGAGCTGAACTTGGTGTCGGATTCTAGACTAAAGAAGTGATTTTAAGTTCGCGAATGAGTAAAATCGGTCATTTTGATTAAATGGATCCATAACCAACTAGTCCTTTCGTTTTTTTCTTTCAAACTAATAATTTTTGCTTAAAATATTCGTATACTGTGCAAATTGGTCACAATTTCAGCTCAAATTCAGGTAATAAAGACATATATAATTATTAGACTTCTCCTCTCGATTATCTCGAGAAAAAATAATGACAGCTATCGATGTGAAACCGTTTTCATTCGACGCGTAATTACGTAGCCTGAAATCGATCCAGACATTTTATATTAAAGATAAAATAGTTTTATTCATAAAATAGTTTTATTCACCTCTTTGGGAAATTCATCGTGTAGACCTTTACTCGGTATATTTTGCATTTTAAGTTTTGGTAATATTGCCTTTCTAGAGTAATTTGTAACATGATTATCATCAAAATATTAACATGAACATTCATTGGTTCAAAGTCGTGTGTCCTTCAGTCCATTAAAAATAATTTAATATAAATTACTTCATAGATTTATTTATTGATACGCATTGTTACCTATAGAAACATTAAAAATTAAAACTAAAATAATTTTTATGTTTTTAAACATTGACGTTTACCATTAAATCTATTTTTATTGTTATTATATTATACAAAAAAAGCTCATTAATTTCAGTACATATGCTTTATATGTTTATATTAATTTATATTGCATATATAGGTACGAACGTGCTAGCTATTCATATTTTTGATTAGAGATAAGTATTTATTCATAACGTCAAATATATTGAGTGATCAAAAAATACGCCATAAAGTGTATATCTAATACAGTCTTTAGAAGATTAGCTTTTCAATTTTAAAAATAAATTTCGGTTAGTGTCAATAAAGTATTTTCAGTGCTAGTTATATTTATCAGTAATAGTGGATGTTAACTCGATAATTGTCTGTGTTTGACTTCTGTCAAATTCTTCCATTAACCTTAGCCTGCTACATTGGTTTTTTGTTGACATGTCAACACTCTTTTTATAATTGAAGAATCAAATTAATGAATTAAATACATAAAAATGTATTATATATTTAGGAATATTTTACCAATTTTTGGTACAAAAACGTGTAAACTGGAAGATCTAAGCCACCTCGTTAATCGTTTAAGTTTACCTTTTTATATTTTTGTATTCCTTATATTATAGTATAAAAAAAATTAGTACAGCTTATTGTAAAATTGCAAGCTGGTCACATTTCACCCAAATAAATTTATCTAGAATCTTAAAGGTCTCTTATGCAAGCAAAAGTGAAAGAAGGTCTGAATAGATAAAGAGAAACAATGCAAAAAGAAAATGTTAACAAGATTATTTACACAACTTGTATTCCATCGTTAAATTATTACAATTTTTGTAATTTATAGGTAAATTACCTCATACTCCTTAGAAATTAGAAGCAATATCGACGTTTTGGAAAAATTTTAACTACAGCTAAGCGACCTTGTGTTTTAGGTATAATACAGAGAATTTTTTTTCAAGTAGTTTTTTTTTTCGATATTGTATCCGCGAAAACATTTTGAAGAACAAGTTTTTTGCAATCGATTTGTATCTTTACAAATTACAAATCCGATTGTTCTGCATTTGTTTTTTTAACGCAGCCTAGTGGAAAATTTTTATAGTATTTTCTCTTTAACAACAGTAATATTCTTATAGAATGCTTAACTATTCTACAACTTTGATTCTTATCCTTTTTTATCCAGAGAGCATGTTTCAGCCATAAAATATGAAAACAAAAATTATATACTTTTTTAAGAGTATTTTCCGCTTTATTTATTTGTGAAAAATATACATTGCAGGTAAAAATGTTAAATGTAAATCTTAAAGAAAATAAAATTTTTTTCAGGAATGCATTATTTCGATTCCAAAATCGTTCTAGATATTTTATTATAAACATCTTATTTTGGTTGATATTCCTCTGGAATAATAAACAGTCTGGCTGCAAGTAGATCCAGGCATATGTTTAATACCTTGGAAGTCTAAAATTATTTTGCGGTAATTAAGTTATTATTCGAAAAAAACGAAGAACTAAGAGCAGATGCAATGCAAATTACCTCATAATTGGTGTTATTCAATAGAAAGAATTTTAAGCGATCTTTCTAAATTCGTTTTAGAGAACACTCTATATTATTCTCTCTCACTATTAGCATACCTTTAAGGTATACAATATTCTAATCTATTATAATATTTTTATTTAAATTTAATAATAATTATAAATAAATTGAAATAGTATTAATTGAATTGAAATATTATAATAGGAAATTATGTTATTATTATTATTAGTTTAAAATTTGTTTTTTTATTTATTTTAAGTATGGGTACGTTTTATTGTAATTTAATATTTAGATAATAAATTCATTTGTAATACCTAAATAAATTGAGGTTAATGAATATAATAATTCATTTAAATATGTTCTATTCTTTAATATTTTATTAATTAATTTTTTTTTTTGTGTGGGGAATTACATTGATTCATTGATGGGCTCAATCCGAAAGTTGACTTCACTAACCGTAATTCGTTGAATGATGACCATGCAAAACTTATATAATACTAAATTTGGTTTAAGATACATTGGCAAATAAAACAAAACCATATTGAGGTTAGAAACTTCAGTGTTAATCGTACAATTTTTTGGCAACAACGTTTTGCATTCGTATGTCAACTGTTTTCCTACCCTTGATTGAAATACAAAGTAATCACTTAAGATTAAAATAAAAAATCAATAACTTAATTGTTATTTACGAATGTGAATAATTTTTGTATTGTTTTTTAGCATTTTTATCCTCAACAAAAAACCGACTTCACATACACACAGGCATCTTTTTAAAAACATTGGAATTGGGTTCTAGTGATCTTGAAACGTAAAGACATGTCGAAATAATTCGATCCTATTACAAGAACCGACTCTGAATAATAAAAATTAAATAAATAATTAAAAATTTAATTATTAATAATTTTTCAGTTCTCGAAAAACCATTCGATTCATACTTTTTTACCCAAAGCTCGCTCAAAATCACCGAACTGGACATTGTAATGGGTTAGCTCCCAGTAGTGGCAAATATAATTTAACTGCTTCAAAATTTCGATAAAAACATTCAGTCCATCATAATCTATACATAAATTCAGTCCATCCAATCTTTTGTTTTTTATGAATCTAATTTATGTAATATTCATTTAATATAAATGAAAAAAAGCCCTCATTCTCCAACAAATGGTTGTGAACATTTATAAGGGATATAAGTGTGATATATTTAGGGGTAGATAGTATATCTGTTATAACGCACCCTTCATTTTTCAGAACACAACAAACTAGGAATAGATTAGATATACCTATTTATATATATATATACGTATATCCAACAATATGTCATGATTTGAAAATGAAAATGATAAATGATCAAATATGACGTCGTTTGTCTTAACCAATCAAAATATATATTAGAATGTCTGACATATTGTTATAAAAAACAAAATAAAAAATATAATAATTTTTCAATGTAAAAAATAAAGACATTATGAATGGTATTACATCACGATATCTATATATTGTTTTTGTCTTTTTTTTATGTTTATTTTTGACGCAAGGGGGGCACTTGGCACTTTATTGCATATTTTTTAAGTGTATAAATAATTATTCACATATATACTGTCGTGTTCTTTAATAATTTAGTGGTTGAAATTGAAAAATATCTTCATTGAAAAATGGTTAAACGTTTTAAAATTTGTGCTTTACTACGAGATGTCAAATATTAATTCACCATAATTATTTGGCATTAATTAAAAATTTTAAAGTCATCATTGCTTTGAGAAAACGATTTTAAATTTTCATGGAACATTGTACATTCATTAAGATTTCTGAAAAGTATCAATACTTTTGACTTTAATGTTTCTTTTTATGGATTATTTGATTTTTTTCTTTCAAAATAAGTAATACTTTACTAACAAAAGACAAGAATTCCAATTTTAATGCTATATTATTTCTCCAGGCATAGTCAACCATTTTTTTTTAGTTATCGCTTGATAGTGTTTCCGTATACCAATTTTCATATCTAAATATTATGAGTTTTATCCTTAATTCTAATCCAGATATTTCGAGTTTTATCTATAGGACATCGATATATAAATCCTCGTTATTTCAAACGGTTCATATATTGAAATACAAATTCATTTCCTAAAAAAATCCAATTTTTTTCCAAAGATCCAATCAAAAACTTTTTTTTCAGAATTTTTTTATCGCGTAAAACTCATAGACATGTTTCTATGTATCACTCTTAAATTATATATATATATATATATATATATATATATATATATATATATATATATATATATATATATATATATATATATATATATATATATATATATATATATATATATTAAATTACAAATTTTTTGAACGTTAAAATTGCAAACGTAATCACATTTTATTGAAAAAGGATTCGTTTTTATGTCCAAACTTGGCAAATAGATTTCTCTGCGATAGGCTTTTTAACTGAATATAGTTATTCAAATAATTACTATGTAAATCAAAGAGAATTTTACAATGGTGTCACACGACTATTCCGACTTCTTTTCAATAATTATTCTGGCCATAGGTTTTGGCAATTTTTAAAAATATTGAAAATTCATTTTTTTTTTTTAAACTGCTTCTTGTAAATTTGTTTGTCTACAGCTCTCCGAAATCATAGAGCATGTTTTCGGAGCTCTATTTCTTCGTTAAGAGGTCTATCATGCACATTTATTAAAAATTTTTAATTTGTATATAAAAACAATGCGATCCCAAATTGTAGATGTTTTTCAGGTAGGATTTTTTAGCTGTAATTTTTTTACTTCATCATTTTTCTACACTAAACTAATTGATAATTTTTTTTCCTAAATCTTTTAAGCCCGAGGTTTATTATTTCCCATCCATTATTGCAACTGTAATTACGTCCTACATTGTCCTACTGTTGCGTTGCTCCATCAGTTGGAATATTTTGAAGTTGGAATATTACTCTCGTTGAATGTTAACGCACTTGTTTTCTTCTGTTAATTTAATCCGTTACATCGATTGTTGGTTATTATCTGTTTTATTCTGTTTTTTGTTTTTCTCAAAGAAACGTCATAACAGCTATCAACCAAGTGCCATAATTAATAGGAATTCGAAGTAATTAATAGGAAGTTAATTTAAAATTGAGTTTTAAAAATCCTCGTTGATTAAAATAAAAAAATTATATCAGACATCAAGTTTAGAACAATGTAAATTCAATCCAATTTTGATTAAAACTAGTTATTCAATCAAAGCCGGCTCATATATGCGACGTATGAAGGCATTTTAGAATTGTATTGATAAAACCATTCAAAATTTATCAAATGTGCCTTTCAGTCCTTTTCTCCTCTGCCTACGATTGCTTCAAAAGTCGATCTTTTTTTTTATTCACATTCACCCAAACAAAAAACACACATTAATATATTTATATATATGTGCATCAGCAATGGTAACAATACAAAAAAGTGACTTGTACAAAGACTATTATTGGACGCCTCAGGACGTTATGTGTGCAGACCAATCACATACAAACACATATAATAAATATTATACACAATATGAAAGAATAACAACAACACAAAACTTAAAATATATTTTTATTTTTATTTTGTATATTTATTTTTATTTTATTCATATGTATATGTGAACGCCCCAACAAACCTTTAAATAAATATTATACATATGTATTTTATATACAATACAAATATATTCAAAAACGTTCATAATTGTATTCATGTAAATAAATAAAATGAATATTACTTAAAAATTCAATTATTATAATAAAAATTTCTTTTTATTATTGTTATAGTTATTATTGGGTTTGCTTTTTTACACCTTTATAGTTATTGTTTGATTATTTACAATAGATTATTTAATCATTATAATAATTCATAGGGAGTCTTTCATTTTGAAAACTGCGTTTGAAAATTAGGTTAAAAAATTTAAAAAAACCCTAAAATAATTTTATATTTATATTAGAAAATAATTTTTTATGCGTTTTTCTATTAATTTACAATTTTGTGTCTGTCGGGAAGATTTATATAATTTATTGCCTACTTTTAGGCTGGAAACTTGATTTCATTACCATACATACTCAAATATATTTAAATAATTTGCGGTCTTCAACAATTCAAAATAATAGAAAAATTTGATGGAAAAACGAATGTATTAATTTAAATATTATTACATTTTTGTCCGATTTTTTGTTTGTTTGTGAAATTATTTTTTAACAGTGATATTTATATTGCGGGTTGTTCTTCCCGCTTTAGTCGTGTCGCTGACATCTCTTATTTATACCTATTACTGTTCTGCGCCTCAAATTTTTCGTTTAAAATTATTGGTGCAATAATTTTGTCGCTTCTCAAAATTAATGTAATTTGTGTTTTTTTTTTTTAATTTTTAATTTATCAAAATATGGTATCAAGAAAGAATCAGAAAAATTGACACAATTACGTGTTACTCTTTATAATGTAAAACTCTGCCATAATATTTCTATTACATTTTGCCATGTTTAAAGTTTTAATTCAACTGGAATTTATTTACGTTAAAAAAAAAATCGTGTAAGAAAGTAAATTTATTTAATAAATATTTGTATATATTTATATAATAAGCTTACTTATTTAATAATAAAACAATTTTAATAATTATTTAAATAAAGTAAATAAATCTTAAACACATATTTAAATCAAACGGTCAATTAAAAATTAAATATACCCTGAAAAACATGATAATTGTGTATATGAAAATTGCTATTGTTTTTCATCACTTTATTATGTAATAAAAACATAACTTATTAAATAATTATAATAAATAATATACACACACACACACTTTATTCAATAATAATATTAATTTTATAATAATAATTACATTATTTAAATAGATGAAATTATAATAATTAATTGTCCCACCAAAAAAAAAAAAAAAAAAATTTAAACTTAAAACAATAAATTTTATTTTATATAAAAATATGTGTATAATAATCTCATATGATATATTAATAATATAAAACTTTTTTTTAAATATTTTAATATATATTAGAAAAAGATTTATTACTATATAAAATATAATAATGTATTTAATAATAATCTGTATGTATATGAGTAAGTGCAATAATATACACAATATTGGAGTTTTCTTATAAAATAACCGTTTAAATGAAGTAGAAATTAATAACGATTCAGTGCTTGGTTACACCAGCGTTTTTATACTCGACGTCCATTGTATGCCAGAGATTTAAGTAACATTAGATAATATGCACCAAAAAATTTTTGTATATCTGTTTATTGAATCATCTAATAAGTCAATTTCCGAATGTCCTTCCGTGAACACCCTAACACAAACATGAAAAGCAAGTAGGAATTTTGAGGACGTTCTTTACGCTTAAAAATTAAGCTCACGTTCGTGAAATCGGTCCATCGGATCCAATGGAATCATAACGAACCATGATCCAATATTTGAACCACTTAAAATAGAAGAAGAGCCAAATGTCGAAAAATTTTGTCTAAAAAACTCTAATTGACGAAAAGAAACTTTTGATTTTTTTGCGATTTAGTCCCAATATTTATCTCTATGCAACTGAACCAGATTTTCAATTAGTATGAATTACTATCTACACGTTCAAATAACATGAAATAAACTATATGAATATATAGCAACACTAGTTTGTACAACACTAATTTTTTAATTTTTATATATAATAATAGTGATTATAACCAATATAATTATTATAATTTTCAGTTTAAAATATATAATTAATTTTTCTTTTCAGTAAAAAAAAAAAAAATAGAAATTGAATGTTATTTGAATTAGGTAGGTAAACAAATTATTAATAACAATTTCTGCAAAGTATTTTTTTTTTCATGAATTTTTTTTTCAATGAAAACTTTTCCAATTCCTTTAAAGGTTGTTTGAAGTTTTTTTTTTTTATTTTGTTATTTTTTTATGAATTTAATTGCTTTTTTAAAAGGTAATTAAAATTGATTTATTTCTTATTTTGAGATATAGTTTTTTTAATTAAAATTCTTTAGTATCTACTTGCATTAAAACTTTTTTGTATCTTGATACTTTTTTTTTAAAACGGATATTAATAAATTTTTATCGTAAAATTGATTTTATTTCCGTTCCTGTTGTACAATTTATTTAATTACTATAGCAACGTTTTGAATTTGAAAATTTGTAAAATATATGCGTGATATTAATTTTTGTTTTTTAAATGTTTCGAAAGTTAAAAATAACTGTATTTACTTTTTTCCAACAAAAAATTTAAAGATAGCAATTTAAATTGTAAAAATTAAAACTCGTAGTTGGAAAAATGATTTTTGCCATTACCTGCTTTTGCGAGGTAATTGGTTTATTAAGTTATCTTACCTTTGTAAAAGTTATTAAATTAGAAAATGATTTCTTATTTGTAGTAAAATCCACCAAGTGACAATTACTCAGACATTTGTTTTAGAATAAATATTTATCGTCCTTTAATGATGTTTTTTCTTTTTTAACTTGAGAAATGTAAAAAACTTTAAAAAAATAATTTGAACTAAGAAAATTGTATCGTGCAAAAGCTTAAACCTTGAATGACTCCATGAAATAAAATTACTGAAAAAGCTCCTGGTTAAATGACGCCAAAGATCTTTTTTGAAATTGAGCTCTATATTTGCACGTAAATTTTTTTTGTCACAGACTATTCCTTTTTTGAAACTTTTTTTGAAAATAATTGTTAAACAAGAAGTTGTTACGTATGTAGATTTTAACGGAATTTTTTTAAACACTATTGTGATATTGTTCTAAAAGTAAAAGTTTGAACGTCCGTTGAATATTAAAATGTTTGTGTGGTCCATATTTAATAAGAGAAAATTCTAAAGCTATCGAATAGACCTGAGCATCAATGGACGTTGGTAAATGAATCACAGATGTGGCCACACTCGGCCATTTCAAATCCTACATATAATTTTAAATAAATATATTTGATTATTGTAATAAAATAAAATAAAGTTTTCACAAGAATGTGTTTAAAATAAACATCGATTTCAATACAAAACTTATATTTTACTTAACAAAATTACAGATAACAAACGTATATATTTTTCATGTTTTTTCAAGTATTAAATTGTCTCCATTTATGTTTTATATAATTATGTATTTTATAAAAATATTTATTTATATAATTTTTTTTTTTCGAAATTGTAATAGATAGTAATTTAATTAAATTATATTTATTAGTTTTTCCGTAAATAAATTTTGAATTTTATTTTTCACAAATGTCTTTAGTTGGTCACAGAATACTGCGCATAATGAACGCAGAATTGTTTCATAATATGTAATGATTGTTTTTTGGTTAAAATATTTAAGTATAATTTTTAAAAACTCTAGTTATATCGTTTCAAAAAGCGTGTTCTTCTTGCACTCTTTGTATAGTAATTTTTTCAAAACATGATTAAATTGTTAGATTATTGTAAATGGTAGGTAATAAACAACAGAATTTAAAATATTTAAAAAATTATATTTTTTATCATTATAATGCAGATAGAAAGTTATTGATTTCATTTTGAAATGAAATATAATAATGACAATGTTTTAAAACAATTTAATGTGAATGCTACGATGGATTATTTAAATCGATACAATATGTTTCTGTATTCATAAAAATTGCCAAAAGTTAATTTGATTTTGATTCTATTTTGTAGATTTTCAAACGAGATAATAAACTATTATCTAACCAGAACACTGTTGAACTGTTCACCAATGATCATACTCACATTATGGCTTATTTTATTATTAATGTTTAATACACCTGACTTAATAAATAATGATTTTTTGTTTCATATTATTTATATCTAAATAAAATAATAGACTGTATTATCAAAGTTTGACACTTCGATATTTTTATATAGTGATTTATGATAATTTATAACTAATGTGAGGTGAAATGGATTGTTAATTTTTTTTCTTTTTTATGAATATAAATATAAAAAAAAAAGTATTTTAATAATAATGGATCGATTTTATTGATGAAACCTATCAGTCTATAGTCTTTTTAATATTTTAATATAACTATATATAAATGTATAACCGATGTTAATATAAATGATTTATGTGAAACAAAATATTTTTTTAATATATTAAAAAAATTTGATTTATTTCATATTTTCATTCATATTTTATTAATTAATATTTATTTTTATACAACTATATTAAAAATATCGGAAATTTATATTATTTCCATGAAAATTTCGCATAATTTACTTTATATTAATTTACTTTATACAAGCAGACCCAGTGTCAAATTTCTCAAAACTTAAAATAAAATTAAGATAAAATTTCCAATGTTATCAAACCATTTAACATCGCTTTCAATAAAGCAAATACTCCTAAAAAAACTGATATTTTTGCAGATTTGCCCTATAAGAATGGGCAAGAAAAAAAAATCATTATCCTAATCATTCTACTTTGAATGTAAAAATTTATTTATAGCAGTTATTCCCTGTTTATATCCGGTTTTGGAAAAGAAATAGGGTTCTTTATATATATATATATATATATATATATATATATATATATATATATATATATATATATATATATATATATATATATATATATATATATATAAATAATATATATATACAAACAGACACAGCTTCGCTTAAAACTTTGAAAATTTCACTAAAAACTTAGAAAAACAAATTTCCTATGTTATCAAACCATTTGACATCGCTTACAAAAAAACCAATCCTCCTAGCTAGAAGAAAATTTGAGATTTTTAAAAATTTACTCTATAAGAAGAACGGGTAACAGTTTATTACCGGTTTTGAAAAAAAAAACAGGGCTAAAAGCTATTGGGTGCCTTTCTCAAACAATTTGATGATGCTATTTGTATAAATATAGTTGGGATCAATACAAATAAAAATACTTTGTTGTTCTCAAAGTATAATACATTTCTAAATTGATCTACGTGGTCTAGGTCCTCGTTAAAAATCAAAATGATACCCATGTCCATTTTTAGATTGTTAACCTCTTTTAATCCAATAAACCGGTTCTTTTGAAAATGCATGAAACATGTTGTTGGAATCCTGTGTTTTTCGAAGTTATAGAAATCCTTTATATAATTTTTCCGTTCAAATTTTTATCCTTTTAGGGGTTGCATTTTTTAATATCATTTTTTAGTAAATGTTATCGTCCCAATAACCACCTGTGTGCCAAATTTTGACTTTAGCCGTTCGGTGGTTTGAGCTTTGTCTTGATAGATCATTCAGTCATTTTCGTATTAATAATACAGAAATTAATTTTTCTGTTTAATATAATCAAATATATTGATTGCATAATAAGAGCGACTTTCATTAAAAATCAAAATATTTGAAAAAAATATTCTTCTTCATAATAACTTTTTAGGTCAAAATAAATATATTTTATGCTTCTGCTTGGTTTTATAATTAATAATTTTATTTCAAATTATTATTACTTTTCTAAATCGATAAATCTTTTATGGAATCGATACAAGTATTTAAATTTACATAATTTGTAAAATCAATATAACTATATAGTTTTAGTTAATGCAAATAGAGAGCTTCTACAAGGCTCTCCTTTGTGGCTTCGACGCCTGCCTAGCTACAATTTCTTTTGTGCAATGCAGTAGGGTCTTTACTACGCGTAAATAAATTCATTAAAAATAATTTCATCGAAAACTTAAGGAACTCATGCGTAACAAATTTAGAGAGCATTTACACCCGTACAATAATGAACGGATATCTCGAACTTGTTTGTATACATGAATATAATACAATCCAATAAAAAATTTTTGCTTAAAGTACAACTGAAAAAAACAAACTGATTTGCATGAAATAGAGAAAATTATTTTTCTCACATTTGCAAACAAAAATCGTATATAATCTAACAACAAAATCAAACACCCTTAGGATAAAAAGAAATCGTAATCAACACACGATATTTATTCTAAATTCATCTAAATAAATTATCTAGGCTACCGTGTTGACACGGTACAATTATTTAAATAAAAAAATCTAATTCACGTAGGTATGTAAATTATTTGAATTCATTTAAATTTTTGCATAATATTTTAATTATTTAATATTAATATTAATTATTAACAATAATAAAATAATGTTTTTAGTTTTACAAAACATAGAAAATTATTAAAAATTTCAATTCAATTACTATTTGTTTCCATATATTATAAAATAAGTACACAGATGTTTGAAAATATTGTAAGAGGAATTAATTTTTACAATCAATAATTTAGCTTACAAATCAGAAATACAATCGGCTGGATAGATTTTGAAAATTATAGGTATCGTTATATTCGTCGAATAAATCCGGGTGTTCTTAGATATGTGCTTGAAAAAAAAAGACAGATTTTAGGCGCGTAATACTTTTACGTTAATAAAAGAAAATGTATCAAACCTATTGACTATGGTATCAAAATAAATGAAATTTAAAGGGAATAAAATAAATGATTAAGAAAAATCAAAAGCCAGACTACAAAATAGAAAATTTTCAAATAATGAGGCGAAACAACAAGATTGATTAAATTTAAATGAAAATTTAAAGCCAAAGTTAAATACCCACATTTATTTTATTTAAGCTTTGATTCAGAATAACAAAAATTTTCTTCTTGAAAACAAACAAATTTTGTTTGCACTATTTTTTCATATACAATTATTATTTAGTACAACTACGATTTTTTGTTGGCCAATCCAACATCGTTATCTATTAAGGTGCTGTAAAAAGCAGATTATATAAATTAATCTTTCAAATAATACTCCATTAAAAATTTTTTTAAAGAATATTGTAAAGACAATCAGGTCTTTCGAATATTATTTTTTATTTTCTACTGTTTAGAGCACTTTAATAGAAAAACTTAATTTTTTATTAAATATTTTTTTTGTTTGTGACCAAAATTAATTTCCATGCTTGGATTCTATTTATGTCTCCTTCAATAATTAAAAATCTTTCTGTAAAATGTAATTTTGTTCCATACAATATGATTTGTTTGTAACAAAACCTTGAAAGGTTATTGAGAAAAGGTTATAGAAGAAAATATAATGATAATTTATTTTTCTAAGAATATTATTATTATCATTACGCAATGAAGTAAATACAATTTTTTTTTTGCTTCTAAACGTGTATAATGATGTCTGTATTTTTTTTCCTTCAATAGAATAATTTATTTTTAAAAGAAAAAAAATAAATAAATTTTATGATAATTATATTATTTGTATTTTTCATTCTTGTTTCGTGTGACCTTTAACCTTATACAAATATTCATAGATTAATAACATGGTTGACTGTTCGTTGTTGTATACAAGGCATCTATCCATAATGTAGAAATTATACTTTATAATTTCATGGAATATATTATAAACGAAAATATTTTATTTAAAAAAATAAATTTTTATTTGTTTCTAGTATATTTATTGGTGAGATAAATTTATAGCTCACCACAGAGCATCAAATAAAAATTGTTTAATTTTTCAGAAAGTTTATTTTTAATTGTATAGATGGCGATGCAGGCACCATTTGTTCATAAGTTGTATCAACAATTCTCTTTGTTGTATCTTCCATTAAAATAGTCCTGTTCCATTAATACCGCTCTGGACCAAGCTGACGGATTTTTGGTCGTAGTTGTTAGGAGATACTGTAAAAATCAAACTAGTGGTGTTTTTTCCAAAATATATATTTCAACACAAAGTAATTAACAATGTTTAGAATGAAAACAATTAGAAAAAAAAGTTTCTATATCTGTCGACTGGCCATCTCTCCTGAGGTGTACGGGGAAGACGACCATGCTAGTTTTATCATCCTTATTTTCTTGTTTTCTATTTTATTTGGCGTTTTTAGTTTTTAACATATCATCTTTTGTGTGTTTGAGAAATTGAAATAATATCAAAAAACTTGTTGACTGTAAAAGATATTAGTTATGTAACAGCCGTTGTATCGAATAAAGATGAAACTATTACTGAGGTTTGGTATACAGTTGGATTATGTGTGATTTATATAAGGCTGCTTAGAAAAGCATACTCTGTTGTGTCCATCTTTACCAGAAAATATATTGCCATCTGTTCTTAATCATCCGCGAGAGATAATCATGTTGATATAAAAATAAACGGCATGGAATTGATGACAAATTTGATATGGTGATGCAATACATTTTTGATTCAATTTTAGTAACACTTTTCACGGACTTTTTGTAGCCTACGTTAATAAAAGTGAACTAAGAATAAAACATTACAATCTAACTATTGCTTCGGAAAATGATTATACTGGCTTTCTTCTGCGTACGTCCATCTCTCCTGGACCTACCCTATATTAGAGAAATTCTTTCAAATGTAATCTTTAAAGTTCTGCCCAAAGCATATATAGTTAGTTTAATTAATACACTAAAATAACATATTCACTTATAAAAAGCCCAATTACTTTTTTCATGACTTTGAAACAGTACTATTTCATTTTTCTTGCATTACCAAACATAGATTTGAGGACGTCATTTTGATCTGAACTATGGCATATTATACTACTATGGCATATCATAATTCATAAACAATATTTTATTGGACCTCCGCGCACACTTACTTGTACAAATTGTACTTTTAGAACATATTTTTTACATTTTCTCGAACAGTCTGTGAAAATGTTACTTGCAATAAATTTAAAAGTTCGTGTCTCATTTAAGTCAGCTTTTAATTTTCTAACAAATAACTGTTTATTTAACTAATTTTTCGATTTAATATTGTTCAAAGAATATTGTTTTAATTATACAACAAAATTCTAAACACGTCTTTATAATAAACGTAGTAAATTTTTTGAAAAATAAAAACCAAAAAAAATAGCAGAACTGCTTTTTGTTCCATTCCTAAACCTTGAAAATGGAAATGGATTATTAATAATAATTATACATTTACATTCATAATAAAATCATTAATTAAAAATGAATAATATCAAAATAATTCGCTATATTTATTTTCAAATTAACTACAAAATGAATAACATTTAAAACATTGATTAATAATATCAAAATCAGTACAAACTATGGTGGATATGATCCAAAATTAAATGGCCAACATGTATCTGATTATGTAAATAGATGTTTGTATTAATCATTATAATGATATTCAAAAATAATTTGTTTTCGTGTTGTTATTTCACAAATTATTTTCAAATTTTTATGTGGAGCCAAACATTTACCAAGTTCATCACAAGTATATTCAAACAGATAATAATAGATTACCGGCAACTTTTAGAAATTTTGTGTACAAAACACGTATGTTCACATTTATGACTATTACTATTTGAAAAGTACTTACGTAATGGATATGGTAACTATTTAGGATTAAGTCTGTCGTAGTATAATACAAAATACGAAATTGCTGGGAGAACATAAAGGATGGTCAATTAAATTGACTTTAGTTGCAAAAAACTGATAAAGCGATTGACAGCATCCATTATTATTTATTTTAAAATATCATATCAAGTTACTTTTAGTAGAAAAAAAAAATGTTTTAGTAAAGATTTACTAAAATAAAAATTTTTAAATATTTATGTATTTGCGTTTGAAAATTTATCTAAAGCAAGTTTTGAAATTTGTCTCCGGTTAATCTCTGCTCATAATTTATTTAAAAACATATTTGAAATCTAATGAATTTCAGTGACCCCAATACAATTTTTTAAATAATATGCTATTTGTGTATATACTTAAAATGTAAAAATTCTATCAAATTTTTTATTTAGATTTTCAGGACGAAAACAATAACTGTTAACTAAAGACTTAGAGAAACCATCACGTATAGAGAGGTGTAAAAAAAGTATTTTTTTCTAAACTATATAATGACCAATCATGTGATGAGAAATTTATACATTTTAGTGTTTTTACAAAGATGGATGAATATAATTTTTCATAAATAAAATATAATCCTTTATTGTGTTTATGATAATAATAATATATGGTATTTATAAATTTTATAATAAAATAAATCAAATTCAAATTTTATATTAATTACAAAATGTCTTGACCTGAACTATACATCATTTAATATCGTACATAACAACTATAGGTATTTTATTAGTCTAAGAGCCATTGCTTAGTCTAAATTACTGTAACGGAATCGAATTATTTTATATAATTTTTAACTAAGGTAAGATATTTGAGAATGTTTCATCTTGAATAATATAGTAAGGCAAAATTTACACACACTATTGGCACACAAACGCATTATATTACTTATTAGAAACAAAATATCAGTGTTACGCTACTAAATATCTATCGACAAAAAAAAACGGTGTAGTACTATTATTTTTTTACGTATTCTAAAAACATTTCTTCATAGTCTCCATTTTCTTCGATTTTTTTGAGAATGATATAATAGTTCGAAGGGTATAGTAAGTTTTTTATGCTTTCAATGGTAGCCGAAATCGCAAACTTTGAACTGGATTATGTCGATATCTAAACGGTAAAAATTAAGAAACTTCGTGATAACGTTATTATGAGCCCGAGAAATAGAATCCTTAATTCTGTATAAACTGAAAACTTACAAAAATAATCAAATCAATTTTTCATCTCCATTGTCATAAATGTAAAAATTTTTAAATAAAAATTAATGATGTGTATCGTCTTTTTCATAGACTGTTATTTCCGAATTACGAAGGATTATTATTTTAGTTATATTTGGAAACAAATGAACATTTCAAAATATTTTACGTATTTAACATCTAATGTTATTGTAAGCTGCAAATAAACAGTTATAAACCAGAACCTAAACTAATGGCACCTATTTTTTGCAATACTTGTAAGTCAATTAACATTTTTATTTATTCTCTTTTTATATTAAATATTGTATCGATGATGAATATAAAAGTATTAAGCTTATTTTCAAAGGTTAAATTTTACTTAGAATTTTAATGTGGAAATGTTTGCACATTACAGTGCATTAGTGTTACCATTAGAGTTGAAGAATATCGAATCATCGAATCTTAGACTACATAAAATAGAATAAAATAGTTTTTTTTTTTGTATTAGTAGAATAACATTATGTTATAAACATTTGTATTATAAATACGAAGCCACCAAACAAACACTATTATATTGAACCAATCAGAGTGTATTAAAAATATTCCACATTTATAAACTATCACCAATATTCTACGAAACAAGATATTGTGTTATTTGTATAAAAATTAGTAAGACTTGTTTAGCTCGGAAACAAATATTGGTGTTCACTTAAAACAGAATCTGAGTGAGTTTTCAGTAAAATCGGATCAGCCTTTTTTTGTTGAGGATAGAAAAACTATTTAAAAAAGACAAAACATACACATGTTGGGGCTCTCACCTAGACCACTTGTTTTATTTTGATTACCAAAAATTAAAAAATTAAGAAATGAGCATTAATGCTCAACGACTGCAAATCCTTTGTAACAATAAGTTTTGTGTTTAAATATATTATATGAATAGATAAATTAACGAACAATTAATGTATTCATACAATATTAAATGTGGACAAAGCATTGTTTTATCATGTAAAATCTGTTTAAAATTAAATAAATTACATTTAATTAATTTTCTTCATTAATTTACAATGGAATTTCTCTAATTAACGATTTGCACAATTAATGTATAATATATGCTTTAGTGAATAAAAAATGAAATACTTTTATTAATTCATCCCAATGATATAGCTGTTATGCGACTTTGTATAATATATGTTCTAGAAAAGCTTTGCTTTTTGTTGTTTTGTTTAGTTGATTAGAAGGATATATTTCGTAAAACTGTTTGCTGTATATTTTTATATTAAATAAATCTTGCTTTTAGCATAACGTTATATTTGATCGATCGAAGTTTTAACTATTTAAACGAAAAATTTAATTTTTTAACAATTAATTCTTTAATCAGTTTTCTCGTGACACAGTTTTTTTTGATTTCCTTTTCATTTGCGATATTCCACGTTTTAGAATGATCTCAATAGTACAATTTCTGTGGCTTTGCAGTATAGATTATTTTTATAGTTTGGTAGATCCTTGACTCCTGTGCAACTACTCTTCTGGCTATGACACATTAATAGCGATCCTGTCAATTTTGTGATATAATTGATAATTATCCGATTTTTCCCACTAACATATTTTCTGTCAAATCAACGCAGCCTTGAATTCAGAGCAGACACAACATATAAGTGATAATTAACGGACTTGCAAAAGTTCGCGCTTATAAACAATTTATACACACATGGCAAGTACACGCATTAGGACATAACCACATAAAATCGTGAAGTTCATAATAATATTATTTATAAAAATACTAAGCTATATAAAACATACCTACATATACCTTTTTTTTATTATTGTTATACTGACTGATACACGTAACACGACTTTTGGCCACACCTGTACATCGCGTGATACATGCAGCATTCACAGAGCTTTACGTTTCGTTCTTTTACAGTACACATGCATATATACTTACATGTATATAAACAATATATATATATATATATATATATATATATATATATATATATATAAATACAACTGAACACATATACAGAAAATATATATATATATATATATATATATATATATATATATACACATATATATATATATATATATATATGTATATATGTATAAATAAATAAATATATATATATATATGTACAACTTGATGTATTTTTTTTATCTGAGATTTTTTTATCACAACGATCATACATCAAAAACAACAACATTTATACGAGAGAGTTTTACACACACAAACAACAAAATGTCGGATTTCTAAGAAATGTCAGTTCTTCTATAAAACACGATCTATCTTATTTATTTATTTATTTATATATTATTATTATATATAAAACAAGTTTCCTAAAACAAAAATAGAATTTATTTCTGTTTGAGTGTTCTGTAATAATTTCTGTTTTATTTACTTCTAAAATGTATTATATTGAAATATCGTGAAATGAAAAAATAAAAATAAAAAACGAAAAAATTTCTAAATAGTTTTCTAATCTCAATATAACATCGTTAAGAATAGCTAGCTTTCCAATGCTTAAATTATTATTTAACTGATATAAAACTATTTTAAAAAGATTATTTGTATAATGTTATTGAAGGAAATATCATAAAAAATTTTCTGAAAAAAAAGCTTTCTTTAATCATTAATACCTCATCTACTTTTATTATTCAAATGTTTATTTATTAAGTAGTTTGTGTGATATTTCGTGTAAAATAGACAGAATACAATTTTGGTAAACAATTATAAACATTTCACTTTTTAATAGTCAAAATTTATACAATTATATTGCCCATTTTATATGAAATATTATCTCAAAACTGAAAAACAATAAATTATAGGTACGCATAGGTAAAACAAAGAAAAAAGGCGATGATATTTGATCATTTTATTTGTTTATTTAAACAGTTTTCTTATTTTAATGTATTTCATTATTTTTATGATCTATATAAACACCATACATGTTTGAAATAAAGTATAAAACTTTCTGTTGAAAACCCTTGCCACTTCAAGAAGATTCGAATTATTTTATAAAATCATCAGAAAAGTGAAACCATTCATAAATATGTGTAGAAATTCATATAAATTTTAAACCATAACCAACCATGCATATGTCGTCTTACCAAAAACGAGGACTTGCATTTTTGAAATTGATTAGTTTATTTAAATATTCTTACTTGAACAAACAACAAATCGATTAAAATTTGAAAAGTAATTTAAAAATTATCAATTTTTTACTCAGATATTAATTGGTGTTTTGTGGGTGGAAGCGCAATTCAACACGATAAGTATACCTAATCATCATTGAATGTGACGTAATCGGCACTCCCACCAAAATTATACAAATAGAATTTAACATGTTTTCATTTGATTATTGCTTCTTTAATCGAAATGCTTATAAACAAAAATGACAAAAAAAGTTTAAATGTTGTAAATTTTTAATTGATTTCTTGGTATTTTACTTCAATAGAAAATGTCCTATTTGAAAACTTTGTGCAAACTGACAACGAAGCAAATTAATGGTTAAAATATCTACCCAATTAAACGTTTTCCATTACAATAAACGAATGAAAATCGCATAGAAAAACAAATTGAAAGTATCTACTTAAATAGATATAGAGATTAGAAATATGAACTTCTAGTTATTTGTCCCAATTGTTTTAATCGCAAAAAAAAATAAATAAATAAATACCTATATAGCAATATGACTTCTGGATGAAATCCCAAAAAATTCTTATTTACAATTTCGACGTCAAAATTATATTCAAAGAGAAATCATTAAGACGTCAAATGCGCCATTTATTGAACATCTTAAGATTTTATAAATAAGAATGCTTTAAAAATTATTTTTTTCTGCTTAAATGTATTTCGTAAACTATATAAATAAATTCGTTTTTTAAATAAATAAATAAATTATTTGAAAACAAACTTTCCGTTAGTATATTGCCTATAGTCCTCTAAATAAATTTTCAATAAAAATAAATAAATAAACTACTTAAAATTAATAGGAAATAATTTAATCGTTATTATTAGAAAACAGTGAATATAATTTGCATGAAATGTACATCAGAGAAATTAAATCTAATCAACTTCTAAAAGAGATATCATTTACCTTTTAAAAGAAAATTCCTTAAAGACTTCTTAAAATACTCATATTTTCGACTTCTTACGGAAGTCAACAAAAAGACTTCATTCAGTGCTCATGATTCCGACTTTCTTCGAAAAGCAGAAAAAAGATTTTTTATAGAATTTTCAAGACTACTTAAGGCATTCTTAATTACATCAGAACGTTATATTTGAGTCATCTTAAAGAAGTTTTAATATAGTCTTAATAAAAATAATTTTTGAAGTCTTTCTAAATTGGATGTTTGCTGAGACTTGACCAACTTAAATTTAACATGGCTCCTTATTAATTTTGAATTTTGTTTTCGTTCGTTTTAGTCATCAATATAACAACCTAGAATGTTTATTAATCGATATTAATGCAGATAATATTAGGAATAAATTTGATTATTTACTAGTCACCATTTATTTTATAAATGACAATTATGTCATACATTCATCATTGTTTCATAGTAATTTAAATGCAATTCGAATGTTTAATTAATTAGAATTTTATTCAAGAAACGTAATTTCAATGCTTACATGATGATCTTGTCATGTATAAAGATACATTTCGTGAAAGATTGAATCATGATAGTATAAGTGCCATTTCAATAGAATAAAACAAACAAATTCTTCTTATTGATAGTTTTCGACAAGCTTATTTATGATTAGAATAATAACATTTTCTTGTAATATTTTTGTTAGACTTTTCCTCTTTACACCTAATCTTAAGTTTTTGTGCTTTATTTTGCTCAGTTGAACATTTCTTTACGTAGAAAATGTATTTATTTAGTGAAGTATTTAATGAAGAAAAAGCGGAAAGAGATTTTTCTTAAAAAAATCTCTTGAGAGATATTTATAAAAGACTCTTTTTCTACCATATTGTACACCGTAAAACATTTATAAGCCTCAGTTGTGAAGTTCTCATTAACAAAAAGCTCAATCTTTATATTATTCTTTTAAATTATCATATGTTTAAAAAGGGGTAAAATAATTACTAAGAAATGGAACTTCTGAACTTTTGCAAATGATTTCAGATTCAATATTGTATTTATATGGGATATACTATTACGATGTAGACTAATTTATATAATTCAAAGGTAAAAGCTCGAAAAAAAATGAGATGTTGACATGCATACAACTTTTCATAAAAATTAATAATTTTAAAATTTCTTTTCAAATTTTATCGATTCTTTGTTCGTGCGAGAATATTTAAATCAACTAATCAATTTCAAATCTAAATCTCGTTTTTGCTCAGAAGATATATGCATGGTCTTATTGTTTAGGTTTCATTTCAATTTGTACAAATATTGTATTTATGTAAGCTTCATTTTACTTTTGTCATTATTTATAAAATAATTGACCGAAATAAGTCAGGTTTATGGTGTAACCAGACAATTTTGCATTGTTTTTGTCTCTGTCTATGTTTATTCTGCTGCTAACTTTCCAATGCCTTGTTCGATTTTGATACGATTATGAAAATAATGAAGTTGATATATGAAAGTAAAGAAAATGTTTAAATAAACAAATTAAATATTTTTTCAGCTCAAAATTTACTAATAAACACATATGAAAATCCATGCTATTATTATATATGTTATGTTTAAAGAGAGATATTTATACTGTTTTGTTGAATTAAAGGCAATGATATTCTGTTTTTAGTGATTATAGTCGAATTTCGACCGCTGTAACGGGACTCACGTCTTATAAATTAGTTCAAACATTGATTCTCAATCATCTTTAGGGAATCTAAACACTAACAGTGTTTATTCCTATCTTCACAAACAGTTTTGTAATAAACATGTTTTTCCTTCACTAGCTCCTGGTTTAAGAAAAATCTAAAAATTCATTTAAATTTACCTATACACATAATACTATAGATGTAGTGATCTCATTTCATTGTGGGTTTAAAAATAATTATTTTTGTGGTTTTAATATACATATAGATATTAGTTTTTATGCAATTGCTACTTTTCAAATATAATAATTATTTATTAATAAATTTTTTGTTTCTTTTTTAAAACATCATTATTGCAAATGTATTTTTTTTTTTTGTTAGGATCTTTAATATAGGTAAAGTTTGTATTATGGTTGAAGTCTAAAATTAGATATGCTTAAAATTTTGAATTACCTTGCATTATATTATTCATTCAAGGCTGCATTAACAAATAGAAAATTGTACAAATAAAATAATTTGAATTTAATTTACAAAGGTGATTTAATAGGAATTGTATCTATAAGGGTATATCAAAAGAGCTAAAAGATTTTTAATTTGTTCATGATTAAATTTTAAAACGGTTATAAAAACACAAACTTTGATTTTTATTCGAAGAGCTCATTTTGATGTGCCTTTCATTTTCTACATTTTTAAAAAAAGTTGTGGAAATAATAATTGTGTGTCATATTTTAGTACTGTATGCTAGATATGTTGTTTGAATACAAAAATTTTTTGTATTCGAACTTTTCTTGTATCATACGGACAGACAAAAGTGAACAAATGTACGATGAAATACTACGGGTCTATACAATCCTTTTGTGCCTTTAATATTTTCAAGCACAATACTAAATCTATACTAATATTATAAAGAGGAAACATTTGTATGTATGCCTTTTTGTATGTAACGAATAAACTTAAAAATTAAGAGATTCATTTGAATTCTTTCATTGTTGGGAAGTTACACTGTCCCCGGGTGAAATATAATATTTTTTATCTCTGTATTCATACGGGAACCGGAACTACTCGGGAGAATCTACGCGGGCGTCCGCTTGTTTAATACAATTTAATATATTTTATAATTAAGTCGGGTATTAAAATAGTTCTTGGCGTTGGCGCTAATTTGAATTTTTTATTGCAATAAGCGAAAATTAAACAGTTGGATAGATGACTATGACAACTTTATTTAGTGGGACAAATACAAAACTTTAAAACTGAAAGTTTATTAAAAATTTCAAAAATATTATATTGCATTGCATCAGAAATATGCAAGTGATTTTTCGGTTAAAATCATTCCATTATTTATATCTAACACTATATTTGTGTATCATATAATTAAAAATATTAATTTTTTTTTTATTAATCTTAATAACAATTATTTTTCTTGTTTTGACAAATTATAACATTTATAATATTTTAATTGATAAATAAGTAATAATTAAAATTTAATTATTATTTTTGTATATATCATTACTATTATTAAAATTTATTATATTGCTGTCAAGTGCAATATTATTGCAATAAAATATAGTTTGTATTTTTTTAATGAATAAAACAAAATATTTTATTGCTTTCAACGAAATACGTATAAAAATAAGGATATGATGACATAATCCTGCCACTGAATTGATGCCTAGACTTTACTCCCACATTAAATTAAAAAATTACATTCATCTTTCGACGAAATTATTAGTTCTGAACCTTCTTTTGAAATGACTCCAAGATATTGTATACAGAAATTGAAAATTTATCTCATAATTTACTTATTCAGTGGTCTCATAATTTACTTAATCAATAGGGTAAGGTGTAAATTTCGAAATAATTTCGGTAAATAGAAAAATTTTAGTTTAATATCTACAAAAAAAATGTATTAAAGGTAGTTTGCTCCTAAAAAATACAAAACATCCAATCTATTAGATTTAAAACTTATAAATTTGTTATTAAAAGTATTATAAGAATTCAAAATACACAAAATTTCATTATAATTAAGTTTTCGTTAAGAAGTTAATTCTCTTGAATGAGCATAGATACCTTTGCCTACATAGCGATTCGAAACGGGGTCCCTTTGAATAACGGTTGCTTGCGTACGTTATTTTCTATCTAGGGATAGAGGAAAAGCAATTATTTTATGCGAGGATGTTTTAAAATGTGTTTAGAATTTTAATTCAACTTTCAAAATTTTACAAAATATTTGTCAAATATTCTGTAAAATCTAAATACTTTTTTTAACCATCGAAGCCAATATAACCCCTGAAGAGTGCTCTACGCTCCATCACATTAAATTATATCACATAACTGTAAAAGTTCTTGTGAGAACAGTGTGAAAAATCTCTCTCTTAAGTGTCAGTCTCTTAAGTGTCACTTAGGAGACATATTTTAACATATTTCTCTTTTTATGCATATAATCTTAGAATTTTAATTCAATTTTCAAAATTTCACAAAATATTTGTCAAATATTCTGTAAAATCTAAATACTGTTTTTAGCCATCGAAGCCAATATAACCCCTGAAGAGTGCTCTACGCTCCATCACATAGCCGCTGGTATTACCGCTCACAAATTATATCACATAACTGAAAAAGTTCTTGAGAGAACAGTGTGAAAAGTAATAAATTTTTTCAATGTTTTTTAAGTCTCTTAAGTGTCACTTAGGAGACATATTTTAACATATTTCTCTTTTTATGCATATAATCTTCTTTCAGGTGTATTTATTGAAAGTTTTGCAAAGCGTTTTCAAACAATAGTAAGCTAAATTGTTTTTGGTGTTATTTTTTTGTTTATAATCCTGTTTAAATAAAAGTCAAAACCACATCTATTATTGGATATAAAATTGTATATTAAAATAACTTGAATCAAAAAGTAACAGTTTATCTATAGAGCATATTGATGATGAATGAATTTTTAAAAGATAAAAAATATTTTTGATGTAAATTTTGTGACACAAATCCATCAATTGATATACAAAACCATGTTATTAACTTGTCAAAAATACCTTCTCATATGCAAATATTTTATTATATTTTATTTACCAATAAAAAAAAAATATATGTATGAAACTGACATTTCTTTTTTTTAACATACAATTAAAAATTATAATAAATTTCTAAATAAAAATTTATGTGCATTTTTTAATTTATTTTATTAGTAAAAGTTATTCATAAGAAACAGATAGGTCAAATAGTAACAGTAAAATATCGACACTAGCCAGAAAATTGGGTAGCTTAAACCATAATAGAAAAAAGTTTAACTGATGTAATAATATTTTAAGAAGAGAATCGTTTTATATTTCATAATATAAATTTTTTGTGTGATATTTCCTTAAAATTAACAAAAAATATAATTAGTATTTTTAATAGGCGCTCAAATTTTAAATAGACAAGAAAATAAGAAAAAAAATTGAGTCATTATGATGCACTGTTGCTGTGATATTACGCTATCAGAGCAATATGAAAAAATATTTTTTATAATATTTTATAATTCAATAAATCATTTTAATCAAAATTACAAAAAAAAAAAAGTTACTGAACTGATTCACGAACATGAATGACATCTTGAAATAACAGAAAAAAGTATTTTTAAATTTGTTTTCATTTTTATTGCGTTAAAAACTACGGCCATCTCCCCTGACTTACCCTATATGTAGTTTTCGCGGATAGTTATATTGTCCTCTTAGAAAACGAAGTATTTTTCGAAAATAAATATATTAATTTTTTTTAAATTTTGTCCGACAGAATGCAGTTTTCTATTTTGGCACACTGAAGTATTTTTATGCCCTGCTCTGATGTACATTATACAAAATAACATTCTATTTTTTATTGTTAAAAATATATAGGTAAAAAGAATTATTTCTTGTACTATCGTCTTATTTGTAAATTGTTATTATTTTTGAAGGTTAAATCAATTTGTGCACACAAAAAATGATATAAAATGTTAGTAATATTTTACTAAGAATTTTGTATATATTATATTTGTTTTAAAATAAGAAAAAATGGTACGTTAATGCCTCATCATAAATATTTTAATAAATCTGCACGCACCAAAAACGTGTTTTAAAATATATTTAATAAAAACATATAAATATATTACTCAAAATTCATGGATTTATTTAAATAATTTTAGTTCTTCTTCTTTTTAGTATAATTTAAATTTTTGGCTTGGAATAATAGGTCAGGGCTCTGACCCTCGCTGTAAAACTAATATGAAATTTAAAATAAAACAAAACTTTTTATATCTAATTGTAAAAACAAAAATACATAGATTTATAGTAAAAAAACATTTCTAAAACAAACTTTAGATTTATTACTCAAAAACAAAAAAAAAGAAAATAAACTTATAATTTTAACCCATGGTTTTAGTACATCAGACAATTTATATGATACAAAAAAAGATATTAAAAGCTTTGTTCAACTAGAAAGGTAAATCTTAAACCAAGCTTTCATATTATTTAAATTATGTAATGTAATCAATTTAAAGCTTTTTTATTTTCTTCTTTCTAGATCATGTATCCATTTTAATAAAATTTTAGTTAAAAACTTATTAATTATCGCGAGGTGGTGAATTTAAAATATTATATTATCCAGATTTCGCTGTATCCATTTCCCACCAATTGCAAAAATCAACTTCTTCCAGGCTCGCATAGAAAAAGTTTGGTATTTTTGGGGCTTTTCATAAAAGGGAACACACATAATTCTAGTTCGCATACAGAAAACATTGGTGAATTAAGAGCTACTTTCGTAAGGGGGGAGGGGGTTAATTGCAAATATTATTTCAATTGTGATCTCCCTTCATCATTTCACATTGGGTATGCTGGTCATGCTTATCCCTTATGTTTTAAATAGACCAGATTTAGATTTGAAAAATAAAAATAAAAGTTTTCAAAAAATTATATCTTGAATACACCGATTATGAAAACTAAACAAAGTGTAAAGTGGCTTGATATTTTTGTTTTCAATAAAATGAGCTACTTCATTTAATTTAACTACATTTGATATACAATTAAATTCATGTGATTGGAGTTGAATATTTCGCCCACCAATTTAACGAATAGCTGCTACCGAGATTCAAATCTGCAATCTATCAGCCAAATATTTAACGCTTTTTTAATCACTTGGCAACAAAGCCGGTTAAATGCGCTAGTTACGTTACCTGAAAATTGTAATTTATCTATGTTCATAGTATTTGACACCAATATAAACCATTTTTTCTCTCTTTTGGAATATTTTTGAATAGTTGTCAGTTTTTTCAACGGAAATTTCAATCATTTTAAACTGACGACAACACAGACAGAATTTATAGACACCACTTTCAAATAGACGGATGAAATGTATTCACCCCGATATTGTCATGTAATAATTAAGCTTTCTTATTTTTATTTTGAAATAGTGTAGGTTAATATTGAATTCTGACTTACTACCATATGTACTTTCTAGAGTGGAGCCGGGTGGATCAATTGGTTAAATCTCCGACTCAACACATTGTCTATCCTGGAATAAGAATTTAATTTCCGCCATTGCATCCTAAATTAGTTATTAATGTAAAAAAGTAGGCTCGGATAGAGAGTATATTAATAGGGAAATCACAGTCGCGTACCTTGTACCTAGACCTTTTAATCCTCTGAGTCCTCCTTTTAGTACACTTCATCACCTAAAGGCAAACATACTTTCTAGCACAAGTTGTCAGTTAAATTTTTAAGAAGTTTGGTAGACCGGTTACTAAGGTCGTACCACGTGTGATCAATCCACCGCCCGTGTTTTAATTTTTTTTTTTCATTATAATTGATCAAATGGTTAAAAGTATTACTCACTTGGTCACTCAGCTGCAGGTAACTATTTACATAAACTAGAGCCTTTCTAGTTAATTTTTTTAATACTCGACATACATTTGAGTATAAATGTGATTTATAACCATTAACATTCATAAAATATACTAAGTACTCAGTACTAATAGAGAAATGTGTACGATGGGAAAAAAACACAATGCGATCTCTGGACTCGGAGTGGGTAAACATTTATTATTTATGAATGTTTCTTTCTACGTTCCTGCTACCATCTCGAGATGAATACTTAAGTTGAATCAAGATCGTGGATGGTCTTTTTAACTAAACAATAGTTCGGTTAATGCTGCCAAATAGATATGGCCTGCATACGGAGGAATTATGAAACTGACAGAAGACTTTTTGAGGTTAAAAATAATATGTTTGTTATAAACTGCAAGCATAGGTTGATACACATTATAATTAGGAAAAAATACACTTCATATTCAATTTGAATGACTGGTGGTGGCGATTTTAAGTACACTCATATACCTATATACTTATCTTTATAAAAGTGTAATAGTAGAACATTATACCGTGGACAAAGTTTGCTTTCTCATTTCATTTATATTTTGTGATTGGATTAATTATCCAAATATATTTTGGATAGTTTTATTGTTAAATCTTCCATGCCCAGATCTACCTGGATATGTTTTAAAACAATATCTTAAACATTCTGTCATGCTTTATAAAAGCAATAATATTGGAGATTCATTTATGGATATTTTTAAGCCCATTATATTCGATAATCTAAGTTAATGAGTACGATTTAAAATAAAAATAATGGAGTTCCTTAAGAGAAATTTATATCTTAAGAAGTTGTTTAACTTCTAGATGCCAGGCTTACGTTACTGGGAAATTATCACTGTTTCGATCATACCTTATGAAACTTAGAATAATAAACTTGTTTTCCCTTTGTTCTTTATAGGCCCACGACTTAATTTTTTTAATTTATAACTTTAACAAATTCTATTTAATTATTTGGTTAGATGATTTGGAATGAGAAACGGTTTTAGTTAGAAGGTGTACGATCGAAATTAATTGTGAAACTTAACAGCAGAAACAGCATCAGAATTTGTACTTTTTTATACCTTCCACTTTTCACATAAGTTATCATTATGGCGCTTTAGCGTCTTGGAATTACTTCAATTGAAAAAAATATAATGTAAATTACATTAAAGATTGCCATCATTAAAGATGTCCGTAACAAAACCATACAACCCCTTTAGTAAATATTTTTTTGCCTTGGTATTCCTATTATTAACTATATTGTTCACT
This sequence comes from Chrysopa pallens, assembly GCA_020423425.1. Lineage (NCBI taxonomy): Eukaryota > Metazoa > Arthropoda > Insecta > Neuroptera > Chrysopidae > Chrysopa > Chrysopa pallens. The sequence continues at coordinate 35,900,587 of CM035595.1, read as the reverse complement.
TTAAAATGTAAAATGTGTATAAATTGCATGATAATTGTGTAGCTATAAAATGTTGGTTGGTTTTATAGATTATAATTTCTATTGAATTGAATTAAATTGGAATTGAAAACCCTATTTTCAATTCATTGATGGATGATTCAATTAAATTTGAATAATTAACAAGAGTAATTGAAAGTTAAGAACTTAAAACATGAATTTATCTATAACAACAACTACTACCCGTTCTAAAAACATTACATTTTACGTTTAATAAATAAGTAATCAGGTATTACATTTGTAAGTACTTCTGAATATTATATAATAATGAATAAAGTATTCAAAAAATGGATCCAACGTTTCTTACGAGTAGGTGCAATTTTAATGAAAATGTTGCGTAGCTAATTCAAGACGGTGAGTTATATCAGGTACAATCGTGTCAATCGCCAAGTGAGTAAGGTCTTATACCGTCATATCTCTGACTAGTTAGGCTGAAGGCTGATCAAACTGTTGAAGCTTGGATGAGAACACAGTAACTTAACTCCAACAAAAACATAATATCGATATAATTTGTCAATTTGTGTAAGTAAGCATCTTTACTTTCTAGTGATGGAGTGAGTGTTATAAAAGGGAGTACAGATGTCCAAAAGGTCTAGGTGCATATATATCTCTATACTCTAAATCTGCAAACGTCTACAGTTAAATTTTTACGCCATATTCAATAAAATGACAAACTGTTTTATTGTAACTTGGCTGTATTTTGATTACTTGGAAGTTTAAAATAGGGTTAATTTAAATAAAGCTTAATCGAAGTAAACGAATCCTCCAAAAAAAAAAGTATACTATCAAAAAATGCAGCCTTAAACATTAAAATCAAGGTTGGGTACGAAAAATATAAGGCACATTCCATAAGGTTCTATCAACGTGCACGACACTTAATATTCTACTGCACTTATCTATCCACTAACTAAACCTAACCAATTGATGGAACGGGATTTATACGACCAAAAGTTCTAAATTCGATGGTAATTCACTGTTATTTGCAATTTTACGTATTTAATACTTGTTATTCATTAAAATAAACATTAAATTTATTTGGCTACGATATCCTATTAACAGAATCGTTTAAATAAATTTTTATCAAGTCTAGGAAAAAATATGTACAACTTTTTGTTAAGCATTGAAGAAATTTTTTATTTCTTATTAAATTATTTGTTATTAAATGAGTATTCATCCGTTCTAAGGCGTTGAATAAAACAAAATTTTCTGAATGTCTAAAAGCGAAATCACCGATTATATGATTATAATTTTTTTAGAGACAAACTGTCAATACAACCAATCTGTTAAAGACAATCATCTTATAACATTGTTAATATGTCATAACTAGGAGAACTAAAATATAGCTCTTTTTAATATCAAATAAGAGCAGCAATTCATAGCAAATCTATATTATTTATAGATGGCTATTCAAAGAGCGTATTTTCTGTCTAGAAATCACTAGTTTTCGTCTATTTAACATCTAAGTCAAATAATATTTTCTTTGAGATAAGTCAATAATTAGGGATTACTCAATTCATTCATTATTTATATTTAAATTTATTATAAAATCTAAAATCTACAAATTTACTTTATTTAACTAAAACTATAAATTATTAGATTTAGGTATAATTATTGTACAAATAATCATTATAAAAATATAAATAAAATATGGGTAAATTGTTAGAAATATATATATAAATGCATTTATACAAATTCTATAAACCTCAATTAAAACATTTTCTGTTATTTTTCAGGACCAACGCCTAAGGACAATGCCTGTTGTTATACTGTTGTGATATTGGCATTATCATGAACCATGATGGTGAGACGCCTAGAGGCAGGAACACATGGCCACAAACCTTACTGCCAGACATATTATATACATTCATACATAATATACAGTTTTTTTTCTAATATGATTGTATTTTGTATTCAGTTCCAGCACGTCGTTTTGTATTTTGCTTAAAATAAATATTTCAAAAAAACATGTATCAATTTTTTCTTTGGTCTTCCCCATATTTTGTATATTCCATCTCGCTTCAATTTAGTTTATTATTATACAATTTATATTGTAAATGAAATGACACAATTAATTTGGTATATTATTTCAAGACGATGGGACAAGTCGTCGAAAATAGCGAGATCGAATATTTTGAACAAACTTGATTCTTTTTTTTATACAGGTGAGTGATAATATTAATATTAGACAAAATTATTTAATTTGAAAATCATAGAATATGAATAGCATCTTTAAAATCAAAACACTTTCTCTCATTATTTTTCATAAAGTATATGATCAAATTTTACTTTTTTAGACTAGAAGTTGGTATAACTCTGATTATATATGTTTTAGATTAATCAAATAATACAACCACTATCAAAAATTTTAAGCAAAAAATGTCGGGCTTTAAAGTTTTCTTTCTCTCATCACTACGTTTGTCTATATATTCTGCAACTATCATTGTCTGTATCCCTGATATTCAATACTTTGACCAGAGAAACGAAGTCTTCTTTCAATATATTCCCTATAACTCCCTACATTCAAAAATAAAATGATAATCCGGTAATTTTTATATATTGAGTGAAGAGTAGGATGAAGTCATCTTCTGAAAGGAACAATGCGAAAATAGGCCGATATATTCGTTTTTATTCATGCGTCGAAAGTCTGATAAAATAACCGCCCCGTTAATTATAATTGACAAACTTTCGGTGCCAAATTTAAGCCCTGTCCAAGTAATATAACGTGAGATAAGAAGTGTTACATGCCTTTAATCGCACAGTCTGGTTGATGTTTGATATTACAAGAAATAATTTGTTTCAGACGTGTTTTACCGTATTAGACTTGATAACAATTTTCAACAATACAAATCTAACATTAAAACCAGAGAATATAACGAAACGAAAAGAAATAAAGTTTATACACAGTTGATGCCGCACGAAGAGTTTAAAGTTCTCTTCTACAACTGCAATTATCAAAATTATATAGTACGAAACACACACAGAAAACATTGTACAAGTAATATTTGTTGGAGACTGCCGTGTTGTTTATATGTTTGTAAAGTCGACATACTTATATTTTAAGTTGGTGATATGTGTTCTAAGGTGCTCGTATAAAATATATATATACACTATTTTACAAAAGGTTTTATTTCTGCCTTTTTTATGAGTAGGTTATGTTTTAACCAAGTACATACATAAAAGATCTTATTTATACGATTGGATTTAACTAATATTTCTATTTTGTATTACAGTAATTCTTCTTTTTATTTTTATTTTTTAATACTAAAGTTATATAGTGACTACAGTCAGTATATATGCAATCTATACAAAAACAGTACACAGCAATCCTAGATGTTCACCCATCTATGTTCTGACTATTTCTGTAACAGAAATATAAATAAACAGTTGCCAGAAAGTTTTTATTCAAGTCGCCCCATCTATCATCGAAAGTCGCAAAATATTCTGAAGAATCGCCCAATGAACGTTTTAAAATACTCTACATAACAGACTTGAACTTACCGCGTAATTTGAAATACATTTTTTTAATTAAAATTCAATTAAATTAAATTACAATGATTTAAGTCTTAATTTTTCATCAGATAGCAAGAAAATTTAAGAAAGTCAATTGTGACATTAAAGAAAACAATAATTTTTGTATTGGTTATGTACTTTTAACTTGTTGCCAACGCTGAAAAGTAAAAAGAGCCCAATTTGCGACTTATCGCCCAAACTTAAAAAAAGGAGCGTACCTATAGAAAAAATCGCCCAATTCGCGATAAATCGCCCCATCTGGCAACTCTGTTTCTGTTGTTACTTTTAAGATATAAAAGCTTAACTTTGGTGACCGGTTGAGATCGGTAATTACGTTACGTCAGTGGGGGGTAATTCTTATACTTATTAGTTGATTAAGGTTAACCAAATAGATAGGAGCATATATAAGCAATGACGTGTGAATTATAAATTTTTTTCGTTTATATTAGCAAATATAAATGCAATGCCTGTTGTTGAAAAGTGACTTAAAAAATAAATAAATAAATGCAATGCCATTAGATACGATAAATACTAGGAAAATATTCAAAAACAAATAAATACTTTATTACTTAAAGGTATGAAAACTTTCTTAAAGGACCGCTTAATTGTTTGTAAATTTCATATTGAATTATTTTTTGTGAATTTTCTGTTCTATTAGTACGTATGTTCGTATCTTGATAATAGTATGCAAATTTTTCCAAAGATATTCCCGATGATCATTATAATGAGACAAATTTTAATCGTACTATTGATATTTGATTGAAGAAATTGTATTAATAATTATTTTAAAAAATATAAATAATTGTATTCATTTAAATTAGTTAATACACCATTCAAGGAGTTAGAAATATCATTTGATTGATAAACTAATATTTCGTAACCATAGAAACAAATGATAACATTTTGATGCACGGTGCCCATAATTACATAAAATAACACAAATTAATTAAAATAAAGTTTAAATACTTTTTACATTACCAGCATCAAATGCAATTTAAAAAATCAACCGAAAATTTATCCGCCAATCATATTTTAATATGCCAATAATATTTTCTAAATCGAAAACTTTAACTAGATTCATAGAAATTGATCTATAAATGGTATATCACTTGATAGAAATTGCCAGATTTGACCTTACTTCATTTTACTATTGTTTTTATTATTTTACAAAAAAATATAAAAATTTTAATTTTTGATTAAATTAATCATTGTACCTTAAACCAAATACAAGCAACATATTCCCTTTAAGAAATCTTTAAAAATCTTTTGGTCGTGTACGGTCGTACCTACATCAAAATTATTGCAATATTGTTAGTTTAATATTAAGTTGAGGTATTTTTATGATAAAGTTGTACTCTTTACGAGAATAATTCGTACAGAGTTCTTAGAAGCATTTAGATTATATAGTAAAAAGATGCATTTGTTGAAATATGGCAGATATCTCGTTTTCGAAAGTGTATATTGTGATCTATAATTTTATATAGGGCAAGCACTGGTTCAGCGTTTCATGGAAACTATTCAAGCCTGGAATATCATGAAGACAATGTAAAATTTATTATATTTTGGGTATAGATAAAATAATTTGAAATCAATTAATTTTCAATATTCTAAATTCATAAAAATTGAATAATTTTAAAATTAATTTCGTTAGCCAAATAAATACAAATATATAAAGCCTACATATTGGTTAAAATAAATTAAATAAAAAATATTTTTTTTCTGTGTTCTTATTGGTCGGGTAAGTCACAGCCGCCCTCACAATAATGTCTGTTACACCCACACATATATGATTTCAAAACGAATATGTTTATGGTCTGATCTGGTCTGGGTGTCCGTGTGTATATATTGTATTTATAAATGCTTTAAGGGTTTTTTATACGAGAGAAGATTAATGTTATTCTTATTTTGAAATATATTTTATTATATTCGATGTCAGCCATAGCCACGACGCCATTATTCATTTTGAAAGAAATGAAAAAAAAAAATGTTGTGGTATTTAATATTTCATATAGTTTATTATTATAATAAATTGTTATTAATAAATTAAGAATTTCGTTGACGTAATACTTTTTGGTTACAGAATTTTTGGTTTTTCGTTGTTTAATATTTTAGAAGATCACATTCCATCGGTTAAATATTTTTATTTTTCATTCGAATTAATATTCTTGTGAAAAGCATAATTGAGTTTCAAAAACTCATTAGGCATAGAATTTGTCATCGTTTGTCTGAAGCTCATTTTTTGTACATTTAACTTATTTTCTGAATTCACAGACTAGATAAACGAAGATATTCTCACTCTCGTCATTTGGCCTTTATTACACTATGATTTCAAGTTCCAAGCCAATTTTCGCGATATATTAATAATTATTATGATAGTTTAATTGGTAAGCTATCGTAATATTTATAATTATGACACTTAAATTACATAATTAAAAGGCTTGTCACATTTGGTTTATTTTCAGGGAAGAAAAAAAGTTCCGTTGATTTACTTTTACTAACTTAAAAAACATATCCGGTTAATAACCGACTTCCAAAAAATGAAGGTTATCCATTCGAATTGTTGTCTATATGGCTTTCTAAACAAGTATGCCAAATTTCACATATATTTTATGTATGTATTTCTCAGAAATTAAGCATCGGATTGACATAGTTCCTTATTTATTAGATTATATATCTTTTAACTTTTGGAATTTTAAATTCCATCAATTGCGGTAGAGAAATTTTCAAAAAATGGACAATTTTCAAGGGAAGAGTGTACTTAATTAAGATGCTTTTTATGTATATCTGATTTGGTCGATTGCTTTTTGACTAGAAAAACACAAAGCTTGAGTTAACAAGAAGAATTAAAAATACTAAATAATCGATCAACAAAATTTTAATAGACCCTGGAAATTAAAACAGAATTTTTTCAAAAAAATGGACTAAAGAAAAAAAATTATTTTCAATACTTCTACAAATATTTCTACGTGGCCAGTTATCACTTGAAGTCGGCGCTAATCATATATTGGTAGCAAAAAATAGATTCGTTGGAGCTGAATAGTAATTGGTCACAGGGAAATTATTTTTAGAAATATTTTTTTAATATACTAATTTTAATTCAATGATCGATAATAATGATTATGACACTAATTTAAGTTTAATCTGGTTGATTTTTGCAAATTTAAGTATAATACAGAGATATTTTGTATTTATTTTAAAGTAAGAGATTTAAGCTGAATATTTCACGCAGTAAGAAAGTTTCTAATAAACAAAAAGTTATGTCATATTTGAGTATGACATTGATAATGATTACTCTGTATTCTGAATTTAATTTAGCATACAAATGTGATCCAAATATTAACAGACTACACTGGTCATCTAATTATGATTATAATTTGAAAGTATTAAACCAGTTGAACATTATTTTTTCTTAATGATAGTTGATTACTTCCGTGTTTGTTTTTAGTGAAAATATAAATTTTCATATAATAAAAAATTTCGCTTGACACACGCTTGTTTACTTCGAATTTTCTGTTAATGTATATCATTTCTATATAAGAATGAATTTGAATTGCAACAAGTAAAATAGTTAAGTAACGATATTTTGTAGCATTATTATTTACAATTTTTTGTTTTTTAATTCAGAACACTTTGAATCGGTGCTTAAATAACGCTATTTTATAGGCTTTCTATATGCTATTGGAGTAGAAACTGCCAATTGACAATAGAAATAGAAATAAAACTAGTTCACGATCAATAAATTTACTGGAGGAGATTATAGATAGTCACCTAGCTTTTAAAAGGAAACGTAGTCTTAATAAAAACTGCAGAAGCTTAAAATAATGTAGTTTTCTAAAAAAACTATTTTAGTAAAATATTCTATGAGTATAATTTTGCCTAGTTCTAGCTTAAGTTACAAAATACAGAAATATTAAATTTTACAAGTTTGTTGCTCGCACCCTATGAATTATTACCTTTATACTCCACAGAAATTGGGTTAAATGAAGAATATTTCGGCTAGATCTAAACAAAGGGGTAAAGGGCTTTGGAGATTCTCAATCAAACTCAAAAATATGAATTCTTATCAAGAATAGAAATGGTGACTTTAATATTTAAAATGTCCATACTACCCGAAGGTCGTATTAAAACATATATTTTGGGATAAAATCTTCAAGTCTATGTATTTAAAATTAATTTATTTAGATATCTGACAAATCTTGTAGCACACTGAGCATCGATCATTCAAGATAATAATATAATATGATTATTAGTAATATTATGTTTATTATAAAAATAACCAATTAGAAAGCTCTATCTATCATATATCATAGAAATTAAAAATAACAACAAAAGTTTTTAACCTAAATTTATTATATTTATTCGTCTAACAATGTAAAAAAAAAACCTAACAATTCCGTTGTTAAACTATAAAGCAAAATAAAATAAAAATTAGATAAAAATACCACAAAACCTCTGTATACAAGCTTGCAAGAGATCGAATGAGAAAAATGATAATAAAACAATTATGGTCTCGAATAAACTTGAATAAATTTTGGTACACATGTTACTTTATCGACCAAAACGAATTTTTATATCCAGTGAATTTTTCAAAACGAGAAAGAGATTTAAGTGAAAATGAAAAATATAGATCTAAGGCAATCCCGTTGCTCTACAAATTTACTTAAAAGAAATATTAAAGGTACTATAATTACCACATTCCCATAATCCATTAATCTTGATAAAACGCTATTGCTGAATGAAAAGGTAGCCTAAACCAGACATCGCATAACAAAGGATTTTTGGCAATTCTACCCCTTAGGGGTAGCCTCACTTGAAGTATGTTACAAATTCTATTCTAGCATCATTTCCATGGAAACCATAAACAATAAATTTGAAATTGAAAATCAAATTCATTTTTTTCTTTTCAACAGCAATATGTCAAATTATCAAGTATTTATTATATATACTATGCATATAGCATCGTTTTACTGGGAATTCGGTTGTCTCACATCATTTCAGATTTTTCGATATATTCCAGAGGGGGATATTTAATAAAATATATATTTCAATTCAGTTTTGTTAATTTTTTTCTGAATTTTGAATAGCAAATTAAAAAGCCTTCCCAATTCACTATATGGAAGTTAAAAGCTAACAATTCTGTTGTTAAACTACGAACAAAAAAAAAATATTAATATTATTATTATAGCCCATATCTTATAACATTTATTATATATATTTTTGTGTTGTGCAGATCAGAAATAACGAATGCTGGAAGGCATCTTATTAACTTGTCTTAAAAGTAAGATACATCACTTTTAGTTTTGTGTGAGTAGGTATTTAATATCATGGAACAAGAAATTATTGTATCAGAGTTCTGTATATGTTATCAAAAAATAAGACATAGTATAGATAGATGCATGGTTTATTTGTATCCAGAAAAAATCTTTTTGTTTAAAATGTACTCATTCGATTGGTATGTAATAATATTATTTGCAAAGCAATCGATCTCATTTAAGAACTTTGTCTCAGTTCATGGGTTAACTTTTTGACCCGCTAAGGATGATAAATTGGGAGGCTATGAGCTAAAATCATAAGAACCATGTTTCCATAAAGCCGATAGCCATGCTTATGAAGATTATCTGAATTTCCTTGTCATAAACTTCATACACATGAGAGCACAGTTTCTTAAGAAAGAGATTGGGTGCATAGCAGCAGACGCACCAATTCCTAATTTTTTTTGCCAGATATATTTTCCTCTTATGACGTGGAATATAAGAATAAAATTAATGATATCTGGTTTCTGTTGTAGAGACGGGTTTGAGGAAGATTGCCTTATTAACGTAGATAAAAACACTTTATTCCAATGAAACCAATCTCGATTAATTTTTTTTAGGAGAATTAGGAGAAGAAAAATTTTTGTTTTTATTTAATTTACTCCTCTGAAGTTATTATGACCACTTTAACGTATAAGCCATAATAACTATTCAGTGTTTTGCAGCAAATTATTCGCACTGCTTGAGTCTCTTAAATGTTTGTCCATTTTTGAGTCTGACATTTTCAAGGCTGGTTGCTCAAAATTTGTATTATATTAAAATGTTTAAATGGTAATACTAATTGAAACTAAGTCGTGGGTAAGCATAAAAATGTTTTTAATTATCCAGTTTAAAAAAAAAAAAAAATACTTTAAAAATACGTCTGGCATTCAGTTTAATAAAACTAATAAGTTGCAATACCTCTTGTGTTGTGTCTTCAATCATTGGTTGTGCAACTTTATAAAAATGGGAAACATTTTTGAATAAAAATATTACATTTACCATATATTTTTTGGAGAAATAACCAATAAATGTCGATGTTTTATTTTATATACTTTCGAATGTATATAATTTTAAAAATTATTTGTATGACAGCTAATTTCCCAGTATTAAATTAATCAATTATGAATATTAGCCTCAAATTTCTGAAACTAGATTAGTTATTTTGTTAATAAACAATCAAAAAAATTTGATATCAATTGTGTATTATTTGACAGAAATTTTTTTAAATTAAAGTATTCGTGTTTATACATTATATGTATAGATGATGTAAGACCAGATTTATTTATTATATAAAGGATTCTATGAAAAAAAAAAAAAATTAAACAGTTCAAATGTTAAGTATATAGCTATAAAACAGACATATTTTATTCGAACACTATAGTCTAATCTAAGATATAATTATTATTATCATTTGACATTAGATCCATATATTATGTGAGTTCGTAGAGAGATGTCGATTCTAAAATGTTAAAGTTTATTATTCACTACTGTGTGTAACACGATCTGTGCACAATCATGTACATTATTTTTTTGATGATGACGATTCTGGTCATGTATGTGTATTTTTAGGTGCTGCAAAATTAAATCCGGGTCTAGAAATTTTTACATATAAGCACGTAATTTTAATACTTATATTATTTTATTATAGTTTTTATTCCAAAATTACTCTGCAAGCACTCTCACAGCAGTAGTGCAACTTCATGATTCAATAAAAAATTTGAACAGCTTATTTATTTTGTTGCACATAAAAAGCACCTAATTTTGATCATATTTGGATTCAATTTTGAATAATTCAATCTTAAATATGTATTTTTATGAATTTTGATTCAATCATAAATATGTATTTAATCTACAATGTAAGTTTTGTCTACTATTAACTATTAACTCCATTTTTGATTGATGACCAAATAAGACCTTTTTCTTATATTATTATTTCTTGAAACCGTAATTCTATGATATATAACAAAGAACGACCTGCTGATGTATGAATATGTTTACTTACATAGCTATCTATATATTCGAAATATCTTCATCGAATGAGCTGAAATTTGTATATGAGGTGAGAGAATGCATTTTCTATGTAGTTAATTTTTTGTAGCAGCAAGCTAACTATGCATCCCTCAGTGTTTTGTGATTTTATGCTATAATTTTTCACTTAATATCTAAAATAATATGGCAAAAAAATTGAAATCACTTATATAGAAATAATACATGCGTGTTCATATATAATTTTTTCGAAATCGGATGAATGGTACACGACATATAGGAATTTAACTGAAAAAAAGAACAAGTGTTGTACCTGCGGACTAGTAAATGATAGGTGAGGGTGAACTATTTCTATATAGGACTAACGCGAGCACCTCTACTATTTTTTACCAAAAAGTATAATACATATGCGAAAGTAAGAAGGAGTCCGTTTAAATGAGTGCCATACGCAGACACATAAAAGACACAAAATGAAAGTTATTCATTTTTTTTTTAAATAATTTATTAATTTTCAGATATACTTGATAGTAAAATGTATGCAATCGAAATCCTATTGACCACCTTCGTTAGTAAAATAGTAATTAAGTCGCATAAATTTGACTATCTCGGTTCATTGTTTTTTTATAACAATGTATCTACAAGGGTTCAAGGATATAGTATATTTATTTGAAAAATTATTTATTAATACAATACAATTTAATTTTATAGTGTGTATTTTTGATAACCTCTAATGATACGGACAATCTGTAATGTAATACACATTGCATTGCTTACAATTTTCGCGCTTAAATAACTCATTAAAATACTTATCCAAATGGAACGAAATGTTATACACACATTCTTGACATAAAAACGGACGGCATATAGAAGAGTTTTTCGAGAAAAAATATTTTTAAATATAAAATAAACCTTGATTTTTATTTGAATCATTTTTTCGGGAAAATCCCTTCCACGTGCCCTGCATTTATGTCAAGATTGTACAAACCAAATTTCATAGATTTAAAAAAATACAATATATATTACATTACAGATTGTCTTTATTAATAGAGCCTGTAGAAGTCTCTATCAAAAATACATACTCACTTAAGGACATTTAAAATACTTGAAGAGTTTGTCCTAACTTAGTTTGGCTTTCAATTTTTTCCTGATATCTGTGTATAGTTACAACTATCATAGTTACAAATGACAAACTATGACCGATTATTTTTGAAGATCCTGTCTATGATATAAGCTTTTAATCATTTTATAAGTTGTATATTTAGGATAAAGTTACCCAGTATGTACATAACAGGTATGATAAAGGTATATATTTTTTTCTGTTTTGTTTTTTTCTATCCAGATATAAATAAAATAATACTAAATATTACCAGTTTTTAATTACTATTCACAATATTTAGTTGGTACGTAAGTATATATGTTTAAAAAGTTGTATTTTTGAAATCGTGAGAAAAAAATTATTTACAAAACGTTAGCTACAATCTCTTTCTAAAAAATATTTCTCAATTCAAGATTGAAAACTGAACCAGTCGACGAATGTATTATGGAACAAAATAATACAATATTCATTTAAACATAACTGTAGAAAATGGGAAAACATTTTCACCACAACCGTAATGTAAACCTACAGAAAAAGCTGAAAATCCCCAAGTTAGCTAAATAATTCTGTTTTAAAAATTTTGAGGAAGCATATACAATTACTCAAATAAAATCCCTCAATTATATTTTACAAGGAGTATTCAATCATAAAGGGTAATCAGACGCAACGTGTTGTTCCACCATTCTAGAAAAATAGGATAATTTTAAGACTTTGGCAAGAGTTTTTGGATTTATCACTGTGTCAGATATATTAATTATTGTGAAAATATAATACATTGTCTTGTCAGATTGATCAATTACAAAGAAATTTTCGAACAATTTATTCATAACCATTAATTTTGTATTTTTTTAATAATTAACATGACCTAAAGGTCAATATAAATTGCAACGGCATTCGATGAGGAAAATTAAATCATTGGTAACAAATTAGTGACTAAAATAAATAATTTTTCCATAAAATTAAAATTATTATTAAATATTGCTCTGGCATACACGTCATTGGCAACAAATTATAAAAATGAATGAATAAAATGGTGAATTTGGATCATGATTGAACTGTATTCAGGTATAAGTATAGTAATAATAAACTTACACTGATCTCAAGGATAATTAATTACATATGTCGGGCACATTAGATTAATAATCACAGAACATTTTACAAATAGTAATGTTAAAACATATAATATTTTATTCGAATAATTAATCTTAAATGTCATTTCGTATATAAAAATAATATTATTGTAAGCTGGTAAAAATAATAAACAAAGAAATATTAATTACACGTTACAAGTATAGAACAAATATTTAAAATTGGATAATATTGGATTCGATTTAAATTACGCAATAGCTTCACCTAGCCAAAGCTAATGCTTATTGAAAAAAATTTTATGGTTAAAGCTCTTTAAAAGCGTTGTGGTTAAACTTTTTGACCAAACCGCTGAGGCGTTACGCTTAGGTTTATGATACTGTAACTGGAACACTGTGGTTTTGGATTTCGATAGCGCCAGTTTGTCAATTATAACTCACGGGGTGATTTTTAGATTAGACTTTCGGTGCATAAATAAGAACAGAGTATTATATATGGAAAGCTTGTCGATTTTTTCTGCAGTTTCCATTAATTGATAAAGATTAAAACTAATGATGTAGGTAGCCTTTGTTATATACAGATACTTTGTTATATATTATTAAAAATAAAGATGACTTCTAAAAATTACAATAAATATATATCAAACAAGTTTGTATGTCCGAACCAAATAAAATTTAAAAGTTTCCTTGTCAACAAAAAAACTTTTAACAAATAATAAATTTTCTTAAATTTATAGAATAAAATAAACGTCTGATGATGAAGTAGAAATCCTCTGAAATATATAACTTATTATACTTAAAAATAAAAATAATAAACAATAAACTATACTATATTCTTTATACAATATACTTTGTGTAATTAATTAAAATTTTACAAAACCAAAAATTTTAAACTAAGTGTCAAATAGTCCAAACCAAGCATAAACAAGAGTACGTTATTTTAATAATCAGAACCGTAATTATGATTAGCTAATATGAGGACTATATCGTGGTCGAAATACATTTTATAGTTCCAAAAATGAATTTACATAAAACTAACAACGTTATAACGTATAGCCTATCAATAATGTATTAATTGTTATTATTATATTGTAGATATAACGATTTCGTGTTGACCTAGTTAACATTAAAGCTAAAAAATTTTCTTATGTACAACTAATTTGCTTCGATTATCTTGATTATAAAGAAACTTATTTTTATTTTTACATTATTCAATCATTCATAACCTGTGGACATACTAAAGGGATTAAACCTATGAAAGTATTAATTAATGAAAGTTTTGTAAAATTTTGTAATTCTAGCACTTTTTGTGGAAGGTATAATAGTAAGTGAAGTACACTGCCAAAAATGGATATTGAACTTTGTCATGATGAATATGATGGAAAATATCATGGACAAACCGATATATTAGAAATGAAAGTTATCAGAAGATTCCAAAATGTCGAAATATATAGAAATTGAACCATTGGAATTTGTTTGTTTGTTTGTTTTTTTGTTTTTTTTTTTAATAAAACACATTCAAAATTCCCACTTATAACTTAGACACAGAAGAAAACTTATAACAGAAGAAAATCCTTAACTCTTGAATAACATATTTATAAACGAATATTTGATACCTTGTCTCCGTTTCTTAGAAATTGAAAAAGTAAACACATTGTTTTATGTTAAAAAGTATTTTTTAATAATTTCTTTTTTTTTAATTCTCATTTTTGTTCCTTGCAACTCTATAACTGTTACAATGGATTTAAAAACCGACAGAATAGAAATTGTGCTACCAATAATTTTCCATCCTGTATCAGACTCCGGAAGCATTCGGTTAAACCAATCCAAATAAAAACATTTGAAAAGAAAATAACAAATAACGATTTAAAAAAAAAATATTTCCCCTTTCATAGAATTTGGATTAAAAGTACCTTTTTTATAAGATTTTAGTTTGTTTTACCCCTGCTCGTTGTAATTTAAGGACAATACATTCGATTAAGATTCGAATAATTGGTGGAGTTGTAATATTTAATTCACCATTTAATATACCTAAAATACTCCTTGCTGTTTTATAAAATTAGTCCTTTAATAGTCCTTTTAAATCAAAATACCATAAACGCTTGTATTTTTAAAAATCGTTTTTTTTCTTTAAAAATTAACCACAGTGTTGACGTTATATAAGTTTAATTATAATAAAATTTTCTGTAAAATATTCATACATCATTACAAAGTGTTGGCTTTGTGGCTGGGAAGTATTTATATTTATCAGAAAAAAGGGGGTTGGGGATATTTTTTCCCAGAGGAACCATGAAATTGGAAATGGAAAGAAAATTAAATATATTATTGGTAATGTAGTGAAAATTTTATTATATGATAACTTTTGATAGAAAATTTAGACCTAAACGGATTTAAGAATTATAAATTGTTTACTAAGCATCTTGCTTGTTTATAAACATGACAATTTGCCGTGTGACTTATCTAATTAAATATTAAGTAAAGTGTAATAACAATAAATATAATTACATTATGAATGGTATCTAAATAAATAAAAATTAATAATAATCATTATATATAATAATAAATAAGTAAAAGTTCATAAATATAATAATTAGTAAAAGCGCCATGTATTATAAATTTAAATACATTTATATATACATAAATAAATACAATTTAGTATTATAAACAGAGTCATAATAAACATGTAGAAGTTATTTAAAAAGAAAGATATTTTGACAAGTGTATCACAGTAATAATAATAATACTATTAAAATTATTATACACCACTAATCACACTGGTCAAATTATTGTTAAATATGTAATGAAATCAAATTACAGGTATTATAATCAGTTTAAGTTTTGATTATTATTTTATTATATTTTAAAATTACAACGTATCCATGCGTTTTGATAGCAAACCACTAGTGTGTAGTGTTCGTTGTGGTTTGATTATTAGCTATCGTTGCTTGTGTTAGGGACTAGGTGGCAGCAGATACTCTATACTTAATGATGTAGTGAATGTTTGATTTTTTTTCTATAAAAATTTATTTAGGGTAAAGAAGTCAAGGGTGAAAGACATTACTAAAACAAATTTGTATTATTTCAAAACTTTCTTAGGTCTCGTAACTTCAAAATTTAAAAGTCAATTCAAATAGAAGAAAATTTTCACTTGCCATATCTACGTCAAATCCGACGGCTTTGCATTGATTCACTGCCACCAATGAAGTGAACGAAAATTGGTTTTTGTACAAAAATCCATAAATCATAATTACCGATTGTGTTACTAATCCAAACGATTTTGAACTGTTTGGGTACAATTTGTATTACAAAAGAAAATTGTATGATAAATGAAAAAAATCTAATACCGTCGGTAGAAGACGTTTAGAAGCCACACGGCCACGACAATCTTGCTTTGTTCTTAGACTGTTTTATGTTCTTAATAATTTAATTGCTTGTCATAAAAATTTTCTCAATTTTTGTAATAATCAAATTCAGAAAGTTCAGGGTTTTATAAAGTATTTTTCGAAGGATAATTCAATGTTTTTATTTTAAAATTTACAAGTATGAAAAATGATAGTTTTTCTTTGTTGAATCATGTTTGCGCATTTTTATAACTGATACTCTCAAAAGTTCATATTTTTTCCGAAATAAATTCAAGACTTTTTAAAGGAAAAAAAAAAGAAATACACCGGCCGTCATTTTTATTAAAAAGTAAATTTCGATTAGAATATTTATCAAACATCGTTAATTCTTATTCTGAATAAAATGTTTATTGGTATGAAATTGTTTATTTGTATATCTGTGATACGATGTATCACAATGATCATCAGGTATAAATAAATGGGCGTTAGGTCATAAATCTAGTCTACAGTATATGAATAACACAACTGGTCGTAATTATTTGCTGATCAAAATAGGAATGAAATCTTTAAATTAGTGTAATTTAGTGTATTTATGAACCAAATACAATTTTAATAAAGTATGTTTGTTTTAAAGCAAATTTTTTATTTGTTGATAATTGATTTTATTTGTGAGTTGTAAAATCATTTTTGTACTTAAAATAATAAAATTTGAAGACTACGAGATCAATCAAAAGTACTAGCCGCAAAATGATAATCAATTTAAAATGAAAAATGGATATTTAGTACTTTTGATTGATTTTTTGATATCGCTTAAAATCTTATTTAGACATAGGTATCAGTCTGCCGTTTTAAATGATATCTCAGATTATAGGCATACAATTGTCAAATGATTGTAAGTTTAGTATTTTTAATCAACTTCCAAACAAGACGTGATCAATTCTACCTGTATGTATGTAACAAAATTTGTGTAATAATTTTTACAATAAAATATTTTACAAATAACTTTCTTGTGACTAATTATCATTCACAAATCCAATATGATAAACGCCAACTTTGGATGAGAGTTGGTCACAAGGAAATGCTTTGTTTTTTACTTTTAAATCTATTTTTTCAGTCGGTTATATTTTTTTTAAAATAATTTTTATTAGGTTTAAATTAGACCTGTAAATTCAAAACATTACAGAAACTATTTTTAATGATTTCTCATAAAATCGGAATAACATTCGAGAATCAATCAGGAAACACAAAATTCAATTATTTTTACAATTCAACCTAAAGAACATTGAAAATATGTATAATATTGTTAAATCAGGTGAAACAGAATAATATTCAAAAGCTTAACAACGACATAAATATTTTAACTGTAAGTTCATGTAACCAGAAAGTTAGAAAGTCTCTTTTTCAGCTTTTTCGTTAAAATATTAAACTGGGACTTTAATAACGAATTGATTGACTCCATTCACAAAAGTCGGTGCTTTAGTTTGACCGTTACGGTGGAAGAAACGTATATACATACATTGGACTGCTTACCCATTTTTCAGTATTTTTTGTCATCGGGTAAAAAGAAGAGAATTTTAAATAAAAGTAATAAATATATAATTGAAACATTTGGAACAGAAAAACTAAACTCAAGCAATTTTTAAATTTTTCATTCATTTGATTATTCCTGTCCTATATAACATGATTTTATGGTATTTTTACACTTGTTAAATATTTCAAAATAATTATTATATATTTTCTTTATTTTTTTGTTTTGTTTTTAATTAGATTTTTTACGTGTTATTAGTTAAAATATTTTTAATTATATTCCAAAAAAAAAAAAAAAGATACAAAATAGTCAGTCACCAGAATATGAATAGATAAGGTTCATTTTATTAATTATTACTAATGAAATTGTATAAACATACAATTATTTGAAGCTACATTTTTATACATATTTTTTAGTTTTGTTTTCATCATTATCCATTTTGTGTCTTCATTAAATTAATTAATTATTAGTTGTAGGTATTTAATATCACATAATTTCTGTCATTTGAATTATAAATGATATTTTACATAATTTTTTTTCTCTTCTAATATAATATTATTTTGAGTATTTAGATATTTATTATGAAAAAAAAATGTTTTTCCACATTTATCTATCGCACAAAAATGAGAGCATTATAATAAGAACAATCACTAATATTATATACATCAAATATTTTTTAATTAAAAAAAAAAATCAAAATTTAATTTTATATTTAGAAATATTTTTTCGTGAAAAACTCTTTGACACTACCGCCGATTACATTAAAATTGTACTAAATTTCATAGTATTTGGATGGTTGATTATTGAATTTTTTGGGCGTAAAAATTAAAAAAAAAAAAAAATAAAATGTATATTACAATAAACATTGTGTTATTTTTGTGTCAATTCTCCATAATCAATCTTTGATACTAGATATGACGATATAAGTATCGATTTTTAAGGAAACCATCGACATTTCAGTTTAACTATAAGTTAAAATAAAATATCGATGTATCGATATAACACTATAATTCACAGTAATTGAGTAAAATAATTATGGATTGTAATTACTATTTATAGTTGTAATTTAAATTAATATTACTACTATCTTACATGTAATAAATATATTTTATGCGCAAAATTATAAAGAGTTCCAGTAATATTTAGTTAAAACGAAGAGGAATATCTTAATTGAATTATTTATTGCATAAATTAATAAAAATTTATTGGTATTTTGTAAAAACAAACATTCAATAGCACTTACTGCAACAGTACCTACAGCAACAGTAGGAAAAATGATGATAGATAATAATAATATAGTTACATTATTCTGATAAAATAATGAATTTAGTTACATTATTAATCCTTACGACTCTTAACATTTTTTAATTGCGGCACACTTTTAAAAATTTCAAAAAATTGACGCTACACTTTAAAAAAATTAACTTACAAATATACACATACATTTTTTGTTTTTCTTAGCACTTGTAAAAACTGGTGTCACAATTGCAGCATACAAATGTACCAGGGCACATTGGTTGAGAAACTCTGGTCTACACTTTACACTGGTTTACGAGTGATTGCATTATGATTAGTGCACCAACTACTTTTTTTAAGAAAATTTTAAAAGAAGCCGTTTGTCCTATATAGAGCACGTAAAATTTAACGCCAGTAAAAAGCAATCTTAAAATTAAACTTTTTTCTTCTTGTTATTATAGATAGATATCTTAATTACAAAATATAAAAACAATTTGAATTGTTCGTTGCCCGAGAATAGATAACTTAAAATGTGCATTGTATAACTTTTCATTAAAATAATCATTTTCTTCGATGGATTTTGTATTTCTTGATTAATATTAACCAAATAAATATATTTATTTATCATGTTTTTATGCCTATAACAAGCATACTTTTGGCTATAAATTTTAAAATAGATTTTTCTCTGTGAACTTTTTTATACTAACGTAGTAAATTAACAAGATGAGCCTTTTATTTTTTACATGTTTATTTCATCCCAATAAGATTTTTCAGTACGATGTACCCTTAACGGTAAAGCCATTAATGAAAATTGGAATACACTAGTAATAGGTTTCTTTATATAAAGATCGATATTAGTTGTTCGAAGTATTAGTTGTTCAGGATTAGGGTCCCAATGTAAATTTGACACATGTTCAATTCAAAATATTAAAAATGAAGGCATAATAGTAAAAATGAACATCCAAATAATTTCTCTTAAAATCAGTAAAAGTTATATTTATTTTAAAATCAATTAATTGAACGAACGAAGTGAAATCTATAGTACAACTTAACGATTTTGCATTTCGTTTGTCTTGTTCAATTTTGACGTACTTTGCTAGACGTATTAATCAGACTCATGACTTAATTTATTTTGGAAATTTTTTTTATATAAATGGAAAGAAGGAAAGGAAAGTTTTGGAATTTCGTTTGGAAAAAATTTTCTTTTTTCTAATAAAATATTTTATGAATAAAAAATTATTTAGTAACAGATTTTGAACACCGGACCAGCGAAAGCAGATTTTCTCACTAGGCTACTATATCTACTCTGTATCCATACACTTTTTTTTTTTTTCATACATATAATTTTGTCATTAAATATATTAATTTGCTTAACTAAGATTATGTTTTGGATTATGTTAAATATCTTCTAAATTTTGTGTACGTATTATTTACTTCTGAGTGAGGTCTACAGTTCACAGAACTAATAGTAAAAATCAAAGTAATGATAAATGATAATTTTGAATATTCGTGATAATTTTGATTTTAATATGTCATGATGCTTTTAAGATGAAATATGACCAGGTCATTTGATCTAGCGGATTTGTGTTTAAATAATTTGTTTAACAGTTTAAATAATATTTATTAAAAAATAAAATGATAATTATTAACGATTAGAAAAATGAGTATTTAAATATTGATGAAACTAATTGCCAAGCTATTTTATTTTATTTTAAAATCTTTTACTAAACGTTCGGAAATAAGAAATTGATTTTTTTGTATATTCACGTACCGATAAATAAATAAATACTTAGCAAATGCACAATCTTGATATGAGATTGTGACGAATTTTGAGATGCTTAATTTCATTAAATTTTGATAGTTATTTTTTGAGTTATTTATGCGTGAAGATTGAAATAAAGGCAATAAATAATATGCATTGCATTTTCGTATGTCTTTATTATAAATGTCTAAATATTTTTTATTATAATTTTTTTTATTATTAATTTTAATATAATGAATGAATGACATTCTTTAATGAAAACATTCTTACAAACTAAATTTTGAAGATTGAAATGAAAAATTAAATACGTGGTCTAGGTGCGTCCCACAAGCCACACACGACGAATTACCCAATGAGGATAACAAAAAAACAGTAATTTGTTTATTACGTATTTTTTAATCCTTAAATCGGCTCGAAAGATTTTTGTTAAAAACAAGCATTTTTTTACTTTTGAACTTCGATTGTAGCATTAAAATGAAATGTAAATGCTACTACTCAACTTTTATAACAATATGAAATGCAAAAATATACAATTGAGTCATTTGTAAAATAATATCGATTTACTTCAAATATTATACATAATTTTAGATTACAGAAAAAAAAAAGCATGACATTTGTATATTAAAGTAAAGAACATAATCCAACAAATACGATATTTTATGTTTTATTTTCAAAGCGATAACGATTTGTAGGTTCTTTAACGATGAAGTTTGTAAAACATGAAGGTTCGTGAAAATACGTTGTTAAGACGTTACTTGGTTGTTTACTTAGTTGTCAAATATTTTATGGTATATTTATAATAAAATTATCTTGAATAGGCATTAAATTTTAATTGAAGTTTCAAGTTTTAATAATTAATAATTTCAAAGATATAAGATTCCATATTTAAAATATACATATAACACTACACGTAATTTTTTTAATTGGACAGAAAACTTAGAAAACATAATATAGAGCAAAAGAATGTATTGTTTAAATACTGTACAAAATAGTAATGATTTTAATAATATTTGGTTCATTTTTTTGTAGCACTGTGCAAATGAAAGGAGAAACGAGGTGTGACGCTATGTCTGACGTAATTCGGAACTATCCCGATGTATACCTATGTGAAATCTTCATACAAAACGAATGTAAGAATGTAAAGCCAGACAATCTATTGATTACCGAGTACTACAAACATTGGTTCAGTTTTAGGACAAGGAATGTATATAATTTATACTAAGATGAAGTACATATATATTAAAAAAGTGAAGGTAACAAATAGTGCTAATTGTTTAGGTACTCGATGTATGGTTGAGTGAAAAATGTTTGAACTATGTTTAATCATTATAATTAATAAAATATACTCAATATGTAGTGCATACAGTTAGACATATGGAGACGAATCTAAGAAGCTTACGAAAAAATGATCTAAATATAGATTGCTTGTAAAAAATAAAAAAAGTTGGACTCAACGGACCGAGTTTTCTGTACTCACTTTAGATCTAAAAGATACCACTAAAATTGCTGCTCTCAATCTCGTTTTTGAGCAATCTTGATGAACGACATGGATATATTGGAAGTTTATAGGTCAAACTACTTCATTCAAAATAATTTAATCGGTCAGATACAAAAAAATTTTCTCGATTTAATAAAATAATCGAGTTATTTTTTTTGTCTGTGATTTCGATTCAATTACCTTTAAAGGTATAGTTTTACTATAAACTTCAAAAATAACATTCAATTTGTCTCGGTTTTCAATCAGTATGTCACGTAATTTAATAAAAAAAAACGATTCTTCTTTCAAATAGTAGTCTTGTTATCTTAAAGAATTGTGTAAAATTCAAGCTAGATTTTGCTTTTGAAGAAAACCTGCCAACCTAAAAAAGTGCAAAACTAAAGTGTGGTCAAAACACCTAGAAAATTGGAAAACTCAAAGGCTCTATAATCATGGCTGTTAATCGAATTGATCTAGTGATAGTATTATATATATATTGTACTATTTAATGGAACAATTAACAAAAATCAAACCATCTCTTAGTATCTCCGTATAAATTAAATGTTAAACATCGTTTTCAAGAACGATATAGAAACGAAAACAATCTTTGATAGCTTATAACTTTTGTCTTTTTGAATCAATTTTAATTTACTTTTAAGATTTGTTATGGTATTAAGCCTAGTGTCAAATTTTAATATGAATTATAGCAAATTTCGTTTGAATGCGGTATCCAATTATAACTTTATACTTACATATGGGTTCACATAGGTACAATGGACAATGATAGCAGACCATATAGTACTATTGTATACATTTTTTTTTTTTTTTTCATAAAATAATTCTAATAAGTAAAATAACTCCTTGCCATCATGAAATAAACACAGAATTTAATCAAACAATTTTTATTATTTCTTTTGATCTAACTACCTTCATACACTCTAATAACATTAAAAAAATATACATTTGTTGTTTGTTCATAGGCGCCATCATACATTTTTATTTTATTCCAGAAAATTAATGAATCTTTTTTGTTTTTTCGAACTAAATTTTTTTCGATTGACTGTCATTGTTTTCAAACATTTATAAAAATTATGTAAAAAAAGAAGAATACTTTATTTTATTTATAAAAGAAATTAACCGCTTTTTATTTTGTAAAAAAACATGTCGTAAGTAAAATCACTTTGTAAGAAGAAAAAGTAAATAAGCTGGTTGATTGGCAATAGGGTAAAAAAAAAATTGATGGATGAGCGAAAAGTAAACATTTGTTGTTTGTTTTATTTATTGGAATTTTATTTTATTTTATAATTTTATATAAAATACAAAGTTTCTTAGTTCATTTTAGAATACTTAAATTTCGTTCAAATAAATTAACAAGGTCGCTATTGAACAATTTTTGAAAAGAAAAACTGTATTGACGTATATTTAAAGTGTTGAATGTCGTTTACATTTTTTATTTTAGCCAACAAACAGGTAAAGTGATTTCTAATTATTAATATTATTTTGTGAATATTCTATTTGTTGTTGTAAATATAATTTTATATTTTTTCGAAGGCAATTCAAAAGGCTATAAATCCAGTGATCAAATCCAGTCAACATTTGCAACACTACGTTAAATGACAATTTACGCGTTTGTAAACACTTAATGATCAAAATGAAATAAATAGCTTTCAAATACTGATTTGTAGTAAAATAAAATTTGGTTTTCTTATTTGTTGAATCAAATTTGATGGGACTCATTGAATAATATAAATAGTCAATTAATTTAATAGGGAGATAAACTCATCTTCCACCAAAAATAGTATTGTTTTAATCAACAAAATAAAAAAAACACAGACATAGCACCAATTCAGTTTTCATGCCATTTGATTTCAAAGCGCTCTGCCAGTGTCCCAATAATTGATGCAATTAACGCTTTAGAATAGGCTTCATTATTGGAAAGTTAAGTGCAAACAATACGTGAAAAATTTATCAAAAAAACAGAACCGACTTCCAAAAAATGGAATTCTAATTAAAAATTAGTTTTTAATAAAATGAATACTTTTACAAATAATTTCCTTGCAACCATTGCCTTTCCCATTACAACCAATCGAAGTCGGCGCCAACGAATCTAATCTTTGCTAACAATATAATTAGCAAATCGTAATTGGCCACAAGGAAATTATTTGTAAACATATTAATTAAAGAAAAATATTTGGGTTCTAATTTTTTTTTAAATATTTTTATTTTTAAAATGTGTAATTAAAATTCTAATAATAAAAGTATAACTGCATTTTACAATTAATTAATTATTTTCTGAGATTTTGATTTAAACAGCTCTGAAATATCGTTCTTTAAATATAATTTTAATCGATATCTTAAGAATTACTGACAAAATCGTTTAATTTTGGCATAATAATAGATTATCATAATCTGAATTTTGTAAAATTCTGAAACAAAATATTTTATTCTTATATATATTTACGATTTTTCAGAGGAAAAAGAAAACACTTTTTGTCCCCACAAAAGTATAAAAATTGGGTCTTTAATGACAATTGAATACATCGTTTGACGTTCGTTAAAGACAATTGGATACATCGAGAATCAGCAAAATCGATCCTTTGTGTTAAATGATCCATGGCCCAATTTTTATACCATAAAAGTCAGAACGACAATTTAAATACAACAAATTTTTGTTTTTTAAAAATTAACATTTTTTGTTTGTTGTTGTTTGGATCATTTTTTCGTAAATTGTTCAGATTAGCCACAATATCAGTTCAAAATTAGCTATTAAAATTAAATATATCCAATAAACAATATTACTAGATATGTATTTATAACTGTATGGACTGTATATTTAGGCTAATTTATGATATAATAGATAGATATCCACATTCAGTGAAAATGTTTAGTTGAGAAAACAGCATAAACACAATAAATAGTTCATATAGATGTAATATTTACAATAAAATAAATTTCTAGTGATATTGAAGATAAATAAAGAACTAATTGTAATTGTAAGTTTTAAAATGTATTTAACAAAGACAGATTATGTTATAAATGCAATTTATTTATAGGTTGTTAAGATATATATAAGTACTATGTACGTATATATTGACTATTGTCGTTCTATACTATTTTAAACATTAACGTTGCTATCTTACACGAAATTTATGTAGTTTTAATACATTTTGCACAAATCGTTAAAGATGGATAAGCCATATTAAACTTTAAGTTGAATCATTGAAATTAAATTACCTGTATTTAAGAATAATGGGCTATCGCTATAGAATTGAATAAAAAAAATTACACTTCACCGATCATTTATTATAAAAAATAGACTCAAGTACAAGTTTTTGAATGATTTTTTTCTTATCCTTTATCAAAAACGCATTTTTCATTTAAAAAAGTATGTTTTTGAATGATTTTTCACAAATAATTCAAACATCTTACATCTTTATGAATTTTTTATTAAAAAATTTCTATATGCATAATAGTAGCCAAATTATGGCTCGTTTAAGGTACCAATTCGATCGAAGTAAATTGTCGTAGTACCATTTTGAGTGTAATAATATAAAAATAATATTTCGGAAAAAACTCTTCAAACCTTTGGCGAAATACACAAGTTGATATTATAAAGAATGTTTTGAAGTCGAAACCTTAAACTACCTGAGTGATAATGAAAATAAAAACGTCTTAATATATTTTCGAAAATGTCGAAAAAATTGGTTTATAACAATAGTTACGTGATTTTTTCCTATCGTTTAGAAAAGTATTTGCAAGGAGAATTTAAAGGGCAAAAGTGATCCTCACACTTAAGTAGGAACTAAAACCCTTGATATCTCAGCTAATTTCCATGCTACAAAAATAAAAAATTAAAATATTGGTTGACAAAATAGACTTAATTTTTGAAGTGTTAATATCCACTATAATTCGTAAGCTAATGATTTGAATCAGGCACTTTTAGAAATTGAGTCATGTGAGGTTGTACACACAGTAAAGGTCTATAATTTTTACAGATCTAATCATCCCGTACTGTTTTTTTTTCGCATACAATCAATAATTTTTCGAAAGTTCGTGTAAAATTATATTTTTATTGATATTAAGTTTCGAGTCATTTCGAGGTAATTAAACCAATGATATCAAATTTCTTTGATTACTAAGTTAGTCTCACGTTTTTATAAGTGATACTAGTTTTGAACATCGTGTAGGACATTAATACCAATATAAAAATAATTTTAAGTTTTTCGTAATGTTAACATTATAGAGAAGTACAAAATATGGCGTGGATTACTTTTTTTTATGTAGTACGCGGTATAGCTGTGTGAAAACAATGGCACACCATGCCAAGACATTCTACTGTTTCGTTTGATGTTATACCGCAACTGGAAGCTATATAATACTAACAAACACATACTCAGAGACTCAGCATTGACAAAGTTGAAAATCAAGAAATGTATATATATAGGGGATACTGTGGTAAGATAGAGCATACTGCCTTTTACGAATTACAAGAAACCTTTTCATACTAAAAGTTTATCTTTCCACTTTTAAACTGTCGTATACACAAACAGAAAGACGAATTTGCTACTTAGCTAATTTAAAAAATCTTAATTTTGTTAGTATTTACATTAATAATCTTAAGCGAAATAATACTAAATTTAATATATCCTCATATGAGCGGTAAAATACAAAACAAGTCAAATGTATTCTAAATTTAATAACGAGGATAAAAAAATATGGATGAAAGTCCTGCAAATACTGCATAAAAATGATATTTGATAAGACCCATTTTGTTCTTCATCGTTCAAATTTGGCATGCTCTTTGTTATGCTTAGGTCCTTTTATACCAACAAAGCGCGTATACACAACTTTAATTTATCTATAATATAAAAGTCGCAGTTTGTTTTTCAGATTTTATATCCTACCTGCAAATCGTTTATCTAACTGTGATAAAACTTTTTGCTCACGCTTGCACGTAGGTTATTGTAATAGTACATTTAACTTACTACAGACGCGCAAATGTATTTGAATAATTATTTCAGCAGTTATTGTATTTTATTTCCTGATTTCTCAAAATTGGCAATTTTTAATCAGCAAAAGATAGTAAACGACACATTTCATTATTATCTTCGAAATCGAAATTCTTTGGTGTTTAATTTGTATATAATCTGTAATCGTGTTCAATATTTTACCAAAAAAATGTACCTCTCAAACGTTCGTCACTTAGTAAATGAACCAGCGCAGCATGCTAAGATAAGCAAATTCGAGTTTCTCAAACAAACGAGAAATGAAACGAATGTATCATAAACAAATAGTAGGTACTTCCAATACGGCGGCAATAAGTTAATATTCTAAAAGCATTCATTCAATCGTTAGTTCCACGTAGCAGATTTAAAGACAATCATTTACTTTATGTTAATGAATTTTGTCTACATCTAATCACCTGATATCCCTTACATTGATACATTGCTTGATTTCTGTGTTAAAATCTTCTTCTGTGTGAGAAGAGTTTTGTGTTGTTCTTGTTATTTGATGATCAAATTACGCTACTAGCTTTAAATCTTTCGATTGTTATACATATACATATATAATACAAAGAGATGGATGAATATATGTCGTTTACAGAGTCCAACGACAATAACTTCGAGATAGATGATCATTTTGGTGTTGTCCTGACATTGTTGTTTTCGCCGTGTTACATATTACAATTAAACTTCAATGACGATCAATGCACTTCTCTTATCGGATATTAACCACCGAATGATACTTTTTGTATAGAATTTATACAAGATGTCCCAAAAAGTTCCAAAGTTGTTAGTGTGTATCTCTAGCTTTTATTAGAATCACTTTCAGATTTTATGCTTTTACTACATACTTAAGTAAAAATGTTACAATCACCAAATGCATTCAATTACATATTGTGGCACTTAAAACATTCAACATAATTACGCAGGGTCAATGTAAAACCCAAAAAACACACACACACACACATGCTAACTTAACCCTGAATACGCAGAAGTGTGTTAAGTTGATACAGAATATCGAACTGTAGTTTCGTCATTGGGCAAACGTAATAATAAAAATTACGCAAATTCGTTCTTAAAATTTATGAATCTAAATTCGATATAAATTTTTTAATATCATAAAATATTGAAATTTTGATTCAATCCTTCCTTTCTCCTTTGGCTCAAAGTATTTTTCTAGCTTGCAGTGAAGGGGTCTTGAGGATCAAAGATCGATACTAGATCACAATGTCTGTAAATTAACTTACTCCCGTTTCGAGCTCTGTGTCCGCATTCCCTCCCATCATTGAATCTTGTCAATTAATGTACTTACTTTTTCAACGACCTCAAATTGCCAGCTAGTACTCAATAAATTTATTTTGAATTTGGTTTATCATATTCTTATTTAATTAACGACTTGTACTCTCCAATCAAAACAATCCAAATATGAAATGTCTCAGTCAGTACGAATGAGACACATTGTAAATTAGTACGTGTATAGCTAGAGCTACTTTTAATTGTTTTTTGTTCCTATGTACTTTTGATCACGTTAAAGAGTATTTAAGACATACTTTAGTAGGTAATATTAAATACATGCTCAAACAAGTTTTAATAAAAACCAGTACCAATAATATATCGTTTCACTCTCTTGTTTTGCGTTTTAAAAGGGAGGTTATACACGATATATATATATATATATATATATATATATATATATATATATATATATATATATATATATATATATATATATATATATATATATATATATATATATATATATATATATATATATATATATATATATATATATATATATATATATATATATATTGAATCAACTCAGAAATTATGTTACTTAGAAAATGTGCGTTTATTTACTTGTTTTTTGTTTTTAATGAAAATATTTACAACATTATCAATTGACCAGTATTCCATATTAACACTGAGTATTTAAAAGTTTTATCTTTTTTTAATTTTCCGCGTTATGTTATTCATTGCGCTATATCAATCAAAATATGGATTTGCTTTGAAAAATAGTTTATAAAAATTGTAGGCTAGAGCTTATAAGGAAAGTACCGTTCGATTTCCAAACAGATATCTTCGTTTATTATCTACGTCTTAAAACATTTATTATCACGGTCATGAATTTTTTGATTCAGTAGGTATTCTCTTCAGTGATTTTTGGAGAGATGTTTTAAATGGCGTTGTTGACAGCACGGAATAATAACATACAAGATACTAAACTTAAGAGCAATACAAAATTCGAAAAATTCTGTGAGATTTGCAAATGGCGTTTCAAAACTATTCAATATGATTTTGTTACAAAGTATTTTTTAATCAATTAAATGTCAGTTTATTGTATATATTTTGAATAACAGGAAAAATTCAGGAAATTGTTTATACAAACATAATGATTATTTCAAGTATCATTCAAATACATTCATTAACAAAACAGGCTCAAATTTAAAGTAAGCCGGAATAGGTACAGTATGTATAAAAATTCTTTGTGTAATAGTTTTGCGAAAACTTGAAATAACTATTTTTAGGTTTATTGCGCCTGTCAGAAAACAAACAAAATAAATATAATTTATTTTTAGCAAAAATGATTTTAAAATTTTATTAATATTTTTGGCGACTCAGCAAAATTATCAAAATAAAAAATTGTACCTTCTTTTTTATTCAATATGACTGTTCAGTATCAAAACAATATTAAATCGTTAGAAACAATGACGCATCAATACTTAATAACTTTAAATAATAATAAAAAAAAGATTGTATTTTGTATTCAATGCTAAAGCTGTCAAATTCGACATATAAGCGCCATAAAATAAAAAATAGTTCTCACGCTAATACATTTTATTACAGGAAAAAAACAAAAGACGAAGAAACATATTCTTTGAACATTGACAAGCTAATCCATCCACAACACTGTACAATGAAATGTAAATTAAGATAATCAAAAGAAGGGGTCTTGTTGTTATTTTATTTTATTATTATTTTTACTTTACACAGATTATCACATTTAAAAAATCAATTTTTATTAAGGAGTTATGTCCGATGTTTTGACCATACAAATAATTCAATTGTTTTATTACTCTGACAACAATCCACCGTTGTACATTCGTTTTACCGTTTTGTTTATAAAATCAAAGTAACGTTTATTTTGTCATATTTTTTTGTATGTTTTCTTTTTTTGTACTGGATAAAATGTATTACATATTCTATGTAATTTATTGTAATTGTGGAAGAAAGATTAAGTACTTTCCTTTCACTCTGATATTTTTCACTGATGATATAACCAATGTATAATATGTATTCCGCCTTCCTTGGGATTCCGTACGCAGACAAGCAGATAGAAAATATCGCAAGCTGAATGATAGTTTTGTCGATGTTTAAGTAACTTTGAACCACCTACTAAGTTTTAATCAGATCTTACAAAATACGCATTAACAAAAATTTTTTACACACAAAATTTAAAAGGAACCTGATTAACCTATAATACCGTTAACCCAAAAACGTAAATATAACCTTGATTTTCAGCATGCAAATAATTTTTAATTGTGGAAAAGCTATAAATTTCAGTTTTCCATTTTCACGAAAATTTTATGTTTAATTATTTGAAATCCAGTCATTTGCAAAACTTTGTTAATGGGTTAAGACTCCAACATGAAATTATTTGAGGTTTTCAATCTTTCAAATTAATCATAATAATAATAATAATAATATTCATATGTCTGAGAAACACCCATATTATAATTTTTTTCAGTATTTGAGTCTTATTAAGCCCAGGGAGAGTATGTTCTAAAATCTTCAATTTAGTAGACTTGTGAAGAAAATTTAGACATATGCTATCGCTGGGCCACCCCACCCTTTCTAAAATCAAAATTTGACTATTATCAAATATATTAAATGAGAATGTTCAATTTGAAAGGTTCGATTGTGATGTTTGAGGAATACGCTAAACGCAAGCATGCGTAAACCGAGGTATAATGATTGTAGCCTGTACCGAAAACAAACAAAACAAACTCCACACGAAGTGAATTAAATTTTAATCTTTGTTTATTTTGTAATTAACTTCATCTTTTTAAACACACAAAAATTAATAAAACCCTCTTTTGGTTAAAAAATTTTCGATATCTGACATATTGTAAAAATTATTAATCCGAATTAGTTTTAAAAGTTTATGGGCCAAAAGGTAAATAATTTGGTGTAACATCAAACTCAGTCGAAAAGATCTGATACTATTTCTTAAAAAAGTCCTTCGATAGTAACAGAATCAGTTATAAATAAATATAAATATAATAATAAACGTAGATATAAATAAAAGACCGTGGTCAACGAGCCTTGATTTACCAGTGTAACCATATGTGTTCTTTAGTTTTGAAGATAATGGTCTCTAAGCAATAACAGATTTAACAATATAGTAATTGATCTGAACGACAGCTATAAACCGTTTGTTATATTTCTATATCATTTAAAACATGTTAAAATATGATTATAATGATTTGAAAACGTAAAATAATACGTTTATAATTATTTTTAAAATCGTAAAATACTCAAAATCATTTATTTATTTTATTTACATATATCTACGAGTACATAACAATAAAAATAACACAGTTAAGTTTAATATTTATTGTCATATAAAATATATTATTTTATTGTAATATAAAATTATCATCTTTTTTTTTTTTATATATACCTCCTAAGAAAGAAGGGAAAACGGAAATAACATTTCACTAGCCAGAGGACAGCGTGAGACCATCAAACTGTTTTATATATCGTTATATTTAAATATATTTATAGTCACCTTAATTTTTATGATTATTGTAATCGAATTAGTATAATATTATTATTGTTCATATTATTTTAGTTTTATATTAATAATTATATGCAATCATTTATTTTATTTTATATGCTAATTTTTACTGAGTATTATTAAATTTATGTGTAGGTGTGACGATTTTAAGTTGTTTTTTTTCTTGTATAAAAAATGTTTTATATCATTCTGTTTAAAATGATTATATTCTTAAAGGGAATATTCTTCTAATTGTAGTAATCATTTTACTATTTAATTTTACGAATACAAATGTTAATGATTTAAATCTAAATTCACTTTTGTACATCATGAACACATCGATGAATTTTTCGAAATCATTTTGGATGTTTCAACGTGTATGTTGGGAAAAATATGTGATCAACAGCTTACTTATTTCTATTAAAAAAATTGTGTGAGAATTTTTAATCGTTACAAAATTGAAAGATTGCATCTTAAGTTTCATCTAGCCCATCCAAGAGTGCAATTGAGCGCCATGTACTCCCGAAAAAAATTAATTATCGGATATCATATATAATAACACATTTAATGCTAACAAGTGAAATTCAGAAAAAGTTAATTTTCCGTTGCAAAACTACAAATGTATTTTATTTTGATTAATGAAGCTGATAATTTTTACAAAACAGAATAAATTTTTTAATAAGTAAAGGAAATTTTATGAAAAATTGTAGTAACTTTTATTGAGAAGCATGGAAGTACAAATTATAATAAATATAATTTACCAGGACAATTTATTGTACTGACTTGTGTTAAATTACGGGTGTGTCGCCATACTATTATTGACACACCCTTGATTATTTATTTTATCTTTGCCAACTTTTGAGTATATATATTTAAACTTCAAAGAAATGTTAAGTATTAATGTTCTGATGGCGTTATAAGATTGTCATGCTCAAAATATTACGGTAGACGAGTTTATAAAACCTTTTTCCTGTTGGAACATAGGAAAAATCCTCCTAATGATTTAGTTTGAAAAACCGAAGGAATGTGTTCACAAACCTGAAGTACTAACAAAACTTCCCTAAGAAATTAAAAAATAAGGAATGATATTTTCTTAAACTGACTCTCAATTCTTGACGAATTAAATTAGTGAAAGTTACCCATGAAAGTTTTTCTGCTTTGTATAATATCATATTGTTCTTAACTATGAATCGCCTAACAGACATTTTAAGCTTCACGGCATTTTCTTGTTTTATTTCCATTCTTTTTTTTTTGTTTTTTGAGACATTCTAACTATGAAATTCTATTTAAAAAATACTTCTTTTGGAAATCTTATTGTATCTATGTCTCCATCTTTGCAGTTTTATTTCCACAGTATGCAATTCAACATAAAACTATTCAATATAAATATCTACTATTATTATATTTTTAAAGTATGGATTTATAAATGTCCCTTTTCAGATAATACGTCCTGTTAATCTAAATTCCTTTTTGGTACAGTCAATCTGGATACCCAACGATCTAAGCTGTTAGATGTGTATTAGTATGCAAAATTCTTGTGTTTTTGAATTTTTTTTGCCTGTATATATATTTGTTTATTCTGTTTAATCTACGAACGTATATAGCAATTTTGATAAAATTGGGTCAACATATTTATCGCATTTATAAAGTAAGAAGTACCACTTATATCTATAAACGCTAGAAAGATGTATTTTATTTGGTAAAAGGAAATAGGAAAAGTGTAGTTTTTTTAATACATTCCCAATCTTAAAAAAAACGTCTAAAAATACCAACTTATTATCGGAATTTCAGTTTACCTCTGAGTGAGGTCTATAGTTTTCATAACAACAAGTTAAATAGAATTCATTTTATTGTATATACGTAGTATTTAAACAATCAACTTTGTTAACATTTTCAGCATTTATATATTGATTAAAAACTACCTTATATTATGAGTATTTAATAAACAAATAACCTCGAATTACATCCTGTAAAAATACACATGCAGTTAAAAGTGATTTATAATCTTTTAAATATATTATATTCTATATACTCACAATATACACAATCGAAATGATAAAATCAAAAATGAAAAACATAATACGATATTCTGATTACAATCAGCACCTACACTACACGTTCATACCATAAGAAAACAATTGTCAACTTAGTTGTCGTCTAGTTAAAAATTCAAGTAGAATCGGTTAGTGGTTACAAGTGATTTTATATTATTTTATTTATATTGTCTTGTTTTTAAATTTATTGTTGATAATTTTTCCATTTTTCATTCATTATAATAATAATAATAATAATCAAAGCCAATATCTTAAAGTCATTTTAATTTATTTATTTACCTTCCATTATTATCGTCCCGTCAGGTGGATTATAATTTATGTATTTAGCTATTTAAAAGTTATAAATAAAGTTTGTTATTTCTTAAAGCATTGTAAATTTTTGCATACTAATTTAATATCTATCCTATATGGGGACTTAATAAATTTAATCTAAGTATCTTAACGCTTAAAAATGGTGAAGAAAGAACAAATGATATAGGTTGGTATATCACCTCGTTAGTTTATTTTATCAATCAGTCTGTAATTACAATAACTCAAAAAGGAAAATTGAATATGGGTTGATTGTTTTATACAATATCCTAATCTTTATAGGCCAGGATCAAAAATTTTTGAAACCAAAAAAAGTTATAGTAAGATGAAACCTATTAGAAACGGAAGAGAATATATTAAGGGAAGTGGAAGGGGGTGAGTTTTTAAGGATAAAGCACGGTTTATCGCCATTTCTGGCAAAACTTCAAGTCTTATGGAAAAAGCTAAATTGCAAAGTTGTAGGTAATAAAAGGACTTACAACTTTTGCATTTATTTTAATTTTTTAATTTTTTTCTTTTACAAAAAAATATTTTTTACTTAATTTTTTGATAGCTTATTTTTATATTCCAAATATACTGTAATTTTTTGATTGAATTTTCGCTCTTTTTATTTCCTTCAACTTTACCATTTAACTTTTTCTATAGGACTTGTAGTTTTGCTGGAAACCGAGATCGACTGCAGCGGTGATGTATTCAAGCTTATCATTTTTCATAGCTTTATCAAAAACAAATGAGAATTCAATTGGCGACAGAAAGCAGCCTTATTTTACACCTATTTGGACAGAAAAAGTTTCCGAAAAATTTTGATTGATTTTCAAAACATGAATTTACCATTAGAGCTTTCATTTTACTATGATTTGATGTTGAAGATTTGTTTTTATATTATGAAAGAATTAGGAAAGTAATATTTTGTTATCAACGTGAAATTTGGATCGAAATTTACCGTGTAAAATTTAACTTGAATATATTTATGTATGGTTATAGATCTCTTGTATTGTTTTTTGAAAGATGCGTTTAGAATTTTAAAAAATGGTTCTTATGTTTATTTTTAATTTTTACAGTACATGTAATTTTGATTCCATATTACTGATTCTAAAATAAAATGAATAAAATATTAATTAAAAATCTGGGTTTTATTTAACATTTCTTCTAAATAAATTTTATTGAGAAATTCATTATTAAAAATTTTTTTTTTCCGATTTATAAATGGTTGTATGGTCATAATTTTTATCCGATATTTGTATGTAGAATATGTGAGAGTTTATAAAATAAATTCTTAAGTTTGTACGCTTAAAAATATTGGACGCATAATCAAAACTTAGTATAGATTCAAAGAATTAACTAATTAGTCCATTTTTGTCTGTCTATCAGTACGCTTTAGCGACCGTCCTTCATTAAGATAGTTCATATACGAAGAGATGGATGGCTGAAAAATAGAATATGACCTAAAATCTGATTTAAAGTTTGGTAATGAGCAAAATTAGTAAATAAGGTATCAAAACAAAAGAATTTGTTTAAATTATTTTTTTGAAACTGCTTAGATTCGCAAAAATTTTACAGCAAATTCAGATAATTATGGAAATTTATAATTATAATAATTACAATATATTCAGTGTATTTTCAAAATAGTAATAATTAAAAAAATTATTTTAATAGATACTTAACCATATGTCAGCGATATAAAAAATTAACACTATCATATTCATTTGTTTTAAATTAAACTGATAATGCAACTTATATTAATATATTTTTTGCTGATTTTGTTTTTAACCAAAATCTGTAAATAATCATTTTGATGTATTTAAATCAGTTATACTCATTCCATTTACATGAAAGAAGTACCTATATGACCTCCCATGATATAAGAATACAAAACTATTAAATCTAATCAAAATTTGAAGAAAAATTTATCAAAAATTTTTCAATCTAGGTAAATTACTGTACAATGTTTTTATAAACATATATTGGAGAATATTGTTGTAATACACATGAATTATAAGCGATTTGATTCATTTGTATTAGAAATATTTTTAGTGTGCAAGATCGTACATATTATGCATATGAGAATGTAGTAAGGCCAATAATAATAATTTCATGTATGAATGAATATTGTGTTTGGTAGAGTGAATAGGTTGCGAACTTTTGTTACATGCATGTAGATATCTGTAATATAGGTTTATATACGTTATTCAGAAATATTAGTAATTTTAGATGTCGACATATATGAAACTCTTCAATGATTGACAGCCCAGCATTTTTTCACAAGCAATCTGTTTATAGAACTAAATATATAATTAGTTATCGAAAAACTTTCATGTAACATATTGACGATTATACAAATTAATAGAATTTAAAGAACTAAAGGTTTCAAAATATTATTTAATTCATTAAACGAATATTTCGAACTTTTTTCCAAATGCAAAAATGGACCAAAAAAAAAGTAGGATGTCGCATAGTAAGTTCATTTAAATGGTTCGGTTGGTTGTTCAAGTTGTTACCGGTAACACAGCCACCGAATTAGCATATAGGTAATAACATTTTTTGAACATATCCGTATATACACTTGTACATATATCGAATGAATGGTCACATAAAATCGAAACTTGTTTGTTTTCAGTAAATGTTTCATATTTAAGACTTATCAACAATAAATTGACAAATATTTCATAAGATACCTTATTTAAGTCTCGAAGAAAAAGCACTGCACTTCAAATTAGAGTGTTTAGCAAACAAATATTTTTGAATTCGGTATTTTTAATTGACCGTACGAAATGAGGTTTATAGTATAACTAGACAATATTGCATTTCGTTTATCTGTATCTATCTATGTTTGTTTCGCTTCGGTTTTGACGAAGAATAAACTAAAAAAAGAAAAATAAATAAATATGTTTCGAAAGCTGGTGGTCACAACATTAGGCTACTGTACTATGTTTTTATAAACTATTTTTCTTAAATTATTTAATTAATACATAAGCTATTTTATTTTTTGGCATAAAATTTAATTTGTCTAAGATCATGTTTTGTATTGTGTCAGTAACACAGAACTACTAGTTAATATAATAATGAGGTATACAGTTCACAGAGGTATACGAGTTAATATTTTTTAGTTATTTTAAAATCTGAAGTATTGGAAACTATGTGCGTCCTGCATTTTTGAAGCTCATTGATATTTTGTTAAATTCTTAATTTTTAACAATTATGACCTGACCAATCAAATGAAATAATCTTTAATAATTTTTCAAGATCTTTGTAAGTATTATTTAGTATACGTTCTAATACTCATCTATTTCTATTAGAGGGATCAATGACAGTTAATTTATGGCTTGGCCGAATTTTGGGTTGAATATTTCATCCGATATTTGAAGTGTGCGTTTCTATCCTTTAACTAAAAAAACTATATTTAATATGATGAAATGAAGGCCAATAACAAAGTCAATATCTGATATATTGCTATATTCTGTTGATATTTTTATTTCAATTATAGCATTTCAATAATCTTCTCTATGTGAACATACATAATTGTGACCACAATTGACATAATAAAATAGGTGCGGCAATATATATGTATGTATACGAATATATGTATGTACCACTCAGAAATCTTCCATGCTCGGTTGCACATACAATTGTTTTCGACTTTTAACCGGAAGCAGACTCTTTGAAACGTCGCTATGGTAGTAGATCGTTACGTTATATATATTTATATAACAACGTTTGTTCGTACAGTCGAGTTCCAAGTAATATATAGGTTCAACCATATATTATACCATTTTAAGGTCACAGAGTACTGTAACTTTTATATAGATTAAATTGGGAAATTTTTATAAATTATCAATTCGGCACAGCAGCTATTCTTCTTATTTCCGAAGATATTGTAGGATTTTGTTTGCTTAACATTTTCCTAAGTAAGAATGCCTAGCTAGCATAAAACTCTTTTGGATAAATATTTTTTGTGTTATTTGTCCGCAAAAAATATATAATGCTTATTAACTTAGAGAATCTTGTATAATAGAAACCATGCAGGTCTCTATCAAAATCATTCACTCAATTATTAGGCAAACAATAATTTTGAAAAGCCGTTTTAAAAATTTTAAAAAGTTTTACTATTTGAAAGGTACAGTGCTAAAGGAAAGCTAAGTTTTAATTTCATGTATTTTTATTCATGGAAACTTGTTTGAATATCGAAATCAATTTTCAACTAACTTAAACAATATGTGTTTTTTAGTGTCATAATTTTATAATTTTATGCCTTGCAAGGTTACCAGTCACCAAACATTTTTTGCAAATAATGTTAAAAAACTAAACACGTCCTAGATGGATATTTAATTATACTTTGGCTATTCAACGTTGTTTACAGTATGATTTTAATGCAAAAATTATTAAATATATTTTATAAACATCATGACATTTTGAAAGTATAAAATAAATTTTTTATACTTAACATATATAATAGAATATGTAACAAACCAACTTTTGGAATAGAAGTTCATAGATCCACTAATTAGTCTTGTTCTTTTTTAAAACGAAGAAAGATAACGGGTTGAAAATATTGATAAAAGTCAAAGAAATAAAATGTTTATTCTTTAAAAACAAACAAGTTTTATTTGACAAATTTTTTCATAAAATGTTTGAATTCGTTATAATTCTAGCTCAAAATTAACTAAGATAATTCAACTAGGATAGCTCAAATTTAACTGTATACATTCGATTTTAAGAGTATTTTATGAATGGTAATGATGAAAAATAATTTAAAAATTGCTACCCAATCATATGTCGAGTGTGTCAATTATCTCTGTTAGTTATCGTCACATATTGTAAATTATTTTGCTTCGTATCTCTTGTACTACAATATGTTCAGATATATTTAGGAATATTCATAAGGCTAGAACTGGAAAACAATTGATTCGTTTCGTTTATAGTTCAGTACAATTTTAATGTGTCGTTAGGTGAATAGGTATTGCGAATAACGAATACCGGTTTTGTTTTTTTACTTTTATATTTTTTATTTTCGATTCTTGCTACATTATAGTTCGACGCATCAATAAATTACATTATTTTCCTTTTCTAGAATGTTCTACGAATTAATAATTTGGTTAAAATTTTTATTTTGTAAATAAATATCTTATAGTTATTGTTATTTTATTTTATTTATTTATTTTTTATTACTATAAGTGAATCTAAATAGTATTAAAAAAAAATATATTTTCTTTAAGCAGTATCTCGAAAATTGACACCCAATCATTAAATAATTTTTATTTTTGATTTTCTTAGACCTTGGTTACTCTACTCTAATTAATTTTTCCTATTTTTGTTGATTTTTAAAGTTACTCATCAAATTATATCCTATCGTGAACAAAATTATAACAATAAAGCTAAATTTGGTCAGAATTAATATTATTAGTGGGTAAAACTTATAATTACTTTCGGTATTAGGGGTCTGTGTCGAAATTAGTTTGGAGCTCATGAAGCTCACTGGGTTAAATATGTCTAACGAGAGAGCTAAGGATGGTTATAAATTATTGTTAATCTATGATTAAAAATGGATAATATATCTCTTTCACAAACACTTAATGTCATGAGAAATTTTTTGATTTGAAAAAAATCTCCAGAGTAATGGTTTATTCTTCCGAAAGAAAAAAGTAGACTAATAGTGTTAATATTTTACTAGTTTTATTTTAATAAATACATACGATAGGTACGATTCTCATGTAACATCCATGTATAGAACAAAAAGCTGGATATATTTGGTCTAGAAATGTACTTGTTTTATCGAAAACAGGAGATGTTTGCAAAGTAATTCTATGGGGTTTTTTACTGTAAACATATAGAATATTACTTTAAAATTATGGCAAAATGGAATTTTCGATAAAAAAAAATATTCATTCAAAGCAAAAATACGGAAAACTATAGCTGTGACGACATAAACTTTCCATTAACTACATATTTTACTCCTAAATATTGCTTATGAGAGACCAGTTTCTGTACGAAGGTAGAGATAAATGTTTATTTTAAAGGCTTGTTTCGCTTCTTTCATATCTATAACTTTTTTTGTTTAATTGATATCTCGTTTACAGTAAAAAAGTAC
Source organism: Chrysopa pallens (assembly GCA_020423425.1). Lineage (NCBI taxonomy): Eukaryota > Metazoa > Arthropoda > Insecta > Neuroptera > Chrysopidae > Chrysopa > Chrysopa pallens. The sequence goes on along the minus strand of CM035595.1, from coordinate 35,860,005 downwards.
AATATCAAAAATTAAAACTGAACTTTCTTCACGATTAGGACATATAAACCTCTTTTTTTAAATGACTATATGTCCGAAACAGTATATCTGATTGACTTTGGATATAAGCTGAAAAATTACATTTTTCTTTAGCAGCAACCTCACTTTGTTTTCGCAGTTATCCTTTTTTTCGATTATTGGTAAGTTAAAAATCAATTTTACGGAACAATCGATTTTAACCAGATTTTAATGTATAACAATTTCATACATAAACCAACAAAATATCATGAATACAGGAATTAATCGGTGAATATAAATTGAGACGATACTGAACACCATCTGAATATTTACTAAAAATAAATATCCGTTCAGTAGTTTCGGAGTTTATGTGCGTACGCCTGAATGATTACGGAACACGAAATTGACAGGAAGATCACTTGACAGAAACTTGTCAAAGAAAGATCTATATAATAAATATTGAAATTCTTATATAAAAAACCTGGTTTCGATTTGGATAGACTTAACTCAGAAATAATAATTATGCGAATGCGTTGAGACCCTTCTAACTTTTTGTCGATCAGACAATCAGTCAAATATCTCTCTTTGACAGACAAGCTACTTAAGTCTAATTTTCCACTGAAAAAATAACATCTTTAATCCGGTTTCCGAAATCCGATATATGTTATTATAAATATTTTGGCTTGTATGCATAATTAGCCATTTTACAAATTTTGTTAATTTTTCCTCTTTTATTTTGAAGGATCTCTCAAATAAAATGCAAAAAATTCTAGTATTACTCAACATTTTTATTTACAATGCTTCCTGTGACATTAACACTTTGCAATCATCAAATTTTTTTCAGTATCTGTATATAGAGGCAATACCATAGTCAGATAGTGTTAATACTTGAGTACTATAGTAAAAAAGAATACAAAAAGAATGCTGTAATTGTTGATGACAAGAGAGCCACACTAGATAATGTTTCCCGGATATTTAAGTGTAACTTTATAATATACATAAATTATATAGTATATATTTAATAAAATGCACATACAAGCAACATTCATACATCGTTGAAATTTCCTTAAGTAATAAAAATTGTAAAATTGATTTAATCTAGTTTAATCGTTTTGAAACACTACCGTTTATTAAACACTCACTGCTATACTAAAGGCTTTAAGGCTGCAGGTATATTTAATAGAATTATATAGTAACGAAAAATCATCAAATGTGAGTTGAATCTTCAGAATTTTACTCTATAGTATTAGTTCAATCTTAACAATAAGAAATGTCGACCTGGAAAGTTAAATTAGTTAAAATCTACACGTATGTCTGTCTTAACAGTATTGAATATCCTCAATACATTTTTGTAGAGATATACAGAGAGAAGTTAATAGAAATAAAACAAAATCAATCAAATTCAGAAATGCATTTACATATTTGTAACGTAATTTGTGACATAATGATAATATAGGTATATTGTATTTTTGAAATATATAAATCTTTACATTATTCTTCATTATAATTATGATTGTAGTATAATAGCCAATATCTATAAAAAATTAATTAAAAAAAAAAGTGTTTTATATTTTACAATTTTCAGGAAGGAATAATGGTAAACAATAGACATTTATCAGGAATCGACCTTCCAATTGCTATTAAAAAGTGTAAAAAATTTAATGAATTATAAATTAAATTTTTATCGTTTATCGTTAATCGTGATTTTCAAAAACTAATTATCCACGACAGATATTGTGTGTAAAAATTACAACTTTTCATTAAAAACTGACAATTATATTAAATTTACAGCCTGAGAAGTAATTTTAAAAATTTGCTCGGGGTGTGGATTTTAAAAGTGTACTTTTAATCTAATATTTCAAAGTTTGAGATGCGCAAAACCGTAATAAATTCTTTAAAATGAACTTTTGATCATTGTTGCCTTCAGATTTTATACATGTCATATATAAATAATTCAAGGAATTAAAACTTATTTTCTACTTTTTTATAAAACAAAAGCTTTTATTCAATTCATTATTTATTGAATTGCTATGATGCTTATCGGTTTTTCCACTCAATATAAGTTAAATATTTTTCGCCTTTCTTCACAGAACCCCAATTTTTTTCTAGAAATGTGTTCAGACTTTGTACTTGCGTACATGGGATGCACTTGATGTACCATCCTTTAATATTATAAAATAGAATAGCAATAATATAGAGTTGCCGTATTATATGTATGAATATTGTTGCAGTCAATCCATCCTTATAGTCCTTACTATATCCACTATATAGACTCATATAAGTGATTTATATAGAGAGAGATTCGGATTTAAATAGTTACCAATAGTTTCAAATAAGTATCACTAAAAATTTGATTAAGTATTCCGTATTATATACTACACACAAAGAATTGAAGTAAAGCGAAAATGAATGATTTGAGTACAAAAAAGAAAATGCAAAGCTAAATGTACCAATTTAAAAAATTTATTTAGTCTGATATCTTAAAATATACGATATATGTTGTCCAACATCTTGAAAATAGCATTAGATAATAGTAAAGAAAATTATAAAATATATAAAAGTATTCAATTTTTATTGCACTAAAAAGAAAATTTTTATCAGTTTCATCTGTGTAGTCATTTATCACTATACAATTAAGAATCTGATCTAGCTAGACATTTGACGATGGAGAAGCAAAGCAAGGCAGGAAGAAGATTAATTATTTTGTAAAGAAGATCCTTATTCTCTAAGCGCCCTAGTCATGTTGGAAAAATTCAAAAATATCAATTCTTTATTTCAATGAAAAGTTTTCTAATTTCCAAAGGCCGTTGGTTTTGAGCAGATTTTTCTCCATCTGCACCTGTTTTTGGCTAGTTGCTTCAAATTTGCAATCCCTAATACCCTGTAGTTTTTTTTTCTGCTGAAATAATCCATCTAATCCTGAGCCTATCTCTTCTTCTTCATTTCTTGGTTCATCTGATTGACATTTGTTTCGCCATCCGGTCCGGCAGAGATCTAAATACATGACCCAAACATCTCAAACTATGTGCCATGATGGTCACTTGGTATTTGTATTTCCTAGTATTGATCATTGTTCAGTCTACTTTTCTCATAGAAATTTCCAATTTTGTGATCTCCAAATATCAAGATGCCAATTGAAAATGGTCTTAGTGACCGAACACTTTTTGTACATGTAGCCAGTCCTTCTTGATTTACTAGTGTCTCGCCGAATTGATCGCATATAGTTATACCTAGATAATTGAACTTAGATCATATAAATAATATCTTTGTGGAAATGTATTAATGATATTGCAATATACATCAATATTCATACGTAATTTGAACCGTAGAAATAAGCAAATTCATTACATTTCTAAAGCTAAAAGTTTTATATTGTTTGGTTACTTAATTTTAAACCATCTATATAAATAATATATATATATGTATAATATAAATACATATATAGTATATAATAAAATGAATGAAAATATAAAAGCTTTCACATTATTATTTTCACACAAGTGTTTTAAACCACACAAAAGAACAATACAAAATAAATAATCTGTCCTTGCTGCTATGTTGAAGATGCTCTCTTGCTTGTATTCTATAACGTAACAGAATAGCATGATGCTGGTATATATGCTTTCTTCTGGTGCTTAATGCTTGTTCATTTTTTTGTGTACATATATTTTTATTTATATTATATTTTAAAATTTAAACAGCAATTCATTATACATATATATTCGTTTAGGTAATGCATGACAGACTTGAGGAATATCAGTTTTGTATTCGAACACTTTTATTTCTATGAATATTATTCAATAAGAAAAGTATGGGACGGTCGTATCAACCATAGTTAATTGTAGAAATAAATAAACACATTTTCCTTGCTTTTAAAGAAAAACTAAAGAGAGGATTCTTTTTAAGAAAAACATAAATTTTTTTTTTTTTAAATTAAACTAATATACTGTTACCACCTATGACCTGTTTGACATATTTTCATATAGAACTTAAATTCGCTACAGATTTTCCAAACTTCGTTTTTAAAAGTGCGTTGATGAAAAGAAATCACACAAGAGAGTTTCTTGGTAGTATTAATAATTAAAAATGGCAGTAGATAAAAAATTACTATAGGAAGTTTACCTTCAAAACTACCAAAAAACTTGGGAAGGGTGAACATTTCATATTTATATGGACTATTGACGAGTAACGTGTCGGGGAACGAATATATTTATTCTTTCGTGGGTTGTGGTGGTTATTAAAGTACGTATTTGTCAATTACGAAATGTTCATAAAAAATTTGGTAAAGGCGATGAGTAGAAATATATCACAGTGTTTTGTAAATATATTATGATTCAAGGATTAAAGTTTAAGGATCACTTATTATTTTTAGTTATCTGCGTAAGTCATTTTCCTATGGGTGTGAAAGGATCTGCGTCTTTTGTCGCGGATGAAAAAAAATCATTCATCATAAATTTGATTATTTCTGACGGATTTAATGTAGTAAATAAAACACCTAACAATGTGTCTGTTATTATAATTTTAATGAAAATTTGCACATTTTGTACGATGAAACACGAGTTAATTTTTGACATAAAATAAATAACAAATATAATAAAAATATATAAATATAGATTTAGTTAATACAGTGTAAATTGGCTGGTGAATTTACATGAACCATGCCATTAACATGATTGAATAGGTTCTTGCATTCAAAATAAAATTTAGTTTTAATTTTTGTTGTTGATATTTTTAATTTTTAATTCAAGAAAGCTACGATTTCAAATTACAGCAGTATTTTACTGTTATGTATCAGAAAAATTCAATCTACTAACCTTGATTTCAAGTGAGGAAAAATACTGTTTCTATTCTAGATGTAAAAATCTGTATAAATTTGTCTACCTTAGGCAACTACAAAAATATAGCTTAGAGCTTAATTTGAAATAAACTAATTAGTATCCAATTTAAAGCAATTGTAATCAAATTTATGATCAAATTTATGGTTGTATTATTCCCGCAACACATATAATTAAAACGATTAAGGAATTGTATGAAATTGAATAATATTGGTTTATTAAAATTTTAATAATATTATATTTAATTTAATCGTCAATTAATACCTTTGATATATAATAATTTACACATTTGAGGAAATTATATCCAAGCCGAAAAGCAAACAAACAACAGGTGGTAATGCCGATATATTTCAGTGTTGTACATTTAAACAAATACTTTTTATTGTCGTTTCTGGACATATAGATTATTTAGACATTCAGTGTACGTAAATTTTGCTTCTTCCGTCAATATTTCCGTACATTATAAATTTTAAATATTTTTAAAACTGTCTCAGACTGGACTATCCTTTTGAACAGTAAAATAAATATTAAACAAAAAAAAAGAGAAATACCTTTTGAATAGGAATTAGGTACACACACACTCAGAGCTGATCTGAGCTCAGCTCACATAAGAAGAATATTAAAATTAAATACATTGTAAGTCACAGTAGGTGATTGATTTGATATATTATGCTCACACACTATGACGTCTGAATACAAATAAATACAATCACCCCCTATTGTGAGGCTACTGTTTAATTAGATACAAAAGAACAAAATCCCGCTTTTTGTGTGTGTGAGTGTGTCTAAATAGTATCATCACAAGAGATAGATTGTACTGCTGCTGCTTCAGATAGAAGATGTGATGATTTGTTTAGTGGAATGTTGATATGGATCACATATCATTTTTAAAGGTATAATAAATATAATATCATCATCAGTTGGATGTCTTTTTTTTTATATTTATTTATTATTGTATTTGTTGTAATAGATTACTTAGAATACCAAACAAAAGTGGTTACTGAAATTTGCTTGTGTTATGCAAATTTAATTTATGAAGCGTGTCCAACTGAGAAGGTTTTTTTAGTTTCAGAAATTTTTAGCGAAAAACTCCTAGTGGTGTGGCATTACACGCAGTTTTAAATATTTTTGAGAAAAAGTGCCTTATTTTACAAAAACCGAAAGTATTGTTACATTAAGTGGTAATATTTAAGCTTATAATGGCACTCTCATTTTTAAAAAATATTGATCTGGAGTTCTCCTGTAGACGATGTAAGATCTTCTAAAAAAAGCTGTTCGGTAGTGACCACGATTTCGCTGATATAGTTCATCCGAAATCAAAAAAGATTCGTTTAGTGGATATATAAAACTAAGAAATCGAAGTAATTTCGTTTTTTGGCAAAAAATATTAACTTCGTAAAAAAAGCAAATTTTCGACCAGAGCCCACGATTCAGACTTATGATAGCTTTTAATTCGCCCTGCCCTGATTAATTTGATCTTCCAATGAACGCCCCCTTTTAACATAGACAACTCATCTAAGATTAGATCGGCCCCAGACTTTCGTTCCAGAATTTGTGTAGATAATTATTTTTTTTCATTCTTATAATACCCCATTTAGTTTATTTGATAGCATCAAGTTTCTTAAAGGCACAGACAGATTCAAATTTAATCGACCGTACCAAACGCCGTCCATTTGTGTTCCATCTAGCATAGATCTTATTACACGTCACTCAAAAATTTCAACAGCAATTTCATCTTTACGGGTCATTGCCCAAGTTTTTGAAGAAACCTTATCTTAAAGAAAGTTGGAAGAATTTTTTCTTCTCTATATTTCAGCAGTGATGTTGTTGTAAATGGTAATCTCCGAGTCTAGATATGAAAAGCTACCGATTTTTTCCATCTGTAACAGCAATTTACAGATGCGTAGCAGAGAATTTTTTATTAAATGTATTTAATTTCTTCCTGTCAATAATAAATAAATGTTAACATTTATTAAGATTTTTTATATGAAATATAATTAACGTGAATAATTTAATGGGTATACCCAGTAATTTTTTGAAATATAATTTATTTATAATCTAAATTGTGACAAATATTCATTTAAAAAAACAAAACAAAAAATTGATTGTAATTGATAAAGTATTTTTTTTATTGAATAAATAGTAGAACATACTAATTAATTTTTTAATTACTATAAGAAAGTTTTATTATTATTTTTTTAAATTTTTTTTTAATTCTCCGTTCTTATTTATTTATTAAATGAGACAGGCGTCATGTATATAATTATAGACATTGAAATATTTTATCACGAGTTCTTAAAACTCAATTTGGTGACATAATTTTTTACCAAAGCTTCAGCTATGAATTACGTATTTTTTCACAATAGAAGTATTTTGATCAGTGATGTTGAATTAAAATATAGTAATTAATTCAAGTGCATAAATATTTGTCAAAATATTATTTATTTGGTACTTTTTTTTAAAGGATTATTTATTTGATAGGAAGTCGAAATTAAATTAATATTTTAAATCAATAATTTTTTCCCTATTTAGATAATTTGTGTACTGTTCCTAGTTCAATAAAAGTATTTGAACTTTTATTAATATATTGTGTTTTCTGTCTTTTTTTTTTGTATTGCATATTGCGTCTCTGTTACAGGAATTATTAAAGCTCAGACAGCTGAGCCAATAATATTCACAACACCTTAATATAGAAAAATTTAAAAATCATTGCGAATAAACATAAAAAAAGTAAGTCAGCTTACTGTCATTGAACATTTTATGTAATATAAAAGTTGAAAATGTATATCTTAGCCCTGGACTAGGATGCATTGTAGCGTGTCTCGTGACTACGGCATATATGGGGGAATTCTGATGGAAATTTTCGCAATACTGCTGATCCACTCTTCTTTTGTACTTTATTCAGTGTATTTTGTAGTTTTTTAATAATTTTTATGTCATTTGAAAAACTATTTCCTATTTACCAATAATCTAAAATATGGTTTAAAAGACAAATAAGCAGTGTTATTCCTAGTGCTTATAAAAAATTGTAATTATAAATTTGATACCGGAAGTGCTCCTTATATTTGCCGTAAGAAAACGATTCCATAAAAACGACATTTAAAAGAATTCTATATGAAGATAAAATTATAAGCTTATCAAATGAAATATCCTAACGAATAATTTTAATGGGTGTTGTTAAAGATAAAAACGTATATACAGAAAACTGTTGCAGTCAGATTGAGATTTAGTACACAACATATCACAAATACAATGATGTTTTGATGAAGGGCGCGTTACATAATAACTGTAAATAAATACAATGATAGATAATAATAATAGAATAGTGATTAAAGAGAATATATATAAATGTAACTAAAAAATTAATGAAGTAAAAATAGTTTTCAAAGGTTAATTTAATATCGACACGCGTTCGTTCACGATGAGAATACTACGTGTAGTACATTAAAACTGTTTTGTTAACATGAAGTATTTGATATTTGTACACGGTGTTTCAGAAATATTAAAAGGGATTCATATTACGATATATTTTATCAGACAGATTTCACTGATTTTCAATTACTCATCGCGCAGCAAAAAACTAAAAAATACCTTTGTCGAAAAAATAATACCTTAGATCTTTATTTGGGTGTAATTTTGGATTATTAAAGCTTAATTAAAATAATTTCTGATAAAATTAGTAAATTACGTTAAGTACATTTTATATATTTCATACGTCAGGTTTTCATTTGTATTTTAATCGATAGAAGCTTCTATGTTCCCATCCAGTATAACCGTTGACTGTGTGCACCGTAGTACGGCTGTGTATTAAACCTTTCAATGGGATAATTTACTTCTTTGTTTAGTGACGATTTTTGAACTTTCATATCTTGCTTACTTTTAAAGATTAAATAAACCTACAGTCCCCGGTTTGTGACGCAAAGATGCTACAATTGAAGGAAAAAACGTAAACTGCCAATATTGGATACTAGAGTTTCCTAGTATAATGTATCAATATGTTTAATTATAAAGCTATATGTTCGAGAAGTCTTCACCGAATCAGTTGCAATTTGGATTTGAAGTTAAAAAAAATGCATTTTCTACATTTCAATCATATTAATCCGATTTTCCGATTTCAATATCTTCAACATATTTTTCACCAAATAGTACATGGAAAAGATTCTGATAATAATAAAAAACCTCAGCAAAAGTTCTTTTTTCTAAAGAACTTTAGTTGATTAAGATACTAATCTTAGTTTTGTATAATACCTTCAATATATTTAAATCTTTCTATATTTATTTATGTAAGCGGAATAATTTTTTTATATATATTTTTGATGTTATTTAAAGAAAGATTATTATTAAATAAAATTATATTTGTTTCACATCGATTCATTCGTTTCAATGTTAGAACACACAAGCAAGTTACACGGTTGTCGATTGTCACAACATTTTAACACGGATAATATAATTTGTGTATTTTGTTCATATATGAAAATTATACTCATTGACAAAATAACTGAGTTAAAAAGAATTAACCGTTTTGTAGCAATGATAAGAATTTAAATGAACGTTTACTCATATATATATATATATTTTTGGAATTATTTGCTTTAGATGTAAAATTTCCGAGAGCAGAAAATTTTTTAAAGTTCGTGGAGTTTGTACGTCATTTTGAACTATTAAAAAGCTAAGAACGCTATTGAAAAAGAAAAATCATTCATAAGAAAACTGCACATTAATAGCACATAAAAAGCAATAAATTTTTTGATAAGTTTCGAATAATTTTGCGAGCTGGGGATGGACGTTAGGTTAACATGATATTTTATGTATTTGCAATTGGTTATCAGGAATTTTCACAAAATAGTTAAAGCACAGTTAAACATTAAAAAATTCTTAAAGGAAGGACCCTTGCTGTCTATATCGCAGAAAGTTTACGAGAAACTTACTTGATAATTAAATGAATAAAATAAAAATTTAAATTTTCTTTTGTATAGTTTGAAATTAAAAATACTGAAGAATAAAGCCGACAGCTTGTCGTGATAGTTCTAGATATTTCTATAACTCAAATAGCACTTCTAAGAACTTATTTATCATTGAAATGAATAATAAACGATAGATAATATACTCTTAGGTTTAAATACTTTTCGCATTAAAATATCAGTGTTTTATCTACATAACCTTTTCCAATTTGTAAAATTATCTAAATATTTTCCAGAGTGATTCCATTTCTTTGCCCTTCAGTGTATTTTTGTGAAGACTATTCGAATTATTTTTGAAAAAACTGTGAAATTTATCAAACAAAATTGTTCCAATTTAAAATATTTATTATACTAAATAAATTTTATGGATAATTATTGGATTAACTTAAATTGTTTAAATTGCAAATTTCCATCTATTGATAAATACAAAAAAATTCATATAATTTACATTAAAAATGCATATTATTTTATTTTAGGGTCATTGAGAATACTTTCATGCTTTAGTAAATGCACATACTCCGCGTATACAAGTAAAGAACTATATATAATAACTGTTAACTGAAATTTTCCATAATAGATATTTTCATGGATAATATCTTTGCAATCGATTCAAAGTTGATAGATATATTGCCATTTCTATTTTAACTATACCAGTGCAAACCGTCACCAAATTAACAACGAGTAACATCTTCTCAGAGAATCATTACAACTAGCTAATTCATACTGATGATGACTACTTTGTAATCAAAATACGTATTTATAAAATACAAAATAATTTGATCTAGGAAATTGGGGAAAAAATCGAAGATTTATTCGAAAAATCCTAGAAGTTACATATCAATTGTCAGCAGAATTTTTCTTGGATTATTTTTAGTATTAATCGTAAGTTATTACAAAATCGAAACAAAAATTTTTAAAAATTTTTTAATATAGGTACCTCACTTTAATAAACTGTGGCCAATTTTGTTTCCAATAGTAATGGAAATCGAAATTAATATTTATTTCAAAATCATATTCTAAAATAGGTAAAAATTTTTACGACTTGGAATTGGGTATATTAATACTGTGGAAATACTTAAAAACGATGCATCAATTGTGTAAAATTTATTCAAAAATACATTATTGATGACATCAAAAGTCGATGTTCTTCATGATTTTATACTATTGAGGCGCAGGCATTATCAACGTGTGATGTAAAAATGTTAAACTTTGTTCCGGAACTATCGAGGTGTGAATCCGTAATGAATCTCAAAATTTTTAATTATAACAAAAAAAATGACAAATAATTTTTTTTAAAGCTTTATTTGTAAGGTATATTTTACCTTCGCACTATCTTTCATCCGTATGCACAATCTTAACATGAAAATGGAAAGCACGTGGAAGAGTTTTGTACAGATAAGAAATTGTAAATATAAAATAAAATTTTGATTTGTACTTCAGAAATTTTTGTTCGGAAAAAACAAAAGATTGTGCATACCAAATTTTATAACTTAATTATTTTTTGACTTATTTGTGCCAGAAATTTAAGAGGAATACAATGTTATATTCCATTGTCGTATATAAGAGATTGTCTTCGCTATAGCTGTCGTCTCATTTCTATGTCATGTCGTCTTAAAATGGTTAATTATGTTTTCAGCTCAAAAAGACCTACATATAAAAATTTACCCAAATATTTTCAAAGAATAAAAAACAGTTAAAATTTAAATTTTAATATTAGGTTCATAAACCGTTTTTCATACAAGTATTTTATGTTACATAAACCCTATCGAAAATCCCCAAACCTCTATAAGAAACTTACACTAAAGTTTATTACCTATACTAATATTAAAGAAACATTTAACAAACAAACTTAAAAACTTCTCAACCGATTTGAAAAATTATTCATCATTGCGAAGCTACACTATGCCCGGGTAACACAAATTACTTTTCATACTTGTATTCGTAAGGGAGAGGGAACTACGCGGTTAAAGGAGGAAACATTTTTATTTTTGTGTGTCACAAAGAAACTAAAAACCTACAGGACCGATTTGAAAAATTCTTTACGGTACACCCACGGGAACGGGAAGTACGCGGGTGAAATCACGTGACGGCCATTAGTTATAAATATTATTAATGATAAATTTTGATTTTTTGTCCTAATTTCCTACATTAAATTTGGTTGTTGTTTATGAATACGCATTTCGATTAAAAAGTAGTCATCATTAATATGAACTAGCAAATCCTAATAATTCCCCGAGGAGATGTAACTCGTTGTTAATTTGGTAACGGTCTACACAGGGATATTGTGTAATTTACACTTTTCAAGTTTCTATCAAATTCTACGTCAACATATATCAGCTTCAATCTCTTGTTTATTTTCCGGCCAATGCTATGGTAGTATTTCAGTACATGATTTTGACAGTTAAAAATTCTCAAAAACAAAAATTAAACTTACAAAACTAAAAATAAATTAAGAAATTAACACCGTATTGATAATATACCGACTATGTGTCTTGGCCTGTAATGACAAATCGATCGACAAGCTATTAATCGAAATCGGTTCGGTAGTCTAACCACTTGGGTGGAACATACAAATATTCGTACATACATAAATCTGTTAAAATCAAGATCCTTCCTTTTGACTTTGTCGTGTCGGATTTAAATATAAATAAGCAATCATCAAACTTTTGCAATAAAATTAGACGATTATTTGGACATTGGTTATAGTTGACAATTTTTAAGAAATCAACGTTAACTTTTTAACTGAATACAATAGTTTATTGTTCCAATGTAATAATAAATTGAAATAAAAATAGTAAAAAATTACATACATATCATCATACCTACATTATTAGTTGAGTTAATTATATATTTTTTATATTAAAAATATGTGTGTATATACCACCTATGTAATTATCAAATTTCATATTTATCAACTATTTCGAACTCATTAAAAATTTATAAAAAATAATAAAAAATTTACAAAATGAAAAAAAAATAAAATTATTTAAAAATTCAATTGTAGATATGATGTATACGTAATAATATACAGGACGATTTATCATATTGTGCTAAGTAAAGGGGAATGAAGACAATGATTAAGGAGACATTTATAATAAAGATGATTCCAAATGCAATATACATTGTATAGACATTAATTTCAACACCAGATTGTGTATGCTAAATTTTAAAATTTGGTATAATAATTTTTTATTCGCGAAAATTAAAAAAAAAAATGCTCCAACTTGAATCCTTATCAGATTTTATCTTTTTTATCTAACTAAAACTTTCGTTTTTAATTAATTAAATTATAAAATACACCATAAAAATTGCGTATTCTATAATTTTATAGAAACATGAAATATTGTGATTGGTCAATTTTTGTTGTTAATTTGACATTTACATTTCATAAGAAATCGAATTTACTGTAAATGATTTTTACCTTAAAAAATTTAATTTAATTGCTTAAGATTTCCCTTTTAAAAAATTCAAAGTTTTGACAGTGTAATCCTTTGAGTGAATCATTCAATGAATTAGTTTTACTCTTCAGATGTTCGAGTAGTCAATAATTTCTTGACGTGATAAATCATCCTATATTTACTTTATTCTTTAAATAATGTCTATTTATGTTTGGAATTTATTTTCACTAACGAAATATCGAAAGAAAAAAACATTTGGTATTTTTTTTCATAATAATTTATTCAAATACAACAATTTTTTCAATTGAAAATATGATAATTACATGTATTTGTTCATAAGTACGGATACACTCAAGGTCTAAAAATTTGATTAGTTCATTATATTTATTTAAAAACAAAGCAAAAACTAAACACAATAATTGGGCGGATCATTTTATATTATTTGTTAAAAATTTCAGAAGTTGATACGTTTATTTAATTATTATTACTTACATTCAGCTTCAAGACGAAATGCCTGACATCCTTCGTGTAAAATTTATTATAAGATTCATGGTATTTTGGTTAAAACTACAATTTAAATGAAAGCCACAACTAAATTTATGCATACCATAAGATGGGACACTTTCATAGAATAAAAACTGAGAGGAGAAACTAATCACACGTGTTATTTATATTGGATCGTGGATCAGTGCGAAATAAAAATCATATTTCTGGATGAAAAGATCTTAATAATCAGAGGATTGACACTGGGATATCCGAAATACGCATGGCTTCACATTGGATTTTGCCCAATTAGTTTCAAACACCTTTCGCATATATTTACCCTCGATGTATTAATGACTAGGAATCCAAAAAATTACATAAATAAATATGCGGTAGGGCAATATATATGGTCGTAGTGTCACATTTTAAAACTGAAAGGAAGTCAAGAAATTTAAACGTTTCAGCACCATGTCCATAGACTACTGAATATCCAGTTTTGTTGTCAACTACGGATCTGTCTGTTAAGAATTGTTCGTAATCTGAGAACTCGTAACTCAATTCTTCGAATAACTTTCTGTGAACGGCAGTTGGCGTATCTTCCTTTGTGTATTCAATTAGTTATAAACTTTTAGGAAGCTGAAGGCCTCTCCATGAAGATATAACTGAAAATATTTCTAGAAGATGAGGAAAGTATATTACGAACTGATTTCTATGTTTTGTGGACCTGATGTGAAGAAATTGCGGTAGACGAGGATTAATTTGATAATCAAGATCATTTTAGATGTTTTCAGTGCATAATTGGCAGTTGGGTTATCTTTTTAGGGAAATCTGAAGTAATTTACATCAAGTTCGTGTCTTCTGAAGGAAAGAGATATTTCGTCAGATTCTGCGAGTATGCTATGAATGAAGCTAGTCCGAAAAACTCTAACTCAAAGCCTAAAGGCTGTATTTTGTATGGATTCTATCGTTTTTAGTTTACTTGGAGTTGCCGAATCATAAATGATCGATCCGGAATCTAATTTTAGTTTGTAAATAGTCAGTCAAATATTATGTCTTTTTTTTTAAAGATATTTTTGTTACAATTTAAGCAGTTTAAAATTGGAAATCTATTTTGGTTTCTGGTTTATTTTGCGACCGCAATTACACACTAGTAATGTATTTAGTACACCAATTTGTACAAAATTGTTTACTACTGTCCCGAGAAATATAGAATTGAAATGTAGCCTGTACGTGTAATAGAAATGGCAAGAGAAAATCAGTTTTTAATCATTTGATATGGTTTCCTTTTTTTTTGATTGTATTTTTACAAATGTACCGATTTGTAGTAGTCAAATGTAAGTATTTACAATAGTAAAATTATTAGAACACACACTTCTAATAAACATGTGGCTATAATAAATAATAATAAGAAGTACAACACACGATACAAGAAATTATGGAAAAAAAAAAAAATTAGAAACAAAATAAAAAAAAATAAAAAGTTTTTATAATAACAATTTTTGTAATATATTAAAATCAATTTTCATAATTGAATAAGAAATATTATTATTTTATAAATATACTACACAAAAAAGTTAAATTAGACATTTTAAGTTTATAAAAATGTTATATTAGTGTGATTATTTTAATATCATACAATTATTTTAGAACTTGAAAGAATTTTATGTATTCTCTACAAATTTTACAAGTGAAACCCAAAATTTCAAATCATTTGTATTTGTTGAGTAAAGCTAGAATCTAATATTTACAATTTTTTTTCTTTCGCTTGAAAATGTTCAATTTCTTATTTAACCACTAACAGGTAATTTTTTAATTATTAAAAAAAATCCATATAATTCTATACGCTTAAAATAACAAAAACATGTTTATAAAATCAGAAAAAAATTTTGAAACTTTGAATTAAATTATCAAATTAAGCAAATATTTTTTGGAAAAATAACCAATCAATGTCGATGTTTTATTTTAATAGCTGTCGTATGTACGTATATTGTTTTATCAAATTATTTCTATGGCAACTTGCTTATTTTTAAAGAATTATATCAAATTTCGTCAATATGGCGTAATATGAAATTTACGTAATATTTACAAATTCTCTTAAAATGTATTATTTATATCTCTACATCAATTTTAGTATTCCTGAAATAGATTTCTCTGGGTTATTTGTAGATTGTACATGGTGAAAGCTCCATGAGTACATAAATTAGTCAAGATAAACTCAATAATTTAGAACTATTCATTACGTTTGTTCTTAGAAATTTTGAAAATACTGAATATCCCGAGTCAATTTAAGTCTGTAGAAACAAAAAAATACACGTTTGCGGTTTAAATAATAGTTTTATAAAGATATCGTTGGTTTATGATCCATTTTACAATTTTCCTCGTTTTCGAAGCTATTGTCTTCTATTGGAAAAATGTTTCAAATTACCAAGAAATAAACTAAATAAATTTATCATGACGTTTGGACTAAATTTAATATTGATCATAAGTATGTTTAAATATGATAGAAGAACAATGAATGGTGCTATAAAATATGAATGCAAGAGTATGACAAAATTACTTTCTTCTTAGATTTTAAAATGTCTACCTAAATTATTAAATATAAAAAATTTCTTCAGGTATTCAGGGATTTTGTCAAACAAAGTTTGAGATATGTAGAATCAAGGTATAATTATCCAAAATATTCAGCAAATACCATTTTGCGTCTTATGTTATCATTGCTTTCTCTTTCTTGTATTAATTGGGTTTTGAATTCACACACACAGAAATTTTAACCAATTAATATTTTTGTCAAAACAGACAAAAATTATTCCAAAAAATCAGATGCATGAAATAATTGACAATTTCTGAAAACAAGTTTGTTTTTGTATTAGGAAAATAGACGATAAAATAATAATAAAATGGAATATCTGAAAATTTTACACAAATATATTTACGATTATATCGTGCTTTTGCCAATAGTCATAACTACCAACCAAATTTGGATATCAACAGTTATTTGTAATTTTGCTAAATATATAAATATATATTTGAAAGCAAAGGTAATTAGCTAATTTCGGTATGAAAATATACAATATACAATGTAACAAGTATTTGATAATACTTAGTTTAAATATCACTAGTAGATAACAAATTATTTTGGTAATTTGGATTTGAGAATTAAATTGTGATAATGTTTGAATACATTAAAAAAATATATATTAAACTAATATGTGATTTTCGAATGTCATATTAGTATATGCCAGTTTTGGGAATAAATAGACTAATGTAAATAATGAATAAACAAAAATAATTATTAAAAAAAAATAAAATTTATAAAAATTTTAATTAATAGAATCAACAAATACTAAACACAACACGTATTCGGAAATATTAATAGATCATAGATTCAATTTTTAGAATAAACTAACTTGCAATTTTTCGATCTGATCCTTTTTTGAATAACCATTTTTATTAAATATAATTCCAAACTATTAAAAGAAACGCTAGAGAAGAATACGAAATAAAATTTTTCAAGTGCATAAAACGACTTTTAAAGTAAATTGAAGAGACCAATGCTCATATACATTAATTCAAAATATTTACTTAGATATCGTTTTCACAGACGTATCAACGCGTACTTTAACAAATTAAAAGAAGACACAAATTTTACTCGACTTATTCTACACTATGCTTCTCAGAGTATTGAAGTTTATAAATATATTATTGAAGACGGGGATGTTTACGAATTTGGATATGTAATATTATTGGGCATTTTTTCTCATGAACCCATTGATCATGCTTTATAAACATTGCTGGTTTGGTTATATTCCGGGGTTCAAATACTAACAGTTAGTCGCCGATAAAATAATATAGTAAATTTTGTAAATCATGGTTACACTATGACTTTTTTCCTTACAAATTTTGAATTATGTCAAATTGAAAACCTTGTTTTGTTCAAATATTTGTTAATTTTTGTTTGTGCGCCGAATCATAAATTATCCGAGTCCCCTGAAAGACAAACTTCTATTTACCAACAATTTTTCTAGGTATATTTATAAATGATTTTATATGGTCAGTCTAATTTTTTATTTTTGTGTATAAAGATACATCGTTGTTAAAAAAATACCTGTAAAAAAAAACTATTCTTGTCATTAAAAAATGACATAATCAAAATTTTGCTATTGGGTTTTATAAAGGTATCCCAACAAGAAATTTGTTAAATATATTTTTAAAGACTAATTTAAAAGTATTTATCCTCCCAAACCTAGGCCAAATCTATATAATCTTCATGAAATATTAATATCAAATGGTTTATTTTTATTTTATTTTATTTTTTAATATCATTCTTAAATTACAATGTATTTTTTTTTTACTATGTCTTTTAAAAAATGGACGTATAAATAACCATTGGTATTATCTGAAAAAAATTCATTTCTACACTATAATTTGCTTTTATAATATTTTATAGATGATGTTATTACAGTAAAACTAGTATTGACTATTTTACATTTATTAAAAATATATAGTTAAGATATAAGTTTAGTATATCATATTTAGGATTCAGTTTCTTTTAATAAAACTATGATATCTTACACATTCATAGAACAATTAATTCTAATCAAAATTTTAAGGACACCTTTGTACTCATAAAACCATCAACGCCTCAATTCTTGTTGACTTCCTTTACAGAAATCACGATAGCTCAGTTTCTATGACTCGTAGCGTATTATAAGATAGTTTAAAACGTTTCTCGGTACATAAAGCTTTATTTTCTTGGAGAAATCTCTCTAATTGAAGAGAATAAACTTTTGCAGAACAATCTAGACTTACTTTGAAGAGTATATTTTTCAAAGTAAAAATTATTATTAGGTAGATATTATCTGCAATAATGAAAAGGCAATTTGAAAAGTGAGAAAAAAAGTACAAGTTTTTCAATGGAATTTTTATTTCTTTGTGATAAAATATTAAGATTGTAAATATACAACATCTCTACATTTTTTCAAAGGAATACATATTGGAAATAAACATTATCGTTGCTATTATGCATGCCATTACTTTCCTTATTAAAAAAAAAATCATTCGAGCAAATATAGTAAGTTGGTCGTACATTTATCTCTTCCATATACTATCAATTTATCTTTACATTCAAAAGAGAGATGCTGTGAAAAGCTTTTTAAAATATCTCATTAACATTTGTTCAAAATATTGCTATCAAAAATAATTTCAATGTTGTTTGCTTGGTTATCTTCAATATATTTATCCTGATTATGTAAGGGCAGTCATAAAACCATCTGCTATTACATACAATCGAAAAATTCCTGATACTGAACCATCTCTATACGAGAAAACTAATACTTGATAAATTTTTTATACAGTTTTTAATTGAAAAAATCAAACTTTCAAACAATGCAATTAAAATCAAAATTTTATTTTTATTTTATTCTAACTATAGACAGCTTTTATAAATTATTCGATTAAAAGACGGCTGCTATAAAAAAAGAATCAAATTTGCATTATTAATATTGCCGGTAAATAGAAACCGTTAACAAAAATTAGGAACATTATTATTTTTTTGAGGAAAATAAAGAAGAAACAAAATTCAATTAACTAATTATTAATATGTAAGTATATTTGTTTGTAATCTTGTTAAAATTATAAAATAGAATTTGAATAAAAATTTTTTTAATATTCAATTTTTTTTTAATTAATTCTCAGCATGATTTCTTTCTTGTTAGAAAAATATTTTTATTGCATTTTGTTTTTTTTTTTTTGTATTTAAACAAGTTCTCATTAAAAAATAACTTACTTATTATATTCTTCATATTGGCATTATGTAGGTATTTCAATTTCTGTTTGTTTTCGTTCCGGATACAAAAAATTTGTACAAATCTAATTAAAATGTACTGTAACTGTTTCTTTTATTTATTTTTTAATATTTTATTTTGTGAAAATAAATTGAAATTTTGTTTTAATTTGGAAGTCAGTAAATTGAAAACATAAAATTATTATGTAGGCGTTCATAAAATCATTTAATCATCCAAATTCGATTCTCTGTTACCCAATTAAATAAAATGCGATAACGAAATTAATGAGGAAAAAATATTTTAAACCTAAAGCATGATTTTTGCTCATTTAACGACTGTTTTAAATTTTAATATATAGAATAAAAATTATTATACAATAAAAAAAAAAAATTTCCAAAAAATCAATATTTTTTGAGTTGTGATTTTTTAAAGTAAATGTAAGCATTAAACTTTGAAAATACAATTTATTAAATAACATCAGCAATTCTGAATATAATCAATAATTTAATTATCAAAAATAGTATGTTTAATCATTTAATTAGCTAATTTTGAGAACTCCACGCTTTTTAACTTGTTAAAAATTTTATTTCAGATTTAGATTATTTAAATGCGATAGAAGATCAAGAAGAAAAAATGAATTTAAGTCTTAAAAGGCTTGCAAGGCAAGTTTTAATTGTATATAATGTACAATTTTTTCGAATTTCATTTTTTTGTTTTAAATCAAAATTCCAACTCAATTGAAAATCGATATATGGGTCATTATTATGTTTTTATCGTGTATAAAAATTTTTTGATTGTCGATTTTCGTTTTTTTTTTTTTTGAATATTATTTGTACAAAAAATTTTAACTCAATTGAAAATTTAGATAAGGATCAATTCAATTTTGCTAAACAAAACTGTTTGAAAAATTGATATTTTACATGTTTTTACAACATATATTTTTTACGAAAGTTTGGTTAACAAAAACAAATAATCCATACAATTTCATTTTTAGTTTCATATTTTTCACGTAGGGGAGAGCCTACATATGCTTAGTGTTTTCATTGATTTTTATTTTTAAGGTGTTTATATTTCAATAATCATATTTCAATACTAAAGAAAACAATATAAAAGGAAAACTTAAAGAAAAATATACATATTTTCGAATCAATAGCAAACCTATATTTAAAATCTTATTACAACATTAACATATTAAATGATGGTAAAATAGAAAAACATTCGATTTCGAATAAAACAACTGACTAAATTACTAATTGTAAATTCTAGAGCTATAACAAAACTAATACTGTAACAAAACAGATAATAATATACATTTTCTAAATATGATAAACTTTTATCATGGTTTTAGTCAAATACATAATAAAATAATATAATTGAATGTATAATACCATAATACCGATGGTTGTCTTGAAAAACATACGCTAAATATCCTCTACCAAAATTTGAAAATTATTACATACAATATCAACAGAAATTTATGGGAGTTACGGATATTCTGATATTAATTAAAATTAGTACAGCCATTACATTATTACTACAGCCGTCTCAGTATCATATATATACAGTTAAATATAATACACAAAAGGTTAAATAGGTAAGAGTATTTGTTGTAGAATCACTTATTAAACTGTGGTTAAAACAGGAATCGTGGTTCAGGAAGAGTATATGAAAAATTAGCAGAGAAACATATTTGATTTTTTGTTCGTATATTTAGAACAACCAGTTG
Organism: Chrysopa pallens; assembly: GCA_020423425.1. Taxonomy (NCBI): domain Eukaryota; kingdom Metazoa; phylum Arthropoda; class Insecta; order Neuroptera; family Chrysopidae; genus Chrysopa; species Chrysopa pallens. The sequence goes on along the minus strand of CM035595.1, from coordinate 35,838,822 downwards.
GTCACTGTATATGCAGTAAAATTTTTGTGAAAAGGTACCTAGTTTTTATGGCAAAAATACTTTTCTAAGATAAGAAATAGGATTTTGTTCTAACTTATTTGTAATTGATTTCGGATATGTTGAAATAGTAAAAATTATGGTTTAGTTCGGATAGCAATGTAATTTATTGCTAATCATGATCAATGTAATTTATTGCTAATCATGATCTTCATTACCTACTCTCTCACAACTCCATAAATACAAATTTTTTATCTATGTGTAAGCTAGAACTATGAAGTTTTTGCAGTCAATGTGAAATGATAATGGGAAATCAGGGCAAGATAATATTTTTAATTTCACGAAAATTCTATGGCGACATTTAATTCAGAAGCATATTACTATATGATTTTGACGCAAAAATTTTGCATTTGATTCTATTTCATATAAATTGTGTAATGTAAGAAATGTATGGTTTTCATTTAATTAAGTTTTCTTCTTTTTTAAATTTAGGCCATCTATATTTTAATAAGTGAAGCAAGAACTTTGTACACCTTTATACGAAAATTGGGCGGAGTATAAAATATGCACACGTATAGAAGGACTAGAGAATGTTAATATTTTTTAAAACTTAAGCATAAAAATTAAATTAAATCGATAAGAAAATCAATACTATCACTCTACAACACTACAAGACACTTATATAAGAGGTGTGGATTATATTACATACACTACCATACGCATGCATTTATACTATTTTGTTTAATATACTGTTTTGTTTAAAGGCACGCATATATACTCTTTTGATAAGAGGTAGTGAGATTTACTTTCGAGTAAGCTTGGTCGATTTTCGAACGCTATAACGGGACTCTAATTTAAATTAACGCTTGTTTTTAAAAATATGTTTTTTCCTATCACTAATTGATTTCAACATAGACAGTATTATTAACGGGTATTATTCTATCTTGTAAAAGAATATAATTCAATGTAATTCCGTATGGTACTATAATACAACAATAATAGGTACTTATTATTACAAATAAATAAATAAGTGAGTACTCCAATTGTTATGTTATGTTGTGCGTGCGCATCAAATTAAATAGTTTTTTTTTTTTTGAAGAAAATATATATGAATATAATATACAACAATTTGATGCATAATAAATTGACAATTGACAATAAAGTACATGGAACAAGTACTATATTGAAATTAAAATACGGAGTGCTTTTATTTTTTTTATAACTGTTTATACCGTACCGTCATTTAGCAAATCACCAGAAATACAAAAATCTTGCAGATACGTTATTTATATAATTCCCATAGAAATACATATATAAATTGTATTATTTCCGAGTTATATCTATCGATTTTGATGAATATTGTGTTCTTTTATCTTAACAAAAAAAAATTAGAGAAATATTAAAAGCGGGACGGAAAAGCGGTAAAAAATGGAGTTTACTGTTACAGAAAATTTTTCCGCATAAAAAATATTTACGACAATATAGATATTTTCAATTAAATGACGATATATTGTGTTGTTTTCACGCAATTTTGATGAATTTTTAATTAATGATTGTAAACTAGAAAAAGAATTTTTTCACCGGATATCTAAATTGTAATAAATCTTCTACGCTTACATAAATATTAAAAAAAATCTAATTTTATGGGTATTTTATCTTTTTTTCAGATTAAAATGCATGTTTTAGAAAAATAAACAACATTAATTCTGATAATCAACACATAAATCGGAAATTGAATGTTTTTTATTAAGTTTAAAAATTCAAGAGTCGAATTATTTGATTTTTGTGGTATAACTGCATAGGTTTCAGTGTTTGAACTTCTCACTCCAACTACGAACTAGGGAAAAAATATCATATTTAGAATAACAGATAAAACAGGGATTCATGAATTAAACAAAATACATTATAGTCGAGGAAAATTATCGTAGCCTTAAATTTTTAGGCTACGATCTCTTATGATTAAATATATATTAAAATCTCGTTCTCAATTATTTCATTAAGAATCAGTAAACGATGTACATAAATTTATTCAATAAAAGTGAATTTTTAAATTAAATTAATTAATTAATTAATTATTTCCGTTTACTTTGAATTAGATAAAATAATGTCAAAGTAATGTGTACTTTAGAATCAGAAAATCGAAAAACTTGTTCAAATAAAATCATCCTTTGTTACATTTTGTACAAAATACAGTTAACATATGCTGCTGAATGATACAGAAAACACAACTTGTGCTTTTATAATCGTTATGGTAGGTACGTTAGCTATAGTTAACTTATAATAAGAACACAAATAGTATTATAGATTCTTTAATCATAAATAATTTTGTTGTTTATTCTATGTTCAATGGATAATGATAATATAAATATTTGTCTCTGCCCTTACCTTAACAGTAATACCTGTCTGCTCAGTTAACTACTAGTTTAAATGATACATATTTAGTTTTCAAAACTGTTTACAACTTATTCCCAAATTACACTACATTATATGATGGCACAAGGAACATATTTGAGAATACTTTAGAAGCGTAGTTTCATACAATTTAGAGCTGATGTAACAAACTTGTTGCCACACTCGATACCAGGTACGTTAAAATGTTACTTCCAGCTATTACCGTAAATAATTACAGCATTCATATCAAATGTAAAAAGCACTGAGACAAATTGTTTTAAGCTTAGGGTTTTATTCTGCCGTCCAGACTGGTGAAAGATTGAATGAACTGAAAAATAACCAAAGAACCGTGGTGTAGACAATCGTTCAAAGTTTGAAAGCATAGGATGATTAAAGATACTTAATTTCTCTGGCACTTCTAAATATCTTCAAGTTATATATATATATATATATTTATATATATATATATATATATATATATATATATATATATATATATATATATATATATATATATATATATATATATATATATATATATATATATATATATATATATATATATATATATATTTTGAATGTACACTATTCCAAACACATTGCAGATTCTTGGAATCAATTCACTGAATTATTTCAGGGGTTCAGAATTCCTTTTTTTTTATAGATCGATTTTGTATTTTTGGAGAAGAATAGGTTATTGGTTTGTTTGTACAAAAGTAGTAAAATACGCAAAATACGTAATCATCGATCTACAAAAACAGGAATTCTGAACCCCTGAAATAATTCAGTGAATTGATTCCAAGAATCTGCAATGTGTTTGGAATAGTGTACATTCTTCTTTTATCCGATCCGGCCTGCCTTTTTTTGCAAATTTGTGACCCTTTCATTCTCATGCCTCCCGCACCATAAGAAGTTAAGAATTGATGAAGCTACTTCTCAAAGGTATCTCCCATATCTTAATATCACCCGTTTTGAGTATCCTAAACTCTCCGCTTGGATTCCCCTAACATTAGTATTTTGCACAGTTTAGTAAAATTAAAAAGTTCACAGTTGATTTTCAACGGATTTACGTTTTGTATATTTAAACATAGGTATACTACATGCATGCATATAAAATGTCTTTTCGTTATAATGTTTTGAAGAAGACGATAATAACTATCGTAAAGTATCATCATCCAACATATAATTTTCTTTTAAGAATTCATACTTCTCTATATTCAATACAAAATATAAGTTTATTCTCTTTTAGTTTATCTTCTTTTTCAATATACTTCAATGTTGTCTGCTTATAAATAAATCGTCGTCTTGAACGTTCACTCATGTCAAAAATTCACTCATGTCATAATTTTATCAATCCTGAAGCACATTTAATTGCAAATGTCTACGAAAATATACTATTTAAAAAAAAAAAAGGTGAAAGAAACTTGGTATATTTTGAAACTGTTGAAACGATGATAACTGAAAATAAATTATTGAAGAATTATTGAGCTTTCTCATAAATGTAGCGAAATTTTGAGTACGTACCTACTATCTTTATACCTATAATAATAAACAAATGGTCTAGGAGCTACTCGCATGATCCATGCGACGAACTTTCAAATGAGGAGAATAAAAAAACAATATTTTGTTAATTTTTACGAATAAATAAGTATTTTGTCTCTTTTTTTATAGTTCTTTAACTTTCAACAAAAAATCAACCAAACCGTCGATCCAAAGTGGTTCTTCGTCGATATACTTATTTTTCTCGAAATAATCGGGACGATAAAAAACGAGTGCCTCTACATACATACGTACACACATACACACAGACATCTCTCGAAAAACGGTATGTCATAATTCTTCATTTCCAAACTGGGCTCTATTACAAGAACTTCCCCCCAGAAAATTATAAACCTTTTTCATTTAAGTATCCATAATCAGCCGAGCCCGAGCTTCCGAGTAAACAAACTCGTCATAAATCGCCGACTTTTACTGCATAAACCAAAATTATATCAAAATAATGAACTGGACTATATTTCTATAAAATTAAATTAAAAAATATTGAGGTACATGTTTGAATGCTAATTTAAAAAAAAAAAAAAATTTAATCATAATAATAATATTTTTTGGTAATTTATATTACTGTGGTGGAAATACAAAAATATTATTTAGTTTGTTTTTATATACGAATATAACGACCCTTTTTTTGTCGGATGAATTATAATAATTATAATCGTAAAAAATATAATAATACCAACGTTCTAAAAAGTGTCCCTACACTAAGTGCATCCATTGTTTTTTTTTTTTTTATATTTGTTGTTGTGTAAAACAGTTTTCAAAATTAAATTTTAGCTTACATTTTGTATGTTTTTTATTTTTTAGTTATTTCAATTCAAGTGTTATAGTGTTAACGAATAAGTATTAATGGGTATATGTGAAGCTTATTTTGAAAAAAATAATAATATTATTACTTTATTTTTTAAGCTGTGCATTATTTGTTTGTGAAAGTGATTTTTGTACAATATTTTGGTATTTGTTTGGAATATTTAGAAATTATTGTGTGTGCTATTATTTTTACCTGTAGTGAAAACAGTTATTAAATTTTGTATGATTTTTGTATAGATAAAAGTTCACATGGCTTAGTATTTAAATGGAAGAAAAATTATGTAACGCTGAATGTAAACTTGTAAATTTGGAATATCATCCTACATAGGCAGTAAATTTTTACTTTTTTCTTTTATCAATCTTGCTTGAATATTTGGAAAACTTTGAGATTTATAAGAAATATATTTGTTATTGAAATTATCAAAGAACCTGTGATATGTATTTAAAAATTCAGAAATAAACATTTAAATATATAGTATAAAGATTTTTGCTATGGTCCTATATCTTTCATGAAGAAATGTAATTATTTTGTATGGTGCTCAAAAATGCATGCCACAACTTGAATCAATTTCTTTTGATTTTTTTTGTTTTGTTTGTCTTTTTTGGAACCTTTGTGTTGATTAAAACAGAAGTCTATGCGTCGTCAAACTAAAAAATTCTATAAAATAAAATTGTAATTTGGGTTTTACGAGGAAAATCCTACTCAGTTCTACAGTAAGCCTTGTAGTTAAAAATACTTTTTCGTAATTCTGAAAAACTTAAATTTTACTTAGCCAATGTAAACACATAAAATAGGATTTTCCTCTTTCGAAAGCATTTCGTAAATAATTACTTTGAAGGTTTCATTCAATAAAGTGTCGATCTCCTAACAGAAATTTAATATACTTTGTACCGAATGCGAATCGCAATGTACATATACTGATATTCGCTAATTATTTTAAATAGATTCGAAACTTTATAATATATTAACGAAACGAAAAATATAATGCAACTTGCAAACTGTAATGGCGACGGACATGTTGATACATAATATAAAATAATAAAAATGGAGTTTATAATTATGAGTAAAATTGATTTTTATCGTTCAGTATAGATTTTTCGATGGAATAAAATAGTTATAAAAAAACGATGTGATATTTATTTAATATGGATTGCGAGAAATATTATGACTATATGCTGTAAGATTAGAAATGTTTGCAAAAAAATTTCGTAAGATGCTACCAGTTGAATTCTTCTTCCATGAATACCAAAAAAACCAGTTCTTTTTTTCAACGTTACAATGAAAATATACAATAAAAGAAAAGTCATAGTAAAGATTATGTCTAATAAAAACAAAGATTATAGTTATGCTATTATAATTTTTTAAATATTATTTTCAAATACGTTTTTCCGACAATGCAATAATCTTAATGCTGAAGAATAAAGAAAATCTAGATTTGATCTTATTTTGCAAATGGCAAGAATCTAGTAGCATAAGAGTTTTGTTATCTTAAAGTGGGTTCTTACAAGGAAGCGACGCAATACAGTGGTTTATGTCGTTTTTTGTTTACCAAAAAATATATAAGTAATATTCAATGCTATTATTATTTTTGAAAAAAATGAAAAATTTTCACGGAATTGATTTTATCCATTTTATAGAAAAATTATTATTTTTTATTTCGTTTTCCATCCTATTTACTTGAACTATTTAAACTATGAACTATGAAAATAATTTGAAAATAAGATAATTTTAAGAGGAATTCTGATAATATTGTTTTCGATGACATTATACAAATCTTACACATATTTTATCATAACAAATAATCATTTCAGGTCCTGAACCTAAATGGATTTGAATTTTAAAGAAAAATGGCTCAGAATACATCTTGTTGGAGTTCATTCTTTTAGTGTTATTTAGTTTTCAATTCTACGGAAACAGATTTGTCTTAATATAGTTTCAAATTTCGAACATAACAATGCCGAAATATATCACTGATGTGCAATTTTCATTTCATGTACTATATAAAAATATTCATCAAAATCAGATGAAAATTTATATAAAAAATGAAGTAAGCTTACTGTTTCAGAAAATTAAATGTAACTTAAAAGTAGAATCTCAGCCTGCCGTTATATACATTTAGCTGTTTTAGTCAACGACATCATTCATCACTAGGAAGTGCCATGTGTATTATTGGGAGTAATGCACAAAACTGACTTTTGCTCCGATCCCAAAATTTGTGTAATTTGTCGACATTTTGGACCTTTCTGAGAATTGTCGTATCGTATCCGTCAGTCTGTGACTTGTTCAGGCGAACGCCTATAAGTCTATAATCAATCAATGAATATTTATAAATTGGTGGATTTGTATATAAATGGTGGAGACGTTAAGTATAGTCTCGTTTAAGAAACATATCATCCAATCAGTGGATATAGACTTCGAAACTTACCTTCATTTAAATGCAGATATCTTGTGAACCGAAAATCTGATTTTTATAAAATTTTATACGTACATTGAATAGGTTTACATTAATATTTTAAATTGTGTCATGGATTACTTAATAACGTTGTTATTTAAAAAGAATCGAACATGGGATCCAAAGCAGAATTTCATTTTAAGTAAATAATATTTTCGGTAATATATTCACATAAATGCTGATATATGGTGAACCATTCAAAATGGTGAACCAATTTCATCCCATATTTCGATGAAATTTTGAATGTAGATACATGGTTTTACAACAGTGGGTAAAAATTACTTAGGGGCAAAAAATTTAACTACCAAAAAAATAAAGGTAGTTTCGGTAGCTCAATGGTATAAAAATTTTTAAATGATTTTAATTGTATAGAATGTATTTTTTCAATGAATATCCAAATTGAAAATCATCCGTTGAAGACGTTGTTAGTATATTCGTACATCTCGAGGAAGTTTTGTGTCGATTACTGACAATGTATTTCATTTGTAAATACGTACATTATTCGAGTAGTGAAAATTAAGAAGTTATTTACTTAAATACAATCTTCATCATCTGAATATACATATAATAACACATAATTATAAATACAAATTACATTTATTAATATTCTTCAATTATATGAATTATTTGTTTAATAAATTATTATATATGAATTATTATTATTATTATTTATTATTATTTAAATGTTAAGTATGTACCTACAACACATTTTACTTTAGTATCATTACACACCAATCATGGTTAGAGATATTTAAACAAATTATACAATTATTATATTATTATATTAGCAACTAAATTATATTTTAGTATAAAGTACTTCTTACTTTTATAGTGGTACTTTCAGTTATAATGATTCTTTAAAACTTACAGTCACATAGGTAATAAAAAAATTAAGTGAAAAAAAAACTAAAATAGTAAATTGTTCAAATCTTGATTAATTATCTCACAGGCTAGAATAACAACAAGTGAAAATAACAACAGTGTTGGTTATTTTGGTATTCCATCTATGGCTAAGTATCAATGTTTGTACTATTTTTTGTCATCAGCATTTATAAAATACACTGATTACTAAGTCCATACAGCAATAAATACATATTTAATAAAAACATATATTATACACTAGCAAACACGGTCACGTGTTTCTGTGACAATTTTCACTGAAAAGAGTTTGAAAAAACAATTTTCCCATTTTATCAAACCATATGACATTGTTTGCATGCAAAATTTGAAGTAGATTGGACGTAGCACTTGGACCCATACATATTGCCCCGTTTTCACCCCCGATGAGGTAGAATTTCGGAAAATCCATTCTCATGTGGATGTCCAGTATTTGGTGTGAAACACTCGATAAAAAGTTATGTGGTCAACCATGTACTTCATTTGTCATATAATAAACAAATATTTGCATTAAAAAAACTGTCCCTAATAGGGAGAGAAAGAAATATAAAAATTAACAATTTCCCCATTTGATCAAACCATTTTAATCGATTAAAAAAAACTACGCCGTATTACTTCCCAGCAGCTTGCATGAAAAAACAATTTATGTAACTGCTTTACTCAATTAGAGCAGCGGGAAGGATAGCCAAATTTTCCGTAATCATTTCACATGGAATGCAAAAAACAGCATTTCTCTATCATGCCTAGAACATATTTTATTACCATTCACATTATATCATTAAATGTTTTTCCGCATAATATCCCCATAAGACAAACCTTTTCCACATTTCTCAGCGGTTCCAGGTTCTTAAAAAATACACCTAAAACATATTCAATGTCTTTTTTCAATGTGACACGAAATACATATGTATATATATGCATATATATATATATATATATATATATATATATATATATATACATATATATATATATATGGACATATATATATATATATATGCATATATATATATATATATATATATATATATATATATATATATATATATTATATATATATATATATATATATTTATATATACAAAATATAAGATAATAAAAATATAATAAGACATGCATTATAATAAAAACATATAACATAAATTTATAATTATATTTATGATTTATTAGCTAAATTTGAGCAGAAATTGTGGTGAATCTAAACATTTTTACGAATATTTGTTTGTAGTAATTTGTTTTGCAAACTATTTTTTGTTTTCTTTGGCAACTAAGCAGTTATTCTTTGTTATGAAAATGCGAATTGGTGGCGACCTTAATCATGTTTTTGAGTAAGAAACGTGAATTTAATATTTTGAATTTCTCATACAGGATTTAAGAAAAAATTGAACATATGAAATTCAAAAAATATCAAAACACCAAATTTCATTTGTATTGCTTTGGAATCTTATTTAAAATAGGAATAAAAAGATAGTTTTATAAGTATTTAGAAATTCATGAAATATTCATAAGGAACATAATTTAAAAATCAAATTTAAATTATATTATTTTTATCCAATACTTCATGCTTTTTTGACATCTTTTAAAAGTAATTTGACACTTTCTCTCTAAAGACTGTTGTCGTGATCTGTATCAAAGGATTATCATAGGGAGAACATGCTCAAAAAATTAACAGTTAAAAATTATAACTGAGCAGTTATAATTATCAGCGGTTAATCAATATTAGCAACGTATCTTAAATAAAGGTTGTAATATGTATGTTTACTATCTATTTGTAACTATCTATTTGTCTATTTGTGTGTGAATTTAACAAATAATTTAACAAATTAAAAGAAAATTTGAATTTCAATAAATGTAAGAAATAGTACTGTATCCATTTTAAACAGTTGATGCAATAAACTGAAAATTATTTAATACTTTGACAAAGCTATAAATAAAGCCCTGTGGGGTAAGTTTTAAATTATAATAACACAGGTATTTTTATTTATACAAAGCGTATATATTGAATTCATCATTAAAAAAAGAACGTTGCAACAGGCCTTTTTGGTCCAAGGATTCCAAGGACAAGAACATGCACCAAAGAAAAATATGCACTATAGTGATTCACCGTACCTTGATAGAGAGGAAATGGGGTCGGCACTTCACCCGGTAACTTGGTCTTTCCTCCAATCAATGATCAGGTTGCAAATTTTTTGGGAGCACATAGTTTTTAACATAAGTAAGTTTAATAAGAAATCTCCACCGTTTTGAGAGTTGGACATGATATCATTGGTATAAGAGCTCAGCGCGCTTCCACTAAGATACTCTGCATTCTATGCTCAACAACGTCTCATAAATTTACCGAAGACTTACAGCTCTTTCAATATTGATTGCCGTTGAATAACTTACAGATATTCTATTATTCCAGCATAAATTTTTGAGCAATGCAAAATCGAAATGATTCTAGGAATAAATATGGGATTTATAAAAAAAAAAAACAATTGAAGTGTAGCATTAAATACAATCAACCATATGATTTATATAAAACATGTAACTATTTAAATTATGTGAATGATTTGTAATGACCTACATTACTATCAATTTATGTACAATTAAACTACATAATAGAGACAAATAATAATCATCTATTATTAGATAAATGTATGAAAACAATACTACAAAACATGTATCTATCAACCATTATATATACTGTTTGTTATTTAATACATTTGTTGTTTGTATATGATTTATGGTTTAATTTTATTGTATATGACGGATATTTTGGAGACCTATCCCAAAGTTTGATTGTTCAATAACGTTTCGAATTATTCTATGGATAATTATTGTAAAAATGGGAATTTACATTCCCAAAAATTTAAAGCTCCATGCAGAGTTAATCTTCAAAATTTGGTATCGTGAATTTTAAGTAGTAACAAAATTTTTGTTTTGGAAATCAAAATAAATAAGTGGGCGCATAATATGAACTGATGTGATAGTTTTCTCATTAAAAGCTATTATTTACACTTCTTAATGTATTATACGCACCCTATGTTTACTACCTTTTATCTGTCAGCCAATCAGAAAAAGTTTGTAAAAGTGTGAAAGAGTAAATTTCACTACTCTGAAGAAATATCTTCGATTAGGTTCTTAAAAATTGATAAAGATAATTTACAAAAATTTTCAGGCTACGTTAATTGCCCACTCATAATTATCATAATCTTAAAATAATGTAATGTATATAAACTACTTACTAGAACGTGTAAACAATTACCTCAAGGTCAGTATAATGGTATATATTTGCATACACGCATGCATGGAGCTTGAAATCCCACCATCGAGTCATATAAAAAATTGAAGCCATAATTCTACGAATAGATTTTTGGTTTCAATATTTTCCCGAATATTAGTATTTTAATACTTTATTATATTACAAATCATTATCAAGATCGAAAAAATTTATTAAAATTGACCCTAGTAACTTAAATTGTTTATCCTAAACAAAGGGAACCCTAGTAATAAGTACATAATAAGGAATTTGTATCTACTGTAAATCGTAAATTCTTTAAAAAGACACAAATAACAGTGTTGATTTATATGGTTTTGAAAGTTCTGTTATATTTTGATGGAATAATTGTGGTTATTCAGAATATTTTATTTTATTTTTATATATTTAAAGTCTAAAGTATTATTGATTTATATAAATATATATATATATATATATATATATATATATATATATATATATATATATATATATATATATATATATATATATATATATATATATATATATATATATTGATTTTTGCATAATATCGTAAACAAGATGAAAATAAGAATACTATATTAAATCATTATTTTATGTGGTTTTTAAAAACAATAATGATTTTAATGGTACACTTAGTATATATTTTATATTGCATATTTACAAATGTTTTTCCAGTATAGAATTCTTTCATGTTTATATTATTGCTTCACAAGCAGTTGGTAAGCTCGGGTAAATTGGTAATTCGCCTAAGGAAATATTACAATTTTCTTTTGACTTGCAAAACTAAGAAACTGACTTTTTTAATTCAAAGTCAGCGTGTATCTAATTTTTTGCTTAATGTAATATCTACGACTTACTTAACCGTCGATACTATCGTTTAAGAACCAGGGCCAATGGATTGACAATGAATATCCATTCAAACCAACGTAGACGCAGTTCCATTATTTTCTTCTTTTCGATTAATATTATTATCCAGATTATTTGGAATTAAAAATCACTTTTCTACATTTTAATTATTTTCGAAAAAAACAACTGTTGCATCCAATCAATATATAAGATAAGTTCACTTGAAAACACTAAATTGGTTTGGAATTTATGCATAGAATACGATATACAATAAAATACTTGTGTTTGACACTAAATTACTCTTCGCGGAATATTTCGAATAGAAAAAATAAATTATAAAATATGTCTTTATAATATTTGTTATTTTTATTGCTTTTCGCGGTTTTATATTTAAATTAAACGTATAACTGTTTTGTTTGTATATGTATCTATGTATTTTATAATACATACCTTAAGGTATATTATTATATTACAAAATAAATAATTTAATGCCACAATTACACATTCAAAAAAACACACAAATATTTCATGAAGTACCAAGATGAAATTAATTACTATAACACTTTATCATTCATTCACCCGTAAAATTGGTTTATTTCATAGGTATTAAAAAAATGTGTAATACGTGATCGTTTGTTTTGCCTTATAATGGACTATGTGGTCTAGACATGCGGAATTTATCATGCTAGTCAAAACTCTAATTTGAAAATTTGCCGTTTACATTATTGAGAGCTTTACAATGTACCTCTGTCAAAATTGTCATGTAAGGCAACATTTACTGATTTTATGTATTTGAAATTCTGTATGTGATATCGTTATGTTGAAATAAAACATTGTTTATTTTCAAAATTACCCAAATTTTATTGGCTTAAAATATACTGCCAGTAATGAACATAAAACCTTGTGATATATGAATCTGTTAAAAGCTATATGCCCGGAGGGTCGTCTCCGAATGATCTTTCCATGTATATCAGGTGAAAACAAAAATATGAATATTGTATATTTAAATCACTATAATATGTAAAACATTACTTTTTCTACATTTTTCTACAATATTCTGTATGACAGATAACAGACTTTATTTTTTTCACCTTTTTCAAGGATATTTTTCAATAACGATTTTTCAGAATAATCTATTACGATACAATTTCCAAATGGTCCAGGAGATATCAGCATTTAGGTACATCAAAAATAAATATAAACTTAACTGAAACTCTAGTAAAATAATTTTAATATTGTACAAACAGAGTTATCTTCGATATCATTGCATTGAGTAGTTAATGTATTAGGCGACTGATCTGGGTGCAACCTCTATGTGCACGTACGAGGTCGATGGATTAATTTTCTATTCAAAAGAATTAAAATTTATAAAGTAACAGAAATTCAGATAGTTTGTCTTTTTTTTGTTTATTCAACAAAAAAATGGCTGCACTCAGTTTTACGCAAATTAGTGCACAAACAAGCATTTTTAAACTGGCCATATTGGAACTTTTAACAGTGCCGAAATTTGAAATTCACAAAATTGGCTCCATATGAACCGTGACACTGATTATTTTCTTCCAACAATAATTATTAGATCTTGAAGTGCGTTTCACCCACAAAATTAAATTTCTGCTGAGCAAAATATAACTTGCGTATTCGTATGCCATGCATAATAGCTATAACGTTTCATTTTTTGGTAATATAGGATAAGGTAAATTAAAACTTGGGTTTATTAATATTAAATGTACCTATTTCTATTTATATTTTATGATTTCATAAGAATCAATCATTTGATTTTTTATCTGTTAATGTTAAAAAATTTATGATAATATTTTAAGATACCAATTTCAATTACCCATTATTATTGGTTACATCATCGTATAATCGTATATGATTCAACTCCAAAAAATAAAACGTGTTTCAAAAAAAAAAATTCATCAGCATCGGGTAAAACAAGTTACGTTTTGTGTACGCTGGATTTAAAAATACTTCAACTAGTATGTCATGTTTTCTATTCAAAATCTTCAAGAACACACAATACAAGGTCTCGTGGAGGTATAATATCATTTATGAATAGAAATTATTTTGAAAATTAGTTATACTGAGCTTAATATACTTTTACTTAAGAGAAAATTATCGTTCGGAGATTTGGCACCAATTCAAGCATGTAAGTACACCAAAATCAAACTTAAGTTTAATAAGACTTCCAGGATCTATTTTACACTAGGTGATACCTACATAATATATTGATTTTTCTACGTATTATTTGGCGGTCGATTCGTTTCGTAAGTTAACGCCATATCTTTCAATTTGAAGATTCAGTGATATTTAATGGTACATATTTCACAAATTATCAAAATTAAATAGTATAAAAGTGGTTGGATAGTTAGTTTAGGGTTTCGTACTTCAAATAAAACCAAATTTATAATTATATATCCGAATATAATTTTTTTTAAATTGGAAAATGTTAAAAAGCTCATAAAAAGCAGTTCTAAAATATTCCACCTTGATTAAATGAAAAATTATTTTGAATTTTGGACTAAATCAAATTTTTTTATAAAGAATTATAATGAAAATGCAATTTAATGAAAAATACGTTTATTTTAAGATCAAAATCACGGTTTTTTAATGTATCCTAAAAATATAAGCATTAATCAATTGGTTAGGCTTAAAAAATGTTACATTTTAAACGGTAAGTCGAAATTCGGTATTGCTCTAAGGATAACCATACGCCGAATAAATATCGACGTACGTATTGTATTTACCAGGGTGACACAAGCTCATGTATGCTCGACCGAGTGACAGAGCATTCATAGACACAGCGATACGATGCGAAATAAAACATAGAGAGCAAAGTTTTTATTTTGCTTACGTTTTAAAGGGCGTAGATTTACATTCTAGGATTAATTTTTTTGAACTAAAATGTACTTCTTAAAAAAAATCAACGCCATAACAAAAAAAAAAAGAAAAAAGAAAAAAAAGGAAAAAACAAAATCTATTTCATCAAACATAGACCTACATGTTTTTAATATTAAGAATATCAAACGCACATGTATTATACATAGAGTAGACTTAATAAAATATACACTTTTAGTTTTAAGAACCAATAAGAATTCAAGTTTAGATTAAATATATATATATATACATACATAATATATACAATACAAGGCAATATTAAATAAAAGTAAAGAAATAAATATAAAAAAATATGTTCAGAAAACATTATGTGCTGTTGTTGTTATTGTAGCCACACCATAAACGCTTTTTATAAAGTTTTTATCGTTTTTATATAAGGTAATAACAATAGAACAAGTATAAAATTGGATTTTACCATTATGATAATATTTATGATGAATTATTATGGTCGACTATGTATATACATATATAAATATATACTGAAAATACAATATTATATTCTATGTATACAGTGTTCTTCAAAAAACGTGAACACTCACTAAAAACTTAATCAAGTTATATCAATCTCAATCTACGACTAAAACATTTATATCAAATGTTAATAAATGATGGCTGCAATATAATTCACGAAGGCAAATTATCGGACTCTATACAAAATAGGAAGTTGAATTTTTGAAAACTATGAACCAAATTTAGTTGGATTACATACTTTGTTTGCCAATATTGGTTAAAAATTGACGATAATAGAGCAAAATTAATTTTTTAAGGTTTTGGTGACGTCATAAGATTCACAAAATTCATTTTTTCGATATCTTGGCCAAATTCTGGCCGATTTGAATGAACTTTTTTTTGAAACCCACTAATTTTGGGTCATACTTTTCAATTTTTATATTATTGATTCGCTTTCTTTAACCCTTCTATGAAAAACCATGAACAGACCCTCACTATCTTGAAATGCATTATAGATATGTTTGTTTTGACTAAATATTTGAAAACTATGACCCAAATTTAGTTGGATTACATACTTTGTTTGCCAATATTGGTTTAAAATTGACGATAATAGAGCAAAATTAATTTTTTAAGGTTTTGGTGACGTCATAAGATTCACAAAATTCATTTTTTCGATATCTTGGCCAAATTCTGGCCGATTTGAATGAACTTTTTTTTGAAACCCACTAATTTTGGGTCATACTTTTCAATTTTTATATTATTGATTCGCTTTCTTTAACCCTTCTATGAAAAACCATGAACAGACCCTCACTATCTTGAAATGCATTATAGATATGTTTGTTTTGACTAAATATTTGAAAACTATGACCCAAATTTAGTTGGATTACATTCTTTGTTTGCCAATATTGGTTAAAAATTGACGATAATAGAGCAAAATTAATTTTTTAAGGTTTTGGTGACGTCATAAGATTCACAAAATTCATTTTTTCGATATCTTGGCCAAATTCTGGCCGATTTGAATGAACTTTTTTTTGAAACCCACTAATTTTGGGTCATACTTTTCAATTTTTATATTATTGATTCGCTTTCTTTAACCCTTCTATGAAAAACCATGAACAGACCCTCACTATCTTGAAATGCATTATAGATATGTTTGTTTTGACTAAATATTTGAAAACTATGACCCAAATTTAGTTGGATTACATACTTTGTTTGCCAATATTGGTTAAAAATTGACGATAATAGAGCAAAATTAATTTTTTAAGGTTTTGGTGACGTCATAAGATTCACAAAATTCATTTTTTCGATATCTTGGCCAAATTCTGGCCGATTTGAATGAACTTTTTTTTGAAACCCACTAATTTTGGGTCATACTTTTCAATTTTTATATTATTGATTCGCTTTCTTTAACCCTTCTATGAAAAACCATGAACAGACCCTCACTATCTTGAAATGCATTATAGATATGTTTGTTTTGACTAAATATTTGAAAACTATGACCCAAATTTAGTTGGATTACATTCTTTGTTTGCCAATATTGGTTTAAAATTGACGATAATAGAGCAAAATTAATTTTTTAAGGTTTTGGTGACGTCATAACATTCACAAAATTCATTTTTTCGATATCTTGGCCAAATTCTGGCCGATTTGAATGAACTTCTTTTTGAAACCCACTTATTTTGGGTCATACTTTTCAATAGTTGGGGTTAAACAGGAATGACTACTGTCTCCAAACTATTCCTCTTGGTTCTCGACGATGTAACGAAGAAAGTTAATAGTATAATTAGTTATAATATAATAGTATAATAGTATAAAATTAGTTATTTTTGAAAATATCAAGAAAACCACTTATCAAGAACAAATTTTTGTATTTATATATAACTGCTGTTTGCCTCCGAATATGAGATATGGGATTCAGAATATGAGGTATGGGATTTAAATTTAGTCAACTACCCAATTTTAATTTAAAATATAATTTGAAAATTTCATCAAAATTTGCTGATTATAGCAATTCAGGAACAGTAGATGATTTTTTCAGTAAATGATTCTTTTAATAAACTATTTATCAAACAGTTAATATTATTTCTTATTTTAACCACTAAATGGAACGGTTCTTAGTTGAAAGTTCAATACGTTTTCAAAAGTTTTTTTTCTCTTAAATTTTTAATTAAATTATGTATAACAGTGTATATACACACAACATCACAATATTATTGTACTCGACTGGTATATATACATAGATATAAAACTGGGCTCTACCATATAATTTAAGTTGCTATATTAAAAAAAAAAAATATAATAAATAAAAACCTTTCTTGTTGTAATATATTTCTATATCGGGAAACCGAGGCATATAAAACCACCCACTGGTTTCATATCATGTTTATTTGGTCGTTTATATTTATACGCGTACATTTTACGTTCTTGTTCATTTTATAAATGGCTTTGATTTGAACATTTCATTTTTTATGATTATTTTTTTATAAGATAATATCAGCCACCAGTCAATCGAGTCAGCCGGCAGTCCATTTTGGAGTTATGAGTGTGTGTAGAAGCGGCGCACCCTTTTTTTTTCTTGTAAATTTAAGTATCCATTTTAAAATACTGATTTCAAAATGTATGTTGAACATAATGAAATGCTTTTTAACTTCAACAAAAAAAGTAAAAAATAATTTAAAAAAAATTTTTCTATAACTTTTTTCCTTTGAAGGTAAATTAATCAAGAGGAAGGAATCACAAGGAAATCTATTCATTGGTGTGAACAGTAAATACTCAGATGGAAATTATATTCAGAACAAGTTTATTTAATTCTTTTTTAAAATTAATTTTAAGCATAAGTTTAATTATAATTTTGTTTACAGAAAGCTACCTCTGAATAAAGAATTATTAATGGAAAGTGACCAAATTTGTCTAATAGTTTCTAAGAAAATAACGATCCAACAAATCTTCAAGCGTGGAAATCATATTGGGCAAGTATTATAATTATATTAGCTAAAAATAGATACATTTTTTCTGATTTCGTAAAAAAGGTGATAAAGCTGATCTGCTTAGTTGTAGTTTGTTCAATAAACGATTTTCAGAAGCTACAAACACATATTCTATATCGTTAAGTAAGTAGTCGCAATAATAAAATTTATGATTATCTGATTCTAGTTATCATTGGATTATGAAGGAAAAGGGTTGTCTTTCATTATTGGCTACTATTGAAAATTAAGGGTAAAACAAATCTAAATAGAAAAACAATACCTACTCGTCTTGATGATGGTTACAAAAATGAGTCTATTAAATACCAATATAATTTTTATTTCTCAGGAAGACAAAATCCAAAAAAACAACACAAGGAAATTGTCAAGTGTGAAGAACGTTTGTAGTATTAGCAATTTTTAAATAAAAAATAACATGACACATAATTATCGTCACGGATTCTGTTATTTAATTTTCGGAACAAATCCTAATATGTTGATCTTTTTCAGATGGAGTTTAAATAAATGTGAATTAGAGCTGTTCATACGTGCGTGCTATGCTGTTTGTTGAAAAAAAATGTCTAAACTATTGTTTATAAATAAATTAAATATTACAGATATGGTAAAAGCCTCAAATCAACGTAGTGCAGTTTCTTGATTAGACCATAGAGATTCATTGGGAAAAAGTAAACAATGTTTATATTTTATTTCAATAAAAAAATAATCCTATACCAAAATGTTCTATCATTTAAGCAAATTAATTTTTTTTTTCTTATAAGTTTAATAATATAATAGTTTAAAAAAACTAAAAAAACACGCATGCATGCGTAGTTCGCGCACTAGCTCTATCTTTATTACTCTCATGCAAAGGATCCGTTCAGATGCGTTCTGCAGCCAACTTCAGAGAGTTACCTACAGACAAACAAACATACGAGTGAAGCTAATAAAAGCGTGTTAAAAAATAAGTATTTTATTGTAATTTTACAGAAATCATCTTACAGAAATATAATTGGATTTGTGTTAAAAAAACATTTTCTTAACAACAAATCAGTATTTTCAAAATACAGGTAATGAATTTTTATATTAACAATTGAAAACCTTCTATTATTCAGAAATAGAATCTGTTATTGCCATTTTGTAGACAAATGTACCAGAAATGTAGATATGTTTTGTATAAGCTTTGGCTATTATCTATGCCTTTTTTGTTTTAGTGAGAAAATTTTTTATGTAAAAATGATTTTTATTGATTTTTGAAATACTAAGAAATAAATACCTATTCTGCTTAAAATTGTTTCAATATATAAATAAAAATTACAAAGAATTATTTTTTAAATAAATATAAGTTGTACTAATATATATATATACCTTTTGTACTATGAGCTGTTAAGTACTTAAATATTATAAAACTAATTGGACCAGTGCAAATATTTCGAACTTTCGAAAATTTCGCTTTGACGAAGCAACCGTACTAAATATAACACCAGTTACTTTCTTCATTCGTACATTTGTGTAGGTTGAAATAATATCTTATTATAGATTGGTTTACATATATATAAATATAATTTTATTATATTTTATATGTTGTATTTTATTATATATATTTTATACGATATAATTATTATAATGGCGTTGATTTTCTTCAATAAAAAAAAGTTAATTTATAAATATCTATGATTATTATTATTAGAAATTTTAACACCAAAAAATGCCGTATTTGGTATTGATATTTTATGTATCGATCTATTTTGAAATATTAAAACATAATATTAAAAAAATGTATATGTTTTATTTCGTAATAAAACATAACACGACTTGATAAATCAATAACAGGTTAGTATTATAACTTTTTCTGATTTACTAGTACACTTAAGATATTATTCACGACTATCTGGAACTTCATACATATACTTCAAATAACTTAATCGATGATTTAAAAGTTCCTCAAAAATTTGATTGTTTAAGTTATTATTATATATTGATAATTGATCAACTTGTATTAAGGTGTCAGAAACACAACACTTCTAGATATTTTTGCTTTTGATATTATCCCATAAGAAACCTTAAACTATTAAAAAATTGATGTAAAATATATATTCATCAATGTTTAGGGTGTTTGCGCGTCTAAAAAATTGCCCTCCATGAAAATGGACTTCTCACAATGGTAGATTGTCAAAACGTGTAATTTCTTATTTATAATAATAAAAGTAAACATTCTTATAAATCACTTTTTTTCCAAACTAAAATCGGTATGAAATAGCAAAAAATTTCTGTTTGATCAACTCCCAAACCCCAATTATAAAATAATTGACAGATCTAAAAAAACTGTAACCATTTATGAACATTATTCCCATCTATAGGAAAAATTTAGCTTTCTTTCTCGTATCAAAATTTGTATCGAGAACTTCCTTAAAGATAGAAAGTTTGAGACAAAGTTTTAGATAAATAGATTTCATAATTTCAAAAAGCGATTTGAGAGTAATGAAATGAAACTCCTACTTAGTATTGCAGCGAAACCACAAAAAATAAAAACAGGATTAAACTATTTTATAATAAGGAGCGATTATAGGTGGCACCGTAAATTCCAAGAAGATTTTTCAATTTCAATGCTGAATTGTATTTGTAGTTTGAATTTAGTTGAAGAAAAATGGTCATCAGTCTCTTAATAATTATGAATAAGTCTATTCCAGACAGAATTTCAACTGTGCTTTATTTTAAAATATGCACTCAATGTTTGTTAATTCTCATGTTACTGAACGTTTATTTCTTGAAGTATTTTAAATTTAGTCGAAGTTTTTTCAGTTTAACTCTTTACTTCTTAGAAATAAAAATTATTTAGATGTAATACATGAAAGTCATTTGAGTTTTATATGACTTATCCTTTTTTGGATAAATTATTATGAGAATAATATACACCCAATTCATTACCTTAACATTTTGCATAAGTTTTTTACCATAATTTATTGTTTTATATTTACATAATTTTAAATTTATAAAATACGGTCTTATCTTAAATTTTGCACATAATTTTGCATAAAATTATAATTATATTTAACATAACAATTATGTTTACTTATAAATATACACTGCACTCTATGAAATTATATATACTGAAATAATTGTAGTGTTAATTCAATTATTTAATTCTGTCCATTAATATATTATTTTATTTTTTTCTATTTTCTGGTTTTTGTTTTGTTTTTATAATAAACTAGGAGGAATATTAATTTGAAGTATCCGCGTTGTATTGAGTGCATTCAAACCGCCCTGATATTTTTGTACCTATATACAATAAAATAATCTTATTATAAAAATATAATTATTTTCATTTGTTTGCTTTAACATAAGAAAATTATTATTGTAAAAAAAATACAAAACAGTGATAAAAGTAGATTCGTTGATTCTTGAAGTAATAAGAAATGAAATAGCGTTTTTGATATTTTTGAAATAAAAAATCCATAATAATTCACTTAAATTTGTAAGTAAATACCGACAAATTTTTAGTATAAAATAATTTATCAATCACAAATTTCTATCGTATATTGTATGCTGATACTCTTGAATATAGATTTTTTCCGTTTAAATTTACTAGTGAACAAACCAGGAAATTGATAAATTTAAAACTACCGAATAAACCAAAGTTTATTATGCAACAACTAAACTATTATTTCATAGACCTGAATATTTAATGTGAACTAGCTATATTTTATAATTGTGAAATTATTCATATTAGTGAAATAAAGCTCATAAAATATTATAAAACTTATCTTAATTGTATTTTTTCTTTAATGAGAAATTAATATAATGTAATCATTTTGTTAAATATAAAAATTTATTAGGCATACAGGTAAGCTATTTACACAGAACAATAAAAATTAAATGAAAAAAAAAATGGTTTAAAAAATAAATTATTTACATATAAATTAGTTAATAAAAGATTTATATCTAATGTAATTTAATCTAAATAAATTAAGTTTAATAATATTGTTATTTTTTTTATTTATTTAGTATATATTTTTTTTAACGTTCTCCATTCCATAATAGCTTATTTCAATTGTCCAAAATAGTGTTATTATCTTAAAATCATCAAATGGTATCAAATTCTAATTGAGTATTTTTCGAATAATGAAAAAATGATGCTTTTAAAAAAGTTTAAAAATATGTCTGCCATTTTCAAATTTGCACAACATTGAAGTTGTCACACTTGTAATGTTTTTAATTATTTTCAATAAAAACCATATTAACTTAAATTAGAAGTGCTTGATGGGAAATATACAACTTACAAAGACTTCAAAAAGAGTAATAATTAATATATTAATTAATAATTTTGGGCTCTAAGTACTCAGAATTGTGAAGTCTTTAAGAAGCTTTTTTTCTGCTTTTCGAAGAAATACAAAATTATTAGCTCTGTAAGAAGTGCTGTACGATGATTTCCGAAAGATATTGGAAATATGAGTTTTGTAATACGTCCTTTTCCTGTGATAGAGCACTTTAAGAAGTGTTTTTATGAATTTTGTAAGTGTTTTTGAAAATCAGAAAATTAAAAAAAAAAACATTAATTAGTCGCATATTTTTTGAAAAAATAACCAATAAATGTTTACTTTTATAAAATATTATATATATAGTATTATTATTTTTTATGGTGAAAACTAACGTTTTTTTGATTATCGTAGGACATAAATCAAACATTAAGAAAATATGTTTTGTCATTCACAAATGTTAAAATTCAATATAAATGTAAGAAATAATTTATTAAAAGAAAAGAATTGTAAAATAAAAACAATTATCATTACACAGTGTAATTTCTTTTATTCATGGTTCGTTTGTAAAATAAATATCATTTAAGTGCCATCTATCATAAGTACACTAAATATTTGAAAACACTTCTACACACTAAAATGTTCATAATAATTCCATGAAATTTATGTTGGATACTTATTTATACTTTATACAGAGAGTATAATAAAAGTTGAGTTAGGAAAGAGTGTCAACTTAAGTATGTAGAATTAATATTTGTGTGTGACATGGAAGACCTCAAATCCGCGATATAACATAAGTACACACTATGTCGTACATTTCAGTTGACGACATAGCCAATAATTTTAAATAAGTTAATTAGCTAAAATGTTTACTCAACTTGTTTTTCCAATTGAAATCTAAAAATTGGAAAGTTTTGATAATCCCTATGTGGGTCAACAAAAGGAGATGCATACTTCGCTTACGAATATATAAGATATAGTAATATTTCGTCCATGGATAAACTTAAGCGCGTCAGATTAAGATATGGGAGATACCTTACCTCCTCCAAATCTTAGCTGTCTATATCGCATGTTTAGGGTATCCGATCAGATATAAAAATCGAGAGTTGAATTTAATCGACCACGTCAGATTTAGATATGATAGGTTGATTACGTGTTGAAAAGTGTATATTTTACTAATCTGATGATTTCAGCATGGCGCAGGTGACATGTCGTTTAACAAGTTAGTGATCCTCCCATTCTCATGCGCTACGCTCATATCGTCAGATTAGTAAAATGAACACTTTTCAGCAAGTAATCAACCTACTATGTCTTCATCAGACATGGTCAAATAAATCCAACGATCGAGTTTTTCGTTTTTATATTCTGATTTACTACCCTAGACTCATATAGAGTAAATAAAAAAATTCCTTACTTGAGTCCGCATCTATAACTAAAAGTATTTATGTAACTACAGTCTACCTTCAATAAATTCAAAATTCTTTGTATTAAAATAAATTAAACTTAATGTGAAAATTTATGAATTGTAGTATGAAATAAGTTCATGTGAGTTTTATTTTACTGCTGATTTTAATTCGAAATTTATGATTATATATATTTCTACTATATTTGATGGCATTCTACAGAGCGCGTTGATGGACTGCAATTAGATTTAAACATTGTAAGTATTTTAAAGTTATCATAAAGTATTTATATGTTTATTTTATTGACTATTTCAAATGAGATGAATTTATTGCTTTGCTGTATTAGCAATATAAAAAGAGTAAAAAACAGGATTTTATATTTCAAAGTTTCTTTGCACTTATTTATCTACACTGAATATTTCTTCTAGAAGACTTATTCTGTAAATTTCAGATTGCAATGATCTATACGTAAATAAAATTGATGAAAATTGTTCCGAGTCCGTCCGCCCATTCCATGCAGCCGATATGCTCATTTGGTTGAATAAGTGTATTAGTGTCCAGATGATGCATCATGCTTTGGATTACATCTATCTTTTCCCTTTCTTAATTTCTTCGGTGGTGTAATTTTTTCCATTTGTTGTGATAGTTTTAAATCCAAATTTATCCGATTCTAATGAACTGGTAACACTCAGTGATTCAAGACTTTTCATTTGAGCTTAATAACTCAAACTGGGTGAGATATAGGAGAACAAAGCGCGCACATTCAACTTGACTTTCTACTCCATATGATATTTTCTCCATTCAAAGCTCGTTCATTATGTTTTAATGAGCAAGAAAGTTTTGGTCTTTTCACTCAGTGGCTGAAGTTTTAGCCATTTGATATTGAAATAAGCCCAATCTGCAGCACATGATCCACTAGTTATTTTTATTCGATTACGTATTATTCAACTTACGGAACAGTGTAAGTTCGCACAAGAAAAACAAAAATGATTCATGTTCATTCATTAATTTATTTGTGCACAAAAAAAACATAATTTCAATATGTGGAGGGGAAGGGGGTAAAGTGTAACAGCGCTTGTGCCGTTACACCCTTTTTAAAAAGGGTTCTAGTTTCCAGGAAATAGACCTACATGGAACAGACGGTAGAATTGTAAAAAGAAAAACTACACAATAAAAGGAAAAACAACATCATCGTTATTCACAATTTTTAAATTACAAACACCTATGCGCAAAATCGCCCTACAGAGCGACCTTAGAATGGAAACAATTTAGATTGAATAGTTCGACTAGGGACAGCTTCTATTCGAGTAGTACCATCTGCACTCAACAATAGGTTAAATTCATCTGGCATCAAGTAGCATTTAATGTACAACAGTTGTTTAAAGTCGTAAGCAACGCCATTTTAAATCAACGTCAAGTATTTTTCAAGACGACACATCTGTGGCTGAAGCTGGTGAACAACGTACATTCATATCTGTATATAGAAGGTGCCAAATTGAAGCCTTGTTTCCCATTGTTTGGGTATATAAAATCTTTGGATATATAAAAGATTGTAAAATTTACGGTAATTATTAACGTAACAATAGTGTCATACATTGTTTAAATTACATATGTTTCTAGAATTTAGAAATATCGACTTTGAATGTTATTATCTATTCAAGTCGAATTATAAGTATCCAATCCATAGATACTTGTTAATAAATACATAGATTTAATACGACTACATCATTTTATTTTATACGAATGAACCAAGAAAACGACCAATTATTAATCTTCAGAATAAAGTAACTCGATGATATTTGCTAGGCGTTATATATAATATATCTGTGTCCATTTACACGCATCATTGTATCAGATAATCTAAAAATATAGGTTTTAGATTTTATAAACGTAATGATAAAATGTTCTCCAAATAAAATAAATATTCTTCTATCATTTCTACATAATAAAAATGTTTAGTAACAAGACCTATTCAAAAAATATTTTAAAGGTTGAAACAAGCATTCACAAAATATAATTTTTTGGAGGCATTAAGTTATGATATTGTCGTATGTATTCGCTTTTGTTAAATCGTACCATATGAATTTCAATTATTGTTTATTTACTAAATATGAAAATTCGATTTAATGTGGTTTAAATATTTCAAAATTAGAGCAAATATGAACAAAAATTTATTCTAATATTTCTCAATTCACAATTAAAATGAAAGGTCACCACAAGCCGTCAACACGTCTAAATATATGATTACTTTGACGGTCAGGTTATGAGTTCAAATACCGGTATCGGCAGTTTGTCAATTTTAAGAGCCTGGGTTAGTTTAGTTTATTGAGAAGATTGACTGGCACTGCTGATAAGAAGGAAGCAACCAGCCATGCATGTTGAAAATTTCTGCTGTTTTCCTCTCCTATGTCAGTTCTTTCGAAAAACTGCAGGTTCCCTGCTTATATGATGTGGTTTGATATTGCTATTTTCTTGTCTGTGAACGGAGGTAAAACCTCACCATTTTTAAGTTAAAAAGGAAAAAATTATTACTGTAACCTCTCCCATATTTTGGAATAGAAACGATTAGTTTCACCCTTTTTGATTGAAATAACAACACAATAATTTCTATGTTGTACTAGGTATTAATTTATTTCGAAAAATGATATTTGAGTTGTTTATACTTCAAAAACTACATAATAAGCCATCCATGTTTATCATAGAAGACTGACCTAAATTTTTTAAGTAAGATTATTAAATGTATACAGCTGACTTTTAGACTTTTGATGATTTTAATTCAATACCCAATGCTTAATTCTTACATTTTTCAATGAGTTCTCCGAATACTAAATTTGGTTAACCAAAATGTCAGCCAAATTAAAAGATTAAATATTCTACCATGAATCATGCGTTCAGTTTCTAAAAAGAATCTAAATAAAAATGAATGAATCAAATCTTTAAAAAAAAAATAATAATTAAGACGAAATTCCAAACTATTACCTAAATAAATAAGCTAATATATAATATCAAGGCATGCAATGTCGTCCTACCTAAGAACAGTCAAAGTATCAAAAATAATCTTGGTAACGTAAATGTTTCTATTTAAATGAAAATAAATTTATTCATTTTTAACACGCTTTTATTAGCTTCACTCGTATGTTTGTTTGTCTGTAGGTAACTCTCTGAAGTTGGCTGCAGAACGCATCTGAACGGATCCTTTGCATGAGAGTAATAAAGATAGAGCTAGTGCGCGAACTACGCATGCATGCGTGTTTTTTTAGTTTTTTTAAACTATTATAGTATTATATTAAGAATTTTCTACTCGTATCTGATTTGTTCGCACTTTTAATATCATAAATTTCTTATTATAAAGATAAATGTTGTGATTGAAAATCCTAGTTTGATTAATATTGAAAGTATATCTTTAAAAGTTATATCATCTTCATCGTGTTTCAAGTGCACAGAGCATTTGATAAAAAATTACCACTTTTAAAATCAAAACATAAATGAGAATTATTGCTGCTTAAGAACATAAATTACCATAATTTTAACCATAATCGAACATTTTATTTTTTTTTTTATTTTTATAATATTACATATAGGTAGGTACTGCTGTAACATAAAATTATATTCCAATACATTATCTGTATATTGCGGCGTATATTAAACACTTGTCTTCATATAATTTTATGAGATATTACTTCCAAGTTATATAAACGATATCGGAAGTATTGTGTTCGTAATGATGTATTGTATATAAAAAAAAATTTTTTTCTGAAGCTTTGGAACTTTCTTTGCGTTTTTCATTTCGTGTCCGTCATTCTGTGGGCCTGTTGGTTTGTCGGTCAGTGAAATTAATTGAAACGCACGCGCATTTCTCCAGAACTACTTGAATGATATTTATAAATTTTTGGTAAACGATAGTCAAGGTGTTCGGGATGATTTTATAAAACTCTTATCTATCTATTACCGTTCCGGAGATACAGCGCTAGAAACTTATTTCCTGTTTTTTACTTAAATGCATCTTGTAAACCGTTTATCCCATTTTGATGAAATTTTATATGTAGGTATTTATATGGTATATGTTAACATTAGTATAAGTTGTACAAGCGATTATTCAAGAACGCCATTATTAAAGAAAAATTGAAAATTGCAACGAATAAATGCGAAAAATATAAATTCAGCTTACAGAAATATATAATTTTATGGCTCAAATAAAATTTTTTCAATCGCATTCAAATTTTAACTTAATCAATCATTTAAAAATATATATATAGCTATTTAATAAAACATATTCAATAATGGATACTTTCAATAATTTTATTAGTAAATGGATGATATAGTTTTACACCAATGATTTGAATTTTGATGGACTTAATTACTTTGACTACTGAGGGAAAAATTAGTTCTTGTTTGTAAAAATTCTTTAAGTTGTGACTTCATTTTAGTGTAAACACATTTTGGAGATTAAAAAGATTTTCGGATATTATTTGTAAAATATAAAATCAATTAAGCAAGAGTTTTTTTTTTATAAGCATTTCAAGTATAAACAATGTATATCATTGAAGTCTAATGTATTTCTCCATCTCATACACAAATTGCAACTTATTCGTTGAAGATATTCCGGACATATATATGTAAGTATAATCGTACATCGCGAGGAAGTTTTCTGCCCATTATTGGCAGAGTATTTTGCTTGTCATGTATATATACTACTACTATTTCTAGGGTTCTACATTAAATGAGAAAATTAATTAATGTTTCACGCTTAATAACTTTTTAATAGATTGAAAAAACTTAATCTTAAAGAATTAAATTTAAAAGCAACTATTGCAACAATTAGATGAAGGTAATCAGAATAAGATGAAGATCGGCAATAGAATAACATGGCTAATGAGATTAAGCACAAACCAGTTAAAATAGACCTGGCATGGCTTTGTGTTCTAAATTTTGTAAAAATTGTCGGACATATTTCTTTCTTCTAGATTTTTTGTTATGTAGATATCATTAACCAAACCTCTTCTGGACAAATAAAAACATATCTCTAATTATTTGCACATATGAATCTTAAATAATGATTTTTGTGACAAAAAGCATTTTTTTTTTTGTGATTTTTTAAAATTTACGAATGATTTTATAACCAACCTTACAAATTACAAAATTTTGTCCTATGATTGAGAAATATTTTGAACGGATGATGTTAACAAAAAACAATAAACTTAAATCTTTAAGCACGGCTGTTCATAACATTCTGAAAGAAGTGTCAAGTATACGAAAATCCATATGAAACCAAATTCAGCCATTAATATGAAACTTATAATAAAAAGTCAATAATAATTAAACATACACAATTTATTGTTCTGCTTGGACGTGAGTTTTGCCCATATATTTGCCCAAACGTTCACAAAAGGGATTTTATGAACTGAAAAATCCCTTAGTAAATCAGCTATGAAAGCATAAATTGGGGAGCGTATAATAATTATGAATTTTTATAATACTTCATACCACTCCAAGTCTCAGTTACTTTGAGAACCGTTTTGCATTATAGGGTTGGAGCTTAATATTTAATTCAATATGATTGTAGGGAAAAGGTATTTGGTAGTAAATTTTCGTATGTATTTTCGTATTTAAATGGACAAGTAAAACAGTGAATGAAATAAGGGTATATGTGGTATATGATGGAGCAGATTGTAAAAGGCGTTTTGATAGGTGATAGAATACTACGCGTATAAAGCTTAGTTTAGTCGACTTTGTTGTAATGCTTGATGTTTGCCAACCAGATCATGTAAAACCGCTAATTGTATGCCTTAGTTATATTTATAAGTATGATCTATCTTTTGGTTTAATACAGCCAGGGGCGTTAGAACGAAATTTTTACCCCCCCTAAATTTTCGATGATAATAATTTTGTTGTGCTATTGTTTTGCCCTTAAAATTATCCTACACGAAATTGTAATAGAGCAATAAAATTTTTAATCTCTTCAACAAAGGGGCATGGCCCACCCAGGGAAATTCTTGGGTGGGCAGCTGCCCACCCTGCCCATACGCCTACTACGCCCCTGAATACAGCTCAACATTTTACAACATCTTACAATTAAGCCAGACTTAATTTTTCTAAATATTTAATTTTCAAACTTGTAATGATTTTGGCTGATACTGTATATTTATCTTATTATATAATAAATGGCTAGTTTCTGAAATATCGCTTAAAATTTCTAATATCTCAAAGAACAGAAAATTAGAGAAATTTGCATTATAAACTGGTTGTTTTCACATTTGATTTTTTTCTGAAGTGTCTTGTTTAGAAAATTATGAAAATCGAGAAAATTTGTTATCCCATTAAAAGCTTTATATACCAAATTTACTCAATTATTCCAAAAATTGTGCAAAAATTTCCCAAAATCGTTTTTAATATTAAAATCGCTTATATATTACAAATGTTTAGTTTTAAAATTTAATCTCATTATTGGTTCAAAAATCGGTAAAATTTTAAATTTAGAATAAAAATTGTTTATATGAATAAGTTGTTTCTAGGAATTATCGTTCGTTTTAATTTTGGATTTAAATTTAAATTTTGTGTACCCTGAATTTGTATCCCAACTGATAATAATAATAATAATGTATCCATACTAAATTATTTAAAAAACATAAAAACTATATTTTAAGACATTTTATATTAAACGACGATTAAACTTAATCACTATTTAAAAAGAAAAAAATACGATGAAGTATCCTACACATATGTTTTGTACTTCTACATTGAGACAGTTGAATCGAAATACTAGAAATTTGTAAAACATTGAAGGGAAAATTTCTGTCTACAGATGGAAATCATTTTCATTCATTTATATTCTATTATTCATTTATCATAAATAACACAGTTCGGATACATTTATTCCTAGAAAGTTTCATATCCTTAATTTCTATTCTTAAATACAAAGAAGTAAATACTCTTAAAGTACCCAAAATTATTCTGAAGAATTCAATGAAATTTCTTGGGATATTGTTATTCAAATTTCAAATAAAAAATTTTTTGAAAAATCATTATTATATTATATTGAAAGTATTGTTGATTACAAAAGTTTTATTGATTAATAAAGTATTTTTAATTAATAAATGTGGTAAAAATACCATTATATGTATATGTGAAGCGATATGCTAAAAAGTCTATCAGAAAAAGTCTATCAGAAGTTTATTACTAAAAAATAATAAAAGTCAAGATATATATAGACTCATTGACTGTAGATTTCAGGTGAATGAACTATGTATCCAAAATATGGCCATAAAAAATTTTAATTTTTGGGCTAATAGTAAAACCACGAAGTAATTAAATTGAATCTAACAATTGTCGTTTCTTGAAGGCCGTAAAAAATATACTTTTAGATGTCGCCCCATTTGATTCGTTTTTAAAATTTTTATTATTATAGATAATTAATTTTATATTAATTTTATATGTTTTAAATTGTGCTCAAATTTGTTCTTGTATGTTTTAGGTACACTCAATATAAATTTTTCATTTTGTGTTATACATTACAGGAATTTATTGTGACTTACGTTTTCATACTTGGATTTTTGAATTGAAACGTACTTTTATCAATTTTTTTAATCTATTTATTTAAAATATTTTAAATATTTTTGTAATTTTAATATTTTTGTTTATTGACCTACATACAAATCGAAATTATTTTACCTGTTTTATCTTGTTGACATTTACTGTTAATAATTTTTTTTTTACCATATAAATTAAATACTGTTGATAAATGAAAATAAATATAATGTTGACTTTGTAATTATTATATATTCTCATTTTTTAATTCCCTTGAACCGAGTACACCATAGTTCACTTTCATGGCCAACATTCGGGATCATTTTAAAATCGGCCGTAAACGTACATACCTCATTGACACATTCTTGTTCAAAATGTATACTTAAAATAAATAAAGATTATAATTTATTTACATAATTTATTTATGCAGTTCCTCGAATGTATTGCAGAGTGCAAAAGATTAATTGCTACTTCAACATTTCAGAAACGTTTTGTATTAAATTTTAATATATGTAAATCAACATTTTATAACATATTTTTTATATATTTTGTACATTAAATAATTGATCAACAACGTTATATAAAACCATTTTTCTATATAATTTGTGTTTTTTTTTTCTTTAAAATTGAATATATATTATTTAGATGAAAATTTAATATATACTTATATATATATATATATATATATATATATATATATATATATATATATATATATATATATATATATATATATATATATATATATATATATATATATATATATATATATATATATATATATATATATATATATAATACTTAAAGGTATAGCCAGCCCGTGTATAAACTCACTACGATAATTATATTATCATATACCCAAAAAATTATAATGTGTTTAAAATTTTTGTCGTAGGATCATCATTTATGAGATGGATTCCATTTGAGGCCATGCGTCCGTTTGTTATTATTAAAGAGTTAGCCTAGGAAATAATGCTTATAGCACAATAAGGGTTATTTAGGAAAACTATTTATATCCATAGTAACTAAAAATCGTAGGAAAAAATTTGAAATGCCGTCGTGTTCCTACTATATTGAAGTACGTTCCTACTATATAGGCAATTTATATTCTAATTTAACTTGCGTTCAACAGATTTTTCGGTATGATAATCACACAACGGTTATCCATTGGCAGATTATTGTAACGTTTCACTTAATATACATTTCATGGAAAAACAATTCATAAATTCACACTCTAAATCCAAAAGCCCATGATGTCCACTACTAGAAACCGGTGCAGCTTTCTAAAAATGAAATTACTGTGAAACTATGCCTATTTTGATTCCAAGATCTTTAAATTAAAAATTATCCATTCAAGGATATGAATTTGAAATTTAAATGAAAATTGATGGTCGTAAATTTTGGACTTTGCTATACATAGGGAGATTCGAAGCTAAAGATTATTCATTTGTCCAGTTTTGATCTTCGTATTACTAAAGAAATATTTTTGATAAAAATTGTGTGTAGCTGAACACTTCAAAAATGTGTTTTACCTAATCAGTCTTGATGGATTCCACCTCTGTTGATAATAAGTAATATAATAGTTAAGTTTACTTGGGACTCTTTTTTGCTGAATAATCACATGGAACTTATGTTGTAGAAGTTGTGTAGATATCGCGACTATCAAATCAGTTAATTCGTTTTCATATTAATTATTTTTGTTAAAACATGGTCGCATTCATTTGGTTCGTTTCAATTTCTTGTTATTTTGATAAAAAATTTATTGGTTGATATTGGTTCTTACCGGACTGAATGAAATTTTGTTTTTTGGTTATTGATCATCAATTTACATTTTGTGGATAAATTTTGTTGATTGTATATAATTTTAGAAGGTGGTATAACTATATGTTATTTTCTTATTAAAATTATATGCTTATAATTTTCAGACATTTTTTATGTTTTTTTTTTTCGTTTTAAAATCTGTTTGTTGTTTTTTTAATATTTTAAATTCACCTTTGACATCTGTTGTAATATATTTTACGAAATGGTATGAAGTTGTTTCGTTCAATTGTAGGTTAATTTTTTCCCCATGTTTGCATTATAATTATATAAAAAGTTTATAAATTTTATGGTTTTTATGTAATTTCATAGTCTAATATGACAGATGTATCCTAAATACCCGTAGTAAAATGTCCATGACCAGTTCCAGCTTTGTTTAAGACTATTCGTATCGTGCATAGTACTTGGAAAGGATTTCTCAATTGATCGATGCCTTATGATTGACTAAAACTTTTTGTTGAAAGTTGTATTTTTTGCATGTAAATTGTACATGGGAAATGTCAAACAAAAACTAAAGATTATATTAAACAAATGGCTATTAATTTCAGTTATTCGATTGAAAATAGTAAGAATTATCGAAGAAGTTACATTATTAATTATTTTTATTGAAAATATAAATAATTATCAATTTAAAATTGATAGTAAATTTTTACAAATTTACTTCGTTAAATCATATACCATTCACAGTATGAATATTTATTTAACTGAGTGAAAAAAAATATTTTCGTTATTAAGTGATCATTTAAACCCCAAGAATGTAACTGTTATTGCTATTCTGAAGGAGATTAAAAAGTGGGAATATATATAAAGGTTATTTCGCAACAAATATAAACAAAATTGCATATGTAAGTTAAAGCTGATCAGTCAACGTTGCTTTGATCAGTTATTAGGAACTCACGTATTCGTAATATAGTTTCTACATACACATTTTTATTTCACACTTACACAGGTAAATTGTTTGATTAAAATTTATACTTTAATACTAAAGCTGACCTTAAATAACTTCATTTAAGCTAAATAAAAATTAATGTTTATAATAATCGTTAGTTTTAAAAAAATTAATTTTTATGCATAACATTCACAGTCAAATCAATGCAAATATTTCCATTATAAATTAAAAACAATTTTTTAGTATTTCTCTGTATATTCTCTTCAGATTAACGAAGGTCTAAGATATAACAGATCCTAGTATTAATTAACTGTTACAGAATCAATATACTAAATTTTTTGGGTGAACAGGCTAAGAGAACGATAGAATTTCATCCTACTTAAGTGCCATTGTAAAATTTAAAAAATTGTGATAACGGACGCCGTTTGAACTAAGATTTTGAACAGTTATTGAAAAATCAATACGCAAAAATTATCTGTTGATGCATTTGGATGGAGTGCTATTAAACCTAAATGAATTTTCTTATTACAACTGGTTTCTACAATGTTTCAGAAATTACACATCCAATAAATTTGATTTTTATAAATTTTGGATAAAAAATTGTATTATAATATTAGTTTAATGAAGCATAATGAAAAAACATAAAATTTTTGAGAAATTGAGAATGGTTCGAATTATTTGTTGTTTATTAATTATTTTGTTACTCTTCAAAAACATAATAATTAGCTACACATATCTATACATGATACAACATAGATGAAAGAAAAATTTATTTGTAGTATAATATAATAAATTAATTTGGAATATTATTTTTTTAATAATTTGATAGGTTGACAGGTGATTGAATTCGCATGAATCGCATTTTAAAAATAAAATTTATAAATTGTGAGAGATATAGAAAAAGTGTAAATGCAATCCATATTCACTTTTCAAATAAAAACAACTTTTGTTTAAAACATTTTTTCAATTTCATGACTATAAAAAATATAAAAAATATTAGTGCCTGAAAGCACCCATTCATACCGGCCTTTTATTGTTTCTACGAGTTTCTACTGTCGAATAATATGAAAAATTTGATGATTTATGTAAATACACTTGTTGTGTCACAGGTTTGGGTTTTAATAAATGTATATAAATGTACTATCAGTGTCACAGACTGTAAAATTTTCTGCATTCAAATTATCTTATATTTTTGATGCCATTGCTAGTTCTCTCTATTCTACAAGCTCAATAAATTTTCACACTCTTTTGACTTGAAGTCCTTTTTGTTATATGATCCGTACAACGAATGTAATGATAAATATATGTAAATGTTTATATTGAAAAGAAAAAAAAAAGTACACATTGTACAACATGTCGTGCATTTAACTATAATAATAATAATACAAACATTAAATACATTCATGTTTATTCATTCTATTGAAAATATTTTCTAATTATTGTAAAAAAAAAAAAAAAAAAAACACTAATATATATTATAAATATGAATATTTATTTACATGATGAATATATATAACAGATAGGATGATTTTGTGTATA
Source organism: Chrysopa pallens (assembly GCA_020423425.1). Classification (NCBI taxonomy): domain Eukaryota; kingdom Metazoa; phylum Arthropoda; class Insecta; order Neuroptera; family Chrysopidae; genus Chrysopa; species Chrysopa pallens. Next base: position 35,802,890 of record CM035595.1, on the reverse strand, counting down.
TATTTATAATATTTCATTCATAACACCTTCTACCATGGTGAACCAATTAAAAGAAAACCTTTGTAAAAAAAGAGAAAAAAAAGAGTTATTATTAATTATAATAAATATTATTTTATTTGTATGAACTACACATGAATAATTAATTAATTAACATATTACATACATTAATAATAATATTATATTATAATATTCATTATATTAAGTTTAAAATGTTTTTAAAACGCAAGCAAAATTCTTTTCATGATTATATTAGTCTAAAAAAATATCAAAGATATTGAATAGAATATTTGCAATATGTTTTCAAGAAGATCCAAATTCATGAAAGTGTAGTTTCAAAAAAAAATGTATTTATTTTCGTTTCAATCTATTTATTGGAAAATTGAGAGTTTATTTTTGTCAATTTTGAGTTTCTATTAATGTTTACTTAGAATTGGTGAGTTAAAGAATCGAATTCCTGAAAGTGTTATATAAATTGAAAAGAATAAAAACGGAAAATTTTCAAATTTTCTATTCTTCAGGGAATTTGGTTCAACAATTTAGTTTCTTCTAAATTTACATACAAATTCTCAATTTTGTATTCAAAAAATAGATTTAAACAGTGCATAAATATATGCAAAATTGAAAATTTATATGTAAATTTAGCAGAACCTAAATTGTTAAAACAAATTCTGTGAAGATTCGAAAAATTTGAAAATTTTCCCTCTTTTAATTCTCTTCAAGGAGTGTAAATCATAATTTTTGTAATGAAGAGTGTGTATATAAAACGTTAAAATAAGAAAGGCGGGATTTCAGGATTGATTTCTGATAAAATGCAAAAAATGTACTTGCGAAGGTTTTCTGCAGTTTTCTTTTACATGTTGTAGATGCATGTCTAGAATTCAGTTATCGTGCATTTCATCGTCTTTCCACCACCTACGCCATTAATTGTAAATAGCAACAAAGTTAAATAAATAAATATTAAAAGTTACGATGTGAATGGTCTCGGATATTAATAATAGGATATTAATAGAGTAATTCTAATAAGACTAATTTCGATATATTTTTTCCATTAATCCAAATTTCATTTAAATTGATGGTGCCCAAATTTTAGTCGAATAATGTGCACAATGATTAGATTTAGGTTTTGTGATGAATTTGAAATTAAATCTTAAAATCGACTTGAAACACAAATTAAAACTCGAAATAATATACATTTTTACAAAATGTATTTTTTCATGCCATAAATTCAAATTGCAACTCATTGAATAGTTACGGAAAAACGGTTAAGTACGGAAATATAATTATTTAAATGAAAATATGGATACATTTGAGGAAATTATGTGCCAATTATTGGCTGTGCATTTACTTTACAAGGAGCTTATATTATTAAAAACTCGACAGAAATACCTACCAATTTTTCCTCTAATTAATTGAGAGGAAATTATTTTTCTCCTATCGGAAAATAAGTTTATTTTGTTTGAATCGTACTGTTTTTCAAATCAACACTTTTAAATAGATTCTGGGATTTTTGGGAGATACAATTTTATACTTGAACACTAGTTAACCGATCAGCTAAATTCACACATAAAGATACCTAAGATAATTGAGTCGATTTTGTTTCGAATACTTTGCCGGCGCGACAATAATTTAAAGCATATGAATAAAGATCACAGTTAGTTTTTGATACGGGCGCCAAAGAAGTGATTATTAAATTACCATTTTAGTTGAATTCGTAAGATTCGAATCTTTCATTAGATTTTTATCTATGAATATTTTGCTTCTTGTCTTAAAAATTTATTCAAATAAATTTATACAATGCTTCTCCCCGTTAACCTTTTCTTATTGTCTCCTTTTATGGTAATACTTAAGATTCAATGACGATTGACGACAAGAAACTATTATAGGAAAAAATTGTATTTTACATAAAATTATCCTAATGAGTGTATTTAACGGCGCCAAATCAAAAATCAAAAAGATTAGGTATATTAAATAAACATTACTAGGGTTCTGTAAAAGAAAAAAATATGTAAACCCTTTTTGATTAAATTAGGTCAGCAGACAAATATTAACAGAAAATTTCTATGAACCTTAGAGATTTTTTGTTTTGAAAGTGTATAAAAAAAGAGTCAAATTATAGGTATATTATTTAACTAATCATTAAAAATTCATATTTATTCAAAACAAAAACAAAAAAACAAAAAGTGATCATTAAAAAAACTACAACCACATTTTATAAAATAAAAATAAAAAGAAACATAGAAAACTATCTTTGGAATAGTTTTATGTAATGATATTTTTTTTACAGAGAGTTGTTGAAATATTTATATCAAGTTCATTTTAAATTATATTAATCGGGATAATCTTTAAAATAAATAAGGGCCAAAAAGTTGTATTCAACATACCACAATTATATTCAAACAAACAGAAAAATATATGTAGATAACCAGTAAACATAACAGCCAACAACGGATGTAATCCATTGGAAACGCTAGATAATATGATAAAAATGAAAGGAAAAATAAATTATGGGCGATCTGAGTTCGGGAAGTAGGAGGGGGTAAGTTTTTAAGGATAAAACACGATTTATCTCGATTTCCGGCCAAACTAAAAGTCGTATGGAAAAAAGTTAAATAACAAAGTTGTAGGTAATAAAAAGATCTACAACTTTTGTATTTACACTTTTTTCACATAAACTCAAAGATTATTTGGAACATAAAAACGTAAGTTATCGCCAAATTTCGGAGAAAAATAATAAAAAACCAAAACCTTGGTTATTTCAATTTTTCACATAAATTTTGAGGTTATTTAAAAAAAGTGTAAATACAAATGTTGTAGATCTTTTTACCTACAACTTTGCCATTTAACTTTTTTCCATAGGACTTGTAGTTTTGCTGGAAATTCAGATAAACCGAATTTTACCCCATAAACACTCCCCCCGCTCTACTTCCCTATACTTCCCCATACTTCAATTGGTTTCATCCTACTATAATTTTTTTTTTGTTTTCAAAAATTATCTACTCTGGTATATTTATTTGTGAATTGTTTATATTTATTGATATTAAATGCAATAAATACGTAATCCATATAGTTCAAGTAGTTTGTCATATACAAATCGTATTATGTATCTTTTGATATAGGAATATTAAAATGTTAAAATATTCATTTATAAGTACTATAGCTCGTACCCGGGTCTTTGCTGGTGTACAAAATCATATGAGATTTAATAATATTAAATTTAATTGTCCATTTCACTTTTGTTGCGTTTCCTTCAAAGCCAACCAAAAGTACCAATTGGGAAGTGGATATCTTTGAGTTCCAAAAAAAGATATGCCGTCTTCCAGTCTATATTTGGCCTCAATGCTCACTTTAGCTAAAAAAGCTGTTTTTTATATATGTTCTAGAAAGATATGATTTTTTCGAATTTGATGAAATCTGGTTATCATATTCATGAAATTTATTCTAATTAATGCTTTTAAAATTTATTGTACAATCGATGCGAAATGATGAGCGATCATTGGATAATTGTTTTTGTTTGAGCCCTCTCCCATTTTAAAAAATCCATACAAATATTTTATACGGAAGCTATAAAAATGTTTTTTGGAATCAATGTGAAATGAAATCATCAGAACATAAAGGAAAAATTAGTCATTTTGTTAAATCATGGAAGATGCCAGTTATGGTTGATTTTCGGGTGTAGTCTTAAAAATATTAGTTTTTCCAGCTACAATAAGTGACAAACTCCCTTCATATGAAATGACGAATTTGCCGCATTAATATATGTTTGAAATCAAGTGAGTGTCGCCATGTACACAAGTGAATAACACATCAGTCTAGCCAAAAAATGAATTTAATATTCAGATTTTTTATTCATGTTGGAAGTAAAAAAATTTACATAATATTTGTTTGATATTATGTATTTTTTATTTTGTATGATTATTACTTATATGTTGTTTAGCGTTCACTTTTTGGTATAAAATCTTTTTTTCTACCTATATTTTAAAGCAATCTGTTTTTTTTTATCCTTAAAAAAAATAATTTTTTTTTTTATTAATAGACACGGAATTTGCATTTTTAAGCATAGAATTAGGTATTCATTTTTTACCTTTCGGTCTTAACTATATAATAACAGTAGTATAGCCGTAATGGAGCTCAAAAAGCTAGAGTATCTAGATTCTAGTTATACTAATTAAACTAGCCGAGTAAAGTATTCAAAATTGAACTTAAATATTGGGTGCTTGTTAGGTGCTGCAAAAATAAATGAGGATGCGTATAAAAACCACTTTACACGTGATATTAAAAATTTACAGTATAGTTGTATATTCTTATCGCAGATAATAATTTGCCTATTTTTTGATACGAATAACACACACAACTACTCCATTTATTAATAAAACCATACTAAAAAGATTACCTACAAAAAAATAAGCTCGTTTTTCATACAAGAATATTGAGTATCCAAAGATTTCCAAGCCTGTTTATCATATACAACACTATGATCGTAAGATTTAATATACATAATACATAAAATTCAAATTTATTAAACAAATTTTATAATATAATCTTATTAAATCTGTTTAAAAATCTGTTAATAAACCATAAACATATTAAACAGAAGCTGTGGAGATGTTATCTAAATTTTGTTATCAAACATAACAAATTTATTGAATACATTAAAAATTTAAATACAAGAAGTCAAAGAAGACCGTTTTACCATTGATTTTAACCAAAAAAAAAAAAAAAAAATGTATTGAATTTTTTTTGAAAACAAAACATAAAATCTTTTAACAAAACATTAACTGAATATTTAAATTAAAATTGCTTTAAGACATTTTTTTAATATTTTTAAAAACACAACAAATAACAGAATTAATGTGAAAGTTTTTGAAAAAATTTTGTCGTTAATTATTATATTTAAAAAATTTTCACCTCAACTTTTTAACACCTTTAATTAATACAAAATTATTGATTATTTCTTGTTAATTATAATTTATTTACTTTGTAAACAGGTATTCAGTGAATTCAAATATTCAACTAATTGGTATTAAGTAATCGTTTAATGGAACTGTTTTATTTAAAAAACGAATTATATCCTTTCAAGGAATACATTTTTAATAAACTGTAGAGTAAAAGCGTCTATTTAAAATCAGTGTAATAAGGACATATTTATGAATTTTAAATAATTAAAATAAGTAAAGTAGTTGGGTCATGCAAGCAAAATGTTAAAAAATCTTTCACACTTTGATTAAATTCATAATTACTCACGCTGTTCAAATTTGGGGGGCAATTTACCGTATGTTACAGGAGATAATTGCAATTAAAAATTTCATTTTTTGTCATCGTAGCATGGGAGAAGCGTTAGAAAATGATAGATTTGTTTATTATTATCCCAGGTAGAATGTTACTGTTTTCATGAAAAATAAGTAATTGTTAGAGGAATATATTCTGAACAACTAAAAAAATGGGACGGCGTCCATTTTCTATTTGAAAGTGTTGGAAGCGTGGTCCAAATAGACTTTTGCCACAGGAGTGATGGGAAAGAACTACCTTAATCAATTTTGGTACTCCAGCGACTGTTTGGACTGAAAATTTTTGCATATAAGGTAGGCAATCGTTAAAATATTTTTTTTAGAATCAATTTTTGCTAAATTCAAGTTTGCCACAGCCCATGTATATTAAGTCGATAAAGTGAACATTTGTCAATTGCACATAATAGTAAACCTAGATATGCAAACACTAAAAGCCTTTTGGGTGAGTAAAAAACAACTCATTTTATTCTCATCTTGTCCCCGTTTTTTATAGTAAACTCAAAAACAGCCAAATATTGTGCTAAGCATGATAAAAGCATGTTAATATAAATTGAAAACTAAAATAAATAACATGCTACATATTTTAATTTTAAGTGCTTGTTACCTCCGTCGGTAAGTGATAAATTTATCCTGTCATGACTTTTCAATGTGTTAATGGTAAATTTTCCAATATTTTAATTATATTTCATTAAATGAAGTTTGTAACGCTTTTATGAAAGTCCAGCAGAATTGATCCATGACTAAAGTCATATTTCATGACTAAAGCCACTCATTAAATCGGTCTTACAAACGCATTTCAATGACATTTGGAACATATTTTCATGTGAGACACTTTTCAATTTTCAACAACGCCAAAAGTTAAAACTTTGTTGGGTTAAGCATAACTAGACTATAAATAAGCCGACTCCAAATGTATGTAGATATATAGTATAGTACTTAATTCCTGATGTTTTAAATCAAATTCAGTTATGATTCTCTTCACCGCTTTTACTAACGACCTATTTGCGGTCGACATAATCACAACTTTTTGAAAAATATGTTCAAAACTAAAAAAACTTCTATTTTTGTTCACAAGATTTGTAAATATATTTGATATTATTTTAACGTATAATTATGGTTATAAGTAACCAAACTGTCCTTTATATTTATTGTTATTTTATAATATTGTCCTAAATATTATATCATATATATATATTTGGCCGTTAAAATTAAGGTACATAAATATAGGAATTATATGATGGTACCTACTTTACAATAACAGAAGGTAAACACAGATGACATTTTATTTGCCTTAAACAATTAGGTTTTAATCATAATGATAATCATTATCAATAGACACTAAAAATTACAACACGAAAGAAACAAATTTTAAGGGTACAAAGTTGTTCAAATTTTGAACCGTTGTGATTTACGTACTTTATATCAAAATGAAAGGAAAATAATTTGATCTGAGGTCGGGAATTGGAAGGGAATAAGGTTTTAAGGGTAAAATTGGTCTCGCGTTGTGCCAAACTGTAAGTTCTATGGAAAAAAATTAAGTTATTTTACCCTTAAAAAGCAAAGTTGTTTTACATTTAAAACTCATCTTTTTAACCTCCTACCCTCAGATCGCCCGTAGATTATTTTTCCTTTCATTTTTGTTATATTCTCTTCCGTTTCCAATGGGTTGCTCCTTACTATAATTTTTTTCACTTTCTATCATTTTTTAAGGTTTCTACCCTTATCGACGATACTAGAATCTTCTCATTTTGTACATTATTTTGCTGTTTTTATTATTAGTCGCCAAAAAGCCATGCATATGAATACCGACGATTTGTTTCATTTTGTATGCAATTGTCTGATACTACAACGCAGATATTTTTAACAACGTTTGTAGCATTAGCACATTATATCCGTTTTACAGAAATAGATATTAACACCTCTATGGAGAGAACGTCTATTTCACTATTTTATTGAAAAATGGACTTGAAAATGTTTTAGATCGAATGCGGGACCTTCCAATTGCTTGTCGGACAAGTAAGTTACTTCAGATACTTATTAATCAACTATTGGTTTGATCTTCTTATGTAAAACATTTTAGATCTGCCGATTATGAACATAGGTGAATTGGGAGCAATTGTCGAATTCTATACAAAATGAAACAGTTCGCCTGCAATCATTAATAATAGTAAAAATTAAGGTACTTGGGTCATTTAAGCAAATGTTAAGAAATCTTTTAAACTTTGAATATAGATAATTAAATGCATAATACACTTCCTGTTAAAGTTTGAAGTAGATTTATCGTATCCCATGTAAGATAATTTCAATTAAAAACCACATTTTTTGTACATATAGATAGCATGAGAGAAGTCTGAGAAAATGGCAGATTTGTTTTTTTTTTATGAAATATTGTTATTTGTTATAAGAATATGTTCGGAATTACTAGTAATAATGGTATGAATTGTCCACGTCGTTTAAATAAACGATTAAAACATATAAGAGATTATTCCCATTTATGTTTATAGTATAGATAGTGAGTGTATATGTGTAAATATTGTAGTGTAAGTTAAAAGTAAACTACGTTATAAAAATATATCCATCAGCCTCGGTACTGTATGTAGGTTAGACATACAGTACTTTTGTCGCTGGGATGTCGGGAATGAATTACCTTCATATACAATCAAGAAACACATTTGTAATTATAAATATTAAACGTGCCTAACCTAGAATCTAATTGCTAAAGTTATACTTCATTTTCCTAGAAACGTATAAATCACTAGAAAGCAAATATCATGGACGGTATTGGATACGCAATATTCTCTATCCAAGAACAACTGTGTATACTTTCACACACATATAAATAAAAAAATATACCTATTTGTTTGAATGTAGATACAATGTACCTATGTACATTTAAAATTGTTGTGTGTTAACATCCGTCACGAATATGGCCGCAGGTTAACTATTGTGTGTCATTGATAATTATCTGCAAGCCAAAGGAAAAGAAAAATAATATTTGTATGAAAAAAAAAAAATGAAATATTAATAACATACATATAGACAAACATATACAGAAGTAATATCAAAAATATTTTATATAGTTTCATTTGGAATTAGATATGTGTGTAAAAAGTTGATACAAATAGAGGTACCGAACCTGTTTTTATACAGTTAATCGTATGAATTAGAAGAAAAAAAATATTATCGTTAACAGGCGTCAGTCGGTGAAATTAATTTCTGAGAGTTTACAAGGTTTTTCTTAGTAGACTTCTTTACTGATTGTAAATTGTATAACTACATATGAGACGATTACTTTTAAATCCAACATCGGTTGATAATTTTAAATACTTATTATTAAGGTGGTATTTTACCTAAGTAGTATAATTTTAAAATTAATAAAGATTTTAAAAAGTAAAATTTTGTATAAAATTTCAAATTGTTAAAAAAATCCTTTTGGTAAAATTAGGTTACGTTAACAGTCTGTGAACAGAAGCCAAAAAAAACTTTTTTTGCTTTTTGGCAATGGTTTAGTTTAATATGATACGATAACGATTTTTAAGTTATTTTAAGCAAGCGAGGTAACTCTAAGGTTTTTATGACTCGATTATATAATTCTTGAAAATAAGTAGTATATCTTGATGGGAAGAATTTATTTCTAAGTTACCCGTTATAAAATGATCCTAATGGCCCAACAATTTTTTATATTATTATTTTATTCAAATTAAAAAATATATAGTGGACATTTCGGAAAATTATTTAATTTCATGGAATTCTACAAATTAACCCTCGAAAAAATTAATATATTTACTAAGATACCCGTCGGATACGATTCTCGTTTCATGTTTGCCATCATACGTTAAACAGGTGGATTTCTTTGTTTTCTTTTTTCCTATTAGAAAGACCATTGAATAAGAAATTCATAAAGTATTGTGTCTGTAACAAATGCTTGGAATAGATCTCAATGGAATATCATACGGTTTTTTACCTTGAACATCACTTGATATGCTATTTTAGATAATCTATTAAAAAAAGACATATTTATAAATACAAAAACAAGAAAAAAAGAAAATATGGAAAAATGAGTTATTCCAGTAATTAGCATATATTTTTCAAAGTAAAATAAAAAAAGATATATTTGGACCTCACAAAAGTTACTCATTCAAAGAAATTTTTATTTCATTCCTTTTACGCAGTTTTTACTTGCTGATATTTTTGTCTACAAATTTAACTTTGTTTTTACAGTTTATCACTATAAGCTGAAACATTCGAATGTTGCGCAAATCATGTATCAATTCGACAGTTTTTGAATTAAAAATTGTTATTTTTTTATTCAATCATAAAGTTTATAGTATAGACTTTGTATGAAACAGCAGAATATAATGAATTGTTCTTTGAACGCTTTTTTTTGTCGATTGTTTTGTATTAAATTACATTTCGAACAAAATCGACCATATAGTTCGAAAACTTTGTTCTATTCTTTTAAAATATTCTTTAAAGCTTAAGACTTTAGAAAATCAAAGCAAAACATTTATGTTTATTTTCGACAATAAATACGTATACTTCAACAAACTCGTGGACTATAAATATTTATTCGATATAGTGTTCCATATATAGCCCCATACTTTATGGATCGATAAGAACTATAATTTGCAATTCTTACATACATTTGCTGCAATTGTAAGCGAATCATTTTTATCAATGTACAGGTAATCAATGGTAAACTGATTTCGGAAGTGCTTTCAATTTGAGACGGGCGGAGGAAAAATTAAAAAATTTAGTGTGTGCCATCATAGAGGACAAGTTTAATAGTAAGAAAAACGACATTATCATGGGGTAAATGTAAGGTAAAATGTCTCCATTATAATACTCGGTATTATTATCTGATTATCAACTTAAACTAAACGTCTATGAAAAATTTTCTAATTTAGCACGTATCATTGAAATGCAATAATATATTAATTGATCTTACAACGCATAATGAGTAAACACAATGCAGATATAAATAATTTCGTTCGTTGCGAATAACACAAATTGTATCATATTTTATTAAATATGGAAGAAACAAAAACACATAAATAAAAAAATGTTAAAAATGTCTCGTTAAAAATGTAAAAATAAATAAATCATATATATTTTGTATAATTTATTATACAAAATAATTATACAAAAATTTAACTAGGAAAAATATATGTTTTTTTTTGTTGTTGTTGTTAATTCATTAATAATGCATTTATTAATATCGTTATTACATAGGATAGATACCTAGGTGTTATATGTTGAAAATTATCTATATGATTCTAAAGTATTTAGTGGCTTCAAAATGCTGATTGTTGGGTGTTCAATAGATTGTAAAATAAAATATTGGCATTTGTTGATTATTTGTCGACAAAATTACATGGATAATAATTTTTTTTTTTATTTAAAGCATATTTCCACCAAAACTATAACACAATAAACTGTAAACATACGATAGTTTATAAAATAAACCATCGGTCTTTATTGATTATTTTTCCTGTAATGTTATGGTTAATTTAGCATTTTTATTCTAAATTTTAAAAATTTTTGCTGTTTATAAAAATCTATCAACCAGTTTTATGATTCTATACGATGGAAACCGAAGTTGTTCTTTAATAATGATTGAAAATGTGTAACCAAAAAAGAAAATATGACTTAATTTTATGTTTGACTAAAAAAATTATTTAAAACATTTCAATCATGTCGTTATTTTGATAGTGTCTAAATTTAAAAATAGCAGATGTATTTTTAAGATGTATTAAAAAATCGAATTATTAAAAGCATTTTAATGCTTATCGACTTTGTTAAAAAGAACGTATATTTCAATGAATTACGTAGTATTACTCTTTAAATATTTTAAGTTAATACAAAATATTTAATGCATTAGGATGAAAGGATCAACATCGCACACAAAAAACCTCATCTAGACAATCTCCAATGTGGTCGATTTATTTTTACTAGATTCCCGTTACAGCAGTCGAAATTCAACCATAATCACCCAAAAGTGTATCTCACTCTTATATGTGTATGTCATAGTGTGTGTAATGTTTTCTTTTATTGATTCATAGTATTTTTTATGTATAATTAAAAAATAATAATAGCATTCTCCAGTCCTTCTCTATATTAATTATAAGTGTACTAGTTACATTTTTAAGGAAATAATTCAAGAAAAACGAAAAAAATAAAAAAAATTATTTGACGATTTATCCGCAATGCCACTGATTAGGACGTTACCTGAATACTCTCGACTCGCATTTTTACTTTATTTTGAAGGAAGTTTGTGAAGCATATCGAAATAAATATAATCTGGCATATAATAAGAAATTAATCCTGACTCTCTTGTCAGTATTTGTATTACCTTCTAAATGTTTCGATGTAATATAAGTAATAATACTTATAATTAAAACATTGTTCGTACACTCTGTATTTGAAATCATTATATAATACCAATGTATGAAGTAATTGAAATAATGATTTTTCAATTGTAATCACTCACTTATGATATTTATGTCAGGTGATAATGTTATTAATGATATATATTTAGATATTATTTTTATTACACAAATAAACACACTAACAACCAAACCATATAAATTATCAACGATAAAAAATGGATATAGACTTAGTTTTTTAATGTCGTCAAATAATCTACACCAGTTCAGTGTGTTCCATTTTCAAATTTTTATCGTATGATTTTCATCATTTACTTTTTAAATGAACAACTAAAAGTAGAAACTAACTAACTTTTGAATTATGAAAGGCAGGCAGGCAAGCGGGTACGGATATAAAAGGGACTAAATTGTCGATTGTATGAACACTCCCACCAAAATTTTATTCTATGGTTATTACAAACAAATTTTGTTTGTTAAATTTTAAAATGTAAGAATTGTATCGAACAAATAATCCAACTAAGACAAAGTTTATAATGAAAAACAGAAAATAATACAACTTTTGTATTAAACTTAATAATTAAGTCCTTATACAAATGTAAATATACCTAAGTAATTGTGAGTCGGCGGCCGCGCATCACCGTTAATTAATTTGCTTGTTTGGCGCCGGTACAAAATTATTAAGGAATACTTATATTAGTTTAAGAACTAATTAAGGTTGAATTTAAAAAGTTTATTATTGCTTTTGAATTTTTAAAGCGGTTTAATATTTTGCTAAACACATTTACCTTAGTATTTTTTGTGGATATAATCTACTAATTACTATATACTAAATTTTTGATTAACACAACTCAGCGCTTAAATCTGAAAGTGAACAATAAATCACCACTATTCTTCCTCCCAATCCGTAGAAATTTGTGTTCCAAATTTATATGAGACCTCACAATATACCCAATAAAATAGAATTATCAAAATCGTACTACTAACCATCTTTAAGAATTTATAGAACCTCAAAATATGTATTTGCGGTGATAACTCGAAATTGAACTTTTGGTACGATATAACAATACTTTTACTAGGAGTAAGTAAAAGTAACAATTAGACAATATGATTGCATTTTCAGTATTCTACATTCACTGTTAATACTAACGATTCATATGTGTGCAACTTGAAATTTATTTTCATTATTATTTTATATAAAAATTGTAGTACATTTTTTGTATTCATATAAATAGTCATATTTGTAATAAATCAATATTTATCACACCCAAATAATTGCTTGTTATATAATATATAATAGTTTTTTGTTTATTAATATTTATCACGAAAACGTTATAAGTACTAAGCGTATTTAATGTGACATGTTTGTTTAATGTATAAAAAGTCTTAATTCTAACACACTTTAAGTATTTGGTATTTTAGGAGCTTCGATTAACTCGGCAGATAAATATATTCAATTAAGAAAAAAAAAATTGAGAAAAAAAACTGTAGTTTTCTGATTAGCATGCAACAAACATTCCATTCAATTCAGCATCGAATAAACAGAGATTATTGTTCAATGATCAACGATCTATCTACAATAATCTGTAGCCCTCACTCAGAATAAAGAATATAAATAAGTCACAATATTTAGGACATATCTGACACAATCCAAAACATGTTCTTATATAGTTACACAAATTATATCAAAAATTAAAAATTCAATATATAAAATAAAAAGAAAAGTTGTTATATAAACAGTAAAGTAGGCGGCTAGTGGTGACAGAACTAGTCTTGAAATCTCAGTCCTGTGTGCGAAACCGGTTAATAAATTAATTTATTATTTTAGAAAAAAAATTTTTGTAATTTTTGCGAAGGGAAAATGCCAATTTCCAAAAGCCATGCAATAAATTTCCTCAGCGTGATGAATGTGTGTAGCAAATTTCGTCAATATCAAACAAGATTTCGAAAATTACAGCGGGAGAATCATGGATAGATACATAGATATATATATATATATATATATATATATATAATAGATATATATATATATATATATATATATATATATATAGAAAAACGAAATACAAAATCGTCCAGTTAAACCATAAACACAAAATAAGGTAATTTTGATATTGTTCGCAAGTATTGTCAAATGGAGGATCATCACTAAAGTTATATTTCTCATTAATTCTGTTCATAACAAAAAATAATTTTCGCTATACTATTAATTTTGTTATCAATATAATTATTTTCATTAAATGATTCGAATTTATTTTTTATTTATTCTCAATTAAAACATTTTTTCCTTATATCAACCTTATATACACATTTTAAATTTTTAGGTTGCAAGGAAAAAAACCAACCATTCAACTAATATATATATATATATATATATATATATATATATATATATATATATATATATATATATATATATATATATATATATATATATATATATATATATTAATGCGGCTATTAAATAGCAACTTTTTTTTGTACATAAAGAACTCAAAACCACTCAAATGATTTACTTAAAAAAAATATAAAAATATTTCTGTTGTAAGTACCAGTAGAAAAAATAAAAAAAGAACATTACTCATATAAAAAAAAAATATATATATATAGATACAATTGACAAAGTGTGAGAAATGGTTTGATTATAAAACACCTGATGGCTTGAATGACAAGAAAGGGTATCTCCGGTGTATACTAAGCTATGACTTGCTTACTTTCCAGTGGGATGTTTTGCAACGGGGTAGATTTTCTGAATCCCGTATTTTGACATATTTTTACGATTTAAAACTCTGTAGAACTCAAATCCAACGTTTTTATAGAGATATCTCGGTGTGTGCGTTTGTATAATAAACAAATAATTGTTTTATTATTCTCTTCATTGAGAAGTTCGTCGTCTGGACAATGTATACGGGCCACACCCTGACCTTCGATATGGCATGATTTCAAAGAAACAATATGTTGCCAACGAAAGATGTGCATTTTGTACTGCAAAATAGTTGTGGGCTCGGCCACAAGAAAATTGTTTTGGTGCAAGTCGTATTACGGACTGATTGATACATTACCTACATACATAAAGGCATTTACAAAATATTTAATGCTCTCTTTTGCCTAGGTTTACAGAAAAAGTCGCGAAAAAAGCACTAGTAAATTGATAAAATAATTACAGAGTTATTGCTTACGAAAATCACAATATAACGTCGAATCTGTTGGCTGTTCAATAGCGGTTTTCATAACACTTATACTTAAAAGCTTGAAAGCATATCGGATTAAAAATAATAAAATTAAAATAATTTTAATGTTTTTATAATGGGCTAAAAAGTATAAAATAATTTTTGAAATATCAAACGAAAAGTATGGAGCATATGCTGTAGATTATTGATACGTTTAAAGTTCAACAAATGTTGCTGCTTGCTTTTTAGGATTATTTGAATGAACATATTTCGTATTGTATACGTAATTCTTCTTCTTTTTTTATTTCTGGTGTTTCATTCTATTTTTTTCGTATTTAAAGTTTTCTTCATCTTTACCAAAATTCCACGCAGACTTACAAGATAGCGAGTTAGTAAGATAAAAAAGTATTAATGAAGGATACTACGATGTTAATGCGAGAGAAAATTGTATAACTAACTAAATAATACTACTATTTGAAATTATTATTAAAAAAACTGATATACCAATACAAACTTTCAGAATCCGCTCTTATTTGTAATAAGAAGATACAAATCAAATTTGGAAATTTTTACTTTAAAAACACGGACAATTCCATACAATATTTGACCCCTCTCTCTATTTTATAAAATGTGAATTTTCAATAAATCCTAAACCGATTCATTAAGTAGACTTAATTAATTTTGTTATGTTTCTAGCTTCAAAGAACAAAATCGTTCACACAAGATGCCATTTCTACCTCGCCTTCCTCAATTTAAAATGATAAAAAATCATTTCTTAGCTAACATTATAAAATAATCTTGATCATTTCTATACTTGTATATTACTCCATAACCATATGTAGGATATTTATGCAAGTAACACTGTTATTTGTATGTTCACATGTTTACAATCCTTAATAAACTAAATGAAAGATAATATGAGTACATCAGAGGACCATTCTGTTTAAATAAAAGCGTCGTTGCGATGGTGTTACTTAAGTTTATAACATATAGAAGAAAAACCACTTGCAAATCGACATATAAATATTATTTTATCTGCATTAATATTATAAGTTTATGAACGTGTAAGTTTTGTTACAACATTAGGTAGATAATAATATGTATTATACAGGCTGTTCGAGTACTTATAGAGAAAATTTACAATGTTTTTAATCACTTTAATTAAAGCGCCTTTATTTCACGAGCTGGAATTTGAAACTATATTTTAAGAATCTTTAAAAATAGCAAAAATATGGATGTTCAAAATTCTTAATTAAACAAAGAAGGAGATTTGAATAAATGATGGCAGGTTCATCTTCACAGTGATGAAACATAAGGGTCATTCCTATTTTCCATGACACTTATAAACACTTTCCTTCAAAATTTAAGATAAATAAAGTTAGAATGCACAAATGAGTTGATTGTGAATAAAAATGTTATATAAATTACGTTACTATTCAAGAATTTTGTTGTGCGATTTTTCTATAGCAAATGACTGCCTATCGTTGAATCACCCATCATCAAAATATTTTTTACAAGAAAGAGATGGAAAACAATCTTTAAGAGCTTATAACTCGTTTTGGAATTAATTTTCGAATTTTCTTTGGTATTGAGCGTAGTTTGATGGGTAAAATTCTAAATTTATAATTGCATCTTCCCCATAGAAAATCACTGTTAAATTTTGATTCGAAACACGAATGTTATGATGGACAGCTAGGCATGATGACATCAAATAGGATATTGATCATTGCTAAAATAATGTGTCATCAATATTGATGACACCATAGATACCTAGCGGACCGTACACACAATCATACACCTCGCTATGTAATTGTGTGGTACAGTTAAGTTTTTTTTATTTTTCATTTAAGAGTGGAGATTTTGTAGTGTGTATTGAAACACGACGTTGTGTACGGACAGCCATGAATGGTGTCACCAATACTGTATATTAGCAATGCATTATACTTAGCGGCCCACCAGAGCATTTATGTTGCGAAGCACGGTAATATTTAGCATTGATTCTCTATTCGCAATAGTTATTAGAACGGACTGTATATATATCTTTACGTATGAAGGTTACTGACAGTCATTATTATATATTTATCTAAATGTGTTTTTGTACTAATGACCAACACGTAACAATCTTTATATATACATTATATATATATATATATATATATACAATATAATATACTTAGATATACAATATAATGATAATCTATATGGATACGTGAAAATATTTACTTTGTTGTCTAAAAACTAGGTGAATTTGTTTAAAAAATAACACTTAATTCCCTGAATGAATTGAAACCCTAATCATGAAATGGTCTTTTAGGTTTCGGGTGTAGTACAAAATTAAACGATGGTAAATCAGAAGAACACAGAGGTTACATCAAGTGTTAAATTTTGAGTGAAAAATTTAATTGTGTTCTATTACTTCTGAGTGAACAGGAAAATAATAAACCTTAAAAATAGTTTTATCTGATTTTAAGGAATTCATAAAGTACTGCTTCACAATAATAAAAACTAAACGAGTAATTAAGTTTTATGTCAAAATCTGAAGATTGGTTTAGTATCTGTCCTTAGTACATTATTTCTCACCTACCATTGGTCGTTCTCAAAATGGTTTCATTTAAGAATTGAAAAGTACACCAAAATGTTTAGGAGCTTTAAAAGTTGGAGCTGATCGTTGTACTCGTTGTTGAATTCGTTATATGAACAACAATACTTAATCTGGCTGTACCAAATTCTAAAATGACTATCTTTATTATACTAGAAAACTCCAAAGCATTATATAATTTTTCCAACAATTGTTATTTAATTTACATTTATAAAAACCCCTGCATGTTGAGTTACTTTTAAGAGCTATTTAATTAGTTTTTCAGAAAATATTTACATTTTCTTGACAAAATATTATTTAATACATTATAAAAAAATATAATAGTCATTATCACATATGATTATACGCAAAGGGATGCAATCTAGGGCTCTAATCATATTCTTAAGATCCCACTTCGAAAGGTAATTAGTTACAGGGAACATATTTATTTAATTTAAAATAATGTTTTACTTGTTAGTCCTGTTTTCTTCAAGTTGGTTCTAGTTTTTCTCATTTACATGTATTGTAAAATTCCTATAAAATCGTAACTGATAACCTCCTTTTTTTTTGGTAATCGGTTAAAAATATACTTGAGTATAATCATGAGAATATTGCTGTTTTTTTTTATTTATTTTTAATATTACAATTTTTTTATTTCAAATTGTTTTCGTCAATTATAAAAACATTTAGTTTTAATATGTGTGACAAAATACTGGAACAAAAATCCGACCACACAACAATGCTTTATTATTTTATTAAGTACTATTTTATAGTTAGTGTAAACTGTTGATACGTAAGGAAATTATCTGAGCTAGATCCTTCTGTATTAATAAATATTTATTCGTAGCATTTTATATGTAAATATATCGGCGTCGTTCATTAGATTTCAGGAGCTTCTATGATAACACCATCTTAATTACACAATTAAATTTTATTGATGCATAATACTTTTCATTATATTTGGTATTTATAGAATATGCCAGAGTATATTTTAATTTAGTTTAAACTTTGTTAAGATATTGCAAACATTACCTTCCCCAAACATTGAAGGTATTCAGAAAATTTAGGTTTATATGTTTATAAAATCATAAGGTCAGTCTATTTCCATTTGGCATCAAGATAACTCAAAAACAAATTGAAATAACCACCTGAAATTTTGGTAGAGAATTCTAGACCTAAAATGTTTCAATCCAAAAAGGAAATAAGAAAAATTCTAAAATAAAAATGTTTGTTGTTATAAAACAAGAAACTTTTGCTTGAATCATTTTTTCGATAACTGGTAAAATTCACCACAATTTCATCTCAAATTAACATCAAAATATTTATGATCGACAAACCAATGACAAGGTTGATAAAAAATACGTGAAACTACCCAGAATGAATTTATTCTCATACAAATTCCAAAGTTATACCATTTTCGATAGACAAACAAACAAACAGGCACTACGAACGAGTTAATAGAAAGGGAATTAAAATAAAAATGATAAAATGAAGACGATTTTTACCATGACTGTACTGAACCTGCTATATCCACCTAGATATACATACGATATACACACAACGATTTCATCAGATCGTTGTTTCCATGACGACATGCTTTCATGTATACTACAATCTACAAAATGAAAAGTTACATTTTCATTTTTATATGTAACAAAGTTTAATAAACAAAAAAAATCAAATCTGCTTTTCGATAGCGTCTCTGTGACCGGCGCCGGCAACATATATTTTAAAGTATTACTGCCGACATAAATAATTGTCAAGTATAAATGCCGGAGCCGGCAATATTTTTATCTGTCGAACGTTCGTATTTATTCTGTCAATGATATTGACAAGAATAGTTCGTATATATTTATAGCATATTTTTCCAACCTATATTCACCGATTTTTCGAAATTTCTGCCACTAATAATTTTTCTTAACGAAATTTTTCCATTTTGATAATGACTGGAGTTATCGGCCAGTGCATGCCTCTCATTTTTATCCTATCGCAAATGCCAATTAGAAAAAATCATATGTCAAAAAAACGATCAAGTTTATTAGGTTCGAGATGACTGTACTTACAATTCAAAATCACAAAAATATAGGACCTTATACTCTAAAATGTTATACCATACAATGCTTGAACCAAAGAAACTTAAACTTACATTCGTTTTTAATAAATTTATAAAAGAATTGAAAATATATAATTCACATTTGAATATTTTGATTGACCACAAGTTACCTTCGTCGACTTTGATTACAATCAATTTAATTTTATGGTTCATTAATATCTATCAATAATTCAATACAACTTACAAGACGAAATTGGAATAAAAAACTAAATAATTTACTTAAGTACTATTTATTCATATAAAAATATTCCTTCAGTCTTAAAATTTCCTGAGCTGTCTTTTTTTTTTTTTAAATTACCATTTCAAGTGACGCTTAATTTTTTTAATACATTAGACGTTCGAATTAAAATACTAATTTTTGGGTTTTGTAATGAATATTCATTTTTTATTTTTTCGATTATAGAATTTAATTTACAAACCGAGATTTTACTATCTCTGCTAATATATTTTATCTGGTATTATATTTCTGAGAAAAACAATTCAATTTATGAATTTCATATCGATAGAATTTTTATTATACGATGAAGAAAACAAATCAAATTTACTAAGATGTTCCAAACTAAATCACAAACGTTTAACGTCATAATTTTTCTTAATCTATTACATAACATATTCTGTTAAATATGGCATTATTGAAATGTGATTACAATTAGTTTTCCTCGCACTGAAGGTCTCAATTATCTCATAAAAAATTTCTATCTAAACAAATCAAATAATCACGAAAAAACAGTATTTTTCGAGCCATATGGTATTTTTTTTAGTAACAACACGAATTTAAATTTATCTAACAATATATATGTCTTATAAATCTATGTACGATATAATTTTCGTATCAAATTTATTCTTCCATTTACGATCAGTTTCTGTTTGCGATATATATGAAGAAATGGGTAAATATATTTCAAAACATTCCAAAATTTCTGGATGAATATCCCATGGCTCATCCGATGTAGCTAATAAGAACACACGATTTATTGTATAATCTATATTATTAATTTGTTTTATCAATTCATGTTTAGCCTTATCAAATTCATCGCCATCTATGTACTCTATTTTATCAAGGCATATAATTGAAAAAGCATGATATTTAGCAAATTCAAACACTTTTTGAATAATTTTAGTCAATTCCTGGGGTTGATAGTCATTAGATGATAATGATAAATTCAGAAATGTTGCGTTTGTACATTGAACTGCTAAAGCTTTTATAAGAGATGTTTTACCAGAACTTGATGGACCAAATAATAAAATACCTTTCCATGGTACGGGACAAGTTTTATATAATTCTGGATGTTGTATCGGAAAAATAACAGCTTCAGTTAAAAATAATTTGGGTGTATCTTTGTGTATTATATCTGACCATTGAAATTTTACTTGCCAATCTCTGAAGCTCACTAACTTCAACATATTAAACACTAAATGTTTCCAATCGTTCCAATCAAAGTTCGATGAATTTTTTTGTTTATTTTGTAATACAACGTCTAATGATGTTGTGGACGTAACACAGCAATTTACCGGTTCGTCGGGCTCCATTGAATTCGATGGTTGCATGCTTGCTTTTGATGCCATAATTACTTGTTTAGTTATACGTGGTTCACTTTTAAACATTTTTGAATAAACGTTGACATAACTCTCTAATATTATATTTAAATCGATGTTATCACAAACTTCAATATTTGATTGTAAATTTGCCTCTTTTGTTAAACATTGGAGTGTGTTTAATAAACCATTTTCTTTCAAATAATTTCCAATTAAATATAATAAATTATTTTTATTTATATTCGATTCATAATATTGCTTATTTTTTATTTCAATATTTTCAATGTTAGGTTGCTTATTTTCATCTTCATTTTTTGTTGTTCGAATTTTACCCAACAATATTTCTACATACATTCTTATTGAAAACTTTACCATACACAATATTATTTTTCATTTGATTAATGAATTCATTTATTACTATGTTTAAAATAATTTTAATCGTTAGCAACATGAATTCATGGCCTGGTAAGATCGCAAAAAAACAAGTAGACTTGGGTGTGACCTCCGAAGTTCGTTGTGTGGACCTTGATACAACGAACTTCCCCATGAGGAGTATATAAAAACTTTATTTTATTTTTACTATTACATTTATGGGTATTTTGATTTTTTTTTTTTTTTGAAGCTTTTTATCCTCATCAAATAACAGCTGGATCAATTTTGCTGAAAATTCATTAAGTTTTTAGTTTCGTTATTACGCGTCGAATAAAATGGTTAAACGTCAATATCATTATTTATCCTCAAGATAATTACACACACAGAGGCTTTATTCTAAAACAATGAATTTGGATTCTAGTGACCTTGAAACATAAACTTTGTCAAAATTTTAGATTCGTAAAATCGTCTCAATTACAAAAGCGGCCCTAAAAAAGTTTGTGTAGCAGTAAGCTTTGTTTTATTTTTTTCATGCGATTTTCTATTACCAGTTTTTTCTTAATAACCAGAATAATCTATTTGAACAAATAATCACTGATGTAAAACTAAATCATGCAAATACCTACGAATTTTCATCAAAATTGGAATACTTATTTAAAAAGCTATTTCTCCGAAACAGCTTGACTTATTGAGTGAGTTAATTGTGAAATTAAGTGAATATTATATTTGAATTTTTAATAGGATATTAAATTATATTTTTAAACCTTATTTACTAGGTTTTAAAAAATTTTTTGTATACTGGGAATTATTCAAAAAATTAAAAATCGTCTACACAAATATGACGCTGAAACTGAGTATACAAATATATTAACTTTATTTAAAAAAATCATTAAAAAGTAATAAAAATTATTTAACAAAAAATTATAAAGCTTATTAAAAAAAAAATACTATAAACCCATCGTTTCATCATTTGATAATTCATTATAATCTTTTTCCAACATTGCTAAATTTTCTCTAGCCTGTAAAAATTCCGACTCTTCCATACCTTCACTCAAATACCAATGTACAAATGCTCGTCGGCTAAACATCAAATCAAATTTATAATTTAATCGTGAGAATGATTCAACTATCGCTGTCGTATTCGATAACAAACATAAAGCACGTTGTACTTTAGCAATATCACCACCAGATACTACCGTAGGTGGTTGATAATTAATACCAACTTTGAATCCAGTCGGACACCAATCAACGAATTTAATACACTTTTTCGCTTTGATCATTGCAACTGCTGCATTAATGTCTTTTGGCACGACATCTCCACGATACAACATGCAGCATGCCATATATTTTCCCGTATGTGTATTGCACTTAACTAATTGATTTGTAGGATCAAAACACGCATTCGTTATTTCGGAAACACTTAATTGTGCGTGCAAAACTTTTTGGGCGGAGAGTACTGGCGCATATGTTACTAATGGAAAATGTATGCGAGAATATGGCACTAAATTATTTTGAAATTCAGTTAAATCAATATTCAATGATCCATCATACCGTAAAGAAGCCGTAATTGCGGACACAACTTGTCCAATTAATCGATTTAAATTTATGTAAGAGGGCCTTGTAATATCTAAATTTTTTTGACATATTTCATAAATTGCTTCGTTATCAACCATAAAACTACAATCCGATGATGCCAAAGTTGAATGTGTCGTCAAAATCGCATTATATGGTTCTACCATAGCCGTTGAAATTTCTGGTGCTGGATATACTACAAACTCTAGCTTTGATTTTTTCTCGTAATATTGGGTCAGTTTTTGCATTAATAATGATGTAAATCCTGATCCTGTTCCGCCACCAAAACAATGGAAAAGAATAAATCCTTGGAGTCCAGTACACTGATCGGCAACTCTTTGAATACAATCTAATACGTGATCAATTTTTTGTTTACCAACCGTGTAATATCCTCGAGCATAATTATTCGCAGCATCTTCTTTGCCACTTATTAATAGATTAGGATTAAATAGTTCACGATAAGTGCCATGTCGGATTTCATCAATGACTGTTGGCTCTAAATCAACCATCAAAGCACGTGGTACATGCTTACCAGTTTCCATTTCATTGAAAAAAGTGTAAAAACTATCATCAATACCAGCTTTCACATCTCTATCAGGAATTATTTTCCCATCTGGCCCGATTCCATGTTCTAAGCAATAAAGTTCCCAACAAGCGTTGCCAATTTGTACACCAGCTTGTCCAATATGTATGGAAATTACTTCACGCATGGTATTTTTGTGTAATAAATTGTAAATATATTTCCGTTAATTAAATTTGTAAAAAATACTGAATTAAATGAAAGATAATTTAAATTTAAACATATCTTAGATGTCATTATAAAATTTTGATGTTCTTTTGTTTACAGAAAATAATTTGACATGTTCGACTATCAAACAAAACTATTTTGGAGAAATTTGTAAATTACAGATTTTCTATTGCATAAAAAATTTGTGGAAATTTTCATTTGAAAAAGAATACCGATGTTTATATCAAAAATTCAAAATTTCTTCAAAGAAATTATTTGGTCAAAATAACTTTTCAATTTTATCTACGGTAGGGGAGCCCAAGAGGGGATTGTTAAGATGTGGTTGATACCTTGCACACAGTTGATGACCTCCAGTAAATCTAAAAGCTCTATATACGGCCACACGTGTAGGAAAGTCGATCAGTATGGTTGGGGAAAAATTACTTACCGAAAAGTGTTAATATTTGAGACATATGTGAAGATTTGAGAGTGGCGCAAGGAAATAAGAAGGTTACCAACTCGCAAGAAGAAAAAAAAACGTCACCCGGGCATGCTCCAGTCTGGTCGAATTTTTTTATTTTGAAAGAAATAAAGGATAACGAAAAGCATTTATTCTGACGACGAACCAAAATTAAGCAGATCCAATAATCACCAAATGAAGGGTCATTCATCACGATCAAGACATAAATCTGAGGATGCTGTATGAAAATCTAACACACTCCACTATCCTTAAATGTCGATGGATTTCAGTTAACATATGCTACGAGCTTTCGTCACATCCGCATCGCCAGTATAATGACTGAAAGCTTCGTATGAAATCACTAAATAGACCCTCTGAATATTTGACGCACTTGAGTATGTCAAGGTGATTGAATTTTTACATTTTTTTGAGTTTGACCTCAAAGTCGTTTTATATATTTATTCAAAGTAAGGAAACTTTATATATTTATTCAAAGTATGGTTCCTTAGTGTATTGAAGGAAGAAAAATCACTGGAAACATAAAAACGATAAGCAGAATATATCTTATCCATTAACTCCATAGCGGTTACTCTGTAATTTCAACCTGCCTATTTATTATGTCTCCCAGAGTTCTCAATTACCAATTCGAATTCTACTGTATTTTTCTACTGCACAAAGTTTGCACATATAAAGACCAATTATAAATATGTGGATTTCAAATTTCAAAATGGTTTTAATTAAACTGATTTTTCTGTCAACGTCCTTAAAATACAAAAAACGCTTTATAAAGAATTTTTTATTATTTTTTGTTAAGTAATACATAAGTTTATTAAAAAACTTGATAGTATGAATAAAATAATTTTTCTAAACTAATTTCTGAAAAGTAATTTGATAATGCATCTTTATTTATAAATAAAATATAAGGTCTTTTCTACATGTTATAGACAAAGTATTTAGTATAAATAAAGCGCAAGTACGAAAATATTGATTTTAATTTAATTTTCATTTTATTCAAATTATTCTTCTATATAAAACTGAAATAGAAAATATACATTTGATATTGGATAGAAAAAGGTATAAAATAGCTTCATATATCTACAACACAACCACTCAATATAAACATTATAAAGGATACTTTCATTTATAGGGGAAATATAAGGAAAATATATTTATATATATATACGTTTGTGTCACGCATGCGTAAACTATGGAAAAATAAAATGTTGTGTATTTACATAAGGGGTGAAAAATTTAACCAATCATTGTATTTTATCATATCATCCGAAAAATTTATTGTCTAAATATAGGCGTGTAAAGTAAACTGATGTTGTGTAATATTCTATTTTTATTTAATTTAAAGTAAATGTATTTAAGACATTTATGTTTGGAGGCCTTCCATTGGTAGTGTTAAGACATCATAAAATAAAAATAACAATTTGACAAGATGGTCTATTTAAGTTTGGCTTAAATTTCTTATCACATTAGCGTAGCTAGAAGATGAATTACATTTAGTCTAAAGTTGGGTATATTAAGTTAAATCTAAATTAGAGCTAGGAAATATTGAATGTATCGCTTAGATAGTTTATTTTCTTCTACTGTCGATTCAATTGTCCATCAACAAGATAACTTCAAAAATCAAAGAGAGCACTACCTGCAATTTTGAAGGACAAATTCATGATCAGTTTTGGTTACGGTTTCTATAACCCATTTTTCAAATTATAAGAGACAAACAATTAATGTTTGTTTCGTAAAAATATACAATTTTCACATGAAACATTATGTTTATTATAAATTATTTTGAACGCCAGAATCTCAATTCTATTGTAGCTAATTAACACATATTTAGACAGCGCATTTATCTTATAACTTCATAAACTACGCATTTCTTGTATTTTATTAATGTAAATAATGATAGTTATAATACAATAAGCGATCATTTCATTATTAACCAATTATATTTCAGTTATTTAATAGCTATTATTTAATAACTAACAAGAAAAGGATTTTCATAAAATTTTTTACTTATATACCCTTTAAATACATTTGTAGGGACTAAAACTGTTAGTCGTAATGCACAAACCATTAAAAGGCGATATTTTGAAAAGTTTAAATGATACCAATTTGTTTTTGAGAGATACAATTTGTTTTTGTGAAAGTTACAGCTCAATTCGCTTGAAACAAAACTGTACTCGCAATTAAAAAAATATAAATAAATTAATCTTTTACTTTATGTATTAATAATAGAAAAAATGGTGCAGAAACAAAAATTTTCAATAATTAAACGTTTGGAGACTCTTACAGTCTCAATATAAACATAATTCATTCTAAATTAATTATTACATTAACAAATTATTAAATGAGTGTAGTTTATTAAAAATTTCGAATCGAAATGTTAGTATTTTAAGAAATTAAGTCATATGTAAAAATTACAAAATTTATAACCACACATTTAAAAAATCGATCTTCAAAAAAAAAAAAAAGAGCAAGCTATTCGAAATCACATAATTTTATGTTATAGCTCGGGTAACATGTTGAGTTTTAATTCTTAGGTTAATTTTAAAAATTTCATATTTGAATAATTTACATATGGATTGTATAGTAAATTCACAGCAGAATATTTTACAAAACTTTAGTACAAAAATTAAAAGCGTGAAACATATTTTTGTAAAACAATACACACTAAAACTATATACTTCATAATAATAGCTTCAAGTCTCTCTAGGTCTGGGAGAAGACATTCGAAGTGTCGTATAAAGTCATATAAGTGAAACATATTTTGTCGAAGGCATATCGTTCAATCCAAGCATATGAAAAGATTTTTTAGATAAACCTCAAGAATCGACACTTGAAACAATTACAGATTCGGTGATTTTCGTTAAGGTTTCGTTGAGTGAAGGCTATTCAATGTTTTATTTATATGGTTCTGAGACACACATCTTCCTTGATAGCACAAAAACCAGAGAGAGAATTCAATAGAAAATATATATGTGTCCTTTTTGCCCCGATCATTTCACTTCATTTGCAAGAACCCAATCTTCCAAACTTGAAAAAAAAACTTGAGGTTTTCTGTGAAAATGGCAGAGAAATAAAAAAATTTAATGTTTTCCTATGTTCTTACATCGTTTCATTTCGTTTGAAAAAAATCGTATCCATAAAGGCGGCCGGAGAAGTAAGGTATTTTTGGAGATTTCTAAAGAGGTAATATAATTTTATCAAAAATTATGTTCTTGATTGCGCAATATATACTTAATATGTAAGAGAATATTATGTTTAGTATAACTTAACAAACGGAATAGAATGTACGGTATACCTTCGATAATAAACATACAATATTATACACATCTCAATTTAAAGGTGTTAAAATGTTATTTTTCGAGAGGTCATTAATGTTACAAACAGTCATTATTGTTAAATAATAAAACACATTTTTTAATTTTATATATTTATGTGTATGAAGTAATTATCCCATATAAATAATTATAAAAAAATGGAAAAAAAAAGAAGTAGTATAGTACTCACTCACTTAGTATAATTTTAATTAAAAAATTAAAATTTTTCTTTTGATTATGTAAGATACATATCAAATTATAAATGTACTGTGTAAAATAATATTACCTTAAGGTACTAGAGAATTTTATTATATTATATAATAATCGTATATTTAAAGAATTATATTTATTAAGGCTATTCAGAAATAGTTTATTACTTAAAGTGTGGTGTAGTTCAACTACTTCAAAACGCAGAAGTATTTTTATATTCATCATACATAGAAAATGTCAGAGTACAAAAATTTAAATCAAAGGTTTGTAACGCTAGCAAATATCGAAATACAAAATTTTCATGTAGATATTCATGGAATCACCTAATTAGTTCAACTTCGTCTTTATGTTTGCATACCTGTCATCAAGATTACTGAAAAATGAAAAGAGATAGCGAGCTGAAATTATAATGGTATATTCCTAATCTAAGTTTTCGAATCATATTAGATAGAAGTAATTACGATAAATACAAATACATAGCGGTTTTGTAAAAAAATTTGTATATTACTCAACAAAAATAAAAAAAATAAATTACGATAACTTCATCCATAATTATCAATTATATTTTTCATAAATTAATTACTGATGAGATATCTGTCAAATTGGACCATTAAGAATGGTTCTACTTATTGTTACCTTAAAACTAGAAAATGTGTGTCCAGTGTTATTATTACACTTTTATGCGTAAAACATCGGTGTATATATAACTCAAAAGGAATAATTATAGTAAATATTTGTTTTTTCCTTCTTAAAATGCAAATTTTCAAAATATTCAAAAGAATCTCTCTTAGTGGATTCTAATTTATTTATTGTCAATTTATTATTTTACATATAATACCCACGAGCTAATAAAATAAGTCTCCTATATGTGTTTGATAATGATAAAATGAAGCCACAACTTAGCACTAAAGCATTATATGTGGGACAAATTGCGATTATGACAACTAATATCACCTTATATATCACACATGTACACATAAAATTTCATCAAAATCGGATAAATGGTTCACGATATATCAGCATTTAAATGAAAACAAGGAAGTAAGTTTCGAGCGCTATATCCCTGGAACTACTACTATTTATTGAAAATTTAAACATTTTTGTCAAGTAGTTTTATGCACGTTCGTGTAAATGAGTATCACAAACCGACAGACCGACGGACTCGAAACGAAAAATGCTCAAAGAGTTTTAATATGTCGGCTAAAATAATTTTTTTTAATCGGAACAAATAAAATATGGACATAAAACTTCCGATATCGTCGATATAAAATGGAAGTAATATTATTGCAAATATTAAAAAAAATAAATATCTTTATACCTTATTTAAAAATTGAATTCCAAACCTTTGCCATTTAACACTGTCGTTTTAGGCATACTGTTCGGTGCATGTGATCGAATCACCTCAAGCTACTAGAGAATTTTTTATATCTTTAATCTCACACTCAAAAATTATGTAGATAAATTAAACTATTATATAGAAAAATATATAGAATAGACATATGTGAAAAAAATGATTGTACTAGTACTAATTTTACTACTCGTATTACTAATTAATTTAAATATTGTATTAGTAATGCTAATTAATTAGTTTTTTATTAATAAAAATGTTTAGATAAAACTGTTGTTTTAAACTTGTACTGAAAAAGATCGTTTTAATTTCGTTAAATTATTTGCGCATTTTGTTTTAAGGTAATATGCATGTAATTTATTTTGTATCAATACTACGCAGTTAATAATGAGACCAGCGTAATTTTTGTTTTAAAGTATTAAATTCATGATTCTTAGAAGAAAATTCATAAGAAATTTTAGAAATTCATACAAATCTCAGATTTGAAAAATCAAATACATTGTAAAAGATTTAATTTATCTTAGATACATCAACCTGAACTTCTTCTAAAGTGAAGGCAAATAAACAGAACAAAACATAGATTTTATAGAAATGAAACAAATAGTTTGGAAGACTGCGTAATTTAACACGACAAATATTCATTTCATTATAAATTTAATTATAAAATATTTTTAACAAAATTTTGAATTTCTTTTAGGAACATTCGTGATTCGATCGTAATATTTATTTCTTTCAGTTTTTTTTCCAAAATTTTGTTGGACTACAAAGCTACTATATTCCACAAATCTATTCTCCAGTTATTATACACAATAATGAGCGAAAATAATTCAATTTTGTTAAGAATGTCCCAAATACCATAAGATCACCTAAGTGTACAATAAATATAAAATATCATACAAAAATAGTATTATCCGCAATTAAGGCATAAAATCGTGAAGACTAAGTCTAGGGCAGTAAAAAATTTTTGGTGAAATTAACAATTTTTGCTTAAAATTCTATAAATGAAAATAATAAATTCAAATTATGAAACAATTTAGAGTGCAATCCTGGCTCTAATAACTGCTGCAGTAATGCTGACAAATCAGAACACTTTTGTAAACCTATACAATAAACGTGTACACAAAAAATATCATCAAAATCAGAGGAACGGTTCACAAAATATCGGCATGTAAGTGAAGAGACGTTTCTAAATTGATGCCATCCCAAATACCATGCTTACCACAAATTTATAAAAATTCGTTAAGTAGTTTTGATGTTTTAAACGAACGTCTAACTGAGTTGAACGCACAGACTGGCAGATAGACAAATGAACGTAATCGGAGTAAAAAAAATTTATTTAAATTACGGATCAATCACCGTACTCTCTGCTTAAACAAATCAATGGCATAAGGTCCGCTTATTTAATAACACCTAATATTCGTAGCATCACTACAAAAACCTAAACAAATACTTTATACAAAATATGTTCATATAAAAATCACATTAGTTGATTATTTATTATCTAACTTAAAATAACACAAAATTAATTTTATTTAAATAAATGATAAACTTGATTGAAACAAATACAATCAGTATTTTTATTTATATATTTATATATATATTTATATAATATAGGATATAAAAAACATATCTCACTTTACTCTAATGAGAGTTGATTTTATAAATAAAAGTAAATTCACTTAATCACTAACGAACTAACTGCCTGTGTAAGGTAAATAATATAACAGAATCAATTATCATTATTAAAATAAAATTATAATCAATTACATAAAATAAGTACAATAAAATATTGTGTATTGAATACAGTAGAGTATGTCTGATGGTATATACTATCTACCCACCTACCTACCTGTACCTACTACGTATAATACACACAACATATAACTGTGAAAGAGTAATACAATATAGTGAGTTTACGTTTTGGATCAATGTAATAATGTATAAGGTACTTGCGGTAGTGAAAAATAAAGTATGAAATTTGGCAAGAATTTAAATTTATGTAGAAATATTCTTAAAAGTACTACATTTGAGTTATAAAATTAGAGGAGAAATAATTAAAATTCGATTTTTTTTTTTCTGAAATTTTATATTTGTCTCCTTATCTTGTAGTTTCACAGCTATCGCATGTGAATTGCATTCATATTTTTTCTTGAACTTCAGTTGAAGCGTCTTTATTTTACGACAACATTCATCGTCTATTTTTTGTCGTCATGTACTAATATATATTGTGGAAATAAAGCGTCTAGGCTTACACACTTCACCAAAAAATATTTTTACAGTTCAGAACCTTTCTAATTGTTTTGTAATTTTGTATATCTATTTGGAAACGAAATACTGAGAAAAAGTTTACATCCAATGAATAATATGCTCCAATTATGTGATGTAAACGTGTTTGAGAATTGATCAATATTGTGACATGCGAAACATTTGAAATTTGAATTTCTTTCAAAGTTTAAACAATTTAGCATATCCCATGTTTGTTGCGTTGATTTTTTAACGAGTTTTGTGCAATATAACAATAATATGTTTTAGATGATCATGTAATGTAATGTAATGTGCAATTAATTATTTATTTGTGTATAATATAACATATTTTATTGAATTATAAGCATGCAATAATAAAATCATAATCATAATTGATTCGATAATTAATATTTTTATATTCATTACTATTACTAAATATTGTTTGAATTTTTATGTACAGAATGATATATTGGTGTTTGAGATAAGGCGCATAAAACTGTTTTAGATAAAGATTACAAATATAT
Source organism: Chrysopa pallens (assembly GCA_020423425.1). Lineage (NCBI taxonomy): Eukaryota > Metazoa > Arthropoda > Insecta > Neuroptera > Chrysopidae > Chrysopa > Chrysopa pallens. Next base: position 35,771,039 of record CM035595.1, on the reverse strand, counting down.
AGCCGACAAACTTATTATGTAATAGGTCGGCACTAACACAATTATTCGTTAATCCTTAATGAACGGAGTTTTTTTCCAAAAATTGTAAAATCAAGCCTCACGTTTCTGACCTTAATACGGTACTGTTTTATTAACTTATACATCCCAGGTCAAAAGTATTATAAATTTTTCATGTTCACTTTTAGCGATTAATATTAACTGGCATTAAAATTTCGAAAATTTAACGTTTAACGATTATCAGAGCCAATTTTATAATTTATAATTTAACAATTAGCGAAGTTAAGTTTTGAATTAAATTGGATCACCAATTTAAGTAATATTGCCAACAGAACTACCTGGTGATATGTTAAAATTGCTTTTTCTAAATTTAAATTTTCTGTCCTCAATATCAAAAATATTTCAAATCATTGATGAAAATCTATTTCACGGATGTCAATAATAGGTACCTACACTATTTTTGACCACAACGAAAGAAAGAATTAAGGTCATTTAATAGTGTGTTTTAGTATGACATGCAAATAAAAACATTAATTTAAATACAAATAATTGTTGTTTCTTAAAAATAAACATATTTTGTTTTAAACATTTTAACCTCATTTTACACATACATTATTACTATAAGACATATTTTTTTAGAACTAAATCTTCAAAGTGTTTAAATTATTTTCAATTTATTTTCTTTATTCCTTGCTTACAAGAAATGTTTCCATTTTATCAATAGTCAATTCGAGATATTCACCAATATTAAAAGGTTTTTCTGATCTAACTGATTTTTTTTAATTATCATAAAAATTGTATTTTTCGAAATTAAAAATGCTGACAAAAATTCTTGTTAGCTGATTAAACCGCAATAATTACATTAATACGTCTATACATAACATAATATTCAAGAAGAACAACACGAATTAATGTTTCAAACTGAATTTAATAAACATATAGATGATACGAAAAGTATATAATATAGCATACAAGTTGACATATAAAGTACGAATTATCGATATAGTATTAAACCAAAATAGAGGTAACTACGAGAAAATAAGTATTACAAAATTGTATTATAAACGTTTCATTCATTTGGTATCAACTATTGTAGATCAACCGTTAAATAATTTCATTATAAAATTTAGTTATCAAGTTACTTATAAGTATTTAATTTATATTAATTATTGATATTTAAATGCGTAATTATTATTACGTTATTGTAGAATTTTTATTATTTGCTTATTATAATTGAAAATGATTTGATAGTTAATTAACTTGTCAACATTAATGAATTATTATATACATTATAGAATATAGAGTATTTCATATAATTTGAATATAAAAAATTATATAAAGTTAAACTAATCACCAGAAATTTTCTATTGGTTTCATTTCAAATTTGGAAATTCTTTGCAATAATATCGTACCCATGTTTCGCATATTTCAAACTATAACAAGCGGGCAGTTCAGTGCTTTTGTGGACATATTTTCTGGTTATGGAACAATGTTCATTTTGGACGGAATTTAATTCTCGATCAAAACTGTGGTAACTTGAATCGTAAATAACGTGGGGGACGTTTATAAAAATATCCATGAAACGTGCCATTTTTGAAATTATTATATATTAATGAATTATTTCATTCATCACGAATTTTGTCAAGGTTTGACAGATTTTGTCAAGGTTTGACTATTTATAAAGGTACATTTCAAAACACAAAATCGAGTTTTACAAATAATCGAAATAATCTTAGGTCAAAATGATTAATATAATTTCAATCAATTCACAAACATTTTTATAACAAAATTTGGAGAGTTTCAAAAAACTATTGTTGTAAACATATTTCTTTAATTCTTGCAAAATCAATGTAGAAAACTTTCTTTGATGTAATATTGGTTCTGTATTTTATTGAAATGTTATTTTAGAAAAAGATAAAAAACAGTAAAATAATCTGTACCAACTATCATTAGTTACCCAATCTGAGAAAATACTTCTAAAATATCCTTTAGAAGTTTTAGATTTTGACTTTTCGTAATGAAATCCAAAATATAATTATTTTTTAAACGATAGTTTATAATTTAATCGTATTGTTCACAAGGCTAAACAGTAAAAAGTATTCAATAAAATAATTTCATAACGTAAGAAATTAATTTAAAATCAATAGGCAAACATAAAAAAATACAATTTTAATATTTAAAGTTAATTAGTTTCTAAAATTTTAATTATTATTTTTTGTTTTTTTTTGTTTTTTTGTAAAATAATATACTTGATTGTAGGTATACATATTTCTAGTTTTGTATAGTTTCACAAGATCAGGTTCACTAAAATAATGATTTTAGACACAGGATGAATCGATTTCAGTTTTTGGCAAGACGTTTCTCGAATATTTGGAAAATATTTATATATATTACTATCTTAATTGTTATCTACACTCAGCTTTATCGGGAATCAAAATTATTTAGGAATATTTTGCAATATGTAAAGGGATGCAAAGGTTACTATCTCAAGCGGTGGAAAAAAATCTTTAATGGTAGAATAAATGTTCTCAAATGTATGCTTGATTATACTTTTCTCAAATTTCGACATGCAAATATATCAAAAAATTTTATTCTAAAGCAAAACGCAATTTTACAGTCGAAACATCATAAAATTAAATTAGAGATTTTTTAATTTATATCTTGAAGAATACTCGAAGGTAAGGAACCGAATAATTGGTAAAAATTTAAGAAATTGCCAAATCAATTATGCACTTATGAAAGACATCACCTTGACGGTTTCATTGTAGTTGACCCTTGGCTTTGTTTCAATTTTGCTGACAGATTTTAAACAAGTTCTACTAAACCGTATCAGATAAAATTTTGCACATTCGTTGAGTTCCCGTAACAATACAACATTATTTGAAATTTTCGAAAGATATTAACTTTTTTCTATGCAAGCTAGAAAGAAGCGATGTAATTGAAATGATAAGATGAAATCATGGTAAAGGAAAATTTTTTTATTTTACCCACTTTACGGAAAAGCTCCAAAATATAAACTTTTTTCTATCCATAATCAGTGTGACGAAAATCATAGTAAAATAATATTTTTTTATTTATTCCCTCATTTCATGAAAAAGCTTCAAAAATACAAACGTTTTACATGTGAAGATGTGGTTTCTAGAACCGATTTGAATTGAAATGACATTATCAGTATAAATACGAAAATAACTTTTTGTGAAATTAATAGGAAAGGAATCGTGCAACAACGATGCAAGTGAGTTGGAAAGGATAATAAGATTAAATGAGGATGTCACGAATGAAACTAAAAGTTTTATTGTTAATCATTAGCTTTACCAAAAGCTAGAAAATAAATAGGATACAAACTTGGACCTTCTTATGATCCCGACGTCTTGTAAAAAACCGTGCAATACTGGCTGCTTTGTCTGGACATTCAATGTCATAACGGTGACAGAGAAATAATCTGGGACTTTTAACAATTTAAAATAAGAAGGTGTGACCTTCCTAGTTTATACGTAACAACATTAAAAATTTTTAAATGTTTCATACATTTTTATTATAGTCTGATTAAATACACAGATTATTACCCACTGCCCTGTGACATACCATGAACCCGAGTATCCAATATGCGAAGACAGCACTGTCCGTATGTAGTATTTATTTCTTAATAGACACCAGACTCTACAAGGAAGTCCATGTTTTTTACTATTTTCTAGTTGATAGTACACTTTATAAAATCATTTTACTTCAAAGTTGAATTACTTTTCTTTTTTCTTTGTTTTTTTAAAATAACCGATTCGAAATAAACCAACTTATTTATTAAACTAATTTATTTTTTATGGGTCAAAACCTACTTTTTTTTTTTTAAATTTAAATAATCAATTTTTTTTTTTTTTAAATCTAAAAAATAATAAGTATGAATACCACTGACATCAGTAAATAAATTTATTTGTATTTTAGTACCACCAAACAAACGAATCAACCAACATTATTGCATAACACCTACATATACATCAATAATATGTGATGATATAACTACATGTTTTTGTGTTGTGTGTGTATTCACTTTGCGTGAATAAATGTCATTATATTTATGTAGATATATAATATTTTTATTTTATATTTATTTATTTTAATGTGATTATTATTATTATTATTATTATTGTTAGTAATGTTGTTTAAAGAAGCATCCGTTTATTACAAGGTTTTTTTAGTATTTTTATCAATACACGGAGAAATATTTATTGAGGATTGGAGATAAATAAATTGTTTTAATTATAAAAACAAGTGGATATAACAACTAACAGAGTTGACTGTATGATAGATACTCGACATATGAGTGAATATCAATATTTGAACTACGTTTAATTATTTAAGTATTCATAAAATACTCTAATTATACATTCTATACAGCTATAGAATGTATAATATGTATCGTATTTATATGTGTATATTATAGCTAAAATTATGGCGGACCTAAGCATTAAATAAAAAAAATTGTTTCAAACAAAAGTTATTTCCTTTTAAAAAATACATTTTTTTATTATTTAAATTTTTTATGGTTCAAAACTTGGGTCATTAGTTCATTGGACCCAATGGGCCGATTCACGAATTTAAACTTACTTTTTATGTCTAGAATTCAGCTTACAGTCTCTTTTCGTTTTTGAATTATCGTGATGACGGACGGTCATACAAAAATGAACTAATTAAGTTATTCTATGAATTTCTATACCAAAATTTTGTTTGTGTGGTCAATATAAGATAGCGTTACAAACTTTAGCCTAAAATTAATATACTCGGATATATTATGTATGTCGAGTATAAAATAAATACCTATGATTTGTGTTTAATTTTATTATAATAATGAAAATGATATAAAAACTATTCATTGCCACCAGTAACCTTAGACGAGTACAGTGTATTGTATTATTAACACAATCTTTTATACTTATAAAAAGGATAATTGTAGTATGTTAAAACTAAAAAAGTATGTAAAAGATTACCCACAAAACTCATATCAAATCTATCGTATGTGGAATAGATATTCGTATCATTTTTAAAATGGAACATTTTGATGATTTTTGTAATCTTAGTTCTAGAATATACGATGATGAATTAACGTGTTTTTGTGTGACATTCTCCGATAAGTGCAACATTATCCAATCATTTAACTAAATTTTAAAGTACTTTTCATACCAAATCTATCAAAGTTAAAATATTTAATACTACTAAATATAGGGAATTCGAGAATTTGCAAAGAATTTAAACAAATTCTAAGAAAAGAATAGAACTTTGTTAAATATCTTTCAAATCCTATTCTGTAATTCTGATCGCGTATTATAATAATGAAGAATGTTATATAAGTGATTTTATCCATTTAAAAATTTGAAACTATAACTGAAAATCGCTCTCAGTACAAGCACACACACACTCTGAACTCGATAGATTTCTTCGAAAAGTGTCTCCGTATATTATATTTATAATATCTTGTCTTCATTTTTTACAATGGCTAATGAGTTTATATATATATACCTATATAAATATTTAAATCTAGGTGGCTTTATAAAATTTGATAATAATTTTAGCATTGACCAAAACATTTTTTTCGCGAATTCATTTTAATAAATTGTGTGATTCACCCGAAAATCATTGGCCAGTGATCGATTGATTCGTTTATAATATAATTCTGCCACGATAGCTTCAGAGCTTTCTTCTACTGACAGGAAAAAATCCTGGAATTGTTTATGATCATTTGTCGACCACCTTCGAACAGATTATGAGCGATATTATGGGATTACGTTTATGTTGTGAGCGACTAAGGATCTATGTCAATGTTAAAAGCACTAACTTCACTTGAAATAAAATCCAAAATTGTCAAGTGCATCGATTTATTGTGGAATATTGTTTAACACTATTGTCTGGGGTCTAGGTCATTCCTGTACATGCATATAATTAAATGACGCATGCGTCACTTATTATGATTTCTTACTACTCAACACAATGTAGCATAAAATAAAATATTGAATTTGAATCAAACCATTCAAGAGCAAATAATCAACAATATGGAAAAATTATGACATGGGGTATCGCTTGATAAAAGATGTCCGAACGTTTGCAACTAGGAACAAAACTAATTAACATAGTTAACAAAGATTTGGTTAAAAAAAATCTCATAGAGAAATGATCCAAAATGTATCAAAAGTCCAGCAGCACCACAAATAAAAGTGGGGTAAAATAAATCCAATTGGTTTGTGTTAAAAGATCTCTCGATATTTTATCCTTATTAAAGTATAATCTTATAGAATTCTGAGTAACCTGTGAGTAATTCTGAGTAAAATTGTGATCAATCACTGATCATTAAGTTGTCCGTTCATTGATATCATAACTTTATAATGCCAACACAATTAAATTTATTTGAAAAATTTCAATAAATTGTAAAAATCAACATTAAATATACATAACAATAAACCTGAGTTGGCGTTAGTCATAATCGCTCGCAAAATCTTTCTTTAGCTTTATAGGTCGATCCACAAACCAACAAATCAAATTAATGTTAGTTGCGTACAATTTACGCAAACGTTGTCATGTATTTGTAACATAAATATTCAATTATTTCAAGGTTTTTTTTTTTTATATTTGGAACTCGATTTATATTTTGGATGATATGGATTTTATATTTGGAACTCTAAATTTTATCTCTTTCTTTTGTTGCTACTTCAAGATTATGCCTTTCCTTGGGAAGATGACTTAAAGATATTGAAAAATATGCTAAGAGTAAAATATAGTAGACATTTATAGATTAGAAAGCTTGTTAGAACTATATTTAAAACTATTGTATACTTTTATACAATCGATTCGTAAAGTAAAAAATGTTGACTCTTAATTTTCTTTTTTTTTTTAATAAATTATAATTAACGTATCGAAACAAAAGACCCGTTCGTATTATGTAGGTTGGTAGTATATACATAACCTTCGTATTGTTCAATTGTAAGATAATTATTTATTTTTTTCTACTTACACGAGTTATATTAATTTTAATTTTTTTTGCACTATTTTCTAAGAAAAATGATTTATCATTGATTTATCGTACTTATGATTTTATTGCAACGTAATAATAATTATATACGATTCAAACTAATAATTATATTGATTACTTTGTTGCATACAATTTTGCAAATCATCTTTTGGGTTTTTCTCAACTGCATTCGTTAAACATTTCCAATGTTTGAACTCCTAAACGGTTCATAGTTGCTAAGTATGATTTAAAATACTCCAAATTATCAATTTTCAACAAGTTGCAATGAAAGGTACTATATTTTCTTTGTAATTTTGTTATTTTCTCCTTAACATAATATAATACATTTTTTTATTTTCAATGAAATAATTAATTAAGAAAGACAAGTAAGTAATTAGCATAACTTCAGCAACAATAATAATTATAATTTTTTTTTATTACTATTTAACTTTTATTTGCATAATATTTATATAAAACATAGTTTGCATACAATTTCAGTAAATTTTTTGATAACATTTAAAAACTTTTAGATTCTTAAAATTCCTATTTGTATTTCAAGGATATTTTTATAAGGATACTATTGAATGAATAGAATTTTGTACATATTATTCATTTTTTACTTCTAGGAATTTACAGACTTCAATATTTATGAAATTGCATAGTAGAATGCTTATATAATACGCTTAACGTGGCAGTATTAACCTGAATTACAATTTGAAAGCAGTTACAAAATTTTGATGTGGATATTAATTTATAATGACCAATCCAAAAAACTGCTTTCTATGACATCGTCAGACAACACCTCCATGGTACGAATAATTTCACAATTGTTAGAGCTACGACATTTTGAAATCAGAATTATCCAACCTATGAAATTAAGCCTTAAGGATGTATTGGAACAAAATAGGCTAGATATAAGTGAAATATGAAAAATTTATGGGTTATTTCCACAGGTGACCCGTGTACTTTAAAAAGATCATAATAATCAATACAAGTAAATATTCTAATTATATTGCAAAATATCCCCATTTAAAAAAAATTTTTATTAGGGTAGGTGTGCCCTAATTGTACTGCAAAATTAAAAACTTCAATATAACTTTATTAACATATAAATTATAATTACATTTTTTGAATGTAAAGTGACAATTAACAAATAATATGTATTTTCTTTCTTATTAGCACGGCGTATTGATTCCGAAATTTATATGGATGCTATTCTATCATCGATACAATTGTATTTAAAAATTGCACATTGTAGCTTATTATTCACTGCCTTTTTGCTCTTTTGCACTTCATCTACGACTTGAGTAAACAATCCATCATATAAATTTTCTGACAACAAAATAAGAACATTTTTGTAAATAATAACAAAAAATTAATAAACTTAATTTAAATAAAATAAATAGATATTATGAATAAATCTTCTCGGTATAACATTCCGTCGGTTTAAAATGCAGTTTCTTTTAACCAACCTTCATATTTTAAATAATAAAAAAACAAAACTACAGAAAAAAAATTTTATTTACATAAAATTCAAATAAATATTTAAAGAATACAAATTTTATATTAACTCCAATAAAAATTCTTTACATTTTAATATACCTTTGATATATACCCATCTAGTGCCCATCACCCTTATAAGTCTTCCACCATATACAAATACATCGTTGATAACAGGAAATTAAAAATTATTCATCATTTTTGAAATTTTATGAACAAGTTGTAGAGAATATGACCTTTTTAAAATGAATTAAATACTTTCTGATTGTATAATATTCCAGTTTTCATCCTTATACTCGACACATTTATCCTTCCTCTCTGACTGTTCGCAACCACAGATCGCCATTGTGGGACTTAAGCTGTTTTTTCTTATTAAGAACTCGAATATTAAAATTTGTGTTTTCATAAATTATCGTATTATTCGCTTGAAAATGGGCTGATAATTGAATTTCTCTAAGCTGATGTTTGGTTGACATTTAATGTTTATGTCGAAAGTTTATCGGTGACTTGTGATAAAATTTCAATAAATAGGTCCCTTAAAAAAAGAATCACAAATTTTCGCAAAAGAATCTTGATACAATTTTTAAATTAAAAGATTTCCTTTATTATAAAAACTTCACTTATATAATTCAAAAGTCATACCTAAAAGTAAGTTTCGATAATCGAACGTTGGTATAATCAACGCTCGTCTGTATTTAATTATAAATAATAATTTTGTTGACAAATATGTCAGAAGATGTATTGAAATTTTTAACAGTAATCGAACGTAAAAATTGGTTCATATGAAGCTATTTTACTTAATTTTAATGTTACAATATACTGATCAAGATGTTATTAAAAATGTTTTTTTTTTTTTCAATTTTCTAAATGATAACAATAACTTCCTATCACCAAGTTTAAAAAAAAATATGGTCGCTACATATAGCCATAAAAAATTCGTTTTTTTTTTAATGCTGTTGTTCGTTGTTTTAAATACCCTCTCCAATAAAAACCCAATGAATTTATAATTAATTTAATATAATAATTTTTTTTTTTCTGTAATATATTATAACCATTAACCAATGAAAAGAGTGGTATTATAAACAGTTGGTGTTTGTATTAAAAGCGTTTGATTGGTCAATGGTAATATGATTGCTGATAACCTGTTTTCTTCTATACATATATATTTTTTATTCTTTCGATTTATAAGTTGCCTGTTTGCTGCTCGCTTACCTTTGAAGAGTTAATATTAACTTCGTCATAATATCATTTCATAACAGGTCACAAAGATCTTGTTTCATACACGTATTTAGAATTATTAAGAAGAAGAATTCTTATAAAAAAGAAAACCAGTGGAATTTCGATTGGAATATTGTTTTGAAGTTTATTTATTTTTTTGCACTTGGAAAAAAGTTAAACCAAAGCTAAAGGTATGTGGGAAAAATAATCCGGTTAATGTTAACAGTGACTATTAAACCTATAAATTAAATCTTGTGATTTTTTTCGAAAAATCTCTTAGCTATAAATTTTTTGCAAAATTTTCTTTTAGAAAATTCTTAATCGGCTAGTTTCATAGAAAAATTTGTAATTTATTCAGAATTTATTTTTCATGGGTTTCTTTACACTCTGAAAGGTATGACGGGTGTTTATTTACAAATTATTACCATATTTGCAAACATACCTGTATACATCGGTAAAGAGTTGTATTGGAGTATTACCATGGGCGGAAAACGTTTAAATGTTTCTTTGATGTAATTTAATATACAATTCAAATAACGGCATCTTCTTTGCTTGTGTAGAAAATTATATGGGTTTTTGGTGCTTTTTCTCAAAAAAGTAAAAGATAAAAATTATCTTTTAACCTGATTTCCCCCATACCGTTTCAACTAGATTGCTATAAACCTTTTTCCAAGGTGAGGAAGCGGAATCATACCGTTTCAAATAGATTGTAATAAACCTTTTTCCAAGGTGAGTAACTAAGACTACGTTTAGTAACTAAGAGCATTAATCCATGGATATTCTTTCGAGGTCTAAATCTGACTTTTATTTATTTTATTTATCTTAAGTACACGTCCTATTTTGAAAACAAATTAAAGTTATCTTTGAATAGTAGAAATCTCAGAAAACAAGTAAAGAAACATATCCTCGTGCATATTTAGTACAATTTATTAATCTGGATGAAATTAGAACAATTGTCACATTGCAACATTGATGCAAATTCAAGATCTTATTATGAATAAAAAGTTATAATGTGATTTGTTATTTATGCAAATAAAACTACGTTCGGAAGACTCTTAATTTCGATGCCTTGAAGATCTTGCAGAGTATAAACGATGACCTTTCTCAAGAATAAATTTTTACACTCACGAATGAACCTCAAACTGTATCATTTTCATTAGAATTAAAGAAAATATATTTCAAAACTCAAAATGTTGAAGGTTTCCATTGGTTTAATGGTATAAAAAACAAGTTTTTTCATTTTAATTTCTTCGTAAAAAGCAAAATTGTATTATAAACACGAAAAAGTGAAATACAATTGTTTTCAAATTTTTAATTTTTTGTCTTATCCTGGATTTATTTTGTACATTTTACAAGAGTACAAGGAAGTAATATAGTATTTATATCAAATTTTAAGTTCAAAATTTCTTGAAACAAGTGAATATAACAACAAACAGAGTAAAATTTCAAAATTTCTTGAAACAAGTGAATATAACAACAAACAGAGTAAAATTGATACTCAACACATGGTTGAGTATCAATGTTTTAATTTTAGCATTCATAAAATACGCAAAAAAATTCAGCCTATACTAAATTACAACCACCAAATTTTCAACACGCTATCTCTTTTCGAGTTATCTTGATGACGGATAGACGGACAGACGGGCAAACATGCAGAAATGGACTACTTATAGATGAACCCTTATACCAAAATTTTGCTTGTGCGGTAAATATTTTCTAGCGTTTCAAACTTTAGTCAAAAATAAAGATACTCTATTGACATATCATGTCTAGTATAAAAATATGGAGAAGCTTTGAGGATGTATCATTAATTCAGCATGTTTGCATGTTCACCAAAGATAATAAATTCATTGTAAAAACTTGCTGACAAGTGTAAATTTTTAATAAAACATAGGTATATATTTTTTATAAAATGTATAATAAATAATAAAAATTCAATTATTTATTAATTACACACGATCTTTAATTTAAATTTAATCATTATTAAATCATTAATACCTATAGTACTTAACCATTCACCTATTTTCAACCATTTATAACAGACATATGTATGCATATGTAAGTATATACTTTACATGTGTGTTTAATTTCTTGACTTAATGCTAGAGTACACCACTGATACTTAAATATTCTTATACCTTAAAACAAATTGAATTTATTTATATCAATTTATTTAAGAATTTACTTCTGGAAAGTTTTTCGAAAATTATTTTGACCATAATTTATATTGTACCGCGTATCTGCAATTCTACCATCAAATTTGAGCTTTTATTGGGACTTTTAAGACTTTTCATTATTGTAGTTCATGGCATGTGTGAATTTATCCACCGACACTTTTATCGTAACTTATTACTATAGGAACGAAATTCGAAATAAAAACAGCAAAATCGATAATTCGAAGAATTTTCACGCATAATCAAATTTATATATCAATAATTTCGATATTGCCTGAAATCTTGTAAATTGAGAGGAATAGCAAATGAGTTTGGTATTTATTTACAAGGCAGAGTTGCTTCTCTAAGAAATTATGGAAAAGTGCATTTTGTACAAAATATCTGCAATATATTTGCATTTCATTCGCACAATTTATGGAAGATAATCAAGATACTACAGCTTTATATATTTATTATAGTATTCAAGCTATGAATTATTTAGGAGATAGATCATTTTCCTCAATGAAAATATTAGACATATCAACACACAATTCCTCACAATAATCGATCCTAAATTTCGTCTTCTCAAGCTGGAATCCCTAAATATCCTTAATCGCGAATGAAATAGAAGTCCATAACAAATTGTTTGTCATAAAAATGAAGAAACCATGAAAACAAATGAATAAAAATAAGTCATCACTTAAAAGAAATGAATATGATTTCTAGGAAATACCACTTTTGAATAAAACTAACTCAGATAAATATTATATATTTCATGTCATAAACGATTCGTGGTAATTACCTTAATATATTTCTTTTTTTTTGCATTATGACTTTAATGTTCACGGTTTTGGTGTGCACCTGTTTAAAGAGATGTCATCAAACTGTCTTTTTATTTTTAGTCCGTGGGCTCGTCGCCTTTATGTACTTATGCTATTTGAGCTATGTACTATTTATTGGTAAATTATAAAGAACTAGGATCTGTCAGTAAAGTGAAAAAATGTATAAATAATTTTTTTTTTTGGCGGCAATAAAATTTATTTTCCAAGAATCATTACTATGAGTTGTTAAACTTCATTCATTATTAAATGTGAAGAAAAAAACTTAAAAAAGCTTATCGACATCTTCGTTGGACCCTGTTCCGTAAGTTGCGATTTGCGGTGATCAACATAGAGTCTTACTGGTTTATTCGAGTCATTAATTTATTGAATAGTTTTCTCCTAAAGGCTAAATTGAACCTTTTTTACAAGGATTTTTACAAAAAGGTGTTTTAAGCAAAATACCGCTAATTGTATAAAAAACTTAAACCACTTCAGGTGGGATTAAAGGCAGTTTATTAAAGATGTCTACCGCGATACTTTAAATGCAATAAAGGGTCATTGTGCTAAACGGGTATTATTAGCGTTATATTTTAAAGGGTAAATTTGATTGGAAATACGAACGGTATATTTATTAAGCTACCCGTATAAAATTAGTGTATAGCCAGCATAAAAGTTTGTAGTAAATTACTGATTTGTTCATTTACATATGCTATATCAAATTGAGCAACATGATGGACAAATTTACTGATAGAAGTTGAAAAACAATGAAAATTACTAATTTAAATATTTTCTTGAGTTTCTATTGAATATGTTTCTGATAAAATCGTGAAAGAATTTGTTACTACAAGTCAATAAATTTTTATAACATTCACAACTAGACAAATGATTAACTATCTAAATTAATTACGCCTACGACGTTCGTATTTTTAAAATACGAATTACAAAATTTTAAAAAAAATTTTATATTTGATACTATTTATTATAAAAGTAACGTTATTCATTTTATAAAAATATGAAATGAAAATATGGTGTGTCTATGTATATGACCTCCATATATAGACAACACAGGTAATCAATGAAAAGAATTAAGTGATTTTCATTTAAAAAAATTCGAAAACATACAAATGATTTCATAAAAATTAATTAAAAAGTAAAATATTAAATCAAAAAATACTTTAAAAAATAATTTCGTTTAAGGAAGGTAATTTTTTATAAGGCAGGTATTTATAGAAGAACTGCATAACAATTAGATTTTATTTTTTAGCTCATTTTTTTGTCAAATCTGTTTTTCTGGAAATTTGTTTATTCTTTAGTGTTTTCTTGCCAATAAAAATTGGATTTTTCTGCAATTTTTCTCTTACTTCACTTTCTCATTAAAAAAAAATCAGTCCAGTCGAGTTGAGAATCTCTTCCTATATTTGTAGGTTAAAAATAACTACAAGTTTACAAAGCTACCTGATTATTAAAAATATTTGTTGATTTTATAAAAATGGTAACAAATTTTCAAATATATACCATTTAAGGTGTAGTAAATTTTCAATGAATTACAGATTAATATTATTCCAAGTCGCTGCCTAAGATTTCAAATCAGATCTTTGTGATTGATACTCGATAAAACGTGATACCCGTTATACATCACTCCGCAAATCCTGTTTTATTATGATTTACAAAAAATGATTTTTGACTTGTCATTGCCAATTAAAATTATTTATTCAACTATTATTTCTTTTGGGATATGTGAATTTGAATCTACGTTAGTTCTTTGAATTCCTCGAAAGCATCACTGCGGGAAGATTCGTAGAATTTTGAATTTATTAAAGTGAAATTTGGTATCGTAAACAGTTTTGCGGTTTTTGTGGTTTTTTGTGATTAATAACGGTGCAATGAACTGTAAAGTCTGCAAACATGAATTGCAAAGGGTAGCATGCGTTGCCACTGACCAGTGTGTTCATTCAATTCAACTTACCTGTTCTGTGTTCAATTTAATTGTCATTGCAGAGTTTCTACGAGATTCTCACCGCATTGAGCTTGATTGATTTCTGTATTAAACATCAATTCAAGTGCATAGGTGAGAAATTTATTCTCCTCAGTGAAATAGGGTTAAGATAAAGTTGATTTGGAGTTTCTATTGTATGGATTATTTTTCCAGTATGCATACTTGTTTCCGTTGGATAGACAACTAGTAAATGGTCGTATCGTTGGCAAAAACACACATTGGGATACGAGAATACAATAAAGTATATATATATGGAGGTTCAAAATGAAATATTGTTAGCTAGCTAAGTTGAAGAGAAAGTCGATTTTACAAATAAATATTTTTCAATTCACGCATGAGTTAAATTCTTAGAATGTTCATGTCGTTATTAATAGTTGAAGCAACTTTAGTAACATTTCATTACATTTTTCATGTCAGTCATTTCTTCAAGTAAATAAATAAATAAATAAATATAAGCTCACTTATACGATTTTGTTTTTAGTTTTGACTCAAATTAAACGCCGCACCTAACCGTAAACAAAAACAATCAAATTATCAATTGTTTTTTTTATTATTAATTCTATTGTTATAGTCATAAATTTAAAAATATAAAATATGACACAATTTTTATAGGTACTTTGTATGGGATTACATATAAAAAAATATAATTAACATAGTTAATTGTTTAAATCGTCAATACTTAAATTTTAATTTAATTGAATGCCTGGAAAATATATTTTTTATTATAAATACGTATTTCTACTGCAGAGTAGTCATTGTCCCTATGTAGACTGGCTGGGTCTATATACTTCAGATATACTTAAAAAAATTGAAGTGGGTCGCTTTGTTTTTGAATTTTCTAACTAATTCATACTATGATGATGACTACTTTGTAGTCAAAATACGTATTTATAAAATACAAAATAATTTGATCTAGGAAATTGGGGGAAAAAATCGAAATTTATTCGAAAAATCCTAGAGTTCTTATTAATAATTAAATCGTTTTTTTGTCCGAATATTTATTTACACATATTTTATAATTAATTTGTAAGATAAAATATAAATAATAATACAAAATACATTTTGTTTTAAATTTAAATAAAAATTTATGAGAAAAAAATTCATTCCAGTAATTTGTTACAAAATGCAAATTTTGTTCAGCAAATTTTGCAGTGGCATTGATGTTTACTTTACTAATAGTTTAATTTACAAAACTTAGAATTTAATAGTAATTTTAATTTCTATGAAATATCAACTATAGAGTAATTTCAATAAAATTTTATACAATTTAACGGCAAAATCACATTCATTCTACAGAAATATCTTTATGAGTCGCGCCGCGGCGACAATAAATTGCAAATGTACGTCTAGCCTTAAATGGGAATACTCTATCTTCACAATAACATATTTGATCAATGGTAATTTAACAACTGACTTTTGCAAGCAAAATTCGTTATTCTTACAATGTATAACAAAATAAGGTATTAAATCGGAATTTTAGTATATAATTATACACATTCAAAGATATAATTTTTAAAATATCATTCATCTCTCCATTCATCTGTATAGGTATAAATGGGTGATTCTTGTTTGTCGTCTATGTTTAAACTTGGAGAAAAAAAACACCGACGTTGTTTAGGCGCCGTAAAATGATTAACAAATTAGTATTACAAATTATATTTCATTCAGTAAATTTTTTTTTCTATTCAATGAATTTTTTATTTATTTCTTCAATTTTGGGTATTTGGCAATTAAAAATGTATTAGGATTGTGCATTTCTAAAATGATTGGTGTGGAAATACCCATTTTATGAAATATTTGAGTATCGCTAAACTGATTTATTTAACAAGTTCCGCATAAATTCACCTAATTATAAGTTCGTCGTCCATCAATATATCGCAGATATCAATATATCTGCGTGGCATTATGCTCAAACTCGAAAATAGATAGCCAGGTGAAAATTTTTCACAACGTATTAAAAATGCATATTTTTTGTTTTTATCATATCACTTCGGCTAAATAGATATTCAGTCGGAAACTTGTTAAAAAATCATCTTGTGTACAATATATTTTTGTAAAAATCAGGATGAACGTATTTTGTGTATTTTTATACTGTTAATCAATTTAAACACTTTAAACTAGGAGTATTTGAAAATAAATTCCAACTATTTTTTTTGCTATTTGACTGTTTATTATACCCATGTAGATAACGTGACATGTTTCAACCGTTGCAATCATAAACAAACTGTAAATTTCAATATTAATATTGAACCATATTCAAAGTTAATAGATGTGTTATTTATTTTGTTCAAATCCATTTTTTATAAAATAGTAATGAAAACTTTTAACTGTTTCTAATTTTCACTGAATTTTTTTTTTTTTTTTTTAATTATGAGTGCAATTTTGACATATCAAGTAATAAATAAATATTCTTTTCTTTGGGAAATATATAGGGAAAGATTATTTTAAATGAAGAAACTGTGAGTCCATTCATCTAACTAATACAGGTTAAAAAATTGATTTTGGACACAAGCTGGAGGTGTTAATTGTTTGTGACATAAGTCGAAAATTTAAATTAGTGTGAATAAAGTTTTTCCAAGTATATTAATAATTAAATTTGTAAGCTATTTTAGTCAATTGTTTTCCCAAACGTATATAAAACTTGTTTTCTAATATTGGCCACATCATTCCGAACGAATAACTATATCAGAAAACATATTTCGATAATCAATATTTTCAATGAAATGCCGATATCTCAAAAAAATACCAAAAATAATATTTCTATCCCATATCCAAATTATATCTTAATCGACCAAGCCGTTCCGAACGTATAACTATTTAAATAAATCTTTTCGTACATCATGAGGCCTCGGAAGTTCTGTGATAGGCAGTGTTTTTTTGTTATGGTAATGTTTCATTGCTCAACAATCAAAAACTATAAAATATTAGCCATTTTTAAGTTGTAGGGAAAAGGGCTCTTTGCCCAATCAATCAATTTAAGACTTTTATTTGACTTGCTGATTTCCACTACTCAAAATTTAAACTGAAGTGAATAAAATTCTCCATTCACAACTTGATTGAATGATTTAGTTGAGGAATTCCCATGATTAAATATTTCGTTCACCTTTCGTCCACGTTGTTTACCTAATAATTATCCAGAAGAAATATAGATAAAACCTGCGGAATTTACTTACACACACTAGAGATATTCTCATAATATACAAGAACATTAAAACAAAATCATTATACACCCTTAGGTGAATATAATGTGCCATTGCAAATATCTGTCAAACGCAATTTAGGTATAAAACATAAAAAAAGATCCAAAAAAATTGACTAATTGATAGTTAAGCAATTCATATAAAAAGTCATGCACCTTTTTACACACAAACAAACATCCATTACAAAGTATACATATTCACATAGAACCTAAGTTACCTTTAATTACATCGACAACCAAAAAGATATCATCCGAAAACAAAACAACAACAACACAATATATTCTTTTTAAACAGGAAATGCGTGACATTAACTTATAATGTCAAAAAAAAAATATATGAAATAAAATAATGATACAAAGAGACTCACACATGACAAATAATATAATAATAATAATAATACCATCAAGAAATTGTGCTTGTGTTTTACCCACCCGCACGCTAGGTCACATACACAATAAAAAAAAGTTTGGCAAAAAAAATTTGAAAAAAAAAAAAATATATATATATATATATATTGCGGCTTACCTATGTGGTTTGATCAACAAATAATTATAAATTGCAATGACAGTTGGAAACTTTGAAAATTAATAAATAATTTAAGATTTCAGTTTTTTATTGTCATCAGTTCCGTCTATAGGCCTCATTGGAACTTTTATTTTTCGTGAGGATAGGTACCTTACTGAAATCATGAGTGATGAGAAATAATAAGTTATAAAAAACTATTCAACAAGTTTTAATACAGTAAATTTGATTGAAATCTGACGGCGATTGACCGGATAGGAAATATATGCAAGTCTTCGTTATCACTTCAATTGAAGCGTCTTTACTTCACAAACATAAATGTGTAAATATTTTAAAAATCTTAAAAAATAGCCAAAATATGGACGACCAAAATTCTTAATTAAACAAAGAAGGGGATTTGCATAAATGACGTCATACATGTTCATCTCCATAATTCATAAGGGTCATTCTACGGTAACTATTCCTATCGCTGCCCATGGCACTTTTGAAGGAAAGTGTATAAAAGTGTATCTATATACACAAAATTTAAGATAATGTATACACAAATGAGTTTGAATAAAATTGCTATATAAATTACATTAAAAATTTTACCTATAGAATCACCCATAAAACTATACAATCCCAGTTTGGAAGTTTGTTTGGTATTGAGCCTAGTTTCTCATTTTGGTGGGTCAACTAGCAAATTTTTTTGCTTAGTTAAAAAAAACTCAAATAGATGCCAAAATAGTGGTCAAAAATAATAATTGTAGGTTTCTAAATGTACTATCATGTAATGTAATCTGAAATAATAAATATTCTGGGCGATCCAATACATTTGAACTACACATACACAATATGGTGATATTTACGCCAATATTTTTCACTAGTGTTCACCAATATTTTTGTCAATTGTGGATTAATTTGCAAAGATTTTTGCTTGAAAAGGCATCTTACTTAAGTGGCCCCATTTTCATCAAGTCAAGATCTGCTGATAGAATTTCAGGATACATTTTTTTTTTAATGTTTTCAACTTTAGAATTGTTTATAAACTGATTTTGAAAGTTCCTGTTTGTATTTGTAGAATGATCTCAAAAGACGAATTTTTAGTACTTGAACATAAAACATTCTTATAAAATTAAAATTAAAAATAAAACAAACTTTACGTTGTACCCTATACAATTTTCTAGAGAAACTCAAACAGCAATCCATACAACAGTATGACTGATTTATTTTGAGGGGTTCTCTTGGGCAAGTTGTGAGGAAATCCAATCGTGATTCTTAGAGCCGGAATGTTTCGTCGAGTAATCTTTGCACCAAAGAAACCTATACAATGTTTTATATTGTCTTGTGATTACGAATAGAAATACGTTCTCTTGGAATATCATGACATTAACTTGTTTTCTTTCCTTTTATAAATAAATTCTATTAAAATTCTAAATCTATGTAAAAATGTAAATGATATAATATCTTAATAATTCAACTTAATGTCTAACAAATCTTATAAAGTTTATTTTACATCTTATATGTCGAAATAAACCAATTTTCTAGTTTAAATATGGAAATTATTCGTTTAAACTATTGAAAATAAGTTTTTATTAGTTTTGTCTAGTTAAAATAAATAGTCTGCCCTTTCGGATAGCAAGTTGATGTGTTCACCTTAAAAATTGAACTTAAAAATTAAATGATAATCTGATGTTTTTTAGTTAGAAGAACTTGGAAAAGCATTTTTTATTGTTTAATTGTGTTGAAAAGGGCCACATGGACAGAAACGATCGTAAACTTATTGTAAAAATATTATTTATTATATTTTTAATAAAAAGGTTGTTGTAAGCTATATAAAAATAGGTTTTTTTTAATTGCATTTTTTTAAATGGCATCAAAATCAACGATATTTTCTGCTTAAAGGATTCCAAAAAAACCAAAATTTTATAGAATAGAAAGGCATTGTATAGCTTTCAAATCGTTTCGGGAGTTATCTCGGCTAAAACTTGGCGATTGCCAGTTTTTAAATGATTCAAGCAAGATAACAGATATGTTAATATAGACGGACGCAACTCTTAAGAAAATTTCAACAAAATGAACTCGAATGATTACGAATCGCTAAAAATCAACTACAAAAAAAAACCATTTTGACGCCATTAGAATTTGACGCATTTTGACGCCAAAATCGCATAGTTTTGTCATGTTGTGAATTAGGAATGTAAATTAACAATAATTTATTCGTTACATACACAGTTCGTCACCGTTGTCTTATTTAGGGAATTGGAGCCGCCTATAATTAGATTGATTCATGATACTATTGGGTTGTATATTAAAGGTCTTATCCACCAACTACTTGTTCAATTACATATTATCTTCATTGGCAAATAAATAATACAATAATTTAAAAAAATTTTTATATTTCTATACTTATAAAATAAATCTAAAGAATTTCATTATAGTTAACGCAAATACCTCTAAATATATAATAATAAATAAGTATTATTTTATTACAAACGAAGACGACAATCGAGAGACATAAGCTTAAGTGTAAGAAGTCAACTTAACTTAGTTATATTCAGACACTCAAAAGGCAAGTTCAAGAAAATTTTTCTTCTTATTGAACAAAAATATTTCTTTATAAAGTAAAACTTATATGTTATTTATTTATTATTTATGCCATAGATTTATTCCAGAAAAAGGTCAGCTTCTTACAAAAAAAAATCAGCTATGGGAGTATAAAAAAAGGAGTATACGCAATTCGACTTAAATGTATGTTACATTTATTATAAATTTTCTTGATGAGGAAACTAAGAGTTTGATTGAAATAATTCCTTTTTTATTAAGATTTTTAGACATAATGTAATCTGGATATTACTTATTCTTAGGGCACGTTTTGTGTCTTTTATTTAAATTGAATTAAAAAAATCCGTATTCGAAATTTGAAATTATGTTTTATTTGATGAAATTGTAGGCACAAAAAAATACGTTAAGTTCAACCATTATAATTTCAGGAAGATAAAGTAAACACACATTAAATTTTGCAGAAATTGCTAGATACATCGTTTGGAAAAGCCACGAAAACACGCATATGTTTTCATTATTCATAATTTCTGAAATTGTCAAAATACTCACTAAACACAGCTATGAAAAATTGGTTATATAATGGTATGTATTAAATAATATCTGTTTACATTCGGGAGCAGAATGGTTCTGCGGTAGCGCACTGAACTATCATTTCTAGGGTCCTGGACTTGATTCCCGTTGTGGTAGTATTTTCCTTCAAGACCTACATAATTGAAGATGTCAGTCGTACGCTTGACCCCAGAAAAATGGGTAATTGAATTTTAATTGGAAAAATGTCATCGATCCGGGTATAGTGCTGACATTACTTTTCCTACCTGTGCCGTGGTCACGGAACGATGCAATGCAACAGTACATCGTGGCTAAAAATGATCTGTTTTAAATCTAAGCAATTATTAGAAATCGGTTTCAAGTCAAAATTGTTAGTCAAAAATGAATGTTAAATATGCAATTTTTTCTTCTATTTTTTTAAATTTTAATTAGCTTATAACTTTGTAACTTTTTGGCTCTGGAACATGGTATCAAGTTTCTCATTATTCGTTATTGTGGTGACAAATAGATTGATAGACAGCAGCTTAAGAACAGACAAACAGCGGCGTTAATGTTAATTTTATGTACTTTTATATATCCCAATATCTGAAAAGGATGCAAGTAATTCATGACGAAAACAGTGTGCAGTTATAATCATATATAATATTAAACGAACTATAAAATGTATCATATAATATGTGTATCGGTTTCAATTGATGCGACCTTGCTATCTCGCAAGAAGAAATTAACACAAAGAAAACCGACAAGACATGAATTGTTTCATGTTTAAAAAAAATTATATTAAGAAAAAAAAAAACATTAATTATGTTTTGTTACACATACATACAGAAAGTAAAACGACAAAGATAAATATCACATATTTCTATCTTTGTTGTTAAGGCCTGCAGCTATTATGTATACGGTTGCGTCATTAAAATGTAATGAAAAAAAGGACACATGAAATGTGTAATATTCACTTTGATAATTGTTTTTTTTTTTGTCATCAAATATGATTTTGTGAAAGTAAAGTTGTATCAGATTTGTAGGTAAAATTGTCAAGGATATTTAAAATTCATTTATATTTGTAATTTCAATAAAACTAAACTTTAATAATAATAATATTTCACTTCCTTTTAGCAAAGATTTATTTATGGGATAGTCAAAATAGTTCTATTAAAATATCTATTTGATTTAAAAAAATCTCCAATATTGTTTGTATCATTCAAAGAAATGTGAAGAAGCAGCATAAAATATAAACATAAATCAAATTTAAATAATCGATAACTATTGACTAGTTTTTGGATATCACAAAATTGAAATTTACAAATTTATTATTTATTTTTTATCGGCTTAAAAAAAAAAAAAAAAGTTGGTAATCAATTCTAAATATATTTACGAAAAAATATTTAAATTGTACAATATATGTATGTGAACAGGTATACAAAATTTAAAAAACGAATGCATGTTTGTATATATTATATCTGGTATGTACGTTTTTATTTCTCAGAAAGTACAGAATAGTCCGATTCAATAATTCTTATTTATTTTAAAAAAAGGGGTTACTTTTTTAGTGGTCACATATAAACTTTAAGAAACAAATTTCGTATCAATTGGGAAACCGATGGGCCAAAACGAATTTTTGCTGGTTGAATATTTCCTATTTTTGAGAACCATAAATGTTTTCCTGTTTAAGGTATGAAAATATGTCAAAATAACGGACGATATCCAGTTTCTGAGATATCACTGAAAATTGGTTCGAATATAGATATCAGTGTACTATTTAAAACAACATCTAAAAAATTATGCGTGATTAGTGACAGCTTTGGTGACGTAACTAGTAAACTATATAATACATTACATACAAGGATGCCATGGCAGGATGCCAAGGATATATTAAACAAGAATGCCATGACTAATGCTGTACAGTTTATTTGAATTTATACGAACTTACTAGTATGCTACGTCACATACTTCATGACAAACTTCATTAAAACACCATCATTTTTCACGCTGTTTTGAAAATTTAAACTTTAACATTGATTTGCATTGGTAATAGTGTACATTTCTCGAAAGTATTCATGAAGCGTGCTTTTGCAATCAATAATTATTTAAAATGACTACATAAAATTATCAGAGTATTATAATTAATGTGAATTATTTACTCAATGTAAAATCGGTTAAGAGTTCGAAAAATTTTCCGCACACCAACTTAAAATTAACGGATACTTAATAGTAATATATTATTGAAATAATTCGACACACTTAAGTATCCAGTGTCTGTCAATTATTAAAAATTTAATTTCGGTAAGGCAACTACCATAGTATGTTTACGGACATATTCGGGTATAAAAAATAATTTCATATTTACAAAATGTGAATCCAAATAAATGCATATAGTTCCGGAGTTATTGACTAAATATAACAACAATATATGGCAGTAAGGATGGTGACATGTATAGGACAACACACGTGTAGTACACGCGACTTTCATTAAATTACAATTCATTTCTGATTATCAATAAGCTCATTATTCCACATTATGTTATATAGTGTTTGTGCACTCATCATGGGGTCAAAATTAACTCTTCTTAAATAAATACATACACATAGTTTTAACTTGTAAATTGGTAATAATATAATATCTTTTATACACTTTTATCCTTTTGATAGTAACAAAATAATGTTACTTTACCATTATATTATGTAAGCTACACTTTGATCAAATTATCAGTACTAATCTACTCATTTGAATCATCACTACTATCTTACACCGTTAAAAAAATTGTCATTTGTTTTGAATATCGTCTGATGAAGGCTATGGTATAAATTTATTTTGTATACGGATAAAATGAAGATAAAAAAGATACATGTGCTTTCAAAAGGTAGTATCAGATGCGACGAAAAAATTATCTTATATTATTGAGTTTCGTCAGTATTAATTTCTGCTATGCTTGGAATAAGTATTTTTTTAATGATTATTTTTATTTTAAGTCAATTTTAACTGCTGTGGTCATCAGTGACTACAGTATTTACTTGCAACAATAGAACAACATCACCTATAAAAGTACTGAAAGTTGTGACTGTTGAATAAATTGTTTAATATATTTAATATATAAGATGCAAATACAATATCTCTTATTTTGGTATAAGATTTATTGAATTTCTGATTCAATATAGGGTCGGTCATTCCGATGCCAAATCAACATACCCATTTTACCAATCACCAATTCAGATTTTCTAAAATTTGGTATATTTTTAGGAATACCTCGTTTGACTAAGAAAATTACCATATTTTATAAGTGGGGATACTCACTATGTGTTTACTCACATACATAATAGCATGCATTTATATGGTTATATGTTTGTTTTGTGTTATTATACATATAAATTGTAGCACTCTATACAGGTTTATTATTTTAACAATATTTTCAAGAGATACCAAAAATGATTTTTATACAGATGGTCCACAGAATCATTTTCCACAGAACTAAAAGTCAATATTAAAATACAGACAAAATACAGTCAAACCTGGTTAAGAGAGAGTTCAAGGGACCATGATTTTATTCTCGCTTGTCAAGGTTTCTCACTAATGCAAGTTTCTAGCTTATAGAGGTATAGAAGAGGTTTGTCTCACTTACAGAAGTTTATTCAAAATATTTAGTTTTAAACATGATAAAGAATAATTTATTAGAGTGATTACGAAGTGATTATTGAAATACATAAATACAAATAAGCAAGTAACAGGTAAATTTTATTTAAAAAAATCAGTCAACTTTTTACAGTTAAATATTATTTCTTTGAATTACAAGAAAACAACATAGTTCCTACTTCCTGAAAAAAAAGAATGAGTCATACATAGGAAAATTGTCGCTTATAGAGGTAAATACAAAAGAGGCTCTCAGTTATAGAGGTCAGAATGGGAAAAACGACTGTCACTTAAAGAGGTTTTTGTTTCTCACATATAGAGGTTTTTGAGGGGTCAAAGCTCCGGACCTGAGAATTATTTTCATTTATAGAGTTTTCTCGCTTACCCAGTTCTCTCTTACTCAGGTTTGACTGTATACAGAGAAATTAAAATAATTATATTTTAGTGTGTATGTGTATTATGTGTTGATTATACAATATAAACATACACTTATAGAACAATCAACGTTTTAAAATAATACACAAACACCCCTCTCTTATTTTTTTTATTTTAAATAAATAAATAATAACACTGTGCTGTTGACTGAAATATAATTTATTATAATTGTACTGAACGTTAATTTTTTTTGTGTATGTTTATATATGTGTATTAATATTGGGTTCCCCTTTTTGTCCTATAAAAAATTTTTCCGTGACAATCAGTATATAATATGGTACAAAAACTCGGAATAATCAGCTAAAGAGTATCTCGTTTATACACACACTACAGTATTCTAAAAATATGGGGTTGTTGTTCATGTTAAGACCATATTCTATTTTATTGTATAGTCAGTGATGAAATATTTATTTTATTATTAATAGTTTGTCATGTGTGATAAAATGATGATTAAAGGATAAATCAATTAACCTATTGTGGAAAGTTATGGACTCATGTGAATAATTTTGAATTTATTAACAAAAACTAAGTCACACACGATTGTAATTCCATTCCATTGAAATAAGCTCGTGCGAAAATAAACTTTTGTATAATAGAAAAGTATATGAGGAGATAAAAATAACAAAATTGAAAAAAATTTTCTTCACAATAAAGAAGATAAACTGTTTTGGGCTTGAAAGCAATTATCTTTAAAAATGTACACAAATGAATCGATTTCTTTCAAAATATGACATTGCTGTTGACTTAAAAATAATCGGTTATAAGGAAATTACTATTCTCAATATGTACAGGAGAGAATATAATTAAAATATTGAAAGCGCTAACAAAACTTTTAAAGAGTCCTTGATAAAATTACTTAATTAGTTCATTCATTTTCACATCTGTTCGTTTTCTTTACTTTAAAGTAGATAACGAATTAACATTCTGTTGTCGTATTTTTGACTAAAAAAAGTGAGAAAGGTCTCATAAATCTATCCTCCATCTTTTAAACTAGGTAGACAAGAAATGCTTTGAGGTAAAAATTTTGTTACTAAAGTGACACAACTTTTATTTGAAATATTTGCTTGTGAACTGTTTACATTTCCCACAATGACCAAAAATTTTATAAGCTTTGATACAGAATCATGTATCGGGTATTTAAATAATTACCCTCATTAGTTGGTTATGTATCTTCACTTGTTTATAAAATATTTTTAAGAATTTTTAAATTATACTTTCACTTGTATTTGTTTGTCTCAAATCAAATCTAACAAACTCTGATTGAGACTGTTCTACTAATATTTTTTTTAATGAAATTTTGTTTAAGGTTTCCTAATTTTGTTGCATTCTGTAATACATTCAATAAAAATTGACATTTGACCTAGCAGATAATAAGTAAAAAGCTTCCGCATTGAACGAAGTACATAGACTTGAAAAAAAAATTAATTAATTGTTATTCCAAGAATAACTGTCAAAAAAAAAAAATGAAAGAAAGAAAGAATAAATGAATAGAAAAAAAACGTGGTAAACAACAAAATAGATTAATCTTTATTCAATTCTATGAAAAATTAATTATAAATTATTATTAATAAATAAATAATTAATAAAAAAAGGGCCTCAACATTTTAATATCATTTATTTAAATTCACAAGCTAGCAGAGAAAAATATTCAAAATTGAAGTCAAATATGTTAGGAGCTTTTTAGGTGCTTGTTAGGTGTTGTAAAATTAAATTATATGTTCAAATTTTTAATTAAAAAAATAGAGTCATTATGATGCACTGCTGCCGTGATATAACTTTGGCAGAGCAATTGAGTGCCTTCAATACATTAGTTTTATCAAAATTAACAAAAAAAATCTGTGCAACATGCTAGCCTGACCCTTTTCCTCATTGATTAATGTAGAACGGATTTTTTTGCCCACTTTGATTCAATTGATTTATTACAGGCACACCCAAAGTCTTGAAAGATCATCAATAATTTATTTTTTTGCTAATGACCGCCTTTTCAATACACGGGTATTAAACCAAAAATATAAGAATATTTTATTATAGATAACTCTTGCTTACTTCGATATTTTTCATTTAATCCTGGATATAATGATTTGAGTTTTTACTGTACCAATAAGATATTTCGTATTGGCTAAGTATCATATCTTCAATATCGAACGTATTAAAAATTTTATGCCATGGCCACGGCCAAAAAAAGGAATTTAAATGGAAAGTTCGGTTCAGTTAGATTCTAATATTTTCAATACTCAAAATTAAATAACGAAAACAAAAATTATGTTTATTTTCAAAATTTACTGGGATTTTTACTTTTCGAATATTATTAAATATATATTTTGTGAATTCAAGGTCGTAATTAATTGTTATAGTAGTTACTAGCTAGCCAGCTCGAAGTTAGCATTCATTATTTATTTATAGCATCACTTATTTAGTCAATAAAAAATTTCATCAATTCGTTGATATGACCGAACACAGTAGCAACAAAACTACATATAAAAAAATATTGTAATATAAATATGTGAATGTGTGTACATTTATGGCTTTATACATACCAGGAGATAAAACTGAGCTATTAAGTATTTACTAAGTGTTGACTTTAAAAATAAAAGTAAAGATGAAAAAATCGCTCCCGATTTCACATTTGCTCCACTTAAATAATTAATATTTCTAATTAATTTAATAATTAGTTATTTATAATTAAAAATTTGAATACCCGATTATTTATACATTTAAATTTGTATTTATATTTAAATATTTTAGTCGTTAATATTTATAAAAAAAATGGTTAATGTTTCAAACTGCTCTTAAATGCTTTTTTATTATATATATATATATATATATATATATATATATATATATATATATATATATATATATATATATATATATATATATATATATATATATATATATATATATATATATATATATATATATTAAATTATTGAAAAAGAAATATTTGAAACTCTCTTTTATTTCTAGATTTTTCTATTCTAGAATTTAAACAATGAAAAATGGTTTCAAAACAAACACATTATACTCGACATATATTCAATATGTCGGAGTAAATTTTAGTCGAAAGTAAGCAAATATTAAAGGCGCTAACAAACTTTACGCTTAGATGTTCATAGAAACACCTAATTAATATTAACTCAAAACAAAAACAGATAGCGAACTGCAATATTGGTTTTGTATTTTAAACATAAAAAGTGAGTTCTGTTCGTCCGTGAGCCAAATTGGTCCATTGGATGCAACCAACATTTGAACTATAACACATTGAAAAAAACAAATAACTTTTGCTTAAAGCATTTTTTTTTAAATAACTGTATAGACTGTATATTTATAATATTTTATGAATGCTTATTAAAAATAGTCCAAACAGAATGATATTTAATCATATGTCGCGTATCCAAACAATTAACTATGTCAATTGTTATTTTCACTTGTTTTTATTCGTATTTCACAACCGAACTGTCTGAAAATGCCTGTTTTATACAAAATTTGTTATTTTTTTGACAAACAAATTTTATTCTTTAGTAGATAGAATGTTTTATGTATGTAATATATGTATACAAATACAATCAGCTGACTCTAGAATGCCACTCGAGATTACTTTTGATTGATCCTAATTTGAGTTTCCGCTTCTCGTATCATCGCATCAACGAATATAAAAAACTATAAATTCATATATATATATATATATATATATATATATATATATATATATATATATATATATATATATATATATATATATATATATATATATATATATATATATATATATTAGTATGTGTATTTATGAACGTGTATTGTTATATTATAAACTATATTATTATGACTAAAGATTGGAAAATATGCATAGAAAAGTGACCAAACTACATAAAAGATTGTAAGATACTCTCAATCTTTAAATAAATATATGCCTTATAATCACAAGTGTCGTAAAATTTAATACACAAGCTTAGTTTCGTAAAGCTCTAAGGCCCAAATAAAATAATTCTTATATAGCGTCATTTTCAATATCAAAAATAAAGTTTATTTATTCGGAAGTATTTCGGTAATAATGGTGGTATATTTATTTGAATAATTGGTTTAAACAAAGCTTTTTCTTTAGGTAAAAATAGTTTGAGTTTCAATAAAAATTGAAACCAATTTAATATAATAATAGGTGCCTCTTCAATCATGTTTTGATATAATTTTTTATTTAGATTGTAGAGAGTAAAACTTTCTATTCATTAATATCAAAAATATTTTTTAAAAATATTATGAATAACGAGATTATGTTGTCACCTGCATGTATTTTTCATTAAGATTACATGTGAAATTTTGTTTCTTTTTAAATTTTCGAGCATAAAGCTATCGAGCATAAAGTCTATTGTACTCTTTTTGATGAATAAAATAGAAAATTATTTGAATCCATATTTATATTCTCAAGGGAAATTTTAATCATCTCAAATGGGGGAGCATTTAACTTCAAAATCAATGGTAATTTTGATCATTTTTTCAAAACTGTACATAATTATTGAAGAAATATCACTACAAGTTTGAAAATTATATACACAGAAGAATCAACTCCTATATATTTATTCATATTTTCCAATCATCAGCGATATGCTCTAAAACTTTAACAATTACACTGATACAAATTATATTAACATTTAAACTGATTTAAATAATGTATATTTTATATTAATAACACTTATTAAATGTTACTTAAAATTATGTGCGACTATTTAAAAAAATATTTAGTCGAAATTAAAAATATAAGCTGATATGAATTAATATTAAAATTAAGGTACAACTGGCTGCGTCTGTAGCCAATTACATGGTAATATACAGCTGTCTTTGAACCCAATAAATAGCATGCAAAATTTTCTACAATATTAAGAATGGGAAGCAAAGAGTATTTTCTTGACATTTAAGTGAATGAAGTGGTCAAGAGGGTAGTTTACCCTGTTTAAAAAAGTACTTCAAAATATTTCTTAATAAAATGATAAAAAACATAAATATTGTTGCAAAATAAACACTATTTATTGCTTAATAATTACATTTAAATTTAACCCTATTTTATTCCTGTAAAAACGTTGTCTGCCATTTTGGTGACGTAATATCGGTATGTAATATTGAGAATAGTGGTATAACACATTCAGAATGAAACATAACCTAAAACTTTAAAATATTTTCGTAGAAATTAAGATATCTGTCGAAATTGAACTGACAAAGACACCTTTTAATTTTTACCAAAATGACGTCACACCATGACAGAATAATGTTTTTGGTCACGTTGTATAAAGATAAAAAAATCGAATTTTAATTTTAAGATTATAAAATAATCATGTGATTTTATGACTCGAATCTAGAATATTTAAGAATATGTCAACATAAATTTTAATTTTTTAATAAATCCGCCCCAAAATTTTTTTAACAAGAAAATCAATTATCTACTTTAACACTTCATTCTTGTTTTAGGATTATAAAAATTCATTTATAAATAATTTATGGACTTCAATCGCTGTAGAACAAAATCTAAAAACTTAATAATTAATTTTTAGTTCGATTTTCTACTGCAAATAATGATAATGGCTTGAGAGGCCGACCGATTCAAAAACTGGATCAGATACGTTAACAACTATTAGTGTGTGCGTAGTATTATTATAGACCTTGAACGGTCAACAGCCTTGAAATCGACCAATTTTAGAAGACAATTCAAGACCTTCTTAGATCTTTAATCGCTTGATTTTCTTTTCATTAAACGAAAATATCTTTATTTTACCAAAAAATATACTGTTAACGAAAATAATGTACATTTTCAGATAACATCTATTTCCATAAATAATTTTAATTTTCTAGATCAAATAGTTTTCGAAAATGAATTGATTCTGTTATTTGGTAAATCTAATACTGCAGGACAATATTGTATGATCAGTTTATTATACTTCAAATAAGTATCTAACTCGTAAAGGGGTTAATAAAGTTGAAATCAGACTATTCGATTGAAACAAGTATACTTTAAATTTGAACCTGATTTACCATACCGTTTTTCGATTATTATTGTGTTTAATCAACAAAGCCAGCAGGCAGTCAGACGGGTATGAAATTTCATACAAAAACCGCTATATTTAATTGAATAAAACAAATTAACTTCTAAGTTCCAAGTATTACTAAAATTATTAGTATCATTTTTAATTTCTATTAACAAAATATTACATAAAGAAAAAAACCATAACACTACTTAAAAATATGTTCCAAAAACTGTATAATATTTAGGTCGTAGGTTGAATACACCAATTTTAAAGTAAAAAAACAAAATTACATTAATAATAAATACGGTAAATGTGTGAAATACTACTTTACCACAATACATTGTCCCATCACTCGTAATATAACTTATTATTAAAGAATCAAATTTTTGGAATAGGTCCTAGTGGAAAATATATAAAAAATTCAATTTGCCTCACAGGTACCATTTCATGAAATTTGAATTTAAATAACTTGAAAGTTTAAGGACGTCTTTAAACATTATTGGTTCATTTACACCTCCGTTTCTTCGAAGAGTTCATGGGTTAATTACTTTTCCAAAGTTCAAAGTCTTCATCTCGCTTACTGTAAACGTGATTTTGTAAATATCATCACTGATTTGTACAACTAATGGACTATTTAATATACCGATTAGATATTTTTGAACTATTAAAAGCTTTCGTATGTGCTTTATTTTTTCTGTGAGAGCATTGTTCATACGTAAGTCATAGCCCCATGACATGGATTGGTGTGCCAAAACTTGAAGTTGCAATGCCGCTAAATTTACGGTCCAGAGGATCCAATACTACACTTTATAAGAGACACCAATATGTGATATTTTTAATTGATTTCCAAGTGTCTCTATCCAAAATCTAAAGCTATACAATAAAATCGATATTAATTATCAGAATTATAGGGTTATTAAGAAAAAACATTATATTTTGAGAACCGCGTAATTTACTTACAAATATTTTAAGAACTAAGAAATATTTAATTGTTTTAAAAAACACATTTAATGGCATATAAATTCAATTATTAAGCACTACCAACTGTTCAATATACGATTTATATCTACATTCATTTTAAATGATAATACAAATGAAATAGTAGGTACTTTTGTGTAACAAAATAACCCTAAAAATATTTCATATAAATCCACCACACACTCATAATAAAAGAATTACATGTAACTTCAAAATCGTATACTTAAATAATAAAAAAAAAAAGTACTTTTTCAAAATCGTAAAATAGAATTCGATATGATATTTTGACAAGTTTAAGTATGTTTATTGTTTTAAATTGAAATATCAAGTGCGTGTGATACAATCAAATTTGTATATTTTTATCATACAAATGTATTTTTATATAGGGGAATATTATGTTTTAAAAATATTACTATTATTTATTATTTACTGAGTAGGGTTTTATTTCATTATAAAAGTTTTACAATGATTTTTATTTTTTTTTATTGCTATTGTTTCATTTTAAAATATTTTAGAATTTTCGATTACTGTTTTTAATTCTTATTGTGGAGATGTATAGAATTTGATTTCATATTTATATGTACAGATTTGTTCGTTTGTAGTATCCGAATGTATACAAACTACATTTTTTTATTAAAATAAAATATTTATAAAATTTATTTAAAACGATAAAAATCTGTTCTTAAATGTATTTATTAAAGTTCATTTTACTTTATATTGTACCTAAAAATTATTAAGGAGCTATAATTCACCTTTTTGAACAGCCTTATTCAGATATAATATTTGACTTTATGGTCAAAAATAATATTTAATAAATCTTTGCGTTCTTATTGCATTACGCTTCCACCATTTAATAATAAATATGCCTTTAATTTTTTTATTAATAATTCAAGTAATAAACACAAGTTAATAGCTCCTTTTATCTCGTAATAGTATAAAATCTTGTTATTTAAAAAATTATTTTTGTCTTAATAGTTATGTTATATGCAGGATACTTCTATCATACATTTTACTTCAAAAGGGTAGTTGACTGATACTGAATTTGCTATATTTTATATCAAAATGTGAACAAAATACAAAAATTAAATTGAAATTGATGCTAAAATAAAGAAGCTGCCAAAGATTATTTTCCATCCCTAACTTAATAATTTATGTGTGAACGTCCATAGTTTTAAAGATTTTTTAAAATAGATTCAAATTTATTTTCGTAAAGACGCTTCAGTTGAAGTGATAAAAAATTTAGCCAACTATACTCCGGCCTGAATCATTCATATTATTTAAAATAAAAAAATAAGCAATTTTATGGTGTTTTAAGATCTTTATCAACTTTTATTGTGCTTTTCGAAGTAAAATTTTCATTTTAAACTCTTATTATCTGATCGTTGGGAATAGTTTGAAAAACAATTTTAGTATTTGTAAACTTTCAAACGGAGTGCTTTTGGTAAATATCCATTTTTAAGAATCATTTAAATTTAAATTAAATTGTTTTTTAGTTAAAATACGTGTACTAAACATCTGTAAAGTTTATTCACTTTTAAAGTGGATAACAAAAAACTCGTATCAAGAAAAAAAAGTAAATAAATAAGTTCTCAGAGTTAATACTTTGTGCGGAACCCCAATTAGATGTTTAAAATGCCAATAAAACCACCATGAACTGAGTGGATGGAATGTTATAATCAAAATAATGATCAATTTCAGTGATATGTCATTATGATACTGGATTTTGTCAATAACAAACAGCATGCTTGAACTTACAACTGAAAAAACATTTCTAAGTTAAACATTTAAAAATAAAGAATAATTGTAATAATAAAAAGAACTAGTTATATATATACTCTGTAATAACCAAATCTCTTAAGCTTAGATTTTAAAGCATACAATTGAAAAAGTTGATTTGATAGACCCAAGTTGAAAAGAAAATTTTAAAATTTGGTTTAGTATGTGTCTGGTGATCATATTATAATTTTCAAAGGTTTACATAATTTAAAACTAATGTTTTCAAAAAAAGTCCATTTTATGATTTTCTCGATATTATACGCCTAAAATGATTTTATTTCTTTTGGGTCAATCGTAGGGTTTTTGCATTAAGGACTACGTATAAAATTAATAACATCATTAAAATACATGTAATATTTATTTCTACAAGTGATTAACAAGAATGGAATTTAAAATTAAAATTGAAACCGGAAAAATAATTTAACAAATAGAGAAGAATAAATATTTACAATTGAAGGTTTTTTTTTTATTATTTTTTGTTGCGCCTACGATACAAATAAAAAATTCTAACATTTAAAATACCTCTAGTGAGTGAATTTTTTTCAGCAAATTATTAAGAAGTACTCTACTAACCTAACCATTTGTTGTTGTATAGTTTGAATCAAAATAACTGAACCTGTACGAATTAGTCCAAAATACTTTCTACCAAAAAATTTTACATATATCGTTTCATTTCGATATCCGACAGTGTAGTTTGTAACGCATTACAAAGTCTTTAACAAAAAATATTTGTTATTTTGCACTCGCAATTATTAGACTTTGTGCAAAATAAGAAGTTTTCCGTTCAAATTTCGGTAAAATAATGAGAATTTTAACTGAATTAGAGAAAAATTTTTATTTTTGTTTTCGAAGCATATCAAATTTAAAAATGCATGCAGTACCCAAATTAAGATATTTCTAAAAGCTCTAAAACATAAGTTTTGCAGTGTCTCTTACGATTTGTAGATTTATTGACGAAATTTTGCAATCGGCTTTCAATAAGCAATAGATGGGATGTAACAAAGATTAAATTATTCGTATTTGAAAAATTTTGACGAAAAAATTTGAGCTTAAATTCCGCTAATAAAAACATAAAATGATTTTGTTACATATGTACTTATATCTGTATGCACGGGATATTTAAAGTTTTTAATGAATGTCAATGATTCAAATTTGTTCAAACATCGATACTCAATCCTACATCGTATATCTAAACAAATAACGCTATTGATGTATCTACATGTATAATTAACCATAATAATCTTAATAAACTTTTTTATTTAACCTTAGTTGTTCAATTTTTGTGAACTCATTTGTACTCCAATAGTAAAACAAAAAAACCTTAGTGAGTGTTTTTTAACTAGAATATGAAACTAAGGCGTTTTAGTAATTAAAGTCTTTAATAGAGTAGTTCCGTTTAATTTTATCCTCATACACATCACAATATAATAAATTATTATTTATATTTATAGACGAATTTTTTCTTTTATGTTCATTCGTTCGTTGTCTTCTAAGATAGATATGATAGTTTTTGATGTTAAACCGCGCGCGTATATTTAGTCTAATATGATGTATATATAGGTCAATATTTATTAATATTGTCTTTTTTCTATGTATTAAAAACAGAAATATGTTTATATGTCCGAATTCTTTAGAAAATAAATACATAATAAGGAAAAAAGAACTATTAATTAGTTGTACGAATCGATATATGCATACGTGTCTAAAATATACTAGCCATGTTAACAGAGCAAGGTATTAAAAATTGAATTTAAATATGCTAAAAATCAGTTGCTATTTAGATGCTACAAAATTCAATAAAGTGCTCAAATGTTTTAAGAAAATTGAGTTATTATGATGCACTGCTACCGTGATATCTCGCTGGCCGAGCAATGTGAAAAAATAACTTTTATAATATAATGTAAGTACCAGAATAAGGTGTTTTTTTAGTAGCTTTTATAGTGTGTCTTTCAATCAATCAATTTATTGAAAGTTACAAAAAAAATCTGTCGAACATGAATCACTGAAGAAAAATGCCAAACTTACATGTTGCACGGATGTTTTTTTGATAATTTTGATTAAATTGATGTATTGAAAGCTCTCAATAAAAGCACCTAATTTTAGTATTTACATTGTATCATTATAGTTTTTGTTGCAGCAAATTGCAAATTGCTCTGCAGCAGTTTATCATAATGACTCAATTTTCTTATTTTAATTTTTTGAGCACCTAATTTGTAGCATATTTAAATTCAATTTTGTATAATTTATTCTGCAAGCTGACTAGTATGTCTAAAATAGTAATCACAACTATAAAATCCCTCTATGTACTTCTAAAATGCAAAATTTCTCTTCTATTTCTACTCTTAAGACTGATAATATTTCACTATCTAAAAGAAATATGTGAGTCAAAATAAGATAATATGAAAATAAGTATTTTTTCATCTAAATTTAACGATTCTTTTCTTTGGAAAAACCTTTTAGCAAAATACGAAAAAATTGTGTTCCTAATTTCAAAGAAAATCATTTTCTAATGTAATTTTAAATCGATAATTATAAAAACCAGTTTCATTTGGATTTACTAGCTATGTTATTCAAAATATGTTACGGCTAATTTTAATTTGGCTTTTTTTTTAACTTATAAATTCTTTATTTCGAAAACTTTAAATTAGATCAATTTTTCATTATTACTTTAAATTCTTTTATATGTTAAGAATAAAATAAAAACATTTCGATTAATTGTTATTCAAAATTTATAAAATTATCCATAAAAATGTATCGATATTTGGAGTTTTCATAAAAATTTCATAAAAAAATAATAGCGGAAATTTTTGAAAACAATATTTTTATTTAAAATAAACATCATTTTTTTGTTCGTTTTTTTGTTTTTTTGTTTTGTTTTTTTTTTTTAGATTTAGTTCACGCATGTCAAAAATATATAATCTATACATAAAAACAAGAAGTGCGTAACAAAATCATTTCTTGAAAGAAAACTGTATATGTATGATGAATTAAGAACACCTTGGGGCGGTGTTGTATAGAGCAAGGAAGTAATAATGTATTAATATTTTATATAATAAATGTACACAGAAGCTGTTTTATGTATCCACAATATTTCAACGAAAATGTCAAAATGAATTTTTTGACCTTTAATTCATTAATCACCTCGAAGACTAATTATTAATATAAAATTTTATATATATTTAATACATATATTAGATTGAAGTATAAGGTTTATAGGGTAAAATCAACCAAGTGTACATTTATTTAAATAATATTCATAAAGCGGCAAAAATAATTACGCTTAATTTTCCTACTTTGAAGTTTTATTACCCTTATTTTTCTACTTTAATTTACTTTAAAGTAGTTTAGTTTTAGTTTAAAAGGGCACTTTTCAGCTTCCAGCTTTTAAAAGATATAGCTGATTAGTAAATTAAATCTAAAATTTTTAATGGCACGAACAAAATGGTATATGTGTTCATAGAATCACCAAATTAGTCCATTTCCTTCTAGCAACCTGCCTGTTATCCACATAACTCCCAAATGAAAATAGATTGCAAGCTGAAATTTTGGTGACGTATTTTAGACATGTGAGTTTAAGTTGTTGAATGAGCATATCGGTCCATTGGATCCAGTGAGATAGAAAAAATTCAAAGACAAAAATTGAAATATTTCAACTTTGAGCTTGAATTTTGC
Source organism: Chrysopa pallens (assembly GCA_020423425.1). NCBI lineage: Eukaryota > Metazoa > Arthropoda > Insecta > Neuroptera > Chrysopidae > Chrysopa > Chrysopa pallens. Next base: position 35,733,048 of record CM035595.1, on the reverse strand, counting down.
AAGCATATTCTGGATCAAATGAAATAAAAGACTCTTAAAAAGAGAATAATATTTGTTAAGAACTTGCTTAAAAGTGAGTAAGTTTGCGGATGAACAAAGTCGGTCCATTGTATCGATGACCTAACTTCTAGTTTTCAATACAAACAATTTCTGTTTCTAACATTTTTTCGTAAATTCTTTAGATTTGACACAATTTCATTTGTACATATTATGTATTATATAGATATATCATGTGTAATATATGCGTATATGCTCAGATTTATGTACATGTCGGGGTATAACAAAATTTTGATTGAATTTAGTATCTATAAAATCATTTATTTTATATGCGTTTGCTGGGCTTAACAAATAAAATGAGTTCTCTCAATAACTCATTTTAATTGAAATGGATTAAAGATACTTTATAAAATCGAAAGCATTTATGGATTCTACTTGACATTTTTGACGCATGAACAGTCCTATTTCAAATTTTAGTTAAATGAAATTGCTTTCCCCTTTTTAACGAAATTTTCTGAGATATACTAGAACATATATACTTCAAAATTATGTATATTTTGAATATACGCTTTAAGCTTAAATAAAATTTGATCATAGTCGATTTTTATTACACACCTTTATTATAATAAAAATCATATTGCTTTTAATGAATGATACATTTAAATAAGATAAAAATATTATATTTGATTATAATTTATAATTAATGTCTTTGTTTTTAATAACAATTGAAAGTATGATTATTTGTTAAAAGTTATTCATTTATCAAATAAAGATAGTTTATTTAAATTGCATAAATTCTCTCTTTCTTTGTTGTACTTTTTATTGGATGCTTTTTTTTACCAATGAATGACAAAGATAAATAGATTTCATACAATTATTAATGAATATTACGGTCTTTGTTACATTTTAATTTTAATTTGATTTTCACACCTAGCGGCTAAAAATGTTATGTTGACAGGTTATAAAATAAATTATTATACAGGATGGAACTGCGTAATATTATTGATTTGTAAGTTGTGTAATAAAACAATAATCGATATCAATTGAAGCATATTTACTTCACGAAAAGAAGCTTGAATGGGAAATTCTTAATTTTTTTTATATCTTTCGAAATAGTAATATGAATTTCAAAACTCTTATTAAACAAAGAAAAATTAAATTTAAAACATCGTCAAAAAAAAAGTGGTTACAAGAATCTTTAAAAGCTTAAAACGTCTTTGTTATGAGAAAGATTTTAATCAATTTAATTCAAGTTTTGGGACGATATTGAACGAAGTTTCAAATAGATAGTTTAAAGTTAACGTGCATTAGAAGAATGTCTAATAGTTTTCACGGGCGTAAAAGGTAGGCTTGACCTTTATTTATAATTTTAATTTTAATTTGATCTTTTTATCAAAATCAATCCATTTAATAGCCTATCTTATACGTATATGCAAAAAGCTAGGAACTTGAAAATTAGATTTGTATTTAAAAGTAGATAGTCCACAATATTATGGAGGAAAATCTGAAAGATCTAAAACCTGATCTGCAAGGATAAAACCTTTATTACAATGATTCATCTATAGATAATTTCATATCGAATTATTTGTAATTTTAAATGTGGCCAAATCAAATTGTCAATGCATTAATAATAAATACGAATTCAAATAAATTGAAAATTATATTTCTGTTGTTACACAAATAATAGCAAAACAAATTTTTGATTAATAAAATTTTTAATCAAAAGAAATTCTTTTTCTATAAATAATAATTTCATATTTTTATAAAAAAAAAAAAATAATTAAATTTTTTTTTGTTTGAAGAAGAAGAAGAAGAATAAGCCCAGCAGGAATTGAAATCTTCTGTACATTTCAGATAAGGTTTGTTGTTTTTTTTATCAATTGTGTTATTTTTTGTTGTATAATTTTATTATTACTACCATAATAAATAAAGGTAGCGTTTTTCTCATTCATTCAAAAACTGATTTCTCGCTTCACACCTCGGGTGGGTATAGCGATAGCAAGTGTACATCTGTATGTAATATTGAATTGTATTACATACAGACAGTTTTAAAATAATAAAGGTGGAATTATCTACTTGTTCGAAATCTTATTAGATTAATTACATTTTAATTATTGAAGAAACAAGTAATATATCAATTTTATTAGGTAAATTAATAAAGATACTTTATCATTACCCCAGAAAACAAGCCTTCTTGATATATGAACTAAAAGATACAAAACAATTTTTAATTGCAATGTAAAATCAAATATAATTTACGGATAACACTCCATAAATTTAACACTCATTAGAACAATCAATTTTATATTAAACAAGTGACAATATCAACTTACAGTATTAATTGTTTAGATACTCGATACACAGTACAGTATCAATGAATCTAATCATAATAATAATATATATTGCAATTAAAAATAATACTTTATTGTTTAATTTGAGATAATATTGTGACTAATCTAAGGTTTATACAAAAAAATGTTTCAAACATAAGGTGTTTTAAAAACGAAAATTTTTGTTTTTACATTTCTTAGCAATCTTTTATGGTTTAGGAGTTGGTTCATGGATACATTGGATCTCATTCATCGATTTTACCCATTTACGAACTTTTTATGACCAAAACACATCATTATCATTTCAGATCACTATCTGTATTCGATTTTGAGTTATCTTGATGACGCATATGTGGAAATAGACAAGTTAGGTGATTCTATGAACACCTCTACCAAAATTGTAGAATGTATTATTAAGTCTACTATTTAAGAGAATATCTGTAATTTTAATAAAATATTTGCTTTAGTTCGTACAACATTAGCTTTTTACAGGAATTAATTTTAATTTTGTCAATCAATTTTTTTTAAATTACAATTTCAAAGAGTGGAAAATTGGAAATCAAACAAATGGGTTTCTTATATGATACCTACGTATACCTTTTACAACTAAAGTCCCCCTTGATTATTTTACGAACGACCTGTTATTTAGATACACAATTTCATAGAAGAAGTAGCCGGTCGGCTTCCTACCGTCTGACTCGAACCGAATAAGCAATGTTATAATATACAATGCACAATATATAGAATATTTATTATTTTTTATTTATACATTAATAACTCAATCAGTCACAGTTTTTGTTTTATTAAGTTTTATTTTATTTTTTATATAAATCATACTGTATATTTTATTCATTACTCAAATTTGAAAGGACAGCAAGTTCCGGTGAATTATATTATTGAAAAAAAAAGCGAACGATCGATCAATCATGAGAAACTACAAACATTTGAATCAATCATAATATGGTTACGTAAGGTTAATCAAAGACTTTTAATAACACAGCATTCGGTTCAACGAAAGCGTTCTTTTCAAGGCCTCTACATGCCTTCTTCTCGGTTTCGGTCCATGTGGCTTCCATTTCAGCGTTAAATATCATATGCTGTTATCGGACCTCCTTAATTTGTAACCAATCACGTAAAGTTTTTTTTTTAATTTCCTCAAATTTCTTTCAATATACCCCTAGATTACATATTCGACATAATTCTGAAAAATCATGTATATTTTTATAATCGGCATGAATACAATATGTCTGAGTATATTAATTTTTATCTGATGTTTGTAACGCTAGAAAATATTGACCGCATTAACAAAATTTTGGGATAAGTGTTCATAGAATCAGCTAATTAGTCAAATATCCACAGGTCCGTCCATACACCCATCACCAAAATAACTAAAAATCGAAAAGAGATAGTGAGTTGAAACTTATTTAAAAAGTGATACTATATATGTTATTTTTCAGTAAATATTTCAATGAAACTGCTGGGAAAATTGCATATGAAATGTTTGAAATCTAAAATTTAAGAAATAAATAAATAAAGAAGGAATAGAGGTGCTCATTGACGTTTCTAAATTGCAAAGGAGTCATAAAAAATTAATTATTTGTTACAATAACCTAAATACGGATTTATTCTATTAAAAAAGAATGTTAATACCATTCAGAGTAGTTTTTACTATCACCAAGCGAAAACGCAAAATGTCGGTATTTTTTGCATGTGATCATTCAATATGTATTTTAATAAAATTTATCGCCTCAAATTGTATGAATTTTAGCAAATTTTTGAATTTTGTCAAAAATGTTGTTTTTTTATTTTTTTCGATTAAAAAAATTTATTTCGTGAAAAATTTTTGAAATTGTGCTTAGAAATTAATATTAGTAAGTACTTTTCATACAATTTATAAAAGGAAGAAATAATTAAGATATATTATTTATCTTGCAAAACAAATTTCATGTGACAATTCTTTCAAAAAAGTTTTTTTTCAATATTTTAACGTTACTTTTAAAAAAAAATCCAAAAAATGAACATCACTACACATAAGGTTTTGTAATTTTTAGTAGTATTTTTGATGTTTAAAAGGCATTCTAAAAAAAGAGTTTCGAAACCCTCATACGACCTCTATAATTTAATAAAACAAATAATTTATTTTGAATTTTTATTTCTATAACAACAATTTTTGAGTCAAAATTGTACTATAGAACCAGTTTAATCAAATTTTTTGTATAGTTAAGAACACTGATCTTAATTTTCGTTTCTAATTACAATAAAGCTCAATAGAAATAATGTATGGTATTAATATCGACAGAGGACTTACAGTAGTTTTACACGAAATTTTGAAGGAGGTAGTTTTCACCGCCGTAAGGTTGTAAAAAATTGTAGTAGCATTTATCTCTGTAAGATGCAATTAATGATAATTATCGATGTAGTGAATTCAGGCTTGTTACTAGATTTTTAATTCGCGTTTTTACTAATGAAACTAGCTTTAGGAACAAAAATAAACAAATTCGAGACGCCTTAAGCCAAAATAAACAACGGATATCAATAAACAAATATTACTTTTTGATGACTAATCCAGAAGTGAAATAAACATCCAGCATCGAGTGCACAGATAAACTGCTGGGTTTAACTGATTGCTGTGTATCAGTGTGCACAAATGTGCAATACGTGAGAGGGTGCGTTTATATTTTCTCTCTTTTTAACATATCGTGTTATTACTCCGATAGAAATACCTTAAAACTAAAAATCCTAAAAACGAAGTAATGTAACGATTAGAACAGATCTCAGATCGATTTATTATAAACAAATTTGATAAGTATAACGCATTGTAAAGCGTATTATTTTTCCAATTTTCCAAAAATTATTTAAGGTACAAACCTTTTGTTTTCATGTACGAAAGAAGTATATTTTCGTGATTTTTTAGTCTTAATAATTTGATATTCAAATTTTGTAATTATACTTAATAACATAGAGGTAATTTGGTAGATCAAACTATATTTTCTAGTGATCCAACATTATTCTCGGCTGGTAGATACAATAATTTTACGTCATCGATAATACCTATTTGTTGTGCGTACATACAATGCATAGGAACGGATCATCATTTGTAATGTGTGCAGTTAGGTTCAGTTCATAAAATTTGCCGCAAATGGTATTATTCTAGATCGATGGGCACTTCAAATTTATCCATTGTTAAAAATCATTCAATGCTCTTCTGTTGTACAGACTATAATGGATTTAGTTTTATATGTCAAAACTTAGTTTTTTTATTCAAATACATGATCTGTTTATAAAGTCTATAGATGTTGTGAGTCTCACTATTTTTTTTTTTTTTTTATTTACAATATCTACGTTACTTTTTCAACTGCATTACTGAGTATTTCCAATTTGATCCAATTTCATGTGTGTTCGTAGGTTCTAGTAAATTCAGAAAAGAATCTAAAATGTTTAAGCTAAGAGATTCTTAATACTTACAAGATGTGTTTCAGGATTTTCTCTATACGTTTGTTGACTTTCTAAATAGACAGGCGAAGTTTGTATTGTATCCTCACCCAAAGAAGAAATTCTTAGATCCTTAGAACTTAATTTAAAATCATTAGATTAAAAAAATATAAAAATATGTAAATCATATAATTATTAAACTAAATAATTGAAAATAGGAAAATAATTAATATTTTAATATTTGGTATATATATATATATATATATATATATATATATATATATATATATATATATATATATATATATATATATATATATATATAAATATATACCAAATATTAAAATATTAATTATTTTCCTATTTTCAATTATTTAGTTTTAAATTATTTTTTTTTTAATTACAACAAAATTTTAAATCATAAAGAACCATTGGTGAAAAATAATAAGTAGTCAACTGCAAAAATTTGATTTGATATTGAACTTACCATGATATTACTATGATCTCCTCATAATATTATGACAATAAAAAACATAAATGTATTAAATTTTGTTGAAAATTGATTTCCATATTCGAATTAACGAGAAAAATATTTACAATGAACCATATATAAAGTATCAAAACATATAATTCTGTTAGTTGTTATTTTCACTTTTTTGAGGAATAATAAATTAACCATCCTGTATGTATCACATTTATATAAATTGATTTAGACGGGTTACAAAATTACAATACAGAATATAGTTAAAGTTTTTCGTACTATAGTAAATTCATTCATTCATACAAACCAAAAATCAAAAATAACTGCATTGTTTGTTCGATGTGCTATATGCAATGTCTACTCAAAATTGCATTATTCAATAGTTTTATTTGGCTGAGTACACTTGATAAAGATTAAAAAACTTTATGGAAAAACAGTAAAAATACATTTTAGGAAATGTTTAATTCATATAAAATAAGATACAAAAGTGAAAGCAGCCATGTTTACTCAGATAAAATGTGGAATATATTACCAACGAAAATTACTAAAAATTCCAGTAGAAATTCTACTTTATAACGGTGAAATTCCCATTTTATGCAGATACATTGTAATTTATAGATGCAAAAAAAGAGCTGCCGTCAAAAAAATAATTTTAATTAAATTTAAATTTAAAATTTCTATTATTCTATCCTTGTGACTGAGAAAGATTGGTTATTACTCACAAGAAAATTATTTATAAGTTTTTGTTTTTTACTTTTTAGTTCGTTTAATAGATAAATTTTTGTTTTTTTACTTTCGAGTGACAATCACGAAAAAATTTTCAAATAGATGAAATTTTTTCACTAAAAATTAGTCACTTAAGATGGTTGGCTTCTCCTTTCCCATTACAACTGGTCCCAAGATTTTTACAGAATTTGTCTTTGCCTGGATTCCGTCACATGAATGAATTGAAGGCACTGAAAGAGATGATGCCCTCGAAAAAGAGGCAACACTTGTGCCGTCACTTCCTGATACAAAAGTACCGGCCAAAGATCTTAATTAAGTAACAAACAAACACAGAGACGATTATTGGAATATATGTTGGTGCTCCAGAAAATTGACGAAATTAATCTAGGTAATTTAATAAAACATATGTAACAGTGTTTAAATTCTCAAGGTTTATAGGTAAATGTATACAGTGATAATATTGCCGAAAATGACTCAATTTTTTAAAGGCCTTTAATAACAAAAAAATATTTTAAATGAATGTGTAATATATTACTTAAGATTCACAAATCATTAAAAATATTATTGGTAAATATCTAAAAGCAGTTATTGTAATTGAAAGATTTGAATCGCAATTCTCAGCGAAACACTGAATTCAACGGGTTTCTATCTCGAATAATAGTATTTATTTATACATATTTATAGTTACTATAATGTAAATAAAGTAGGACCTTTTTACAATATGTGTCACAGACCGTAAGATTAGTATTATTGTAAAAAAAAGAATATGAATGGTTTTACCCTATACTGCATATTATAATACGCATAGACAGATAATAGACCCAGGATGATGATACATTTTATTCAATATAGGTATTATTATTGTATTTGGATCACATCATATTGTTGAAAAACCTTATAAAAAGTGTCAAAATATATTTATCTATGGTTTTATTGATAAATACATCATTGGTTTATTGTACATTTTGTAAACAAGAACCCTTGTAACCAATTCTGTTTACTTTTTGAATTATTGTTGTTAAATAGGTTGTAATTTGAATTGGACATTATAATATACTACAATTGAAACAGATTTTTTTCCTTCTATTCAGAAATGCAATGTACTAATTATGACAAATAGCTGAGATTGCTATACGAAAATTAATGTAACGCATGTTCTAGTAACGTTTTAAAATGTAGCGTTAAACTTTTTAAATGATGAAACTTTGTAGATCTAAAAAAAATATAAAAAAATAATAAACGTTAAAATTCAAAGAAAAAGGTACACATTTTCTTAAAAGTAATCCCCTGGAATTATTTATAAAATAACAGAGGATTACATCAGAGGTAAGCAGTTTCTTGGCAGATATTTCTTGATGAATGCATTCTGTTTCTACAAATGTTACTTTTAAATAGTTAAAGGGAACAAAAAAATTTTCTATCACACAAGAATTTTTATTCAAACTCAAATATGAAAATCTTAAATAGCCAGATTTAAAATTGTGAAAAATAATTAAAAATAACAAAAACATATTTACTATGATTCTGTTATAAAAGGTATGATAAAAGGTATGGGTTGATATTTTAATGTGAGATAAAAATGTTTATATAAACCTCAAAAAATTTTAATCAATACAAATTTTCTATAGGCAGTAGCAAACTGATTTTTTTTCGATTTTCTGTTCCAATCTTTTATACTTCCTTAATATTATTTGTCTCTTATTTGTATAAGCTAATCGATTTCAACAAAATTAATTATGTACGATTTATCGACATTAAAGTGAAAAAATAGATCTCGCACGTGAACGCTGTGGAGCGATAATTTATAGGTGAATAAATATATAAACCAAAAATATATATATGTATATAAATCAACGTTTAGTGTTGGAGTTATGATTACAGATAAACTTAAATATGATTGAAGAATTACTGAAACAAAAAATACAAGAATTTTTAAAATAAGAACCATCAAAATTTTTAGTTGCAAAAAAAAACAACATAAAACTTATGCTAGTATCTAGATACATTTTACTCGGAAGTAAAATCAACATAAATTTCACGTCAACAAGATTTTTATAATTCATTGTTCGTTAGGATAAAAAATTATTATAGATAAAACAAGTGATCCGCAGAGCCTAAATCTATATTTGATCAATAACTAAATCTAAAATGGATATGTATAATATATTTTATTGCACCAAATTTGGAACAGAATAGTATTAGAAAAATACAGCTAGCTAGCTGGGAGTGTTAATTTCTATTTTAACTTCTATATACAGATTATTGCAGTAATAAATAATATTTGACCACTATAAAAATGTTATGTTTTCGACCTGTTTGCCAGAAAAGAAAACAATTATTAGTCGTATGAACAATTATACCTACCCGTCATTTCTGTATAACAATATGGCCATTTCTTCTTAATTATTGTATCATCCATTTTATTCCCCCTGTTTATATCAACGACAACAACTTTATGAATTTGTACTTTTTTATGCATAATTTTAAACAAATATTAGCATTATCCAGTTCTTCCCTTCATAAACTATAGGTGTGCCAAATTTCTTACTCCTTCGCCAGCCTAATTTTACTAAAAAGAGGTACACAGTTTTTGCTTCATGTTATGGACGATAAGAATCATCAAAGCAAATTTTATAAAGACCACATTCGCGAATATTTTTTGTAGAAGACAGTTAAAAAATATGTGTTGGTTCATATCAGATCTAGAGTTTGCAAAATTTTATAATTTCGGGGCATAAAAAATGAAATCTTCGAATTCACAAAATTATTGGGTTGGGTCTATTGACCTTGGCATGAACCTGCTTTTAGGTTGTTTGATAAAGGGCCCTGAGGGCTCCAGTTATTTAGGCCTAATTATTCTCTAAGTAATTGTTTTCCATAGTCGAACATACATTAATTGTCTGTATATTGAAGTTGTATGGCAGAATCCCACCAGGCAGATTTTTTGCTTATTTTTGAAAAAAAAAGAATGGTTATAACGATGATTTTTCATGTTTGGTGTGTTTCATGTGGTAAACGATCCGATAGAACTTTCAAACCATCACATCGTAAAAGATATAAACAATAATATGTCAGTTTGTTACTTCGTAACTTTAAACAGGAGAAAAACAAACAGATACAACGAACTTTTAATAAAATATAAAAAAATAACATTTATCAACACTCTTTCTATATATACACAGAGAATTACCGCTCTATTTTTTGTGTGAATCTGACTTCAATGCATACAATGTCGTCCGTTTGTTTCTTTTACTTTTTATTTTAAGAAAAAAAAAAACTTTATTTTTATATAAATACTAGTAGGTTCTTATAGCCACGCAATCGTTGTTATGATCAGTAGTGGATTAGATATGATTTTAACATTCAAATCCATATACCATTTCCATTATCAGCAAAGTCTTTTTTATACTATTAAATTTTAATTAAGTTTTCTAGCGTCAGCTTAGTCTGTTTAGATTTGTTTCTTACGGTAAAAGCTTTGAAATCAAAAGTATTTTAAAGTATTATTTTAAATGGCTTATAATTATTGGGTGTAAGATAAATTTTCAATATTTAACGTAAAGAAGCGAAGATTATAATCAAGTGTGTTAGTTTATAAATACTCGGCTCATGACTATTCTATCTATGAAGTATTTGTTAATCGTACAATAAATATGTATTTCATACAGCTAATGAATTTTATTACAATTTACATTCGTAGGTATCTATTTTTTTCGATTATGAATGATTTACTCAAAAACCTCATTAACCATTTTTTACGTTAGTTTTTTCCTTTTTAAGATCCTATGTTAGACCGAAGGAATAATGGAACTTCAATGCATTATTTTGTTTTCTGCACTTATCAAAAGTCTCTATTTATGTCTTGATACACTATCGAAATTCGCTGTCTATGTTTTTGTTTTTGAGTTAATTCTCAAACGGTAAACGACAAAGACTAGAAACATCAAATAGTGCACCAGAATAGAGGAGCCGCGTCACGCGATTTTTTCTAATTAGATTATTAACCTAAAACACTGGTTAAAATTGGTAAATCACTTGAGATTTGATCACTTGAGACGCCTTTGAAGCGTCATATTTCATAATATTTCCAATTTGAAATGCATATATAAGTCTGTTGTAGTGATGAGTTGAGCAAGACCAAGATAAAGACTGGGATACTTTTGGTATTGGTCTTGATGTTGTATATTCATTCTTGATCTTGACTTGGGTCTTGCTAAAATATTTTGAGTGTTGGTCTTGGTATTGGTCTTGTTAAAATTTCTCGATTCCGATCTTGATAAAATTCCTCTTGCTTATCTGAATTATTACTTACGTTTTTCCAATAATTTTAAAAAAAGTTATAAATTATAAATAACTCACAATAAATAATTAAGTTTTTTAATGGACTTTGTTTATGCATGAGTTTATGCAACGGTGTCGTTAATTTATTTTCGATTCTAAGGCCCAGCGCATACCATCAAATTTCCTCATTAGAATATCGTTTCATGTGCGCATAGCATCGAAATTCGAATAAAATTATCTTAAGATGTTAAGTTACGAAGTAACAAACTGACATATTATTGTTTATATCTTTTACGATGTGATGGTTTGAAAGTTCTATCGGATCGTTTACCACATGAAACACACCAAACATGAAAAATCATCGTTATAACCATTTTTTTTTTCAAAAATAAGCAAAAAATCTGCCTGGTGGGATTCTGCCATACAACTTCAATATACAGACAATTTATGTATTATGTTCGTCTATGGAAAACGATTAATTAGAGAATAATTAGGCCTAAATAACCGGAGCCCTCAGGGCCCTTTATCAAATAACCTAAAATCAGGTTTATGGCAAGGTCAATAGACCCAACCCAATAATTTTGGGAACGTTCTACGTATCCGATGATATGCGCTTGCTTAAAATTTTTGTCTAATGTATGATCAGATTTTCTTATAAGAATTTCTTATAGGACTGTCCGATGGTGTGCGCTGTCTTATATAACTATCCAAAACTAAATTGTTAATGATCGTCAACTAATTACAGGTCTGCATTTTAATAAAACAAACTATGTATTATTACATATAGAGTAGGTACTATAAATATGTTATATTACGATAAAACTAAGTATTCTTTATAAACTCTTTCAACACAACGAGTATACATACAACTTTAAAAACAACCACAAGTTGTATGGAATTCTTTTTTTGCACATATTTATATACCCCGCTGACCGATCTACACACCGTGTATGCCGCGCCGAGCAGTCACAACCAAACATTCACTATATATATATATATATGCTACTATTCACCAATGAAAAATTCACTTTGATCATGCCGATAGAAAAATTTTGCAATATTTCAAATATTGAGACTAACAAGCCACCAGAAGATACTCTCTGCAAATTGTATTGTGTATATTTCTGTAAATAATAATATCCACATTGTATAGAGTAATTTCTATATTTTTTTTTTGTTCTACGTAAAAAGGGCTCAAAGATTCATAGCAAGTGCAAGTTTATAACTTTCTGCGATAAAGTTACTGTTTTCATCTCAAAATTTGGAATCAGAAAGTTTTACTACATAATTACTGAGAAAATTAGTCGTGGCTGATCGATGCCTACAACTGTAAAACCAAACCATGATTCAGTCACCGGGTTTATTTGTATAAGGCTTAACCAAGTGACTATATTCTTCCGTGACTGAAAAAAAAATTTTTTTTGAGATTATTACTTGATTACTTTGGTTATTTTTATTTGGAGTGTAAAATTATCTTTAGCAAGTATTGTGAAAGTAAAACACTGTACAAAATGTGTGAATTTCATGAATTAAAAACATAATTTGTTAGTCCTTAGTAAATGAAGAAACAATTCCTGCCCTAAGTAGTAGCAATATAAAATAGTAATTTCCTTGAGAATACAAAATAGTAATTTCATTTGCATTTCTTAATGAGTTTATTTCAACAAAGGCAATTAAAAAGGTCAGCAAATGAGAGTATTTGTATTGCTGTAAGATAATTTTGACTAGGTTACAATCGCAGGAGTTACATCACTATCATTTATCTCCCGAGGCTAGTATGTGAAACGCTAGATCCCATTAGTAAATCCACGCTATTATTGCCAGTTCAAATTAACGAGGAGGATGGAATTATTCATCGTTTCTGCCACTGCAAAGCTTAGTTTTAAATTTCTTTTAGCACGTTAAAATAAATAAATAAATGTACTTATTATGAAAATTACCTATGGAAAATAAAATCATTTATCAGAACTTTTAATTCAACTCCTTACTGCAATATTTGTAATTTAATTATTACTAGGTATACAAAAATTTGGGAATATTTCAGCTAGAATTAATAGTTTAAAAAATTTTTCTATAGTACAAATATTTTCTATTGTTGTCAACGAATGCAAGGATAATCAGAAAATTGTCGATCTGGTTTCTAAAGCTTATATTTATCGCTTGTTAAAAACAAATATCATTAAGTAATTTTTTTAATTTAACGTAGAGATTATTTGTCTTATAAAGTAATCAATTAATATCAGTTTTACTCATGATTTTAGTTTTAATTTTCAATTATTTGTATCTTAAAAAGGCTAAGGGTATTTTATAATTTTGGCGGAAATTATTTGGATCTTTAAATATTAAATGTTTTCAGGTCATTCTTCTTTAAACAACAAAGGTTTCCCACATTAATTATAATAGCTTTATACATACCAAAAAGGATATTATCCTCAGGATAGTTAATTTTGATTAGACTAAGTAATTTAAGTTTGTTTTAGAAGGATTTAATAAAATTTTAAATAAAGTCAAGTGTGCAATCCTATTGCTCTAAAAATAGGAATCACAATATTCACAAAACATATCTTAATTAATAAAATATGAAAGATGGAAAGAATTGTAGTGGACGTATTGCAGTATTGGTGTAGTAACCCTCAAGTAATTTTTCCAAATAACCAGGTGCCCTAACGATCGTCAGTGTAGGAAGTCATAAAACAAAGAGCTTTGAGTTAATATAGGTACATAAACTATTCTAGCATTTTTTTTATCGTATAAGTTGGTACCAAATGTTACCACATTCGAATGAAAATTATTTTAAAACCTAGGTATTTATTAAATTTTTTTTTATTTCTTCAATTGAAGCGTCATTAATGCAGAAACAGAGAAATTTTAACAATAAGCAAGAAGAAGAATAGAAGATTTAAAATCTTAATTAGATAAAGATAGTGATACTCTGTAGTGACGTACTTATGCTCTATTCCTATAAGTATTGCATCTAAAACATCGTTTTCATGAAAGAGATGAAAGATAACTTATAGCTTTTTCGTTGTTGAAACAATTTTTTTGCCCAATTTTGTTAAGGTATTGAACGTATTTTCAAATTCGAATGTCAAATATAGCAATTTTGGTATTTATTCTTAATATTCAACAGGCTCAAATAAAATTTGAGGAATACGACTCAATATTATTTGAATTATATACTTCATTTCCTAAAGTTTTTCGACTTTATTTCTATATTCTCATTGAAGCAGATGTGGAAACGAATTAATCGTATTTACAATGCAGTTTATAAACAGGAGTTTTATTATAAATGATTTGACCTCGCCATACAATAAACAGATCACTGTATCATCATCGACTCTCCAAATATTTTGTCATCTACAGGAGGTACAGGAAAATTATCAAGAATCATAAATTATGGTTTAAATCAATTTAAATATTTTAAATAAATATAAGACACTTCTTTCAACATGTCACTCGCAGTAGTTTTGCACGAAATTCTGCAGCACGAAAAGCTTTTTGACTTATATGTAGCCTAATCTAGAAGTGGTTGTTGCGTGGTAATTTTAGAAAGAGAAAAATATATTTTCCCTCTTTCTAAGATACCGCTCCTTCATCAGAAATACTTTTAAAACAAAAAATTAACACAGCTTTTAATGATACCAGTTTACCATCTGTACCATTATAGTACTTGTTCCCAGTTTTGGTTAAAGAAACTATTGAGATTCCTTTAAATATAAAAGCATAAGATTTTTAAAAATTTGGAAGTTGTTAAATAAGTTTTCTGATCCTTTTTATTTATTAACCTGTTATGAATTTACACTAATAACAATATTTGATTGGAATAATATTGTTTGATTTAATTTCAATTAGAAACAATAAAAACTAAATTTTTGACAGTCAAAAATTTATTAAAAATTCACAAAAACTAATATCTTGTTGCAGCTACAATTAAATTCTTTTATTCCACTCCTTGCATTGAGGGTGTTGATAAATAGCTCCGAGCAATTAAAAATATAAAAAGAAATTCCAATAATTTCCAATAATTATTAACCTCAGACAAATTTTTGACCATGCTTGATCTCGAAATAATTGAATAGTGTAATTTTATTATGGTATTGTATGGATCAGAATATGTCAAAAGAAATTATTTCGATATAAAAATTTACTATATTACTTTAAAGAATTATCATACCAATTACTTAACTCTATTTCAGACAATCTTCTGGGACACTTATTATATTCTAAATGCATTAGCCATATATGTACAACAATAAATTCATATGATACATAGTATAGATGAGAGTTATTGAGCAGGGCCTTGGTTTTGTCTCTTCTCATCTTGTTAAACAACAATTCATCATATTTTAAACAAAGCAAATTATTAGACTCTGACTGATGGGCTAACACAGAATCATAGACAGTTAAAATTTTAATGTCCAATATAATAATTAATAAAAAAAAAAATTTATTTGTTAAAAATATTGGAACTTGTCATGAATATTGTTCGTATTTACAATGTTTCCTGCGAATGACAAGTTGGTCCAATCAATTTTATTTAACATATTTTATTTTGTAACTTTGTATGACCGCTATTTTCTTAGAGTTTCATCAGCAATTTTAATGATTTTGGATGTAATTTGATTATTTTAAGGGAAGATTTGAGAATTACAGACTTTAAAACAAAAAAGTGGTAACGTTTTTCATTATTAAAAAAAATATCAATCACTTAAAAGTTCCTTTGAATAAAATACTAAAGAAGTATTCATTTTTTACTTTAAAAAAAAGTATGTGTGAAGTCCTCACGCAACAAAAGTGGAAATTCAAGATAAGGTGACTAATATAAAACTTCAGGAGTAGGATTATTGTAAGATTTATATGTGATGATATTGATTCCAAGTTTAAAATTATTATTCATTTTATTCTCTTATATATAACATATATTACACTTTTCCAGTTTCCGATACATGATGCATTTACAAATAAATGTGTACAATACAACACGGTTATTATGATGTGTGCAATATACCACGATTGGTATGATGCATTAACGCAAGTGCGTACAAACACAAATACTAACCATGTAATAAACACTGAATAAATCCTTCTGTCTCGCTCGTTAAATCCTATAGATAACTCTTTCACTACAAAAATAATTTAAGAATCACTTATTGGGACTAATTGTTTTATTGAAAATTGGCGCCAAAAAAGTTATTGCTGGCAATAAAATAAATGATTTAGATTTGATCATTAATTTATTCCTTTATAATAGCGAAAAAAACCAAAATGATAAATGAAACGGTGATGATTACTATATAATATAAGGGCTGTTTTTACCTTCGCGTAAAATTGTTTTAATTAAGTGAATCAAACAAAACGCGCTAATATGTTGTCTAGGAATGCATTTATACTTTTTACTATGAGAGATTATCTAACCTGCGTAAAGAATACATAGAAAATCGTAATTTATTATTAATATTTATTACATTTTATTAATTATGTTTATTTATATATAATTTATTTATTAAATTCAATTTAAAAAAAAAAAAAAAAAAACCTATTGTATTTAAATAACGTTAATTAATATGTTTATTTAAAAAAGAGTATGACGTGAATTATTTTAAAATTTCCAAATTTATTAATTGTCGGTGTTTCTTAAAGTGTTTGTTATGTCTTAAAATTTAAATCAATCATAATATTATTATATCATGACTTTCGGATGAGAAAATAATAAATTGCCTATATCTTTGTAAAATTATGTATTTCAATTGTCTTTTAAATTAATTAAAATAAACTACCAATGGGCATAACACTTCCTCGTGATATATTAATATACTTATCTTTATTTCGAAATATGCTATGTAAAAATTTTGAAATAGGGTAATTCTGTGAGAGATGGCCGTACGAGAGAGATGATTACTCTGAGCTATTTTCGAAACCCATAGCCAGATGGCAATGGCCTATGAATAGTTCATTTCTGTGAACGTAGGTAATTGGCATTACGTGGTACGTCGACAGAAATGAACTGAATGTTAGAGTGTAAAACTTGTCAAAAAATGTGAATCTGTGGATTTGCTATCAGTTTAGATTATAAAAATGATAGCAAATTCTCATATGTAATAATTACGTATTCAAAAGTATAGAATCTGTGAATTAGCTAACAGGTTTGATTATCGGAAATATTTACGGTTGGTCGGAAATTTTACACACGACCTGAAAGCAGGTGCGTGGCATGCATGAAATTGGAGTAACACACAAGTAAAAGAATTTTTCTTTTAATATATTAAATCACAATGACAATGAGCCGTTTTATCCAATTACTCGGTTCCGTTTAAATATAATTGGTACTGTAAAACTCAATTAAATTTTCATTATTGCCTTTTTAGGCTTAAATACCATTATTTTAGGTTTTAAAATTATTAACTATAATGTTTTCTTTAGATAATTTTGCCCAAGAAGTTTCACTTTCACATTTTTTCAACCATAGTTCAATTAAATAATACGGAATTCGTGTCATGAGATTTAACTCATGAAACTCATTTTATTTCATATAATCTACGAAATTGGATAAAATAAGTCATTGTACATCTTGGCTCGCGGTTGTAGCTGCAACTTGTGGATTTTTTTATATACTTAAAAAAACTTCTTTTATTATCTGTAAGAAATATATAAAGTACCTTCATGAGTTTAACGATTTCATAACATATATGATAAGTAATATGTAAAAGAACCGGAAGTACACAGCAAACACCCACTGAATAAAATATCTGAATTAATAAAAAACAAAAAATTAGAACAACCAAATAAAAAACCGGGTCTTGCAAAAAAATGCATAAGCCCTAACAATTACATACACATTATTATTCTGGATATTTGATACTTCTTTTTACAAAATACTTTACAATAATATAAATACTATAGCAGCTTTTTTAAAAATTGCCACGCCTTGGACATGACAAACAATACTTATAAAAAAGGGGCCGTATTATAACAAAAAAAACATACACATTGAAAGAACACACTTTTCGAAATTTCATTATTAAAACATTTTTTTTATTTTGGCAACCGTTAAAATATGTATACAAACAATTTACTACATGTGTTACCAAGTATAGAAATTTTGATTACCTATAAATATAACTGATTAAGTCGTATAGAGAAAGAGGCAGATACAAGTTTACACAGTTTTTCACTTTATTTAAATTTATATATGTTGATTTTAATAATATATCAAAATTAGTTTGACACAATATATTATATTTAACGCAGCAGTCGTTTGGTTTGATCTCTGCAGTAAGGCTCTAAATTTATAAATGTAACCCGTAATTTTCAAATCATAATATATAATTTTTTGAACATTTATTTTGTAATTTTTGGCGCGTGGCATTTCTATTTATGATTGACTAAAAAGGGTGTGCCAACAATAACTTAACATTACAAATCGTTTATTTGCTATTTCTGATAAATATCTTTTAATTGAAGTGATTTATATTTTGAATACCTTCATAATCTGCAAGATACTCTCAGAACATTTTATGCCGTTCCAATAACACAATTGCTGTGTCAGATTTCTAATGGAATTTCATGAGTAATATTTTTCAAATCTCTTAAATTGATCTGAAACTGTTCTGCAATTGAAACTACTTCTTTTTTTATTTGTTATTTACATATTTTCATTTATTATTTAAAAGATAGATTACGGGATATCCAAAGGTTTTTTCAGAATATTTTGGATATTTATCAATTTTATATAATGCTTAAAATATTTTAGTTGATAGATATTTCATAGAAAAGAGATTTATACTTCTTTGCTTGAATATTATCTTATTATTTTTTGTCTATAATTTACTATAAAATAAACTATTATGTAAATAAACGTAAATTCTTTAAGAATTTAACAACAAAAAATATTACTAATAATGAAGCTGTTTAAAAACAAATTATAAATTATGTATAGGAGAACAATAAAATGAGAAAAAAAAAATCTATTTTCTGATATTATTTAGTAATGACTAAGCAAAATTCATAACAAAGTGTTTACGTATAAAAAACTAAACTGTATGTCTTAATTAAAATAATATATTTATTATAATAAACGTTATCAATATACAGAATGGAACTTATATTGATGAATAATACTGAAAATCTTACTCAAAAATAAAATTTATTTGTTATTTTTCTTTTTACATCACCGGAACCTACCAAAAAAAAGGAAATATTTTTTTAAAAGATGATAATTTTAAAAGACAATATATCAAGTTTCAAGATGCTTTATTGCATATACCATTGTACGTATTACCTTAATGTATACACTATATGTGTTGAGACGCAGATTCATTTCTTGCCGTCGCAACAATTATTAATTTTCATGGTTGAGAAGAACCGATTAATAGATCTTTTCATTAATATTTTTTATTATTCGAATTTTCAAGTTTATTGTAATAGTCATAATTTCAAGCTAGTGCAGATGTAAAACTGTCGAGACCCGTATGTATTATATTTATAAAATTATATTATTCTATAAAATTTTTGTTGTGGGTCCTTAAGTGGATGTCTGTTTCAAAATAGATTAATTAAATAATCAGTCTACTCTTACAAGTCCTAATAAGGTTTAGTTGATAGACTTCCATTCTCCATCACTATTAATACTAGTGTTTTAAAAAACCTTTTATATTAATAGCCCGAAAATGGTCCATTTTTATATAATCAAAGAAGAATCGACCATTCATTTTGTTGACATTTCATATAAAAATTAAATTAAATCAAATTTAAATAAATGCAGTAAGAATCGAATCGATCTCCGTTGCTATCAAAGGAAACAATACCAGTCATAATCGTGTTTTTGCTATAAATATGTAATAAATGCTGATATTTATAGAAAGTAGTGTGGAAACAGTGTCGCAACTTCAATGGTTAATTCCCATTTCAAAAAATGGCCAACGTTCTTAAAGAAATTTGTTTGTGTCATTGAAAATTTGTAAATAATAAGAAATAATCTACAATTGTTAATATAAAAATTGGATATTATTTTAATAAATTTAAAAATAAAAACTACAAAATAAAATTTAAATAAATGCAGTAGGATTCGGGGCGAGGTCCGTTGAATTCAAATGTAACTATGCTAGTCATAGAGCTGGTGCTTCTATAAAAAATGTACATACTAATATAAAGTGATGTCGAACAGTCCGTTCAATGGGTTTTTCCCATCTCAAAAAATGCCCCACGTAAGTTTTTACTTCAAAAATGTCTCAATTACTGTACTGAAATTATCCATTTTTCACCATATTTGTAAAAATGTATTAACTTTAATTTGTCTATTTCATTAGGTTTCATTCAACTGAAATCAAGTTGTTCAGAAAATGCAAGTCGTTCAAGTGACAGCCTGTATGATACGTATTTAACACTTAATATGATTATTTATTCTAAATAATTGCAGACTGCTTGGCAACACTTAAATATCTCAATTAATTGTATCATTTATTGTATGTAACATTATGAAGATATATTTTAATATAGGTTATTATAATATATATATATATATATATATATATTTATAATAAACAATCATTTAAAAAAATGATTGTTAAATAGTTTACTGTGTTGATGATACACATAAAGTATAACATTTAATATTTAAACAAATTTAAAATGATTTAACAACCATTTAAACACACAGATGATTGAATTAATCATGACTTGCATATATAACTTTTAATTTACCCAGCATCAGTTTTTATTGATGAATAAATAAATGTTTATTAGTTGTTGTAGTTGAAACATGTTGAAAAATCAACAATGTACTGACCGATAATAATACCCAAGCATTAAGAAAGTGGTAGGATCGGTCCTAAAACATGCAAACTGTTGCATTCAGTATCAGCAAGACTATTGTTTCTGATGCTAGATGGCTACCTTATAAGATAACGAATCTATTTAAGAAATCATGTAATCATTCGGTCAAAATCAGACAGTAATGGTCAGAAATATGAAATTATAACGCCACCTCTATATCAGATTCCTAACACGACACGTATATCTTATTTCAAACAGATTGTATTAAGAGATACTAATTTCTATTATCGTTATGGATACGATTTTATGTGCGATCCAATTTTTAATGTTTTTCCTTTTTATCTTGATGTATGAATAAAAACGGGAGTGAAACAGCATTGATTCAATATTCAGTGTTCGATTATGTGTTAACATAAAGCGTCATTCAATTAAACATTTCGAATACAAAAATGCACATAACAATTTCCTACTGAAAAATCTTTAAATATATTTTAGTGTTTAAGAAATGTAACTATAAACGTGTTATCGGTAAGAATGATCTACAATAAGAAAAATAACGAAAGTGGGAACATTGAGTTTGGTTGATCCTTTGATTAACTTTGAGAAAAAAAGAAAAGCAACAGTTCATACTAAATTGTTCGAGCTCAACACTATTGCTTTTTTAAAATTAGGGAGTTGTATAAATAAGGAAACTAATTGTAGTTTGTTTTTGGAAAGTTTTCCGTAAATATGCTTCAGCCACAAGAATTAAGTTTTCTTACTGGCGTACAATATTTTTGAAAAAATGCATTATGCGCGTGTAAAAATTATGCAATTTAATTATTTTCTAGAGTATAGAACTTCGACAAAGCAGCGTCATAGCATCCTATCCAAATCAGAGCCAGAGTCTCGAGGTCTCTAATAGTGTTTTCTTCTTGTTTTATCTTCCATCACCCTGCAATTCTACAATTTTAACCTCTATTTCGTTATCGTGGGGTTTCAAAACAAAACATGTGTCTTATGACGTTTCGCTATTTTTTACGTAGGTTGTACAATTTATGAAGGTCTTATTCTCAGCAGCATTCTGATCTTTCGTTTAAGTCTGATCGAGCAATTTTCACTTTCTCTGCTTTATTTTTATATCTATGTGCTCTTCGTGTATTTGCTTTAAAAGAACTTCCTAATTTTCTGTTTCCGGATACTCCGTTCCTTATGGGTGATCTCTAGATTTGATTATACAGATTTGGATAGATCAGAGGATATGAGAGTAAAATATACATTACATGTATGATCAATGTATAGCACTCTTAACTAGTGGTAATAACTATATCAATTAAAATTAAACTATTATATTTATTTTTAATATATGAGGCATCATTTTTTCAATTATAGTAATTTCAAATATCGACACCACATTTAACATGAGACTCTATTTTAAAAAACTGTTATTTCCCAGTGTATGATGCCTATCTTCATATATAAATAACACTTCTTAGAAACTGAACAACATTCTGAAAATATCCGGCGACATGTATTTGATCAACTTTTGAATTTTTAATAAAACTTTTAACATTAATAAAATACACTAAATAAATTTATTGAAAGTTTGTTATATTGTAAATGCATTATAATTATTAATAAGTTGAATTTGGATTGCAATTTCTTCGTTTATAAAATGAAAAATTTTTTTTAAAAGTATACGCGTCGACTGGAAAACCTTATATTTTCGGCGGTTAAAAATAAAATGTTAATTAAAAGCTTAAGCATTTATAAATTTATTAAAAAATACAATAATCTTACAAATTTAGTTTAGAGCAGAAAATTTTCTTTAAAAATATTCTAAAAAATATTCATCGAACTGTTTAAGACATGATTTAACTTCTTGGTTATTATTCTCTTTCGAGTAAAGTCTCATTCACGAGGTAATGTCGCGGGCAACCATCAACGAACCTAGAGTAATCAATACAAATATAACAATTCTTTCAGTAGATAAAATTTTGTATTGTAAAAATGTACATTTCTAGAACAATTGATGTTATCCTCTTCCTTCCAAATGCTGTTGTAGAAAATATTTCCTTTTTAAAATCATACAAAATATTGCTTCACTGGTTTATCTCATACATTGGAGTACAGACAAGCAAGACAGTTATATTTGTCTAAAGAAAACTTCAATTGTAAACTGTTATGAAAATTTGAACATAATAGAAACTATTTCATTTACAAAGAGAACGATCATTGCTCGTTTGTGAAATACGTAATTTTGAACAATAATAACGCATCATAAATACGCTAACTATTATGATTGATATTGTGTCACAAACTTTCGAGCTTAAACAAGCGTAGGTAAGTTTTTTAACGTAAGTAAGTATTCATCTCAAAACTTTCGTTACAGCTAACTCATTGGAAAGCTTCAAATCAGTTAAAATATCAGTTAAAAGTGTTTATGGTGCATCAGGTATAATCAATTGTAGCGTTTTTGATGGATATCCTTATAAAATTAATGTTTCTAATAAATATCATAAATTTGTTTTTTTAATTCCATGATGTGACTAGTTTAAAAACCGTATACAGAATGTATGCGATGTATACATCAAATTGTGTGAAACATTTAAATAAATAAAAACGCAGTATATATCCTAAGAAATTTTAAGATCACGGAGTATGGATACTAGGGTCGATCATTTTTGAAATTAACGTTTATTTAATTTTTACGCCACCAGATAGTTGAGATTTCAACGAACAAAAAGACTTTTTTTAAAAAGTATATATTTTGACGTGAGACTTTTCGATTGAAACTTGTTTTATCGATATATATTCAAAATAAGCTGAAAAAATAAATATTTTAATTTAAAAAAAAAAAAAAAAATATTAGTGTAATTAGAACATAAAAAGGTAAGTTTTCAGTAAATTTCGTGAAAAATTTTTTTTGTAAAAGAGAAGTAAAAAACCAAATATTATCTATTTATTTTCAATTTTCCACATAAGTTTTAAGATTATGTGAAAAAAGTGTACATACAAAAGTTGCAGATCTTTTTATTACCAACAACTTTTCCATAGAACTGTCGGAAATGATAAATCGTATCTTACCCTTAAAAACTGACCTTCTTCCACTTCCCAACCTCAGATCGCCCGTAAATTATTTTTTGTTTCATTTTTGTTATATTCTCGTCCATTTCCAATGGGTTTAATCCTGCTTTAATTTTTTTTCTTCACTTTTTACTATTTTAAAGACTTCTACCATAGTCTAGATAGCTTAAAAAAGGCATCGTTCCGCAATAAGTTAGTGTGTGCAGCATCTATATGAAATTGATTTTTGTGAAAATTAAATTGCTGAATCGTAGTCGGGAAAGATACCAACAAGTGGAAGAAGTAACCAAGCACATCAAAAATATGTGTTATTAAAATAAATTTTGCGAATCTAAAATAGTCATAACTCATGAATCTCTTTAAGAAAGAAAATCCTTCAATAAGCAAACCAGATATCTCGTATGTAAATACTAAGTCAAAACTTACTATGCGAAAATTAATGAACAAAGAGTCAAAGAGTCAATATTGAGATAATATTTACAGATAATATTGAGATAATATTTGGACAGTAAAAATTTTGCGATAAAACTTATTTATCTACTTTGCCTGCTCATGCTCTACAGACACAAATAACATCACATTAGAGACAATTTTACTCTTCATATATTATCGATACTGGTTGGAGAACGATAATATACATATACACATAGTTACTATAGTAACGACATCGAAACAGATGTGTAGAAACAAACTCCAATTGATGTATACAGTAACCTTTAGTCAGACATCGGAAAACGTCTCCATGATATGCTGTAGGCATAGTGAAATAGACATACTGATATTCGTCATTCGGGGGTTTTATACTACGATACATTCATTCTAAGCGGAGATATAACTTTTGAGAAAGAAATGATGTTTTATGTATATAAATTGCTTTATACAAGGGGTAAAATTATATAAAAGGAGAAGCAATTGAGCCTCTGGTTGAGATAAAGAACTAAAGTTTGAACCACGCCTATAATTCTGTAATTTAGCATATATTGTTTGTCAGTGAAATCATCTTATGTGATATGGCGCGTCGCGTCATCATCATATGCAGACTATTAATAAACATGTTTTTTTGGTATTAAATATAATTCTAGAAATTATTCGATGTTTTTCTAATGGTCAACTTTATGAACAAATTTGTTATTGAAGCTTTTCTTAAATTAGATTATACATTTTTCCGTATACTTTTTTCGAGAGTAAAAATAATTTAATAATGTAGGAGAATTGTTTCGATAATTCTAATTTAAGAAAAAAATACAAAATTAAAGATACCAAGCTTTTGAAGTTATAAGGTTTAATATTATTAACGCCAATCAAATATACTTGATATTTTGGAGGTTTCCAGGTGATTGAACGATGCTACATTTTGTTAATGAGTAGAAAACGTTTCGCTAAGTTCGAGTTACTTTGCTTGAAATGGGTTAGTCTGAGAGATATGGCCAGTCCAATTATTTTCGAAACCAGTAGGTAGATTGTAATATTTGATTCACTTCAATCAAAGCTCTGGTATAAATGCAGTTATTTATCAAGATAATTTATTTTCAATTTTTAAAATGTAAAACATAGGTAGGCATAACAATCAATAGACCACCAGATGTCCATAAAATCAGAATACGAAAGGGTAGGAATATTCCTACAAAAGTACTCAAAAAGAAACAAACACCTTTAAAAACTGTATTCTTACATAACAATATCAATTCAATACAATCAAAACCATACCGCATAAATAAGTAAGTGTACTTAATAAATAAGATAAACACAAAGCATTATTTTTATTCATGCGAGTACTTACATAAACAGGGTGGCGATACAATTTTAATTCAAATAAAAATTTTACACTCATTCATTGTGTTATTTCTCAAATATGAAATCACAGAAAAATAATATAAAAAATAATGATAAAAAAAAACTATTGCTTGACGAAAGTGATTTTAAAAATATTAAATTTTTAATTATAGTTTTTCATATTAAAATAATTACTCAAACTTATCATAGTAATTTTTTCTTGCTCGTGCGAAAACGTCAATAATTATATCATTATATTACTTAATTTCTTACACGTGTGTGCTGAGACACACATCTTTTTTTGAGAATTGAATTGAGACAGTAATAATTATGATGAATGGAGTGAAGAATCTTCAAAAATAAAAATCCTAAAACTAATGCACAAAAATGTAAGAAATATTGTAAAAGGCAAAAAATAAAAAAATATATATTGAAAGGAACATCCGGTTTCCTACCTCTTGCTCCCTTTTTTCGTAATTGATTCTTATATACTCGTAAACTTTTAAAACTACGATTTGTTTGAGCTTCGAAATCGATGAAAATGATTTATTTTTGTAAGATATTAAAAAAGGGAGGAGGCCATCCAATACCAAACAAACATGTGTGTAGGTACCTATACATATAAAATATTGTGTTATTAAATTAAATCTGTATATTTAACATATGTACAATATTTGTATATTAATAATATAATTGTATTGCATTTAACATGTAAATAGAGGTCAAAGGTCAATACATATATATATATACAGTTTTACTGTATATAGTTTATATTAGTGATGAATATAATTGATATAAATGAAGTTAATTCAGTAAATAATTTTAAGGATGTTTGGAATGTATATGCAAATGCTACGAGGCGAATGAAAATTTAGAGAATAGTGGTTATAATCTGAGATAAAGAGAGTTTGCTAGCACAAACAGCATGTGTATTAAATGTTTTAAAATAATACCAGCCTTAGAAGTATATTACTGTTTTACATTGTTGACTAAATTTCGTACAATCAAAGAATATAAGATTTTATTTTAATAATGTATGAAAATAAATTAAATAAAAAAAAATCGAATGTATATTTTTAGTATTATATTTTTATACTTCAACTGAAATAATGAGTTCATTCCATACCCTTTTTTTGCCAATTGTATCTCCCAAACTTCCTTAATGCATAAATACTAGTTTAGTATGTATATATAGTTGTTGTAAATATGATGAAATGATTTAATCATTTATAAAGTGTCATTCTGTGTGTGGACAAGATCAAATGAACTTAATTTAAATATACATTTATTGTTTAAATGTATTTATTTATAAGAAATTTAGCTTTATACATCCAAACGAAATAGTATAATGGAGTTTTATAGAGATGAGTTTAGTTAAGGCTTAAGCTCCGGTAAATGCATGAAAAAATATTAATTAATTGTTTTATTAGTCCAGTTAACGAAATTTACAGTAAATATTGCATCCAGATCCTTTGTTTCCTACCCCGCTGATCGCGAAAAAAAAAGCATTGAAAACTACCCTAGCACCTGGAATTTATCAAAAACCGCATTTAAAATATTAAAATGTTTATTTGTTAAAAAAAGCAACGATGTTACAGAATAAAAATCTCGAATAATAACTGCAGAAATATACATTTTTCGTCATCAGCGATATTGAAACATAAAGGATAAAATTCTCACTTGGCTAGGTAATATAAATTGAAATATAAATTGAAAATTTTGTACTAGACTGTATGCATTATATCATTTATTTCTTCTTCTTACTTAAACTGTAGTCAAATATGTAACTGTAGCTAAATTTGGTTTCTTTACTTTTCTTCGTCCTGCTACTGTTTGTATATTATTGTACAATAGCAAATTGCAAACTTCAAATTAAGTTTATTTTATTTTTGAGGTCTTAATGAAAGTTCCTATGTAATCATTAAATAAATCAAATTATATTTTATTTTGCACCCAAATATTAAAATGATTAAAAATATTGTATATTTTTTGAAGTTCGTTTAACAGTTTGTCGATAAAATCTGTATAAGAAAAAAAAAAGATCTTGATAGCAATAAAATTTAAAAAAGGGTATAAAATAAAATTTAGTTCAGTTCAGAATAATTATACTGTGTAAGTACTCGTCCAAATTAAATTTTTGTTTTTTGAGCCCCTAGAGTCATCTCATATATAGTTCCTGAAAACGGTAGAGCAAAAATGTTTACAAAAGTTACTAAGCACGTTTCAATATTAAGGAATTTCACATATTAATCATTTCTCTTTATTTTTTTTCATTAAAAAATCCACTTCGAGAGAATCTAAAGCTTAATTTAGATTTATGTAAAAAAGTTATTTGATAACTGATAAACAACTTTATTCTTTTTTTAGATTAGTTTGATATTAAAATCAGTTTTTATAATTTTTTCTAACTATATTTGTAATTTAAAAGCATCACTAATATTTACCTATCATAAAACTTTCTCTACTCTCCATCATCAAAATTTGTATTTTAAATCTTTTTTTTCGAATTAAAATATGATGTCAAATAGATGACACCATACCATTGTATTTTCATCGGGTAGTTTTTACACCTTAGAAAATTAGTAGCAAATATACAAATACAAACAGGTTCGACTAAAATAATGTGTGTAAACAAAAATTAGTTCAATAATTTAAAGAGGTTAATCATTAAAATTGTTTGTTTGTTTTTTTTCAAAACAAAACCTAAAACAAAGTGTTTATGAACGTGTTTTTGTTTGAGCACTTCTTCATAACAATTTGTAATCTAATTGGCTTGTTTAAATATTATTTTAAAAACAAAATAGATTCATACGTTCAACCCTTTCCAAATTCATCCAAAATTGGTACGTTGATAAATTCAACAAAACGAAGAAAGAATCTTTGAAATACAATTTAAAATATTTTGACATAACAATAAAACCATATTTAATAAATCCAAATAAGCTTACAAAACACAGTCAGTCCAACATCATACACAAATAAAATACACATCAGTAACCATTATGAATACATATAAAATTGACTATTGGGGTTAATTTTCGAGGGGTTACTTGATTTTCTCTGAATTTCGACAAAGGCTAGTATCTAAATACGTATTATTTAGAGGGTAAAAATATCTATATATGTATTTACATGAATGGTTAGGCCGTGAAAAAGGCCAAATTATAGCGTTTGTTATATTATGTACCTCGACATAACTAACTAACCATCAGAGAGGATAGTACCTACTTTTTGTGAATGATTACCGATTTGAAATCATTCAAGTGGGTATCTCACTCACCATCTATACACACACATGCATGCTGTGATATTGGCAATAGAAAATGGAATAAAAACATCCCTGTATCACCTAACAGTAAATGTAAAATATAATTCACCCCCGTAATTTAATGTATCGATTTGGAATTTTTGTATCAGTATTATATGTGAACAATTGAATTGTACCTACAGTTTTAAAAAAAATGGCCTTCAAAGTGAAGTCGTTTTAATGCGTTTTAATAAAAAAAAAAAAATGTATTGATGTATCTTTTTATTTTTATAAAATGCTAAGCTATTATCCACTTCAACATTATAATTGACTTTCTGATATTCGTCTCCATACTTAGCTGAAATAATTATTCAAGTAATTTGAATGTAGTAAATAAGTCAATATCTTTAATGTCATTTCGAAGATTTTTTATAAAATACTAGCGGGTAATCGGCTCGTTGCGCTACAAATAATGATAGAAGTATATTTTTTGAGGAATGCAGGAATGGAATTTCCCACTTATAGTGGTAGGGGATTCCGAGCGAGGATTTCTTTATTTACTCGAGTGCATCAGATTAAGATACGTTAGATACCTTACCCCTTGTAGAGTACCTACATGAAATATTAGCTCTCTATATAGTGCCTCGCGGATAGGGTTCCGATCACAATATTAAAACGAAAAGATAGTTGGATGGAATAGTATAACGTTCCTTACATTGTTTTCCTTTATGGCATTTTTCGCCTTTAAATGTGAATTTGTTTCGCGTTGTAAATATATTAATATTTCTTTGTCAATCGAAGCACTGATACCTTATAGAGAAGCAGGTCGCTTAAGTCACACAATAATACCCACTCTTTATGCCTGAAAAGTTTTGTTAAAATCATTTTAGTGGTTTTCGTATAAAATTTAAAATACACTTTATAAGAGTGTACGGAAGGTAAGCAAGTAGCTCAAATTAATCTCGTCTGACAACCTCGTCTTTATTTTTGCGAAATTTTTTGTTAAATTGTTTCAGCCAGTAAAGATATTAGCGACAAACAAAGTTAAACACCCCTCTACCATTTTTGCGAGTGACAGGACGAAAGTATTCTTGATCGCTCTTTACAATCTCTACTTTTTGTCTACGAAATTTCGTTGAAATCGATATATTCATTATTTAAACTAACGTCATACTCATTACTAACGTAAATAATATGAAATAATTCAACATAATACTATCATATTTATCATCTAAAATCGATAACTATTTTGATCTATTTATCCATACAAAATACTTTTCAAGTAAATATACGTGGTTAAATGTAAAATTACGTAGGTTTGTTGGCTTCTAAAGTCTCTATAGAAAGATAAACACAAACATAATGTAAGTATATTTTGTCAAAAAAAAGATGTATTTATTGAATAGGTAATAGAAAACGTCTCCATAGAATTGAATACCTAAACTATATAAACATGTTAAACACTCAATAACTTGTTACAAAATACTTATTTCCAAAAATGGACAAACATTTTGTATTGTTAAAATGTCTCCCATTCAACAAAACTAAAATACATTATCATCTATATATCGGATTAATTTATTTCATATTACAATGCAATTCATTATTTGAATGAAAAATAACTTTGCATAAAAACTTAATCTGTTTATTTATTTTGTTATCCAAACATTAACAAGGATTAGGTTTTCTATGGATTTAAAAAAAAGTGATGTGCATTTTATTGAACATCCAAATTTTGCAAACTCCATCATTTGAAGTACTAATATTGAAATGTTTGTTGTCCTCTGTTGAAATATTAATGAACATTCGGTAATTTTTTTCAAATTTTAAAATTAAACCAATTTTAAAATTAATCAATAAATAAAAAACACTTTTTAATTTTTCGGTCAGTTTAGGAATTTAATTTTTGGATAGAACATAATTTTATCATTCAAAATTAATTGGTATGAAGGAAACTAGAATTGATATGAAGTGTGCAATAGGCAAAATTACGAAGTAATGCAAAGAAAACAATTTAGACACAGATTTAGACAGAGGTTCAATTGTGAACGCAAACAATAAAAGACAATAAAATTGAAATCTATAATAAAAGTTTGATAATTATTCAAATTAACTGTACACTTTTTCTTAAAGTAATTTCCTCGAGTGATCTCAGAAACTGGACAAGTTTGTCTGAGGTAATATTCCTTTCTTGATTCGATTTCGTATAATAAATTAAAAAATTTTCACCAAAGAGAAGAATATTACGCACTCTCAGGGTATAACACAATTTTTTAGAATTAGCTGTAATTTTTCCATGTGATCGCACTATGCCAAAAAGTGCAATCCATATATACCAATAATCTGATCAATGTTTCATAAAATTATCCATAAACACTTCCACTAAATCGTAAGTGCATGTAAATTTGATGAAACGCGAATATATATATGCATGATATATAATCAGTCAAAATTGTACGTTCGGCACAAAATTGCATTAAAGCTAAGAATTTTTTAATGCTGGAGTCGAAAAAAAAGAAAAGGAAGACCTTAATTCCACTATTGAAAAATATAACTGATATTGATTGAATGATGTTTTGATAAATATTGACCATTATATACAAAGACAATATTGACAATTTGTAAATCTTTAACGATTGTTAAGGTAGTTGTTCTGCTACAATATTGTAAAAATATTATTTTTATTAAAATAAGCCATAATTTTTATCTGATACTGTACAGCAGAGAATATGTGTGTTGTGTGTAAGGTTATTTACACACTACTACACTACTCATATATGCATATATTTTTCTATCTGTTTTATCAGCAGCACAACTACTTTAAGTATTCGAAATAATAAAGAACAAATTTATGAATTTTGAAGAGTGGATGGAAACTGAGTTTGTCAATTTACTGGTCCATAATAATATCAATGATATCGAATACTATTTGACTTGAAATTTATATGTGTAATTTATTTATTTATTAATAAAGACATGTATGTAATTTATTTATTTATTTTTTCAAAAAGATTTAAAATAATATATAATTACTTACCACTCTATGTTTATCCATTGATTTCTGTAAAATAAATCTTTTTTTTTTTTTTAATTTTGGAAAGGTTTATGTTAAGGTAAATGGAAAATATGATAATAAATAAATAAACATTTTTAATTGTTAATTTATATTTTATATTTTCGTTCAATTTTTTTCCATACACAATGAAATAATAAAATCATTTTTAATTATTTTATTTTTTTTTTTTTTGGAATGTGAAATATTTTTTAATTTTTCTTATATAAAACTGTTTTTTATTTTCCATGTAAATTTCAAAATAAGTTACAAATAATAACACAATTATACTTTTTTATTTTCATCTATTGTTTCATATAAATTTCTTTTTTTTTACATCATTTTGTTTTTGTAACTAACGCAAAAATAATCTATAAAAAAAAAAATCCAATTTTTGTGTGTGTATAATTTTTCATCAGGTTTTTAACCTATATTTAAATACATTTCTATAGTTACTAGTGTTTTTTTGGCTGCACAAAAAAAAAACAAAAACTGCAAAATATTTCAATTTATAATACAATTTAATTTAACCAAATAAAAATTAATAAAAACATTTGAGTTTTCTTCTATACACAAAAAAAAAAATTCTTTATTTAATCTATCAATCTACTTAAATCATATCAGTATTTTTATAGAGTGGAAAAATTTTTTATTTTATATAAGTATATTTACAATGTAATTTGTGTTTTGTTTATTCACTGAGGTAATACTCTATAAAAATAGTGATATGTATATATGGTGCATGATAATATGTTTGAGTGTTACTCATAAACATTACGTTCATTTTAAATAATGATACAAATTAAGCTACAAAAAATAATAAATTTTAATTCATAGTTCTGTAAAATCTATTCAGGTTTCGAAAAAATGTTCTCTCCTGTATAAGTTATTTGTTTTTATAGCAGAAACTTGCATATTCCATGTTTTTTAAGCTATATTTTATTAGTTATTAGCTTTTTTATAAATTGACAAATTTAACAAATAAATCTGCTTGAATTTATTCGGAAACAATGAGTTCTACCTCTGTTGAACTGCTTAGTGATTTTTTTATTAAGAAAGTATTTTATTACCATAATTTTTAAAATAACATTCAAACATATTGCCGTATAAAATTAAATTATGCTCGAGCAATATTTAAAATAATCATATAAGTACGGTAAATTCAATTTAAAAAAATTAATTCCATATACGACAAGTATTTTGAAATATTGCTGGAGCATATTGAATATTTTTGAATTATAAATAACATTTAATTATAATTCAAAAAATGGAATTTTTAATAGAAAAAATAAAATACATCGTTTTATTATTTTTTCTATTAAAAAATTTTATAAAATTTTTTGCTACAGCACAAAGAAATAAGAAAGAACATTGTGAAAATAAAAAATAAAACTTTTTGAATTGTATTTTTTTTTTTTATACATTTAATTATAATATGTATAATTTATATACAATAAAATATTTTTAATATCTAAATTATTTATTTATTTTTTTCTTGAATAAAAATTAATCACTAAAAGCACAAATATTATAGTTTTTGTCTTTTTACTTTTCAAAAAAAGCACCGCGCAAAGTGTAACATTCACAATATATTTTTACAATAATTTTTGATTTTTTTTTTATAATTTAAAAATTTTGAGTGGCGAGCGTCGACGAGGTTTTTTATTGGTGATTTTTTTTTTTTATTTATTTATTTATTTATATTTTTATTGGTCAATTCATCACATTATTTTTAATTATATAATAATTATTTATACTATTTACAAAAATTCTTTAAAACTTTTTTTAATAATTTTTCTGTTGCATATTGTTTTAGGAAACTTTTTGATATTATTTTTAAAATTATTAATATTATTTTATTTATTTCTTTAAATTCAATTAAATTTTTTAACACTGTTAAACAGCAGGCCATACTCTGTAATGAAAAAAAAGAATTAATTAGTTTTTAAAATTTTATGAGTAAATGAATCTGATTCTGGTTATAAAGCTATTTCAAAGCCTAAAGACAGTTATATTTAATTTGTACATGGGAATATCAGTGTTTAAACTAAAAATTTTTAGTTCAGAACATAATAAGAAGGTTCTAATTGGTCTTATGTAGTCAAAACCTATCATGAATCGTTGTTAAGATTTGAATAGTTATCTGAGATAGCTTTAACACCATACTATGAAAATAATTATAGTTACTTGAAAATAAAATTTACATTTACGCCAATATAAAAAAATAGGGACATGGTTGAATACAGCAGAAATTGGTATCGTAATGGAAAATAATTTTGTTTATGAGTTAAACAATTATACCGTTTGGGTAAACCTATCCCTCGGACAACCAGTCCCTGCCTTCTCTACAAACTAAAGGTCAATAAAAATATAAAAGATCATAGATACTTACGTTAATAAACTAGCCGGTGCAGGATTATCACCAGCATACCATGAATATTGTGGTAAATAACCAGGATGATGTGTTGTTTGACCTTGTAAACCATGAACACCACCGCCACCACCGCCTCCACCACCCTGTGAATGCGCATGTGCATGTAATGGTGGTATATGATGTGATGGTGGTGGTTTTAAATCTTGCCATGCACCATGATGTGAATGTGGAGGTGGTGGTGTACCAGTACTTCCAGGACCACCACCTGGACCACCACCGGGTCCGCCACCACCAAGACTCTGTTGCAGTGATGGTATATGGTGTTGAGATTGCATGCCACCACCACCACCATGTGACGATAATGGTGTGCCACTCATATCACTGCCAGGCGTTGAACTTGGTGTTGGTGAGTTCATCATGTAATTGGCATTATTGGACGGGGAACTATTCGAACTGCCACCACCTGTAACAACATAAAAATTTAAATCAATTTTAATCAGATACGCTGGCTATGTAGAGCTTGAAGAAATACAACTAAAATCGAAATTGAAAATTGGAATTATCTGCTGGGACGAGTCGCAGAAAATCAATCAAATATAAAATTTGATAGATTTGGTGATTGTAGCTCTTCTAGCCCAGAAGATTTTTAACCACAGACAGATCGACAGGTTAGAAACCATTTATTTACTCAGAGAACTTTAAAACACGAATTCTCAGTTTGACCCGAATTTTCTTTTCCTATTGTATTGAGTAGTTTTTTTGTGTTTTGAGGCCCATTAGCAATACTTATCAGATTATTTATAGACAAGATAAAATAAAATCATTAAAAGTTATTACTTACCAGGTAGCATTTGTCCAGGACCTGGACTACCAGATGGTAAACCACCAGGCGTACTCATTAAACCGGATCCATGATTAGGAACACCTCCTCCAGATCCATTATTATTTGAACCACCAGGAACTTGTTGTGCTGCTTTCATCATTTTCTTGTATTTACTTCTTCTATTTTGAAACCATATTTTAACCTGTAACAAATAAAGAAAAACATTCTATTAGTCTAAGTGTGTCATTTCTAATTTATTCTATATTATCAAATGCATAAAATAAAACGCTACTGGCATGTTTATGGTTATGTGGAGAAGATACAAACATCTATGTACACTGTGGTCTTACAGTGAAATATATTTACTATCGACTAATATGTAAGAACATCAAATTTTTGAGCTCTGAAGAAGTCAACAAAGTTGATGAAACGTTGGCGAAAAAAATAATAAGTTTTTACATAATATGAAAACTAATATATTAAATCAGAGTTACAATAAACCAATATGCTTACGAGGTATTAAACTCATTTTTAATTTATCGACGAAAGTACAACACATTTTATTTTGTAATAGTACAATTTACGTAATAGAATACCAAGAAAAAATTAATCATTATAGAGCTTGTGTGCGTAATAGTTAACTTTTCGAATCGTTGAAATGAAAATACCCTGCTTAGCAGAATTTTCCTAGAACATAATTCACTTATTCACAAAATTTCTAACAAAGTACTATAAATGAGAACGTCCGCCTTCGGGATTATAAATAATCTAATGAACAAAACGTTTCGAAACTCTTAAAATTTGGGAAAACTAATCGTAGGTACAATTTTCCTCGTAACAACCTTAACTAATGTATATATATACGTAAAGTATCAACATTCACAATCTCTAATTATATGTTTATAATAAATTATATATGAATTAATTAAAGTATTATATTTACATAATTTTAGCATAAACTTTTTGTGGTACGCAAAAACCTTTTAAAATTTAATACCGCATTCGAAACTTACATATACCTATAGTGAATATATGAAACTTATATGGTATGGTAAAATACAATACATGAAAGCAATTTTCTATTAAAATATCTCGTTAAATTATAATATAAGTATAAAACTTTAATTTACGTCATAGTAACTAACGTACAGTAATCATTTTGGTAATACTATTTTAAATTATATTTATGACTGAATTCATATTATATAATAATAATTATAATAATAGTAAATAGTGGTTAGGTTTTAAAACATAGTTTTAAATGATTTCGATAGTAAATTACGTTTTTCGACATATTTTATGTTTTACATAAAATTTTATTTTGACTCCTTGATAATTATCAAACGAAGTCAAGAACGATTTGTATAATCAATTTCAAAAAATTAAAACCATATATTATTCATAAAAAATAAAGTTGATTTATAGTATTAATTAAATTGTGATATTCAGAATATTCCACTGTAGTGTGAGGCCATGAAAATTGTAAAAAGCAATACAAAATTGTTTTTGAATTTTCATTCGATTATCGTTTTATTTGACACGGGAAGAATTCAATCAGTTTTAAGATTGTGCCATAATCAATCTTCAATCTTCAATATATTTGTCGAGTATAATAATAAATCGTTCAACTGTCAAAACTCTTCTAAACGTCATCGTTGAATAGTTTTTATTAATAAAATGAATTAAATAAACAATCTTGTTTAGTTTAAATATAACTCAAGTATATTAATAATATAAAATAAAGTTTTTTTTAATTCCAAACATATTGCCAGGGTTGCGAACTGAACAATAATAAATTCATGAAGGAAATTTCTGTATCCCACTGAGAAAATATACCTAATTAACATTTGATCGCATCATTATTTTATATTTGTAATTCAATATTGATAGTACAATGTTAGTCACCCTTACATTACAAATGAAAGATGATGAATGTATCTTTTATCTTTGTCAATTATATAGATTTATTATACAAACTGTTTTCATTTGTTTAGTTCGGTAATTTTGTGTGATAGCAAACTGTGAATGCTGAAAAAATCTCCAACAGGTCGTTTTTATTCTGTTAATCAAGTGCTGATGATATTTGCTACCTTTTGAACTCTAGGTGGTAGTAGGTTTACAATCATATTAAATTATTTTTTATGAGTTATATTTAAATTTATCACTAGAATATTGGGAGAAATATAAACTGTTTTACACTGAAGTGCTTTCAAATAAAAGTAACTATACATGGGAATTAATAGGGAAGATGCATTTTTTAAAAAATTTGCTGTTTTATCCATTAAAGTGTGAAACTAGGCTCAATACCAAACAAAAATCGAAAATTAAATTGATTCAGAAACGAATAAGTTTTGGTTAATGATTGTTTTCTATCTTTTTTTAAATTATTGTCTACGATATTTTTACTATTTCACTGACGGTATTTTTATTTGTGAGTGAAGGAATACAAAAACAATTCAAGGAATAAGGATAGCACGAATACTAAACGGTGACTGAAATGACACACAATGGATATGTGTATATAGGACCGGTTATTTTTACTGAGACTGACCGTTGACTGAACCGTAACTGATATGTGTGAATTGACCTTTAATAATAATACTTACAAATTATCATATAGATTTTCATAAAAAAACTTTTTTCCAAGTATTGGTTCTCAAAATCTTTAGCATGATTTTTAAGTTACTATATGAATAATTTTATCGTAAATTTCTGATCTTATATGAAATATAAACTCTTTGTTGAACAATATTAGCTCAATTGTGGTTTTTATCCCTAATTGATACACAACAATATAAACAAAAAATTATACTTCCATAGCAACTTGACCCCACAACACTCTTTTACGCATGAATTTTAAACGATACGTGGATGTATCTTTGTTCAGTGAAAGGGGAGCTATAAATATTCATAAATACAACAACAGAAAATTCAATTAAAGCCAGGAAATAAATTCAATTGAAACTAATGATAATAGATATAGATATAAAATCGAATCAAAATAAAATAATTAGTAAAATTATAATTGTGGTATTTAAAATAATTCAATTAGTATTATATTGTCATAAATACATTTTCGATACACCCTTCTACAGTTACCATTTTAATAAGGCACCCTATATACATACATATATACATTTATTTATTTATATTGGTATAATTATATTACCAACATATACGATAAGGTAAATAAATATGTTTACGTTATATAAGGTTAAATAATTGTAATAGGATGCTTATTATATTATGAATATATATATTTTTTCTTCTTTTCCTTTTCACAATTCCTTTGATTGTTAAACTGATCTCCGAATCCCTTGATCCTGTACGCCTGATGTTTGTTTTGTATTGTATAATTTTATACAATTTCGTTTCTATGTTTTTATTTATGAATTTTGATAGCAGACACGTGTTTCGTTACCGTTACCAATTTGTTTATATTGTAGAAGGAATAGACTGGGGAAGTGGTAAATTTAGTGGTGGTCAATTAAATAGATTATTTTTATAATATCTATTTGTTTATATTTGTTATTGATTCAATGCTCTTGGTAGCAAAAAAGCATTGAGTAAAGGCAAAAGTAAACAAAACGCGACAAAAAGTATTTAGTATTGTCGAATTCTCTGCAAATTTCTAATTTCAAAATGTCAATTTACAGACATGTAATTTTGTTAAGTGTTTGACAAGAATTTGCAGTATCTGTATTTCGCAAAAATTTTTATTTAAATAAACACCGGCATTTCATGTGTGAGCAGGGCCTCGAGTAGAACTACGAAGGATATATCGTACAACTCACGATGTATATGTATAACTGAAATTCCCTTTAAATGCATGAATGCAAAATCGTTTTCCAAATTTCATAAAACCGGCCATGTGTGAGCAGGGCCTCGGGCACGAAGGATTACGTACAAATAACTATACCCCCCCTTTAAATATTTTTTTAATATTCGTTGTTATAGCGGAAACACAAAATTTCAACTGTCTAACTATCACGGTTCATGAGATACAGCCTGGTGGCAGACGGATAGGCAGACATATAGACGGATAGACAGACAGAAAGCGCAGTTTTGGTAATAGGGTCCCGTTTTATCCGTTAGGTACGGAGCCCTTAAAAACTATGAAGTCTATGAAGTGAATATTATTATTAAATCTAATATTATATTATTAAATCTTCGATTTTCCCCGCTTAATTATGTGATTTTTAATTTTATCCATTATATGCATGAAGTATATGAAGATAAGTGTTCCTCAAACATCCTAATTAGTCCTTTCTTCGGTCGAAAATCGGTTAGTCCCTTTGTGATATAAATAATTCAAAAACGAAAAGTATTCTGATTAAATAATGCAAAATTACTTAATGATATAAATTGTGTATATAAATAAGATTTATTTTTCATACATGGATACTTTGTTATTATATATGTTAAGGAAGCTTTTAGACCTAAGAAAGCACTAAGTATACAATATACTTTGACGCATTAATAGGATCATGTAAATTAGTCTTTAATATAATACACCTTATATAATAAACCAATACTTAGAACATAAAAATCAATGGATGATAGATTATTATTTATATTATTTTAATTTATTTTTTATGTAATTAGGTATAAGTAATTAGTGCACATACAGAAGTACACACATCACTAAAAACAATACTATTTGGTTTAAAAAGTAATTTATTTAATATACATACATATGTATATTAAAAACCACCTAACACGTATGAGTTGTTTAAATTAATTATAATTGTATAATATATATTTTTTTTTTATTTTATCTGAATTTCCGTCTTCTCATTAATAATAAATATTTTTTTTTTTTACATAATTTTCAATGTCTTATGCAAATTATTATTTTATTTAGAAGAATTATTTTGAATTCATCATAGATCAAGCGTCTATAGCAGTCACAATTACGTAAGATAAAAATGAAATATTGGATAATGTTAAAAATAAAATAAGATATATATAAATCAATGATTTTTTGTCAAAATAAAAAATAAACTTTATATTATAAAATATCTCAATCCTTAAAAATTTAGTATCGAGTGAGATGTTGGAGAAAAGTATCAAAAAAATAAAAAAATAATAATAAGAAATTAGTCAATCAATGTTCGTAACCAACCAAGAAAATAAATTCTTAACCTTTGAATGAAAAATGACATAATTACTCAAATTTTATTTTTGGGGCAATATTTTTAAGTTTCATTATGATTATACCTATAGTTAAAACTTTTCAAACTATTTAGGTTAACCAAAAATACTCCGTTTC
Organism: Chrysopa pallens; assembly: GCA_020423425.1. Lineage (NCBI taxonomy): Eukaryota > Metazoa > Arthropoda > Insecta > Neuroptera > Chrysopidae > Chrysopa > Chrysopa pallens. Next base: position 35,692,423 of record CM035595.1, on the reverse strand, counting down.
TTCATATCGATTTCGCATATAATCCGCTACTCTGCAGGATAGCGTCGCTTATCCTTTTTTGAACTTTTGATTAATTTAAAAAAGAAATTTTACTGAAAAATTATTACAGAATTAGATTTAAAATACCTAAAAGTTTAAACTGAAAAAAAAAACAATAATTCAGTTTCGTCAATATTACAGCAGTCTTCCAAAATTACTGTATTTACACTGGCTAAAGGAGATATTTTTTAATGACGAGTTTATTTACATATTTTATGACGAATTTTTTGCTGCACAGAGAACTTTATCTACAATTTATATACAGGAGAAATAAATATTATTATATCTTCAATACAATATCTGTAGATATCGTATTTGAGTTGTGTGTTGAAATATAATTACAAATTTCTATTATACACGAGAGAATTTTTTAGTATAAGAGCATCTTAGATATTGTATGTATAAATTCATTTTGATTGATGTGAATATGTACAACAAATGATAAGTTTATTTGATAAAATAGTTTAACTGTATTCAGTTATTTTATTCAACGATCAAAATTAGGTGGCCCGTATTATATACCATTAAATTAAAATTTTATAATTTTGTTACACATTCCGGTGGTTTAATGGAAAATGTATCTAGTTTTGGATAAAAAACAATTCCGTAATTTTCATGCATTAAAAGATAAGGCATTATAATCTGGAAATTTTCGGCAATTTTTTACATAAAATTATCATGATGGATTACATTCATTTCTATTAAATTGAAAGTAAAGTTAAAACTGATTTAGAGATACGCAAAAAATTTCAAGAATTACAAATTTAACACAATCAATAAATTTTTTGTGACATGCAAAGCAACACACCGAATTATATCAGAACGGATTTATTCAAAATATTTGAGTCTCAAATAATTCTGTCGAAAATGCATTGTTTAAATCATTTAATCTTTTTTCTGCAAAACTTTACAACCGAAATGAGTTTTTAGTGACAGGCATTCAGTGAAGTGTATCCGGTTAGATTCGGATCGAATTTCTCGTCACTTGGCAGATGTTATTTTTCGACTACAATTGATAAGTGTAATAATTATAATAATTTTATTTTATTGTGAACCATCTAAAGAGTTCTATAACTAATGAAAAGAATTACTACCCCATGGTAAGATCTATGGTCAGAAAAATTATGAGATTTCTGTTCAAGAGCATCTTATAAAGAAGACCAGATTTCGGGAACCAAATTAATTACAAATAAATGTAATTAACAAAAATTAAAAATAATAAAACAGCCTTTGGTTTTCATATTAATAAATAATGGTAAAAGACTAAAAGATCCATAGATCCATTTTGAGTCCAAATATTTAATCAAGACATAGTTAAAAAATTCAACTGCAATTGTGAAAGTCAATAAAAAATATATATTTTAAGATAAACTACTTATTTCATGTTACTATAATAATTTGTAAATAAGTGCTCAACTGAATTTGATCAGATAATAAAATTTAAAAAACAGCATAATAAAATAATGAATTAATAAGTTAAGTAAAACTATAGTTGGAACAAGTGAAGTAAAATATATATTAAATAAAAATAATAAACTTTAAATACACATAAATATTCATTAATGTTAATATCTATTATAACAATCACGAATACTACATATGTTCTTTTTAAATAGTTATTCTAACATAATATAATATATGAATCCTCTATACAAATCTGTTTATCACATCTTATTAAAACATACACAGAATCTACATTTCAAACACATCCTACAAATGTTTTTTTTATTCTCCTACAGTTTAGTTAAAAGAGTCTATTTAGTTTATTCAGTGTGTATTCATATTCATTTATGATTGACAAATGACCCAAATACACATTCACCGTATACAAATCAAATGTGTTACTCATCTAGGCCATACACATTATCAACGAAATCGTTGGCAACCAAAACATTGAAAATGTTGACAACGAAAATGTCAACAAACCAAAAAAAAATTATTAAATAATTTAATAAGTACTTAGCGAAATATCTATCAATGTATTAACATATTAGTTTAATATGCATGCTATCTATAACCCAATATGACCAATCATATTTGTATGTTGCATATCAAATTTTACCTACAATTGTAGTCGCATCGTGAAGGAATCACCACGATTTTACGAGTTACACACATAAAAAATAAAAATTCAATTTCTAAAAAGTTTTAGAACTATTTTTGGCACTTGAAAGTAAGCGAACGTGAAGTATTTTATATAAATTATAACCAGTTTGTAAGATATTGATATTACGAAGCGCGGAGATTCCCTAATGACGTGACCATTGAAAGGCAGGTTTTTTGATGTTGAAACATTACACAATTTTCGACATGATTTATAAATTCTACTGAATATAATCTTTAGAAACCAAACTAACAAATATATTTTCTATGCTTACCGGTTCAGTTGACAAGTAAGTAAAAGCCTGTCACCTTTGAGTAATTAAAATAAAATAAATAAATAAAGGGGTGGTTAATTAATCATACTGTCGTCGCTTGAATAAGAACGAAGTAAACGTTATCACCTTGTGCTAGTAGGTATATTTGCCTTCAGGAGATGGAGACCTCTTATAATGATACAGAGGACAAAAGGGTCTAGGAACAAGAGATGCGATTGCAGTTCCCCTCTTTATATCACTTAGCTTATAATAGGTATAATTTCTTATTCGAAATAGGTTTTAAAGTATTTTAAATTGGTTAAAATAAGTAAGTTTACGGTTCCGTCATTGAAACAAGTTATATTCTGAGTGCGCATGGATTATCAAAATTCCAACATACCTGGTTTTAAGGTTAAATAAAAACTCCAAGAAATGTCTAAAAATAATACTCTGAATATGAAAATAAATTTCTGGTAAAGAGATATTTCTCTTGTTTATGAATAACGTGAGTATAAAAATGGATACGAAGAATCGAATTGCATGCCGATAATAAGACTAAACAAATGAAGAGGTAACCTATTACGTTATATTTACCATACATAAAACATAACAAACAAACAATCATCCATGGCATTCATTATTTTGTCTATATTGTCTACATTGTCTACACTGTTATGTGGAAAATATTGATAGAGTAGACATTGTTTTTTTGTTTTGTTATTTTTAGTTTACTTACTTACATGTGATGATGCATTTTGTTTAATAATGTCGCGTTTTTATTATGATTATATAACATAGAAAACCGTTGAAATATATTGATGCAATTTTTTTATTTTTATTTTTGTAGTCCTTAATCAGTGAAGTGCTGTATAGTAAACATTACAATCGTAATTATATGCTAAAGAATGCAACCTTCCTTAAAATGAATCGGATATTTGAAGTTTGAAAAAAATTATACTATCCTTTAAATGGTGGCATTAAGGAAAACACATTTTTAGCAATTGTCTTGAATTCAAAAGAAAAATTTTTTCGATTTCAACAAAATACTGTAGTTAAAAATATTTTTCAATAAAATAGTTGTGATAATATTGTCGTAGTAAGTTAGTTTTTAAACTCTTCAATGAATGAATTTCTTTTAGCTAAAGTTGATTTTAAAAGATTGGTCACAAGGGAAAAGTATTGATTTGAAATTAGGTTTTTTTTTTGCGTTTGATTTTTTTTTGAGTTCAAATTTGAATATTATAATAAAGATACCGACTACGTTTTCTTCGCAATTTTCCTATATATTGATTTTCTAAAATAATCGATTTTAAATAAAATTTAAATGATTATAACAGTAAAGCTAAATCATCTATGTATTGTACAAAATTGCGATTTAATCAAATAAATAATAAGTTAATTGGTATTTCATTTAAGTGAAAAATTAGAGGTCAACAATTCCACTATTGTTTACCAACAATTCGACCAGACTGAGAGAAAGACAAACTCAAAATGAAAGATGCTCAAGAGATTACAAAACAAGAATAGATAAAAAGATTTTTGAAATTTGAGTAAAAAAAATTATAATTATGATAAGAGAAATTATAGCTCGGAAGTAAAAATTTAACAATAAAAAGACGAAATAGGATAACAAAAAAGAATTTTTGAATATTCTAAAAAGTATTCAATGTATTTATATATAAACAAATAAAAATTGCAAAATCAAATCTAGAAATCAAAAATAAAAAAACCACAAAATAAGCGGAATAAAAATCATATATGTCAAAATCAAAAATGATAAATGAATTTTTAATGTATTTTATACTCTTGAAGCAGTTTTTTTTAAATTATAATATTGTGCATTGAAAATGAAGTATGTATGGATATGTTTATGTTACTCAGTAGATATTACTCAAATACATAATAAATCTATCTACCAATCCATTGAAGGACAGTTTTTTTAATTAGTTTCATAGGTATATGTTTTATTTTTGTATTATTTATTTATTATTGACATGATTGATTGAATATTATGTTGGCTTGAATAAAAGAATTTGTACTTAGTACTTACTATTGAATAATTTGTATACTAGTAATTCAGTCGACATCTGTAGTACGTAAATTATGAAAGTAAGTAACAACCATTTATTGCACATTCAAGTTTCTAGATAGTCTAACAGCATTTGAAAAAAAAGAATCGTATCCAAATAGAACTTAAACTTGTTTTAAAAAATTAACAAAATAAAAAAAAAAGGTTAAAAAATGATATTTCGAAAAATATATATTCAATGATCAAATACATCCGATTTCTAATTTTTGGATTTACGCTACCTTTTAATCTACTGATTTCAATTTAACTATTTGTGAATTGAACTCAAAAATTGTAAAAATCTGATTTATTTTATGATTATTAAATGTGTTGTTTTTGAAATATCTTCTGAAATCAAACTTGTGCAATCTATACATGTGCGGTTCTAGAGTAAAATTAAAGGGGGGGGGGTCAGAATCTGAAGTATCTCGATAAAATCGAGACAGTAGAATTAAGAATCTGAATTCTCTTTCTTTAAAAAGTTTATAAAAAATCTATTAAAAAATTGATTTTGTGGCGTAATTATTACAGAATTTTAATACAGATGATGGCATAAATTTGTGCCATTGGCTGTTAGACTAATTATATTCAAGTAATTCAGTAAACACAAACTAACACATACCAACAACTTAGTTATTAATCTTTAATGGCTGTGCTACCATCTTTATAATTATTATTTCATTAAAAAAGATTATCTTTTAACATACTAACCTAATGATGAAAATATAATAAATAATTCATTGATATTTGATATTCATCTAGAACAGTTTTTTTAACAATCATAAATTAAATAGGGACCAAAATTAAGTGTAACCATTTTCTTATATCTTTTAGTCATCAAAATCATAGAACTTTTTTCTTTTAATTTGTTGTAATTATAATTAAATATACTACAATGCTGATCACAGTTTGTTCTAGGTTCGATCTCAGTCTGTATAAAATATTATTCGTTCATATTATATTCATTGTATCTTGCTTAATATTTATATTTTACCATACCGTTATCGATACGGGAACTACTAAGCCTACCGTTCATTTTCATACCGTTCAACTTCACGGGAATATCGTATTTCTGCAAAACTATTTTGTAGCTATGGGGCGGACATACCTACATTGGAATGAGAAGCCATTATTAATGGAGTAATTTAGAGAGACTCTATACTTATTAATTAATATTAGTAACAAAATATTTTCTCTCAGGTTACAAGTTTTCAAGGCATTTTCTAAAATATCAAAATGGCATGAAAGACTTCTAGTCTGGTAAAAATGGTAAAAAGTGAGAAAAAAAATTATGGTAGTATGTAACTCATTAAAAACGGAAGACAATATAACAAACATGAAAGGAAAAATAATTTTCGGGTGATCTGAGTTCGGGAAGTGGAAAGGTGTCAGTTTTTAAGGGTAAAACACGGTTTATCTCGATTTACGGCAAAACTACAAGTCCTATGAAGAAAAATAAAAGGCAAAATTGTAGGTAGTAAAAATATCTACAATTTTTGTATTTTCACTGTTTTCCTATAACCAAAAATATTAACCCTGGTCTATGAATTTTTCCTTGATTAATTATTAAGTATGTAATCAAAGGAGAAAGAACGCAGAGCAAAAGTATATTGGGGTGATTTAATAATTTTTGTGTATAAATTTGAATTTTTCCAGCCAAGGAGACGGATACCAGCTAGTTTTTTTTCTATATTTATCGCCTACTAGAAAATAAATTTCTGAAAATATTAAATCAATTTGATTGACAAATTTTGTTGTATAGACAAACTAGGCTAATATTGAATTGTTTTATTGAAGTTTTATTTCATGACTTGATTTATAATATTTAATATATACTTATTTATGAATATATTTTTGAAATAATATTTCAATCACGATAATAATATATAAATTTTAACATTTTCCCGTCAAATGTCAAACAAACTATTTATATATGGAAAAATATTTAACTGTAAATTTATTTTATTTTTATAACCAAAAGCATTTTATTTATATGATAAAATACAAAATAGAAATAAAATAAATCAAGGCGTTTGGATAAATATAACTAGAAGTACATATACTTTGAGGACTATATACAATATTAAACATGTTTAATTGACTGCATACAGCCTTGAAATATAGGCAAAATAAGGTGACTCACGGAATAACTTAAAAGTTAAAAATAGAGCGAGGTAGCCCCGTATTCACGCCAAGAAGAAAATTTAGGTTATACCTCTTTATCATAATTTGTTACAGTGTAACAGTACTTTTACTACAAACTTCAACGTAGCCCAAGTGTGGTTTTTTAACAGATCTGACTTTTTAACCAAAGAAAGTTACAAAAGAAAGAAAATATCATATTTAATATTTTTCAGTCTAATTTAAAATTAAGAGCCATTTTACGGTAAGCAAAATCGTCTAATTATAAGATAATCCTCACCTCTTTCGGTCAATTATGTCAAAAGAATGTCAAAAGTCCTCATAGTATTTTCCAACTTAAATAATATTGTTGTTCATTTTTAATACAATAATACTATTTATAATTGGTGGAAGATTTTCTAGATGAGTATTGAATTTCGAAGAAACAAAATTGTACCTAACTCAAAAACGAAGTATATTTATGAAATGAATAATATACTATAAAATAATAATTTAAGACAATAAAGAAGAACAAAAAAATAATTACAATATTTTTTTTTTTTGTATGTTTATATTCATTGTTTTAGATTTGAGCTCTTAAACATACATTGTAATATGTATGACCAACACACAGAGAACAATTCGACATTGGTGGCCTTCTCATTATATAAATATCATCAACATCTTTCTGAACATTAATTTTCAATTATTAATAAAAAAAAAAAAGAAGCATTATACGTAAAACTGTTGTGACTTCAAGGACATTTGTATAGCTTTGTTTTTGTTTTATTGCATGGCTGTTTTCCTTTTCACAGAAAATGATCTATTGATTATGTACCAATAATAAAATCATACAAAAATTTCAACCATTGATCTTAACTAGAAGATATATGGGGCACGTTATCTGTTAAAAAAATTTTACTACCGTTTTTACACAGTCACATAATCCAAAAATGGCTTGCAACGTACTTGCGAACAACTGTCCGACAACCAATTATGTAAAACGGGTCTAATGTTAGCTACATAAAGCTGTATGTTAACCACAAAATTTGATACCAGAACTAATTTTTTAGAAGAAACTCATTTAGCTTACATAGAATCTGCTCGAAGAGTTTTTTTTTTTAATTTTTTTATTTTGAATCATCATGTGAATGAATTTTTTAATGTTTATAAAATTATTAAAAATTTCAAACTAATACTATCGATTGTGTTTATTAATAGCTATAAAGATTAAATTGTTTATATACTTTATATATAGTTGTGTTTACTAGTGTATTTCAGAATATAAACCTATTTATCCATGAAAATTCTATTCAATCTCCGTTGATTTGAAAAATTAATTTTTGATTACAGACTTAGTTTTAGTAGAACACATTATAACCTTTGAGAAAGGGGACCACAAAATATTTAATTAATTTAAGTTATTCAAAATTTGTATAATCAGCCAAGTACATGCATTTTTATAAAATTGCTTTTACTACTTGGTACGAGTATTCCAGAAAATCGAGCACCTAATTCATTCTGCCAACTTTGGATCCTTTCGGGTTAAGTTTTGGTAAACATACAAAAAAAAAACCCAAAATAATATCAGGAAGTAAAAACTATGCTAGAATAAGAATATAGCTTTTGCGAGTATTTATAAAAATAATTTAAGTTTCGATCTTATATCGTTTATTGCACGAAAACAGATCCTTTTTTTTGAAAAGATCTCAAAACTGTCTATTTTTTTCCAATGTATACAAAGCAAATAATAAAAATTACTTTATAGCTGATACTTTATTGAAATAGTCGAACGAAGGGGAAGTAAAAATTAAATTTGGACCAAAACGATTACCAGCGCGATTAGAATATAAGCCTTTTTACAGATCGTTGATACAATCAGAAGCTCGGAAAAAATCGTTTGCTCTTGACTACATAATATGCATTTCATCTCAGATAAATTATTGTAATAATAAGAATTATCAGGAAGTTCCTGGCCCAGTACATAAAGGCCATATTCACACAGCTTGTTTATTTCATGAATACAACAACCTTAACCCATTTATTTGCTTTGAGTTTTTATTAACTATTGAGGTATTGTACGTCAATTAATTGTGCTTTTTTGTTACTTTTTAATGTTAATATTTTTTTATTATTATATACTTATTTAATAGTTTTTATATAAGCATTATTGTTAATAAATAAATTGACATACAAACTAGATGACACATTCTCTATTTTACAAGGACAAAGGTTGTGTTTCAAAATAATAATATGTTGATTTGTGCTAAAAAAAAAAAAAAAAAACTTTCAATTACCTACCTATAGAGAAATACATACATTATTGTAGTACACAGATAAAATTATTTATCTATACCTTATTTGACCTTGCACTGTTTGTGGGCATGTAATTTTTTATTACTATTTTGTGTATAGTAAAAAAACATAATTAAATACTGTGTGAAAAAATTACAATTATAAATTTGATTGTCACCCAATTGATATTGTTCCACTTTGTGCAAAACCTATTTGCTTCGAATAACATTTTGCCAACACGAAAAACTTTGCCTAGGCTAGTTATGCAAAATTTTTAATTATTTTTTGTATTAAAACTTCTTTAGTATTCTGTCAAATTTGATAAAACGAAAAATCGACAATAAAAGAAAACTACTGTCCTTTTATGTATACAGTTTGCCTGATGAAGTTATGAAATACATCGAAACGTTGCAGCATTTGAAAATACATGTATTTTTCCGTTCAACTTCCTGATAATTATAGCTATCATAGTTAGCATTATCTTCACTTGTATTTATGTTTTTTTTCTTTTATTTTTTGCAATTAGAGCCTGATTGTCTTCACATATCATATCACATATCGGATTTTATTGAGATATCAAAATGTTTTGATAATGTTAATGTTATCAACTAAAAAATGAAATGAGCGTTTTTTTTTTATATCACATGTTAGTTTATCTATAAGTCTACAAAAAATTTAGAAATTTGAATTAAAGTTAAATTCATGTTTATCGTCTATTGAAAATATTGGCGAATTCGAAAATTTTATTTTGGTCTGGTGAAATAAATTTAAACCCTTATGTATTTTAAGGAAGTATTTAATAAATTCACATGATGTGTTAAAACTTCTTGACATTCCTACGCACGCACTCAAATAATTTTATATAAAAAAAAGAAAAATATCTACAAAGTAATAAATTTTAACGATCTTTGGTAAATCATTTTTGTGTATTGTTGCATATATTTTTTCCATCCAAGTACGCTTTAAACATAATTATATAAATTATAAATAATAATTTTTATTACAATAAAAGTGGGATTTTATTTAAAACTTCGCACATAAATCATATTTCATATTTTATAATTTTTTTTTTTTTTTCTAAATATTATTTTTCAATATTTTTTTAATAATTTTTTTTTTTTTTTTTTACTTATTAAACATGAAAACCAGTTACATAATATTTTACATATGTTTGTTAAGGCATTTTTTCCAAAGACTACCTACACTGTAAAAACAACAGTACTGTCATACGTCTTATAAAAGCATTTATTTTAATATTGTATGTGTAGATTAAATATTATAACGTGGAATAATGTTTAATTAATTATAAATTAATAAAAAATAAAATATCATCAAGCAATGGTTAATACTTCTTTCTATATTAACTTTAAAATGTATCGAGGTATCTTAATTTGACCTCTTAAATCTTCATGAAAAACTAGAAGACTTTGAGTCGGTTTTTCAACAGGTTAAACTTACAGAGTTAGAGTCTTATTCATTTTCGAAAAATTTTAATATGAGTATAATTTTTTAATTGTAAATGATAATTGGATCGATAACAAAGTATGGATTTTAATCAATTGGCCAAAAAAAATTTATAGTCATCTAGCCTTTTTTAAAGAATATTTTTCAAGGGCAGAATGAGATTATTAATCGTTAAATTTAATTTTACATGCTTTCAAAAACTGCATATTTTAAAAGAGATGGGTTATCAAAAGGTACGCAAGATCAACATAACCCAATGAAGAGAATAAATATAACAATATGGGTACTTTTGCCTTTTTTTTTAATGTTTTTACCCTCAAAAAATTTCTGGACTAATTTTGCTGAAGTCACTCATAATTACACGCCAAATGTTGGATTTAGATTCTAGTGTCATTGAAACGTAAAGATTTATCAAGAAAACTTCCCTCTGAAAGTTAATAATAATAATTGAAATATTTATTTAATTCTTAATTATTGAAAACTTTGAGCCAGTTTGAGGTAAAGTAAAATTTTTATTTTCTAATTTAATCAAATAAATATGGTTTATTCTCATGTCGATACAATATAAAAGTATTTTAAATAATTATGCTGGTATAAAAATTGTTCACAATATAATGTACATACAATATTTGTGGTCGGATAAATAATAATATAGAAAGACATAGTTCTAATATGCGTATATTTATTAGTGAAAGGCTTAAAGGAAAATAATAGTAAATAGGATTATTTTTTAAAACTGATTTTTCTACGAGCTAGTTTATAGTTTGTTATATTTACATGTAGTATTTTATGCCTAAAGGGTATGCAAATATCATTACAGAATGTATATACAATGTGTTGTAATTTGTTTTTATGTGTACTACCATTAGTATATTATTGTATATTAAGTACGTATATTTTATGCGGTTTTTTTTTTTTTGGTTGAATCCATTTAGTATTCGTGCTAATTTTTTCAACTAGTTAAATAGAATTTTTTAATTACGTAAAATTTTATATTATTCATTTTAACACCTAGAAGCGAAACTGTAAGAAATCAAAACAAACCATTTTTTACTCGAATTAAAAAATATTAGAATGCATTTTTTTTAATTTTGTCTATTTCTCAATATAATTATAATATTTGTTGATAATGTTGAAAAATAATATTATCCGATTTATTCGTAATTGATAAATCCTAATTAAATCAATAATTGGTCTCATAATTAATTATCCAGGCAGTTTATAAAGAGATATAAAAATTTATTATCAAAGTGTTTAGATATAAAAGTGGACTAAGCAACGAAAATCGGTAATATATTATTTTAAAATAAATTTCTGTTTATGTTTTGAATATTTTCAAATAAATTGATGTAATATAAAATGTAAGGCAATCTTCATTTTTCCAAAATTAATTTCCTATAATTAGATACGTAAAATTCAGAGTATAAACATTGTAAGGAAACGAATCGAATTGTTTTAAAAATCCAAGATTATTATTTTTACGATAAAACTAAATTCAATCGAATTTCTTTGGTAATATGATTTTGATCGGAATCAAATTTACAATTAATTGAGATTGAATGATTCATATAAATAATTCAGTTTTGTCAATAAACGTTTATTTATTGTAATGTGAAAATATCTCATCGATAAATCGATGATTATTTGATTTTATTCGTTAAGAAGATGGAAAACCCTTAATATGATTCTTTTTAATCATAGTTTAAAAATATTTCTATATAAATCATTAAAATTTCTAAAATAACGACAAAAAATTGATATTAATACATATTTTTTTTCGTAACATAAGCACGCAGGGAGAAGTTAAGCCGGTTACGATACTGAGGTGGTAAAAAAATATTTAACGTTTTTCTTCTTACAAAAATTTCCTATATTTTACAATAAAGAAATTAAGCAGAGAATGCTAGTAGTAGGAATCTATAAAATTCCACAAAAATAAGTACCAAATCTGAGATTTGTAAAACTAAAAAACATTGAACAATTCACATCAGACATTCAACAAAATGCTTTTATTTCCGATAGATTTTAAAAAAGTAAGCTTGTTTTTTATTTCGTATTAAACACGAATATAATTTCAATCAAGAAGTCGAACAATTCAATGTATAAAAAAAAAAAAAAAAAAACAACATCGATCAGATAATAATAATAAAAGAAGATACCGATCACAGAATTACATTACCAAACTGAACAGAGAATCGGTTTCAATGAATGAATTGACAACCTTTATGGAATATATTAATAAATTTTAATAAATAACTTAAATTCCAATTACCAAAAAAATTACACACAGTGCTATCATTTATTTTAATTTAAATAATTTATTCGAATTTAAAGTGTATACCTTAAATTCCAATTGATTTAGTTATCGATCAATAGTCGTATCCAATGTTCATTTATCCGAGGGGATTTTTATTACATGTATTTGCACTTTTTTAGTGGACTAATTCACATGCGAGAGTGACATAAACGTGACTGGATAGTCAAGTCAACCTTATAATTTCGATTGAAACTTGAAAAAACTTATGCAAATATTCAAAGATAATATCTTGCAATGGCCAAAAATGGTCATTGCTGTACAAGTCGCATATCCTAAGCACATTCCCTAAAATATGTCAGTATATAATTAAGAATTGGCTTTCATTTTCTAAAATGAGAATCTGCAGCTTATAGCCTGGAGTACAAATGGAAAAAATTTTAATCATTTAGTAACTTTTATATTACGAAAAGGTTTATTTCGCGTGTCCATTTCGGGCGCAGGGGCCGTGTAGAAACCTCATGTGGGACTGAAATTATATTTTACGAAGTCTATAGGTTGAATAATTTTGAATTAAAGTCTATTTTCTTTTTTTTTAATGTATTTTTTTCATTCATTGGGGTATTTTTTTCATTCATTCACACGTATCCCAGTATAATGTTAGCCAAATCGAGGGTTAAATGAATAATTATTTCTTTTAATAAACTTTTATCTGCATTGCAAGGTAATTAAGGGGAATTCGAGGACAATTTGTACACAGCCATGATTGTAAAACTCTTGCAATTAAATTAAACAATTGATTATGAATCAACGAAAAATAAAATCAACAAACTTTTATATACCATACCATAAACATATCCAAACATTTTAAAATAATGTCAACGATAAAAATAAATTATTGAATACATTAAAAACAGGAATTATTCTTACGAAATAACAATTAAATACGTACAAGAGTGTATACAAAAAAATATGTCAAGTAAAAAATTTTACAAGAAAAAAAAAAAAAAAAAAAACTGAAAAAATTTGTTACAATTGACTGATTTTAACAATAATATAATTATTATCATTATTGTTAAAAAAACAATGACAATAATCTTACATGATGATAATAAGTTTTCTATAAATCATCCACATAGTTGTGTAAGTAGTTACAATAATATTTGTTTATTTTACATGAGATTTAAGACGAAGATTATTTATTTATTTACTTAAGGCATAGGTGGTATAACCCTGAAAAATTGTATTTTTTTTAATTAATAATAATAATAGATGTAAATATGGACTTGTTAAAATATGTGTGAATGTTATGTAAATGAAAATGTCATTGAGTGTCCATCATGATTTGTCAACCGAAGTTTTTATCAAAAAACATATAGACTTATTCTCACGTAATGAGTATGTAAGCCAGGTACCACTAATGGGAGCGATAAATCTTCCGAAGATTTGAGAAGTTAACAATTTAATTTGAATATACCGCTGATCCGCTGATAACTTTGGAATACATGATAACCAATCTATTTTACTTTCTCCAGAGATGATCTCTAGCATCAAAGCTTACTTTGGTTGTTTGCTTTCTGTGTTTCTTAAAATATCCAAGGAATTCAATTAAGTTTTAGCTAAAAAGGAAAGCAACAACTTATACTATTCAAAGTGCAATATTAGGAGAAAATAGATGAAAATAACGAATTACAGAGTTGCTTTTATAAAAACTCTGTATAAACGATTGAGTACAATATTTAAACACTTTATAATTATAAAATTACCTAAGTACGTTCAGAAAAATTGAATATATTTATATATCAACTTCGCGATTGTTTAAAGCTACATTGTTCATAAGAGAAGAAAATCATATATTTTTAAAACAAAATTATACAGAGAAATAAAATTTTTCCTTTTGTGAAAAAACGTAACGAATATTTTCATACAAAATAGAGAACCGTTATTGATTTATGTTTTACAAATTTTTTTGTCTATATGACAAATAATGACAACTTCCGCATCGTTTTTTTGGTATTGAGGAAGCAAAAAATCAATTAATGAAGGCTAATAGATAGTATTGACACTGATTTTTAAATTGATCAATCTCTTTAAATTTATTTCGTCAAAACGTATGAGTGAAATTACCAAAATTATATATCGATAAAAGTTATAAGAGTCGAAGGTATTTTATTTTAAAATTTCATCCAAAGGTGTTAAAATATTAATTAATTACATTGATTGTTAGTTAGGTGCAATAAAACAAAAACCTCAACGTAAAAGGTTATAAGTGTAAAAATATGCATTTATATAAACAGTTGATTGCTTGTTGAAGACCTTGTAACATTTAAAAAAAAACTGACAGCATCTCAAACTTATAGGAAATAATTTAAAAATAACAACGATTTAGTTTAGATAAATAATATTAAATTGATATTTTTCTGTTGTTTTTTTTCTTCATCTTCTGAATTTTCAACGAACCATGCATGAGTAGCTCTGCATAAGTATTTTATTTAATACATTCATTCAGCTTTTAAGAATCAGTTTTAAACTATATTTAAGTATTTAAACTGTTTATTTTTATATAACGGAATTTTTAATTTTATAGGAATATTCATTGACAATGAAAAGATTTTTAAAGCTGCATAAAGCTGCATTACAATTTAAAAAATAATTTTAAGTTTAATACATAATACCAATAATTTCTTTGTGGTAAATTAGTTGACTTTTTTATATTCAAAAATAAGAATTGGTTTTTACGGGATCGGATTAGTTAAAAAGTTAATATTTCAGATTTTAGGTTGCTATTTTTACAAAAAAAAAAAAAAAAAAGATAATGATCTATAATTTAATAGAACCAAAAAATAATTTTGATCTATTATCGAAATATATTTTTTTGATTTCAAAAAGCGTTAAATTTTAAAATAAAAATGAAATTTTTGAAAGTTTTTCTGAAAATTATATTTAATTGTTTTGGAGATATTTAAGGCCATTTACTGTACAAAATCGAAACTAAGAAATACGTAAGTAGCTATGCTTTTTTTTTTATCCATTCAAGGAGCTTAATGTCAAATGTCCAGGAATTATTTATTTGAAAAAAATAAATAAAAATTTTTGTTTCAGATAATGGGAATTTTTCCCATTTAAAAAACACTTGCTGATGTCTACATTGTTCGATTTCTTTTCTTGCAAGTCACAGTCTGACGCCTATATATGCGAGCGCAAAAATAAAAAATTTTACATACATGCAATAAATGTTTCATGCAACTAGAGATTAGGCAAATACATACATATTAAACACGTTTGCATACACGTATTGTGATTAAAAAAAAAAGATGATAAAATCTCTATTTATATATTTAGATAGAGTGTCCCACAAAAACAATTTTATTATCCTTTAACCGTTTGTAGATATGTGTAAAAATCTCTATAAGGCTAATGAAACATCGAATATCATGAAATTTTACTAATAAATGAAAATAGAGAAATAAAAGAAACGAATCTTGTAGATTGTACGTTAGTTCGTATTGCGAAAATATAAAAATAAGTTCGTAACAGAAAACCTAATAATACTAAAAATCAAATCAAATTTTAGAATATTTAAAAGAGAATTGACACAAAAATGAACCCTCTATAATAAAAATAATATGTAATACAATTGAAATTTTTCAATATTCACGCATAAATAACTTAAAAAATAATTATCCAAATATTTTAATAGTTGGTATGCACATTCTTGGCATGAAAATGGTTTTCATGTTATGGTTATTTGTACATACCAAATAGCATAACATTTGGATAATTATTTTTTGTGTGAAAATTATATAATTTTATTATTTGTATGCGAAAATTGAAGAAAATACAAAGTATATTATATAAAATATTGTATTTATTAAAGATGTTTCATTTTTGTGTCAATTCCTCTTAGAGACTATATTGGATTAAAACTTAAAAATCCAAATTCACAGTTTTCACATTGATAAAAAAACAATTGAAAGCCCTGGTGTAACTGATATAATGTCTTACGATAGCGAAAGTCGTTAAAAATATATAAAATTTAGAATTAAGCAATCACACATAAAAATATGATAAAATCGCTTCGCTGATGAAATATAAGTAGGTATACAATTTTCAGTAAGCCAATCTGTATGAACAATAACCATACAATAATTGTACTTTTAACATTTTATTACCTGTGTGGTAATAATTTTTTAACCGATTATATAACTGAGTAGTATATTTTATATATAGATATATGCCTATCTAACACTACTTTTTAATTAATTAAAAATTATATTTAAATAATTAGGATCTTGTTGGTTAAAAATTTTTATTAGCCAAATAATATAATCGTGTACAGTAAAACTTTAATAAAATAATTTAATTTTTAACATTTGAGTTTTTTTAATTTTTTATCCTGAATAAGATGGTGTATTAAAACACAAAAGCAAAAATATCCTAATTGTTATCGTTCATAATATGAGGGTATACGTAGGTCTTCCCTCACTAAACACCAAATGAATGTATTGCAACACAAAATAGCATCGACAAGTCCTTAAAGTTCCTAAAATTATCCAAGTTTTACAGTTAAATAAAATTGTATCGAACTCTTATATCTCAATTAAAAAGTTTTATTGTTTTAATTAATTTATTATATCATATATTGGAGTTATTAAGAACCTTTATAGTTAAAAAGAGACTTAAATTTAAAAAAAAGGTGTATTGACAAGGGTAAAATCATGCCAAACATATGAATGGCAAAGCATTTTCAATAACGTTTAATTTTATTTGTAATCAAAATTTTGTCTTTTTTTCGCTTTGATTATAATATATGAAACACAAAATTTAATTTGGGTTACAGCAATTTTATATTATTGCTTTAAGGTTGTATGCTTCAAATTGTAATTTCAATTTAAATACAATAGTACTTACAAAAGAACTAATTGATTTCAAAAAAAATGTATCCATACCTGAAACAAACAAAATGAAATAAAATTAATATATAATCAATATTTTGAAGAAAAACAAATTATTTTCGCTTAAAAATAATTATTTAAAATATGTAAATTGCCCGAATTATATTTACCCCACTATTAAAATTAACTTATGAACATTTTAAAGTTGTAACAGTTTTATGTTGAACTTTAACTGTAATGTATTTTATATATTCTGTTTTTAACGAAATAAAATATAATGTATGTGATATTTATAACTCAAAACCATAACACCATTCATCATTATTATTTGAAGTAAAATAAAAAAGAAACTAAAAAACTTTAAAATTTTGTAAGAAGTAGCCAGTAATAAACTAATAAAAAAAAAATCATATATTATTTTTTGATATAAATTGTAAAAGAAATAATATATTTAAAAAAAAGTTAGTTAACTAAAACTTTTTATTCGTTATAAAAATATATAGCCCCCCACAAATAAAATAAAAAATAAAACATCGTAATCATAAAATCGTTATTCAATAAAAGTGAAATAGAAATACCTATAATCTATTTTGTACACCTATGTTCAGGTAGTTACCAGTTTCATAAGTAATTGTATACAGAACTTCGACACCGTTCCTTTAATATGGCCTCTACATCATTATTTGTCATATCTTTATTTATTAACCTACTTCTTTGGTTGGTATTGCATCAGCAGCCGTCTTTTGAAAGGAAAACTCGCGTAGCCAAACAATTAGATGTAAAGTTTAAGCTGTGTCGGCCACTCATCTGGTTATAGAATTCTAAATTTACTGGCAACAAGTCAAAAAGAAATAATGCATGCAAAACGAAATTCAATGTACACATTATGAATAAGAAAACGGTAAGTGAGACGTTAGAAAATAAAAAGAATTTCTAATGCGTAGACTCTTCATAGGTTTAAGAATATTTATTTAATAAATTCAATGAAAATCCATTCTTAATTATATATTCATTCTTATATACGACATATCTATGAAATATATAAAGGTATATTATAGACAGTCTTAATTTTAGAATCATAGAATCCTATAAAAGCCAAATTGTAGTTATCCTAATCATGTATTATCCTATTCATGAACTGTTTATTCATGTATAAGATTTAATAGCGATTCAGCAAGAATCATAATAATTATAGTCATATTTGCTTCGAAATTAAAACTTAAAACTGCGAGTATCAATAAAATAAATTTTGTGAATTTATATCAGCCACATCTTTCAGTCGATATTCAATCGGAGGAGAGAATATTTTCCATGGTTACCATATATCAAATTGTGGTAGAGTTATATAGAAAAGAATAACCGTTAAGAAAGGCAATTTTAAGTAAAAAAGTTTTGTAAACATATTGATTTTAACTCTCATACCGAATAAATAGATGGCGCTGAAACTCGATAAGCAAAAATATATTTTAGTTTATACAGTCGAAATTTTTCGCTCTAGTTAGATTATCTTTGCTATCCTAACATATTTTATTTTTTTAGACCAGTAGATGGCCAAAAATTTACTCAAGCTCCCTCTTCCAAAGTTCCTAATATTTAAAACATTCTAAATACATTATATCACATCTTAATCAGATAAATCGTTTCATAGGACAAATTGTCTCTCATAGGTTATTAAAAATGCTTTTCCTACATATCATCAAGTACTTATGTTTTGAACAAGGCCCGTTTACATAGAGGTCCTATGAGTGTTTCACACCATACTGTGTTTTTTTCCTATTTTTTATGATATACTTGTTAATTTTTTTTTTTCGTACACACAAAATATACAATAATGAATGACATCTTTATCATGTGTATTATGTAAAAATATTCAAAAATTCATCATTACTTTTTTTTGATTCGTACCCATATATATACAACACATTGTATACAATGTTTTTATTCTTTTATAATATGTGAAGTTTTTATTTTTTTATTTTCTGTTCAGTTTTAATTTTTTTATTTTCTAAAGTTAGGTTTCGGTAATACGGTTGTTGTAAAATTTAACTGGATGTGTATTATGAGAAGAGGAATTGAATACACAAATGAATATAAAATATATATTTTGTTAAATTGGATTGTAAATATCTTGTTCATTAAGGTGGAACCCTATTTTTTTACGTTTATTATGGTTTGAAAAAAAAACTATAGTACAATTTTTATTTTTATACATATTATACACTATGATTAAGAAAATTGTTTATACAAAATACTCATGTATACAAAATAACAACCTAACACAAATGGCTGACGTGTTTTGCAAAACATAAAAATTTTTTGAAACTTTGAATAAAATTATTAAATTAACCAAATATTATTGAAACAATAATTCATAAATTAAATAATTTGTTATACGCAATAGCAATATTTTCAGTTTATGAGTAAATTTATCAAACAAAAGTTTTTTGTGATTAAAAAGCAATTTTTTTGGGCATTTGCATTTTAACTAAGACACCATTTTAACCAAGAAAACACTATACCTTTCTATGTAATTCTGATGAAATTAAAAATTGTAAATTTAAATTTCTGACAAACATTTTGAATAGTGTTATCGATAATTTTCGTTATAGTAATCAGTTTTCAACATGAGCTGCTATACTTTTGAACAGCATGATAAACTGGGACACAATAAGGGTCACATGAATAAATAAAATAATAATATTTTTTAACATAGTTTATATTCTATAAGCGAACTTTGCAACCAATGAAATTTTAAATTTCACAAAATAGAATTTTACCGATTTTGAGTGTTATACCTGTTTGATTTTTGATTTTGTAAACATTTAATATTGAATGCCCATATTTTATAATATAAAACATAAAAATACAATATTGTATGCATTTATTAAAAAAATTGACTACATTTAAACTAAACTCATCTGTCTACTTTGTAATATTTAGTCCACACCTTATATGTATTATGTTCGTATTTCACATAACTAAAGCATGCGGCTTTTTTTAGTATTTTTGAAAATTAAGTTTTATAATATCCTCATCAGTGTTTAGAAACAAAAAATGATTCATATAAAAAGTGTTGCCCCAGGTGTGTTTAGAGTACCTATTTTCGTTTCCAAAAGTTTTCAAAAATTTTTTATTTTAAAAAAATTTTAAATATATAAATTAATTTTTATTTGTTTATTTTATACAATTTACGCTTTAATTATCGATTCATTTTACATAGAGGAGAAAAGTAAATTTCAATACCTTTATTAGGGCAATATATTGAGTTAGTTTTATAATTTCTCTAATCATAAAAAAGAAAATAATAATAAATTCGTTAACTAATTTACTATTTCCGATAATTTGTTTCATTCAAAATTTATTTTACTGTTCTAAGAACTTGAATAAAATGATTCAAGCCCTAATTAATTTACTAGAAAGAATCTTTTTATTTAAGACTGAATTTATTCAAGCTACATCTGACCTTAGTTTATATTTCATTTTTTGAGAAATATGTTATAAGTTTTGACTACAGTATGAATTGAATCTTTCTTTAACACTATTAAATATTTATCTTCCCAACGCTTCCATCAATATATTTCTAAACATTCTGTATACAGAAATCAGTTCACTACTTCTTTCGCACTTTGACATTAATTCTAGCATACAATTAAAATTGGAAAACGACCAATATATTTAACACAAATATGGAAGTAAAATATGATGCATTACAACATAATAAAAGATATTCATATATTTTAAATTGACATTAATTAATTGTTTGATCACATTTAAGCATTTCAAATATTTAAATTTGAATCAATATTTTACCATTGTTATTAAAACAATACTGATTTAACGATGGCAATCAATGTGATTAAAGATATTATCAATATTAAATGTACAATAATTAATTAATTAGAATACAAACAGGTGAATAAATTAATTTTTTGTGCATTTTTTTTCATTGTAAAAATTAAATAATTAGTTTCTGTTATTTTTTATACTACAAATTGTAATATAAGAAATTGTATTTTTTCGAAGACACAATATGCGATAATTTTAAATCCAATTTGGGTCAACATTATGATCCTCCAAGGAAATGGTATTCGTGACGTTTCTGTTTTTAACTTCAATAAAGTGTAATTAATTATATTTGTAAAATTATCATGGATCTTTACATTTCCTCAACTCTTCAAATTTCTATTTATTATAGTTTTTACGAATTTCGCTGCGATGCCAAGAAGACGGCACAATACTATCAACATCAGTCAGTCAAAATTTCAGAAATAGATTAAAAAATGTTGAAAATGGAAATACTTCCAGAAGATCTGCTTAGCTGAAACTTTGTTTATTTTTTTTTATACCAACTATGTCCATCAATAAAAACAAAAAATTACGTACCTCGAAAAACATAATAGAAGAATTGTGATACAAACAATATTTTTGTTTGTTTGTTATTATTTATTATTTTATTATTGTTTTGTTTATTATTAATAATTATTGTTATTGCTAGGTTTTTAGTTTAGTTGCTATTGTCATTCGGCTTAGATAATATTAACAATAAATATGTAGGAATGTTTTGTTTTGTGGGTATGTTACGTTTGTTTTTAGGGTGACACGGAGTATACTTTTTTGTGTTCATCGTATGTGTATGTATTCACAAAATACATACAAATAAATGTCATGTGCTGCCATGTGTGATTCCGGAAACAAAATATTATTTTCCTTTAGGTGTAGTATAGTATTATTTTAATATCATATAATAAATAAATACTGTAAAAAAAATATGCAAGTCAATGATTATTATTATACTAAAAAATATTGAATTTTAAATTTTATTAAATTCAGAAATTTACTAATGGATAAATATTTTTTATTTAAATAGAAATTTTACAAATACAAAGTTTATAGTGTTTCAATTAAGAAGATAAAACATGATTTTTTAAAATCAATGTGTTGTTCAATCAAATGTCAAATGTGTTCAATTTTTATTCAGCGAATGTTAAAATTTCAATCAATAGATTACTGAAATAAAATTATTTTTAACGTATACGAAAATGATTAATACCATATTAAAAATTCAGCCTTTTAACTCTACATTGCCTTAATATTCGATCAAGCTTAAATAAATTTTATTATTTTATACACAATAAAAAATAGTGTGCGAAAAAATTCTATTTCAAAAAACAAAAACCGTGGCAAAAGTTTATAATGTTGAAATCAGATTAATTAAAAGCATAGAAGCATATGCAAAACTTTTATATATTTATTATGTTTTTATTATCTATTGATTAAAATTAACTAAAATTTTTTTGGTTAAATGGACTGATTACTTTATCACGGCTAAAAGAAATCCACTTAATCAACTCTTGTACTTAAGTGTGTAGAATTTTCTGATTAGAGACAGAAAACAAAGAAACAAACAAACAAACAAAATTAATAGTTAATTAATTTTTTCTTTAAAATATAAAATAAAATAATTAATAATTTGAAATTTTAATGATAAATTTTATTTAACGATTTAAACATTTGTTAGAGAATCCCTTGTAGAAATAATAGCTTCTTTGTTTATGGACTAATAAAAACAATATGCGTTGGTTTCCATAAACAGATTCCAAGTGTTCCCATATTAATTTGAATATAAAATTCTAAACCAAAGGAGAGATAGGTTAGAAAAAAAATTTTAAGTGATTAAAGTTCATCTAAATTATTTGTGGTTGTATACAACACTCCAATGTAAAAAATTAAACATTAAATAAAAGATCAAACTAACAGTGAACTAAAAAGTAAAAAATAATTTTAATATTAAATAAATTCAACTGTTGATCTGGAAGTCAATAATCAAATTGGAAAATTTAAAAATTCAAAGCAATTTAAATTTTTGTTTTGTTTATACATATGAAAATGTTAATAAGTTAGATTGAGAGCTAAGTAAAAAAGAGAATCGCTCTAATCTTTAAACAGCCGTAATCTTTAAATACAAAAAAACCTCTGGAATAATTTTGTATCATATTTAATCCATTACGATCTGGTTTAGTAAATTTAGAATAAGATTATTAATGGTGTTTAGGTATATGAAATTAACAATAAAAACAATCAAAATATTATTATTATAAAAATAATTTTAAAACAATAGATGATTATCAATTTTATATTTATTCACTATTACTAAAATTATATTTAATAAATAATAATATAAAAATATTTATTATTGTTTAAATTTATTTTTCACATGACATTAATGTGATAAGTCGTTTGGCGTTAAGAAGGTGACAATAAAATAAATATTTTTTTATGCTTTTCAAAAATTATATTATTTTTGTATTTTTTCATTTGCCTTGAACAAAAAGATGAAATTAATGTTGAATTTCAGTCCTATTTTTGTTTTCTTGGGTAAAACAATGGTTTAAAAAAATATATAAATTTTTTTTTTACTTATACAGAATGGACCATCTTTGAAAATTAAATATTAGGTAAATGTGGGTCTTTGAGAATTGTCTCGGTTATTTTCTTTCACTTTTATTAGGACGAAGTTGCAGATGTAAATCAGTGCATAGTAAAACTGTGTAAAGCTGTGTATTATGGGTAGTATTGAAATTTAGAATTAATGAATTTTATACCGGGAAATATAATTGTTCCGAGGATATTCCAGCCGCATTTTTTTCCGTATGTTAATGATTAATCTAAAAATTTACTTAATTAGAATCAGTATAACATATTTTTCTCTTAGAAAATTCTAAATAGTGAGCTGTAATGGGAAGATGACAATTTAATTTGTCCGATAAGAAATAAAACGAGCAAACTTTAAAAAGGAATTTTTAGGTATTTTAACAAGAATTTATTTTCAAATTTGTACTTTAAGTAAGATCTGTTTTAATTTAATGGATATCAACTATTTATATATACACTCTGTAGTTAAAAACCATCAGAGTCATATTATTTATACATTATTTGTCACTCTTGGTAATAATAGAATGTTGCATTTATATAGGACTTAAGTGTTTTATTTAATTAAGTTATATTAGCTTTACTCAGTGAGAAAAGTATGTAATTTAAATAACATTAATATACGATTTAAGTTCTATTTTATGATTCTTGCACACTTTAAATGACTTTAAGTATTATGTCTTCAAATCATTTATTTTAAACGAAGTTTATTGACATACAAACTAAAGAAAAGTTGTTGGAAACACCGGTAAAGCGGACATCCAGAATTTTTAAGTATATATCAAACTGTAATTATGCATATGATGAAAATACGAAAAAGTTTTATCCTTTTTCTATTTCTATTATCAATTATTTGACCAAAATATCCTTGAGAGACAATAATATGAAGTTTCACCAAAATATCAAGTATAAGACTTAAAAATCGAAACAAAAAAAATATATTTATTTTAATTTAACAGAATACTTCTGAACTTGAAAATAAAATATTATTCACTTTGGTGTATTTCCCAAATATGATAATTTTAGCTGCTTGTTTTATACATAAATAAAACCGTGATTTGTTAAGACATCTACTTTTTAATTAGTTCTTACTCTATTATTGGGTTTAAATAAAATAAAATTTTCAATTTAACTAATAATTGAAATAAAATGGATATCTATTGTAGAAAATTTCAGCAAATAGACAAAAGTTATTTTTCCAAGGAATCGAGTTCTATCATTGTTAGCAGTAATAAAATAAAACAATTTACAAATGGAATTGTATAAAATAATATAATTGAAGGTTGTAAATGTTGAATAATACTGTAAGTATTGTGATCGAGTCCTCTGATAGTTTTTTTCTAAATAAATAATTACTATTACACAGTGTACAATAGATTATCTACTGTATATTTAGCTGAATCATAGATTATAACATCTACAATATAAATGCACATATAAAATTTTTTTGTTAATTAAATACATAAATTGCATAGTGAAACAATTTTTAAACTGATTTTATCCAAATCTAAAAATGATTACAATACATTATTATAGAAATAAAAATTTGGAGCAAGAATCATTCGAAATTTTAAGTTCTTATAAAGTTTTTCCTTTATTAAATCTTCAAAAGCAAATATTACGGAGTTGGGTAAAATTTCGATTGGATGCAATCCTTAAAAATTCTGAATACATTTTTTGTTTGTTAAATTAATAAGATTAAAAGCAAGGACAAATATAAGAATCGTTTTTTACCATTTAATTAACTACCTGTATAATACGAGAGTGGAAATAATATAGAATTCCCGAATACAATTCGTTTAGACAGCTTTGAACTATTTTTTTCTAAAAACAGAACTGGAAAATAAAAGCGTTGGGAAGCTATTAAGTTTCACAAATTGTATTATCTTTCAAATTTTAAATTGTATAATTTGATAATAGACGCCGGAACAGGTAAAACTTAATGGAAGCTTCTAAAAATCGAGATTTTTTTATAAGCTTTTGGCTTTGTTTATCGGTACATAATCTGGGTGTTGTCCAAAGGACTATGTTCATGAGTTTATAATTCATGAACAAAAAAAGTCAAATTTATAATTTTTTGCCAATAATTCCAAAATGTGTAAATGATTTTATAATTCTATACTTTTATTTCATTTTAAATTTTTGAAGAAAAGGTAATATTTTATTTGGTACACACATTAATATTATTACATACTTAAAACATAGATAACATTATATGTGAATAGTAGAAAAATAACAAAATAAATAAAAATTTTTACATTGAAATCAGTCAAATAGCATGATATTATTGTTATTTTTTTTTTTATATAAATGTTTAGATGGACAATAAAAATTTCTCACCGTGTGACATCGTACCAAGATAGATGCATGTAACTTCCGCTTTTGACTCTTTACATTAATATTTCGCCTTGGTTCGAAGTCACAGCAGAATGCGCACTGAGTATCCACTACTATGTAGATATAGAGAGGAGACGAACGTACATTACAATATTTATAGACTTTGTGTAAGATATATTATGATGTGCATACAGCAGCTAAGTATACTTTCGACCTTTATAATAATTAAATTTGCTGTTTTTTTTTTTTTTGTATGATATTTTCCAAGCGTATCAAATGCATCTAACTATTAAGTCATAGAAATTTTTTAATTTATTTAATTTTATGGAATTTTTCTCTAAAATCAGGTTAATGATGTACAGAGAGCTTGATTCAAGGTAAGAAATTGTTTTTAAAACATAAAAGTGCTTCTAAAATCTACTTTAGAAAAAGAATGAGAAACAAATTAACAAAAATATCAATTTTTGATGCATGCTCAATAACTTTACAAATTAGAGTCAAGAATAATGTAAAAAGAAAACGAGATGAAACGATATAAAACATGTAAAAATCGATTTAGTAAAAAATTGTTGTTTTCGTCTGGCCTCATCTCAAATACCTTAGCAGGACATATAGAAGAATTAGCTAAAATATTGATTTTTTTGTTTTTATTTACTTAAAAAACTATATTTTAAGAAATGTAGGAGGCCTCAATAAAACATGCCACGTAAGTTTTAATGTAAGAATATTGTTAATGCCTTTTGGAAAAATCTTTATATAATTTAATTTTCTTGTAAATTTATAGAGTAGCTAAAACGGTTTATTATTGTCAATACATTTATCAATATATGTTTTATAAAAAATTTTAAATTTCGTCTGTAAATTTCTTTTAAATTTCGTCTATAAAGCTTCACTGATTATGTAAATTTGACCTATAAATTATGCAAATTACGTTAATTATCAAAATTGAATTTAATGACCAATTCAAAAATAAAAAATAACAAAATTAAATAAATCATATAACTTCAACATTTGAAACAATTTAAAAGGTTTAAAAAAAAAATGTTAATATATGTATTTAAACATTACATAATTAGAAATGTCGTCTACTAATTATTATTTAAATATCAGTAATTATATGGTAATTACCTATTTACTTCTAGCTACCAGACTTTATATTTTTTTCAAAATATAAACATAAAAAATTTCCAATGAGTTTCTTATTTTGAAGGTTAATTTTTAAGTTGAATAGAGATATGTAATTTACGTTTGGGGGGAATTCTTTAAAAAAAATATTCCATTTGTCATAACCATTATTTTTTACAGTTTGGAACTTAAAAATTTTGTTTTTTTTCAGAATCAAAATCCTCCTTTCATTGTTAGTAAAATATAAAAATTTGTGTGTTTATTTCACCTGAAGTTTACAACAATGTGATTAAATAGGGTTTAAAAATAATGTTTACATTTAAATGATATTGACAATCGGCAACAAAAATTCACTTAAGCACATATGTAAACATACATTAAACAAAATGAATAAAATTCATTTAATTTCCGCAGATTTAAACGTTTCACGGGATACAATGTGCCATATTAGTGCTATGAAATGGTATCAACTTTTCACATTGATATTCTTCATATTCATTCTAATAATGATTGTAGTATTTTTTTTCGCTGTTATTTATATAAATTTAAAAAGGGTAATCAGTCTTTGGAAACCTTCAACAGAAGTGTAAAACGTGTGATTATTAAATTAATATTTCCATTATTTTAGAAAATATTTGAATTTCAAATTTATTGATTTTGGTTTCGATGGAGATGATGTTGAATGAAGACTTACAGATATCTTACAATGCTATACGTGCACGGACTTGCATTTTATAAAATTTGTTTCCTGTCGATATTCAATATAATTATTCATAACAAAAATTGACATAAATAACATTTTTGTATTCAACGAAATAAATAAAATAAGCGAAGTGAATATTGATAATTGCCCCAAACATTACGATGAAAATAATAAATTACCTATACTATCCAAGAACAAAACAATATCAAATCAAATAAACTTTCACCGCTATGAGAATATAAAAAATATATTTCCCAAATAGAAATTTCAATTTAAAATAAATTTTATTTTTAATATACCTGTAATAAAAAAAAAATAAAAAACGGTTTTTTTAAATAAGTTTTTTTAAATAAATTTGAAGTATCTTTTTTTGACGAATTAAACATTAAATAGTAGCCGACTGCCAGAAAGAGCCTAACAACTACTACATCATACAAAGTTATTGGACGTTCTACAACGAGTATAATATAATAACAAAATGTTTCTTTTATTTTTCTATAGACAACCCGTTGAAAATAGATTTTTCTTTTTACAAGTTTACGAGTTTATATAAATGTATGACAGATATGTGTACAATTTTTTATGGATTCATGTGAGGTACCTTACGCTTACCCCCGCAGCCATTGGCAGCTCAAAAGCTACCGTCGCACCCCCTAAATAGGGTGGCAAAATTGGGATATAAACAAACTATGCACATTTAGGAGATACAGTCCTGAATTACCGATTATTTTTTTGGCACGCCGAGGAAAACACAAGTGTGTCCCTCTGACCGTCGATCGTCAGGCCTTCAACTACCTACACAAGTCAGTTCTTAATCTACTTGCAGCACACACAGGCAAGTGGAGCATGCTGTGTGCGGGGCTGAGACGCAAGTAACCTATGGTACCCATTTATACGCTGAGCCGACGTGGCTCCTTGTGAAACTTTGTTATGCTATCGCTGGCTAGTCAGTAATCTAGACCTAATTGACGCTTCCTAAACGCAACCAAAAGTTGTCCTTTCTTGACACTTTAATCTCCTTACCTGTTAATATCATTTTATTATCCTTTTTATTAATATACATTTCGTTCGTGTATGCTATAAAGTAAGATTCTCGAAAGCGCCAACCGGACCAAAAATGCATTCGGGAAAAATTTGAAAATTTAAGAGGTGTCGACTTTTAGGTATATAGTGATATTCATACACATCAAGAATTGTTCATGTGTTCATATTTGATCTATAGAACTTTACACATCTGCCTTTCGGGCCATTGTAAAACCTGTACTTTATGTGGATATAGGTTCATAGAGGTTCATAGAACATTCAAGATCTTTTTATATAACTATATTATTTTCCATTTCAGTAGTAAGTTTCAAAATGATATGTCGACAGTTATGATGATAAAATAATAATTACTTTTTTATTGCCTTAGAGAGTTAAGAGAACATCATTGCTTAAAAAAAAAAAAAAAACATTATATATGAGATCTGTTTATGGTTTTTAGTTTTTTCGATTTCGATGTTCAGAAATTAGAAGTAAATTTATTTTATATCATAAGTTAAAAAAGTTACATTGTTATCTTAAAAACCTTAAAGGCACATTATTCAACACTGTTGAAATAATATTTTACAGAAAGGCAGAGTCGAATTGTCGGAATAGCCATGTAGCAGAAGGCAAAAAACGCTAAGAGACGTGAGACTGTGTCTCCAAAATCAACAAAATTTATAATTCACACACCTAATAATTATTTACAAAGTGAGCGCTGGCCATATGGTAGGTACCGTAATAATTGTATACGTACATGCTATATTGCAACTTGGAATGAAATTTTAGACCTCTTTCAAGTGATTAGGTCTAAAATTGATAGTAGTTTACTTTATACGGGATTTATTTCCTGTAGAAAATAAAGGTATAATCTTGAATCAACTTTGAGCAAAAAGCAAGCAAAATACAGTATGGTCATTTAGGCGAGAGTTATTTCTAAATTTGTCCACATTGAAAGTATGCAATCTTAATAGATTATTCAAGACCCAGTTTACATTTGCTACAGGCCCCGGGTTCTCTTAATCCAGCACTGTAGATAAGTACGTCGTATGTTAATTAAAAAACAATATATCCTTAGGAATCTGAATTTTTATTTTGTCAGTGATGATTAATTCGCTTGTTATAATAAATACAAAGACCACCCATTTTTATAAACGTCTTACCTTAATGTAATATGCAAAATAATAATTATTTTTGAGGTATAGCTTTGCATACAGAATTATTAGATAAAACCTAATTGTATTTATTGCTTAAAAACCCAGTACATTTTCTTTTATAAAGTAAAGAACACAATTTCGCGTCAGAACAAAATATTAAAAATTTTTAAAATATACTTTTTTTAATCCATTACGTAGCTTTTTTTATTAAATGCTCTGTTAAATTTTATTCCGGATAAAATAAATGGTTTGTTCATAAATAATCAAATTTTATGTTCGAAATTTTCCCAATTTTTTTGTTCAGTTTTTTTGTTGAATTTAATTATTTTATTGTATCATTCTTTTTTATTTTGGAATTTTCATTTAAAAAATTTTAATAATTCGACAATTGAGTGAGGGAATTTTTATTTTTATAATTTACATTGTGGGTAATTAAAAACATTTTTTTTTTTTTTTAATGTGATTTTGGTTTGAAGGTTTCAAAATATTCTTTCATATTTCAAAAACAGATACATATAATAATAATATATGTTCAAAATGAAAAGTATAACCGGAAATCTAACAATAATTCTAATAATAAAAATTTAAAAAATATATATTTTTATGATTTTTATATTAGTTTTTGTTTTAATAAATCATTGAAGGACATCTTGGTAATCAAAAAAAAAAATTTATTCTATTAAGATGCTATAAAAATTATTACATTCACCACATGCAATATGTTCATACAATTTTCAATCATGAAGTTCCGTATATTAAGAGGACCTACTGAAAGGGTCCTACCTTGTTTTATTAAGGGCAAATTTCTGAATTCACTCAACCGTCATTTACCTTTGAGGCTAGTGTAATAAAAATTAATATATTTTACAATTTACAAAAAATAGTTAGGATCGTGTGTATATTTCGCACATTTACGATTGAATCCACAATATGGCGGTCTGTTTCTTTCCATCTATTTTCTACTTAAAAATGTGCTCTCCGATAACGTTTCGAGATATAAGAATTAAAAAAATAGAGAGTATTTTAGATTTTAAGCATTGTAATTATAGACATGTGGAAAGCTAATTCCATATATGAAAAAGTATTAAAAAATTTGCAAATAAATTCAGAATTTAACAAAAAAAAAAAATATAGCCATAATAACTATCAAAAATGATGTTCTGTTTTGTATAAATATGAATTAATAAATAATTTAATATTATTAATTATAATAAACAGTAATATAGTGAATTTTTAAATAGACTAATAAAAAATTACATTCAACTAATTAAATCTTTTAATTAATAAAAGTGCAGGTGTTTGGTTTTTGTTTTTTTATGTATAGCAGCCATTGAATAATATATTTTGCAGTTGATTCATAAAAATTATTTGCAATTTGATATATACAAAATAGACCATATAAACATTTTATGTAAGTTTCAGAGTGTTTCAGAAATCTTCTATATTTGGGAAATAGCTCAACAGTAGGTATTGCGATTTGTTTAGCTGAATTTGTTATTTTAATAACATTTTAATAACATTATTAATTGCATTGTTATTTTAAAATTGATTAATTTTATTAATTGATTAATTAATATAAAACATTGATATAACATATGAATTGATAAACATGCAGAAAATTGAATTACCTTTTCCTTGGGCTTTGATGTAATAAAAACAAAAAGAAATTCAAAAAAAAAAAAAAAACAACTAACCAAAATACAGTAGCCTTCTCTGAACCTAGCCTTGTTAGAAAGCCATATACTACATTTTAAGACAAGGTAATTAATAAAAACTGTGTATTAGTTTCCATCAGTGTTGAGTTTTTCCAGATAAAAATTTTTCGGTAATTTTTTTTTTATCAATACCACTTTGATGCTGCTCTAATGCTAATTAATATGCTTTAATCCTGAAATATTTTTTATGTGAAAATTTTTAATGTATCTACAAAGTCCTATTAACTTGTTAATAATTGACGTCGTTTTGATAATTTAATGAAAAGTTAATTTTTCTACTTTACACTTAGAAATAACAATAATGTTCTAATTTTATGTATTCGTAGTTGTTAAGGCGGTAAGACATTAGTTATATGTACAAATAATCGGTGTTTTAATTAATGATGAAAAAGTATTAGAGCGATTAAGCTGACTACGACCCAAAAAACAATAAATAATATTCAAGTGAGAAATCAATTTGAATACATACATATAACATCACTAATTAAATTCAAATTTAACAACTAACAGAAAACAACTTTTTATACGCATTGTGAACTAGAATACATTTTTTGGTATAATTTCTAGGGATCCGTATTCAAAAAAATAAACATAAATAATGGTTTATGTATTTTTTTATATAAATATGACGATTCAAATGCATTTAATGGGTTGGTTTATTGAAAATGTATTATAGGGCTTTCATTGAATAGATTTCAAGGTACCAAGTTTTATCATAAAAATTTTTTTTAAGTAAATATTTTAAAACAATTTAACACAGTGAATAAAAATTATTTATCAAAAATTTATAGTCACATAATATTTTATTTTAAAGTATCCAAAAAGTATTTGAAAATTTATCGATAAAATACCACTAAAAACAACAACACCATTTTCTTGTCTACAATTTTTAACAGTTAGTTCACGATAAAAATTCATTTGGGTTCCTAATTATGCTGGATGGGTGATCGAAAAACTCTATATAAACTTGTTTCTACATTTTAATTGTTGATTTCATATTTTCAAAAAATTTCTTGCTTGTCACAAAGCTTTCAAGAAAATTGATAACCCATCAAAATTTACGAAAATGAAAGCAGAGTGAATGAATCATTTAAATATCTCAACGCAAAAAGTTTGAAGGAAGGCACGGATATCTAAAATTTGAAAGCTTCAAGTTCAAGATGGCCATAAAAAAATAATAAGAAAATCAAGAGGTGGGTTTAATAATCGTGGAAAAAACCAAATTAACGTAGTCTAACAATCTTTATAGGCTCCTTTCACGAAGTAAAGCATTTGCTCTCGTAGATTACTGAAATATTTGTAGCCACTGAGTTCACAAATTCCCAGTTCTACATTATAAAAGCCCATATTATTAATTTGCGTCAAAAATAAATGTAAAGGTTGGGTAGGTTAAATCAAGATTACAAATAATAATTTTATATAATCAACAAATCTTCTCTTATTATTATTAAAAATACCGAAGAGGTTAGCGAAGTCAAATTTATAAAGGGAAAATTGAAATCTACTACCACCGGAACAGCCGTATCTAGACATATTCATATCCACTTAATCGTTATTCACATGGTATATTTCCTAATTAATTTGTAAATATTTACTATTATTGATGTTATTTCAGACAGAATAACACAATAGTTTACAAAATTTAATAACAGGTTGTGTTATTTTATTTTACTGATTTAAAAAAGAAAGAAAGAAGAAATTAATTAGTTATTTATTTATTAATTATTATAATTTTTAATTTGTATATTTAAATAAATATTGTATTTATGAAAAATTTATATTAGATCTGACTGTTTATATATTAATTTCTTTTACTGGATGTATAATTGATCATTAGGTAGTGGCTGGCAATAATTATTGGCCTCCAATATCAGTCAAGGTAATAACAATATAAATAATTTATTGCTTATTCTGATCTGTTTAATAAATCATCTTTTATAAATAGAGAAATGGGAAAAATATACAAACAGAATATATAGAAAGAAAGCTGCAAATAACAAATTTAAAATGAATTCATCAAACTATTTGAAAAATTTCCAACTTACAAAATTTTTTTTGTCCATATAGCCAATCAAAAATCGTTATTAATATTCTGATTCATTTCAATATGAAAACAAATTACATGTAACGACATAACAAAGTTGTCTTCAAAGTATTGTTCTGATTTTCTACGTAGAACATTTGAAATATTGCAAAATGTTTCTTTATTGACTTAAAAACGCTTATCAAAAATTTTAAACCCGGCTGTTAATTAATAATCGTAGTTTGCTTTAAGTATCCCATTTAAAATGTATAACATTTGCTGTTTTTAATAAACCGGTTTGACTTTTATGATTATTATAAATGTTAAAATATTACCTTATTTAGTTAAACTAATGGCATATTTATAGGATTAATTTTTCACACTTATTACATGTGTAGTTAAATAAGAATTTTTAAGAGGGGACAAAAAGCGGTTTACATTCTAAGACTATATCTGATTGAAAATATTATTTTTTTTAAATAACATTTTCTACATTTTTTATTAAGCTAACCAAAGATCGGCTGGAAATTAGCTTAGACATAAATTTTTGCGGGGTAAAAGTTAATTTAAAAGAAATTATATAAATTAGACTCAAATTTAGTGAAATTTTTTTCTGATGTATATATGATTCCAAAACTAAGAAAATCAGGATCGTATTTTATTTTATTGATCAATATTATTAAAATTGGAATTTTATAGTAGGCTGTTAAAAATTATATTCTTAATAAATTATTTTCTAAAGAATATCTCTTCAAATGGATTAAAATCACTTTTGCAGTGGAAGATGTTAAAAAAATTAACACAAAATAGGTTAGCAATTTAAGATCTACTTCCAAGATTTCAGAATCTGTATGCATTATAATTTTGTATAACACGGTATAATCTAATCATAAAATCAATTAATTATAAATTAAATAATATATTCATAATTTTTTTTTTTTTTTTAGTATTATTAAAACATAAATCATAATATTTAAAACCTAAATAAAAAAAATATGTAATAAAATATGTTTAAAATCATAAAAAATAAAAATAAAATAAAAGTTTTAGAAATATTAAAAATAAAATATGATAATCAAAAATTAAAATTTTTTTATTAATGTAAAGGTTAAATGATTTTTAAATAATATTCAACAACTACCTAATAAAACATTTTTTTTTTTTTAAATCGCATAAATCGCGAATTATAATAATAATAATATATCATTGCATGTTCAATTTTAATTATAAACAGATTGTAAAATGATTATTTCATTTTGTCTGAAATTATTATTTCGTAATAGATTTGTTGTTAACAAAATAGTATAAAAAAAATTTATTTTATGTAATCTATCAAAAACATTTTAGCCAATTAAATTGCAAATATTATTGATGACATCTTATATATATAAGACCGCATATTTTCTGGAGATACTTTGGAAAGATAATTTGATGACTATAGTTAGTACACCGAAAAACGAGTATGAGATCGGGTCAAGAATGTTAATGCTAAGTATACAATTGCCTTAGATTTTAAATACTAATTATTCAAAAAATATTGTAGAAATTAAAATTAATTTTTTACTTTTTTATGTGCATTTTTTTTAATCGATGTGAAATCCATGTTTAAACTATACATTTTGCATTTTATTTTTATGTATTTATCTATTTATATTTTGGGTCGATATCATTTTTGAACGCGTAGTTCGATTTTGATGAAATTTGAAAGCGAATTTTATATATTAGAAATTCAACGTATATTTTGCTGACAAATTTCTTCTTTCGAGCAAAATCTCCAAAAACGTCTACTTTTTCTATATATGCTTTAGTTTATATGAAATGAAATGACATTATTAGTAAAAATAGGAAAAATTCGTATTTTATTACGATCCCATCTCCATTTTTGTCTATTCTAACAGAGAAACAGCGGTTTTGTTTTGCAATCTTTGTGAAACGAAATTACATGATCAAAGAAAATAGAAAAATTTTAATTTTTTCATCTTCGTTTTAGAGTTAACCAAAATCATCGATTTTTGTTTCTATCTGAAATTGTTGAATGATGATAAGTGCAAATATCAGACAATTGCATACAGAAGAAGAAAAATTCGTTTGTGTTCGCTATAATAATTTTCTAGCTAGAAAAATACGATTTTTTGTCTACAGATAAAACCATTTGGCTCTGTTTTTTAGCAAATTTTTTAAAACTGTATTTTATCATTGCTATTATAAAAATTTTTTTAATTTTAACCACCTGTCAGTTCAATCGTCTATTTTGTAAACTTTATAAACGTATATCTAGGTAGTGTGCTTAGTGTGGTCTGGGTTCACATATACTTACTTTATTATTCATCATTTTTATTGTTTAGGTTTTAAGTATGCATACTGACATATCCTGATATGTAAAGTAATTAAAGAAATTTTATTTTATTTTTTACAAATTTTGTGCTGGTACTCATTAAAAATAATGGTAATCATGATTGGCTACACATTCATGTATATATATATATATATATATATATATATATATATATATATATATATATATATATATATATATATATATATATATATATATATATATTTTTTTTTTTTTTTTTTTTAATGAATTAAAATTATAATATTTTATATGCAAATTTTAAAAAGTACACAATTTAAAGAATAACATTTTTTTATATAGGTATTGAAAAAATACCTTAATTGTTTAAAACCAGCATGGCTGCAATAATTTTTGTTGGAAAAAACCATTTGATACAAGTATGCACATATCATATATTTAAAAGAGTATCAGCCCGGTAACTAGCATAGATGGACTTGAATTCGTTGGACCTTGGTTCGAATACAACTGCATCCATTTAAATTATATTTTTATATTTATATTTATTTAAAAATTTATTACAATAGCAGATTATTTCTTATCATTTACTAATTTTTAATGAAGCAAACATCTAACATAGCAATATAATAAAAATGAGACATTTGAAGCAATAAATTATATACGATGTATTGACTATAAAGCGTAAAAATTACAAATTTTACTTAAACTGTAAATTTAAATAAAAAATCATCTTTAATCAAAAGTCCCAAGTGGGGAAGGGAACTTTCCTATGGAAAGAAGAAACTTGCTTATATTCTAATTTTAATGGCTTACATAGACTATGCCCAGAAAAGTTTATTAAAATTATTTATAACCTAAAAAATTAATGAATAATTATTTAACGACATGAACATTTTCAATGATAAAAACCGGTAAATATTTATTCTACATACAAGAAAATAGGCGTATACCGTTGATTTATTTAACGATTTGAAACTGGTAATTAATAAAAAATGTTTAACATGTGTTTGATTTCAATATTTACATAATTAAACTGTTTTATCATTGTCGAGATTTAATATCACAGTTTTTTCAACAAATTTTTAGAAGAGCATATTTTGTATATCATATGTAGAAGACCACACGGATCAGGTGTTACGCATTACTTCTCTACCGATAGGTAAAGGTAATACTTTTTATATGCTTACATTATGTAGATCCTTTATTTGAAACGCGTGTAGTGTGTGTTTGTCTGTCCGTTACCCACATGTGATGATTCTTCCTTTTTTTTTTTATTATATTTTCTATAACTGACATATATTTATGTAATACTTATTCAAACATTATAATAATATACGCTAACATTTATAATAAATATTATTTTTGAATGATGATAACACAAGGGAAGCGCATTTATATAAACTTTTGTTAGTTCTTTTGTGTATTATTTATTACATTCATCACTTATTTATAGTTTTATTTTTACAAATCATCCCACAACATTCAATAATATATACTCTGTTTATCGGAAGTATCTAAGTTTACAACATTTTAAGGGTACGTGGAAAAGTACAATGATTCTCACATATTCGGTATTAGCCCTATTTTTCTAATTAGCTGATCGTTAGCTTATTATTGTGAATATTTTTATCATAACAACACCTTATGATTGTCTTGTATTATTTGTTTACAGGATGAAAAGTGATAACTGATTAACTACTTCCTCAATAATGAATTTTTTTTATTACTTACAGATAACTTTATTTGAAATTTAAGCTTTTGTTGATCTTTGTGATATTTTACCATCTTTTAGTACAGATACCATTTTATTCTTATCAAATTGAAGATTATTTTTTAATAAATCATTATATTTGACAAAAATATAATTGTAACTTATAATTTTCTCACTGATGGCATTAAATTACTTTTCACACATGTCACTTGTTTCTAATGAAACTTAAGCTCAATTTCACTGTTTTTTAATGCTTTAGGTGGTACTGTACAAGAATGAAATACTGATTCATCATTGAAATATAGCTTGCTAAATTATTTTCTAGTCAAGTATAAGGTATTTTTTATAATTACAGATATAGTTATAATAAAAAGTAACATATTATCCCCTTAAAGCTTAATAATAATTATTTTTATTAGATGAACTTACTAATAAAATTAAAAGGTTTCTGATTACATTATTTAAACTTACTATTGGTAGTGCAACTGATTTTATTCGTAAGAGAGAATATTATGCATTTGTGGTGAACCTTGGGGCCCCTTTATTGTCTTGAAAGATATAGTCACCTTAATATGACAGTAATTAAGTAAATGATTGACTGTATAGTGAAAAGCAAACATTAGTAAAATATGGAAAAATTATGAATTTTATCAAACAGACCTCTATTTTTCTTTTTAAAATTATTTTCTCCAATTTCCTGGATCAATAATTTTTTGTATTTAAAAAATATGCATTTCTACTACAAAGTAATCACCATCAGTATGAATTTGCTAAATATAATTAATAAAATTAATAAATAATTAAGAGAATTAATAAATAATTCTCCAAAGAGATGTTATTCGTTGTTAATTTTGTGATGGTCTTCATTTGGTGCAGATACTTTATAAAATACAAAAAACTTCTGATCAAGAAAATTGGGGCAAAAAATCAAAATTTATGGAATAATTTATTTTTACAATAATAAAACTTTACATAATAATTTTTCTCCCTATACAGGTACATAAAAATGTATCATCTTATACCAACATTTTGACTAGCAAGCGAACTATAGATGTATATAAATATAAACAGACATTGGTTATAGGCATATCCGGTCATATATTTTTTGAATTTTCGTTCCATCCGACTGAAAACTGGGCGACTGCTGTCACTATATTATAACAAAACTATTGTTGTTTGGCATTTTGAATATCCATTAGGTAAGTACCTATATTTATAACATTGACTGCAACGATACAAAATAAACATATTCACTAATAATTTACATTGTATAAAAATACTTTAACTTCGAAAAATTAAACGAACACTCACAATTAAACGAAAATTGATTCTTATTGACTTGTTAACAGACAAGGATTTTTAGACGCTAACGATCATACATGTTAATTCACGATTGGAATCGTGGGGATGGGGACTTTAGAACCAACCTGGCTTTATCAATTGTAGTTTGTTTTGATCTAAAAACACAGAATTATTCAATATAAATTGAAGACGTCCAAATTTTATATCTTATACCAAGGCTAATTTATTTCTCAGCTAAAATAATACACACACACATTTAGCTTACATATTATTAACTACTAACGGTGGTAACATTTTTTTTAAAAATACATTTTATGACTCCAAAAAAATAATAATAAAATAAAATTTACAATATAAAAAAAAAAAAATTAAAATTTTTTATATTTTATTACATGTTATAAAATATGACGGAATGAAGGTATTAAGAAGTGAATAATATTCATGTAGTTTAATTAACTTGGTCTTATTTGACTTTTACTTTCAAATATTTTATAATTTATTCTGGTGTGTAAATAGTTTATACAAGTATGTAATATTTTTAACATGAAACCAATAAACGTATTTACATTTCGTAATTTCTATCTAGTAATCATGAAATTTTCATAATATCAATGCGCTTGAAGAGGTTACAAATATTGCAAAAAAAAAGAATAAAAACTTCTGATACAAAATTGCACAAAAGGATTTTTATTTATAAAAGCATTATAGTTGAAATTCCAAAAATTTCGTAAATGCGAAAATAATAAATGAAATAATTAAATCCTTCTATTAATAATGGATTCCTAAACATTACCAATATTTGTAAAATTAAAGATTTGTATGTTTTGAAATCAATTTTTATTTAGAAAAACATAAAATAATTTCGTAAAATCTAGAAAAGATGAAGCATCTATAAAAATTGAAATACCAAAAACTTTGTTTGATTCATCTTTTTATTAACTGTTTGCAGTCGTCACAATTAAAGCTCAAAGGAGGCTTATTAGCTTACACATAATCTTTATAGCCCATGTTGTTGTATTACAACAAATTATTTATAACTTTCAGAATTACGTATTTTGTCTATGTTGGTATTTTGGCAATTACAAATAGCTCAAATAGGTTTATTATAATTTATGTCTATAATTAAATTCCCATATGTAGATTTTAATGTACGAATGTGGAAGTAAAAGTCTCTTGTTTTTCTTTATCCATATAGCTACGTCAATCACGAGTATGGAAACACAATCTACGCGTTGAATAATTTCGATAATTTCAATAAAGATAATTTGACTAGTACTTACAAATAAAGGAAATTTTCAAATTAATTATACGGATATGC
The DNA here is from genome assembly GCA_020423425.1 of Chrysopa pallens. NCBI lineage: Eukaryota > Metazoa > Arthropoda > Insecta > Neuroptera > Chrysopidae > Chrysopa > Chrysopa pallens. The sequence goes on along the minus strand of CM035595.1, from coordinate 35,651,773 downwards.
CCATACCTGTAACAGAAAAGAAAAAATTAATAAAATCAAATATTATTATTTAAATATAAATTTAATACCAAAATGCTTGAATATTTTAAATTAAAATAAAAATTACAAATATAAAAATTAAAAAATATACATAGAATTTTCACCTAAAGTCACATAAAACCATGACATATGACGATTTTTTAAGTAAATAAACATTAAAATAAATAAAATATATAATCTATAATAAACCCACCCTCTTCACTAAAAAAAAGTCAGTAGCCGCCCTTGATATTAGTTTATTATATATTTGAATCAATCGAAAATATTAATAAAATAATAATAATTACATGATTTATGATACTTATAATATTTGTTGTGTATTTTGTATATTTATAAATTATATATATTTATTGAAATAAAATAAATAAATTATAATTTACACTAACACTGCTGTATAAATAAATTTAATTTTGTTGAATATTCTATGTGAGCCATCCTATGTACAGATACAGATCGTATACTACATACAGATAGATAAAATTGATTATCTCGAATTTATATTTTTGAAATAAGGATGTACAAAATCTTTATGTAAGTGTTCATTAAATTACCATTCATTTCCATCTTTGTATGAAAATGATTTTATAGAAAAAGATTATAACCTTATAAAAAGGACTTTTTTTTTTAATTTTCCCACGAACCTCAGTCTCGTGTATGTGTTGATGTTAGCGTTACAAACTTTAGATTAAAATTAATATACTCTGACATATTATGTATGTTGGGTATTAAAAGTGAGCATTTGATAACAAAACTCAATTATGATGTCACCGAGTATACTGAATATCAGTAATTTATACATTTTTACAATAAAATAAATCCCAAACGAACCTTTAAAGACTTAACCTTTCAACAGGTTTTTTATATTTCGTAATAAAAATAACCATTCTCATTTACATTGACTCCTATATTTCAATAGATTGGTAATATGTTGTTTTTATTGCCTGTTGCAAGTTCAGTAATATATATTCATGCGTTTGTTAGTATTTTAATATTGTACATAGTGTTATCAATAATACCTACTACTGCCACCATGTGTAATGTTTAAGTAGTAATTGTTTTAAATTATATGTATTTTCTAATTTAAAATGAATGAATTCACTAATTTATTAATAAATAAAAAAGTATACAGAGATGTTAAGCATATCAGCGGAGCTTTAAATCAACTATCATACTCTTACAAGTATTTAGTTGGTAAAACACAAAACTTTTTTAGATATAATAAATAACATTGAATATTCTGGATTATTTTATTAAGGGACGTCAGCAAGACTTTTATCTAAGAATTAGTTTAAGCTAAACCGATTTTGGAAGTCTTTTAAACATAACAATGAAATAAATAATGTTTACCGTCTCAAGTAAGAAATTCAATCATTGATATCTCAGCTTATTTTCAAATTACAGAAATAAACAAAACAGTGAAATTATAGTCCCATATACTTGCCCAAACCATTATATAACCAAAACATTTTATGTTTTTAATTCAATGCAGAAATTTAGTAATTTAATATTAATTTAATTCAGTGCAATCGGTAATCAAAAATCGTCGTTATTGGAATTTTTGCAAATTAACATACTGTATTATTTTAAAATGTATTCACTGTGTCTCATTTCAATTTTTTTACTACTATTTACTATATTTAATCACATTATTTATTTATTTATAATTATATATATATAATTAATATTATTATCATTATTATTAGTATATTTAAAATTAAATAAATATATACAATAGAATTTTAAATATATGAATTTTTAATTGACACCTATTAAAAACAAAATAATAAAAAGGAAAGATTTGGAATGCAATTTAAAATTATCATTTTACAATTTCATTTTGTAAATTTTTGTTTTCAATTAAATTGAATTTTATGATATATTCTTAAATAAAAAATAAAAATAGGGGTATTATAGAGGTAAGTTTTTTGAGATGACGCACGATTTCGGATAGAAAAAAAGAATATCTGAAGATAAAATATAATTTTTCTTTACGCTTCGACTTTCAGTTTTTATAAAATTAAGGAATTGGAAAATTAAAGTTTCCATCGAGGTAATGAAAGTTTAAAAACTAAACTATTTCACAACTAGTTTTTCTAATGCTTTTCAAAATTTTTTAAATCTTTGTAATATTTGTGTGTCGAATTTTTGATACGATTATTCACGGAAAACAATGTAACCAATTTGTGATTAATCCAAATCCATAAGAGATAAAAGTTTAAATACAGAAAATATTTTTTCTTTGAAACTAGCTCCCGTTAGCTATATTTTTTTATAAACTGTTTAGATATGCCCCAATTCCAGCCGAAATACGGATAATTAACTCATGAATAATACGTATGATATTGCAATATTAGTTATAGTACACTTTATTTTATATGTAACCTTCTTACATGAAAGTTTTTGACTCAACTTTGTATAGTTTATTACACCTTATGAACGTTCTGAATATCCGATCGATATAAATATTATATGAAAAAATAAAAACATAAAAATGTTATTCATGAATTCAATATAAAATATATGTTGATTTAATGCCCATTAATATAAAAATAATAAAAAAACAAGACTTTATAACATATCTAGACTATAAAAACAAATATTTCATGTATATACGCATTCATTTAGAGACAACTGAAGTGGAAAAAATTTGACAGTTTCATTTTTTTTTTCTTCCTTTTTTTTTAACAAACCGGAAGAACCTGTCAATCAAAAATTTAATTATTTAAATATTTTGGTTTTTTTTTTCCATATTTTTTCTATTTAATTAAGATGTTTATAATAATTATATTAAATTGTATTATATTTCACTAAAAGTTAATTAGCAATTTTTTTATTTACTTTAGTTTTAATATTAATAACCAAAAAAAAAAATTTGCATGTACTTATTATTATTAAATTGCATGTGTGTTTTAAGAAGTGAATGTAATCGTATTTCCTAGATGTGCATATGATAAATATGCAGGTATAGCGATTTAAACTACTGAATTGAAAAATTAACCATTTTAGTTTATTTTAAATTGAATATATTGGGGTTAATTTTTCAAGTATTATTTTAATGTTTTGAAAATACGATTCATAAATTTTTCGGTTTTGATCAGTATTTTCTTCTAACAAATAGTAGGAATTTTAAAGTGTATCGTCCTAACAATATCAATCATTGTCGCATACGAAATGCCTCAAATGGAGAAAAAAAGTCAGCTTGTTTACAAAAAATTATTTATAATCATAGCTGAACCTCATGATTGTACCTAAGTTTTCGGAGAATGAAATCAATTTTCAAAAGTATTTCAATCTAAAAAGACATGTCTTTTTGGGCATTGTTCATCATATTTCCTTTAATTTAAGCTCTTTACAGTTAAATATATATAAAATCTCAAAATTGACTAAAAAACAAAGCAATCCATTAATATTTTTTCAACAATCCAGAAAAATACTGAAAAAATTGATAAAGGACATTATTGGTTTTTTAAAGTTTATTTTTAAAAACTTTGTTAAAGCGTAGCGGATTTTGTAGAGACAGTACAATGCCATTCACCTGATGCCATATTGAGGATACGAGAGATAATCAAGATAAATGCTCGGATAATGTGAGCGATGGTTTTTACTCTTAAATTTAAAATGTATTTAAAAACAAAAAACAAAAACACACTTTAATAGAATAGTTATCTAAAAAGTAATAAATAATTTGTAAAAATTTTTTTTACAGCGATAGAAACTTCGGTATTTCATTATAATTTTTAATTATAATATTTTAGGTTTGATAACTAAGATTTTTTTAAGTTTCACTTGTTCCGCAGTTCAGTCTATCTGTAATCCAATTTTGCAAGTTTCATTTGGCAGACTTCCTGGATTCCGATTGAAATATAAATCAAATGATAATACAATATTATATAAAAACTATATAAAGTGATGGCGTTGCAAACTTGATTATCTTTTAGTTCCTTGCGCTTCCACCATATTTTGATAAACATGCTTTTTATTTTAGCTCTTATATCTTTTAGCGCTATAAAACTTGCCATATTTAAAGAATTAGTAATAGTTATGTTTATAAATAGGATACTTGTTTTCATTATGCTATTATTGAAATTATTGATCTTCCAACCAAAAGAAAGAGACCAAAACCACAATTACACATCCTACATAAGAGGTCGTTTTTATAAATTTTAATGTATCATAAACCAATAGCATTCAACAAGTGTTTAAATGTCGGTAAATATGTGTTAAAATTTAATTAACATAACAATAATTAACTTAACCAACAAATTAAGATAATAAATTAAACATAAAACCCATACATATATAATTTAATAACAATAATTTATTAAAAACACATATATTGATGATAATTGATTTATATTTAAAAATTAAAAAAAAAAAATAAAAATAAATAATAATAAAAAAACAACACAGATATAATTATGTATTAATAACAATAATATTAATAAGATTATATTAATTTATAACTAGGTAAAGTTAGGTTAAGTAACACTCTCACTACTTATATGAATATTACTATAAGGTACTATATGTGTATCTGTGTAAAAGATTAAGTATAGAAGACAAATTATAAGGTAATAAAAACAACCATATATTTAAGTTAATTTTATATGACTTATTATTTAGCTACTGTTAAATTGTATAGGTAAAGAACCAAACTGTATGTATATGATATTTTGCGGAGCTATGTAATTTTACATATATAAATATAATATTATATTAGTTTACGTACATAAAATATACAGGGTGGCTTACAGTCTATATCACATTGATGCAGAAATGACAGAAATAGATGTGCTACCAACTAAATCATAGTTTATTTGTAGTACACATTTAAAAATAGGAAAGATGCACAAATTTTTATATCACTTAAATTCATTAAATCACCTTTACATTTACGAGCATGAATTTGGAGTTAATTAAACAAAGAAGGAGATGACGTCATACATGTTCATCTCCATAGTGATCACTATCCATGGTACTTATATACACTTTCCTTCAAAATTTAAATAATGTTAGTATGCACAAATAAGTTGATTGTGAATACAAATGTTATATAAATGACATTAAAATTCAACAATTTTGTTATACGATTTTTCTATATTAAATGACCGCTAATCGTAGAATCACCCATTAAACTTGTTTTTGCAAGAATGAAATGAAGAATACAGTGTTTAAGAGCTTAAAATTTATTCGTTTTTGATTCAATATTTAATTCTCGAATTTAGTATAGAGACTTTAGAATGTGTTGACTATTATGACAGTTTTTGTATGCTATCCTGTATATAAGATTTAACATTTATATGTGAAGAATATAACAACACTTATTTTTAATATTAATAATAATAATAATAAAATAAAGCCATACATCAGTTGCTTATATCTTGTACGTACTAAATATATAAAGTAAATTGTGTATTACGATACCTACACTCAAGTCTTAGTCATATATTGTTAATAACATTCATAACAATATATAGAGTGTGTTTATATTTAATTCAGAGACAGCTTTACATTGATAATATTGTAGCTTAATCAATCAATTGAATCGACACGAAAATCGTTTTGATTTTATATCATTATGAACTTCAATAAAAATAAAACTTATTTAATATACTAATGGATGAATCAAAGAGGATTCTAGAGAGTGCAAATCGAACGAAATCCATTCTTTGAATGGAACTGATATCAATTTATTTAAATACAATTATATTATATTTTTATAGTAATAAATTAAAATTGACGTTATTAACAAAATTAACTATAAATAATTATTTATTAACTAATTTCCTAGATCAAATTATTTTGTATTTTATAAATACGTATTTCGACTACAAAGTAGTCATCATCAGTGTGGATTAACTAGTTGTAATAATTTTCTGAGGAGATGTTACTCGTTTAAATACGTATTTATAAAAATGTAAAATAATTTGATCTAGGAAATTGTGGCAAAAAATCGAAATTTATTCGAAAAATCCTAGAGTTCTCATTAATAATTATAAAAATAATAAATAATTAATCATTATCACAAAATTAACTAATTAATTATTAATTATTAATTTAAAAAAATTTATATCAGTTGGAAGATATCAGGAATTATCACTAATGAATATTTATTTAAAAAAATATATTCGTATTAAAAAGCCAATAGATACCTTTCTTTGTGTATACAAAATGTATAGAAATTAAAAAAAAAAAAAACATACACAAAAATAAACTAACAACAGACAAAATACAGACAATTTTTTATAGAAGACGCGATATTCTAAATTAAAAAGAATTTTTGTTACATTAATTTAAAATTTCCAATTGAAAGCAGAGGAAATTACTTATTTTTTTCTGAGAATTTCAACCTTGCACGTAGTCTGAACAATATGATATTGTAAAGATATTTAACCTTCCATGAAATTTACCAATTATCGGTGATGTTTCAAGCCCCAAAGAAGTTTTCTTTGTTAAGATTGATGCTATTAGACATATGTTGCACCGCTTTTAGTTCAATTTTAAGAAAATGATGATTTAATCTGCAAAAATTGCTTTATACCTTAGGTAAAAATTTCTAATTTCTGGTAAGAAAATATAATTCCAAGAAACGCCATGTATACAAATTCTTATATTATTTTTAATATATTTATAAAAAAAAAAATTGTATATATATTAAAAATAAAAAAACCATATATCCAACCTACAAACAAAATTTGGATTTTTTTTAACATTAACATTAAAACAACAAAGCCCCTTTTTTCTTCATCTTAGTATGTATGGCAATACACCTCTTATATATTAAAACAAAAACAAAACATATGTAAGGTTATTCGATACCTATCAAATGTTAGGAAAAGGCAAAATATATAAAGTTATGAAAATATACATTTTATTACTATAAAATATAAACTAATCACAAACTAACTCAATTTCATTTTCCTACAATTTCAGGAACGATTTGTTTGTGGTAACTGAAGTAGGATACATAAGTTCTCTCGCATTTTTGTGTACGGGAGGGCAATAAGTATTTAAATAAAAAACACGGGTACCTACCTACTTTGAATCAAATGAAAGAAAATTTAAATAATTAATTAGACATTAAAGTTTAATAAAAAAACATAATCCAAGATGATCAACAAAAATTAAGTAATTTTTATTAGGAATTCATAACTTATTTATAAATTTTCAATAATCATACACTCCTGATATAAAAACTACTACTTATTTATATTCTCTGAATTTTTCTACTAAACGCAATATGGCAGCAAGAGGATGGGATACTTTTTTCATCTAGTCTGTATTGTTTCAAACGCCCTATAAAGAACTATGACCTTATAATAAATAAAATTATTTGATTGCTATTGATTTATCATAAATAAATCGAATAACCTTAAATATATAAACAAAACTAACTACATTATATATGTTTGGTTGCGCGTTTATTTTTATAATATAAAGTCGATTAAATATTATAAATTATAAAAATATTATAGATTTTATCAATAAAATATCGGTAAGGCATAAGATATTAAAAGAATGTTTTAATAATAATAATTTTCAAGTTAATATTATATATATTATAATATTAATTTTTTTTTTTTTTTTATTATAAAAAAAAATTTATTGGTTTTATTACTTATATTTTTTATTTTAATTTCTGTAATTTTTTTACATTAGCACAATTCACTGAAATTTTTTATCATTTTACTTTTAAGGGAATATGATAATTTTGAAAACTTATAACAGAACTTTTGAAACACTTAAAGAACTTCTAATATAAATATCTGATTTTATATTGGATTATTGTAAAAATATTTTAAATATACGTTAACTAATTTTTCAGTAATGTGTCCTTTTTTTAACACGCTTTTATTAGCTTCACTCGTATGTTTGTTTGTCTGTAGGTAACTCTCTGAAGTTGGCTGCAGAACGCATCTGAACGGATCCTTTGCATGAGAGTAATAAAGATAGAGCTAGTGCGCGAACTACGCATGCATGCGTGTTTTTTTAGTTTTTTTAAACTATTATATATTATTAATAATAATTTTCAAATTATAATTTCAGTTCAAATTTCTGTTTTATCTTTTAAATGTTGGAAGATGTGGGAATAATACCAATAACACATTTTCAAAAAGAAAAAATAAAAGGGGGCGATAGATGGTATTCTAAAATTGGTGATGATTTTTCCAAAATCTGATCTAAGAACAAATTCGAATAGCTGTTGATTTTAACCTTACGTGATGAAATTTAATGAAAGTCAAAGTAGTTTAAAAATTTAATTAAATTATTGTCCTATTCGAAGTCAAAATTGTACTATCCTGAAATAATAACTTATTTACATAAATAAAATGATAGTTTTTTGATTTGCGCATCCATCAAAAACTTCTGGATACCTTCATTTAATGCAAATTTATAAATTGTTATAATCTATCAATATCTATAAAATCCTGCCTGAATAATCTAAGTCCATTTTATCGAAATTTAACAGCCAAGGTTGAATGACTTAGACTACTTTTTCGTACAATATTCTATCATTATAAAGAGGTATCAAGCTTTGTATAAAACAAATCTAATTTTATAATAAATCATACGTGGTCATGAAATATAATATAATTTTAAAAGCTTGATTTTTCTTAAAATTTACGACCCGTTTGTCATTTTTATGAGATGAAATATATTATAATAATACATTTAAAATATTTTGTTTCCCTTAATGTTTAAATCATTTTCAAAGTATATGAAATTTACTATTTTTCAATACAAGATCAAAAAATAAAAGATGCAATCAACAAACAGTCGTTAGTTAAAACTGCGTTTGTTGGTTTAATCGATCAAAGTTATAAAATAATCTAATGTTTTAATTGACAGTTATCTTATTAGTTCATCTCAAGTAAAAGTATATGAATTCCCTTTCAATAATAAGAAATAGATTGTCTTAGATGTAATATTTGGTTCATTTACTATTAGAAAATAAATACTATAATCACAGTTTAAAAGAAGTTATACAGCTTGTAATTTGTCACAAAAATCAACTACATATAAAAATGAAAAAAATAATAATTCACGTATTTGCAATATATTTTTATCAAAAATTTGATAAACTAAACCGTAAGACTCAGCTGTATGAACTATATACGGGCAAAAAACTGAAATATCGTGGTTTTATATTTTTTCATTATAATTCATACAAAAAATTTCGTGTGGGTGTAATATTTAAATAAATTTCAAAAAAAAAAAAAAATTAATTATTCAATGTTAAATTAAGAGATATGTTCGAACACAATAGTTCAAATTTTTGTTCAGTTTCTGATAAATTATGTTCACATAATTTTACATGAACCTTTTTTAAGAGATTTTTTGCCTTTTGATTAATTAATTTTAAACAGGAACTTTTGTTTAAATTTTTGAATATAATTTTTCTAACAAATTTATTAATAGCTACAAATTTTAAGAGAGCGTTTAAATGCGAGCAATGACAGGCTGTGTTAAAATATTTAGTAGTTCTTCTTACCTAAAACAAGGAAATAACTATAGAAAACAAGTCTTGGGGAGCAATTTTTCTTTGGCGTTCCTTTACTGAGGCCGTATGTGCCAAACAGGTTTATAGGACATAAGTAGTTATTTTTAAATAGTTTATACTTGCTAACGTTTTCATTTATATACTATGACACCTTGAATCACATTTCTTGTAATTCTATAAGCGATAAATAAGCATCAAAGAATACACAATATTTCATTTCGGATACAAATCAATTTATTATTGATATTCAATACAACCAAATTATATTAACTACAAATATATTATACTCTTAAAACCCACTTCAAAAGATTTCTAAAATTTGTTAATTATTGAGAAATTATTAATTATTTAAACAATAAATCGCGTAGGTGACAATATAAAAATACCCAATTTGGCTATCCATACATTTCTTTAGTAAATATAAATTATACATTAATCATTTTGCTCGAACTAAAATTTTATTTTATAAATTTTATTCATTTATAATATTTTTAGTAAAACTAGTATCTTCATCATCGCTATCTGACTACGGTTATATATACTACGGTAAAATGAACACAAAAAAAGATTCTACAGTACACTCATACTATACCTCCATAAGTTTGTAATGCATAGAAATATTATTAAAGTCGAAATAATATTGTAGTTTGAATAGAGATGTTTATATTGTCATCTTATAAGTATGATTTAACCTTTCTAAGATCGAACTACTTGCATGCCCAGTTGCTCAACATTTTTATAGCCTTAAATAAACTACTGAAACCTACCCAAAGTTCGATTGTGCACTTCGAAACGTAAAAAATGCTAATGCCAGATCTTTTGTCAACTGACTATATATCAATATGGTATAAAATACTAGAATCATATTATATTTGTTATTGTCAGTAAGTAAATAATTAAATATACAAGATTCCCGTTACAGAGGCCGAAATTCGACCAGAATCACTCACTGCCTTAGACAAAACAGTATATATGCATGCCTTTAAACAAAACAGTATATTAAACAAAATAGTATATATGCATGTGTATGGTAGTGTGTGTAATAAAAGCCACACTTCTTATATATGTGTGTGTCGTAGTGGGTGTAATGTTTTTTTTTTATCGATTTAATGTACTTTTTATGCATAATTTTAAAAAAATATTAGCATTCTCCAGTCAACCAATTGCAGATGATATTTAGTACCCAAATAAAAATAATTAGTTTATACCTATTTTCTAATTTCTTTTTTAAAAACAAATATTTTTTGTCTTTGAATTATTATTCAATCCTTCAATGTTTAAAAGTTGCGTCATGGATCCATTGGACACAATGAATCCATTTTGGTGATTATCGAACTTAAACTCACCTTGTGTAGAATACGTCACCAAAGTTTGTGGTAACTTCAAATTCGAGTGTACAAATTTGATTATTTTAGAAAGATTATTTCAAATATTTTATGTAAATTATACTAAAGAAATCTCATATAAGTGCAAAGAGCTGCTGGAATAACATCGATTTTCGGGATCAATCATTTTGTTTCTGTATATAGAAGTAAAAAAAAAGGAAGAATGAATACCTTATAAAAGACCTTACAACAATATTATTTTTCATATATATAATATATTTTATAAAATAATAAAATAAAATATAAGCCTCTTTCATCAAAATACAAAACAGTACAACCCACAAAATAAAATATCCATATGATCATATTTAACAACAACAACAAAAAATAACGAAAAAACTTTATACATGTATACACATATAAATAAATCCTTTTTAAAACACAACCCACTACAAAACTGCAGTTTAAAATGCATAAACGTATACGCAGGCACGCATCATAAGAGTTTTTGATGAACAACAGCATAAGCTTTGTTTACATGAACTGAACAAACTTTAAGCAATGAGTCCTATCACTATATATTATATATAAAACAATGTAATGATGATTCATGACATCAAGAATCTTTAAACAGTTTTGGTTTGACTTTGTTACGTTGGACATATTTTTTCATTATAGAAAAGAAAAAGAAGCAAAAACATAACTGATGATGAACTACAATGTTTAACTTTTTAAACGATCATTTTAACAATATGCTTTTTTTTGTTGTTGTAGTCTTTATTAATATTTAATGAAAATTAATGATTTAAATGTGTTTTATCGTTTTCTGTTTACAAACTAGTAATATGGATAAATTGTAATGTGTTTTTTATCCATGTGGGTCGATCACTTGGTGTCTTCTTCAAATCTTTGCGAATACATGTTTGGTTCAATATTTTCAAACTTATTCGGGTGTTTTATTTGGTACGTTGGAAAACCGTTCATGAGTCAACGAAAGTTCTAACAAAGAACATATAATGTCAATGCTTAATGACAAGTGTTGACTAGGTTGTAAGGTATAGGTTTTTATTCTCACAATATAAACTTTATTTCAATTATTATTTTGAGCAAACTGCGCTCTGTGTATTCTGATTTTGTAAGCAATGGTTAAAAACCATCAATTTTTTTTTTAAATTATATTCACAAAAACCAAATTCCTTGCAAAATAAAACTATAATACCACAATAATAAATAAAATTTTTTTTTATTTTCGTACAAATTATTTTTAATTTAAAAAAAACAAAAATTAATTTTTCTTTGAGGTTTTATTTTCAATTTCATTCTCACTTATATAATATGTATACTTTACATAAGAAACATACAGGGTGAATCAATCAAAAAATGAAGTGGAAAAAAGTTCTTATAAAATAAAAAAAATTTGACAAATTAACTTTTACTGAATAACATTTTCTGGTATCAGAACAAAATCAATAAAATTTGAATATTTTTTATCTCCAAATTGTGTTGAAATCAATTTTCTTAAAGTATAAGTGTATCCAAATCATCCTTAAGTGTTTTTTTATTCTATGAAAAATATGTACTTGTGACCCACAAATAAACCTGAATGATAATTTTACGAATAAATCTGAAAATCATGATAAAAATGTATCTATCGCAATTTTTAGTTTTCTAGAGTAGGTAATTGAGGCTTTAAAATTAAAAAAAAAAATTATGTTCGAATACAGACAGCGATATTTTTATCAATTATAATTTCAAAAAAGGGGGCGGTTGACCCTGTCTTCGCTTGGGCAAGAACGAAGTAATCGACTCCACAAACATAAGAACTTTGCCTTCAAGTGATGGAATGTTGTAAAAGAGTTTACATTGGACCAAAAGGTCTATGTAGAAGGAACAAAATCGTAGAGGGTTTGTAATTGGAACAAAAATCTAAAAATCTCATGTAAGTGTTCACTTACGGCATATGAGTTTCAGGCAAAATTTGAAGATTCTAAGCTAACCGGTTTCGGCTCGGCGTTGATATGTCTGTTATTTATTCATCTATACACAGAGATTAATCACCTTGTACATAAACACACACGACTAATTTTTTTTTCATTTTTAAGTAAAAATTGTGATGTAAGATATTTATTATAAAACAACAACATATTCGTATATATATTTCAAAAGTTTTATGATAAATTTTTTACTTAAAAATACTTAAGACTTTAGCTAACTCATTTAAACACACGTAAAATAGTACGTACGTACGTATGTTAAATAAAATACATGTAAGTATATCTTCTATAAATACACTCATACATGTACACGAATAGGTTACTTGTATACGCTGCTTTTGACAGTGAGTGTACAAATAACGCCCAAAGGTCTTGCATAACCTCACGATATGAAAGAGAAACGACAATTCTACACCGCCCATACCGTCTCATATATATGAGTGTATGTTTGTATGCATGTTTTTATGGTATACCTGTGCGCTGGCTCTATGTTTGTTAAATAGTAAGATACTTAAACTGTGGTCTATGTGCAACTAGATAAAATCACCACCGGTTTTTTTTTTTAATTATTTTTCTGAAATATTTTGCGATTTGGATTAACTCAATTATGTATAGAAAAAATTTAAGGAAGTACGAGCACCAAGGCAACTTTTGATAAAAGGCTTGATTTTTTTTTAAAACAAAGTTTAAATATGTCTAAACAAATTCCAAAAATTTGAAGGAGATTGCCCGATCATTTAAATAAATAATTAACTTTAAAGTTGAGCAATTTAACATTGGTCTTATGGGGTAACCTTCAAACATTGATACATTTCTGTATTTTTCTCGTAAAACTGTCGGTGAATATTTTTAAAAAACTTATGGATGAAAGTAAATATATTAGTGATAAATTTAATTCAAAAAAATTTACACTTGCCCGACTAATTAAAGTGTATTAATTAAAAGAAAAATAAATGCCGCCACTAGCCAATGTTAAATGTATATCTATATATTGAAAAAAATCATATGGTTACTGCGTTCCCCTTACCGCGCTAGAGTCGATACCTATCCCCACCCCGCATGGCGCTCGTACTTCCTTAAAAAACAAAACTCTATACTAAACTATTCTGAAAAAAAAATTTCTGATAAAATTATTATTTGAATAATATTAATTGGTTTTAATATTAATATATTTTTTTATAGAAACGATTAAAGTATAATTGTAATTTTTTTCAAACAATAATTTGTAGTCGTTTCTAAAGCTTTGTTCGCATCAAATAATTTAGTCTGAAAGTAGCAAGTGTTTAGTAAAATTGTTTAGTCAAGTTGTTTAGAACAATTCTATTTTCGTGTGCAAATAAAACCCCCGTCACTCTTCAATCACAAACATATAATAATAAACAAATGAAGGAATATGTTTGACATTTAATTGTGGTTTCAGTTATAGTCAAATAATATAAACAGTTTTGTAATATGAAATTATATTACATAACTGTTACTGCCTATAAAGTTTTAAAAATTACTATAAGTTATTTCTGAACTATTTTTAATCAAGTTAAATCATTTTGGAGCTATCCAACAACAAAATACTGATAAAAATGAAATACTTAAATAAATTATCAATTTATGAATTCAGTAGCTTAGATAGAAAGCAAACTTTTATCAGATACTACTATTAGATTTTTGACTATCCATTTAAGTGGTACTAGCTTGAAAATTGTGAATATTTTAATTGGCATCTTGATTAATTTTTGACTAGATAACTGGGTCGTGACTCATCATAATTTTTATTTCCCACTTTTTTTTTTATAATATAAATAAACTATTATTTTTTTGGTTGGTGAAAACAAAAACATTTTAAAAACTACTGTAATGAACCAAACATATATTAAAAACATTGTTAACATATATACGCTGTTTTTGTGTATAAAATCGACCTTATATATATACCTACTTGTTAATTATGGATAAAAATTAAAATAAATGTTTAAAAAAAAAGTTCAGTATACACATCCTTTTGTTAAAAACAAAAAACTGTTTTCAAAGAATAAAACAAAAAATTACAATAAATGTTGGATAAAACGGGATGTCTAGGTACTTAAATTCAACGGTATGATAAAAAACGAAAATAACAAAAATTTTTATTAAAAAAATTATTTAATAAGTGAATACGCGATGCCAGCATAAAAATGATTTTTATTTTTAATAAATTATAATATTTAATAGGAAAGAAAATGTTTATCACCTGCTAACAACATGTTTAGGGATAAATGTACTTTGTGAAAAAATATACGTATATACAAGCGTATAACATTAAAGAAATATGTAGTATTACAGTATTCATAGTTTCATATACCCTGATTAATAAAAATAGTTTGAAAGTAATTTTTTTTGCAACCAACTTAATTAACTATACGTAAACAGATTTTTTTTCGCTATGCGCAATACTAAGCTTATTTTCGACAAGAAAAACTCGGGATGTTTGTATACATGAGATCGCTGAACTTGAAATGGGTCGACTGATTTGGTTAATTATTTCACACCGAGGAAAGTTTTTTAAAAATTTGAAAAATTTCCATAAAATTTGGTTGTTTTTCCTATGGTATTTTATAAAATATAGTGGTCAAGTGAGTGAAGACACTAATTCCTTCACCCATTTGACTACTTATACTGGAGGTTGCGGGTTCGAATACAGGCAACGCTAGTCATAATATCAATATAATTTCCATCTTGTGCTAGAAGGCATATTTGCTTTCAGGTGATAGGGTGTTCTAAAAGAAGGTGTACATAGGACATAAAAGTCTAGGTAGAAGAGAGCGGTTGCAGTTCTCGTCTTAATATACTCTATATAGGCTGAACTAGGACAGTTAGGAAAGGTCACTTAAATTATTCGACTTTAATCTCTTTGCTTATTACAATTTAAAAAAAAGCTTTCTACAAAGGTCTTGCTTAATTAATCGATCAGAAAGTTTCCTTTACTTCAAAATTCAACCAAGAATTTTCCGTACGACATTTCTTATCACCTACCAAATCAATCAGAAAATTTTTCACAATTAAAATATATAATAACAAAAAAAAAAAACAAATTAAATATGAAAATTGAATAAAAACGATAATGATGATTGTTGGTTAATTGAATATATCTAGTTAGTGGCAGTACTGTCGCTTTCAATTTTCATGTCGGACGTAGTGGTGTAACCGCACAATCAGCGCCATCGTTGGTAGGCAGAGACGAGACCTTTGATGGAATTCGTAGAAATCATTGATTATTATTATTATTATTATTATTATAATGCACATACTACATTCACTTGTACGATGATATTATATATTTATATATGTAAGTGCTTCTTACTTGCTTGCTATTCAATGAATAACCACGTAAAGTCTTTATAATCTTGCACGCAAACTTTTATACGTAGTACAATATTTATTGTATACAGCCTTGTGTTTTAGAGTTTTAGCTTTTACATGTTTTAAATAGATGGAATTTATAGGTTATATGGCGTGGTTCGATGTATATACAAGTGATATCTACTATCAATAATATTATACTTCATACATAGAAATGATATTTTGTTTTACTCGATTTATATAGAAGTCTTTGTAACGATAACAAAGAGGTCCTATCAAAATTTTGGTGTGAGTCTTCATACATCCACCCAATTAGACAATTTCTGTTGTCTCTACGTCCGTCTGTCCATCATCATAATGACTAAAAAATAAAGATAGTCGAATGAGAAAAATTGGTTTATTAGGTTCTTAACCCATATAGATCCATAACCCAACCATTAAACTGTAAAGCCTTGTTCACATTGATCAATTAATTTAGTCAAGTAGGATGTTTATAGTTACTTGACGTTTTTGAACAACAATATTTTAGTCAAGTGTTAGGTAAAGTTGTTTAGTCAAGTTGTTTTTTAGTCATTTTTTTTTTTTTAAATAAACAATATTACATTTTTGCGTTAACTGTTTACATTCGCCACAAGATTTGATAATAAATACCATTCAAATAGCATTTAGTAGTCTCTTGATTAATATATAGTATCTAGAAGAAGAAGAATCTGGATATAATAATTAAGCGTATTTTGATATAAGTTTGTATCAACAATCCAAAGAAATGTTACCCACAGTTTTAAAATCGATTAGTAAGTTATCTAAAAAGTATTCTAAAAATCGAAAGCGTATGTTTAATAAAAAGTGTTATGTGTGTACACTCTCCCGGTGGGATCAATCGTCATAGTTTATAATATAGGAGTAAAACTAAAAATGTTGTAAATGGAAAACTGAAAAATTACAAAGAAAAAAGTATATAAATAAAGAAACATTTTCAACAATAACAAAACATAAACAAAGGAATACGTGAACTCCAACGGAAATAGTAAAAAAAAAACCGCAATATTTGAAAGGCATTTTAAAATAAATCAACAAATAAATTATATACGTAGATAAATTACGCGAAAATTAAAAGCTATAGCGCCTGTATAGAAACTTGTTTGAATCATAACACATAGAATAAAATGATATGGCATAATTATTGAAATTTTAAAGAAGCTGGATTATTGAACTTAGATTATTGATTATTAAAAACATTTTTGTTACACTTAAAAAAAACATATTTATCAAAACTGAATAATCTTCAATTGTACATAAAAATTGCGAAATTTACCAACTGACGATTATAATAAATGTCGACTTGTTTCAATTGTAAAGATAATTTATGTAAGTAGTATATGAAAATATTTCAAATTGACGTAATCACATTTTTATTGAATACAAAGTATTTTATTTATATATATATATATATATATATATATATATATATATATATATATATATATATATATATATATATATATATATATATATATATATATATATATATTTATTTATATATAGATTTAAAAATACTTTTGAATGAATAAAATTACTCATGAAAATATAATTCCTATCAAAAGTTGTATTTTCTAGATAGATTTTGACATCTTTTGACTTATTCGGTTAACTATTATTGACCTTAAGTGATCACGAAATATTCCATGTTCAATATTATTTTTATACACAAAAATTTTCTAGTTTGATTTTCATTCGTTTGCCACAAAAACATTAAAAATCAAGATATATTAAATTAAATATGTATTATTGAAATCATATAAAACAAGGTATATTAGGTTTAAATAGGTATATTAACGGTTTTGTTATATTATTTATTATATTAGTCCACAGTACATATTAATAATACTTTTTTTTGATTACTATTATATTAGAAATTTTATATTTTCTATTAGATGAAATCTTAATATATTAAAATGCTTCGGCATTTTTCAATCAAATACTAAAAAAATGAAAATTGGAATTAAAAAATAAAAAAGGGTTTTCATGGAAACACCATTCTTTTGTTTGTTATTCATTTGTCTTTTTATTAAGTAAAAAATCAGAATATTTTTATTATTTGCATGTTGAGACATCTTTCATGACACATATACTGCGTTTCTGAAAGCTTTTAAAGCTAAATTTTAAAAGCATATTTGATAATTTTTTATTACTTTTACACTGCTATAAATCTTTGTACTCAAAATTAATATATTATTCACAAATTTTCTTGGAAAGTTTTCTGTATCTCGATTTATTTTTATACCACATGGAAATGATTTTCCCTTATAACCAAAATGGGTATTTCGTGGTTATGATATGTAGAAGCAATTGAACTACTTTTTTTTTTTCATTTTGAATAACTAAGAAAATACGTGTTTATGATTAATAATTATGAAATGAAACAGGTATCATAATTTCAAACAGGAAATTATTGATTAAGAAATACAAAAATATATTGTTTAATATTCGTGGCGTGTGTTATCCTTTTAAACCCAATTTGTAATGATAAAAACATAAATCATATTGACAAATACAAAGACCCAATAGTCAAGGCAAGCATTGCAACTAACGGGTGTTTAAGAAATACAGATATTTTTCGAGTAAAATGAAATTTTATTTCATTTTAATTTTATTTCATCAATTCAAATAAGAAATAATTTAACGCACATTCATTAGCTGAACTTCGTTATATATAACGCAACAAAAAATGGACGTTTTTAAACTTATTCAGACACCAAAACTACCTAATGAATATTTTTTATAAGTTTGTGGAAAACAAAAGTGAAGATTTCGTTCCGAAGATACAGCGCTTGAAAATCATTTGTTCATTTTTTTTCTTAAATTTTGTATACGCATGTGTGATATAGGTTTACATAATTTAAATCTATTATTTAGCGAAATTATTATCAAAAATTTGAACAAAAAAATATGGAAAAAAATAAAATTAATAGCAGACTAAATGTTATGAGATAGAAATGTATGCAGCTAATATTCAAATTTCAACTTAATCAGTAAATCCGTTTCGAATATATATAGCTATTTAAGTAAATATATTCGATAATAGTTAACTTAAATGCCGATCATTTGGAAAAAAATCGGGTAATAAGAAATTTTCTTTGTAAAGATAAATCGAATAAAAAAGATAATGAACGATCATTGATTGTTAAAAAATTAAAATGTCATCTCGTTTTATTTCACTCTATATGTTACAAGTTTAATCATAATTGTTTCCAGTTGTCAGTTAGTACACCACCACTTTTGTCGATTAAATTGCAGTAACAGTAACAAACAGTTTACACCAAAAAAAAAAAAAAAAACTCTATTAAATGTCATTGTTAATTTTTTTATCATATGTATAAAATTATCACAAATGTCCAAATAGAAATGTTCGATGTCTTAAATTAGATTATTAAAATATTTTGATCAATTGGTAGTTATTTACTAAATCCATCGCATTCAACTCAAATAATTCTAAAGGAGTATACTTATTAAATTGTCTATTGCGAACACGAAGTCCTTTTTGTGAACATTTTGTTAAAATTTCATTTTAATTGATTTTGTACAAAAATCAGGAACAAAGAGACAGATTTAAGAGCTAATTGAATATTTATGACAAACTTTTTCCATAATCAATAGTTCCTACAAATTTTTAATATCGGGTTTATCTACAAGCATTTCTGAGATATAGAATGCAAAAAGATTGAAATGACGAACATGTTATAGAAAATAGTTTAACCACATGATTTCAACGGGTTTTTCATTTTGTTTTTTATACACAATGTGAATGTAGTTGTTGAACACTATTTTGCTGGGGGTCAATCAAGTTTTTTAGGGTTTATATTATACAATATATATATAATATGACAAAGTTAATACATTGGAAATGTACATACGCAAGCGCTGTCAAGGCTATCTACATTTCAATCGGTTTTTCTTTAAGTAGGTATCACTCTTAGTGTCGTTTGTTTGACCGTTCGTTATCTATGACTATCCATAGAGAAGAACAAATATAAATTTATATATAGCTAACTTCGCACACTATAAATCTATACTGAATAGCTGTTTCTTGTTTGGTGAATTTAATGTAGGTAATCTTAATAATAATAAAAAAAAAAATTAAATACATTTTTATAAATCATAAATAATATTTTATTATTATTTTATTACGATCATATAAATATTAATAATAATTCTTGAAAAAAAAATTGTATTTTATTATAAATATATTAATTATTCAAAGCAGGGTATGGACAAATCTTCAAATTCAGTCAACCAAATAAACAATTTTAAGTTAATTACACAAAATTTGCAGCTACGTGTCACAGAGCTTTCTTTTAGTACTTTTACTTTTTCTAGATATATTTATTTATTTAGATCTTTAGTTTTTTGTGAATAAGTGACGAGATCCCTTATGTTTTGAATTATTAAGATTGGTACTGGGAATAAAATTTATTTTGTTCGTTATTGTGACTAATTAAGACAGGGATCTTAAAATGTAACAGCATAAGTTTTTAAATTAAAATTAATTCAATTCAAGTAAACAACTTTTTAAAATAAAGTTCAAGTAGAAGTTGACCGAAAAATTGAAGATCATCTCTTCACTAAACAAGAGATGAGGTTTAAAAATTTTTTATTGTAAAAATAACTCATTAGAGTACGTAGCACTGATTGTGCAAATACCAAATGACACTTGTCGGATTTTTTCCCAGATACTTAATTATAACCAAACCCTGTTCACAAACTAATGTAAAACAAATAAAATTAGTTTTTTATTTTAAAAACACATATTCAAACATTTAAAAAACCATAATAATAAAATTACAAATAATAAAATGTGTACAAAATTAATAATCATTTGTTAGATTTCTCACTGATAACATGATGATGTATTGAATATATTCACTATACACGCTATTCAAAAAGTAAGAAAACGGTAATATCTCATCGATTGTACAAAATATTCTTTAGTTTTTGCTCTATAGGTAAAAATTGAGACTTATGAAGGTGGCTAAGCTTACGAGATACAGCTTAAGACTCAAGCTTGTTGTCATTCAATCTCAAAAATAATATCAATCGTATAATAATTCCCAAAATTTGTGACTGCTTTCATTGTACCTAGACATTTTCGTCTTCTGTACCATTTAGAACACTCCATTACTTGAAGACAAAGTTGACTTCTAACACAAGGTGACATTTATATTGTTATTATGTTATTTGTGGAGCCGGTTACTTCATTCTTACTCAAGCGACAGTATAATCAATCAACCACCCTTTTTTTTTTAAATTATAATTGATTTAACTGCCGCTGTCTGGATTCGAATCAAGAACCTTTAATCTAAGTAGTCAAATGTTATTAATTTCTTTAGTCACTTGGACACTGAAGTCTCCACCACCAAAATAAAAAAAGAAAACTATAGCTTTTAGAGAAAAACTAAAGTTTTATATGTGTTTTTTGATTCTAACAGATACTTACAATATTATTTCGAAAATCCGAGAAATGAAAATTTATCTCTCTGCGCCACCATCAATATCAGTTATATAATATATTTCCCTACGCTTACACCATGATTTTATACATAGATAAAATAATAGTTTTAAATATTATATGAAACATAGCCCACAAAATTACCGAATAGAACTATATTTAGGATAAATTTTGACTACAAATCTCAGTATGTATATTTCATTTTTATATAAATAAAAAAATATTTTGGATTACCATGGAAGTGAAAACACGATAAAATGATGAAATCGTTTACAAAACATGCTATCTGAACATTTCCTAATGCCTTGATTTCATCGTCTCATTCCTTGATTGTCATCGATATTTAACGATTTCCCCAATTTTTGTATGCCATTGTAGATTGTTGGATTTACAAAGGTATTTAAACGTTTACAACAAAAAGTAGAAGCAACTCTTCTTCTTCTTCTTCGGTCTACTAAAAACAACAAAGTCGTTTGTTGTTTTTTTGGTTGTTGTTGTTGTTGTTGTATGTGTAATCTTAGTATATGTTCTGTTGTTGTTGTTGTTGTCTTTTGATAAAATTGTTGTATTATTATGTAGTATGTGTATTTATATGCATCTTGTTGTCCATCGCATCATCAGCCGGTCGTACGACGAACAAAATGCATGCATCATTGTTTATATAAAAATCTAGTTTGGCAACATAAATATTCGTTTGATTGTACCTGCCTGCTTTCTGTTCTATGTATCCATGTGTGTTGTACCTGTGCTACAAGATATAGTAATTGTATAAAGTGTATCAAATAAAAGTGTATTATGTAAGATATCGAAATTGCATCAAACCAAAGATAAAAAATTTGTTTAATTATTTCATTGTGTAGATTGTACTTGTTTGAGATTGATTTATTCTAAGGAGGGAGGTTAATGAAATGGCGTATATTGGAAAAGCAAATACCTCTTCCGGCATTTTCAAATGAAAAATTCATTTATATCCATAGTTCGAAGATAATTTCCGCTGCTTTTACTTATAAGAAAATCTACGGTAAAAATACAACAACGCTTTCTAGGGAAAAATGCTATAACAAATCTTATCAATTATTATTTGAAAGACTATTTAATACAAAAATGAAAATTGTTAAAAGTAGTTATATTGTGGCACCAAGTACAATTCATTTTGTTGTATGTTTAAAATTTTTTGCTTTTTCATAAAAACTTTCCTACGACAATAACAAAAATCAGATATTCGTTAATTTCCAGCTTGTATTGTAAATAATTTTACAGTATCCATAAAAGAAAACAGCTTAGTTTTAAGAATTTTCATTCAGGAAAAATGTGATATACTTATACCCATACAGCAATATGACTTTAGGAAGAATTCTTAAAAAATTCTTATTTATGATCTGGACGCAATAATTTTCTTAAATGAGAACCTTTTAAGAAGTCATTAAGACGTCATATTTCCAGAACATCTTTCAGAACTCAGGAAAATGACTTCGTACAGAGATTATATTTCTTACAATGAATTCTTACATAGCTCATAGTTCTAACTTTCTTCGAAAATTAGAAAACAGATTTCTTAAAGAATTCACAATTAAGACTACTTAAATAATTCTTAATTATGACTCTCAAAAAAGTCACAATGAAGTCATAATTGAGACATCTCAAAGAAGTTTAAGACTTCTTTTTGAAGTATTCCTGATAAATTATTTATTTATCATAGCATACATATGCAGATGCGTAGCAGTGATAATTATTTATTATAAATTTGAAAAATTTCCTCATATTTATATTTATTTTCTATCGATGTAAGTTCCAAATATATATCCAAGATTTAAGCTACATTCTGTAAAAAAACACACAAATGCTGCTTACCTTTAAAAACATATAAAACAAATACCGACATTTCATTACATCGTATGACGACAAGTTATAAGTTATACTACTGGCCATACGAACAACTCTACATTGGGTACTACACATTATACACTACATATAATATAAAAATAGGACATTTGTTTGATATAAACTGTGCCAACAAAACACGTCCGGCCATATCAATTGGCGGGAAATTATTGTCACAATATAAACATTACAACAATATATCTGTATCAAATGATATTTATGGCAAAATTGTTTATAAATAATATAATTTTATTGTTTTCAATCAAACAACATTCACTTCAAGTTATTTTTTTTGTTGGTTTTAGTATGAAAAATTAGCATGAGGGTCATTACTTACAACATTCTATTTTATTGGCAAATTTGACTATCAATAGTAATAACAATTCATTGCAGTTCTTAGAGTTTATATTACTGTTGAGCTGTACAATAGGGTACTTTCGGTGAAAAATTGATCGGTGAAAATATTGTATCGCTGAACATATTGTAAGGATTTCCATTTAGTAACTTAAATCGTTGATTGCTATCGCTTGCGTTGAGAATGTTATATTATGTATTTTTAATCGGAATTCTTACTGGAAGAGAAATTTTCAGTCATTCTCCAGTAAATCAAATAATAATATGTTTAACCTTTCATTTAATGAGTAAAATACTACCAATGTCAACTGAATTTTATCAAGGTCCCATTTTCAATGAAAAAAAATTCTATGAATCTCAAATAATATAATTTTACTAAAATTAATGTTAAAACAAAAAGATTGACGTTAAATGAATAGTGAAAATATAAAAATAAAAAACAACAAAAATACAACAGCAATAAAATAAACAATCCGATCACTTCATGATTATTGTGTATAGTGAGTGCTATTGAATTTTTTAGACAAAAATCTTCATGTTAAAAATAAATTATGCATCATCCGTCAAGTCAATCAACAACATCTTCAAAAAGGAACAAAAAACAATAACTTGTTATTAACATTTTTTTATTTTTTTGTTTTTTTAATAAAAAAGAATTCCCCGTACACACAAAATAATAATATAACTATAAAAATATAATTTATTTACAAAAGGAAACGAGAAAGTACACATAAAATATAATTGAAAAACATTTTTATTAATTAAGATTAACTGTAGTTTTTTGTAAGGATGCATAATTTTAATGACATAAGGACAATACATTTTACCATCATACATACAATAATCAAGTTTATTTTAATAATTATGATTATTGATCTTTGCCAATCATCATTTAAAACCAATTAAAACTGTATACAAAATCAATTAATGGTTTTACAAAGCGTGCCAGGTGGTCCACAAAAAAGTTATACAAACTGATTCATTGTCATTTAGACCATTTTAAACAATGAAGCTTTGTGGTAGAAAGCAAAAATTGGCCCAAAAAATAAACCGCCTCTTTCAAAATTATTTTGAATTCAATTAATATCTTGAGAAAATTGAAATATATGTTGGTTATGTTGATAGCTTCACACGGAGGATTGAGGCCAATGTTGTTGTCCTGATAATTTTACTTTCTCATTTATTTTGAAAGGATTTGTATTGAGGACTTCGGTGTTTGAAGTCGAGAATTTAATCCAGGTTAACTTCAATACATGTAAAAATTACCTTTTATCACTACATTCACGTTATTTTGAAAATTTTGAAGCAAAATATGAAAGTCTAAACGATTTTATCAAAGCTCACATGTTTTATATTAATAAGCATTTTGAATTTATCAACAATTGAAAACCTTGACACAAGACCTTCAAGTGACCAAAAAGTTTAAATTATGAACGACATATTAACTTTTATTAGTAAGATTAAAACAATCAACTTTTTTGGGTCCACTCGGTGTCTTATTGCTTCGACAAAAAAATATACACGTGTCTGTTATTAAAGCTATAAGTAATCTTTTTATTTCGGAAACAGTTATAAATCTTTTGTTGTACCTAATTTGGATTTAAACCATCATATGTTTATTATTTCAACAAATTTGATAATCAATTAATATATTATAGTATTTTAAAGGTATTTAATCTTTGATAATTTCATTTTCGATAATGAATATTTTGTAATTAATTTGCAAACAAAATGTATATAATTATAATGTACTGGTTTAAAAAAATAATGTCCAAAAAATGTATTGAAAATTTTCAAAAGAATAATAAACTATAAAAACTGTTTTTTGAAGTAATTAAGGTAATTTTGTATAATTACGATTTTAAAAACGGTAATTTTTCTAGTTTTTTCTTTTGTGAACAATGTGCACAATGAATCAGTAATATTATCAGATTAATTATAATTTGTTTATTTTTGGATAAGAAACAGTATTTAGCCATCTGCTTTAGATCAATAATAATTACAAATTAAACAATTGGAATATTTCTTCTACCGAATAATTAATTGAGAGTTGAAATTTGAAATGTGAATTCCTGCATTATATGTAATATTATAGTTGTTTTATTCATTTTTGATTTGAAGTATAGTCTAAGAAATCGTGAAAGAGTGAAATAAAATCCGCAATTTACACGTTTTCTATAATATTCAGAAATTTAACCAATTTTACGATTACATGATGATTTCAGAAGATTTCTTTAAACCTTGATCAGCAAATCGATAAATAGATCCAATTGTTTAGTCAAAATTATGTTAAAAGATAAAAATTTTAACAAACTGAAATCTTCTGAAAAAAACTCTTTGCGAAACCTAATTCGCACGATTTAACAATTCGATGCATGCATAGTAAAGAAAATAATCTGAAATCCTTATAAAACCTATTCATCAGAATAAGAATTGACTGATTCACTATTCTAATTGACATTTATTCTAAAAAAATTTTTTTCTTTAATCGGGTTTTATTACAATTTTAGAACAAATTTCATTAAATTCAAAGCACAGACCGTGAATAAAATATTTTCACATAAAATAATTACCTTTTTTAAGGTCTTTATTTATTTATTTTTTTTTTTGTGAAATAAATTTTGTTTTTTTATTCATCATTAACCAATTCCAGGCATATTGAATTATCGTATCGACAAAATGTGAGGTATGATGGGACTATATATATGATATAAATAGTTGACAAATATAACATTTAATAAATAATTCATATTGACTATAGTAAAACACACCACTCAATGACAAACTGGCTACACATTCAATTTTTTTTTTTTTTTTTGTAGAATTGTAGGCATGTCATTGATTATTAATGGAAAATCAATATATTTATGTCGTTGTTTACAAAACACCTTCGATATTTAAAAAACTAAGTTTCAAGAGATAACTAATTTAGATTGATTTTACTTGGGAATACAACTTACTACATATTTAAAGCACTTTTTTTAATCGATTCCAAATTACTGTTGATTTACTTAACGCAAGTAAAATCATTTGGATAATCAATAAAAGAAGTTATAAATTATATTTCTGTTTATTAAAAAAATTCTACAAATCCCCTTTAATGGGTAGAATTTTGAGATTTTCCATGAAAGTTTCATCGAAATCCAACTAGAAACTTTCGAAATTATTACAAATATAGCACACACACAACTTTCAATTTTTACAGATAGATATTACTTCAAAATCAATGAACTGCCTCGTTTCATTAATAAATAAGGTTTTATAACTCGAACTAAGATAAAAATTTTTAAAAAATTATTCGAAATTCTTTTGTCTTGTGCTAATGTTGTTTTATAGCTTAAATTTATGTTTTTCTCATCAAACTCGTGTGTCTTAAATAATCAAACACAATAAGAATTCAACCCAATAAAAGTAGACCCATCTTAATTGATACATAGCATACTATTTGCCTAACGCTGAAATTCCTTATAACTTAGGATCGAGTCAAGAATGTCCTAAATTCATCGTTTTGTCTTGTATAGATTTTTATAGACTACATTTATGTTTACCAACAGAAACTAAAGGATAATGATGTTACTTCTACTTACATAAAATAAAATGATTGGTTGACAAATGGTACATACCTGTAACAAAAAAAAAAAAAAAATTAATTAGCGTTAAAAATGAGGACATTATTCTTGAGAACCCGTTCAATATTAGACTGCTTCCGAAAATAATATTAAAGTTTTTGCAATGGTTTTAAATGGATACCAAAAGATGTAGAAAGTCGTACACCTTAAATGTTTTCATAAAATAATTTTATTTATTCGTAAACTTGTTGAAATCGTATATACAAACACAATATAGTTCATTTCAAGAACAAAATATATTAAATTAAGTGATCGTCGTTTGTGATAAAATTGAATATACTTAGACATCTTATTTGTCAAAGTGATGTATTGCCAATAAAACAAAACGTTAATATGCTTATTGTCATATAGGCAGTCAGTCTCCAGTCACTGTGTTACCATAAAAAACTACGGTTCATATACAAATGTTTATGTTTTTTTTTTTTTTTTAATTTACATTTTATATACAACATGTAGAGTGATTTCGACATATGGTATAATCGATTTGTATTTGTTTTTTTTCAGTTTTTTTTTATTTAAATTTCCTATTATATATATTTATTACCATAATCATTGGTCGTATCTTCGATTAATAGTTTTACATATATTGAATATAAAATAGATACAAACGAACTTCTTTCTTTATTGAGTAATTTTCTAAATCTCTATAAATGTATTGAAACAATTAATATATATATAGCAAATTTTAAACATATATTACAATAAATACAGCCTGTTTCACACATAGCAGTTTAAGTTCAGGTGCCTGTAAGCATATCAGTTTTTTTTTATAAAGAAATTTTATGTGTCTTGATTACACTTAATGCAACAACTTTTTGAGGCAGTTTCTTTTACGTTTCTTTTACATTTACAATTATAATTTGTTATTGTAATAAAAATATTATTTAATAACAAAAGTAAAAGTCGTTTTGTCCGGTACAAAAGATTACGTATTCGTGAACGCTACGTGAAGGTGTATGCAAACTATTTTTCTATCAGTTTGATATCAAAGATGATTCACTTAGGTTACGCAGTGTATCGTATTTCAACTACAAAGTAGTCATCATCAGTAACTAAAAATTGAAATTTATTCGAAAAATCTTAGATTTCTCTATGATTATACTTTTGCTGCATTAAAATTGGTACTAGCTGGTAATAAATTTACTTCGTTTCACTACAAAATGTGAAACTAACCTTAATACCATAGCAGAACTCGAAAACTAAATTAAAATTGATTAAAAAACATAGATTTCTTGAAAAACTATATATGTAATCTTTATAAAGATACAAGCAAGTGACGCCCTATATATCAAATCATCCATTTTGGTTAATCAAGAATCCATATCCAAAATTTTAATCAAATACCCAATTAGCATAATTTTATGTTGTTAAATAATAAATTTAACACTGTATTTTTGGCCAAGCATTATAAAAAGTCAGTTGTAGGGTACCTTCAATGAGATCTCAGCGTTTGAAACTATTTTTTTCCAGAATGATATTTCCAAGAATACTTTTTCAATACAAAATAAAAATAAATGAATACTTTTTCAATTTTATTCGTGTTAAATAAAAACTATAAATACAAGAAGAAAAAAAGGTGAATATAAAAAGTGCCGCACGATCGTTTGGCAAAGAAAAAAAATAAATAAAAGAAAAATATTGTCGAATGACTTCAAGTTGGCTTCATACCAAATATGTCGAAAACGCCTGTGTGTATATAATTCTTTGTAAATAATAACAAATACACATGCTTTGATTTGTTTTTTTATATTACACACTAATAATAAAAACGGCATCAATATCCATGTATATATGGTCTTATCTTTTTTATGAATACACTCACTGTTTAATTCTTAAACAATGACCAAGAATGAAGACATTACTTACTAGAGAATTAATCAATTGTTCAGTTTCAATTCAGACTAAATTTTTTAGCAAAGAAATTATAAGACAACCTAATATGAATTCTATCTATTTATAGATAAAATATACTCTCCCGCTTACGAACTATGTTTACATCGTAAAATACAGATTATTTCAAAAAAAAATATGATTTGCATCAATCGGGTTTTAAATCCATTTAAAATTTTCAAATCATTAAAAAATATAAACTAATCTGAAAGTGTATCAGTATCAAAAGTATGGTCTTAAAAGACCAGGAAAGATTATATTAAAATAAGATTCATTTTGCCTTTTTCAGAAAAATTGTCTAGGAAGAACAATTGGGAAAAATTCTTTGAAATATATTAAAAAATTCGACATATTTCAATTCCATTTATAAAAATACTAAAAAATTTTGTTTTTATAAATTTCTGTGCAATTATTTGCAAAATTTTTCCCCGTCTTTCACACAACTTTACCATGTTAATGTCTTAGCGGTATTCGTCCGAGTTTTATGAAAGCTTATTGCGTTTCCGTTAAGGATTTTAATATTTAATCAAACTAATTTCCAAAAGAACTACATTAGTGAAAGTGACCAAAGAATTTCATTTGCATTCAGCATTTGGCTTTAATAATACGTAATAAGTTTTAAGTTAAACAACTGTAGATAACGACTAAAATTTAAATTGTAAAATATAACCAACATGATTAAGATGTTGACCTATTTATATCACAATTGGTAAAATGTGGTAAATATGTAGACCAACTCATCTGAGAATAATCCGTAATATTTTATGTATACATTAATTAGCTACCAGAGAAATAAAAGTTGTGGATTTTTAAACATTTTTTTAAACACGGTTTGTAGGAAAATCATTCTTAAACCTTTAGTCACTTTAGGTCCAGGTAGGCAAAAATGGGCTTAATAAATAAGTACATGAACTTATATACTTAAGCTTTACAAACCTTAGACTAAAATTAATATATATCTCATTTATTTCTCAAGTATTAAAAATATTAATTCACATTAAACTATGAACTAAATATGAAATATTGTATTTTTTTTTGTTTTAAATCAATTATAAAATTTTATTGTTTTAATAAAAATTAATTAATAATTAAAAAATGTTTTTATATTACATACTGCTAATGTTATATCATAGTAGTATTACCCTAGTATTTATATAAGGTCATTTTTATAGTAATAAAATGTGACCAAATAATATGACCGTCATATACAAAAGAATACAACATGCTATCTATCTATAGTCACTATTATATCGTACTAATAAATTTGTATTTATATTACACAAACGGTATACTACAATACCACAAAGGACAGACAGAAACATATATGATGAGAAGATTTATAATAATCAAGGGGATATGTACAACGCCTACATTGTAGTATTTTATAGCAAAAAAAAAAAATGTTTGTGAAAAGATCCACTTTCTATGAATTTTAGCCATTTATAAGCACTAGAGTCCCGTTACAACGGTCGAAACTCGACCATAGTCACTCACAACTGAATCTCACTACCTTTAAATCTATACATATTTGTGTGCCCTTAAACAAAACAGTATATTAAACAAAAAGGTATATATGCGTGTGTATGGTAATGTGTGTTATGTAAGCCACTGTTCTTAAATATACACCTCCGCCCGCTCAATTTTCGTAAATAGGATTACAAAGTTTTTGTTTCACGTATTTAGATATAAATATAATATACCAAAGACGTAAAGTGTTATTTTTTTATTTTTATAGGGTGAAGATTACTATTGTCAGCAAGAAGTTAAAAAGCCGTTTCATTCCTTTTTACGCTACACATACAAACAATCTCAAAACAATCGCGTCTTTTAAAACATGCATAAACAAGTGACTGTAGTTATTTAACAGATAGATTAACTCTTCTAATATTTCTAATGTAAATGTAATGTGAATATATATTTTGCTCTTTTTTGCATTCTCTCACGGGCAACATGTTAATTCATTTTACATGGATTGATGCGCAATGTACATATAAATAGCTTTTCCAGCCTTCATTTTAATCAAGTTGGATATGCAATAAGTACGATTATCTTGCGGAAAAAAAATTATTTAAATAGATAATTATTACAGGATTAAATTTTCGCTTCACTTTGGCATCGTATGAAATCATGACGAAATTTCTTGAATTGTCGTTTTAATACCAATACGCTCTGTCCAAGGATAAAATAAAAATTATTTTGTAAAATATCTAAAATATTTGATTATCATCGGAAGATGTTAATTAAAGGTACTGTTTTATTGTTATTATATACCTTGACATTCCCTAAAGTATACCTAAAATTCCTCCATTAAAAATGTGAAAATTTTTTATGTTTTTTATTATAGATTCATAAAATTGTCATTGTAGATAATTTAATAATTGTACGCATGTAAACAATAAAATATTTTCAATATTCTTTTTTTAATTTTTTTATTTATTTATCTAATGAATGTATATGCGTACATATGTGAATTCCAAAACATTTCCTTAATGTTACGTTAATTTTCCAATGTTAGAAAATCATATTTAGTTGTCGTATATTTAACTTGAAACACATATACTGCAAATCTTATCACAAAAATATATTTGAGAAAATAAAAATTTCCTTAAAATTTATCGATTTTATCTTCATAGATAATATGAATTTATAATCGATTGAAACGGTTTGCTTAGCATAATGCAAAATAGAAAATCCTTTAGGTATTGTGGTACCTCTTTTTTAAGTGAAAACTTCTTTACCCGCGTTGAATACTTTTAGATAAGGGAAAATCACATGAATTCGTGCGCGTTACACACTTGTGGGATGGGAGAAACACACTCGTGCATTTGCGTTACCGACATGCTTATAGCAGTTTAGCAGTTAATATATAGATATTTCTTTATTTCTTTAGGTACTTTTCTGTACCTATATAACTCACATTTGATTGTATATGAATTGTAATTTCGCTTAAATTTTGTTTATTTTTTATCATGATGTTGTACAGCCCGTAATATAATTGAATAATAAAAATTCAAATACACATGCATATAATTGTAGATCGCTATGTTAATAGATATGAAAAACAGATTGATGTTGATAATTTTAATTTAAACATGATGAAATTTCAAATTTTAATCTTTGTTCGTATTTTCTGCTTTAATTATTAAATGTCGAGTAAAGTTCTAAGTCTCATGAACAAATTGAAAAGTTTTGACCAAAGCATTTCCAACTACATTGTTTTTTAATCAATAAGATACATATTACATGTAATATTTTATATCATTACATAAATAGAATTATTACTATTACGCCTTTATAATACAAGTCATAAATAATAAATTCATTTTAATTATGTCCCTTGAGTCTTATTGTTCATTTCATCCCTTATTTATCTCAATAAATATGTCCAGCTAACCCACACACCTACTATTATATGAATTATTTAATATATTTTAATTGAAATTGAAAAAAATTATTACATGTTATACATTTTCTATGTTTTCTATATTTTCTATGTTTCTATTAAAATGAACACCTACGATTTGTATATGGTTCTTTACTTTAGACAAAATTTTATGACGAAATGAGTGGATTTTGATTACAAAGCAAAAGTGCTTCTATCATCCGTTCAATGTAATTTTGTAATTACATAAATAATCAACTCGGTATCATTTTTTTTACAAGCTTTTAATCAGTTTTCGTCCCAACATCTAACATAAAATTTTAAAATTATAATAAAAGGAATATGATAGTCAAGACCAAAAGATCACAGGCTAATGGCATTAAAAACAGCAAACACATTATTTTATAATCATAGATTTCATTGGAGACGGTTTTTATTGATTGATAATCCCGTCATTTAATGACATTGGTGATAATTTAATTCCAATTTAAAGATTTTTAATAAAATGTTGATGATTGTATTTTTTTTTTTTAATTTAGAGCCCTACTGTGATAAATATTACCCAGATTATAACAGTGCGGAATGAGTCATTCATATTGGTTAAATTGGTTAATACTGTAATGATTATAATAATTATGAATAGAAATACTCCTACAATAAATGCCTTATACGTAAGTATAGCCTTGACATTTATAAAAATAACCAAAGATTTGTTTAATTTAATTGGGATTTTTCATTTATTTTCTACTTATATTACCATTCAAAAATTTTCAAGGATAGTAGAAACTAAATGAAGATGAAACGCCAATTTTTTAAGAATTTCGAATTAATAGACTTTTTAAATAATTTATTATAATTTCCACTAGATTATAATTCTCTTTTAATGTCGAATTTCAAATGTTATGCATCTTTAAGTAGTGTGTCAAAGGATATTTTATTTTTATAAGGATAATGAAAAAATTCATTAATTTAATGACAATGTAAGTTAGATAATAAGAAAATCTAATTATCATTCTTTTAGACATAAAAAAAATGTTAATAATAATATTAAATTTTAATTTTTTATTTTTTTTATTTTTTAATAAATATATTTCAAACTATGTTCTTGGGATGTTTTATAATTCATTAAAAAATATTTGTAATACTTTTGGCTTATAATACTTACGATATGATAGCGAAATTAGCTTTATAATTAGATAATTAATAAGGAGATGTTCAATAGCATAAATTAATAATAAAGATATTTATAATTAAAATTTAAAAATATCAAAGTGGTGAATTATTTTCGATATTTAGAAATTGATCCATTTGTTTGTCCGTTATCAAGATATTTTTCGAACCATATGAGCTACAATTTGCAAAATTTAAGCAGTGGATGATCCAAGGACGAAAAAATAAAAATTTCTACAAAAATCGACGATTCTCATAGACATCATATAAGGTAAATTCGATTTTCGTGAATTACTTAAACATGAATCCAAAATTTTCTTGAAACCCAATAACTAAAATTTTTTTTTTTTTTTTTTATATTTTCTCTGAGTTATTTGAAAAAAGTTGTAGGGGACTAGGCGAGAGGGTGAGAGATTATTATTCAATGAATTTCTCTAAGCTCCGTGTATTTATTAGACTTTTCAATACATACAAATTTTAGCAGAAACATTCCCCTGTGATAATTTAAATAAGAGGGGCTCCGAGCAAAGGGGTAGATTTTTCAGTTTCTTTCTAATTATTTTGCTTCTCGTTTTCTTTGTTTACACATATAAATAAAAAATAAAATTAAATATTCCTGGTTAAAGGATGCCTAAAAAGAAAACTCCCGCATTTTTTGATGAGAAAATTTAAATACGAATACATTATTATTTAAAAATCGAAAACTGGCAATATAAAAATTAGTGAGTCATATAAAATAAACATTAAATATCAAATTAATAATAAAAATAAAATATTTCCTATATCATAATTTTTGTGTAGGTATTAATTAAAAATAAATAAAATTAATATTCGAATAAAATACATATGATATTATTTATTAACAAATTATTTGTTTAAATATTAAATAATGTATTATTATAATTATTAGTTTATATGTATTTGTTTATGTACATACTGTCTTGATTATTTAATTAAAAATTAATACTCATACTTAAAAGGTGTTAATGAGTTAATTATAATCATTATTATTGTTATTAAATAGTATTATTTAATAATTGTAAGCAATTACATTTAATAATGATTTTATTTAGTTTGGCTACCAGATAATTATTAATTTTTCAGATTTTTTGTTGTTATTTTTTAATTCATTTATGTGTTCATTTTAAAAAGTTAGTACATTGATCTTTTTTAAAATATTTTTTTATCCTTGTTGGGTAATTTTCCACAGTTTATATTTACAGTTTTTTTCATATGACTCTTGTAGTTCGTATATAGGCCAATAGATACTTCGAAACATCAATTCCCCAACGTTGGAAGGTGATGAGAATCATCGTACATTGATCTTTTTTAAAATATTTTTTACCCTTGTTGGGTAATTATCCACAGTTTATATGTGTAGTTTTTTTACTGTCCGTTAGCTTGTACTGTCCCAATATTTTATTCGGCGAAAATATTTTATTAGAAGGTAATATGTGTTCCAGTATTATGTGTCGGTACATTAAAATTTATTAAAGTTCCAGAGCACATGGCAGTCTATTTCATTTGTCATTAATTTATAAAGAAATATTAAGTCATGTGTATCTCATGCGTCTGCATTCGAGACCATAAATTTTGTAAATCATGGCGGAATATGACAAAAGCGTATCTTATAAATCGGTTTTGATTTCGTATTATTTTAATTACCAAGTATGAATAATTTGATGAGCATATAACGAATGTTGAATATTTAATTACAAAACCAAAAAGCTGCTCGAACTCGTATGATGGATGTGGAACTTTAACATTAATTTGGTCTAAAAATTTATACCTAGATTCTTTATAAACTTGATAATAATTTTATAATAATAATTTTGCATATTTATTTAAAATAATAATAACAATAATAATGTAATTGAAATACCTACACGTATAAATATAGAGTAAAATATTCAATTTGTTTCTATTAAAAATAATAAATTATTGATACGAGTATTATTAAAACAAATTTATTATCTATTAAAAATAATCTATTTATATGATCGAAATATAAAAAAAATTATATTAATTATGATTTTAATTATTAGTTTTGAATATTAATTAACTAAAAGTATTTTTAATATATAATATTTAGTTATAAATATTGAAAGTAAAAATATATATAAATAGAATATTGCTGTTTTGTACCTTTTTCATTTTTTTTAATAAACGATAATTAATATAATATTTCTACACAAAATAACCATTATATCTAGACCATATAGTATGAATATTTTTGGGATGAAAATTTAAGAAAATTTTTTAACAAAATGATTGAAATTAGATCACGATGACATAATTCATAAAACCTGTCAATGCGGCAAACGTTTGATTCAAATGTTGGCTTTCAACGTTGGATGAAATATTTTACAATCGTTAATGTGCATGTTTATTCAATTTTTTGTGAGAATTTACCTTTAAAATTGGTTAATATTGATGATTACATTAATCTAATATATTGTTGACAAATTAAAATGTGGCATAAACAATTAAAGACACGAAACAAAAAAAATAACAATAAAATATTAAGAAGAAAAATAAATAAACAAAAATTGAGTTTACTTAATTGAATGCATCGTGTCAAAGGTTTGTCAAGTGTATATTCAAACCCAACACGAATCTTGGGCACATTCCATATGAAACTTGTAGTTCGAGTATCGAACAATGCTTCGAAACATCCATTGGCCAACGTTGGAAGGTGTTGGTAGAATCGTGTGGGACCAACTTTAGAATAAAAAATATCCCAAAATCATGTGATTTATTCTTATTTTATTACATTTGTTAGGTGTTCATTAGATTTTGACAGTTCAAATACACAAACATTTCTTCATCGGCTCTTTAGAATAAATAATTTTATATAATCGTATCGAATATTTTTCAACCAAATAAATGATTTGCAAAAGATCTGTAAAACATAACGAAGAAATATCTTTATATTAGCCACAAATGAATACTGGTAAATAAATGCACTGTTGTTTTCAAAATATGTAATCTGCAAGCAGAACTTTAAATAATACCTACACTAGCAAATCGCAAAATATGAAAGTACGATGTGTGTTTCGTTTTAATATATAAATTCAAACTAGTTTCTTCAATTTATTTATTCACATATCCAATAATTTTTATTTATTGATATCATTTTAATTTAGATTTTTGATTAGAATTATAAATATGGTTGTTCGATATTGGCAATATTACAAGTAATTAATACACGTCTTTTATTAATAATAATCACACATTTTGATATATTTATTAAATTATTTATTTCGTGATAATAAATTATTTTATTATTTAAATAAGCTGTAGGTGCTTAGGATATCTAGGTATATGTAAATGTTGTGTACCTACAAAGTAGACTATTACCCGAGGAATTACTCAACTAACCTAGATGTCATTTAAATTAACTTGTTCAATTATTCAAAAATGTTATGTACTCGATATATAAAATAATTAATTCTAACTAAAACAATAGCAAATACGAATTAATTAAAACAAATTTTTTTTATTGAAGTCATAATTTTAAATTAGTTATGCTTTTATATTCTTGACTTTTTTGGAATATAGGTATTAGAAATCTCTCTAGTTAAGGTGGTTCATTCCTGACATTCTACGTATTTATATATAAGACACATACAGTACCAAGACTGATCGGCTATATTTTTACAACGTAAATTACTTACACTATAGTATATACACACATACACTCACTCACAATATACAAATACAAATTTTTTATCAAAACGGTAACATTCTCTCTAGAACCAAGATTAACAAATCTGTAGTTTTCTAACGCTTCTTCGTGTACAAAAAATGCAATTTTTTATTACACATATCCCACGTCGGAATACGCTAAATCATCTTTAAATTTAAACAGTGTCTGTGATTATACATTTAATTACCAATATTCAAACTTTGAAAGATTTTCTTAACATTTTGGTTGCGTGACCCAACTACCTTAATATCGTTGATTATAAGCGTTTTAGACTCGACATAGAATGTATCGAAGGTACTAACAAAATTTTAGTATAGGTTCATAAAATGATATAATTAGAGCCTGCCTGCTCGTTCGTCCATCTGTTCGGTCATCCGCCTATCATCAATATATCTTAAAAACGAAAAAATATAGCTCAAAGAAAGATCCAGTTCATGAATGAGCCAAATTAGTCCATTGGTTCCAATGGATACATTAAACCATAAAAGATACTAGGTGCCAGGTGGCCCATACAAAATACCAAGCATACGATAAGAAAGGATTTTCCGAAATTTTACCCCTAAAGGTGTAAAAAACGGCAGTAAAGTTTTCTATGAGACAACGGGATTCCTTTGTCCAATTTACTTTATATATTGCGTTAATATTCATTATCAGAACGGATTTCGTATTTTATTGAAACTCATCGCTTAACAGGGGTATATAAGGGGTAGAAATTTATCCCTATTTGTATTCTGTGTAAACGTTCAAAGAAAAAGCAACAAAACGAAATTAAACTGAATATTGGTAAATCTGATATATCTGTACTTTTATGGTATCAAAGAGGCGAGTACAGCTAGTATATATATTCTTTGCTTTGGATTCTTTGAAACGTTTGATCCACTCTATATGAATAAACTCATAACTTTAAGTACTTATAATGTTACAATTAATGAATTGTCATAAAACTTACATATAATTAGTTTAAGAAAAAAACAAAACAGTAAACTAATTCATGATTACACTTTACAGTGAATTACATGGAAGATATAAAATTAATGTGGCGTTTTGTTTTACATCCACATGGTAATTGCAATTTTATAAAAATTATGTCGTCTAGTGTACAAGAAAACCAACTAGTTATAAATACAAAGTTTACTTACATCACAATTTATCTTAACGGTTTCGAATATCAAGCAACATTATAAAAAATAAAATAATATATGACGTAAAACGACAATTTTAGTTTTTAATGTTTTTTAATGTCGTCACGCCCAATTTGTTATTAGAACAGGTGTTTACTGTTACGTTTTTAAATAAGTTGACTTTAACTCATCATCATCGGTGGTAAAGTACTTAAATAAATAAATATTTCCTTTTAAAAAACATTGTAATGACAGTTTAGAAATTATTGATCTTTGAATAAAACCAGGTGAGATGGCTGTAGTTTTTAGTAGATGCTAAAAAATCAAATAATTGATGTTTTTTCCGAAATATTAATTTCTAACCAATCTTTAACTATTTAGCTATAAAATAACATAAAGTAATCCACAATGTTTAAAATGAAAACACATGTAAAAATCAATTCTATATCTCCTGAGTGGACCATTTCTCCTGAGGTGGCAGGGGGAGATGACTGTGAACTTTTTTTTGTAAAACCACGCATTCTTTATATATTTTTATAGCCAGTTATTTTTATACACACACCACGCATTTTGTATTTTATGATAATGCTAATAATTATATGTAATTAGTAGAGTAACATTAATACTCAATTTACATTTGCTGTTAAATAACATTCATCAATTTAAATCTATAATATATTGTGCAATCAAATTTTCCTGACCTCATAGAATAGACTACTCCGCATTCAATAATTTCCATACAAAAAAACAAGCTCTGTGTATAATCAAAGTTATCCTAAAAATTATTAAATAAACTGGTACTGAATCATATTTCACACAAAATTCTTTGTGTAAATGGATCAATCAATTTCTCTCACTTAATTTTTATATAAACAAATTATCGGTTTATTAAACTCAATGATCCATGGAATATTTCATCTTTTAATAACAAAAAAAAAAAAAAAAGAAACCAATTTTTTTTTCATTCTATTCATCTGAAACTTTATTTTATTTCTTCTAAATTAAAAATTAGTTTTGACACATGATTGTTTCGTTTTTTGTATAAAAAACAAAAAATAATAAATAAAAATAAATAAATAAACAATAGATTGTGTTTTTATTTATTTATAGTTTCTTTTTTTAGAGTAATTTTAAATTTTATGGTTAGTTTAATTTCAATACGTTTAACATATAGATAAAAAATGTTCATCTAATCTTTTTTATTTTGAGGACGAGTTCTATTTAGACAAGAACTGATGTTAATTGAGATAATTTTGATAACAAATTTTTTCAAGCATATTTTGCATTTGAAATTATTAGATTTTAATTGAAAGTTCTTTCGTTTAATACAATTTATTAATCCTATGGACAGTTTTTTCAGTCCAAATCGAAACACTTTTGATATTATATTTTACTCAAATCTTATTCAGAGATTTGTTGTCTATCGATTTTGGTTGAAAGTTATTTCGTTCAATACATTTTATTAACCCTATGGACAGTTTTGAATCCAAATAGAAAACTTTTGATATTATATTTGACTCTACATATATTTAACTATCCGAATGCCCTTCTGTTATTAAGAGTTATGAATGTTAATGCTTTAAAATAGTTCAAACATTATTACTCAACCATATGTTGAGTATCTAAACAATTAACACTAATATGTTATTTTCATTCGCTAATTAATAATATTATACATATTTTATCTGCAATTTCGACAATTGAGACTAAAAAGAAAAGTTTTTATAATTTTCTGAGAGT
The DNA here is from genome assembly GCA_020423425.1 of Chrysopa pallens. Classification (NCBI taxonomy): domain Eukaryota; kingdom Metazoa; phylum Arthropoda; class Insecta; order Neuroptera; family Chrysopidae; genus Chrysopa; species Chrysopa pallens. The sequence goes on along the minus strand of CM035595.1, from coordinate 35,611,198 downwards.
TTTTTGTATTTAATCTGAAATTAAATTTATTTTATAGCCGACATTAAAATTATTTTCACTACAAACTAATAGGAAATGAAAGGTTATAACCGGCCTAGGTATAAATCAAAATTATAATATTTAAATAGAAAGTGATCGTTAAAAAATTCTAAAAAAAAAAAAAAATTAATAAAACGGGATATTCAATTTTATGAAGACAATAAAAGGAAATTATTTTGTTAAATTTATCATATCCATATTTTAATCAAAATTCGAATTGCATTAACGGAAATTATTAAAATACTTAAAAAACTACGTTTTATTTTGTCGTTGCTAAAGTAGGATGTTAAAAGCAGGGTAACTCTCGAAAGAACACTTCATTCAGATTAAAATTATGTACAATATAATTAATTGTAAATTTTGTATCGAAAAATTGGTTTGAAATTCTATCAAACAATATTTTTTCATTGAAAATAACTACTTTACTATTGAAAATAAATTCAATTATTTCCTCAATCGTCATTTGTGCCGAATTCAACTTTTTTTCATGAAAAAATTATTTTATCTGAAAAATATAATCTATCAGTTTATCTATTAAATTTATTTAAAATTTAAATAAATTAGAACTAATGCATATTTAAGTATCTACTTAATTACAAGATAATTTTTAAATCTTAATATATTAAATCGATCTATAACGATTTTTATAAAAGTTAATTTAAATTAATTAATTAAAAACAAATAAATAAATATAAAATAATTAAAAATTAATAAATCGATTTATAACGATTTCTAAAAAAGCAAGCTTATCTTGTTTTAAATATTGAATATACTTATTTAAATATATCATTAGATTGATTTTAATACATTCTAATTTTAGATAAGCTTAATAGATATAGATTAGATTATATTTTTCAGATAAATGAATTTTTTTTCATGAAAACAGTTGAATTTGATACCTATTGATAGATTATTTTTATCAGAAATACGAATTTTTTCATGAAACCATTTTAATTTGGCTTAATAGATATAGGTAGCTTATATGTTTTTTAGATAAATTAATTTTTTCATGAAAACAATGGAATTTGGTACGAATGTCAAGGAGACAATTAAACTTAATTGCCATAGTAACAAAAAATATAGTTTGATAAAGTTTCACATGAATTTTTTCAGATGCAATTTTAAAAATAAAAATTTTGATTTTATTATCAAGAAAGTTTGTGATTTGATAAATTCTCAAATGAACACCATATTTATAGTCTTATACTTTATCTTTAGAATTTCAATTCATGAACAAAATTTTTTTACGTTAAGATAAAAAGGTATATTGGTAAACGCCAACTAAGATGTAATTTTAAGACATTTTGACATATAATATCATATTTTTTATATTTGAAGATTAAAAATATTTTTTAAGAGTTAATAATTTAATTAAAATATTCAAGATACAATGATAAAGTTCATTCATTAACCGAGTAGAATAATATTTGTACTCTAACTTACACAGTCAAGTTCCTGGGATGTTTCCGTGTTTTCCGTTCGAAAACGAACCGTGATCGTCATTAGAATTTGTTCCATCAGTTATTGAGATATCAAGTTTTATTCACTCTTCTTGGCCAGGCTTCTGATTCTTTTATGAAAATGTTAAAGATACAAACATAAATTGGTATTTAGATTCCGGCCAATTGCTTATTACGTGATAATATTTTACCAAATCAAGAATGAACTGTGATCGACTTTATAATCTGTTAAAATAGATATGGAAGTTTCATTCACTTTCCTTGATCACAATGAAGCATCCACCGGCTGCAAAGACGGACTTGGAATTCTTTACCATTATCAATAAAACCGCATGCATTGAGATGTATGGTATGAATATAAGAGTAAATAGAACCCGTAAACTTTCAGAGCATGATGGCACTTTAATTGAAATTATGCATTTGTCTTGAAACTTTTCTAATCAACTTACAGTTAGAAAACATCAAATCATATAGAATGATTTACAATAAAGGATTTCGGCCAAATAAAATTTGTTTTAATCTCGAGGAACTCGGGAATGAATGTATTATCATGCGTTACAGCGGTTGATTACAACTATTAGGAATTTTTCCTTTGTATATGGGAAACTAGTCCGAAGTATGAAATTGAATACGTAGCAAAAACGGCTCCAGTTTTCCATAATTAATCGTTAAATTTAAACAGTTAATCAAAATCGATACATGAAGGATTAAAATACGGTACTTATACCTCTTTTAGAGAATGTTAGCGATTAAAAACGTCCCTGGAAAGTGGAAAATTAACTCATAAATACACTAAAAATAAACGAAACTTCATTTCAATTTGGTGTAAAGCTGCAAACTATAATTATTGTATATATTGAAGTGAAGTGAAATAAATGCTGATGTCGTAGTCATGATAAAAATCTACAAATTATCATATTCGGGAAATATATATAAACAATTATATAAAGCGCATTAATAAATAGTACAGTTTGTGCTTTTAATAAGCTAATGTAATAAGTTTATTGTCACAATTTAATTCTTCATAATGTTTGTTCAATCATGCAAATATTTTCATCAATGTATTTCTGTAATGGCAGGTAAGTCATTGTTCATGTTTTCATGAACACATTCAATTCAATGCTTGGACCGTGGAAAAAAATTTGTAATAAAATGTTTCTCCTCTTTCAGGTGCACTCACATTTTTTGCTCTTGGGAATCAATTAGGAGCAGTGAATCCATATTTAGATAAATTACAAATTTTTGGTTATTATAATATAAAACAAATTAGTATCGAAACTAGATCCGGGCTAGTCCTTGCTCAAACACTAGGAATTATACCGGGTGCAGTTATAGCGCCACATGTAAACGATATTTTGGGAAGAAAATATACAATGATGTTAATGGCAATTCCTGCATTTTTGGCACAGATTTTTGTATATTTTGCTGCGCATATTTCAATGGTTTATATATATTTAATATTGCTTGGTACAATAACTGCATGGGCGTTCGCAATCATTCCAACATATATTAGTGAAATTTCATCAGCACATTTACGAGGACCTTTCACAGTATTCAGTATTCTTTTTATGTCAATAGGAATGTATGCTGGTAATGAAATTCAAACTAGTTATTCCATAGAGTCAACAGCGATAACAGCTGCTATAGAAATTTTAGTAATTTGTTTAATTACTTTCTTGGTATCCGAAACACCATATTATTTTCTTTCAAAAAATCAAGACAAAGAATGTAAACAATCATTAAGAAAATTTCGTTGTCAAGACTATGTTGACGAAGAGTATGAAGAAATTAAATCAATATGGAATGAAAGTCTTAAGGCAAAACAATTTGGCTGGGTTAATATTTTCACAGTTCGATCAAATTTAAAAGTGTTTTTAATTTGTGCTGGAGCACAAACGATTCAGCAATTTACTGGTCAAATTATTATGAGTGCCAATATTATTATAATTGTATTAACTTCTGGATTGAATTTACCATTAACAAAAATTCCACTGCTAACAAATGGTATCGGTATTGTAGCAACTGCTATAGGAATATTTATTGTGGATTCATGGGGACGCAGACCATTACTAATGTTTGTATGTATAGGCGCTTGCATTGGACATTTTCTTGTCGGTTTAGGATTTCTTTTAGTCGATCAAACAGGTGTACCTAATACTGCACTGGGTGTAACAGAATTAATTGGAAATCTAACTTACTTGGCAATGCTTGGATTGGGCTTACTGCATTTGCCCATTGTATTGGGGGCAGAATTATTTCCAACTGGTATAAAATCAAGAGGTATTTCATTAATAATGGTTCTTTCATCATTGGAGGGTCTCCTAGTAGCACAGTTATTTGATTCCTTTTCAAAAGTTGGCTTTTATTTACCGTTTTGGGTCATGGCTGTATGCGCTATTTTGGGTTTAATATTTGGAATTATATGTGTTCCTGAAACCAAAAATAGATCTTTGGAAGATATTCAAAAGCAATTCAATTTAGTGATTGAAGAAGAATCCAAACCAGAAGGTGTACAGAGTTGTGTAATATAATGAAGAAAAGTGACGTAGTCATAAAAATAATACACGAAAATTTAAATCTGTAGAAGATTTCTTTACAATTTGAATATAATCTGAATGAATAGACTTTTGAAACGAAGAGTTTTGGTATATTAATCGAAACGATTTGATAAAATCATTTAAGGATTATAAATATCATTTAAGGATTATGTATTACTTTTTTTTAAGGAAAATTTAAACTTATCTACCTAGACTAAATGAAATATAATCGACCATTCTGCGTGGTGATTAAATAAGTCTTAATTCCTAATTTAGTGACGAACAAGACTTAACATGAAGATCAAACTTGGTCACCTAATTATATCCATTTGCACACTTAGCATTATACTTTAGACTTACTTTTACACATTCAGTCTTGATGAAAGTTTGCTTAACTATTATAATTTAGACTTTGACATATGAAGATCAAGACAAATATGGAAGTGTGCAAGAAGAAGCGAATCAAATATTATTTTATTGATTTCAATTTCCTTTTTTCAGAATTAGTCTAAGAGCACATTGACGATTATAATATAACGGTCATTGAGAGAGCTGTTATATTTATCAGTTATGAAAAAATATTAGTCCGAAGGACGGAAACCGCATGAGCGGAAACCATATTCATCACTGATAAATATTACAGTCTTACACATAGACCGTTATACAAATCGTCCACAAATGTGCTCTTAGGCAAATTCTGCAAAAGGAAATTGATAAACAGAATTTTCTGTGACAATTTACATTTATTAATTATTTTACAAATATCTTATTTTTAGATATATATATAACTGGATAGACTGCATATTTAGATCATTTCATAATTGCTAATGATTAATAATAGATCAAGCACTGATACTAAATGTCCAGTATATAAAGGATTAACCCTGTCAGTTGTGATATTCGCAGGTTTTTTTTTCAATTAGTTTTAAATTTAATTGTAATTGTAAAATAATTTTATGTTGACTTTGTACATGCTGTTAAACAAAAATTTTTCAATAAAACAATTTTATATTATCTTGCAATCTATAATATTGCAATCCAACTCTGAACTGTCTTCAACAGTTCAAGTACTCATCTCATTTCCAAATAAATATAAAAACAAGCACGAACTTCTAGGTTTCAGACACTCACCAAGCCAAGTGAATTTATACAAAAAAATAAGGTTTTTGTATTTCCACACTCAGATTTTCCACAAAATTTTTGGCACACGAACTCAGATAATTATTTCAAACTAGATTAGTTATTACATTGTTAAAAAAACATTTGAATATTTCCTGGTAAATTAAATATATTTATAATTACTGGTATTTGCTATCAGAATATTTCAAAAAATATAAAATATTAAATAATTTCTTCAATTATTCAACAATTACACAGCAAAAATTCGTATTGATTTGAGACGATATGATATAAAAATTATCATATCATGAACATTTTAAGTACTTATTTTAAATATGAGATTAAATTAATCATAATATAATCAAATTTTAGATGAACTTAACAGATATAGAAAATTTTATTGATAAATAAATTTTAATAACAAAAACAATTGAATTTGGCAGGAATATCAATTTGAATTCATTTACAATAGTAATGAAAAAAATATTGTGCGGTAGAACTTCAAATCAAGGTTGTCAGATTGCATTTAAATAATAAAAGATTATTTCATTATCTAGCAAAAAATTTGTAATTCGATTAATTCTCAAATGACCATAATATTCATAGTTTATATTTTATCTTTTTGATTTGAATTAATCAACACAACTATTTGTGGTTAACACAAAAATGTACGATTCGTGTATTATTCAACGTAAAATAATCCAGTTATCGTATTTGTGTGATTAAAAGAATTATTTTATTAAAATGTTCAAAATACAAACTAAAATTATACGTATATTTATAGTAATCTTATTCTTCGTTCCAGCCGATTGAATTTCGATTCTGGTCTGATAGAATGAATATGTATTGCTTGATAATATTTTACACATATTATACACAGCAAGAACGAACCATAATCGGCTTTGAAAATAGAACTTCTAAACTTCAACGCACTGAGTTATCAGAGTAGGATAAAACTAAGACACTTAAGTTCTCGACTTTTCGAAATGTAATAGAATAGAATTTGTAGCCTTTAAATATTCAGAAAATAGTTCATTGTATAAAATTAAATATTTAATACTATAACGGCTTAAGTTTTCTGCAATACGGATGTTGACTAACTTTTTATTATTACTTCAATTAAAGCGCCTGTACTTCACGAACAAGGATGCAGTTTATTTTTTTAAAACTTATAGGCATTCAAAATTCCTAATTAAACAAGGAAGAAATACATTATTTATGACGTCATTTCGCATTTCAATTCCCAGTTAAACTCATGACAGTCAACTACCCTATTAAAACAAATCGACTCATAAGGGATTTAAGTACGGTACTTAAAACCATTTTAGATAACGTTGGCGATAAAAAAAAAAGATAAATAAATGAAACTTGATTTTCACGAGGTGAAAAGCTGCTTACTTTTAACCATTTTATATACTGAAGTAGAATGAAATACATACTGAAGTAGTAATCATGATAAAAATTTACAAATTATCGAATTTTGATAATATATAAACAAATATGTAGCACAATAATAAATAGTTTAGTTTTCGCTTTTAGTAAAGCTAATGGTATTTTAAATAATTGTTTTTCAAGTTTATTGGAAAATTTACTTCATCAAAATGGTTGTTGAATCCTCTTTTAGTATGAAATATTTGCATCAATATATTTCTGTTATGGCAGGTAAATCAATTTTATTAAAAATATATACAAATATTAACATAGAGTCGATCTAAATGGAAATAAAAGCAGCAAATAATTTTCAGTAAATTATTATTCATATAATTTTTCTTTAATTTATCAGGTGCACTTACATTTTTTGTTCTTGGAAATCAATTAGGAGCAGTGAGTCCATATTTAGAAAAATTAAGTAGTGATGGTTACCATGAAATAGAAAAAATTAGTGACCTGCATAGATCCTGGCTGACCAGTTCTCTTACAATAGGAATCTTACCAGGTGCATTTATAGCATCGTATGCAAATGATATTTTGGGAAGAAAATATTCAATGGTTACAATGACAATTCCTGCTCTAATAGCACAGGTGTTTTTATATTTTGCTACACATATTGCTATGGTTTATGTAATAATAACATTGCGTGGTGTAATCACTGCATGGGCGTTTTCAGTCGTTCCAACTTACATAAGCGAAATAGCATCACCGCACTTACGGGGACCTTTCACAGTATTTTGTGTTCTTTTTAATGCAATAGGAATGTTTTCTGGTAGTGTAATTCAAGCTAGTTTATCCATTGAGTTAACAGCGATAATAACAAGTGCAGAAATTTTGGTGATTTTTATAATTATTTGCTTCGTATCCGAAACACCATATTATTTTATTACAAAAAATCAAGATGAAAAATGTAAGCAAGCATTAAGAAAATTTCGTTACCAAGAAAATGTTGACAAAGAGTTTGAAGAAATTAGATCAGCATGGAATGAAAGTCTTAATGCAAAACAAGTTGGCTGGACTAAAATTTTTACAGTTCGATCAAATTTAAAAGTGTTTTTAATTTGTACTGGAGTACAAACGATTCAACAATTTACTGGTCATATCGTTATGAGTGCGAATATTCATACCGTTGTAAAAAATTCTGGATTAAATTTAACATTAACGCAAATTTCACTCCTAACAAATGGTGTCGGTATTATCGCAACAGTTTTAAGTATATTTGTTGTCGATTCATGGGGTCGTAGACCATTACTAATGTTCGTATGTATAGGCGCTTGCATTGCACATTTTATTACCGGCCTGGGATTCTTAATAGCGGATCTCAAAGGTGAAACTACTACTGCACTGGGTATAACAGAATTAACTGGAAATCTAATTTACTTGGCAATGGTTGGGTTAGGCTTGATCCATTTGCCAAATGTAATGGGAGCAGAATTATTTCCAACTGACATTAAATCAAAAGCGTGTTCATTGTTAATGGTGGTTTCGTCTATAGAAGGTGTCCTAGTAAGTCAGTCATTTGATATCTTATCGAAAGGGGCCTATTATGTCCCGTTTTTAGTCATGGCTGTATGCGCTATTTTGGGTTTATTATTTGTGATAATCTGGGTTCCTGAAACCAAAAATAGATCTTTAGAGGATATTCAAAAACAGTTAAATTTAGTGGATGAAGAAGATTCCAAAAGACATGGTGTATAAAGTTGTATAAACTAGTTAAATATTTTGAACAGTGAAGTGTTCTTAAAAATAGCCATCTGATAATATCATCTGAGGATTATTAATGAAGATACACTTTTCTAATGCATGGATTTTTGAGAGACTGATAAAATAATTGGTTAAAAACGCAAATATACACAGAAAATTCGATGAATAACTTCCTTCCCCAGTATGACGGGATGTCTAGGTATGGTACACAGAATATTTAAGTAAAAACAATTAATAAATCATTATTTATCATTATTATTGAATAAATCATTTTAAATTTATTGATTTTAATTATGGTAACTTGACATAGTTATAAATTTATGTACCTATTTGTGAAATAATTTTACAATTGACTTTGTACAACAAACGAAAAATTTTTCAATAAAACAATTTTATTATTTAATTTCATTTATCATATTTTGCATTCCAATCCAACTCTGAAGTTAATTAAAGATTTTCAAGTCCCTGGCTTATGTAGATGATGTTAAAAGCAACGTAATTCCATTTAACAGACACATCTCAAGTCAAATTATTTAAAAAAAAAAAAAGTTTAAAAAAGAAGATTTTCGTATTTCGACACAAGCACTAAGAAAATTTTAGTTATTAATTTGTTAAAACATATATTAAATCTCCAGCTGCAAGTGCAATTGAAAATTTACTGGTCTATGTAATTTCAATTTTATTGTATTTATAATAATTTACATTTGTTATCAGCATATAGTTTCACCACTTTATTTATTTAAAGTGGTCTAAATATTTTATTTAATATGAAAATATCAATATCATTTCTAAAAAAAAAAATGAATTCGAGCGAGGAAGCATAAGACAATACAAATTTTCTATTGTATTCATTTTTATATTTTTCAATTTTAGATAAACCTAATAGGTATAGATCATATATTTGAGATATGATAAAATTTGTTCATTAAAACAATTGAATTTGGTACGAATATCGATTTAAGATATAATTAAATTTAATTACAAAGTAATGAAAAATATTTGACTCTCGAACTTCAAATCAAGATTGACCGATTGCATTTTCATTAAAAAATTATATTTTTATCTGGAAAAAGAATATTTTTCGATAAATTCTCGAATGATCCACCAGCTGTATGATTGAATTACACTTTTATTTCGAAATAGTTTTCTGTGTTATGATGCATAAGCTTATAGTGTTAGAGCAATTGAAGCCAGTAAATTTCGAGACATCGACGTATCACAAATTGATCACTAGGTAATTTAGATCACGGTCGATTGAAATTTAAAAGACAATATTTGTTTTTATACTTATAATTTTTAAGTTTTTTCGTATATCTCAAACCCATTCGAAGTAACTTATATAGTCAAAACTTCTTAAACTAATAACAAATTTTCAAAGATGTTTTATTAAACTTTTTGGCAGCTAAAATTTGCTGTAACCTTCATGAATTAGGAAGGGTTTTTCCTCCAACTAAACAAACTGGCATCGTTACATCAGTCATTGAAGTACGGTGTATTTATTCTCCTTTAAGATGACGTTGATGATAAAAAATATCACTTCTATCTTTCATTGATAAAAAAAAAAAAATGAACTAATACTCTAAAAATAAGCGAAACGTGATTTTCACGTGTTATAAAATTGATTAAGGGTGTTTGGGAGATGCACGTTTCGGAAATAGTGTATGTTTCATCAAATCTATCGTAAATTAAAAAATTTTAATTTTTTTTTTTTTGTTATCAACACCTTTATGAAATTATCAATCCTTTAAATAAATATTATTATTATTTAAAAACATTTTCGAAGATGTAATCTTGAATTGAACCTCAAACAGAAAAATATATTCGATTTATTTAAGCTGTAATTTATGGTTAAATTATTTAAGAAGAATATAACTTATTTAACAAATATTAATTAAATAAAATCTTATATTATTTTATTATATGAAATCTAATCAACCCAGTAAAGCAATGATTTAACTGTCATGTTGGCAATTCAGTTAATAAAAATGTACTTAAACGAATTTCCATAAGATTACACGTAAACTTACAGTTTTTTTTTATTGCAATAATATTTAAACATGTAAGTAAATCGGTTTGTAATTTTTACAGGCGATTTTGAATCGAATGATGAACGTTCTACTTACTATTTTTATATACCTTCCAAACATCCTTAATATTTATTTATCAAATAGATATTTACAAAATTTGATAATATATAAACAATAGTGAAACACAATAAAAAAACACAGTTTTCATTGCTAAACTGCTCATCTGATTTTGAGTTATTGTTGTCAAAAGTCAGGAATTGTCTGTTCAAAATGGTCGTTGAATCGACTTTTAGTATGAAATATTTGCATCAATACATTTCTGTGATGGCAGGTAAGAATTTGTAGCGAGTTTACAAAAGTGAACGAAAAAACTGCTATTTTGCATTGCAAATATTATCATTATCGTGAAAATCTATCTTTATCGATATCTGTATGGATGTATTCAATTATATAAATAATAATTAATAATAATTATAAAAAATAAAAATCAATCACTAAATGTGTTGTAAAAGTAGAGAATAGCTAAACCAATTCGGATAATTTTGACCTTATATTTTTTAAAATTTCTTATCAAATTTGGGAACTGTTCTATTACATTTTTATAGTCAACTCAAGATATAAACTCACAGCTTTTGGATTTGTTCGTTTGTCTATGGGAAACATTTACAAATGAAATAATTGTGAATATTACACAGAAAATTCAGGTATTTTTGGTTTAATAATACCGATAATGTTAGATCTGTGAATGTTTTATTAAAAAACGAAGGTATCAAATAAAAGTTGACGGGGGAGACTGTGCCGTGGATAGATGCCAAAGTTTATGTATTGCGTATTTTTAAATATCCATGTTTAATTTTTAATAATACTGCTTTTGAAGAAGCTTAGACTGCCATGTGAAGCGGATGGGTAGCAGCTACTTAGGAATAAAATTTTAAAATATATCATGCTTATATGAAATTTAGTTTAGAGTTTCTATAAACAATAACAATTTTCTAATAGGTTTTCTCTAAACATAGAGAAACTATGTAGAAATTCATGTCTTATTATAAATTAATGATTATTTATTTATTTATTTTTTATTTTCTGTAAAACGAGAACATTTCTGATGTTACCATAGAAATAAGCGCATGGTAATCAAAAATAAAAGCACCAAGTTCTTTCAGAAATGTGAAATGTTATTATAATTTTTCTTTAATTTTTCAGGTGCGCTCACATTTTTTGTTGTTGGGAATCAAGTTGGGTCTGTGAGTCCATATTTAGAAAAATTAAGTAGTGATGGTTACCACGAAATAGAAAAAATTAGTGATCTAACTAGAACGATGCTGACCAGTGTTCTTACACTTGGAATCTTACCAGGTGCATTTATAGCCTCGTATGCAAATGATATTTTGGGAAGAAAATATTCAATGGTTACAATGACAATTTTTGCTTTGTTAACACCAATTTTTCAATACTTTGCTGTTCATATAGTTATGGTTTTTGTAAACCTAGCCCTACGTGGCTTAATAATCGCATGGTCGTTTTCAGTCGTTCCAACTTATATAAGTGAAGTATCATCACCTCATTTACGAGGCCCTTTCACTGTATTTTGTATACTTTTTGGGTCAATAGGAGGCTTAAGTGGTAGTGTTATTCAAGCTAGTTTAACCATTGACTTTACAGCAATTATTACTGGGGCAGAAATTTTCGTCATTGTTTTAGTGACTCTTTGCTTCGTATCCGAAACACCATATTATTTCATTACAAAAAATCAAGACGAAAAATGTAAGCAAGCATTCAGAAAATTTCATTATCAAGAAAATGTAGACAAAGAATTTGAAGAAATGAAATCAGCATGGAATGGAAGTCTTAAAGCAAAACAAGTAGGCTGGACCAAAATTTTTAAAGTTCGATCAAATTTAAAACTATTAATAATTTGTGCTGGAGTGCAAACGATTCAGCAATTCACTGGCCACATCGTTATGAATGCGAATATTCACACCGTTGTAAAAAATTCTGGATTAAATTTAACATTAACGCAAATTTCACTCCTAACACATGGTGTCGGTATTATCGCAACAGTTTTAAGTATATTTGTTGTCGATTCTTGGGGTCGTAGACCATTACTAATGTTCGTATGTATAGGCGCTTGCATTGGACATTTTATTACCGGCCTGGGATTCTTAATAGCGGATCTCAAAGGTGAAACTACTACTGCACTGGGTTTAATGGAATTAACCGGCAATCTTATTTACTTGGCAATGGCTGGATTAGGCTTGGTGCATTTGCCAAATGTGTTAGGGGCAGAATTATTTCCAACTGATATTAAATCAAAAGGTTGCTCATTGTTAATGATAGTTTCGTCATTCGAAGGTGTCCTTGTCAGTCTATCATTTGATTTATTATCAAAAATTGCATATTATTTACCGTTTTGGATCATGGCTGTTTGCGCTATTTTAGGGCTAATTTTTGTGATAATCTGGGTTCCTGAAACTAAAAATAGATCTTTGGAAGATATTCAAAGACAGTTGAGTTTAGTAGATGAAGAAGTTTCCAAAACACACGGTTTTTAAAATGACGTTGGCTCGTTAGATATGTCGTCGAAAAGAAAAGTATTTTTATAAAAATAATGAATTAAAATCCAAAACTTATAAATGCCTGTTAAAAAGAATAAGTGAATCTACAGAAACGTGATCATTGTAATTATTCGAATTAATTTTGAAATTGATGCCCGTTTTATTATAATAATTTCGTACCTTAGTATATGTTTCAATATAATAATTTTCGTTTTTAATAACCGATTATTTATCACTTGTTGGTTGTACTTCTTAACGTTTTACCAATAACTATCTGTATGCTGAAAGTTTCATTCCATAATCACGTTACTCTTTTGATTAAGCTTTCCACTTTCAAATCCACACATTTGCTATCAATCCTTTTCATCATTTATCTGGTGACGTTATCAGTTGATACTAGACGTTAGAAGACATCTCCCTTCGAAGACGTACCAGTGCAAGAGAGGAGCTATGCAATTTTTTGCAACATGCAATCTTTTTTAAAAGCACAGTTTTGACTGTACAGTTTTATAGAAGTTTAATTAGATCTTGGTTTCGACTGCACAGTTAAACGGCACAGTCTAAAATATCAATATAAACTCAAGGTCTGTAGAATGCCAACATTGATTGTGTTGTAAAATAATAATTATTTTATGCGCGTAAAAATTGACAACTCTATTTATCATGTAGGTTATTGATACATATTTTTATGAATCAAACAGAATAATGAATATATCGATTATGATTAATTCTGGTAGTGTAACTAGTTTTATAACTATATTGTAAAACATAAATTGATTACACTCAATAAAATGTATAACAACATATGTTTTTTAATAATATATTTTAACGGTAAAGATACACATAATATATTGGTATTATATTGAATAAATTATACAATTTTATTATATTGCATTTTTTTTTTATTACTACTGGTTTATTTGATGGATTTACCACTTTAAAGAGTACATGTGAACTTGGTTACACTTTAAATGGTTTTTTTCTTTTTATGCGAATGATTTCCCATTTAATGTACGATAATTTAAATTTGAGTAACTGTTGTTTAGTGAGAAAAAATAACTATACAAAATATTTAGTGGAATGAAAAATATTTTTACCAATTTCTATGATAGCGTACAAAACGTTTCATAGACAAACTGATATCAGCTGGAATATAAAAGTCAACTACACAAAACCTCTGAAAAATCTCTTATAAACTTGCATAAAGTATTCAGTTTATTGTCCTTCAATCAGTTTTTTTTTAATATTACGTGTGTCCGCTTAAGAATATTTTGATTAAAGTTTATTATGTAATTTCAACTCCGTTTCATTTCTCCTCTTTACTTTCTGTACAATTTGTGGTTCATGCAAATGTTTTAGGATTGAGTACAAAAAGCGTAATAAATAAGCTATAAAAAATAAAAATATCAAATCTGATCAGCTCAGATTAAACATAACGACAAACGTAATTTAAGAAGCAATACTTTGTGAATATTTTTCTTAAGTTATACCATTTGATAAAAAATAATTTTAGTCCGGTATTAGCAGATGAACACATCTTAAGACCAAGTTTAATAAATAATTTGGAAGCTGATGAGAGTTTGTATTAATAGCTATAATATGTTATTGTTTAATGTGTAAATGGTATTTGTTTGTATTTTACTCAATTTTAACTCGCTAACAGTTAATTGTTGCTTAATAAATAATCAAGTAATAAAAACAACACTTACGTCTTAAAAATCAGATTTAAAATGTTATGACCTCAATAACGAATATATTATACGGTTAAAATATGTTGCAGGTATTTCAAAATCACTTGTTGAAATTATCAATAAAATGAAAAAAAATAAGAAATCAAATAAAATTGTAAAATTATTTACGTATTTATTATAAAATTTGTGGGTATAATTTTACAATATTTTAATGAAATTCTTTGTGATTCTTTAAAACGAGATTTTATTACCAATCGTCATAATATGAATAAAAATATTTCGAAATAAATAGAATCAAGTTGAAAAAAATTAATTTAAAGGTAAAATATGTTTTTTTAGGAAATTAAATATTCTTTTTGTAAGTTAAGTATTCCTATCAATAATTTTCTGGTTAGTATTTGACTTTAGAAATCAATGTCAATCATGTCCTAGCTTACAAAGAAGAATAATACAATTATGTAAAATTATTTTTACTTTTTAACGAACTTTTTTGAAGTTTCTATTTTTTGGGAAAAGTTATTGGTTTCTAATTCACTCACTTAAAACTTTGTCTCATCCTCTTTCTTCTAATCTCTCGAAGATATTGATTACTTTATTGGTCTGTAGATGATACAATATTTTATATCGAAAATTTATCACTATTTACAAACAAATTCAATTGAGTGAGGTATTTGACAAAATTTTTCCTCTATTGGAGCGTCTTTATTTAACAAACAGTGGAACGAATTTTAAAAAAATTTTTAATCTAAGCAAAATATGGAGGTGTCATACTCTTTATGAGCCCAACACAGAGATATGATTAAAATTGAATCGTTTTCGTTAGTCCACTCGTTCACTACGTGATCATGTTAATTGATCATTTTATATCCATCCTTTTTTTTATACATATTATATTATAAATAAATAATATGTAACGTGCCGTATTGCATACCCTAAATAATAGTGAACTTATTTATAAATGAATATAATAATCTTCAAACAACCAATCAAATTGTAAAATACAAATGTTCTCGTGAAACTTTTGTTTACTATAGATGATATCACTGGTTTGACTCATCGTACACATTACATGCAAAACATCGTTTTTCATAAAAAGGGTGGAAAATATATTGAATATTATTCGTGGCAGTTCGATTGATTCAGTTGTCTCTATTCCATATACAAGAAATGGTGCGAATAATTATTTAATTTAATCATATATTTCGATAAACAAATAAATATCCACATATAATAACTTAATAAAACATTGATTGAATAGTTAATGAATATAAAAGCATAAGTAATTAATTGTTACGCATAATAAATTGATGAATGAACCTTTAAAAGTTCAATATTGATTTAATTAAAGAATACAAATTATGTATTAAATAAATATTATTATAATGTTATCATAATTAACAATCCAAAATATTATTAAAATATACAGATGATGATAATGTTTTAATATAGGTTGAATAACTCACAAACTTATATACGATACTGTAGTAAGTAATAAGTTTATTCATCCATTACTAATAAATTGTTGCTTTAATTAGACCACGCGGTCTTTGTAACCGTGACACTTGTTTACAGGCCAAATACATTATTATATATATATTTACTTTGTACATTTTAATACAAGGTATGACAGTTTAAATGTATAGCTTTGTACTTTATTCTAGGTATGACAATATATTATACTTTATAGTATTATAATAAATATGAACGTTTTGTATTTTTGTATGTTTTATACTCAATCATACAATACATTACGAATTTGAATGAAGTTTGGCACAAAGATATTTCATTACTTGGATTAACATATATGGTAATTTTAATCCAAGAAAAATGTTAGATTCCTGTAGGATTATCAAGGAGCGAACTGCAGAACATATCCACTCGAAATTTGGAATGCTATTTTACAAGCTAATCATCTTTATGAATAATCTGCGAGCCAAATTTCAACCAAATCTATCATTTTTGTGTGATGCTTAAATTCGTATCGTGAATTCTCGTAATAAAATTATATTGTCACCATAGAAATTTATTTCATAATTTATAAAAATAATAACTAGCTAAATTTGTGATTTAATAAATTTACGTTATTTTTTCGATAATTTTGGATTTTTAATATTATTGTCTGAAGCTACCGATAATACTCGAAAGCTTTCGATAGTTTATTTTTTTTAAGTAATTATTTTGAAAATATTTTTTTTTCTATACTGACTACACAAAGAAATCATTTTCTACAATAACGTTGAATTGTAAATTATGAAAATCAATTATTTAATTCTATAATCTGGTGACCGTCAATTTTTCAACAGCAACAAAGATTTTTCTTATTTTCTTATCATTATAAAACTAACACGAAGTGTGAAAGTAAAAATCCAAAAATTTACATTATTTTAAATGAGCAAAATGGAAACAAAAGAAAACAGTTTATTTGAGTAGTCAATAAACATCATTCTTTCATATTTATTTTGAATTGAAATTGAAAACTGTGTACTCTTTGAAAACTTGAAATTTTCTTATCAAAATTGTTGGATATTGTCTTTCGAAAAATGAAAATTATTCCATTGGGTACATAAGTACATAGGTAAAGTGGCGAGTAATCAAAGTAAAAGAATTATAATTCAATTTAACATTTTTTATTTGGTGTAATCCAAATTACATTTTAACAACTAAAACAAAAAAAAAACTGAGATCTTATTTAAAATCCAAACTTTTCCAATGTTCTTACCAATTTAAAATTCACAAAAAAATAGTTTGAATAAAGCGGTAAAACACTGTTAGTTACATTTTGATATATTGGTATACAAGAATTTATTAGCTATTGAATATTATAATTCAGTAGCTTAGATATAAAACAACAGGGTCCGTAAATGGAATTTAAAGCGTTTTTAGCAAGAAATTGCAGTATAAAAAAACAACTATTGTTTGTTCTGTGTTTAATAAAAAATGTCATTTAACTTTCCAGAGTTTCTTCATTCTCGTTTATTTTGGAATGCAGTTTTAAAAACTTAATTTATTTGACTAATTTTAACAATTTGATTATACAGAAAAAAAAACTTAGACATACTTACATTTGTTTGAAATCATCAAACGAATGATCACTGTTTATTTAACAGAGTACAATGAGTCTTTAGAAAAAAATATCCTTAATGATTTTATTCATAAAAAATCAGTGCATTAAAGGAGCAATAATCATAATAGGTAACTTCGATAAATTTTCAAAATATTAATCAAATGAAAAATAATTTGTTAACACCATTTTGCATGTCTGCCCACCTACAAAAAAATGTACCCTTAGAAACGTAGAGGGTTTTGCAATTTTTGTAAGGTTTATAAACAATACTAATATATGTGTGTTTATAGCCCTACCCGGCTTCGTCGCGCATACTCTTTTACGAATTACGTTGGTGTACGACCGTGTAAGACCTCAGTACGTACATTATTTGGTATTATGAGAGTGTAGCCAAATATGATTAGTTGAGATTTTCTCCCGTATTTGAATTTTTCCAGAGAAATGTTTTAAGTAATGGATGCAGAGCTCTCAAACCTTTTGTGAACAAACTAAGTTTGATGGAAATCTTTGGAGCTCTATTTTCGAGAAAAAATGTAAAAATCCTGAATTCATCATACAAATAAACCGAACTACTCGGCAGTTCAATTTTAACCAAAATTCCTCGACATAACTAAAGGTAAAATATAAAGAATACCAAGTTTAGTGAATTTTAATTAATAAAAGTTCAATATAATATGGCTCACGCAATCACACTTTTGTGTAAAATTAATCTTATTTCAATCGAAAATATTTTTTAATACATTTTATTTTCAATCGAAGCGTTATAAATTGCCCCTTACTCTTTTTATCATTTTTAAGCTTTTTTGCTACGACTTTTCTTGTTATTTATTTATTAGAGACTATATTTAAGATCCCAATTTTTATTAGACTCTATTAGTTTACTTTCTTATGTAAATGCATTGCATGGCAACCACAATTACTACTTTCTTTAATTCTTCTATAGATGTAATAAAATAATTTAATGGATTTAAAAATGATAAATAATTATTTTATACTGAATTCCATATATTCAGTCAGGTGGTACTGATTAATAAAAATTAATTAAACTCCAAAAATAATATTGATAATAAATTTACTTTTAATTGGTATTGTATTATAAATATAAATAAATGATTATTGAAAACAATAATTTAAACCCAAATGAGATAGTGGAGTGTGTGGTTCACTAACTACTATACCCATAGTACACTTCATGTAACGTAATATATAAATCATGTCCAATTAAATAAAATATTATATTATTATATTATACTTAAATATTATTTAATAATTATCAATTACATAAAAATATAATTTATTTCTTTATTTCAAGTTGATGATGTCAAGTTTAATTATTCACTAGGTAATAATTTTTTTGTTTTTATTTTTAATGAATTTATGTAACAATATTTGTTTATTTTTCAATACCGCATTATTTTATCAAAATTTTGAGTTTATCCAACAAATGTTGATAAAAAAAAATTATTTTTAATATCAATTAGCTATTATCCGTCAGCTTCGCAGTTTACACTTGCTTCTCAGCATATAATTAAAATTAAATTAAATTGGCAACTTTTCATGATTTCTCTATGTTACAGGTTTTCCAAATAGTTTAGCCCCTTGTTTGGGACAATACTCTCAGATGTTGCGTTTCTTGGATAATACTATCGGTTTTGAAAAATTAAATGGATAACGTTAATAGAATTATTTACAACTCGTTAAAAGAAAGCTAAAACCGAAAAATATCTAAATTATCCGAGTTTCCTTTATAATTGTTCCAATTTATTTTCTGGACACATTCCCAAAGCTTAACGAACAAAACCAAAATGAAAATTACTCAATCATTATAATTTTCGAACGGTAGCACTGATTGGTATGTGATAGTACGCTGACTCAACTTTTAAATTATAATTCATATTTAATATAGCTTCAAAATCAATTTCGTACAAGTATAAAATTTGAAGAATACTTTTGTAAGTGATATAAAAGCCAGTAGTCTGAATCATCCTCATAATTTCCTGAACATGTAATGAGAAATTAAAAATAATGACACTCCCAAATTTACTCGAGATAATTTAGCAAATTTTATTGAAGTAAAAATTTATGGTGGAACAACTTTTAACTGGGGATTAAAGTATTTTTTTAACATACCTTCCCGGATGTAAATAAATACGTAAGCCCGTATTAAAATTCTCTCTATAAAACCGCACTAATTCATTCATCATGATGAATAAAAATTTAATAATAAAGTTGTTGTATTAAATGTAATATGTGTAATATTAAAAGTAAATGATAAGTAATTATAAAAATACCAAACGTTAAATGGATGCGATGAATGACTGAACAAAAAAAAAAAAATATTATATATTTAAAACAAAAAAATGCAGAACATTATATCGCATTCCTGCACAACAGAAAACTATAAAAATTTATAACAATTTTTATTTAAAAAAATTCAAATTCAGACCAACGATTAAAGCAGAATAATATAAGAAAAAAAAATTGTAGCTACAGGATGAATGGTGACCTAATTAATATAGTAAACGAGGTTAAGCAACAGTGAATCAATGAAACTCATAAAAACTGTATTTTAAAGTTTAAAGTTTGTTACGTTAACTAATATTGACCGCACAAACAAAATTTCGGTATATCTGTTGCATACAAATACCTAATTAGTTCATTTCCGACTGTCTATAGGTATATCCGTTATCACGATAACTAAAAATCAAAAAGAGATAGCAAGCTACAAATTTGGTGACGTATTCTAAACATAAAAAGTGAGTTCGAGCAAAATCGATTCATTGGATCCAATGTACTCAACTTTTAAACTATGAAAGATAGAGGAACAGTTCAAATACACAATTTTAGCTCAAATTTAAAAAATATCCATATACATTTTAAACGTAAAATATCCATTTAAATTGTAACTACACCTCAAATTCATAATTTTTGTACGAATCGATTATTTGTAACATTAATAAAACAGGTATTGTCGAAGAAACAGTATATATATACAGTGTGACCCACTTTTAATAGAACCTTTAACGTATTTTAAAGTAGAAACATCTCAAACATACTAAACGAAAAGTAATCCTCGAATATTATGTAATAGACGTCAATGAAATTGTCTGATATAATTCAGGAAAATATTCTAATTTTCTTAAAATACTTCTATGACATTTCTTACTTGATATTCTGAAACGTAAAACTATGCATTTAAGGTTCGAACACACAGAATTTGATATCATTTTTCGAAATATTATTTACTATAAAAATTAGGCTGTTGCATTTTTTTTTCTTTTGTGAAGTCTACATTATTTGAACAGTTCTAACGAACTCGAGGTTGGACATTTCAAGCGAGACATATTGTATACACCCGCTTATAAATAAAACATAAATTCGATTGAACGCCATAAGTACATTTACCTAGATAAAGTTATAGTTCAAATATCTGTCTGTCTATATAAGAACGTTTTATTTTTATTACATTTGAATAAACGTAAAATATGATATTGGTAAGGAATGTATATTTAAACATTGTCAAAGTATAATTTATTTATATGTAACTTGACGTTACAGTCGATGCTTAACTAAAATAATTGTAATAAACTAAAAATTATTTAGAAATATACAAATATTATACTTAAATTATTATTTAAGTAATATTAAAATATTTTACTTATTATTATTATTTTTTTATAATATAATTAATAATTATAAATACATTTGTTTATAATCTTCCAGCAATTTTAACAAACTTTTATGAAATATCTACATTTTTTAATAGTGCCTCCAGAGCAGAATACGGTGGAATTAATTTTGTTTGATTTTCGTCCGAGTTTTTGAAATTCAAATGAAATTAAGTTTATTGCTAACGATAAGGAAAATTCAAAATAAAATACATTAAAAATTATTCCTAGTTTAGTGTTGTTGTACTACTTAAGAATACCACTTTTGACTTCCAAAAAAAAAATTCGCTATACATAAACGATGTTCATTGAAAGAACTCAAATTCATAAAAACACCTTTTCAAGTTTCAAATATTTGATTTACGTAACATTTTTATAAATGAAATTCACAGTACATAAACTGTTTTTGTATATAAAAGTAAATACGAAACGAAAATGCATATAAAACGTAAAGATAGAAAATAGAAGACTAACCTGAGTTTGTGTAAGTCCTAGACTTGCTGCTAATTCAGCACGTTCAGGTAATGCTAAATATTGTGTACGTTGAAAACGTCTATTCAATTGCTGTAACTGTAAACTTGAATATATAGTACGAGGTTTTCGCATCTTTTTTCCTTTACTACCACCCCCTGTACCGCCTAATCCACCGCCACTGCCTAAGCCACCACCGCCACTGCCAATACGATCTAAGCCCAATGCACATTTATCTGTAACAGAAAAAAAATTATTTATTAAGAATTACATTTTTTTTATTCTTCAATACTTATTTCTACTTCTATCAATGAAACGAATTGTTTACGATATAATGTTTTTTAATTGAATGAAAGTTATTCGCTGGCTAGCGCAAAGCAGATATGGATACTATTTATTCAGGGTACTTTAATTATTTCCATTATGATAGTCGAAAAAATATATTATTAAGAATTGTATGAAATTTGAGTAATAAGTTAATAATATTGTGACAGGTTTCAGTCTTTACATCCAAATTCTAACCAAAATAAAATTTCAAAATTTCAAATTGTATAATGTTTCAATTCTGAGACGGCCAACCTTGAATTATTTCCCTTACATATAAAATTTATAACGATATATTAAATGGTGTAAACTTAAAAGTATAAATATTTTTTAAGTATATATACTCAGAGAAAGAATATTTGAGCTATAACTTTTATTTAAAAAAACTGGAAATTAATCTTTAAGATATTAAAACTAAATAATTGTAGAAGTATTTATAGGCTCTGTAAGCTACAATAAACAGATATTTTTGAACATTTTTAGCTCGCGTTTTTCGCCATAGAATGTAACTTTGCAAACAAAGATATATGAAAATAAACAAATCAAATACGCTTTGAATCTATCTGTCGTTCTAAGAAATCATGTTCTTACTCACTTCGATAGAAACTACCGTAAAATATCCAACAATAACAAAAAATCGGTCTAAAAGGTTTTAGTCAGATAAAATTGTTTCACATGCATGTGCCAATACACCCCTAGCTTAACATATTGACAAAATAAAAACTTTCCCAATTTGTATACTATTGACTATCATTAATTTTTATTTTCTTTATTTACTAATGACACACCACGCATTCTAAACAAAAGTTTGTTTTTTTTTTTATTAATATTTTTATATAAATATTGGACACACTTTTGTAACTAATACTTTTATTTACTTTCAAAATACATAAAACTTATGATCGACTATTTGAGTAGAAAATTATATATGTAATGAGAATAGAAAAAACTTTCTGAAAAAAAAAAACTGAATTTTTTTCTATAAAATATTATTTTCGGTATTATTCTTAGTAGTTTTTATATGCATATCTAAAATAATTCGCTAATTATTTGTACGCTTTTGCCTCAAGTTCTTTTTTATGTCTTCTAGATTTTATGAGACAACGAATAAATTAGAAAAGAATATTTATAAATAATCAAAAAAAAAGAGGAATGCGGTCGTGTTTATACTAAAAGAAATTCAAAATATATAGTATACATTAATTAAACCGATAATTAAAAATTATCTTTACTGTGATAACATTAGTAATAATTTTATCTCTGTATAAGTAATTTTGTTATTATATCAAACATACTTGAGTATGGTCAGTTTATCCAAAAATTTTTAAGGTGAGTATAGGCGTTTGCATCATACACCTGATAGGTAAAGAATTAGTATTTCGAACTCCAAAAAAATTATTAATTTTTGACATTAAACTTTCAAAATAAACCTTGCTCCATCTATGAATTTCCATTTTTGTCTTAATAAAGACCCAAATGAAATATTACTAAGCCCATAGAACGAGTATTTAAGATTCAGGTAGCGCAAAATAAAAGAGTAGAATATTATTGCAGCGTTAAGCATTTTTGTTAAAATTTTCTGAAACGTTTGGAGAAGATAACGCAAGAAGTAATAAAAAATTTTTGTTATAGCTCGTATTCCTATGTTTAGCCAAAAGATTAGTTCCAAATATTAATTAAACAAATTTTTTCGTTGTATATACATTTATTGAGAACATATTCCAAGAAAACAAAAAAGGTGAAGTTATGAAAAAAATGTATTGATTTTACCAAAAATATATTTGCATGTTAATAATTTTTTTTTACCTGTCCTTCATTGTTTGAAAATAAATTTTTATTCAAATATGCAAAAGAATTTTATTTAACATTTTTTATATTTATACTATAAAAAATTTAGAAACTTTCATTCTAGCATTTGTTCGATGTAACAAGCAGTGACTATAAAAAGAAAAGTTCGGGGTTGAAAATTGTATTTTGATAGATTATTTGAGTATAGAGCAATGTTTGGTAACTGAAACATATAATATTTATTTCAATTATTGAGTATACAGTTAATTAAGAAAACATTTTTTTATAAATTCATTAAGAATTTTTTTTAGATAATAAATGTTGAATAGACTGGTACAAATAACAAAAGTGTTCCAATAATATCGCGAATTAATATGCCACCATCTTACACTTTTCCATAGCAGAATGTTAATGTTTTTAATTAATAAAATTTCAGCCAAATATAGCATACGAGATATATAAAAAAACTAATTAATTACTAATTAAAATCTTAATTATTTTAAAATATATATTTTTTCTTTATAAATTAATTTAAATTATCGTTATAGTTTAAATTCAAATGTACACAATTTTTTTTATATTTTTAATAAATATCTACTTTATTGCATTATAAATTAATTAATAAAATATATACAATAATTACATATTAATTAGAATATTTTTTGATTATGATTGATTTTAAATTATTGAATGTGAAAAAATAAGTGTGAAAGTGTATATTAATTATTTGTTATAGAATAATTAATTTATTATTTAAGTGGATACAGGGTGAACATTTTCGTATTGAGCTAAAAAAAAATTTATTTGAAAGAGCGTTTTAATTGGAATTTAATCATTTTTAGGGGGAATAATATATATAGTGAATTTTTAACACTTTTGTAGAAGTACAAACGAATATCAAAGATATTGATGTTTTTTATAAGGTATTCATCATATTAATTAAAATAATTTAAGCTGTACATCCTGTATATTTGAATTTTCAGTACAAATAATATAAAATATTCAAATTAATTGCCTTTGATTGAATAGGTACGAACATTTTACAACTTATTTTTACAATTTTATACATTTAATTACACTATATTGTGAAATTAATTAATATGAATATGCATTAATAAGTATGAGATAACTTTTCACAAAAATTTGCTGTAAGAAATGACCATTTGAGAAGTAGGTTGGTTTTCCGGCGATTTTTTTAAACAAAATTGGAAATTTTCCTGTCAATCTGTTTTCTCAAATTTAATATCCCATTAAATATTTTTTTTGTGAATTTAAAAATTTATAAACAACGACCACCGTTTTCTTTCATCCAATTAGTTATTGTCATTTCTAAAATATTCTATTAGATGTCTCTACCTGTAGACTACTAAAATAAAATTAATTCTTTATTTGAATAATAAATAACAAAGGTGTTTATTGATTATAATCTGATATTTATAATTAGTATTATGAACTTGTTAAATGGTCCATATCTTATCAAATACATAAATATAAATCGTATATATTACAATCAAATCTCATTTGTATTGGGTGTCCCAAAAATGTTGATTTCAAAACAATATTCTTTGATAAAGTAAAAATCATAAAATATAGGTTTTGAATGTTATACATTTTTATTATTAATGTTTGTTAAAGTGTGTGCGGCATTTAAGGGGGAATTAAGCATAATACAGACGTACCCTCCATTATGTAAAAAAAAATTTAATTTTTACCCCCAAATATATTATTATAAAGGTAATTAATAAATGCACTGTTATTTTTTTTAAATTTCATTGAAATAATCAAATACGTATATGACAGATAATAATTTTAAATTATCATTAAAATTATCTCTGTTTTACCGTCAATATTTTCATATAATATTTAGTTGTCAAAATAATTCTTAACCCAATTGAAGGTACACTGTATATTGTTTTCAAATTATATAATGAACTGTAACTGTCAACATATTTTATGTCTGTGGTTGTACCATTTGTAGTTTGAATTTTTAAACACACGTTATAGTAACCATAGATAGTACTCTAATTGAAATTAATTTGGCCGTATATAATATCTAGATATAAGGAAGCAATGCAATTGAACATAGTTTATAGACACTATCATAGCGTCTATCATTGCACTCAATTTAACGTGATTCTATATGTATATATAATAGAGGCAGGCATATCCATATGTCTATAATATGTTATTATCAGTGTATAAACACAATTAATTTACTAAATTCTATTAATTACATTTCTCATGGTCATCGAGTAATCAATCATATGACATCCTTAATTAAATTTTGGATGCTGAAATTACGATTTCATTCATTTACATAATATATTCTTGATTTTATTCAAACATCCTTTATTTATCACAACGACAATAAGCTAATAAAATTTTGTTTTCTCTTCCTTTCATCTCAAAGCTTCTTTTACTAAAAATACGAGCCCTCTATAATTTGAGGCTTTATTAAGATATCTCTAAGAAGTATCAATTATAACGTCGTGTTGATTTCTTTTTTAAGAAATCATAACGAAGAAATTGTTAAGTAGTCATTTACTAGCTTCGCAAGAAGTCAGAATCGTGAATTCTTAAGGAAGACTTTTTTTTAATTTTCGAAGGAAGTCAGAATTATGAGTTCTGTAAGAAGTCATTTATATGGTTTCCGTAAAAAATCGCAAATATGACCAGTGAAAAGTCTTTTTCCTGAGTTCCATAAGAAGTTGGAAATATAAGCACTTTTCGTATAATACGTACAGTTTATTTCATGGTCTTTGTTTTTTTTTTCTTTTTTTATTAAAAATCAATTTGGAAAATTATGATAAAACAAAAAAAAACGAAGATTATGGCAATATTCTAATGAATTAATTTCACCACATATTCATTTCTCTATCAAAGTTATTTTTGAAATTCTGTTTTATTTCCCAAATCTATTTAGATAGACGGTGTTATTCAAATTCATTTAAAAAAATTAGTATTTATCATTCGACGCTTTATATGTTCTTAATAATCAACATACACAGACATCTTTCTAAAAACGGCGGATTTAGGTTCTAGTGACCTTGAAACGTAAAGATATGAGAAAATTTAGTATTCTCTAAATCAAACCCATTACAAAAACTTCCTGCTGGGAATTTAATAAGTTTGGACTATACGAGATGGCTATACTATATCAAAACCAATATATACTAATTGTTCTATATCGTGTGTACGCAGCCTTAAGAATATACAAACTCATTACGAAATATTTATAACTATTAGATTTTATAAAACATATATTTTTAATTTACAACAGTTAATTAATAAATAATATAATATTCTTATTCAATTTCTTAGTTTTATAATACGTATTGAGGTGATAAAATAATTTAACCATTGTTTTTTTTAGTTTGTGGTTTTACAAATGCATTCTGTAAGCATAGTAAATACTTCTATATGTATTTTATTAGCCCCAATGTCAGACGAATATTATCATAATAAATATTACAAAATTTATTTATGTGTTTTTTTAGGTAGCTTGCTTGGTAGTACTGAAAAGATTTAAATTTTCTTTTATTTTAAGCGGGTAGGAGTGGAATATTTTCATAATATCAGTTTAAAGAACTGTGGAAAATAAATATGAAACTATTATGATCTATCGCTGTAAATTTCGACTTTCACAGCCTAGAATAAGCTTCTAAATGCTTATAAATGTTCACATATATGCTTTTTCCAAAATAATGATTCATTGCGTTTTTATACCAGTCACATACCTATCATAGAAAAATAAACATTTAACAAATATTTATTGTCCATTTTTATGCTCGACATATGTCAGAGTATATTATTTGTAATCTATCAGTTTGTAACACTGGAAAATAATGACCGCACAAACAAAAATTAGTTATAGGTGTTTTGGTATAGAATTACCAAACCCGCATGTCCGTCTGCCCATCACTAAAACAACTATAGAGTTGAGTTTAAGTTCGTGAATGCGCAAAATAGTAAATAAGAAATAAGTGAATATAACAGCTAACAAAGTTAACTGTTTAAATACTCGATTTTAATATCAATGAATAAAATATTTTTAATTCTTATCATTCTTTAAATACTAAAATCGAGTATTTAAACTTTGCTAGCTGTTATATTCACTTGTATCTTATTTACTATTCTTTAACCTAGCGTAAGCTATTCGAAAAGTATATCACTCTGTACTTAAAGTTATTTTTCTTACTAAAATATAAAAATTATCAGTGTGGTGTAATTAAAAATTGGTAGTCAGTTAGAAACATTATGATTACAATTGTATTTACCTATGGTATTATGTAATCATTTTTACAAATATTATGACTACTTGTGTTTTATTGTTGTTTAAAAAAAGTTTATTTTATTAGGATTTTTTAAATTTTAATTAGTTTTTATTTTATTTTATTTGTTTTTTTTTTTAACTTGAAAATTTTTACTATAATTACAAAATAATTTATACACGGTGTTACATCGAATATACACACGTCATTTAAAATTTTTTTATTTTAGTGTCTAAAAATAGATTATATTGTCAATTATAGTGTTAACAAATTATACCATCAATGTGAAAAAGTATTCTATCATTGAAAAAGAATGTGTCAATCTGGTGACAGGAAAATAGTTCTTCATAAAAAAAAAAAACTAGGGCTATAACTAATAGAAAATGGTTCGGAAGTTATAAGTTATTGTACTTATATTAATAAATGAGAATTAAATGAACAGAATTAGAATTCCTTGAAAGTAGATACATTTAAAGGTAGAAATGGTAAAGAGTCAAATGTTTTTAGTAAAATTATTATTTAAGAATAATGATGAATAATTTTTAAGTTAGAGATATTTCGAAAAAAAAAAAAGTATAAATTTCCAAAGGAATTTAAAAACCAAACAACTTCTTCTAAACTAGTTCTGCTTTCTACGAAAACATAAAAGCTTAGTTTTGAATAAAAATAAGTACCTATAAAAAAAGTGTAAAATATTTCAAAGAAAAATCTTACCATGAAGTGATCTAAATCAATTTTGATAAATTTATAATTTTCTAAATTTATATATCATTTCACGTTTCACTTAATCATTTTAACCAAAACTGTTTAAAATCATTAATTTGGTTGTTTTTTTAACCATGAAATTTAGAAAAATATTTTTTATTTATTTTTTTTTCAAATAATAAAATGACAAAAAAATAAATAAATAAATAAAACATTTTTGTTGTTGTTAATCGTACCAATAAATTTTTTGCAATAATAATAATAATAATTTAAAATAAAAACTGTGCCATCGAAAAAATAGATTTAGTAAATAAGAATATAATTGTTAAGTTGCATTACTAAATTCATATTAATTTAATATTTGATTACGTACAATTTTTAGTTCTAATAATAATAATTATGTTTTATTTCTCTATTTATAAAATCCATGACCGTATTTCTCATTATATCGTTCTCTGTCTAAATGTGTACCTACTGAAAAATATTTTAAATTTTTTAAAGATAAATTGGTAGCTAATTCAGTAACTAAATCTATAGGGTGTGAAGTTTAGGATGCTTAATATCTCCAATGTTACAAATATTTCATAGGTAGCAAATTTGTCTCTTAAAAAAAATCAATATCTGGCTTCAGACAAGTGGGACTATTTCGCACTCCTGTTAAACTTCTCCCAATCGTCCGACACATAAAAAGTAGGACAAATATTAGATGTCTTTAAGCTTAGACTCAAATCTGAGAACCGATATATTGATTTGATTTATTTATTTTCTTTTTATTGAAGGTATTTAAATTTAAAGTGTTTAAATTTCGATTTTTTGCTCCTATTTTCTAGATTAAAATATTTTTTATTTTATATATACATATATCGACTACAAAGTAGTCATTATCAGTATGAATTAGCTAGTCGTAATGATTCTCCGATCAGATGTTAGTTGTTTCAAATTTGGTGACAGTTTGCACGTTTTGTATTGAATTAGATAAATAAAAAACAAGCTAAACTATATATTTATTTAAAAATATAATATTGAATTCATTTATTCCCGAAATTATCGATTATTCCATCAATATTTAATATCATGAACGAAATGAATAGAGATAAATTTTTTGATCATAGATACTTTTATTTTACGATCATCTGTAGATTATAAATGATTTAAAAATTACACAATTGTATATTATTTTTATTATTATCATTATATTAAATGTTATAAAAATAAAAACGTTATTTTTATAGTGTTGACCTTAATTAGAAAATTTCAAATGTTTAGGGTGGTATTGTTTTTGTGTTTTTTGTGTTTTTTTTTAGTATTAACAATTACATTTGAATTACGAGTATATATAGTAGAGAGGATATAAAACTTTGAAATAAAATTTCTGCAATATAACCATAAATCGTATGGTTTTTTTTGTTTTTTTTTTCTTTATGTTTATGAAATAATTAAAAGTTGCATCATCTTAAAAATAGGTGTTAAAATACGTATACTCAATTTTTGTGCGTAGTTAAATACGATGAAGTTCGTGAAAAACAACAAAATTGTCTATTTGCATAATTTGTCATTTTCTTTGACTATCCTATGACTTTTTCAGTAAATTAGAAATTCCCTGACTAATCCAGGTTGTCCAGACTTTCCCCTAACAGTAGACACCTTGATAATGTAACCGAATCCGAAATAAATGTTTTGGATAATTTCAAATTAGGAAGGAGGTGTCTTAAATTATTTGTATTTTATTTCCACACAATTCCTTAAAAATCTACGATTCACATCCATTTCTGAAATTTCATATTTTGTAACATCCCTGTGTCATATTTTGTAGTTTTTGGGTTTAGTTTTATATCCAAATTTCACAATATTCCAAATCATTATAAATTATTTCATTTATAGAAATGACCCAGAATTCGTAAGATTTCAATGACAAAAAGAAATTAACGTTTGGTTTTGAAATTAACCTAAAAAAAAAAATAAATGGTACGTACAATGCGCTTAAATATGCAAAATGCATGGATTTTTTTTTCTAGTCAATAGTTAATAAATTATTAAAAATGTGAATGGGATCATATGGTGACAATTGTCTTTACATTATTCGATAATAACTCGATATTAGAAATTTCTATAAAGAAACTTATAACAAGTTTTTATTAATTATAACCACTTGTCTCTTGTGTTCAGTAAAGGGAGTTTGTAAAATAATGACAAATGACAAATAAAGGTAGGTATTAAAATGCGACTTTTATCTACATTATTATCTTTCAAGAAATGGGGCCGATTTTTTAAGTCGCAAATTTTGACATTTCTTTATCAACATCCAAATCAAGAAAAGAAAAATTATTATTATTACGAATATGGGTATTTTTGGCATTTTTTCATAGATTTCTGCCTCTCAACGTCGTTAATAATCAAGTTGTTAAAAAGTGATATAAAAATAAAATATCTGATATAATAAAAATTTAAATATATAAAGCAAAATACATGGAGGGACTTTTCCAAAAATTCATTAGATATCGCTAGTATAAAACAATGTTTAGATTCATCACAATTATAGCTCAATATCTTTGGTTTGAATATACATTTGGTTGGATTTTTGATTAATCATCAATTTGAATGTACTTAGATTTGAATTTGGTAATTTAGTTCAATATCTTATGGATCTACTGTACAATATTCCATTATGGAATAATTAATACAAACAATTTCTTTCATCAATATCTTTAAACTATTTCTATTGGTTTCGATCGTTTGCTAACTAAACTAGAAAAATATTTTGTGTTTAATTATTTATGATATAATTTATTTATTATATTTTAAACTATAATGAAATATAGAAAAATAGAAGTTGTAAAATTAAAAACTAGCATTAAAAGTAATTTTTGATTGTAAGTAGTAAATGAAAAATCAATATTATTTATGTATTAATTAATAGAATAATTTGTACCTTTTGTTATTTTTGTTGTACGAACTTTATTTTTAAGTAGAGCCCGACGGACTAAGATCAAATTTAAAACTATCAGATAATACGAAACCATACTGTAAAGCATAAAAAAAAAAAGCATTGTTTCCAGAAAAAGAAATTATACCTTTATAATAAAGCTCGAGGAAAACTTTTTGTTTATACATATTATATAATGAATTATTCATAACAAGATTGATAATCCACGCTGAGTATTTAAACAATTGACAATAAGAAAATCGACCATGTAGGTACCAGTAAGAAAACTTCGGACCGCTTTATAACAAAAATTTGGTGCAATCGTTTTGAAAAAAAAAAATCGTTTATTTCATCCCGTTTCAAATTAATTTTACCAAAAAACGATTTCAAAATGTAAATAGGAAAACAACAAATTACAGGCAAAATGTTCAGAAAATTTTTGAAAATGGTGATTTTGGTGCTAAATACTCGCAGAAGTTGCTCTGAAACGTTTACAACGTAAAGAATACTCGTGCTACAGAACTTTGTAAACATATCGTAAATTGTACAAAAATTTCTACCTCGATAAAATGCCACTTACATTGTTTTTTCATAATAATTTATTAATTTATTGATTTTATAGTGTAGATACGAACTAAGGCTTATCGGTCGGTCTTTTGTAGGTGTGCACGTTAATTTATATATTTAACGGAAAATAATAATGTGACATATACGGTAAATATTAATAATTAATACGTTATACTTACTGATTAATTAAACAATAGTATGTCATATTGCACAAGCATTGTTTGCTATTAATAATTAAGATTAACTATGTTGCTATTAAGATTGTAAAAACTTTAGAAAATCGACAAAACTGATTATTTATTCGAATTTGTAAAAAAAAAAGCAGTTTCAGAAACTATTTTGAACAATAATTTTCTAAATTTTTTTAAATCTCCAAAACTATTAAAAACAATAATACAAGAGACAAGTAAATGCAAATCGGAAAAAAATATTACAATTAAACGATAGTAATAAATGGACTCGGTTGGTTAAAGTTGGTTAAAGAATATACAATGAATTTCGGGGTTAATTCCTACCGGCGCAATAAAAATTTTAATGGGTTTGATAAGCTGCTATACTTCTATTTAGAATGATATGTATGAAGAAGATACATAAATAATCACATCCACTCAAGATAAATGGAGAACTGAAATAATCAATGGCAATAGTTATGTTAGAACTCGTTGTTAACATTTGCACTGAAACTAATCCCTTGAATTGAGCCTCGCTTTCTATAAAATCAATCAGACTTGACACATAAAATTTTTGAGGCAAATATATGCTTATAATTTTGAGGCTGTTATTGTGGCTCATGTTATATCGACCAATACCAGTGCAAATTTTTTTAATATTCGATTTAAATGAAATGATTATAGAAACGAAAACGAATGATTTATACGAAATGGTTTGATAAAAAACCGTAAAATGTAAAAAGTGTTTACGAACGTTTTTCATATTTTGGAATTTTTTATGTAGACGTATTTTACTTCGACAAATTTTATTGATATCAGATTCAAAGTCACGGATATGCTTGCTCATCGAAGATAAAGAATAAAAAACGCATACAAAATTGATAATTTTTATATATTTTTGAGCGAACACCTTAGCAAAATTTTACAAAGGTTAGATTATCGATATCTTTCAAAAGGAAGCTTATAATCGTTATATGAATAACTTTTAACCTAAAAATGGACTACTCAATTAATTTTTTCAAACTCATTTTTACATTTCCTACAATTTTATTTAGAAATTATTACTTCTAAAGGTCTAAATATTCAAATAGTAGTTCGGAATAAATTAATTCTCTCACAAAAAAATCAGGCACATTGAAAATTGTATAAGTTTCATGACGTTTAACACCAGCGAACTTATGAAAAAGCCAAATGCCATTTCTGAGTTCCAAATGTGAATATTCAAGAGAAGGAAATGCACAAGACACAATTTTTTTTAAACAAAATCAACCATTAAAAATCACTTTTATACAACAATGTTTTCCACATTAAATTTATTATATCAAGACTTGTTTTTTTTTTTATACCCTGGATGTTTTTATTTACGATTTCCTTTTCCATTTTTTATTAATAAAAAAATAAAATGAAATAAAAATTATTATTTATTAATAATGTTTTGACATAAAAGATGTCACTACTGTAGGTAACAATACATCATTTTATAAAAAAAAAGCAAGAAAGTTACACACCTATAATTTCCTTTATTTCTGAATAAAAATATAAGTGAATAAAAACTGGGCATTGTTTTTATAATCGTTCTCGAAAAAATGTGGTTCGTCGTAAGAAATATTTAAGTGGCATTGTGATAACAGAGTGGCATAAACAGAGCAAATTCGAATTGAATTGCATTTTGGTCTACTATTCTACTCATAACTTTGAGAATTATAAATGCTCATTCCTCTATATTTTTGAGACAATAATGA
The DNA here is from genome assembly GCA_020423425.1 of Chrysopa pallens. Taxonomy (NCBI): domain Eukaryota; kingdom Metazoa; phylum Arthropoda; class Insecta; order Neuroptera; family Chrysopidae; genus Chrysopa; species Chrysopa pallens. The sequence continues at coordinate 35,576,942 of CM035595.1, read as the reverse complement.
ATTATATGAAATTTGCAATAAACTGAAAATCGCATGGCATTTTCCAAAAAAAATAGTTTATTCGGTTGGCAAAAATCGAAAATTAATTAATTTAAGGCATGAAGGTCATAACATACTGTTTTTAGAAACACAAGAATTTTGCTTTTCGTAATTTTCGGAAAAATTCTTCAACATGACCTACGTTTTCATGTTTAGATTGTGCGTAGTAAAAATATCATTTACATTTGGGTAATTATTATTCGTGAAAAGCACTTCCCAGAATAAAGGCAGCGCCTTGTGAGAACATTAAATTTTGAAATTTTTCCTATTAGTGACAATTTAATTCTAAATAATTTTTTTCTTGTTCATAATATTTCTATAATTTTTTATTATATTTTAAAGTTGTACGGCTTAAATGGTTTTTTTATGAAAAGTTTTATAAAAATCTGCAAGAACCTTCCTTCCATACAGATATAGAAGTCTTAATTAATTATCATAAAATGTTTAATGTGTATTGACAAGTTTTTGTTTTGAGTGACATTATACTTTATGTTGTCATTGCACAAGTAAGAAGCACTTACTACTGAATAATAATGATAAGCCACTTTTTTTTATTAAGAAGAATTAAAATATATTCAATAATATTTTTATATTACAGGTTTTTTCAAATCCAGTTTTATATAATTTTTTGTTGTTGTTACAAATAAGTACCGTGTTGTGGTTTATTTTGTATTCATTTATTATGATTAGCTTAAATTCTAAGGAAGAATTTATTATTAGTTTTTAATTCTTGGAATTAAGTTTTCTTTTATCTTTATCAGATAAGTTCTATTTTGTATTTGCATATATTTTATATATAATATAAATATTGAGAATACTGTTATAACAACACATCGATAAAAAGACATAACCAAGCACTATCAAATTTTTACTAATTACGATAGTGTTGATAGATAGATTTATCCTATTATTACGTGATATAAGGATAAAAATATCGAATTTAAACCATAAGATAAATTAAATATATCATATACTTTTGAGAAATGTTTCAGAATATATCTACATAAATTTTAATTGTGCCAAATTTCATAATTTATTTTCCACTACCGAAAGGATCGAATAAACATTAAAGTTTAAATTATATTTACATAACAACGTTTTCTAAAAAAAGATGGACGCAAAATATTTGGTGAAAAATGTATAATTTTCTAATATTCTTAACAAAGAAATCGATAAAAAGGGAAGTATAATGATGATATGAATTGTACATGATATAGAAGTGGTTCCTCTAGAATTTGGAGAAAATTTTGATCCATATAGTTGAAGGAACACAAAACAGCCAATCATAATGTTTCAAAAACATACTAAAAATATATATAAAAAAAAACTTCGATTAATGATTTCCTTGCAAGCAAATATTGCCCATTGAAATCAATACACAAATAAATTTGTTTTAATCTAATCAAAAATGTCTATAGGTATCTAAATTTCCTAGATATATTTACCTATTTAGACATCCTAAAAATTATATTCAGTAAAACAAGAGCTAACGAAAATCTTACTCCTTTAAAACAAATATCTATACATTAATCTGTTTTGAATAAAATTTCTAATCATCATCTAAAATTGCGCTGTACTTTGAATTTTGGTACAAATAACTACAAATCGCATTTTCGCAACTATTCGTAAAACTTATTGGTTTTCGTTAAATTTTCTTTACTATTTTTAATTTTTCCGAAAGATTTTCCCGATGAATGCGGTTACAGAAGCTATAAGCAGATACAACCAATTAAAAAAATTATACAATTTTGGTGGAAGCTTTGGGTACACTCAATTGCTTTATAAATATATACGTTGAATGCAGTGAATTGCGCTCCCACCAAGTTTTTAATTTTTAAATTGTACAGAAATTTTATTAGGGTTACATTGCCTAGCGTCGACAAAAATTCTACAAAGATAACAAATAATTTTTATCAAATTAAAATTAAATAGAATAGTTTTTAGAATTAATATATAAAAAAAATTTTAATTCGCATTTAAAAAATTTTTGTAAGTTATTAAAATATAAGTATAATGAATTAGTTTCAAATCGAATTATACTTCAACTACAATAATTAGTAGAAAAACAATTAATAATTTCATAATAAAATTAGTTTATTATCAAAAATTCATGATATAAAATCGCATATAGCAATTCGAAAAATAAGATTTGAATGAGACAAATTACGTATAGGTATTCGACGAATGCCTTTTATTAGTTAATCAGCAATTGTAAAATAGTTCGTACGGTTTATTGAATCCATAAGTTTTTCAAAATTGAAATCGAAGAACAGAGAACTATAATATTTTTACAAAACTAGATCAAGTGTGCGAATCAAATTCTTATAAATATAAATATTTCTAATCTGTATTCAACGATTTGGCAATTTCAACAACTTTATAGCATCTTTATTTCGATCCAATCATCAAAATCGGGCTACTCAGAAAACGATATGCGCGATCAATGTCTACGAAATCGATATACAGACGAATTGAAAACAATTAAATATAATTCAACTCTATCAATTTAATCTTGAGATAAAATTGCTTCATTCTCAATGTCCTCGATCCGAATTTGTCTTTTGAATTGCCCTATTACCAAAAAAATTCAGGTGATTCTTGTGTATAGTAATAAATTTTTCTAATTACTAGAAGACAAAATAAAATAAATCCTACTTAGATAAATGCCGAAACAATAGGTACTTAAGTTTTCCATTAAACAGAACAAAAAACTGATTTTCTCTTCTTTAACATCGGATATTTTGGAAATCTTAAGTGTGTCCACATTTTTTATTTTTATTTTGACTATTTCAACTAATAGAATGTCAAATTTTGTAAGCCAGAGCAATAAATGATAAAAATATTTAAAGAATTTGATTTATTTAATTGATAAAATTTTATTTCTTTATGTTTCTAAAATTTTGATTTAAAATATCAGATCGAAAAATATTATCGTAATTAGTACTGTCAGAAAATGCATTAATCTATGCCTGAAGAGACTATACTTAGCAGCTTATATTTTTTTCAGGTCACAAATACCTAGGGTAATTTTAATTTAAATCGTATTTAGATGTACTTTGTTTTCGTAACATATTTAAATCTAATTAGAAACAATATCGCTTATACAATAATAATTATATCTAATAGTTTCTATCGATATTTTGGCACCGCACTTCAGATTCAAATTTATGATCAAAACCACATATTAAAAAAATAAAATTAAAAAAAAAACATATTTTAAAGATTATATAAAAATTCATAAATATTTAATTTGAATTTTATCAAATTTTAAATTAGAAAAATATTTATATTCTTACGCATAGAAAAATAAATAAATTCTATTCATATACGTTTTAAACATTTAAACATGTTCGCTCGTGGTTTTTATTCAATTAAAAAATTTTGATAAAAATATATAAGATATCTTTTTCAAATTATTTATGAATATTTTTTTGTTTTTGATTTCGTAACCATCAAATATACTTTTAGATAAATATTTTGTTGTAGATTAAAAATTTAGAAACTTTTATTCTATATTCATATAAATATTAGCCAGGGCGGTTGTTTATGGTTTAATTAAAATTAAATTATTTAATACGTATGCTAAATATTATAACCAACAAAATTTTCCAAAAATATTTGAAAAAAATTTGTTAAAAAACCCATAAAGATAGCAAATTTGATTATGAAACTATTTGTATATTGTGGCGCACGATCCTGGTTCATTTGTAAATTATGTGATCAATATATATTCTCAAATTTTCTTCTATGTTTTTAAAACACCGACGGTTTTTTGTTATAATAATTGAAGTAATATTTTCGAAAACTTGGAAGTTTTTCTTGTTAATATTTTGTAATTTGTGTTGTATGAACTTGAAAAAAATTAAATTGCAGTATAAAAATTTAGTTTCTGAGAAAATATTTAGTTAATAATATTTTTTCTAAGCTGTCGTCCAAAACTGTATATAATAAAAATAAAAAACTCATAGCAAATTCAACAAATTTGACGAGTTGATACAGTTAATTCAAACTAAGCAAATAATAAAAACATTTTTTGGTTGATTTTTTATAAAACTTTAGTTTAATTTTCAATTCCATTTCGAATAAGGTTAAAAGAAAAAATTTTTATTCCGAATTATACCAAAGAATATACACTAGCTTATGCCAGCTCCTATTAACAATTATTGACTATACAAGCGATAAATCGATTAGCAAAATTTGTTTCCCATAAGCCAAAATAATACCGAAATAATTTATATTAAAAAGCCGTTTTCTCTCAAATAATTAATTTTCAGTATCTACATTTTATACAAATTAATATGTTAATATTTTTTTTTTTTGCAAGAGTTTTGTGGTTTGTTAAAAGAAAATCAAACTCCTGCATTTTATCAAACCAATAAATAGAGAAGAAAAAGCAACATGATAAAATTTTCCCCTATTCTACATTTATTGTTGACAGCATCAAAATAAAAACTTTCAATTGAAAATTGACAAATAAAGACGTTTGAAAGTATGTTTTTCGAAATTAAAATAAAGTTATTTAAATCAAAATTGACAAGCGATTTAACTTTCCATGTTAAAATAAAAATTATAAAATATTAAATATAACAATTATTATTATTATTTTCATATATTTTATTCTGTTTATAATTTTTCCATGGAAAATATTTATTCTCCCTATTTATTTATTGTCAAAGAAAAATTATATAAAGATTTTATATTTATGAATTTTTTATTTTAATCTATCTAGATATTATTTATTATATGAAATAAACTTTTCAATGTACAATTCAACCATTATTTCAAAAACGTCAACAATTGGAAGTCTTAGAAAATCGTTTTCGTAATTATTTGAAAAATATCAAATAAATATTCAGTAATCAATATAAAATTAGAATATTTGCACTTAAATATTTAGTTAAAATTATTTATATTATTTTCTGTTAATGCGATTTTGTATAGTTTAGAATTATTATTGGAATAAAATGAAATCAATTTTATAAATATTCAATCGAAGAAATTTCGACAAAGTTTGATTTTAAATTTTTGTTAAAAATAAATATAAATTTCATTTTTTTTTTAAATGGAAATAATTTTTAAAAAATCTCCCAATGAAATAATTGAGATTTATTATAACTGCATAAAAGTGATTGATTTAAATAACAGATTCTTCTGGAAAAAAAAATACAAAAAAAAGTATATTCTGTTGTCATTTTTTTTTTTTATAAATATGGCTTATGGATTTTATGAGCAATCGAGCCAGTTTGCTTTTGAAATACCAAAATTTAAAATAAATTAATTTTTATTCAGAAGAAATTACAATTAAGACAATACACACTTTAAGAGGGAAAAAATCTCAATATCAGACCAAAAAAATATTTCCCGCCTGGTTTCTTCATTTGAATACTATAAGTTATTCAAATTAATCGAAACAAATGGTGGTTGTTGTATACGGCCAAGTATGATATTTTCACAAATTTCACTTAAACAAAAACCTTCTATTATTGTAACTATAGAAATAATTGAACTTGTACAATTCTTTTTCCCCCAAAACAACTTGAATTGGCCTTATAACGATTGGTCATATTTCATTGAGTTTTATGTATAATAACCGCGACTACTCCGATAATAATCATTCACGACGGGTGTGAATTTAGTTAAATCCTATTGGAAAGTTATAAAAAAAAAAGGTAAACAAAAGCTATATCGATATCATCTTCAGTATGACATTGCATGGTGTACTTTTTTTTTTATTTCTTCCATATTTATAATTTGTGTAGAAACCAGAATAATTATTATAGATTGAAATTTATACCCAATAATTATTTTTTATACTCGGTAATTACACATGCGAATATTACCTATATTTAACAAAAAAACAAAATCCATTCCACGAAATGCAAATAAATCTACAGAAAAACAAAAACCCTTTAAGTCAAATCGAAGAAATTTATTTTTTATTTTTATTTTTTAAATAATGATAATTTGTCGGTTTTACACAGACAAATTATGGAATAAAATAAACGGTCTTTAAATTCATATAAGTAAATTTTTCTAGGTCTCAAAAATTTTCCATTAAATATCAATTCCGATCATAATTACAAAAATAATAAAATGCTTAAAATATAAAAAAGAGGGTTTCCTGTTTTTTTTAAAAACAAATTATTATTAGTCTTTCGGGATGCATCATATTTTGGTATCTTTTCTTTGTCAAATTTGTTTTTTGAACAAACCATTCAATTTCTATTATGCAGATATCTACGAAATTATTATTCTTCATTCATTTTGCTGGTTTTTGAAAAGTATTGAAAATAATCAATTATTAAAATTTTTATTTTTTTCAAGACAATATTTTTAACACAGGAAAATAAGCGTTAAATCTAAATATGTTAAGAAAGCATAGAAATTGAAATTTGCAGATTTCGACGTTTATTTCAGAAAAATAAACTGTTCTGGTATGCATTCAGAAAATTTAAACAAGTTTTATGCAAATTCTGAAAATAGTTATCCAAATGTTATAAACTTTCGTAATTTACAATACAAAAATGTCTTTTTGGAGCAAAATACGTTTTTATTTTGTCTAATGCATCATTTTAATAAAACTGTGAAGAAGAAATTCTAAAAAGAATTCCTCAATTTCAATATTTTTATTTGCTTAAAGAAAACAGAATAGCTAAAGATGCCAACGATAAATTTGGAAGATTTGCTTAAGGAGTCTGTAGTAACGAATTTTCGAAAATTTCAACCTTTATCAAATAATTACAGTATGATCTTTATTACTAAGTAATTGATTGAAAAAGTCTAAATAAATAAACGAAACGTTGTAAATATTTTTTAATAACTTATACGTTCTTATGTTCCATGTTTAAAATTTAGTTCTAAAGTTTGTGAAAGCTCTTCGATTTTCAATACTATTTCTACATGAGACATTCGGTAGTCATTCTAGGAAACTTTACGGTACTAATTTTTGTACAAAATTATCAAATGTATTATTTTTTGAGTCAAAATTATGCAAAACAAAACATTAAGTTCAATTTAAAATAATAAGGTGGCGTTTTCGGGTACCTACACAGTATTCACCTTTCATTACTTTTTGCATAAAATATATCCCTGTTTTGATTTATTATTGATGTTTTACAAAAAAAAAAAAAGACAGATTGTCAAAACAACAAATGCATATTAAATAAATATATGGAGAATGTAATTCGATAAATAAAACAAACACGAAACCATAAAACTATTTAAAAATTCATAACCGATTTTCTTTAATTATCTATTGTCCTCCCAATAATTTTCATCCTAAATTATACGTTTTCTAAAATACATTCGAATGTTGATAATATCGATCATATCCTTCAAGAACGGCGCATGTTACATGCAAACGAATACTTTCAATTTAACTACAGCTTTTTTCTTCAGTACAATTAAAATTTGAATAATAAATGAACAAATGGATATTTTGCAGATCTTTGTATTATCTAAACATAAACTTAAAAAAATATTTTGAACTTACCGTCTTCTTTGGGCGACGGTGGACAATTCGCATAACTGCCTAAATGATAACTCGAATATGAATTTTGATGCATTCCAGGAAATGTGTATGCAAGTGCTCCACGTGCTCCCGAAAATGCATCATGGCCACCGGATAAATTTCCATTGCCACCATTCGGTGGTGTAAAATGATGTTGATATCCGGACGTTCGTAATGGTCCATAGCCATGATGTTGTAATTCAATAAACGCTGATTTCGAAACGGGTGTATTTGTACTTGAATCATGTGGCGTCGGTGGACCAATATGATGGCCTTGATGATCCGGTGGTTCACCCGACATTTGTGGTGTCGACGGCGGATCCTCACTCGTATCCCCAAACGGGGATTCTAGATCCGTAAAGTTTAACGTTGTGAACGGTTTTTGTTCCAGTGTTCTAATTGATTTGTAAATATTTAAGCTTTGAAACACAAAATTTTTAAATTTTTTTCTTCAATTACTTCTGGTTTATTCCACTTAACATTTAGTTTAAATTGTTATTACGCATCACTTGTACAAAATAAAAATAAAAATGAAGTCACAATCCAATTACACTTTATGCACCATAGAGAATAATCACAAAAACACAAAAATAATAAATAAATTCACAAAATGTTTTCTTGATAAAATGTCACCAGCAATTTTAAATAAATCCGCGTAAAACGATTTGTCGCAAAAAATAATAAACAAACAAAAAAAAACTATAAATAAATAATAATTGTAATTAAATTCACGATAATTAATTTAAAATATCAAAATAAAAATTAAAAAAAATCGAAAGAATTGAAACACGAGTAAACGGCGGTAAAAATATTCAATTATTTATTATGGTAATCGCAATTATTAAACAAAATGAATCACAATTAATTATACTTGAAAAAAAGTACTCTAATTTCCTCTAAATTACACTAAAATTATAATATATAGTGTAATAAGTATAAATATACAGTCAGAGCAAACGATGATTGTCAATAATAATTTTTTTTTTGTGTAATGCACCTCTCAAAAACGGATAAGTGGTACTCTTAAGTATATAGTTATATATATATAATACGGGTTTTAGAGATGCTAACAGAATGACTGTAAATGCTATAATGAAGTGTAATTCCGATAATAGGTGCCTTTGCACACACAACATGTTTCTTACAATGACCGGTAGGTATCCCTACTTTACATGGATGTTTAATCACCTAGGTGGAGTATTTCCACGTTTTCATTGGTGTATCCAGTTTGTTGGGAGGGATTTACAATGTTGTTTTCATTGTAAAAAGGTGTACTTGTGTTTTTTACTATATGCATACAATACTTTTAGAACCGCCCCTGTAGACTTTTTGACGCTATTATTCATGTTTCTGTGTAGTGTGCGTATTAATACCGCCACTGTTTTGTGTGGTTAGATTGTGTGTTCAGATCTTGTATAATCTTTTGTTCAAATTTTTCTTTTTGAAGCATTATTTTTCTTTTAACATTGTTGAATTATTATTATTTTTTTGCCGCTTTGTGATTTTTATCTGATTTTTTAGTTAAATTCGTGGGTGATTTTGCAAATTGTTTTTCTTAGTGAATTTAAATTCAGAAACTACTTGTATAAGTCTACAGAAAATCCCCGTAAAAATAATTTTCTTTTAATCCATCGATGTGCTATAAAATACACAATCAAAATTAACTGTTAAATTTTAACTTTTTTTATGTTTAGTTAATTTTTTAAAAACTAATTGTTTATAATAACGATAGCAGAATGGGAGTTTCCGTTCAAAACATATATTTTCCATTGATGATCCTAAGTGCAAGTGATATTCGAAGATTTTAAAATAAATATAATCAAAGTATTCTCATGTGTAATTTTAAAAATATTCAAAATTAAATACATAATCGAAAATTTGTATATTTTTATTTTCAAAATTTATAGCTCTGAAATAAAAATTTTGCTGTAGAATCGCCATATATCCTGAATATTTATAATTAATTCATTTTATATCCTTTTATTGAACAAATGTATAACATTTAGATATATTATAAATTTGAACGTAGTGCGTTTACAACTTTAAAATTAGAACAATACAGTTTAATTGGAATAAGGCCTAAAAAATAATAAATAATTTATATCAAACATCGACAACTGTAGACCGAATTGGAATAAACAAGTTTTGACGTTCAAAACACATATTTCTTTAAATAAATAGAATTTATAATAAAATTTTAGTACCCAGCTGTAAATATCAATAACACAAATTAACTATAATAGCTAATGCGATGTTTAAACGATTTGCATCGTTTTTTATGTGAATTGAATGAAATGGATTTGTATCATTTCTCGAAATCTATCATTATAGTGAAAGGATCTTTTTATTAAATGTCCGAAAAATAACTTTTAATGTATAGGTAATATTGAAAAATTGTTCACGGGCAACATAAATTCATTATTCGGGCCGGATCTAGCCACTGGACCTTTTCTTGGTCATGTCTAATTTATACCGTCGTATTTTCTTAACTTTTTTTTAAATTATAATTTTGATTAAAGTAAATGATACTCTAATACATATAGGCATCATTATTGTATATATTTTCAAAATTTCAAATATTTCGAGTTTCAAATCATATCTCAAAGTGGGAAAAAAATGACTACTATTTTATTGAAACTATGCAAAGTTGAATAATTAAGCATAAATGATTTGAATCAAATTATATTTAAATATTTTTTTTTTTATTCTAATAATTTCAATATTTTAATTGAAAAAACTTAATTAAAACATAAAAAAATAAAGGAAGAAAATAATGAAGGAAGGTCTGATTTTTATTGAATTAACTACTTTAGATTTTAAAGGAAAACTGAAATTTTTATTTAAAAATATTAAAATTTAAAAGTATTTCGTATCATAAATGTACTACTGTGTTAATTTTCACATAACACAAAGCTTCTACACAATTTTGTAACGTTGTTCTCGGCATAATAAATGAATAGAATGAACAATTAGTCTCATATTTTTTATGAAAATTATGTCCATCAAATTGTTGAAATTAAATTTAAATTTTTAATTGTTTTATATGCAATACAAGAAATATATTCAAATTCATATAGACATTGTTCGATACATATTTATTGCTAAATAACAAAGTCTTCGTCACTGCATACAAATTATGTATTTAGTGTATTTTGTTGATGTTTATAATTCTTAATAGCTAAAAAAGCGATAGTCAGCTATATATCGAGTATCATTTATCTCCAATTTACACTTATATTAGTTATCTTTTTGTTTTCATTTAAGCTTATAGGTAGAAATAAATTTTTAAAGTTATTATTTAGTTTCATTTGTATGTAATCAAATGTAGCAAGTTAAATTTTATCCTTTTCTCGAATTCCAATTGAGCAGAAATTGAGCGTGCATATATAAATCAGATGACAAAGTAATATTATGACGAAATATAGTACAATAGTAATATGGAAGCATTGTAAGACTTAATTCTTATTTTTTCATTGCGCTTTCACCATATTTTGTTAGTACATACGTATTTTTTTATGTTTATAACTTTTATTTTAATAATAAAAATTCAAAAATTTTCTAATTGTTCTTTTACCTCTTAATACCATAAAATTTTGTATTTAAAAAAATATTTTTTAATTAAAATTTTGTTTATAAATAAAGTATACAATTTTTAATATTAATAAAAGTATATTATCTTAACGGGCAGGGAGAGAGTGTCCACTAGCAAATTATAATACTGATAAATATACTTCTAACAAGTGAAGATAACAACTAACAGAGTTAATTGCTTAGATACTCGACATTTGTTTTAATTTCATTGTTTGAACTATTTTTAATTAGCATTTATAAAATACTATCAATATCGAATCTATACAGTTATATATGTATAATAATAATTCGTATTGTTATTACCTATATGTATTTATTAGCCAAATTTGAGCTAAAATTGTGGATAACTCAAACATTTTATGAAAAAATGTTTCAACAAAAGTTTTCAATAAACATTTTTTGTATTTGAACTTTTTTTATAGCTCAAGGATCCATTGGACCAATTGTGCTCTTTCACTCACTTTTTATGTTAAGAATATGTCACTAAACTTCAGCTCGCTATCTCTTTATGTTTCTGGGTGAACGTGATGACGGACGGACGGTCGGAAATGGGCTAATTAGGTATTTCTATGAACAACTGTACCAAAATTTTGTTTATACATTCAATATTAGGTAGCGTTACAAACTTTAGACTAAAATTAATATACTTTGACATATTTTATGTCGAGTAAAAATTTGAATATTTGGTTTAACTTATATTAGTGTAACAGCTTATATTACCTTTTTTTTTCGGAAATTTAAACACAAGTTTTATATTATTTATTTAATTTTGGCTATTTTTTTGTTATAAAGGAACATCATTAAAAAACAAATGTAAAAACCATTTTAACTAACATTTAACAAAACGGAATGTTTTTTTTCTGCCAAATCAAAATTACACTGAATTTGCAGGTTGTCGGACATCGGATACCTAGTTTTATCACGTGGCGGATGAACAAACGGATGTCTATTGCAAGCTTGTAGAAACAACCGAAAAATTTTACGGACTATAAAAAAGACGAGGGGTCACTTTTCAGAATTTTTGAAGAAGAAAAACTTATTACAGTCATCGTAATGTACAACTTTTTAAATGTAAAATAAATGATATGATATGCATTTGTGCCACTATTCATCCTATTCAAATATTTATATTATTTTATTCATTTTTTAATGTTTCTTTTTTTTTTTTTTGTAAATTCATTCATGTGGAAATAAACATATTTTACAAATAAATACAAATATTATCCAGATTGACATAAATTATCGTTTTCTATAATAAGTTTGTAAATATATAAGTAGGTAACCTTTTATATAATAGTTAATTAATCATTTCCATTATATTATAGGTATATGTTTTATATACATACAAACAGCATAATAATGATTGATTTTTTTTTCTTCCGAATTTCATTCATAAAAATATATATACGAAATCATTAAAATATCATTAATAAACAATAATATTATTTCAATAATTTGTAAACAAAATACACATTTACACACTCACACAAGATTTAAAGAAAATAACGATTTTATTATATAGGTAAGTAAGTACGTACATCAAGTTGGATAAAAAAAAAAAACATATACCTAATGAGAAAAAAATACTGTGCTGTCTACCTGTGGAAGTATATTGAAAATATTGTACATAGTGTATTGCCATGCTGTAATGAATCTAATCTATCTATATGAATATAATTCAAGTCATTAAATCTTTATTCATTCTTTTTTATAATAATAAAAGGAGGAGACCAACCACCTTGCGAAAAAGCTTTCAGATCATCGTGCCAACTACCTTTTTCGTTTTATTATCATACGCTATGCTCATCATATTTCAGAAAGTCTTAATTTAATTTGCGTTATTTTTCTAATGTCAGATTATGGTATTTTATGTTCTTAGCTTGTTCTAGTCACCGCTGCTCAACGCCAAAGATACTGAACAGTAAGTATGTATAGATCCATCAGTTTTTTTTTTTTCAATTTGAATATGAATTTTAATCTCCAATACCGCTTACATGCATTAATTATCCACTGATGTCACCTGCAGCTCTATCCCGAAATATTATGCCCCAAATATTTAAAAGGGTCGGTTCTTAAAATGATTTCATTGTGTATGCTCAATGAGCCCACGTTCGATATTTCGTTTGGCATAACCTTTTTTTGAATTTCAAAATACATATATTGTACATAATAAGTCAAAATATAAGAATGAGGCATAAGGGAAGGGGAAGGTATGCTATGCTCCTACTATACTTAAGATTTGCGATGTGCAGGGCTTCTTCCTATGATACCTCTCTGAAAAAACTGAAAACCTTTATTCAAACTACCGATAACCTGTTAGTCTATTTACAAATTTAATGTCATTTTGATTAGTCTCCAATGTACCTGGAGTATGTATAATGCTATTAATTAAATAAATTCATTATTTTCAGTGTTTCAAGGTTAGTAAAATAAGATCTTGAACATTAAATTTTCCAGTAGAATATCTTTAAGTCAAACCTCGATAACAAGTTCCGAAAACTTGAAGAAATGTTTTGTCCCCTACATATTCTAACTACTCGAAATCTCAACCCTCAAAAAGGTCGATAATCAATGAGTGCCTACGTGCCATTTTCGTAAATATTTTTCCTCTATAGCTCGAAAAAAAAATTGCCTCTGTACTTCAAGCATGGCCATGTTTGACTTTCGAACCTGTACAGCTGAATCTTTGAAAATAAATTATCTATTTATATACGTTTGCTGCCAATCCGAGTCATTGTTTCTTACAAAACCAGAGTATACAAAAAATATACACATTGATTGAAATCATCAGAAGTAGTTCTGCCACAATATTGAGTACTACAAAACGTAAATTGAAAACTATGACTTTCTGAAAACTTAAAAGTACTGAAAGCTGTAAAACTTGTTAAAAAAGAAAGATGTTGCTGAACAATTTGACTTGCCAATATTGAACAATAATTTAAAAACAAATTAGGCATCATAGAAAAAATTGAGAAGAATCAAAATTTATCCCGAAAAAGACAAGGATTTGTAGATATTCCCGACTTGAAAGAGTGATTACTTAAATGGTTTAAACAGTTTCGAAGCTAAAATATTAGTGTTAATGAACCACTCTTATAACAAGTCTTACGAAATTCTCTGATAACGAAATTATAAGTTCAATTGCTCAGGGAACTGAAACTTACGATTTATATGACAGAGAGGTCAGGAATTATACGCACCCTTAGTTACCTATAGATCGAATTTTTGTCTCTCTTAAAGTTCGACTTATATTCCTTATTCGACTGTATTCCCTGTATATCCGATGTTCCCTTTGATAAGAGCAATGAAATATAGCTTATAAATTTTCAAGAGCTTGTATATTTATCGTTTTCCAATCAATTTTAGAAAAATTTTCGAGTTTTTTAATTGCTAGTTTCAAATTTTGTTGAAATTTAGTACCAATTAGTAAACTATAATATTAGATGGCATGACATTATTTTGATGTTAAATGCATATCTATTTGTATTAATGCACAATAATCATCTCGATTGTACTTTTTGACTTCAAGGTTACATCTAATTGCGAAATTCTCAATATTTATTTATTCTTATATTTTATTTAATAGAAACAATAGATGTTTAAGTTTATTTGCAGAAAATAAAATAAATATTTGTATAAAAAAAAGTAATAATTAGCGAATGTCGTCTTTGAAACAATTAGCTATTAGAAACATTAGTTGGAACCAATAGTAGGAATCGAATACTAGTGGATATTTTTATCTGGGTTTTTATTAATATCCATTTGTTGCGTAATCATACGTAAGGTGTTTAAATTATTAACACTATTAATTAGTATTTTCATTTTTCTGGATTTTTTTTTAACGCAAAATTTTATTATTCATTGGATTTTCCAAAGAAATTATTTTGAATATTCTTGAAGATATCGACCTTATTTTAATAAATATAATTTTAAATATAAGCTAATAATAATTACTGAAATAATACAACATTGGAGAAACTTTAGAAAACATAGTTTTTAGCAAGGCATATGTTCCTTTGGAACATAAGACCAGGGATAAAGTTGCATGTACTTTATCGGTAACATATTCTATGTAATTATTATATTTTAAATAACACTAATTAGCCGATTAAAGAAAAAAGTAAATCCTAATTCTATTATTTCAAGCCAATAATTCACCCATACCTTAAATAATACCCTAATATTATACATACGTAAATAAAGACCCTTATAAATACACTATGTATATAGTATATAACAAGGATGCAAGGATAACAATTTGCTGTAGATATTATCTTTAGATTTCAGATCATTAATTTTCTGATTATGGATTACTGAATAGCGTTGAAGTAATTTATAGATTGATCGATTTCTAACCTCTAATAATTTAATTGAAGTATTTTATACAAATAAAATAATTCAAAGATTTGTGTGAAAGAATCGAAAAAACTTTAAAAAAGTAATAATGAAACTGTTAAAAATAAAGTGCTTTTTAACTCAAAAAGTCAATTTCGTATAGATGAAGAAATTAATTTTTTTCTTTAATCCAATAATTTAATAATCTGTACGTAAGCTTTGTTCAAAAATTAAAATTACGAATATATTGTTAATTATTACAATAAATTATTGTTTAAAATATATCGTCCAATAAAATCCTCCTCCCACACTTCACGATTGATTACCATAGCTACTCTTATTTGTAATATCAAATTCTTATTATTAGTTATTTTGAACAATCGTTGGGAAGTTGTCGTATGAAAAACGCACACATAAATTCATTTTTTAGTCGCTCTGCCTATGAAAAAATACCACACAGGGGCCGTATTGTCGTTTGTCATACTTATAACCAAATATATGTCCGTGTCTTCAAAAGATAAAACAATGTTAGAATTCTGGACACTAATTAACTCCTGACTCTCTGCTACACCCTCACAGTCGGCTTCACTTCCATATTACTGACTATAATAACTCTTCCATTCATCCCCACTTATACAATCCTATTTTTCAAATTAGGAAAATTTCATAATAACTTATTATTAATTATTATTTAGTATTATTTTCACTCGCAGCATCATTCACCCTTCGCACGTATCCAGCCTCATACATTTTCTTTTTACGTTCACACAACGCTAGGAATGAAGACTTACAGTCTAGACATTCTTTAAGCGAGAAGTCAGTCTTATGCCTCCCCATTTTCCCCTCCCAATTTATTTCTAGTCTCTTTAAATTTTATTATACATTCTAAATCATACCATTCGTCCTTAGAAATAACTAAACTGTAACGACGTCGGCATATCTCTAAATAAAGTTCGATTTTTGCCCCAATTTCCTAGATCAAATTATTTTGTATTTTTATAAATACGTATTTCGACTACAAAGTAGTCATCATCAGTATGAATTAGCTAGTTGTAATGATTCTCTGAGGAAATGTTACACGTTGCTAATTTGGTGACGGTTTGTACCAAATGTTTGTTGATGTATGCGCAATTTATACTTTCCAAGTATCAATCAAATTTCTACGTCAACCAATCAGCATCGATCACGTGTTTAGTGTTCGGCCAAAAAATTAAAATTTATGCGAAAAACCCTAGAGTTCTCATTAATAATTATAAAGTATCTCTAAATCTTAAGATTAATATAATGATAATAATTAAATCATATTATGTACATGTCTTATCATTTAAGAAATGTAAATTATTTGGCCTAAAAACTTTCAATAGATCAATACCGGCCATTTAACACTCAAATTGGATGAGTTTGACATTGTTGAAAGCACAACACCCACTCATCATTTGTGTGATTTGAATGATTTATAGTATCAGGTCTGTTTGGAAAATGTCACAGCTGTTTAGAATTTACGATTCAAATCTAAGCTATTAAATTATAATCAAGAATTAATGCACACAAACCCACTAGTATTTTTAGGAATAATAATCACGCATTTTAAATTAAAATTGAAAACATATATTTATTCAATTAGTATTATTAATATTCAAAATATAGGTATTATCAAATATCTTTTATTCAAATTTTGGGATGAAAACAACGACTTTCTATAAAAATAAAATAAAAACAAGCAAAAGAGACCTTTAACAAGGTCGGTCATGTGGATTTTTCTGCAAGAACTGTAATTTTGATATATGTAGTATACTATAGGTAAATATATAATGTAGTTATTTAGTAATAACATAACCAAAAAAAAAAAAAAAACAGAGCAAAGACGCATGCCGGTAACAAATCTATATACATATAGTTCTTTTGTCTTTTGTATAAAACAATACCGACCCGAAATAAAATGTAGTCTTTTTGTAAGTTGTAGTGCCATTTAAAATAGGCCACAAACATTGATAATTTAGAACAGGTAACAAACAATAAAAAACATATATAACTTACTTTTTTTATGATTTAATATACATTTTGCTCATATTTTATTACAACTGTGAAATTTTTATTGTCTTCTATCAAAATAACAATATTTACAATGAAGCGAATTAACTTTATTAAGACTGAAAATAAGATTACTCAGGGCTCTAATGTGATGTGACTGTCCTTCTGATGAACGAATATGTTTAATTTAAACACTTTATACTCGCAATGTCTTCACTGAATCAGATGCAATTTGAATATGAAGAGAAAAATTTGATTTTCTACGTTAATCACATAAAATTTTACTCAGCTGCAGTAAGCAAACTAACCTCACTTAATTGATTTTTTTCGCGTGTTTCTCAAAATTTAGTAACTGATTCACGATAAATCAGTATTTAAGTGAAAATATATATCTGTAAAAACTATATCTCCAAAATGGCTAGACTGATTTAGGTGAAACTTGGATATTCCGTAATAAAATACACTTTCTTCAAATAAAATACTCTGTGCTATATGGTTTTTTTGATTAAAAATTTTCCAAAAAAAGGAATTTTAATATAAATCCCACGCATGCATAACAACAATTCATGAGTGCTGGAACACCTTACGAACCTATGAAAGTCATTCATAGGTGAAATGTTTCTAAAATGAGACATATCAAATACCTTTACTATTGATTACCATAAATTTAAAACTATTTTATTCAATAGATTTGGAGATATGAGCGTTCGTCTCAATGAGAGTAACAGACCGACATACAGACGGACACGAGATGAATGTAGTTCAAGAAGTTTCAAAACACCATATATAAAAAATTTTAAATTAAAACAAAAATTTTTTTACTAACAAGAACATAATACTTCCAATATACATGTAACTCGGAAGTTATAATACATAATTATAAAACTGAAAATATTCATTTTCCTCTACTAAACATATGAAAATTTCTGATGATAGTGTCTATTTTAATGGGGGAATCAAAATATGTTTGCATAAATGGTAATGTTCACAAAAAAAGTTAGTAAGAACATTACAACTCTGCCGAGAATCAAAACCGGGACCTTCCAATTACAAGCAACAAATATAACCGTCTTCAGATATATTGCATTTCTAAAGATGGACATGTTAGTTGAAATGCAGTGAATAATAAAATTTTTAATAAACAATCATAGATGCTACAAAAAAGTTGTTTTTCTTTCTTAAATATGGATTACCACAAATTATAGACTGTCTTTCGAGGTTTCGAGAAGGGGTGATTTATGCAAAATTTCAACGTGTTGGATTTTTTCTAAATTCAATTACGAACAAAATGAGGCCAGTTTTATCAAAATCATTTCTGGTTCAACAAAATTACACAGTTTTACCTAGTTCGCGTCGATCCAAAATTTAAGCGCTCTCATTTGTCATCTTATATGTAAATGCCGACTTAATCGTTGAAGACGTTCATCGCGAATAGTTATTTAAGTTATTTATTAAACATGTAAATCATAATTTCTTTAGAAAGTGGCTATCACTGACGTTCATCCTTAAATCGTATTCCATGTATTGTGCGAATTAATTCGGTACTTTAGTTCCAAAAAATAAACTATTTACAAATGTTTTGGTTTTATAACAATTCAAAACTGAACAATACGAATTTGGTTACAAATACGGCTTTCCAAGAGGATAATACCCATTTAACAAAAAAAAAAAAAAGAATATAAGGACAAAATCCTTTAGATCCTCTCAAACAAGAATTTAATCTAATCTGAAGTTTACCTCATTTGTATACATAGATGAACGCATATTAAAGAAGAGACCCCGGATCATTTCAAAAACTTTTTGAAATGATTGGCAGGTGTCAGTGTATTTTGTAAGAAAGGAAGTCAAGTGAATCTAAATAAGATTCAAATTATACACAAAAAAGTACCAAAAACTTTTGTTTCTTTTTATTTTTTCAAAAAATAAAAAATAAATATATATATATGTAGGCTTTGTATCTATTAATTAGATACATAATATTTTCACGTTTGTAGTTTTTTAACACCGATATTCAACATTGAATATGATAAAGGTAAACACATTATTGGCGCCAACGAAAACAAAAGATGAAACAAAGGTATTAATTTATATTTTGAAATGCCGAATAACGAATATATTATTGACTGCCTATAATATGGTTATATACCATAATAATTAAACACACTAAATTTTACTGAGGTACGGTTGTAGATCATAAAATTATATTATATATTTGCAAACAATTTTTCTTTTGCAGCTATCCAACAAAATGAACGAATCATAACAATCAAAAATTTATATAAATCATTACGATTTTAAAACAAGTGAATATCAGGACTAACAGTTTTAATTATTTAAATGCATTATAGTATCGTTGAAATTGGCTAAACAAGCCGAAACAATCGTCAAAATTTGATAAATAATAAATAAATAATTTAATTAAAAAAATATTAATGGTTGTTATTGCTAAGTGATAAATAAAAACAATAATGAACCACAATTGAACGCTCGGTACAATTAATTTTAGTATTAATTTTTAATTAATTTAAAATAACGGTCTAATAAAATACGAAAAATACTTAGGGCTTACAGTTACAAGAAATTATAATATTATTTAAGCTTTTTGTTATTAATTAGCTGAGAAAGAGCTTGAAATCTAATCAGTTAATGAAAATATGTCAAACTAAAGTTACTTGTTTTTATGAAGCTAACATTATTTGTAATTGAACTTTTATTCTATTTCTTATGAAAATATGGGTGGATAATGGATCAACTTTTGAACCGAAATGTACGATTTTTCTCCTTATCGAACTTCCCGACTGACGAAAATTGACTAATTAGTTCGACATGTAACCAATTTTAAATTTTTTGTATTAATTTTCTTAACACAAACTATAATAATATTAATAAAACAAATTTACATTATTTTCTTCAGGAAAAATAAGAATAAATTTATGTGTTTGAAATAACACTGTTAATTACTAAAACTAAAAATGAATATGAATTTAAAGTCAATAAACTACACTAAGTTCCTTAAATATGGCCATTAAATGAGGTGTTCAAATTTTTAATTAAGACATTTGAGTCATTATAATGCATTATTATCCAAAAATACATGTTAGATTCCTTCAGTGATTCATTCCGGACGAATTTTTTTGATAACTTTGATTAAAATGACTTATTGAAGGCACTACCATAAAAAAATCTAAAAAGCACCAAATTTTGATACATAAATTATATTATAAAAGTAAATTCATCACATTGCTCTACCAGCGTTATTCCACGGCAGCAGTGCATCATAATCAGTTTTCTTAATTAAAATTTGAGCATCTAATTTAATTTAAATTCAATATTGAATACTTTAGCTCTGCTAACTTGACTTTTATTATGCTATATATCTATATCGAGTAGAACTATTGAATCACGCTTTCTTAAGAATTAAAAATGTTTAGAATGTGAAAGGACTACAAATGCAGAGAAAGGACGAAATATTTTATAACATGAATAAATTACTAAATACTAAACCTACTCAAATGAAAAGAAAAATATTGAATATCACACTCTTTTGCTTATTATTTGATATAATAAAACTACAGAGTGTGTAATAGGAGAAAGGGGTGAAGAAAATCTCACTACATACAAGGAATTACAGAGTTGGTGGAATTTTTCATGTACCTTGATTTATTTTATTAAAGTTTGATGACAGTCTGACTAAATTAGCGACAATTAACATTAACACATCTTTCAAAATCCTTCAAAAGAATAAGTTTAATAAGTGTAATTTTTAAAGTCACATAATAATTACAATTTATTTATGTATCCTGATAATGATTTATCCTATATTATTATCGAAATACATAAGTATTTCTAATACCAAAAATTGATCTAGGCGAAGCTGAGACGAATTAAGTAAAGGCAATTTTTAGAAATCTCAGAAGTCTCACTAAGTGCAAATCGCATATTTTAACTTTATTGAAGGATTAAGCGCATCTACCATACATTTCTTTATGAAATATGATTAAATTTTATTCTTTCCAGATTTCAA
Organism: Chrysopa pallens; assembly: GCA_020423425.1. Classification (NCBI taxonomy): domain Eukaryota; kingdom Metazoa; phylum Arthropoda; class Insecta; order Neuroptera; family Chrysopidae; genus Chrysopa; species Chrysopa pallens. The sequence goes on along the minus strand of CM035595.1, from coordinate 35,555,412 downwards.
TTTGTGGTAAGTTGAAATACAGATTTGTTTCGAAATTATGAAATTTCCAAGCCAAACTTTAGCCAAAGTACTAATACAATTAGGGCTAGCGGTAATTTGGCCAGAATATTATTTATACATAATTGCAAAACTTCCGGCAAATTTTACATCATAATACTGAATGTATAATATAAATCTACAGCATGAAATTGGCTTTGTGATGTATATATTGAGATTCTCAATACAATTGACTGAAATCTTGCTCTTATCAATTAAATTACTAAGGCTTAAGACCGAGACCAGGCCGGAGGACAAAAAACCTTTTATATATTGCGATAAGGAAGGAAGCGAAATCTTAGAACGAATGCCGTCAGTCTTCTTTAGCCCATCAAGCGAAGTGTGTTTTAAATGTGAAGACCAATGTTCCTAGATGAATACAAAATACACCACCCATATTTTAATCCTTCTGTAGTAACTCATTGGAGTTAGTAATATTTAAGTGGATTTTTCATTTCCATTTTCGCGCATGATAATAATCCAATGAAACTGGTTATGCCTGAAACCGCCTGCATCACATGTTGATGCCAACGTCTTATGCCCAAAAGTGCATCATTAGTTTTTATGAATGATTTGGTCAATTATTCGTCACTCATACTGTAATGCCTTTGGTAACTATGAATATATATAAATATAAATGTAACAAGACTCACGTGTACATATTGTAAATGTATATAGGTAATTTGCAACAGTGTTATGTTTCTACCATTAATTGCGCAGTTTTATTGAAACATGTGTATTCCCAGGAATATGGTACATCTATCCAATTATCCAATATAATAAATTTTTTATATTCATACATACATTCACCATTTTAGTAATAATATATTACAATACTTTGTTAGTTGAGTAAGTCTTTGTACAAAAGGATATTTTGTTTTTTTTTTTTTAATCTTTTATTTTATATTTGAAGTTATAAATGCAAAAATTAATGATTTATGATCTATGAATAATTTTATTGATATATTTGTAATCGTGACTTATTGCGAATTAATCAATGTTGTTCATACATAAGTTTATATGGCAATGTTATATAGGACGTCCCATAATAATTTCATTTTGACGCTACAAAGAAATAATGCCAAAAAAAAACTTGAAGCTACATTCTTAATATATCGAGTTAAGTTTCGGCAGTAAATATTAAGTATATTTACAAGAGATATTTCTCCATTATTTGATTCCCTTGATAAATGAATTTTTAATTTGTAAACTAGAAATTTTAAGCATCTCTTAATTAGTCATTTTGAATGATTCGTACACAATTTGTTCATTTTGCTGATTGTCTAAATCATCAAAATTGTGAAAAACTCCTGAATATCGCAAATATTTAAAATTCGTTATAGAATTATTTGTTTAAATTGCATATGTATAGACAAATTTTGCTTGGAAGTTTTTGATCATTGATATATTTTAAGTTAAATAGAAACATAATTAATATTTGAAAGTATCATCATCGAAAGTTAAAACTATCTATTTCCAGATAATTGTAAATGAAAATTTCCTTACAGATAAATTTTTCATCCTTGTGTGTAATACTTAGTATAAGTTTTACTTGTAACTATTAAAAGTTCTTAAGCATAGAAAGTTCTTAAGCATCATACAATCTAAAATCTGAAGACGACGGAAAGACGAAAAAATGTATATTGAATTATTGAAAACTCTGGTTGGATATATCCTTGATATAGCCGTAAGTTTTAAATGGTAAGGCCCAGTACGTATCTAAAGGTTAGTGTACGTATTATTTCCCCTTCAGGTTTCCCACATAAAGATTTCTGATTATGTCATAAATTTATGGATGTACATTTGAACGATACGTTCTTTTATAATGCCATTAATATGCAGTTTGTTTGGATTCCCACTCTGTACTTTGAATATATACATTATAAGAAATTTATATTTTATAAAAATTTTATTGTATAAAATGATTTGAAATCACGATGAACGTGAAATTATATAATATGATTTTTTATATTCATTTATCAAAAAGATAACGGAGACTTAGCTAGAAACACGTTACAGACATTTTTTTTTCTATAAAAAAGTGTTTAAATTATTAAATAATAAAACGAATAAACACAAATATCTATCGTTACAGATTTTAATCAGATTTAAAATAGAAATTTATCCATAAATCATTTTTCCATGCGAATATTCACAGTCAGATGTTTGATATTGTTTAAACAAGTATCTAAGATATACTGAAAATTCTATCAAAAATTTTTATCAATTGAATGTGGTATAAAAAATAAATACTATGAGTAATATCGATTCTTCGAATTAAAAACATCGACTTTAAATTGATTGACATATCTCATTTTTGAAACATGTTAGTCATGTTTATAAGTCCAATGGAATATGATGCTAGAAGTTGCACTTACAATGTATATTTTAACGATTCTGTGGTTTTTTTTAATAATTAAAAATATTATCTATGACAAAATTCTGGTGTTGTGCACATTTGAAAATTACAGGTGCGGTTCTAAGGTGTTCATAAAAATTTGGGGATTCGAAGCATTTTTATGCTTATCCACGCTGAAAATAAAACAAATATTTCAATTAGTATTACAATTTGTACATTTTTATACTCGACATATATACAATTTGTCAGAGTATTTTAATTTTAGAATAAAGTTTGTAACTCTCAGTCCAATGGATCCATGATTCAACTTTAAACCATAAAAAATGGAGGAAAAAATATTTGTTTTATGAAAAGAAACCACTCTTGTTGAAACATTTTTTCGTAAAAGGTTTGGATTCGTCACAATTTTAGCTCTAATTTAGCTATTTAACCCAACTGTATAAATTGAATACTTAGACTACTTTATCAATGCTAATCAATAAAAATAGTTCATTAATATATAATAGTATATTATTATATATTAGTACATTAATAGCATTAATACATAACCATATATCGAGTATCTAAACAATTAGTTCACATAGTTGATATCATCACTTTTCTTGATTATAAAAACAAATTGTTAATCTATTTTTAAAAACCGATTGAAGCCACCCTATAATAGTTTTCACCGCCTTATAATTTTAAAAGTTTAACGTTCCATATTTAAATTTGTATTAGCTTTATTTTTCGGATAATTGGTAAAATTTCTACATTATTATTGAGATCAAAATGACAAAAAAGGAGTCCGTACAAGTTTAAATTTTATGGTTATAAAAAATTTCCATAAATAATATATAAAATCATTGAAAATCGTCTAAAGTGTACAACCGAATTCCTGCCTTGCGATTCTTATTCAAGGGTTCATTTTTATATATTTTTAACTTAAGCCCAAAAATAAATTCTGATAACGTAAGTAAATTGAGCTCTTAATTGTTATTGACTTTTATTATAACTAAAGTATACTGTTATGACACAGTACTTCTAATATTTAATGAATTTCATATAATCTAGGTGAATTTTAAAGAAAAAGTTTAAAAATATACTGATTTTGTATTCGAAAACAAAACATGATAACTACTTATTATTTAGAAATTTAAAAGCATGTTTCATTTACTTTGTATACAAAAATTAGTTCTAAAATATTTCACGTTAAGTTTCGTTAAAAAAATTGGTTTTTAATATGTATTAATTATTTTTAGAACATTTTGTCTAACATTGCACGCAACATAACAAAATAATTTTTTTGTTCAAAAGGCTTTATAAATTCCCATCTATTTTATTATTTTGCTTAAGACTAAATAACTAGTACTTCTGTGGGCTTTAGACCTCACTTGAAATAAACCAAAAACCTTCTTTGTTTGCACAAAATAGAGTTAGGTGGTTCAAAAAAAAAACAAATTTGTCTTATTTATCCTGATCAGTTCATTTCACATCGATTGCTAAACACACCCATCTTCCAAACGAGCAGGGAGATTTAAAAAAAAAATGATAATTTTTGCACATTCTCTTGTCATTTTAAATCGATCTTTCTAGATTGCTTTATAAAAGGTATTTTTCAAATTTTTTTTCCACAGGACCTTCTCATTGCACCCCCAATAAGAATCGATTGCAAAAGAACACATGTTTCTAGTATATATAACAAAAATTACCATTGAAGATTTTCCACAAAGGCGATTAGGATGAAATACTTGGTGGGGGGTGGGGTTAAGCCGGGATAATTTTATCCCTTCATCGCAAATTTACTAAATGTTATAGACATATTTACTTAATTTGATCAAAATCGGATACCGTGTTCGAAAGTTACACCGGGACATACACAGATAGATAGGAGTTACTCGTTATAACAACAATTAACACACATTTATTAATAAACGAAGAAACTCATTGACTTTTAATAATCAATTTAAAAAATTATAAATTTTAAAAAAATTCCATAAAAATATAATTTATGTTTTTTTTTCTTTTTATGAAGTTCAATAAACTAAAAAAGTTACTAGTATTAGTTCGGTTACCAAACCAACGGTAATAAATTAAAAGACAAATTTCAAATAAAAATCAATTCAAAATTTGTTCAAATTATGTCACCAGTAGTTTTTTATTACCATTTAAAAAAACGATAAAAAAAAAAAACTAATTTTTATTTTAGAATATTAATAATAAAAAAATAAATAAATTTTGACATTTATTTTAAAGCCTATTTTGTTAAAACAAATCGTTACATTTTTACGGATATATACATAAATATTTTTAATATAATAATATCTTATACAGATACGTTTGAACTGTAACGGCACCTATGGATATATTCTAAATGAATTTTTAAATATGTAGGGTGGATCCTTGACGAATTTGCCCTTTCACGCTTTTATAATATAACCCGCTTATAGCACACTTTCTTTTATGTGCCAATATATATAGTTACCTATAATAATATAATAGATATACATACAAATTCTATTCTGCAGGTATATTGTGTATCTAATTATCACACTGTGTGTGTGTGTGTGTAAAAAAATCGTCTTGTTAGGTCAGATCTGTTCATGGAGAATATTGTTAACTTGAGGTTATGTAAACATTATTAATTGAATTTTCGAAAATTTTAGCGATCAGAAGTTGTTTTAGGAACTTGCCTTTAAAATATCATTAACACTGTATACTTAGTATGGGCCAGTAATTGAAATGATTTTAGTATCTGAATATGATATGCAACAAAATATTCATATTACCTATATAAATTATAGTTATTATCCTCCTAATAAGGGCAGTTATTGGACATCGCACCGAAAGTCAAAACCGGGAATGGAATATTTTCATGTTTTACATGTTCGTTTGTCTCAAATTCTTAAGACCCGATTACCCTTGGAAAACGAATGTAATAAGAAAACTTTAGCATGTAAACTTAAAAGTAAAAAATAATTTTAATTGTAATGTTCAATGTTCAGCGTGTTTCAAATAACTATATTGAACATATACAGAGTACCTAACACTTTTTTTCATTGAATTTTAGAGTAACGAAACGTAAGTCTTTCCGTATATTCTCCACCATTCAAATTTTTATTTTGAATCGTATTTCTAATTCCGCTATCTAATCGGGAATATGGTACTATGCCATTATTTAACCATAGAGTTTGTGTATCCATATATTCAGTTTACTAAAAATGGAAGTAAATTTATTTGAAAGATTCGTAACATACGTCCAAGTCAAGCTAATGTAAAACGTGTAAAAAGAATGATAAGCCACCAGTGGTTTTCACTTATCGTTTTTGAAAATTTTTAGGGAAACAAGCGCTTGAATATAGAAACACATTTTGTTCAGATTGGTTCTAGAATATATTAGCTCACTTTCTTTACGAAAGCTTCTATGAGGTCTTTATATATTATTTTTAAAAGGAAACAACCAAATAATTTTAACCTACGTTCTTTTCCTCATAAAACTTATTTAATACTTTTAACAGAAAAACTTTAAAAGTCACTTATGGTCACATTAGATTTAGATTATATTAGCTTACCTGCGTTCCTTCAGAAAGATTCCTCAACTCAATACACATTACTTTCGAGAGAAAAAGGTTGGTAGTTGTTTTTGATCATTTTTGATCCAAATAGCATAAGCTTACCTTTCTATTCAGAAAGCTTTCCCAATAAATTATATTAAACATCTAAGAAAAATAAGACTAAAAGTATCTTTTGGATTGTAATGTTAGCTCTTCCGAATCCGAATAACAATGAATCTCAATGCCTCAGATGTAATAGATAAATAAATACGTATCTAGTAATTTATGTACTTAGGAATTCTTTGAAAACACTTTTAAATATGTTATAGCTTTAATAAATGTAAATCAATGCAACTCGATAAAAAATTTCCAATTTTATGTAAAAAAAATTTTCATAAAAATATTTTAAAATAGTTGATGATTTGTACTAAAAACTCAGGTGAGATCTGTTTCTGTTTTTTATGTCTGTAAAGTCTAGCTAACCTAAGGCAATACTGGCGCCACTGGGCGTGTGTGCCAGTCTTATTTACAAAGCACCGCTACATATACATCCATTCCATTCTATGATACATATTTATGAATTATTGCTATCTTTATTCAATAAAAGTATAACTTAAATATGATTTTTTTTTTTTGTATTATTGTTTTTGTATTTTTTTAGAGAAAAGCATTATATTTAAAATAAAAATAAAATCACATTGCATGTTGCAAATACAACACACTCGACGCTAAATTATTTGCTTCAGGTCGGGTAAATATTTTGTAAGACATTCATTGTTACATCCAAATTTTACCTAAATTTTTTTGAGGGATGAAAATGCCACGGGTGATTTTTATTTTCGTTGTTCGCTAAAAACAAAATTCTTTTTTCTTTTTTTTTTTTTGTGGTTAATTATAACTTTTATTTGTAGAGAATATTTTTTATTTTGATTGTAAAACTTAATTGGTGCTAAATAAAAAAAAAAAAAAACCTTATCATGCAATTCGTTGTTTTATTTTAAAGTCTGTTTTTAAATATTTTGTTGTTGAATTTGTAACAATAACCCATTAGGATACGATTTGTTTACTGCTGATAGAGATTGACTGTATTTTATAATGATTATATTAAATAGAATTATAATTTAATTGGTTTTGTGGGTGGTTTATTAATTTATTGTTACATCATTAACGATTAAACTAATTCACGGAAATTTCTCATTTGGTGTTCATTTGTAGAATAACATTTTTGAAATGTATGAGGACCTTATTAAAATGAGACTTAAGTTTGTATCACTAAAAAATATTGTAGGCACTATCAAAAATTTTGTATAGGTGCTCATCAACAATCACTTAGTTAGTCCATTTCTATGAGTTTTCCGCCTGCCAGCCGATAACAAACTATTATAAAAATATCAGCAGTATATTTAGTGTATTTTATGATTACTTATGATTAAAAATTGGGTATTTTTAAACAAAAAATTTTAAATCGTTGTTTATTTTCTTTTTAATTGAAAGTAATATTTAATTGTTATTGCTTAAACATAGAATAGAAACTTTTCTCCACCTGTTAATTCAACCTTACTTTCAAACTTATTTTTATGAAAATTTTCACAGCGAATCAAGACTGAGTCTGCAAGTATATTATATATAAAAAAATTTTGAGTAATTTGGTGTTTTATGTAACACTAATTAAGATATAGCGAAAAAAAGCCTCATAAAACATCCCATACTTCCCCTAAAATTGTTCTAAGACTATTACAAAAGTTGGCCAAATTTAAAAACTCCAAATTTTTGAGGAATTACGAACAAATTTCATTTCACTTAAAGAAAAATGAATATTTTCAGTTTAAATCATTTATAAAAACAAAAACTTTGTGGTTCTCGATTAAAAATTTCCACTTCTACTAGAAAATATCATAAATTATTAATGATGAATGAAAAAATATTCCAATAGTTGTTAAAATGACACTCAAATTCAATAATTCAATTTAATTAAAAAAAGGAAATTTTTCACTTTGTATAAATTTTATTTGTAAATTTTTAATCAATATAAAGAAATGAAGATATATTTTTGTATGATTGTTTGGTAAATATATGTAAAAACAAAGATAATAAGATTAGTTCACTATTGTGTTTGAAGATAAGAAAAACTGTGTTAAAAAAATTACTTAAATTTATAATATAAATAACTCCGAGATAATATTCTATTGTTATTTTCTATTTTATATCAAGGAGTAATAGAAGTGAAAACAGGTATTCTAAAGTATTTAAAGTTTAAAATCAAATCGTATAACAAAGTTATAATAAATTCTATGAATGATTAAAATGAACATGTATTTTGACATTTATTGGTTCACAAAAAACTACTTATTTTTATTGTCACCCATTAAAAATAATAATTATCAACAAAAAAAAAAAAAAAACAAGTAAAGATACAAATTATTGATGATAAAAATAGTCAATAACGATTGAAAAAATAACTGTTACAAGATTTCTATAATATATCTAGACACAAAGAACCGGTAGCCAAATACAAAAATCATAAAAATGATACTTTAAACTAATTTTTGTTTAGAAATTAACATTTATTTTTTATGTTCATTTTTAAATATGTGTATATTTACACACTATTAATCTTATGTCGGTATGGTTTTTTTACAATTATTTATGTTAGACAGGACAACATCATCTAGTTAACGCCTGCTTTTTTACCTGTATGTTTATGTCTTGTAAACTTTTGTATAAGTGTTGCACAATACTATTTTTTTTTTTTTAACAAAAATGATTTGAAAATTTTATACATGATTTGTTATGAAATGATACATAATGTTATTTTTGTAATATTAGCATGATTTTCTTATCTCAGAATCTATTTTTTACTTGCAAGGGAAGTGATATATTATTACACTGTATACTACAGGCATCTATTGAATTAACAGCGAACTGACTATAAATTTAATCCTGGTAAATATCACCACTTTGTTTATTAATTAATTCTTGAATTTACTTAATTAGAGAATTTTGACATACGTATCAAATAACATTAGTTAAATTAAATAAAATACTAAATTTCGATTTCTCCTCAAACTTAGTAGATACTCTTCCATTTTTTGCATCTTCAAACATCTATAAATTCTAAATTTATTGAGAAAGTCTTGGAATTTTATGAAAAAGCTTCAAATTTTCCCAAAGTCTGGGAATTTGACTTCTAACCAATTTCTTAAATATTTATGCAAAAGTTTAAGACAAAAATAAAATATTGAATTTATTAATTATAAAACTTATTTCAATAAAAACTTGAACTTAAGAAGTTTTAAATAGACCCCGGACTGACGTAACGTAATGACAGATTTAGACCAATCAATAAAGTTAACCAACAGCAGTCACAATCTGTATTTTGGATGGGTGACCACCTAGCAGTACTGTTGTTGTATAAAAATAATAATCCCCTTTGGTTAATGGCTATATAGCTGAAAGTAGCTGAAGCCAGAAATAAAAAAAAAAAAAAAAAAAAAGTTTCAATTTTCTGAATTAAATGTCACATTGCAAGAGTGAAGTCATGAATCAAGACTTTTTGGTAATTGGGTGATTATTTATACAGAATTTGCTATGTTTCATATCAAAACTGTGAAATTAGATTCAATACCGTAGCAAAATTCGAAAATTAAATAATTGATTTAAAAATGAATTAGTTGTAAGCTTTAAAAGATAAACTGAGTTCTTTGTTAATCCGGATTTTTGACTTTTCCAATTTTGCTTATTTTTAAATATATAAAAAAAAATAATAGCTTGAGTTCCCTGTGAAATAAATCTCTTAGAATGAAGTAAAAGAAAAACTTACATTATGCTTGGTAACGCTGATTAATTACTTCTGAAAAATTTAATTTTTTTATTACTTATTCTTCGAAAAATAAATAAATATATTTTCATTAAAAAAATCATGTGACCTCCTTTAAAATTTAGCTCTAGATCCACGCCTGTGAGCCATAGTGAAAACAAAGGCTTTTAGTGATTTAACATAATATCCATTTCATTTTGAATAACTTTTATTGTAACAAATTTTTGCAGAAATTAAATTTTATTCTCTAATAAAAATAAATTAGATGTAAAAGAACTTTTTAATATTCTGTTGTGCATTTATTATTTCTTTTTTATGTGAATAGATACACTTTTATTTTTTTTAAATATTTGTTAATTTATCAGTTATAGTTTTTTATTGGTGAGAGGCCGTCTTTGACTTTTGACTAATTAATGATTCTAAACTCTTCACTAATTCTTTTGTTAAATACCGGAAACTGTAATCGTTTTTATGTGTAGGCTGATTTTAAATAAACCCACACGCATTGCCAAAAAAAAAGACGATATCATTTCATCGGATATTTATCAAATATACATAAAGAGGAAATTAAAACTGAATTAAGTTGTTTAAATTTTATCTGACTTTTAGATATGTCTTAGCATAATTGAGATATTTTGTTTTGTTTTAATCTTAAGTTTATTGTAACTCTATCTTAATTTGTTACGAAATGACGTACAAAAGAACAATATAGGAAATTTTTGGTGTTTATATAATCCGATGATTATATTCTTCTATTTTATTGATCAATTGGGTTACTAAATCCTAAAAGATATGAATTTTATTGGTGTACAAATTTTCTAAATATCAGTTTAAAAGTTTTTTATAAGCAATATTCTAAATATGGTCCGAAATGTTGCCTATGTTGCTACTTGAAGAGCTGATAAGGAAAAAACTACAAAATCAAATTAGGCGGTGCAGTTAAACAGAAAAATTGCTTAATAGAAAATTCTCTACTTCATTAAATGACTCAATTTTTGTTAATTAAATTAATGAAAATTCCAATGTAATTAAAAAATTTTCAAGTGAAAGCGCCTGCAAACTACAAAGTAAAAAGTAATTTTAAATTATAAGCTTTTATATATATATCTTTATGATGAATTATCTTTCTAAGTCGGCGACAAGAGTTTTTATTTTCTTAAGAATATGATCAGAGGGAAATTTTTAATTTAAAATTATTTTCAGTTTTATTGTAATTTATTTATTTTTTTGAAAAATTTTTATTTTTTACTGTTTAGTATTGTATACATTTGTATTTGGAATCTTAAATTCTAAACAACTGTGGCTCTCAACAATTTTCAACTCATCCAGTTTGAGTGATTAATAGCTCGAATGAAAGGCCTTGAGTCACTGAATGTTCTTAGACCAAAACTCTCTATCCTCATTTATAGAACTGAAGATATTGGTATGCAAAACTATCACAACATCGCGTTTTCATTTTAAAATAAAATTTTGCAAAAACCCTGTATAGAACGGACGGTTTACTCCAATTTTTTTAATATACGTATAGGCATGCTTACGGATAAATGCTCTACGAATGCATTTCTTCCGATGGAGAGAATGGTTAAAATAGAAAACATAAAGCACAAAGACAAAATTTGGCTCGGCTTATAATTCGTGGCGTCAATCTGTTAAATTCATAGCACTAATCACATATATTATAGCAAACTAAATGCAAAGGTATTTATTTAATAATTAAAGAACAATGCAAACCTAATATTTAACTGATTAACTGTTCTGTGATTTTGTTACAAAACCGCACATTTACAACAGCAATAACACTTGTATTATTCCGACTGCAGTTTTAAAATAATAATATTAAGGGTTTTTTTTTAAGAAGGTGTGTTATTCATATATGGATGGCGCCATTTACGTCATTCAAATTTAGTTAACAAAAACTTTGATTTTTATGCAACGTAGCATATGTATAAAATTTATTTTCTGTGAACTATGCTCTGATAACCCGGAACTGTAAAGGTAAATTTGTTTAATTCTACGAATTATTCAGGTATAGATTAATGTATAAATAATCGCATGGAGAATACGTTGCTTAATATCAGATAAATAACTTTCATTTAAGTAAAGTATGTTCATTAAAATCATTTCTTTCGAAAACTGAAACAGTGGAAATTACTGAAAAATAGCGTATATACACTATTTTGTAGCTTTAATTACACCAATCATTATACTTATAGCTGTGAAAAAGTGAAAAGTTACTATTGCATATTGGAGAAATAGCATATATTCTTGATTATAACTTTGTGACAAGGGAGCCCAAGCAGGGATTTTCTGAATTTAATCGTCAGATTAAGATATGATATGGTTGATTATGTGCAGAAAAGTGTAAATTTTACTTATCTGAAAATTTGAGGGTGACGCAAGAGAATGGGAAGGTTACAAACTTGCAAAATAGACGTTCAAATCGTCATATTAGTAATAATTATACTTTTTACAACGTAATCAGCCTTCGATACCTTAATCTGACGCATTCGATTAAATTCCCCTAAAATTTGTTTGAGGTACTCAACACGGGGTAAGGTATCTTCCATATCTTAATCTGTCGCGCTCGAGTAAATTCAAAAATCCCTGATTGAGTTCCGCTACTATTGATAATTATATATATTTTCCTTTTGATTCAGCTTTAAGTGAACATTCCAAAATATTGGAACGTGGTGATATTTGATCATTTTCGCATTTATTTCCCCGATAAAAATGAGGCATTTTGAAACTTGAATTATGAACAAAAAATGTAAGTCTTACACCACATCTTACAGTTAAATTTGCTTATTGATGGGTGAAGTAACGGACCAAAAATATTTTTACTGGCACTAAGTATTGTATTAAAAACCTTGAACAATGTGGAGGGAAACTAATGAGCTTATGACTAAAAGGTTGAAAATGAAAACTGATCTGCAAAATTGTAATCCTTTGATCATTTACCATCAACTTGTGTTACTTATTTGTATTTTAGATCCAAGTACAAGACATAACGAAGAATTTTTTAGACTTTCATATTTCATGTTTTAAGACTTTGTTATTTTATGCTAAAAATTTTTATTTATCTTTCAGTACCTATATTTGAAGGTTTAAATACAAAAATGAAATATTTTATAATATTCCAGTTCATAAAACGCCAATACCTTATATTCAAGTAAAAAAATGGTGATTTGATAATCTATTCTAGAAAAATTTATTTTCTGGAACTTTATTTTTGATAGACATTTCTATTTTTCTTATATTCACGAATATATTCATTATTATGAGATTCCTTGATAGCTCGTTACTTTGTAAATCAACTTTTTCTTTTATATCTACATTTGAAAGTAATTTCATTTAATCCAAGATCTCATAGAGCTATGCCAACGGTAAAAATTACAAACTAATTATTCGACGCAATTGAAAATTTTAGGGAATTACTCACTTATTAATACTAAAAATGTGATTAATTTTTCAGTAGTCTCGAAATATTACATACGTTTAAAAGTATGTGTATACTAAAATTTTCTATTTCGATTTTCGTGATGAATGTAGTAATTTTTGATCTAAAAAGTAAAAAAATTTGGTAAGATGAAAATACATTTACTGAGTGATGACGAAATTGTCAGAAAAACTAAATTAAATTTTTGCACCTAAACGGTAAATTGCCTCTAGTTTATTCAGTAAAAAATATTCCTAATTATTATTATCAAGTTTTTTTTCTGTTTAATAATTATTTTTAGGGAATTTTATTGAATGCATATTTCTGTAAATCATGAACCTAAGTTACATCATCATTTAATTCCATATTTATTGTTTAGACCGTAGAACGTATTATTTAATAGTTAATTATTTTAACTATCGATTACCGTACTTTTAAATCTCCAGATGACTTTGTTAATCGGAGTATGAAACATTCATTTCAAAAAATTATAGAATATTCTAAATATTCTCTCTTGGTCATTTCCAATTGTTTCCCGACGTTAAATATTTAACTATGCTAAGCCGAATACTTATTCTTATCTGTCGGGGTACTCATTATTATATCTTTTTATTTAATAAGTTTATGAAAAATTAAAATTATTACAATAATCTAAAAAATCATTATCTTTTAAAATTTTAATTTTACAGTTATGTTTACTGTTTTGATATTTTTAATATAGGAAAATGTGCAAATTATCCTAAATTTTAGTACTAATGTTTTTCTTGATGGAGCAAAGTGGGCAATTGCTGACAGACAAATACTGATATTTACTTAGATTTAAAATTAGATCTTTTTGTATTAAATGAGTGTGTTGCATTGCACTTAATTTGTAAAATATAAATTAATTAAAACATTAAACTTATTTGTTTGACACCTAAAGCTGGTTTAAAATGTTTAACATAATATAATATACATAAGCATACAAATGAATAATATTTTATTATAAAAAAATAAATAAAAAATGTTGAAGACAACCCATGGCGTCAAAGCCATTATAACAATCACAACATCTTTTATTTGTACATCATTCTTCTTTAATAAAATTCAACTCTATTTAGGTACAATACGAAAGACATCAAATATAATTGAGTGTTCCAAATAAAAAATTATTACATTGCAAAAATTATAAATATGAAAATAATGCCAACTTCTTATCCAACATTGTCGGATATAGACATCATAAAATTGATAATTTATCTGATCCAGAAGACTTTGATACGGCCGGCTCTCAGGCCATGAAGTTTAATATTTTGTGTTCAAGAATTCCTGTACACAACCTAATGAGAAAATTGAACTTCTGTAAGTTCTTCAAAATACTTATATATTATTTTAAATAACATCTACTCAATGCTAATTGAAAATTATTATGTATTCATTCAAAGTTAAGCCTATTATGGTGTTTTTTGAATTTCTTATCATTCAATTAATGTTATTAAATTAAAAAAAATTAAATAAAAAACAGTGTGTACGTAAGGATTAAAATAACAGACGGGATAAAGGTTCTTTGCTAACTTTTCTTGACATATTCAACATTAAGGAATTTGAAAATTTTTTTTATTTTCTTGCAACAAAGTGCTATCTTAATAGTAAAACCACAGAATTTTGCGTTTTTATATCTTTCATTCTCTCTTCAGGCATCATACTATAATAGGATTACACATTTGTTGATACATATTTGTCCAAAAAAATGAGTCAATAATACCGTATCCCTATGATATAGACAATCGGCTTTTGGAATGCTCTTCAAGTCAATTTTCTGAAGTCTAAACTTAGGAAAGAAGAGCAATTTTCCTCAGATTTTCGAACAAAGTGTTATTTCTTTCAGGGTTAATCGAATCGAAAGACCAGTCAGATGAATTGGTAAATTGAAGTAAAATTTATAGTACACGGTTGTATTTAATACCAAAATTAAAATTTTCAAAATATTAGTTGAAATATTTAGAAAATTAAAACAATTAACGAGCGTTCATTTTTACGACAGTTAAGATGATCCGATGATAAACTGTAATTAATTAAGGAAAGTATAAATTAACGTTCATCAATAAAACGTCGGCCTGATTCATTAACAGCTGCTAAGTGCTATTTTGCAAAGTCAGTACGGAGTACAAACTGATTAATTTTTGTATTCGTTATGTAATCCAAATTCCAAAAATCGATTGGTTAGCTTATGTTCGCTTAACATTTTAAAAGACGAAAATAAATTTTATTATCTTTATAAAATGTTAAGTTTATTTGGTACTCATTTATAACATGAATTTTTATATTTAAGATTATACGTATAACATATAAAACCGATGGTGTTTTATTCACAACAGCTACCGGTATTTTTTTGTTATAATCCAGAGGAGCCGCAAGAAGTAGTACTTCTTTAAAGTTTTGATCTGTCATCATCACCCATCCACCAGCAACAAGCACCAGTCAAAGAAGAAGGTTTAAATTTAAAAAGTGACTATCTATCTATCTGTATAATATTATGATGATGTGTGTGTATTCCTTAAAATATATTTCCATTTTTATTTGACATGAATGAAATTGCTGTGTCATTGGACCATAATGAATCATTATACACGATGACCGTGTCAAAACTCATTAATAAAGACATTGGAAGTAAGAGACATATATATTTAAAGGTATATTAAAATATGTGTTCATCGTTAAATTTGAAAGACTCAAATAACATCACAGTATAAATTTTATCAATTAATAAAACTGTCTATAATTTAATGTCATTTTAATCAATCGATTTGCAAATTTTAAACTACATGATTGTAAAAAATAAAGCGGTTTTATTATTTTAAAATAAATATTAATTTTTATATTCGACAGATTGGTACAATAAATAAGTCAGAGTCTATTAGTTTTAGACATATATACTAGCTAGTGATGAGCCACGAAATATCAAGCACAAGACCGGGACATTTCTGGTCTTGGTCTTGCTCAAATACTTCCAGTCTTTGTCTTGTATATTTGATCTGATACTAACTTTGTTTTTTTTATTAATATTTCTATGCATTACTATTATGAAGACTATTATTAAAGGTATAAATTATAAATAACTCACACTTAATAATTAATTCATAAGACACTTTATTTCATTGCAATCATAATAAGCTGCATGGTTGTAGCTTTGCAGAGTTGTAAATTTTTAAAAAGTGGAAACCATATTACTGTAACCTAATTTTCTGATTAAAAAGTCAACTAACATCTCGCGCTCCGCCCGTTTGTTTGATATGATTTTGAATTGAGCGCGGTATTTATAGTAGTTTGTTTCTGAATAACTCGAATGTGGCTATAATAAAACTCATATACAATACTAATTAATGTATTTTAATTAATTTTTAACACATTAAGACATCAGTTCGACAGGTAGCGTCTTTGTAGTTTTTACATGTATTTAGTATTAAAATCTAATAAAGCAAATTAAAAATTTCAAATTTCTTTCACAAAAGAACATTTTGAAGTTGCTACGTACATTTTGACTCATGCATTTATCGAAAATTGTTATTTTTAGCTTAGTTTTACATTTAATATTGGTCTTGCATACTCGATTTTGATTTAGGTCATGGTCTTGCTTGTTCGCTTTTGGTCTTGGCCTGTCGGGTGTATAGATAATCTTGGTCCAGGTCTTGTTTTTTTTGTATGTATCAGATCAATTATTTAGACCAAAACTACAACAACAAGACCAAGTATGGTCATCACAATAGAATCGCGTAATTAGTTCGTCTGTTAACAACCTGAAGTTTTGGTGGTGTATTTTAGACGTAGAAAATAGCTATTTGTTTTGTAAATTTTTCTATTTTAAGCCTTAATTACCTTGAGTTTTCCAATAATTATTAATTTTGCACATAAAATCTTATTTCTATCTCATTATGTAATGGTGGAAGATTACACGCTTGTGCAATTTATATCTATCAGCTTGTAGAAATCAATAGATTTGCGATAATTGAAAACGTGGGTTTCACCTAGGCGGGTAATGAGAATTGTAAATAACAAAAGTTCAATTATCTGAGGGCCTCATTTCCTTTATATTTAGCGAATAATAACGTTTAACTAGATGCTAATGGTGGATCATTGTAGTCAAAATACCAAAAAAGTACATGACTATATATTAGTCGCTATTAATGTTAGCAATATTGGCTACTGTTACAAACTGCATACTAAAAATAATATACTGTGACATTTTCTGTATATCTGTGAAATATACCGAGGCCTCTCTATAATATTACTCTATTCGTTTTTCAGAAATATATACCTCAAAGAATATTTTGATGCATCACAATGCCATTTTATGACCCAAATTCGATTAAAAGATTCTACATAAAACTTTAAGATTTATTAAATATTTTCTAAAATCAATTTGTTTCTTTTAATTTTTTGGAAAAGTAATATTGACAAACGATTGCAAAATGACTTAACAAAATTTTTATAATCATTAATCTTGATTATCAGGCAAATTGATGGACATTTAAGGGGTAAATACATTACAATTATGTTATTTCACACATTTTAAAACAATTATTTATTAATATTTTTAAACTTGAATTTGTATCTATATATTTTTTTACACTATATGATAGATTATTCTTGAATGACTTGCTGATCTATAAAAAGAAATTAAATAAATTTTATTTAAACATTTCTATTAACCATATCTTTAAGACATTTTTAGCAAAATCATTAGCAGGTGTTATGTGCATGTTTACATCTTATTTTGAAAATCAATGAAATAGTTTTCAAAACAGGATAAATAGATTGAAAACAAAAAACTCAACTGCGTATATAAAATCAACTATTAATATTTCAATAATGAACGTAATATACAACTTGGTTGTTATATTCTCTTATACTAATTTGATCAACAAATTATTCAAATATTGAATAATGTTACGTAACAAATTAAGTCCACATATAAAATAAGAGTTTGTAATCTAGGTAATGTATAAAAAAATAATAAACAAATAATAAAAAATAAATAAAAATTTTCTTTTCCGTATATATTTTGAAATGTAATAACGAAAAATTTCATTACATTTGTGGTTTTTAAGCAGATAGATATTTCATACAAGCATTCCATATACATTATGTATGTATACATATTATACAATATATATTATGTAGTTTATACAGTAGTTACTTTATTTATTCAAGTACAAATATTTCATTGCTCGCATGTCGATTCAATCAAATTTTGTAATTACGTTTGAGTAAATTGTATAATCTAAATTATCTTACTATATTTATTTATAAATCATTTTTTAACAATACTATTTAGTATACGAATTTATATAACCGAATTAGCAGTTTCGGATATTGCATACAAATTTCATCTGTCCTCTTCTAGTTTTGGTAGTGAGACATTATACGGTTTTTGCCCTCCTTTTAGGTTCACAATAAATAAATGTATTTTTTAATTAGATGCATAGTTTCGTTGATTTCATACAAAGTTTAAACTCACTTTTGCGAGTTAGTTTATAGGCTATCATGGCATATAGATTGGCTTCCATGTTAAAAATTCAGCCATGTTTTTCGTTAAATCTTCCGAATATCTTCAGTAAAATTGTTTAAGAATACAACTATGGTAAAAAAAAGCATCATTAGTAGCAACTCTCGGGAAGAACATGATTTCAGGCAATTGATTTCAAAATCTCAATTTTCAATCACAAAACCATATATACTTTCTGATGTGAATACATATTACACATTAAACAGCTAAAATGTATCTGTAATTTTTTTCTAAGCCTAATTTTTATAAAAGTTGACATAGGAAGAATCATTTGGTTTTACCAAAGCTTATAAACAAAACAGATAATGAATTAAAAAACAAGGTTTTCCGACTTCAAAAAAGTTTATTGAAAGTCAGCAATGCCAATACTTACATAATTTATATGCATAATGAACAAATATGTCTAACCACCCATCCGAAAGGATTGTGAAATTACAGGAAATTATAAAATAACCTAAAACAGCTGAAATTAGAATAAGTGTTCATCTATGGCATAAGAAGATTCATTTTAACATACAGACAGGTAAGTTAATTTTTCATTTCCAATATTCTACAATAGATATTTCTTTAAATTTAGTATATAAATTTTTTGTAGCTTGCTCAACATTTATAACTGAATATGAAAAAATTCACAAAAACAAAAAATATGATTATCGAATAAAAATTTATGTTTAACAAATAATAAAATTACATTTCATTGAGAGATAATGATGGATAAAATTATAAAATTATGATTTAGTCTTCCATTTCGTGGACATCACAAATAAATAGCTTATATGTTTATCATTTGACTATACAAATAATATTTATATTGTAAATGCTACTAAATCTCTTTTTACTCAAATATAACCTTACTTAAAACATATTTGTTATATATTATAAAATGTTATACAATACATAATACACATGCAAACATAAAATCATTTTTCCTCGGAAATGTTTTTAAATATTCGATAGCTGGCATCATTAATCGGTAGGTAAATGTATTTTGAAATAAGCCCTAAAACGCCTGAAACATCTATAAATAAGACAGTAATGTAATGCTCTTGATACAATCTATCTATCAGACTTTTGATAGAAAACAGCTTCATACAAAGCTAATGTGGTTGAGAAAATAGCTATTTTCCTTAACGGCAACGTTTTGGATGATGAAAGTGTAATACCTATTAATAAGTAAAAGAACGTCTGTAAAGCTAGCAGGATCTAATGGGTAGAATAGCTCCTATTTTAGTTAAATTTTATGCTGACACTCTAGCTGATATTAAATTGATTTTTTATGCCTTTGTTTGCAAACGTACCCTTCTGCCTTAAATAAAAGCTAGCAGTGATTTCTGTTCTGAACTTTACAGCCGTAGAAAACTACTTGCCTCATTATGGAATGTTCAAGGCGTATAATTGCAATATTTTAATGAGAAAATCCATCAGGTAGTTCGATAAATCACTTAAGCCTAACAGCTAAATTTAAAATTGGATACTGGTCAAGAAAGCGAAAAATCCGAGTCTACGGATCATTGGTAAGTTAACTTTATAAAAAATATTTAAATATTTATGTCTAATTATGTTGAAATTGAAATCACACAGATTAAGTAAACTGGAAACCTTATGTTACACAATAGTACGTTGTGTTCACAATATCCTGAAAGAAATATTTAACTAAGAAAGTATGGAAGAGTTATATAAGAATTATTATCATAATAATCCACTAAATATATAATACGGAGAATACCTGATTTGGAAACCTATCTTCAGCAAACAGCGAACTTAAAAAATAAATTATGTTTTACCAAATCATCAACGTCGTGATTCCGTAAATCATTTAAATTTTCTTTCCGAAGTAGGACTTTTTAGACCATTTTTTCTTGCAAGCTTCCATCTTGGAAATCTGAAAATGATTGCCCGATTAATTCTGCATTTGTAGCAACAAGATGACCAGAAAAATGGTTATCAGAGTATCACTATCATAACTTATCTATTCAGGTGTAAATGGCATTTCTACTTCCATAAAATTTTGTTGTATTATCAATGATTTGTTAAAAATAGCTGTTGAAACTGACAATCGTACACAAAAATAAAAAAAATTCGTTTGTGTTCATTATATTTATTTTGATGAACAAGGCTATCGCTATTTGCCAAATGAGATAAATAACGATAACGCTTTTTTTTATTTTATGGCACTTTTGATGACACATAATCTCAACTGGAATGAAGACTATAATAAAATGCTGATTAAATGTATTTCTGTTATAATTCCTACATTTTGCATGTCATATGATGTACCTATGAATGTACTGATGGTTGTAGCATGCAAATATTAAATTAAATCGACAAAACGGATTACAGAATATTCAATTTAGATATTGCATTCAACAATAATGTACAAAAATAAATAAATAAATGTATATACAAAAAAAAATATATGTAATAAATTACAAAACTGTATTGTAAATATAAAAAAAAAAATTATTGTATGATTTTATATTAAATTGTATATATCGTCAATTATATTATTTATTTAAACATTTTTATAACTAAATAATAATCATAATAATTTATTTTTTATTTATACACGTTTTTATTGCTAATTATGCATTCTGTTTAATAAATTGCTTGTACTTCCTTATACGCCAGATTCTTATCATAATTGAGTATGCAAAAAATAAATGAGCGAATTCCATTTGAATTTACTGGTTATCTCTCCTACTTGAATGGACTCTAGTTCGTTTATTGATATATGCAATCCATTCAACACTTTGAACCGTCTAACTACAAGACCTTAACTCAACAAAATTTTAATATAGTGATGGTGGCTTTGGCAGCTGAGATTCTTTCGAATCTTGATGATTCAAATTTTTTGAATTTTTTTATGTTTAAGATATCCTGCTCCATTGCTCTTCGGTAGAACTCATCGCTCTGTTCGTTTGTGTTTTTTGGTAACATACCGGTACTATAATTAATTAAGCTCCAATTAATATTAATATTATAAATTACTCCTATTAATGCTATAAACTCGAAAGTTTGTAAGGATGTTTGTTACTCTTTCACTCAAAAACTACTTAATGGATTTTAATGAAATTGGACAATAATGTAGTTTATATATCAGAATTACACATAGATTATAATTTATAAAGATAGGATGTATTTCAAGTACATTTTGCTATCCTAAAGGGGTGAAAAACAAGGGAATTTTTTTTTATTTAGTTCTCACTGTAAGTTACAAATCCTATTTGCATCATTTTCATCGAAACCAAAATCTAAATTTGAAATTCAACATAAAAATGAAATTATTATTATTACATTCTTTTTAAACGATTTAATGAAATATTGTAATTCTCGTTAAAATAAAACATATTATAGGTTAATCTTAGGAAAGGTACTATAATTTTTAGTGTTGAAATGGAAACATAATTTGATATTCAAATGAATACTCAACAATTTGATACTCATTGAAGTATCACCTGAACTATTCGTGGTTCTGTACGTTCATAAATTTTTTAACAAATATATGAGTAACACAGCCAGGAAGTACCCGGTGTGACAACCAAGTATGATACATGTATTATACATTTCCTTGACTTCCGGAACTCATGGGGTCAAGAGGGCTGAAGAACTGGATGCACAAAATACCGGATGACCAACACTAAATAAAGGGGGTGGAAAATGTAGGAACTATATTATTTTTAATTTGTCTAAAATTGTCACAACAAAGCTAGAGCGGGTCAATAGATGGGAAATTAGTATGAATTTCAGAAAAAAATTTTTGCCTTAGCATTTCTATGCTCTGCTTCAAAATCTCTTCGGTTGCCAAAGCACATAAACTAAGTAAAATATTTATAATTCGAGAGGCATTCAATTTCGACATCTTTAAGTTTAATACTTGATAATCCGTTCAATTTAACTGAAATGATATTGTCTTGCTTATCGCCGTTCTATACTGGAAAATCTTTTCCACTTGTCTCCAATCCGATTTTCACGTATGCGCATAGCCAAACCTCGTCTTATCTAGTTCGTGTGTAATATCCAAGGTTTTTCTCATTAAATATTTCCTATAAGAAAAAATAATTCAAAGGTTGAATTGCAGGAAAGTGAATTGGGTTCAGATGAAGAAAATCTTATATTTTACCCAACAGTAAATCAGACTCTTTTAAATACAGACTGCGTAAATCCCAGTTACGCCGTCTTGTATAATATATACTATGAAAAAGACTGAATGACAGTCTTGAGTTTGTATTGGAAGAGCACGTTGGAAGAAAACAAAAATTTTCTAAGATTCAGCCAGAACTCTAAGGTTAATACTGATATAAGTGTCTAATTCATTCCAATACTATTGCATCTACTAACTTTTAAAATATTTAGATGTTTAAATAAATTTTATTATTTAATTTATACAATTTTTTTGTTTTCCCGTAATATGCAAGAATCGCCAAACCACCAACATCGAAACAATTTCCTACCGAATTAATTTTATTTCATTCATGTTTAATTGACTTATTTTCAATGATACCCAGAAATATCTTCCATCCAATTAAACTGACCAGCTGGACTATTAGACCAAAGCATATTAATAATTCCAAATTATGAAACAAATTCTATAGGCAATTACTTTTTTTTTTTAAATACTTCCTTAATTCTGCTTGACGTAATTTTGCCACTAGCAACTTATTGGCCATTGTTGGGATCTCAGATGGCAGAGCAAGAGGTTTTAGATCTTCTTTAGACCATATTTTACTTTTATTAATTGAAATGCAATTAATGTTATATTATTTTTAAATATATTTCACTTTGTGGACAACGTGAAACATAATTCTTTGTAATAATATTCTTAACCAAAACAAATTCACTTTTAAGTAGCACAATTAACAAACAATAAATGTAGTACCTACTTTTACAATGTATAAAATTGAAACCAATTATTTTTTTAACAATTTAAAAACTTATTATATTTGGAAATTAATCCTTTAGGTGATAAAACAATTTAACGCACGTGCCATAATGTGGATATATGAATAACGTAAAATAGTGAGTATAACTTTTTGCATGACAATCATTGATCAATTTCTAATAAAATTTGTTTTTTATTAAAATTTCCTGTCTCCGTAAAAGACCGTATAAACTGGCATGATTAATTTATATTTTTTTAAATCTACCATCCAAACACATCTACAGCTTGAAGTCGGTCTTAACCTCTTAAATAATGCCTCGTCAATCAATTCTGTCACTCATATTGCATTAAATTTGAGTTAAAACTGAATCTAGATATCTCAGTTCTGATATTTTTGTTCGTTAAAAATTATTTTCAGAATTCGTGTTTCGTTCTGTCCAACCACTAATTTGTAATGTGCCTTCATGAAACGGAAAATATCTCAATTATGTGAGAAGCCATTTTTTTTCTCATCTGTTCTTATTTTAGACAAATTTCATGTTTAAAATATTTTTAAGGTATAAAGTTTTCTGGTATATGTGAAAAAACATTGTCTATTTCTTCAAGTGTTTATATAAGACAATATATGAAGTATTCATATATTGCCTATTTGTTCATTTTCGCTACTTTGACGAAAGATTGCTAGGTAGCTGTACTTCAACAGAAAGTTGTCGTATGTTGATTAACGATTTGTTTTTGAAGAACGAGGAGTACCTATAGCTGTTTTACACAAGCGGGTGTATAGATAATCTTGGTCTTGATCTTGATTTTTTTGCAAGATCAGGACCTGACCAATTATGCTCATCACTCCTGCAGTTTTTCTAGTTTATCTTAATTATTGTAGAAATAGTTTATCAAACCAATAAGATAGTTTACATTCATATCATACTGTTGAGGTAGATGCTTCAAACGTATAAGGCCTCCTTATCAGCCCTCATCAGAAAAATAACTTAAAAATTCAACATAATTTCTGGGCCGATAGCATTTCTTGTAAAGGTTTAGTCAAGTTGTAGGATTCACATGATACCTACCTAATACACTATCATAGGCCCACCGATTAAAGTATAAAAATAACTTCCAAATTTGGTGATACTTTTGACCTCTAGAGTAGGCTGCAAACTAATAATATGGAATCGAATTCTATAAAGACTACTAACAACTATTTCCTAAAACTTCAAATTAATGGAATAATTTTTTACAGAACTTAATTACAAATTTGACCGTAATTAAACATATATTTATTTCTCTTTTCGATATGAATAAATTTACTTTCTATCACAATTTCAACAAATTAAAAATAATTTTTGTGTGTAACTTAAATAATATAATGAATTTTGTTTGTATTATTGAAACCCTGCGTAATTACGTATGTTTGATGGGCTATCAATTTCAATAATTCTTCCACTTATTTTTAATTTTTAAGGGATGTGGTGTCAAAAACGGTCATTGTAATTATTGTAAATTGTAAAAAAGATAATTATTGTCAATTGATCAGAAGACATTTTATACATATTATATTTATTCCTCTATTTTTAATTCTATACTCAATGTCCTCTGCTTTCTATGCATGCCCATATTATCTCTTCCAAGTGTGTATTAATTTATATTCTTGATTTTTTCAGAAAACTTAGGCTTTAGTAACTTTATTTCCAAATATTGTCTGAGAAATTTCGCTAGTTAAGCTTCTAGATCTGGTATACATTTTTTCAAAGGAGTGCTCTTTTGAGCTTAGGAGACGCTTGATCATGATGTAAAAACCTGTCCAAAATTTTGACCTAAAAATAATATTTCTTGGAAAGGAACGTTTCGTTCGCTTCTGGTTAGAAAAATGTAGAACTCTAATAGTTTATGTGAATTTAATGTTGGTAAAGCCACAATGTGCAAGTATTTTTTTGATAAGAAAGATTTTCTCAATTTAACATTTTGTTCTTTGTGTCCAAAGATGTGGTATATGATACGTATTATTGGAATCCAGACCTATATCCTTTTTTAGAGTGTAAGTTCTAAAAGGCGAAGGTTTTTTCAACGGGTTGTTATCTTTTACGTCTAGTACCTATCTATATTATTATTAGTCACAATTATATTGCCTATAACTATAATTTATTTAAGAATAAAAATACAAATAAAATATTTAAAAAAAAAAAGACCAATTAACTAGTACCCACCTATAATAACGACTTTTTGGACGACTTTTAAAAGTTCATTAAATGGCCTGCGAGAAAAATTATAAATAAATGTTGGTTTTAGAGTCATATTACTAGCAGGTGAAAACTTTTTATTTTTAATTAGTAAAATTCATAATTATAGATAAAATAAACAGATGATATATTTTAATTGGGAATTACCTTACTAGACTTTTTATATTTAAATTAACCATTTGAAATAAAAACTAAACATTCGCTTATATCTATGATATATAAAGTATCAAAAATTTAAATTTTTTTAAATAAAAAATATTAGAATATTTGTAGTAAGTCTTGAATATTTTTAGAAACTCCTGTGATTATTTTTTCTAATAACAAACAATAAATCATTTTTAAACGATTGCCATCTATATAAAACTTCATAAACTACACACATATATTGGTTTGTACCTTAACTAAAAAAACAAAAGATACATCTATATTGTATATTTATCTCTCTCTATTCCAATGATATATAAGCATGCGCAAATATGGAACTGGACTCCATGGCAACGATATGATAATAGTACGTCCGATATTGGTGGATTCATATTCCCGCCTATTTAATTATACGTCATATGTAAATACAAGATGGCTGAGTATCAATGGCTAATCCTATGCTTTATTATTATTATTTTGATTTTCTGTCTATTTTACCAGTCATTTTTTTGAGATTTGCTGAAATTTTTTCATTTGCGTAATTAAAAGTTTACATTAAGAGTATTTGATAATATTTTAAATATTCACATTGTTTTTGGAGAAAAAAAAATAGGAGCAAATTCTTTCAGAGAAAATTTTTATGGTTAACATTAACGATTAATTTTAACCAATTTGCATTTAATCTTTAGAATAAGAAAATAGGCATTTATTACAATTAGAAAATACTATGGGTTCTATCGAGTTGAAAATTTGAAATTTTAATCTATTTTATTTCCAAGTTGCAGCTCGATAAGAGCTCAAAATTTGAGGATCATATGTGAAAATTTGTAAATACATTAAGTACTATCGATTATCGTACAATTATTTATTTTTTGAAAATGTGAATGTTAGCAGTTTTAAGCTCGAAATTTCTATGTAGTTTAATATAGATTATCTATATGCATTGGTTTCATCGATTAGCTAACATTCTTCATCCTTGTAAGCTATTTAAATTATTTCCTGCTTTTCTTTAAATTTTTGAAACATCTCAAAATTACTGCCTGTCAACTTACCTCAAAATTACAGTCTATCAACCTATTATGGCTGGTGTCATTTTTACAGGACGATCCATTTTTCGAAATCAATTTGCTTACTTTACTCACCTATAATTTGATATTCCACAATAATAAATGATTACGGAAAACTTCAATTTTCTTTAAAAACCTGCCTATAATGAGCAAATAGTAATTCTGTTACAAATTCAATATGGGTTAACAAATTTTTATGAAACTAAGCATCATTATTAACAAAAGTAGTAAAAGAACTACTACCAATTTTGATATTTATCTATGCAGTGCATTTGCTAAGCAAACATGTCGACATGACTTGTTCGTTTAGAAATAACTGTGAATATGTTTCTTATATAAACTTAATAAATTAAATTTGAGCTAAATTGGACGAATCACTAATAAAACCTGTACTTAGATTTAGCATTTAGACGGTAGCAAACACGGTATACGTGTGGCCAGACATTCCATTGAAGTTTTGCACACAAATTAAATCGAGGTACAACAGGTTTTTTATCCCAATGGTTTCTAATGATCTTAAAACGTGTAGAAAACATACTTAAAATTCGAAGATTCGAAATCTTAGTTTTCTTTTCTGAGCAAAAGCTATAAATTCTTTGAAACACTGCTAAAAATAATTATATATAGGTATTGGTACCTTAACCCTGATTTCCTTCATCATTTCACATGCTCGATTTCAAAAACCAATTATTCTTCGCTTGTAAAGAACATAGGGTACATTTAAACATTTTCTTTTTGACTTATGTTATGTCAGCCAACACCAGGACCTTAGTCTTCAGCCTCAGTGCTCGCTGTGTTCGCTTAAGTATAAAGAAGATCTTCGGTTTAAAAACTCACTTCGTTAAAGGTAAGAAAGAACTTACTTGATTTTGTTTTAGATATTTGGATTGGTCTCAACCTTCGGCCTCAGTGCTAGCTTTGCTCGCAAGGGATGTATTGGAGATTTTCGGCCTAAAAGCTCGATATGTTCGTAATAAAAATAACTGTAATACCAAGAGTGTGAATATCTTGATTAACAAAATTCAATACAAATGTCATAAAATTTTTTCAATTTTTATACCAAGTTTGAATAAAAATAAAGTCCAATACAAAATTGATTAACCAGAATGTTTAAACTCAAATTGTATGTACCCACAATATTGGTTAGGTATACGAAGAAATGTTTCAAACAAAAGTATTCAAAAAATGGAAATTATTTGTATTTATAGTTTTTTCTTCAAGGCTGTCTTACTGGTAAAAGAACTTTTAAAATCGGTCTTATGGTTTTTGAGTTTATCTCAAATGTTTTTAAAAAACCAGCCATGCGAACATGGTTGCGTAAATGAAAAATTTTTATTAGTCTTAATACTCGCTGATAATAAATATATTTCTAGTGGCGAAAGTAATAGTAGAATCCCTAGACTAAAAGGTTTTATACAAATTTCAAGTGAAACAAAATATTCTTCTCTATTTTTACCCCGATAATTAAAGCGTTTTTTTTTTTTACAAAAATGAAGATTTTACTGAAGGGTATTTTATGAGCAAAACTGGAAATTTTATGATCAAATGAGAAAAATTGTATTTTCATTTACAAATAATGAGTTGTATTGCGACATAGGAGATTATAGCTTAAATTCTCTTCCAATGCAATTATAACAAATGTAAAATACTTAATCAAAATATCGAAATGATACTATACTCAGTCGCAACTGTCTAGCGGTAGTTGCGGAAACAAAGCCCACGTGTGACAATATTTATTAATAAAACAATGCTAGCCTAAATTATTGGTTTTCATGAAAAACTAGCCGAGAAGAAAGTACGGAAAATAGGACATGAACTATCGCCAAATTTTATCAAACGCTCAACCAACAGGGCGCGCAATGATCACAACTTCCAACATAGCTGCTATCACAACACTCCACAAGCAATCCAGCGGGAGAACCAGCATCATGTAAGCCAGGCCTTTGAATTTCTCACCACCCATCTAGAAAAATTTAGTAACTTAAACCGAATCTCAAATCAATTTTCAAATATGATAACTTGGGATAAAAATTATCTTAGTAACTAATCATAGGTTAGTATGTTGTCTTAATAATCGATTAGTTTTTGCTTTTCGATAATCCTACAAATAAATTTTTAATAAAAAAAGAAAAAAAAACAAAGATCATGAAAAAACAAAAACTAATTAAATTGTAGATTATTAATTGGAAACAGTGTAGAGAATTTAAGTAAAATGCACATCAGAAAAATAAAATCTAATCGTTCTAGTCAGCCTAAATAATATATATACCGAATTTTGTTAAAAGCCGGGATAAAAAATATTCCTTTTCGTAAATGATAGATTGGATGAAAAAGCGTGTATTAATTCGACTAATTTAATTAATATATTATTAATATGTTGAGAAAACAATAAAGTAAGTATTATTAAAAGCTGGATTTATTAAAAAAATATTTCTTTGAGAAAATGGTGTACTCAAGCGATGAGAAAAAAAAGTCTGTAATATATTTATCATTTTATATTTATTAGTCCGCGAGTCTAGCGGGTTTTTTCGTTCATCAAACAAAAAATTTGTATGTGATTAATAAAATTTATACGTGTCACAAATTTTTCCTTTTCGAAAATTCTGAAAAGTGAGCGATTTGATTTTTATTCAGTTAATGTTCTATGCATTCTTAAATTTATACAAACGTTATTATAATATTTTCAAGTTAATATAATACTGATAAGCACAAAGCTAATCATAATTGTTAAAAAATAATTATAAACTACATATAATTCAAAAGTCAAATTTGAATGAATTCAAGGACCTAAGCCGGAAATATAGACAGGTATTTATGTACTTATGTAACAACAACAAAAATAATAAATAATACAAAAGTTTTTTGCATACCTATTTAATTAACCAATATTAAAAATTAAAAAAAAAAAAAAATTCAGTAATCAAATGTCTATTATCAAACAAACTTTAATGTATGCTATTTTTTAATATAACTATAATTTATTAATAACGTAAAAAATGTATAATATTTTTTTTTTTTTTTAAATATTATAATATTAATTAATGTTTTTTTGTGTTTGTCAAGTGAATACTTTATAAATTGATTAACAATGGAATTAGTTTTTGTGTGAGTTGAACATATAACCACAAAAACAAATGTCAGTTAGCTATTGTTTAAATTCCCTTACAATTCAATTATCTTCGGATATACATGCTATGGGGATGCCAAAAAATAAATTAATCTTACCAAATTATCTTATTCAAACTTAAACCACTATTGTATTTGAAAAGTGTAATTAAATAACGGTCCAAGTGCCAAAATATGATTTCATTTTGGTCTACCTATAGTACTAACACATTTAAAACTCTAAACATTTAAGTGCCAATAAAACTTTTTGAAAATTTGATTTTATTTGCAATTTAATTTTTTAATTTCTTAAAAAATTTCTGTATTAGTATTTTTCAAACAATTTTTATGATAAAATTCAAGGTACCTATTCAAGTTTTTCGTAAAGAAATTTCAACCAAGTCGTTAGAGGAATTTGTACTACAACTAATCCATTAGTAAATTGCGTTAATCTTTGATTTGTTTTGCTTTATGATAATTCTCCAAATTAATTTTTAATAAAAACGAAAATAAAACAAAGACCATGAAACAAAGATTATTATTTGAAAACGGTTGATTAAATTTGAGTTAAATGCACATCAGAATAAATCTAAACCATTTCTAAAAGAGACCTCATATTTCTGACTTCTCATATAATACTCAATAAAAACACTTATCAAAGTATCAAAAGTATCTTTTTCATGAAAAATTGTATACTCTACAAGTTTTATTTGAAACTCTTTGTTTAACACTTACTCTTTTGAATCAACCCACCTTCCACTCCTTGAAAATGTACAGTTGATGATGCAAGACTGATCCTCCTTGAATGTAATTTCTGTACTTTTCAAACTATCATTTATCACTGGAAAATGTATAGCCTTACAGAAAGAACGTCACTCAAACTGTCCACGAGTTCTCTATCTATTATTTGACTACAATAATTTCTAAACATCTATCTTTTTTTTGGTATAGGTAATAAAATGTTTGATCCGAACGCGATTAAGTGTCATACGGTGTTCTTACCGTAATTATAACACAGGTCTTTAAATTTATTGCGAAATCCTTAATAATTGTAATAAAGTAATACGTCTGTAATTTGATCGAAATATTTCAAAATGTAAAAATAATAATACTTTTTTTTGTGTGTACAATAATTGTTATTATATCATAAAAATTGAGTAACACTTTCTGACATAACTTTAGGTGTGACGTAACTTATTTCTGCAGATACTTCATAATTATTATCTTTTATAAAATATTTTCTATCAATATATTTATATTAATTCATATTTTTAAGATATATAAAATTGAAATATAGCCTTAAGATTTATTTATGTAAAACGTATCAATACAATTGTCATATATATATATATATATATATTTTTTTAAAAATATATTTATAAATCAAACATATGTATGAAAAAACATATGTAAACAAGAAATTTGATATCTTTCGCAAATAAATAATTATGTGTTTTATTGACAATCATTTTTTTTTTTTGTGTATGACAAATTTAAAAAGAAAATAATAATTTCATAATTTATTTGGTAATGTCCATTTTATTAGTAAAACAAACTTTAATTCACAATTGTGAAATACCTACATTTAACGAAGTTCTAAAGTTCTAAAATCTGGAAATTTGTAAAAGGATTCTTATTCTCCCGGTCACAAAAAATGTAACCAATTAAATATGTGATGTTTTTGAACAATATATCTAAAACACTGTGGAGGGAAAGTAGCGTTTTTTTAAGTTTAAGCCCCGATAATGTTCCGCGATTTATACATGAATGCAAATATATGCAGCAATTTCAATATGTTCTTTTCGTGGAACAAAACGACTTTAGTATTTTTAGCTTCAAATACAAAAAAGAAATGATAATATTCATATTGATAATGCATAGAAAAATTAATGAAAAAATTGTTATTATTAAACCAGATAAACAAGACCAAGCAAGACCAGGAACAAGTCTATATAAGCAAAGCTAAGAGCAAGACCAAAACTCGAAATTTTTGAGGAAAACCAAGGTCAAGATTGAATATACAATACCAAGGCCAATACCAAGACTGTCTCAGTATTAGTATTGCTGTGTTTATCATTGAATATGATTGTATGGGTAGGCTAAAAAACCGTTATTTTTGCGACTCCTTATCTCTATACAATAATCTAAGCAAGAAATTTAATGAGTACAATTCATTTATTACTGTTCTCAACAATCGTAAAATAGGGGGCGAGTTTAAATAGGAGATGGGACTGGAAACTTGACGACTGCTGGACTTATTTCGGTAATGTTTTTGCGTCAAATATTCGTAATATTCAAAGAAGGTCCTTTTGGACCGAAAAAATTATTAATATGATGGAGGTGGTGATTAGTGCTGAAGGACGAGGAAGGGACACTGGATGGCACAGTTTACCCCGTACGACAGAAAGTGTAGATCCGTCCCTGTGTTACAAAGAACCATTTGGACCATTTTCGGACATTTTTATTCATTGTCCATAATAGTTCGAAGCAAGGTTTTTATAGAACGAAAAACTGGAAAAATGCTTGATAAATATGATAAAATTAAGTTTTTTTTATCGGATTTTCAGATGAATTCAAGAATTGAAAGAAACATTGAAAAAAAAGTCTGTAAATTTGTATTTAATGTTCATCATAGTTTGATAGAGGTTAAATAGAAAGAAAAATTTATAAATTGCTAAGTGAAAAATTGACTTGCGAAGCGGGCGGTAAACATTTGGTTTTTATAAATATGGACTTGGAGACATCCTATTTAAATATATATATAGGATATATGTCCTTTTTATTCTTGCATTTTGTAATTATATATAATGTTTTTATTTCAACATGGGATATACTTATATATTTTTTTTATTTGAATAGTTAATTACCCTACAATTTTTATATTGCGTAAAATGACGATGGCATGGCAGTCGGCTACTTAATTTTTCATACCAATAAAAGAAATAATGTTTTTGATATGTAATTGCTATTACGTTTATGGTTTTTTTTTTTATTATTATTATAGGTTGATCGCGTAAAGAAACATATGCACGAAGCATACTACCATTTTGTATTATATATTTATAGCTTTTGGTTTAGAAAATGGTTGACTTATTTATGAATGTTGTCTACATTTGTATTTTTTTTGTTAATGAACAGAAAAAACTTAGTATACATAATTCTGTCTAATAATATACTAGAGGAGAGGAAAATTTAACTGTTGAAAGACAGTAATTAAAAAAATTGTATATTTTAAGAAGTATTAATTATTTCTCTACATTTAGATCGGGGATATGTGGGATTACGAACAGGCTATTTTGAAATTAATTACTTCTATTTATCTTCATCATTGATAGGTATATATTAAAACAATTAAAAGGTACTTAGCTTTTTGAAACCTCACAGGTGAAATTTGTAACCTTATGAACTTAGAAGAAAACCTATCTATATACCGCTGTTTAAAAGTAAAATGTTCAAAAGTAAATTTATGTCATTAAATCCAAGAAAAAGTTTCATACAATACCCCAGCACACATTCAAATCAGAAAGATTTCCAAAAGAAGTCTTTATTATAAGACGTCGAGACAACTTTTTTTTAAAAGTCATACTTTCTTTAAGAATAATTTTTTGAATTTTTTAAGAAATATTTTTTCTAATTTTCGAACGAAATCTATACAGTAGTATACAATTTAATAAGTATTTGTTTTTTATATTAAAAAATTATTTGGTGGATTATCATAAACCAAACAAATCGAAGATTAAAGTAATATACTAACGAAATAGTTTTACCACAGTTTAGTTGAACTTTTATTTGAGATTCTGTTAAGGTCCCAAATTTTTCTAGGATAGGATATTTGTATTCATTAAAAAAAATAAATATTTATCAAGCCTTGTAAATAAAATATCTAATATATGAGCAAAATAAGTATGGCCATGATGGTTTAATAGATAGAATAACGGACCAAAACCTCTCAGATGAGAAAATTTCAATATCAAATCAATTAACGGTGGATGCTCAACCTGAGAATGATAATGCTTAAAATTTACGTACTGTGGAGGAAAATCAATAAGAATTTCTAACAGCCAAATTGAATTCAACGAAGATCTAATAGAGGGGGCTTCACACTTCATGTGCCTAATGGTGAAATGTTCATTGTATTCGGAGCATATGGGTCTTTTTTTGGATATTTTTTTAAAAGGTGTTGGTGAGTGAACTAGGTATGACCAAGACGAAGCCGTATGATTATAACCTGATTTTGCCAATTTCAAGAGATGGTGGTTACCCAGTTATTTGTATCGTTTTTATTACTCACATCGTATTGCTTATTATAGTCTTCTCACATTATCGCTCTTTCGTTTTTCGTTGAAAGCTATTTTGATGTGATTTAAGATATCATTTTTCGTGAAATCTTATTTTAGGTCTGCGGTAGCACCTTCAAAGTGTTTCATTAAGCTGATTAACTCACAGGGATTGTTGGATCAAAGTTAATTTAGTTACATTTTTTATGCTTAAAAACGACGAAGTTATATTAACCAAATATGTATTAAAAATTGAATTCATTCTAAAACGACCTTTATATCTAACATCTACTTTAGAATTTTTTAAATAAATAACAAATTTACAATCATGTGTTTGTTATACGAATAGAAAAAATATATCAAACATCATAGAAAGGGGATTAAAAAAAAATGTAGTAAGCATATCAATAACGTAAGATAATTACAGAAAATTATTTGTTAGCCTATAGGTAATAAGCGATACTAATTATGCCCGCCTTGTAAAGCTAACATCAAAATAAACATACATAAAAATGACAATAAAAAAAAAAAACTAAAAGTAATTTTATAATGAATGAAAAAAATGGACAATAGACATGAAAAAACTGATAAATAAAACATTTCTAGTTTATTATTCTTTTATTAATATAATAATAAACTATTTTATTTTATAATTTTCTCCTTGCGAAAATATACTTCTAAACGCTGGCAAAAACGTATCCTGCATGTATATCAAAATTTCTTATATTAGTTAAATATGCTTCAAAAATATCCCGAATTAGATATGAATATTATCGACATTATTTTTAATAAAGAATTGCAATTTATTTGACACCGATAATTGTGTTTATTCAAAACTTGTTAAATAAATTTTGAAATTAACAAATTTGATAAATATTTTTTTAAAATCAGTGAATAATAAGTATGTAAATTTAATGAAGATTTGAAAAAGGATTTTTATTTTATCGTCAAGCTGAAGAGTAGAAAATGTTGAAGCGAACGCATTACTCTAATATTAATAAATAATTTTTCAAAGTTAGAATTATCATTAAGTAGAGATTATTGATAACATTAAGAAGAAAATTTGAAGAGTTTAGAGCAAAATTATATTTTCTGATAAAAGAACTTGGATACAATATTTGATCTCATTCCTTTTATAGCCCAAAATTTTTTGATAAAAACTACTTTTCACATTTATATTTATGAACGGATATCACTTCTTTTTTCTAAGAATAAAATAGTGCTTAATTTTTCTCTATTACGTGTAAGAGTTCAAAAACTGGATTATAAATAATAACGAAATATTGGTATGAAATTATAATATTTTTATACAAAATGCAATTCAATATTAGTTTAAATAAATTTTCACTTCTTTTGTTAGCTAAACAAAAAAAAAAACTTAAAAGAAACCCTTGCAAGATTACCTCTATCAATACATATATCTTATTCAATCATATCAACCAATCACTTAAAATAAAATTTTTCAAAATATTTTTTAAATATTTTGTATTACGTATTATACAACACTTGAATTTTTTCTGAGTTTAAAAGTTTTACTTCGGAATCAATAGATCCATAAGTCCCATTTTGTTCATTCACCAATTTTTAAGGAAGCAAACAAGATGCTAATCAATTTCAGTTCATGTTATCCTTCCATTTTTATTATTTAACCTGATAGGAAAATAGACAGACAAACAGCCTGATGGAGGAAATGGTGCTAATTAGATTATTTTACTGTAATTTATCCTCATGGTATGCACAATGTATAAAAATAAATATTCGTTTGTTTGAAATGGCACAACTTGGGAACGGCTGTACCGATTTGTCTAGGGAGGTTTGTATAAAAAAAAAATTGGAAAAATTATCCGAATATTTTTAAAAATTTAATTTTGAGAGAGTTAAGAGCGATTATCCACAGCTGTTATTGACAATAAAGAGTGTGATTCTAACAAGCTGTTGACTTAAATTACATGTAATATGCATTGTATTTCTTTCAATTTTCGCGGCCAAGTAACTCAGAAATACTTATCGAAATGTTTTGAAATTTGGTATGCACAATATTGACATGTAAACGGAGGGCTTGCCGAAGATTATTTCTTGAAAATACATATTTTAAGATAAAAATCAAAATTCGATATTTAAAAATATTTTTTTGAGAAAAACTCTTCGATAAGCACTCCGTCCAAATTTCAAAACATTTCGATAATTATTTTTTGAGTTGATGAGGGTGTGTAATGTAAAAAGAGCATTTCATAAATATAACAGCGAAAAACCGATTTTTACGACTTTCAGCATTCGATTAACTTTGTTTTATTAGACTTTTCATAGTTGTATATAACCGTAAAATGAATGCGTATAAGAAATGCGTATTTCCTCCTTATTATTTATCGTTTCAAGGTTAAATTTTTTTATCTGAATGTTAATTTTTAATTGCTGTTTAATATTTAAATTGATGAATATCTGATTTTCTGTTAATTTAATTTTTCTTTACCATTAGTATTTAAAATACCTGTATTATCCCATATGTGCTCAATATTGGGGTACAGATGATCCGAATTTTTCACTTCACGTAAATGAAAGAAAGCATTAATAAATTATTGTGTAATTTCATCAATTTTTTGTTGATATTATTTTTGTATTTGGTATGAGATAGTATGTTATCTATACTTCAGATAAATTGATAGGTAATATCATCATAGATACATTTCCTACAAAAGGTAATAATATAGTTACTTTAAAATTTATAGAAAATTACAATTTTAAATTACTTTCTTGCAAATAAAAAATTGCATGTATCGTATATTATGATGACATATCAGTCATTATTATATTTTATAAAAAAAAAAAAGAAGTTAATAGCGAAATACAGAGTGACCTGTTTTTATTAAAAATTTTCTAACAGAAGGAACTGCCACGAGTAACAAGCTAACCTAAGTTTAGAAACAATAAACATGTTTGTTTAAGTAAAGCAAACATATTTTATTCTTAAATTTTTTTTCAAAATTTTATGGTTTAAAAGTTGGATCATGGGTCTATCTAATGGATCCAAACTTATTTTGGGGGACGGACATGCTAAAATAGGCTAATAATGATTCTGTAAACACCTATACCAAAAATTTTTAGTGGCTTCAATATTTTCTAACGTTACAAACTTTACACTAACATTAATATACTGACAATTTTTTCATAATTTTGGTTTAAAATATATAAAATTTGTAAATACTTTGTTGTACTTTTGAAAATACATATTTATTATTCTAATAACATTTGTAGTGTTAATTTCAGAGGTTGATTCATTGATAAATAATACTTCGAAACCATTTCAGAACATAGCTTTAAAATATAGTCTGGAATGCTCTCGATAATAATAACAAAAATTACTCATCCAATTTTTAAATCCGTGCTACACAGTTATATATCAAAATTAAAAATTTAATTTTTATATTAGACTTTTAGAATTGAGATATTGTAATTTGATATACTTTTAAAGTTACCAAAATACTAAACAGAGTACCACACTGTCTCTGTACAGAGGTTATTTCCTACATAATATATTTATACATCGTGAAAATGTCAATTGAATTCATTGCAACCGCAAATAATAAAATAGATTACATATCGAGTCGGTTTTATATGAAAAAATCAAACGTTGAATATTTTTTTCGTATTTATTCGAACTAGTACGACATATTTGATAATCCAAAATATTTTATGATTGTATTTTTAAATATAAAGCAATGCTAAGGATAATAATGTACTTC
The DNA here is from genome assembly GCA_020423425.1 of Chrysopa pallens. Lineage (NCBI taxonomy): Eukaryota > Metazoa > Arthropoda > Insecta > Neuroptera > Chrysopidae > Chrysopa > Chrysopa pallens. The sequence goes on along the minus strand of CM035595.1, from coordinate 35,517,237 downwards.
GATATAATCAGAATTCGTTTAGAATTTTTTAATTTAATTATGACATTACTGCTTAAATAATTCCTATGAAATTGCTTATGGACATGATTAAAAAGTTCTCGACTTTTGAGGACGTAAAATTTTCTTAAAGGTTTTAAAATTTTATTAAGATATTTTAAATAACTTACCATTCAAAATTCTACTATCTAAAAGTAAATGTGTTACTTTTTAGTCCTGTATAAAGTTGTAAAAAAATACTAAACAAAAAACAACAAATTTTTTAAATTTATTTCTTAATTTATTTTGTCACAGTTAGCTACGTAATTTGAATTGTTAGAACATAAAGTTAAAGAGATCTAGGAATCCTAACAGGAGAATAAAAATACAATAATTTGTTTATTACGAATATTGATATTCATTGTCTTTTTATTATAGATTTTTTACCCTCAACAAAAAATGGTAAGACCGATTTTGATAAAACATTCAGTTTTAAGTTACGAAATTTCTAAAAAATGATTACGAACGCATATATGTAGGGGAAAGGGGTGGCAAGACGGAGTAGCGGGTATGACAATTTACCTATCTTAAATCAAAAACGAATTGGCCTATCATAATTGTTTTTGCACTTGACACACCGTTAACGTAACAGTCATAGTCGACAGAGCTACAGGGCGAAAACATCATTTGATTTATTTACTCCACTGTGTGAAATTGAAAAATCGGTTTTTGGTGATTTTCTTAGAATATTTTTACTTTGAATCATGATTGTATATAACATTTAAAAGTACAAATAAGATTAATTACATAACGTCAATAAGTGTACTTCAGATAAGCACTTGTTTATCTACGTGTGAAAATATTGCTTATAGAAATCAATTTTTAAATTCAATTGGATGGAAAGGTAAGAAGGAGCATGGGAGTACCCCAAACTGAGAAGTTAATAAAACAAAAAACAAAATAAATTTGCAAAATTTTTTATTTAAAATATAAAATTTTAGTGTTTGATAAATTCATAAACCATATAACCAAAGCCATGTTTTTTTGTGTTTTTTTATCTAATTTTTAATGACTAGAAAATATTAATAAATACATAATTCAGGAAATGGTTTTTTTCCATAAAAACATCCATTTCGTAGACCGTATTTATTTGTTGGTATATATTTTAGAAAAAAGAAATAATTTGCTTATTACTTATAAATAAATTAAATTAAATGAATTAATATTATAAATAAATAAATTTAAAATAATTGTTCAATAATTATGTGTGCTGTATATTAAATTTGCCATTTATCGGTGATAATATAAAATTAAATTCCTTTCAAAAAATATTTATTATCCAGAATATATTATTAATTGGCACTTCCATCACGTTTAAAACGTGTATTTTCCCAATCAAAATCCCCGGTATCATCCAATTGCTTATGATACAATTGAATCATTTCAGCAACACCTTGAGGCGATAGCATGATTTGTGGATTATGTTCGGCGACGTCTGCAATATCTTCAAACTCTTTAAATAAATAAAAATATATATTATATTCATATGAATAAAACGTTTTAATTTTAAAAGTGACACAGTTATATTAATTTTGTAGATAGGGTAAACTGACCAACAGTGAAACAATTTTTACTTGGATCAATATTACTTTCGAAGTTGTATAACTATACTTTATAAAACATTGGAAACCTTGTATTTTGTGTATTCAATTGGACACTAATTATTTATTTTTGTAAGATATTCGTATCTTCTTAAAAGCGGTCTAAGTGTTCCACTGTGTACTGGACATAGTTAACCAATGCCTAGGACACAGTGAACTAAAGTATAAATGAAACTAAAAAATAAATTTTCTAAGCTCTTTAGGACAACAAACCATAAGTTCCTAATGTTATCTTTTATCATATAATTCTTAATGTGTTTTCGAGAAACACCTCAACAGGAAAACGTCACTGTTCACTAGCAGACTCCATCGCAAATTTTTGTACTGACTGGTTTAATTGTAATAGGTTACCATTAATAACAAAATAAATATAGGGCCAAAGAATACAACTAAAAAATTTTGAAATATATCTGAAAATCTCTTGAAAATAATCTCTTTATAATTTCAAAAAGTATGCATTTTAGAGAAAACAACCAATGTTAGCCTTCAGTTCATATTGAATAGATTTTTTGTAATAAAATAAAATTTTGTAAAAATGAATATTTATGTTTAAAAAGTTTTTCTTTTCTAATTTTACTTATTTTTTTAAATTTGCATTTTCCTCTTTTTTGCTCAATTAAACTTACTTATTTTGTATAATTAATTATTGTAGGCTAAATAAGTTCATATAACGAATAAAGTGGAATTGCAAATTTTAAAATAAATACCTATATATAAGAAAAATTTTTTAATACAATTCATTTTTATAAAATTTTCTTTTATACCAAAAATTCTATTCAATATGAAATTTCACAAATTAATGCTCAAGTGTAAATTAATTTTAGTTCCTTTTTCAAAATTTAACAACTGTTTTTAAAAATACTACAATAAAATATCAATTGACACATACAAATTTTATATAAACAATTTTTAATTATAAATAATTTAAAATCTGATCTTACCACGGTTTTGATATTCCATTCGTTTTGCATATCTGGGTAATAATCCATTTTGTTTCATCCATCTGAAATACATATTATCCTAAAAAAATTAAAAAATAAAATTTAAATGAAACGAATGTAGTATCTGATAAACGAAAAATTGTTCTTTAATCAATCACTTATTACTAATTTTATCGAAAAAAATTTATTCAAATAAAAGCATTTTTTGAACTTTTACTCTTATTTATTTCTCTGTTTGGAATCACATGCTTTTGATAAAATGCAAAATATCAGTTTGTATAATCAACTTATTTATGGTTTTAAACGGTAAGCATTTTTTAAGAACCAGAGGCAAAATAAAAAGAAAATTTATCATGTCACGATGCAAATAAGCATTAAATATAACACTCACAAAGTTTTCATTTTCAGTTTGTCGTCCAATACGTGGTACTGATTTAGATGCTTTCAAAAAGAAATTTTCAAAATCTGTTTTACCACTTCGACCAATTCTAGGCACATTACTGGTTGCATTTGATGTAAAAAATCCAGATATTTCAGTTGCGATGGTTAAATTTACACAAATGTAAAATATTAAAAATAATACTCTTGAAGTGTTTGTAATCATTTTTTGGTTCTTAAGGAATTATCTATAATCAAATATAAAAAATTAATAGTTAAATTATAATTTTAGCTAAATCCGTAGAGTTTTATCTTGCAAGGACTCGTGGAATATGAAATAATTTTTATATTTGATATAAATGGTTTTCATGGTTACGTAGATGGTAGCATTAAACTAAGCAAAATTGGAAACTAACTATACTCGTCCGTAGGCTCGATGCAATTTTCAAGATGATAAGTACCAAACCAAAATTTCCTGTATGACTTAATTATGATTAGTGAAGATAATAACTTTTTCGAAAATACTGAAAAGTTAACCATTTTCCTTTTCTGAGCACGAAAGCTTTTTCAATTTTACACACAAGTTTCAAATTGATAGATATTTGTTTTTTAAAGAGTTGTTAAACTAATCACAATTTATTCAAATAATAATTTTTAGCTTGATGGACAGCATCCCAAAAAACATTGTTGAGTCCACAGACATATCTACACTTCCAATTTCCATTCCTTAATCTACCCACAAGTAACTACTTATCCTTTTTTGGAAGTTTTAATGAATCAAACATTATGAATTCAATGAATTACAATTCTTTTCATTGAGTCCCACTTATAGTAAAATTTCATATCTATTAAGTTACCACAAATATTGAAATGAAATTAGTTCATTTATTTATGTTTAAGATTAGACTCAACTATTTATTTGACTTTGAAAAAAATGAAAGATGTATAAGAAATTTTGCTCAATTTATATTTAAGAAGAATGAGCACTAAAATTGAAACTTTCCCAGCATACATCCTACAGAAAGACTTCAAAAGGATATCTTTTATATACTTATATGAGTTTTTCTTATATGAAGTCCATAGTCATCTAAAATTTTAATTATAGTCTCAAAAATTTTAATGGAATAATTTTATGGTTAATTTGTTTATTTGTTTATCTAAAGTGAAATTTGCAAATTTTGAGAGTTGTTTTCAAAACAGAACTACCATCAGTATTTTCTACTAGAGCCGACGGAATTTTAAGAATTAATATATAGATGAAACTGAAACTGAACATATTTATCAATTACGGTTTAGGCGCAAGCTGTCTACTGTTTATTAATTTTTTGGTACTATATTATATTTTCTATAAAAAAAAAGTTATAAGACCGTGCTAAATAGTCAGTACTTGCTTGTGGGCTAGCCGGACCCAAGCATATTGAGATTTATGTCCATATATGTAAAAAATTGCATTTCATTGAACTTGCTCACGTATATCCGATAACCGACTACCGACTATGTAGAACAGCCCATATCTAATATTCAATCCGTTTAAATTTTCTTAAAAAATCGATTTCTACCTACACAGGGGAGCTGAAAAAGTAAATGGTTAAAAAGCAATTTTAAAAAAGGGGAAGTTATGATTGAATTTTAAAACGGTCGTGTGACTTTGTTCCGCCTTGTAAAAAAATTAATGGTTACAAAACTTTATTTACAAAAATTCTAGTCATTCAGAAAAAAAATACAACCTACTTGAATAATACTCGGAATAATCACATTAATTTATTCATAATTTCATAATGACTAATTTTTTTTTTCTAATTCATAAGTAAGATTTACAAATAAACATTAAATAGCTATATTTAGATAAAAATATTATATATTATTACGTAGTTCATTGAAAAGGAAAAATTTATTTAAATTAACTCTGCATGTTTCAATTTACAATCAATTGAACTTATAATTTAGATAATAACATTGTTTTAAGACCATAAATTTAAAAATATAATCCAACACTTTGTATATTTTAAAAGGAAATATGAAAGATAATTAATGAGAACTCAATTGAGTTTCAAATATTATTTCAAATTTGAACCTAAAATACTCAAAAATTAGCCCTTTATTTTTAAATCTGGTTGTTAAAAAAAAAATATAGAAAAATTTCTTGGCCGCCATAAAAAAAATTTTTTTGCGTTAGAATTGATGAAAAATTTCCTTAGAGACAGAAATTTAATGTAGTAATAGGCAAAAGGCTAGAATATTGACGCATCAAAATGTGTTAGACATGCTTACTAAGTATTTTTCGGGTCAATGGCTTTTTTTGATAAACACTAAGTTTTGCAAAGGATAGTGAAGCATTTCTAAATTTTCTGAGATCTAGTTTCACTTGTAGAATATTTCATAATTTTTTTGTACCTAGACTAGATTCATTCTTTTACTCAATTGAAGTCATAGCTTTAAGTTTTTCTAGATTTCAACAGATTCAAGTTTTTCCTGATTTCGAAACTATAAAATTTAAGAGTGTGGAAAACGGCTTGAAATATAGCTAGATTTTTTGTTTTTAAATTTTTAATTAATTATACCTAGTGACTAACATGAAAAATGATCGTATGTAGAAAAGTATAGTCGCAAATGAGTTTAACTGTTATTTGAAAACTGTTCGCTTCAATCGGACACCACGACACATCCTTGCCAATTGTGAACTGCAAACACTAAACAATTTATTCGATTACTTTTAGACGATTGCGATTATCTGCAAGTAAAAATGCAATAGCTTGCTACTAACAAATATCGAAGAAATTGGCTTTGGCCACCCCAACAAACAATATTATATTTTTTTTAATAAAAATTTAACAAGCAATATAATAGCATTTTTGAGTAATATACACAACAGATTTTCCATGCTTGGATAATCGAAATTCGATCTAATAGTATCTACACAATAGTTGTTAAAATACCGAATAATAAATAGCAGCCGAATAGTAAACGAATATCTGGAGCATCTCTGGTGTTACTAACATAACAATAAGCGAAATAAAAATAGCAAGAATAAACAAAATTCAAATTAGATAATAGAAATAATTTACTTACCAATTAAACAAAATTAATTAAATAGAATCACAAAACTAACTTGATGAATTAAAAAAACAAAGCATTTATATATACTTTTTTTTATTCAACTATACCTTTTGATTACTAATTAATTCAATATTTATTAATCTAATCAAATAATCTAAATGAAAATATGCGGGTTTTCACTTAACAAAAAAAAAACAAATACAGGATGAAAGATTTATTACCGAAACTACGTTTAGAATAATTAATTATAGGCCAATGCACTATATAACTAAATGTGTTAATTGTGTAATTTAACATATATATTTTATTTTATAAACAATAAACATTAATTATTTTTGATTAGAAAAACTTCATATAAATTCATTAAATTATATTGATCCAAAAACACAATAAAAATAATGTGTATTACTGAAAAGATCAATAGAGTAAAATATATAGTTTATCATTATAACATTTTTGCAAAAATTTAAAAATTATACTTCTTTTTTTTGTATTTACAATGTAAGTATACTTGTAATGCTCTGAATACAAATTCAAAGATAAGACTTGATAATTATTTCTGTGCAATAATTCAGCATTGAAATCAGAAGTTCATGAACGGAGCCCGGCCTATACTTAAAATTAGGTCATTAACATATATTACGATTTTATAAAAATAAATTTTGTTTTTTGTTAGATTTTTTGAAAAACGATATACAATTTTATCATCATATTTATGTTTTAATTTATTTTTAGACTTAGTAATTAGTCATTTGATTGAAATTCTTGAAATTAGAAAAAAATTACATCTGCTGTTATGAACTTTTATAGATATTGAGTTGCATTTTTCATTTCCATAAATTACAAGCTTACGCTCTGGCTTTGTAGTCAAGTTCTATTTTTAATTGAATTCAAAAATTATCCAAAACTACTTAGGAAAAATATCCAAACCTCCAATTTTATTTACCTAATACTTTTTTGAGTGTTCATCTAATCATATTATGTTAGTTTTTTAAAAATTTTGAATCTTGTCGTGAAAATTCCATCGAAACAGACAGTGCTATTACATGAATTTATTCATTTCAAGAAACGAATTGAAGATTTATACGTTTCAAAACCTAAAACTCAAATTTTATATTAGTGGTTATATATTTCGGTGGGTAATTAATTTAAATATAATTAAATTAATCGGTAAAATTATTAAAACAAGTCTCCATCAGGTTACGTACTTGTTAAATATTGAGATTCAACAAAAATATAATCTCAATTATAATTTTACAAATGTTATAATCTTGGCATGAATAATCTTGTCGAACGAAATTATTCATGCCAAGAATGAATCTAAACGAAAGATGGACATTTAAAAAATATTAAACTTTTCATTTTTACTTTAGAAATATTTTCCGGAAAACTTTGACTTGCCACGCCGTTTTCATGTCAGGGTGGTTCGTGCCAAATTTCATAAAATTTGAATAATTATTTTTCAATTTTTTGTGCCAATTCCTATTAAGAAACGATAAAATATGAGAAATCTGCAAAAACTATACTATTATGCACTATAATGTACTACTTATACATTGTTCAGTTTTTGCGCACAAATAACTCAACAAATAAAACACTTAAAAAATAAAATATTGATTTTGACTTTAGAAATTTTTAGAGATTGTCATTTTTGTAGATGATTCATTCTGCGTTTTATCGAGCCTATATAATATATCGATATATATCGAGCCCTAAAGTTTTAGTATTTTCTTTTTTTATTTATTGTGATTCTACTACAAAGACTATGTGCACATAAACATTAAACAAATAAAATACGTTGTTATTGAAATTTGTGTTCGGTTAATGTTTTACTATACCCGTCGGTCTTCCATTAAAATGTTTCATATAATTATTAGCTCGTTATTATCAAACCGTAAATTATTTGGTGACCGCAAAAATTAATGTAGTTCGTTACCGCTCATCTCTTAAAAAGTATCGGACTATTCGTATAGGTACTTCTTACAAATAATAAAAACCTAAAATATTAGTTAGACTACATGCCTGAAAGCTTGATGTCAAATTGAAAAATTATATTTGTAATTGAATGATCATCCCACACAAAAAATCGAATATCTGTCAATTTTAATTTTGAGCGCAATTTTGATGACAGAAAAAACGGGATAACCATAAAATACCATTTGTTATAAAATAATATTTTTCCGAAAAACGAGTATATTTCACAGAAATAGATATCAAAAAAATTTATGAAAGTGTATGAAAGATTCTATGTGACCCTTTGACCTTAATCATAAATTAATCATAAATTTTGTATTTTTTTTTTAATTTCATTAATTCATTTTTTTTAATAATATTATTTTCTGAATGATTCAATGTAACATTTTCTGCATCATTCAGTGAAAAATCTTTCAGGAAAGTTAACGAATGTTATTCTGTATATGTATTTGATGTGTGTGTATTCCCTGTAACTTGCTCTAATATAGAAAAGAATTTTCGACCCAAAATATTGTAACGCTGCAAAATATAAAAAATATTGAAGGCTCTAACAGCGTTTTTTAGCTAATCATAGAATCATTTAATTAGTCGGTTTTTGTCAATCAATCACTTAATTACCAATTCTTCAAGATTTAAAGTTGAAATTTTGATAACATCTAGTAATCGTAAGAGTAATTTTAAGTTCATGGATCCATGACCCATTTCTTTAACTTCATTGTTTAAATTAGCGATAATTCCAGGTCAATATTAATTAGGGCATACCAAATTTTCCTGAAAACTAACATATGCACTACATATTTCGTCTATTTTTTTAACCGGTTTAGTAGCCGAGCAAGTAAAAAGACCTTAACAACTCTTCACGCTTAACTACTAAGACTGGCAGATTGCGGTTTCGAATCTAGCGGCAGCGGCAGTGTGATCGATTATAATTAACGGGGTGGTTTATTGATATCACTATCGTTGCTTGGATAAGAACCGACTTCACCCATATCATAAATTTATTTGAATAATACCTATAAATCGGATGAAGTATAAATAAATATTAAAAATATAATGTGGGTAGCCTCTATTATTTGTTTGAAGAAATAAGGTTAAATACCATTTTTATTATTATTATTTTGTGTATTTTAACAATGTAAATAAGTAACAACTAACAACATTATTTTTACTTGGTTTATTTATTAACTAAAAAAAAAATATCAAAAGTAAAAAAAAAAAACATATGAAAATTAATAGTAGTAAATAGATTTAATCTTTCCACGAGTATAGGCAACTTATTAAGCTACGATGTAAAAAAATTATCAACAAAAATTAAGTTGTGGGTAGTAGATTCTGAAAACATGAAGATATCGAGATATTTTTATATTTTTTTATAAGAGCTTTTTATAAGTTTCGAAAAAGTAAAACGAATGAGAATTTGATCGATTAACAAATTAATGCATTTATTTATAATCTTTTCGTCGTTCAGGTGTATAAAATGTAAATTGAAAGGTGTATAAACAATGTATCCGAGTTCTAATTTTTATTCATTTATTTTATCATATGAAACCATTATTTCTTTATTTAAATCTCATTTTATAAATCATATTCATCTATGTTATGGATTTATATTTTCAATTCAATATAGGATTTGATAGAAATTTATTCTTTAATGTTTTAAATTTTAAGATGCATAATAATAAAACAATAAATAGTAAAAACTTCATTTTTCATATACAGTAGAAACTCGATATCTTAAACCTTGATAATCAAATAAAATCTATAGCTTTGTTAACCCTTCCCCTCAGAGCCCAGAACTCTTTCAAATTCAAACTGTAGCTTAAACGAATAACATGTGCATTAAATTAAATATGTACTTAAGTCAATTTTATAAGTAGTATTTTCATTTAAAATATACATAATCTATATGCCTTACCAAGATAAAAAAATGGTAAATATAAACTTCGGAAATGTAAAGAATAAATCGATTTTTTGCAACATCTAACTGCGTATAGCCCCTTAAAAGAACTTGATATGATGATAAAAAACTTACTAACGAATGTGTCACTATATCTTGCTCTACGAAGTAAAAATCACCAGATACTCACCTGAAGTTACGATTATTTGGAATAATGGACATGGAATAGGTTTATTCAAAATAAGTCAAAATTTGATTATTATATATTTATTTTCTATAAAACTTCGTTCACTAAATGTCAGTATAAATATAATATTTCTTTATAATATGTTTTTATTCGATTTTTATAGAATTAAAATTAACTACTAAAAAATAATAATTGTAAGATAGATAGTTTACAAAAAAAATTATAAACACAATTTTAAAAAATTAAAATATTTGTTTTTTTTTTCTTCAATTATGGTATTGTCAATTGCAAGTTATATTTATTAAATATTTTCACCATTATTTTTTAATTTCGTAAACCATCTTTCTTCCTTTTTATACAGTTTGATAATAACATTTATATAACAGTTTAAGACTATGTGAAAGTATATATAATAATATAATTCTCTTTTATCCTCTTCTTATTTTATTTTTTAATAACATCAAGCGTTTTATTTCACACAAAAACAATCGATTTATTATTATTGTTATAAAAATAAAATTTATAATATTGATGAAATAAACGAAACAATAACTAATTTGTTTTTGAAAATATAGTTAACAAAATTGTATTCTTTTGGCATCTAAATGGACCAATGTCAATGTTCCTTTAATCTATAACGACAATGTGCATAGACCAGCTGACCATAATCATTTATAAATACGCCTAAAAAAATTTATTTATGGCTTAGTCTAAAAACTTTTTGAGTTGTTTTCTTTCAGGGGTATCCTGAAAAATTTTCAAATGTGCACACAATAATCTAAAAATTAATTCTTTAGCTATTCTAATGTAAGAAATTGTTATTGATTTCTTCATATTAGACTAAGAAAAAACGGATATTCGTTAATTTAAACTTGTGTGGACGAAATTTACCTGACTCTCATTAAAAAGGACTTTCTTCTGAGAATTTATCAGAGTAAAAACTTGTTAGCTTAAACATGATTAAGCTATATTTAAGTTTTTAGATATGTATTTATTATGATTTGTGTTTACGGACAAAGAGAGTATTCTAGACATTATTCCATTTTACAACTACTAATCTAATTTTTCGATGGTTATTTTCGTGGAAAGAATAAGGAAATTAAATTAACGTGTACTCTTAGTAGTGATTGGATGGATATTCCTTGTTAAATGTATATTAAAACGACGAGTATACAAAACTTCCATCAACGACCATTCTAATACAATTGCAGTCCAAAAACTGTAAGGCATTGGAAATAAAGTACTTGAAAATGAAGAAAGTACGTATACGTGAATTCAATTACTCTCACCACTTCACTCTGTCTCCATTACATGTAAATCGGTAATTTTATAACAATCCTCCCATCAGATTAAAATAAAATCTAGTTAAACTAAATTTCTATGAATTGTGTGCAAATATTGACTTGAGGTCAAATGACATAGTACGACTTTCAAAACGCATTTATCCAAAATTTACACAGAAATACCAAATCATCATAAATATAAAATATTTTAGAATAATATTCAGATAAATAAATTTTTCAATACGTCGTCTCCAATAAAATTTAATCCTTTAAAAAAAGTTTTTGATAATTTTTCTCATCCATAATCAAAGAACTGAGTATCAGTAAATATCAAATACTTGATTTCGATAAAGTCTGTAAAATTTAACAAGTGGACTAACTGCGTTTTGAAAAAGTACTTATCATTTATGACACTGATATTCAAATTATTTCTATAATTATGCGAATCTTTGATATTGAATATGACTAAAAATTCCCAAACGAAATATATAACAGAACATTAAATTTTAAAAGTGAAAATAAACTGGTAGATTGTTTTTGTTATGATTGTTATACGATATGTAAAACAGATTAATTTTGTTTTCTTAGACACAGGGCCGTGCACACGAAAGTGTGGTAGGGAACAACTAACGTTTTATCAAAATTGTTAAAATATCGAAAATTATCTCGAAGCTTTTGATATATATTATGAATGATTCCTTAAAAGTACACAATATCCTGCGAAGATAGAACTTACCAGTTGTTCAAATCACCGTTACCCGTGTCAAATAATAAGCTTTGCTTTCCGATATTGGGCATGTTATAAAAACATTCATTGAACATTCATAGACATGTTGAAGTAGATTAAAGAATTATTTTCGGTGATTTCTGGCGCATATAGTTTTTGATTAAATAGTCAATAAAGTGAAAAATTCTGTGCACGGCCATCCTTAAACAACTTATTGCATAAAACCAACAATTATCTTAATATAATTTACATCAATTATAATATTTATATTAACTATTGATGTAATTATTTTCAATCAGTGATCGAGTAAAATTGTAGAAAAATTTTACAACAAACTAAATAAAGAAAAGCAAAAATGGATTCCTCAAAAAATTTTAACTTTAGTTTCGCCTATATGTTACAATTTTTTGAAAATATAATCAGTTTTGTAAGTAAACAAATTTTTGTTTATTTTTTTCGTTGCACTTATATTTTTAAAGCTCTTTAATAAGTGCGTTTAACTAATAAAAAGACTTAAACATTTCAATGTAAAATGTCAGCCTCTATTGACTGGACTAACAAATTTTCAGTTAAGATACGATTAACGTTTTTCATAAAATTATTTATTTCATAATTGCTGGAAGAAATTTTGGTCGCAAGATCTTCTACTTAACTTAAACTCACCGGAAATTGTTTTGATTAAAATGGCAAAAAGAAAGTATATTATAACGTAATTTGATCTTGTATCATAAATCCTAAAAAATAATTTATTCTCTATTTAGCAAGTTAAAGCTGTATAATTATCATGGTAGAAGACATAAGTATTGCAATGTACTCAATCAGGCGTTATTTCCACCTATATTAACTCTGTAACACACTACAGAGTACTCCTTTGATAACAAGCGTGACTCCTTTGATATGAAAATATCAGTAGATGCTTTAATTTTATAAAACTTTGATAAGAAAATCTTCATCCAAGATAATTTACGGTTAAAGCTTGCCATCTAATTATTCTTTTTATTAACTTTTTTTTTCAGAGTCTTCCTGAAATAATGAAACTGAAATTTTAGTCGCATAACTGCATCAAAGATGTAACGGAGATTCCATTCTTAATCTGAAACGTTTAACTGAAAAATATAATATGTACTTATATTCATAAAATTACATTTTTTTTAGCGAAAGCAGATTAATATCGATAATAACTTTTGTGCATTAATTTAATAAAAACTAAATCGGATTTTACGTTTTCAATTCTTACAGAAAAAATTAAAAGAAATGGAATATTCGTATATGACAATTTAAAAAAGTATTTTTTCGCCGTTACGAGATTTACGATTACGTGATATTTAGAATGTTAATTTAAAATTATTGAGCGGTTTTGCACCAAGGCGTTCCTAATCCTTCTCGCAATTTTCTGTGTTTTATCTAAAATAAAATTAATTAAATATTACAAATTTCTTTTACGTTTAAATACTTAATTCTCTCTTTTCGTTTGAGTTTCCGTACAACGATAAATAGACCATTGAGTATGCAAAATCAAATATTGCCATGTAAATCTCAATTTGACTGAGGCAAAAAATTTTACACAATTAAGAGTCCATTTTTTCAGAAATCTATGCGGAGAGAGTATTTGTTTTCCATATGATTTAAAAAATAATATTAGTTTATGTAAAAATTCCCAATCTAGTTATAGCATACATTTGTGCAGTGATGTAACACGAACTGACATTTGTGTAACGACTAGTCAAGCCGTTATCTTAGCTCTGTTAAAAAAATCACAAAAACAGCACACTACTAATTCCAGCATTTTTGTTAACTACTCCATATTCATTAAACATTTATTAATAGTTCGAACCCGTTTTCTATGGCTACATTCTTCTTTTTTTCGAATGTATCCATTTATCAGCATTCTTACTTTTCTTGACATTACTTTTAATACACTAATTTAATTTTTCAAAATATTACATTCCAATTATACGATAATATATTTTATAGTTAGTTATTTAAAAAATAAAAACGTAAGACTGACTGTCTTCTAAATTTAACTATAAAAATAACTAAAATTTTCCTTAAAGGTTGCTGAGTATAACAACTGCCACATTGTTATAGTTTAAAATAAATCCATCAGTTACAGTTTTTGTATTATTTAATTTTAATCATTTATTTCTTATATTCATACCATTCCAAAATTCTATTTAATATTTTAAACAATTAAACCAGTTCCGTAGAAATATATGGTACCCTTTTGAATTTTTACTTTGAGATGCGCCTGGCAGGTACTGGCTCTTAATTTAGTTTCTATATATCATATATTAGTAGAAATTCAAAATGATAACATCAATGACTCAAAATATATTCTTAATAATCATTTTGTTAAATTAACCCACAACCATAAAGATTGAATACGCCTGTTTAAAATTATTGTTTTGTATTCACGCATACTGTTATTCGTTGTAAGTGAAAACTGTAATATTCTAGCTTCATTAGATTTGAATGCTATGAAAATAAGAAGTGCTGCGAAATAAGATGTGATTACAGGAATATTATTTATAATAGGAATATTAATAAATGCACGTTAGCTTTAAGCTACAACTTACGCTAAAATTGATATTCGTAAGAACATTCCTGTCTTAAATTACTGATTAGACGTGTAGCGATTTTCAATGTTTATAAAAATCATTCGAAGGTGAATAAATTTCAATACTAATTTTTACAAATTCTTAAATTTGGACATATTTTAAACATTATAACACCTGTGTTAATATCAAGCAACCAGAGTAAAGCTATTTTACACTACATAAAAAATTAATTAATTTTAAAAAATTATATTGCAACTTGTATTTCGAGACAAATGATATTCAAAATTACATATAGAATAAAATTTGAAATTGTTTACATCAAGCCGAGAAATTTATTAAAAAAATAAAAATAATTTATTGTGTAGTGTAAAACAGCCTTTATTCATTGTTCCCAGTTATCAAGTATATATTTTTGTTAAAATAATAATCGTCTTTACTATATGTCTAAATATTTGATAATCATATAGCAAAATAGAAATTTTTTTCAATAGTTCAAGTTATGGATAATATATATTTTTGTTTTTAAATTTATAAATTTTGAGATTTACATAAATGATTAATAGATACATATATTTAATAAATTCAATTAAAAATATTTCTCATACATTTTCTACAGAGACAAATTTTAAAAATAATTCAAATAAGTCAAATGTTAAAATTTAAAACTAACTTGTGACAAAAATATATAAACTATAACTAAATATTAAATTCTTTTTATATTTCAAAATTTAAAATAAATTAATAATAAAAATTTCTAAATATCTTTGTAGAAAAAGATGGGAAATTATATTCAATTAGCTTTATTTCTTTAATACCCAATTTTAATAAAATTATGACAAAGTTTACCGCTCTAATTGCACACTTTACAAAGAACAATCTTAAATAAACACGACTTAAAACATATCCGTGTTTATTTCCATTATATTAGTTATTTATGTTGGAATCAATAAATTAAATAAAGAAAATTATTCTCAAACTCAAGATAGTCAAACGACAGCACCATGTTCCAAAAAATTAATTTTTAATTCAATTGAATTTCTTAAAAAACAAAATTTTAGAGTATTTCAAATACACAATCGATGGCTCTATGGACGGTTTATTAATAAGAAAACCACAAAATATCATTAAAATTTACTCTTACGCATGACACAGACACAAAATTAAAAATACTCCATTTTTACCACAACAGAAAATCAATAAATAAATATCGATCTAATTATAATAGGCGAGTTTTGGCATTAAATTATCAAAATTTATTACTAAATAGAAGGGCAGGTAATAAAACTGACAGATAAGTGACTTCAGTTTCACATAAAATGAGAGTTTATTGTTGTCTTAAAGTTGAAATAGTTGGTTGTCTCGACTCCGATGCCATTAAATATTACAAAAATTATTCAATTTCTTGATTTACAACTTACCGACAATTTAGAGATCGATTCAAATTTAAAAAATTTCAAAAACACTAAAAAATAAATTTCTAGAGTTTGTATCGCCAAAATTCGCCTATATACCCAAACGAATGATTCCAACATAATAAAAGCTACAAATACGTTGCTTACGACTGTAATGAAATCAGAAATATTCAAATAACGAAATAAAACAATAATTAAATCTAAAAGAAAGCATACTTTCAAAATGAAACCAATTATTATAAAATCAATAAAACAAATTATCACTCAAATTTTTTAACATAATTTTGATCAAACGAATGAAAAAAGAAAAACAAAGATCGTTAGAAAAAAAGACAAAGAAACGAAACATTTCCTATGGATATTAAAATTAAAATATTTGTATATTATTAATTTCTTATGATTATTATATTTTTTTATATATTACACATTTAAAAAGAGGGATATAGTTTTAATTTTGTATTTTTTAAATATTTTGAACAGAATGTCTCTATTATTTTTAGTTTAATATCATTTATCAGTAAATAACAGTGATACAATCACTTTCGTGGTGAATATTTTGGATTGCTTGGGCAGTAAATAAAGCTGCGCATTTCATGGCCGGGTTCAGTTAAACCTGTAGCTGTGTCCATATCGGATTTATTAAATATTATCATACGTATATCAGTATGTAGATATATACGACCTGATTTCGAGCTCATAAATCTGTAAGTAAAAAAATATTTTTAATGAAAAATTGAAATCACTTCAAAGCGAGACGTGAATGTTACTTTTGCCATTTAAACTTTAAAAGCGAAAATATTCTATTGATATAATTGTCTTAAATATTTCTAACTCAATTGTAACTTTTAAGAGAGTGTTCTCA
The DNA here is from genome assembly GCA_020423425.1 of Chrysopa pallens. Taxonomy (NCBI): domain Eukaryota; kingdom Metazoa; phylum Arthropoda; class Insecta; order Neuroptera; family Chrysopidae; genus Chrysopa; species Chrysopa pallens. The sequence continues at coordinate 35,500,324 of CM035595.1, read as the reverse complement.
TTGTGGAAGAAATGTAAACTTTAGGCTATAGCTTTAATTACTTTTTTCTCTTAGCTAAGCAATGGCTACAAAATACTATTAAAAATTAAAACATTATTTTTAATTTTGTTAATAGCTAGAGTTGTGAAAGAAGAATTAAAGTTCAAAAATATTTCTTGATAAACAATAAATTTCCACAACCTTTTTATTCATTTTTTTTAATGGCTAAAGTTTGACTTTCGGAGTAGTTTATTGTATTTTAAAATCGCTTCCTTGTTATGAGTAATCTGAGTAATTTCATAAATAGTCGTCACAATTAAATTTAATATGTTTTAGAAATTTCAGATACTGAATTCAATCCAAAAAGTGGAATGAGTAATTTTTCTAGATGCCATTATTTTTTTAATTAAACTTCAGTCAAAATAACTGAAGAAGACCTTTATTTATTATCAAGGAATTCCAAACATTTGATATAAATGGCGTTAGTTAGTACCGAACCCATTTGTTAAATTATAAATCGTTCTAAAAGTTCCAATAATATATGACAAAATCAACTTACCTTAAGTGTATTAAAAATCTTAAATATTTTTGTCCCCATTTATCACTATATTCAAGATCTGGACGTTGTAATTCTGGACTATTTTGTGGAAGATATAGTGTACGTTGTCTAATAAAGGTTTGAGAATTTGCTGGCATATCGGATAAATCATAAGAAATAACAAACATCTTTACAACTGTTCCCATAGGATTAAAAAGAGTAATTTGAACTAAGCCACTTTTAGGAACGTTATAACCTTTTTTTCCAAGGTTGATGTGACCCTGTAAAAATATTATTAAATTAGATCCAGATATATTTGAATTATTTTTAAATTAATTAGTGCAAACGTAATAAGACATGGATTTAAAAAATGAAAATCGTTATAGAAACGAGAACATAAAATTATTCAATCAATCAATTTCTGAATACATACTCAAAAATCCATGTGTGCGAAGTTATAGAAAACAGCTAGTTAATGTAGAAATGCGTTCCAAACACACATATCAGAATATCAATATCAATATCCTTTCAATCAAGTTCAATGCCCTTGAATCAATATCCTTCGATCAAGTTCAATATCCTTGAATCAATGTCTTTTGATCAAGTTCAATGCCCTTGAATCAATTCCAACAGATTGAATATTTTTCTCAAGTATTAAATTTTAAATTCCTAATTATTATACTAAGCGAAATGACTAAAATAATTTTTTAATTACCAAGTACGGAACGGACATTCGATCCATATCTCCAAGAGAATAGAAAAATACTGTTACTGGAAAAGTTTTATGATTTGGACAAAATAGTCCACTGGCCCCTAATTCGGCAGTGAAACCTTGGACTGTAGATACTGGTTCCAATCTTCCATGTAAAACTGATTCCTCAAATGTACCTGAAAATTACAAAATCAATTCAGTAAATTTATTAAAATTTATTTTTAAGAACCAGTACTTTGTAGTTTTCATTTTTTAATTAAATTTTTAAAGGCGCATATTTGATCATACGTTCAATACCAAACTCAAAATCGTTATTTTAGCTCATGAATAAATAAAAATTATACACAATATTTCATATTAGTTTTGAATTTTTGCGTTAGTAGAAGATTTGATAAGACACACATATACTCAGAATTTAAGTATTTATTCTAATTTCTTTTTATAGAAACATTTCATATAAAACTGACATAGAACGATTAAAGTTGGAATTTAAAGAAAATAGTTGGTTTAATAATAACATTTATTTCCTAATTATTGAACAGTATTATTTAATCTAAGATTGTTATATCTTTCTAACATCCTCGTAACTAGAACTAGAGGATACATAGAGAAAGAGAATTAGTTTAACCATAGTGAAAATAATAATGAGGTTTAACCTCCGTTCTTACGACATATATGTCTATAACTTAAAAGTGTTAGTGTCTTTACTCGTTCGGTCAAACCATAGTATAAAGCTTAATTATACATTGATTTAATCCAACTATTTATCAAATATATTCATGGAAATGATTTCAATACTATCTAACAACAAATGGGGAATACTTTCTTTAAAAACAATTAAAAATGCGAATTTCAATTGATAGAAATAGGATTGAAGTGCAGTCTGATTTTAAAGTAGCATAAATATTAAAATTTTCGATAGAAGCGAAATAATCTTGAGAAGGTTGTTAGATACAGAATTGAAAATTGGTAAGAGATGGAGATAGATAACATACAATATGTTGCAGTCCCCAAGGGAATATATAAATTAATAAATTTAGGGTTTAATTAGGATTATATAATTTAATTATATATTAAATTTTTAATATTTAATAATATTTTTTTTGTCTCAACTTCATTCTTAAAGATAGTCATTGAATTCTTGGAGAAGACTTAAAAACAAATAGACAGAAAAATTAATGAACTTTACCTAATAAACCAGATCGTGACGATGCGTAAACACATTTTGATTGTTTTCTAGCATTTTTTGGAAATATTAAATTTGCATCAGGACTACATGGTGATACAGCACTACAATCTGATTCACTATCATCATCTCCATTTGAATTTGTATTAGCCAAATCAAACAACACACTACGTATTGCTGATACAGAATTTAGTTTTGAATCAAAATCAAAACATTTGGCACCTTTTCGTATTGGTGCCGGACTACTTGTTAATGGTAATCCGGTTCTCGAATGGAATACCATTGAGGCAGCATTATCTAAACTTTTACGAAAATTCTTTTGATCTAAAACTGATGGTATTTCTGATGTGGCTGTTAATTTCTCACATTCCCTGTCCAGTAATAAAATTTCATCATCTACTAAAGCATTTGTTGAGCAATTTGAATTTAATAGCGTTTGTCGTTTATTTTGATCTTCATCATTACTGCCTTGTTCTTCGGTGAAATCAATTTTTCGTTTAATTTCTAAAGCTGAATGATTTTTAAATAGATCTTTTCTATTCTCATGGAGAATCATTATACGTGTTAAATTATTTGTACGATCACGTAATTTTTTATTTGGTGTTGTGCTAGTGTTATTATCATTTTTTGGTTGAATATATTTTTGATTTGGACAACAATCAATTTCTAAACGTTTTTTTATTGGCGAACATTGTCGTACTTGTACTGTACTACTACTACTTTTATGTTTTTTATGATTTTTTATATTATTGCTATCATTATCATTATCATCGACAGAAAATAAAATACTATCACAATTATTATTATATATAAATTCATTTTTTTTATTATTTGAAGCCTTAACATTATTTGTATAAGAATATAATTTATTTTTTATATATATATTATTATTATCACTCAATATATTATCATCATCATGCATTTTATCACATTTAACATCATCATTATCATCCATAAATTTATCACACACAGTGTCATCATCATCATTATTATCACGTTCACACTTATTACAATTATTCAAACAATCATCCTCTTTATCGATTTTATTCTCATCTTGAAGAATCGTCAAAATTTTATCATCTAAATTATTATCGTCATTATTTTGTTTTTGTGATGAACGCATTATCGCATTTAATAAAATATCACTTTTACTCTGTGATGATGATTCATGTATTTTGAGATCATTTTGACTATTACAATCATCTCCTTCACAGTTCACTACTTCATCCGTACCATCTGGATTTAATAAATTATGGAAAAATTTTCTTTTATTATGAAATTTTTCATGGTAATAACCAGGTAATGATGAAGATGATTTTTTTCCAAATGTATCACAACAATTTATTTCAGATTTTTGGTCATAATTATTATTATTTATATTTTTAAGAACACATTTTGAAGTTGATGGCACTGTGAAATAATTTATGGTAGATATTCGTGATAACGGTGGCTGATTCTGTATAAATGATTCATAATCACGTCGACATAATAAATCGGTGGAGTTGGGTGAGGAAGTGGAACAAGAGGGTGCCGAGGGTATAGAGGATATTCGATCATCAATTTTATTTGCATGTAAACAACGTACTTTTGATTTATGCTTTAATTCAATTTCTTTTAAACGATTGTCCAAATCTAAATCGGTATCATCTTCATCGTATGTACATTTATGTTTACCATGTTTGGTACATGAAAAATGCATTCTATCGTCTAAGAGAGGTTGTTTTTTGTCGCCGTTACAACACGATGCGGATGTTGAAGGTTGTTCGGCTGATGTAACGTTCATTGATTTTTCCACGGAAGTACAATTTGTACAATTTAATTTTGGTATTGATTCTAAACGTGGTAATGTTCGCATTGATACTTTTAAATAATTATTATTACCAATTTCTGTTACAGGAAAATTATGTTCATTATAATTGGTGAATGTTGAGAATTTCGATGGTTGAGTATATGTATCTGCAGGTATTGTTAAACGATAAATTATATTTTTATTATTGTTGGATTTTGATAATTGGGGTGATGTTGAAGACGATGATTTATTATTGTCTATTAATGTTGATAACCATGCTGCTAATTGTGAAAAATGTAATTGAGAACGCACAGCATTTAATAATTGTTGTGTTGTTATATTTGGAATGGTGTCCTTTGATCTGAAACAATTTACATACCAGTTTATGCATAGTTTCTTATATTTTTGGAATTATTAATCATACATAATATTAGACAAAAAAGTCGAAATGAGAACTTAAAAACTTTAAAAGTTTTGACCTTTATTGTATAAAATTTAAGTTCTGAATGGACACAAGCATATGATTAAAAAAGTTACATACCTTCGCTGATCGACTGTTAAATACCATTGTTCTAAAAGTAATTGTTCAGTTTGTATTGTTGTTGAAGATGATGTTGGTGTAGTTGGACATGATGTAATATCTGATTGTGCTAACGTTGATTGTTGTTGATTAGAACCATTGTTGCTGCTGTTATTACTATTCGAAGACAACGAAGATATGTCAAGGTGATTTGTTAATAGCTTTCCACATTCGCAATCAGCTGTTAATAATACTTCGATGCATATTGGAACTGATTTCTGCCATAGGCTAAGCACGTGTGATCGTATTTTTTCATATCTAGAACACTTTATTTAAAAAAATAATAAATTATAATTAATTTACTGATTTGTTTGCAAAATTTTGTTGATATTTTGTAAATAACAATAATTATATGCAACGATAAAATGGAACAAAAATTATATGTAATTTTATTACAAATTAATGGGTCCGTAGTCAACAAGGAATCTTAAGTGGTACATTTTTATATTTTATTTTTACGGCAGATCGGTCAGATGTGATTTGTCTGCTTACCAATATGAGTGGTAGCAACTGGCATAAAGCTACCATTCATCTAGGGATCGAGTTTACAAGCTCTGGGAGTTCGAGTTTAGGTGTTATTTTATATCATAATTGGACAAAAGATGTGAGAACAATTTTTTTTTCGATTTTGACATTATTTATATAAAGTTAACTTAAAATAATAAAGATTCGTTTTATATGAGAACTGAATGAGAAGTTTTTGAAATATAGTCTGAAATCCTATACAGTGATATAGACCAGGGATATCTGACGATATCTACTCTTTTGACTGTCAAATAGACAGGAATTTTGAATTTTTTGAAACAAAATTAAAACTAGTTGTTGTTATTTTGAAAATAATTTTAATACTAATCGTCTCAGATAATAATAGTAGTATACAGATGTTAATGACCAAAAATTTCAGAAATTGTTACGAATAATAAAACCACTTGTTTTAGCCTATTAACCGAAAGATCGGCAGATAGACGCAAACGAAAGGAAAGTTGCTGAAGAAGTTCCTGAAAAGTCTACATATGTAGAATTTATAGAATTAATTTTTTTTGGTGATATTTCCAATCTTTTCTAAAATCCTATATACAATTTGCCATATTATGGAGCAATTTAGTGTGATGTTTTATAAACTGCTAATAAATGATATTTTTTCGTAATTTTTTCGATTTTTAGCAAGAATTAATAATAGAAAGTAGTTATCAAAATAGTTTTTTCTTAGCTGAAAGCAAAATTTTGAAACAGCTTTAGGAGAAAGGCAAGAAATTTTATAATTAATTTTAATTTTAAAGAGTAAATAAATTTGTTTCAATAAAAAATTTTGTTAAAAGTTATTTTTTATTGTTTTTTTTTTCTGTTTTTTTAGAAACAATTATTTTTAATTTTCTATTCGCTATAGAACCAAGAAATTATTTATTTATTTTCATAAGTATACTTATAAAGAATATTTTTATTTAAATAATACATGTAATATTTAATTAAATGATAAAAACTAAGTAATTTCAATTGAAAATAATTCATTCATTGATGAGTAATTGGGTAAAATTTGTACTTGTATTATGTACTCGTGTAATGGACTATTTTGCAAATTGTTATTATACTTACTATAGGCAAAAACAGGAAGTATTTTGTTATATATTTTGCCTATAATACACTGGAAGTGCGTATTTTTTATATTCGTTTTTAATGTCCTTAATTATTAATTTTAATTTTCAATTAAATCTGAACGAAAATTAACTAAAAAATAACGCCTATAATTCATAAGACCAATGTTAAAAATACCTACTTTTGATGTCAATTATCTCTTTAAATAGTTGGATATAACTGTTCTATCAAATTTTACAAAATTTATTTGAATATATTTACATAACATATATAAAAAATTAAGCTTTTACTGGAAGTTGCGTCCTCTTAGAAAGCAAGTGATAAACTTTTGTAAAAGAATTAATGAGTCATTTTTTCCAGTTCAATGAATCGAAATAATTTAAACACAGAATGGTGTTTTCCGAATAATAAATAAATTGAAATTGAATATACCTGTATAAATAGATGCCAATTGAATGATCCTTAGGCTTCACCAATTTAAAAAAATATCAAATACACGATTAATGATCTAGAAATTCTTACTAAGCTACGGAACCCTAAAAACTGATATACGATTATAGTTAAGTTTAAGAAAATTAATTTTAACTAAATTCACTCGTACTAACAATGGCCTAGTAATATTCTAAACACATATAATAGTAAAGGTTTGGCCCCCGTATATAAAAACCCCACCATCAAAAAATAACAACCTACAATAAAAAATAATTTATAGCTTTAAAAAATATTAAGCAATGTTAAAAGGTAAGGTACGTAAATAAATATGTATTAAATAACTATTTAAAAAAAAAATCGGTGAACTTAACTTCATATGACTTCTATATATGAGTTGCGAGTTAGTTTAACACCAAGCTTGTGTTTTATTTTAGAAATTTCGTAAACAGATTGTACACAGATCGTCCGTACAATGACTTTCCATAGAGAAAGGGGTAAACAATGTTAAAGTACACCTATATAGAATATAACACAAACATAAAAAATTTACATTTGTAATCAAAACTCATTCATTCAACATAATGTTACAGTACTGTTGAGCAGTATATTTTACTCGCGGTAGCAGTCTATTCTCATTAGGAAGTAAATATAGAACAAATCTCTATACCTTGTTCCAATATTTATACTACATTTTCTGAATGTGATAAACGCGTCAAGAAAATTTCATTAAAATCGGAAAATGTGTTCGAAAGGTACAGCGGAATAAACAAAAAAGCATTTTTTACATTTTAATTGCATTTAAAAAATGCAAAGAATATACTTACATAGAATAGCTATATTAAAATAACTCTGGTATTATATTCAAAACAAATTGCTTTTATTAAACGCTAGCGTGAAAAGCTAAATTTGATTACATTAAACGTGCATTTGTTCGTAGTTTTAACTCACATAAACGCTAGTGTGACAAGCTCATTTAAACCTTTACTGTATTAATTAAATTAAACGCTGGTGTTGTAGTATTACATATGGAGGTAATATTTCACACTATCATTATAGTTCTGTCTATATAGAGGTAAAAATACGAAAGTTGAATTTATCTTTTTCTAAAATAAAAACCACAAAACTGATAGCTAACAATAATAAATAATTCCACCTGTGAGTGACTTAGCTAAAGCTAATGCATAAGCTAAACTAAACTATGTACATTTGTATATACGTACGTACTTGCTGCTATATACGGCCTTTGAAACTATGCAGATAAAATAAATATGTATTGCATTCTCAATATATTTATTTGTTACACCTAGTAACAGTGGACTAATTTCAAATTAAATATCTATGTGCATATAAAATTGTCATTTATGTTCTCTGCACTCTGTTTTATGAAAACTACATGTCTAAATGAACTAACAGCATTAGGAATTGTTGAACTAGTCTATCGTCCTGGGCCTCGTGCAACAATTGAATATAACTGACATTTTATATACATAACTAAAAAATTTGCGTTATTGTACGTTAATCGTAATAATAATATACTTTTGAAGCAATATATCGATTTTCAAATATATCTAAGAGTCAGAAGATAAATAAAAATTTCAAATTGAATGGATTTTTTTATTCACGTATTTGTACCGTGCATAGTATGTGGAAGGGACTTCTTAATGGATTGATGCGCTATGACTGTCTGCAATTTGTAATAAAACATTCACATTCTAGAAAATATAATTTATTTGTTCAATTGTTTGCATTTAAATTGTATAGCAAATGTCAAACAAAAATTATTACAATTGAAAAATGACATTTAATTGAAGTTATTGGATTGAAAATTGTAAGAATGATTACAAAAATTGAATTAGTAATTATTTTTTATTGCAAATATAAATAATTATTCTTTGAAATTAGTAAATAAACTTTGAGAAACTTTCTATATTAAATCACTCACAGACTTGTATATACCCTTTGATTTATAGAGAAGTATTTCAGAACCATAGAAACGAATGAAAACATTTTGATGCACGGTGCCCATATGTAGGAAGCAATGAACCGAGATAAGTTCTAAAATAAAAATTGAATAACGACAAACTATTAAAATAATTTAGGGTATATTTTTGATATTTAATTATTATAATTAATTTTTAATGTTCGAATAGAATGTTTCTAAACTTCTAAATTTATTTATAAACTTTTCCATTTCTCGTCAATGAAGAATAATCAAAGTTTATTAACCACTTTTGATTAATTAAAACGCTCGTGCACTTTTCAACGGGCTACAACTGCAAGTACAACAATATATGTTGTTTGTACCTAATGAATGTATATAAACAAAATACTAATTGCTTAAATATGTTGCAATTATTTTCCATTTTGTTAAATAATTTCTCATAATATTTTAATAGTATATACTTTTTTTTCATTCCCTTTCACTGAATATCAATAAAACATACATAATTCTCTATAATTTTTAAGTGGTCTATTACTGTTGACAAATGACAATGCACACACAATATATGTATAATTTTATGTTGTTTTTCCTAAATCAGTTCATTTTCTACGATTCAGTTAAATAATGTTAATCATACAATGATTTATTGGTTACTTACACGGTACAAATTGTTTAGTCATTTATAATACAATAAAATAAGTAAGGCAACAAATAGAGTGAAACTTACTTTTAGTTCCATTATGATTAGGGATGTGCCGAATCGTTAAAAATGCAGATCCGTGGAAACTGTTATTTGCTTAAAATGTGATTGTTTATTGAATGAATGTGATTTGTCATATCACTTAGCAGTAATTGATTTGAATAATAATGAATTTGAAATATAAATTTGAATTAACATAGTGTAATTACTAATTAGTACCCTTATGATAAGGTAGTGAATTATAAGAATTACCACTTAGCTCACTACAATAAGGGTTGAAATATAAAATTTTCAAATTTAAATGAAATTTAACAGTATTTTATTGCTACATTTACATATAAATTCATAAACGTAACGAAACTGAATAATGCAAAAGATCCGTCTAAGATCTGCTGAAAAAGAAAGGGATACGGATACGGATATGGATTCTTGCGGATATACGCGGATATGAATACGGATATACGCATATGCGGCACATCTTTGATTATGATACTTTTTTGTATTACACCAGCTTATCTCAACTTTTTAAATAAGTTTTTGTTGAGATGACGGAAATTAAGCCCATAAAATTTAATGTGTACAGTATTTGGCACTTCAACCTATTCCGTCAAATCATTCGATAAAATAAAATTTCGTGCTGAAGAGTTTTGACCCGAAAAAAACTTCTTAAATAAAAATCAAAATTTGATTTTATATTTGGTATTTTTTTTCGTGAAAAACTCATCGATACACCTTTCATTTTCATGTTTAGACAAACTTTATTACATTTTGATAGTTTTCTGTGCGTGGAAATTGAAACAAATACTATTTTCTTTCTATGAAATAACAGAGAATTTACATAAATTTATTATAAAATTTGTTTCTGATATTTTATAAAATATTCCTTCGGGAAATTCTACAATATTAAAATGCTTGACATATGCTAATGTATGAAAATACTATATATCACATTTCGCTATAATTGAATATATTACCAGAGAAAACTTGACAGTAATGAAAAAATAAATTTATATAAGACAGGATAAACTGTATATCTATAAAGTTTTATTTAAATTAATTCTAGAAAATCTAAAGAGTATTTAATTTTATTCGTTGTATATTCTGCGAAATTTACACTATACCATAAATGTGTTATACAAAATCAAAATGAGATTGAAGTCTGATTTTAGAATATTTACACTTGAAGTATATTTTAATCTAAACTTGAAAAAAAGCTTTTTTTTTTCAATAACCACTTTAAAAATGCATTAAATACAACACTTTATAAATGTATTTTTGAAATCAATGGTCAATTTCCAATTTAGCGAAAAAACTATGAATTATTACTTTTAAAATCATTTTTAAATGTTTTATTACTCCTGTTTATTTTATTACGTTACGAAAGCTTATTTTTCATATTGTGCACAGAGGAATGAAAGACATTGTTAACTGAACATTTCGGACAATCATAAAAACCCGATTTTTCTAAACTATGGATCAAAATTATTTATTTTCATTAAAATTCCATCATCACCAAATTATCAGTATTAAATTAAAGCTTGTATTTCGATTTCACCTAAAAATGTTATTAGATTAAGTCGTTATTTGAATTAGCAATTTTCTATTTCCTAAACGATATAACAAAACGTGTAATCTCGAATTAATTAGTTTATAAGATGGATGTATTATAGATAAAGCATAGGCTAGGCACAATAGTTTTAAAATGTATTGACTTAATTATAGGAAGATGAAAATTTATTAATTTGAATTTATATAAAAACAAGTGAATATAAAAATTAACAGAGTTAATTGTTTAGATACTCGACATATAGTTGAGTATCAATGTTTGAATTATTTTTAATGATTGACATGCATAAATATCCAGTCTATACAGTTAAAAAGACATATATAATAATATTACGTATTCAAATTATATATGTTTATTAGAGAAATTGGAGCTGAAATTGTGGCTAATCCACAGATTTAATAAAAAAATAATTCTAATTAAAGTTGTTTGTTAATAATTCCCTTATGGTTTTAAAGTTGAGTAAAGAGTCTATTGGACCCAATGGACCGATTTTGCTCATTCACGAGCATAAACTCACTTTTTATGCCTAGAATACGCCCCCAAAATTTCAGCTGCGTATCTCTTTTCGTTTTTGAGTCATCTTGATGAAGGACGGACGAACATGTGGAAATGGGCTAATTAGGTGATTCTCTGAGCACTTATATCAAAATTTTATTTATGGCGCTTCAATATTTTCTAGTGTTACAAACTTTAAACTGAAATGAATATACTCTGACATATTGTGTATATTTCAAGTATAATGTTACGTTATAACGTCTCTTATATTGACTGCAAAGCATTGAGCACTGAAAATTAGTTAATTGCAAACATGAACCATTTGAAGTAAATTAAATGTGGAATACAAATTAATATGTACCTATAAAAGTGGTAAATTTTTATAAGATTATTATCTGACATGATAGGCGTTGTCCTGTCGGAGGATTGACTTTTCGTGAATTTAAACCCAATCAAACACAAATATTTTCGATAAAAATATTTAAAGAAATTTCTAAAACCGTATTGCAGCGCTGCATACAGGATCTCATTGTGAGTCAACCCCATCTAGGGACCAAGTCAAATACAACCGATCCAGTCTTTAAATAGGAGTTCAGTGACATGCACGTGTAAGAATTATATGTATATATAAAGATAATAGGCTATAAATAAATCTTAAATGTAATGATGGCAGGTCGAATTAAAAAAAAAATGTAATTCCCGTTTTAAATACAGAAAAAATTGCATATTAAAAAATAACAAAGTAATTCTTGAAGAACCGACTTATATTTTGCGAGAAACCGTATAATTAAGATAATCTATTTTAGACTGAGAATAACACCCTCCCCTTTCTGCCTAAATGCCTGTAGTTTCTACTTATCAAAAGGAGTCAATTTTTAAGTATTTTACTATTTTTTCTTGGCTGAAATTGGTAAAGTTTTCACCTAATTGGGAAAAACCTACTCGCGGAATCTTCGAATAGGTACAAAGAAGAATCCTTGTTAACCAGGCGAATTTCATTATATTTCATAATTACGAATAAACTTACCAAAAATTGATCCACATTACAAATATGATTGATTGATGATTTTGATTTGTGACAATGTGGCCCTTCCGAATATCCTCGAAAATTCGTATTCACTTTATCAGGAATACGCCCCTCGGTCACTAATGTTGTTATAGCAACTAGAATTTCAGCACTGTTCGTCAATGATGATGATGTTGTTTCACAAATTTTACCCACCCCACCGCGATCATCAACACCACTCTTAGTCACACTACTAACACTAGTTCCACCATTATTACTACTACTGCTACAACAACAACTACTACCCCCACCCCCTACTCCAACTGTAACAGCTGATTCATACGCTGAACTGTGCATCTGTAAAAGAATAAAATAAATATATATTATTATTATTAATGTCATATGTCGCTTGTTTGCTCGAAATAAATAATATTCTTATATTTATAATATTACAAAAGGATGTGGAATGTGTGTATCCTTTCAAAAGAGTCATCTATTAGAAGAGAGGGCTGTAATGAATAAGGATAGAAGAACAACACATAATGGAGTTATATTTAACTAAGAATAGATTAATGATTTTGGTAAAACCATATAGTTATTGACTACACAAATAAACAGAATACGTTTATAGAAAACCAAAAATATTGTCGCATATACTTATTTAAGTTAACAAAGGAAGCGATATTAGAGTATATTTGAGCAGGCACTGGTGGTATTTAAATATATTAAAACGATGCAATTCTATCAATAGCTTGTAGCTCAACTTTTATTTACGATATTTAATAGTGATTCTTGTCCAATATACAACAAATACTTTTGAATTTAGCCATAGCAAATGTATTAAATTGAAATGGGAAGGTGTGAAATTTGATCCGGCAACATTCGGATCTTTAATATTGAACCTTTGACCGAACTCAATTTGAACTTGTTTAATTTAATTTTACTCCATCCAAAAAATATTTTGTGAAAACTTCCCATTTTTTTCATTTTTAACAAAATGAAAGCGAATTTAAATTATGGCTTTTGCTTCACCTTTTACAAGTAGAAATTTGGCCTGGAACATTACGACTCACAAAAAATCATTATGACTACTGAACCATAGCAAAAACCTAACCAGTTTAATCGTATATTCAGTATCCAAAGACAAATAAAATACTGTAAAACATTATAGTTGAGGCACAAATTTTTGAGCCAAAAGACTTATATATTAAATACAGGATAAAATTATGTATTTCAATAATATACTGTTCCTAAATAAATAGATACACTAATTATTATGACCTTACAATATTTAAGTAATTTTTAACCAAATTTAATATCCAAATTTAAGGAACACCCATGTATCTTGACTCGGACGTTCTATATAAATCTAAAATCATAGAATACTCAATGAATCAAAATTTGAAACACCAATTTAACTTTCCATTTACATTACAGCATCATCTGTTCAAAATATAAAGCTTTCTGACTCATCGGCTTGAACTATACTTTGATAGTCATATTAAAATTTAAAATACCTATTCAACCTTTTGAGAGCGAAGGGGGTCATTTAGAAACTAATTAATTTATAGACCTTGCCTATATTAAAACAGTATCTTCTATTCAAAATGTCAAGCTATCTGGCTGAGACATTTGGATTTACCTTGATCCAAAATTTCGATTATTTTGAAAATTACATAAAAATATGAAATTTGTTTAAGATTTTTTTATTGATGACACACCAAAGCTCGTTTCATGGTAAAATAATTTTTTTCTGACATGTTCTTTGAAAAGTTACTATTTTTGTTGAGATTCTTTATTGTGTTTTTAATTTTAATTAATTTTTTTTTTTTTACTTTTAGCAATTTACGAATTTAAAATAAGAGAAATAATAATGAAAGAGAAAGTATAATTTTATAACAATCACTTTTGATATTGTTGGGTAAAACGGATTATAATCAGTTATAAAAAATATTGTATGTGTATGGTTTAGAGGTATTATATTTGATTTATTTTAATAGATCATTGTCAATAACTGAACTAGGAAATAATCATTCTAGTGAAATTTAATTTTTTGGTAATTATATCTTAAGATCAAATTATTATTTAAAAAAAAAATTACTTTTTGAAAGAAAGTTAATACTTTCACTCGAAAACAAACAATCAAAATTAATATTTTATATTATCTTTACGTTCGTTGTAAAGCTTGTAACGCTAGCAAATATTGAAGGTACTAACACAATTTTGGTATACATAATCATAGAATCTGTACGACTGTTCCGTTTATCAAGATAATTCAAAAACGAAATAGCGGGCGAAAATTTTGGGGGCGTATTCAAACAAGTGAGTTTAAGTGAATGAGCAAAATCGATCCTTTGGGTCTTTTGGGATCCGTGAATTGTTTGTTTCATCAAAGCAAACAACTTAAGTTTGAAATATTTTCTCTTAAATTTAGAAAACTTAAGTATTCTTTGTTAGGAATTTCACAATTAGCAGAAGAATTGGTAATGGAAATATTTATCATACACAAAGTTGTAGAAAATAAATCACACTATAATTAAGTAAATAAATACAATATCTTAATTCTACGGGTCTCCAAGGGTCATACCTACCATAACTATTTTATAAATTTAATTTACAACTTAATATTGATATTATACAGTTCTAATGAAATAAGAAAGTTTATTTCTGACGTTTTTTTTTGTTTTTTGTTTTTTTGTAGTTTTTTTTTTTGTAATTCGGCTCTATTTTTTGGCGAAAATTTTTATTAGAATTAAAACATGAAAACCTAAAACGGATATCTAGGCGAGGTTTTATTACAAAACACATTATAAATTCTGTATATATTTTCATAAAACAACTTTAAACGGAAATAGGACCACAATTTCTTAACAAAATTATAATTTTATTCAATCACATATTAATATATATAAAAATATAATCAATAACCATCGTTAATAAGTATAATAATATTCAGTCATTTATTTTGTAATAAGTATATACTTGTCATATAATTAGACCAATAAATAGGATGGAAACCTTACACACTTTTTGTAAAAGTAAACAAACTAGTTACTTACAGTCAGAGCTCGATTATGACGTATTCATGATGATGATAAATATTTATGAAATGCGAATAGAATAAAAAATGACAAAATGTATATTTACGAGAAAGTTTGACATATTCAAGTTAATCATAAGGTTCACGCAAAGGCAAAACTTGATGAGAGATACTATAAAAATAGATCATTCATTAAACAAAAATTTGGCTAATGAAATGTCTTCAATTAATACGTAAAGCAAAAACTTTGTTCCATTTTTACGAAAATTGTGCGGACGCAAGAGTTTGAAATTTGACCCACTTATAGAATATATTGAGAAGAAATGGAGAATGTTTGTATTTTTTTAATATTATGCATACAAAATACGTTAAACCAATAAAAAGAAACACTATGGCATGCACATATAAGATGTGTGGCTTATCTAAATGGTCGTACTCGAAAAATTCATCTCAAATTCCAATAATCGAAAAATATGACCGAAAGATTAATAAAAAAAAAGCAAATGTATGACTAAGTTCAATCATATTTTACCGTTTGTTATAATAATAATAATATAATGTGAGGAAATTGAGGCAAAATATTTAATTTGTTATACTTTGATAATATTTAACATACTCTACTTTCTGTATTTGAAGAATGTCACTTTTTTACCCTTGCAGGATCTGTTTTTGTAAGTTTTACAATAATCATAATAATTTAAATTAATAATTACGAATTTTAAATGTTGAAATGAAATTCAGCAACATTATAAAAACTTTTGATGTAAATAATGTCTATTCCAAAATGGTAACAATATTTGACGCCTAATTTTATTAATGTATAAGAAAATACTATATTATATAATCAATAAAATTTCTATTTAAAACAATTAAATATTAATTATAGAGAAAAAGACATGACATTCGCATGTTTTAAAGAAAAAATTTTAACTACCTGAATTATATGCAAATTTTCCAAAGGAAACGGACACTCCATAGTATTTAACAGAAATTATGTTAATTTTTTAAATTACACAATCACAAAATGCCCATAATTATAAATTAAAAAATTTTTTTATATTAAATAAATAATTATTTTATTTAAAAAAAAAATTAAAAATTTGTATGATCACAATCTTGGAAGGTTTCATTTTAATAAATGTGCCAAAAAATACAATACAATAATAATCAATAAACAATAATATATTAAATAATAACTATAACTCAATCAAAGAACAACAATCGTACTACATGTTGTACAAAAACTTATTACGTCACAAGTCTTTCTATCCTTGTCTGTTATATTATCGATTAAAAACTTGTTCACCTTTCATATGATGTAATAAATGTGTATTACAATCTATTATTATTTATAGTGGATTTTGTGAATTGCGAGTTTTTAAATCAAATTGCTAGTTGAATTGGATTAGCTTACTTGCGATCAATTATTTTTTTAAATTAGATTAACTAAAGGTTATTCTAAAATTTCTTATTTTAATAGATTAATTAAACAATCTACTATGCATTGATGACTGTAAAATACGATTTTTTATTACTATTATTATTATGATTCTACAATTTAAGAAGATATTTTCAACAACTTTTGTTGTATTAACACATTATATCCATTTTACAGAAGAAGATTTACATTCCAATAGATTGAACGTCTATAAAGCTATTTAATTGATTGATAGAATTATATTTAACCTCACGTGTGCCTCCAATAAAACAGTTTAAATTCTGCAAAAAATTCCTAACAAAACACTTCTATGAACATTACACATTTGCAAAGTTCGTTTCCAGAAATTTTTCTATTTATGTTTATCGGGATGACAAGTTGATGGATGTAGTCGAAGAAATTTAACTACACATTTTATTTTACACAATTTATTAAACTTTAAATTTAAATCATAATGTTATGACATTGTTAATCTTTTATACTGCAAATTATTTTTATAAAAAATTTATAACAAATTGTTAAAATTGTTTTTTTATATGAAATAAAATGTTAATAAATAAAATACGATTAAAAAATATACACTATTATTAGTTTTTTGTTATTGAAAGAGATCATTCAATTACTACTAATTTCAAGAATCATTTTGTTTGACACGTAGCAAAAGAAAATGTACGACGATCTAAAAATATCAATTTTCAGGTTATTTAACCTTCACTAAGCATGTCTGTTAGCTAAAAAATTCATTTTTCAAAACATATATCCCCTTGAGGATTCAAAATAATAAAATTAAGAATATATCAAGCTTAGTTCACATAAGGTACACTATCCATAGAAATTGCCCTATATTAGTTTTTTTATAAATGTGCATGAATATGATAAAAATAATTATATCATTAATTGCATAATAAATACACAATAAATATAGTTTAATTGTATTATTAATATGACCTTCAATTTTCCATGTACGACAAATTACATACAAAATGTATCACATAGATAAAAAAAAAACTTTTTCTAGTTAAGTAATTTTATTATGTATGGTTCTATTGTTCTATCGATATTATCTGTTTTCCCCCAAAAATATTATGAACCAAACGTAATTCAGTATAAATATTCATAAAAATTTAGACGATTGTGAAAGAATATAACAAATTATTTAGATGAGGCGGGCACAATAATACTTTCAACTTGTACAGTTAAAATAGATCCTTGATCTGATTGATTAAGATCTGATTGGATATCACAAGAGAATAGTTTTGTCTGTTATAGGAAACTGGGACACAAGATTTTATCAAATTTTAATCAAATTGATAGATATAAATTACGAATTTTTGTTTTCAATTAATTTATTAACTTATTATAACTATTCATGTATTTCCGTTTTGTAAGTATTGTACGGCTGTTTGATAATATTTTATTTAATAAAAATAATAAAAAAGATTAAGTGTAAGTATGTAAGAAAAAATTTATTGTAAAAGGTTTTTGAATTTTTTAAAATATACAGGGGGAGGGGGTGTTATTAAATAAAATTTTTTTAAATTTTTATCGCAATTCTTTATTATTATAAGATAATAAAAAAATTATTTGAATTTACACCATTCATATGAATGGTGCATTCATATGAATGGAATATTTTTCATCGTAAAAATTTATTACCATGCAAATTTACATTAATTAAATTAAAATTGATAAATGATTATTAACAGTAAAAATAACAACTAACAGTATTGATGATTTAAATACTCGACATAGGGTTCAGTATAAATTTATGAGTTGTTTATAATAATTGTTTTCATTTATAAGGCCGCTTGATAATTATGTACTTAATTTGGAAATTATGTATAATGGTTTGTACGTATAAATTTAGCAACAAACGATGAAACTAGCTATAGTTTATGAAAAGCAATATTATAATATATTTTATAATCGTATCAGTTAGCTGAATTTGATTAGCTTAAATTTTGGCGAGTCTAAAAGGTTAAGGAAAAAATGTTTCAAACAAAAAGTATTCTTAAGAAACAAACAAATACTGTTTATCATGGATCCACAGGCAAACATAACTAACCGTCTTTACTCTTTCGAGAATTTAAACTCAGCTTTTGGGCCATTAAAATTTCAGCTTCGTATCAATTTATTTTTTTGAGTTTTTTGATGTCGAACGGATAAAAAAAGGAGGTAATTAGGTGATTCTATGAATAACAACCACCTCCTCATTTTTTATTAATACATCCAATATTTTTATAGCTTTATATATTATAAACTATTGCTTCAGTTGATTGATTATTTTAATCAAATAGTATTATGTAAAACCCACTATAGTTATTATCTCTCATCAATCAGTAATTTTTTTATTTATCTATGAATACTTTGAACTTATTTATGAAAACAGGTTTATAAATTTGTAACAACACCTTAAATAACCTAAATAAAAAAAAAGAATAAATAAATAACCTTAAACTTTTTGGTGAATTAAATAAGTACGTACATTCGCTCGTTTGTTAATATTTTAATTTAGTTCCATACGTATATTTATGTGTATGTAAATTTTTAATTAATTTAAATGTACAAAGTGGTCCTTAAATTCTTTGAATGTTGTATATTACATTCTACTTGTCGAAGATTTAAATTACATATGTGTTCAACGTCTTACACACAGGTTGCCATTTTGCTGAGTAGTGTTGAGCAAAGCAAGACCAAGACCAAGTCTGGGTCAGTCTTCGGTGGTTTGGGCCGAACAGAGTTGTCATATGGGAAAATTTATGTATTGGGCACTGAGAAGTGGATAGATAACAGGTAATAATTGGCATAAAAAAGCATTGTGACAGCAATGATTTTCATTACTTCGAATTTATTCATATTATAACTCCTTATAAAATGATATTGCAAATATTTCTTTGCAGAAATATTTTTATGTATCATTTATCCTCAAAGCGAAGAACCTATAAGAAAGTATAAAAATTGTAAGCAAAATTACCCACATATTATTTTAAAAAAATTTCTGTTGGACCATTCTGTTTTATGTAAAAAGGAAAACTGGTTTTTTAGTCGGTATTAAATAAAAATAATTATAGTTTATGTATTATGTAGTCTATCTACTCTGTTAAGAAATTCATTTTCATATACTTTCACATTAAAAGTTTATATAAATTTAGTATACATATAATACGCAAAACAGTGTGATTATCAAAACCAATATTGCCTCAAGTCTACAATATTGTGATATAAAAATAAACAGGTCATATAAAAACTACTTTTTATTTTACATATATACAACTCGTGTATAAAAATGCATTTAAAAAAAAAAAAAAAGAATAATGATAAAAAAACAGGCTTATAAGCTTTTATATATCTAAATAAATAAACTAAAAAGAAAAAATTATTAATCTAAAAATAAAATAGTAGATTAAACACGACAATAGAAATAATTTTTAATCTACGATTTTAGTTTCAACGTAAACAAATTATATAATTTAGAAATTTTTTTGATTGTTCAAATATGTGATAAAAATTGCACTGAATCCAACACTTTGCTTTTCTTTAATTAAGTTTCTTGTGTCATTTTACGGAACTTGAGTCATGTATTGTTCTATTTTCAAGAAATTCGTTATTTACGATTTATTTTTGTTGAATAAAACGAGAAGAAAGCGAAAAAGTAAATTAAAGAATGAACAGCGATGTGTAGGGTAGTTAAATACGATTAGTTGATTAACCTCCCCCCCCCCCCTTAAGTAAATTTTCCCAGACAAATGTTTCATATAAAAGTTGTAAGTTGTATGTAGTGAATGCACTTAGCTTGAAGCAAATCGTTTGGTACACACACTTTATCCCTGTAACCTGATTTTGACGAAATGCTTATTTTCTCGTTTTTGAATCATCAGAAGCATAAAAATAATCGAATATTTTACGGGTACCGTGAGAGAACACATTACTAACCAGAATTTTCTTTCTGGGAAAATTACCGCAAATCAAAATTAATCTAGGTACTCAAAATGTTATTCAGGGTCTGAAAAGAAAAATTTACAGGTATTTCAAGATTTTGTAACTATTTTTTTATAAGAAATTTTTTTGAATAAATTTGGAACACATTTTTTTATGTTAATATTCATCCAGGATAATGTTTCAAATAATAAATACTATAAAAATATTGAAAAAAATTTTCATATTAAATAAAAATTTTGAAATGGTATTAAATATTTTTTTTTAAAGAAATTTCTTGTTTCGTTTCTACTTTATATTCCTTTAAAAAGGAATAATATACATTTCCTAAAATTTATAATAGCAAAAGCATAAAAAAAATGTAATGGAAAAAAATAGCAAACACTTTTGTATCAAATAAAAAATATGTTATTTAGGTTACAATGTTGTATGAATGTTTAGTAAGTACATCTTGAATAGTAAAAAAGTAGGACATATCTTAACAAAAAAATTTATTATCTCATTTAAAGGTAGTTTATTCGAAAACTCATTTGTGTCTTAAATCGCTGACATAATGAATGTACATCAATATATATAACTAGCGGACGTCACGCGGTTTTACCGGCAATGTTCCTGTTCCCGTGAGAATACAGGAATAAAAAGTAACATATGTCACCCGAAGAATTTTTCAAATCGGTCCAGTAGTTTTTAAGTTTATTCGTTACATACAAAAATATGTTTTTGCGTCAAACGTGGTCTAGTTGATAATGTCTTGTAGCACAAGATCAATGTACTCAGGTTTCGAAACCAAGTGTAATTATAATTTTTTAAGTATCCACAAATATTATCCAAAGAGCCAGCTGTATAAAAAATCACAGAAATTGTCCTTTTTGACATTCAAACATTTTGACCATTTGATTTAAAATTATAAACATTGAAAAATAAACATATGTCAAAAATGTTTTCTTAACTTGGTAATAAAGTTATAAGACAGAGGAATGAAGCGAATTAAGTTTTTATACTCGACATATATAATAATATCAGATAATATTAAAAGTTGAACTATATATTGAACGCACAAACAAAAATATTGCATAGTTGTTGGTAGAATCACCTAATTAGTTCGTTTCTGTCCAGTAAAATTAAGTTCTTGAATAAGCAAAATTGGTCCTTTGGATCCAAGGGATCCATAATGGAACTTTTCAACCATAAGAGATATGGTTAACTTTCGAGTAACTAAGCAATTACTTGGGTTTAAATCCATTTATTTTATAACTTGTGTGGTATTGTAAGCAACCTTTGGGTGCTTCTAAAATATGCGGAATAATATACAATAGTTTAATCTTTGATTATTACGAGTATACTACCTTAAAAATAAATGAATGAACGTTCTTCATTTCTATAGTATATTTGAAGATGACAAAAAGAACTCTTATTCTATCATGTTTAAAATTTTTTTTTATATATAATATTTTTATGCGAAAACTGAAGTAGATACTACAATGGTAGCTGTTGTCCTAGATATGAATTTCAAATACAATACAATTACCCGGAGAAAAATTTGCAGTACTTTCAATGATAAATACAGAACTTTAAATACTACAGTTATTATGAAGGCCGAAGCAGTTCGAAAAATACAGATTCAGAGAACAGATATTTTAAAGTATCAGTAATAACAGCGGAGAAATTACAAAATACAAATCATAACAAAACTCGAAAATTAAAATAAAAATTGATCAAAAAACGAAAAAGTTACAAGCACTTAAAAATTATTTTTAAAGTTTTATTTGTAGTCACTATGGATATGAATATGTATGATCGTCACATACAAAAAATATCCCTCTTTGTTTACTGTAGAGTTTTGAACGTCTAGATAGAAAAAAAAAAATTAAACCTCAAAATAGAAAAAAAAATTTTTGTCAACATCCCTATTTTAAAAAGAACAAAACTTTAATGTTTTAGACTAATTATATTTTCCGTCAGAAGAATAATTACGATTGTTTAATTTTTACCGACAATGGCTATACTATAGTTGAAATACGTATTTATAATATTATTATATCAAAAACCAAGAATTTTTATTAATTATATTCGATAATTTAATATTTAATCAATATTGGTTTCATGTCGCTACTTCCCAGACTACCCCATATGTGTGTATTCAATGAGAATAAATACACTTTTATTTGCCAACAAATAAATAATTATATTCAACACTGGACTGGCGACAGTTAGTCTAACAAAAGCAAGGTCAAATGGCTAGCTCACATGTTCATTAAAACATGTGCTAAGCAAATAATCATCAATACGTCATAGCACATATTTTTTTGCATACTTTTTTACATATATATGAATAAATTAATTTCAGTATATTGAGACAACAATAGCTGTTTTATTAGCTGGCAACTTGATGTGTGAATGTGAAAGAATAAATAAATATTCGTTGTATAAGTCTAATCAGAGATGGCGTATTAAGTAAATAGATAAATGGCAAAATTTTATTTAAAAACATATGTTGTCAGTTAAGGCGGTTTATGAAACAATTGCTGTCCTGAAATGAAGGCTTCTTAAATAGCTGTTGACTTAAATTGCATTTCAATCCATTTTCCAGCACAAATAACTCAAATCATACTTATCCAAATGTTATTAAATGTGGTATGCATAATATTCATATGAAAACCGAATGCTTGTCGATTAGTTTTCCTTTAAAAAAAAAAACTTTTCGACAAACTCTAGGTTTTTTCATACCAATATTTTGCATACCAAATTTCATAACATTTTTCGAATTATTTGTTGTAATCAAATAAATTTTATCATTGAAAGAAGGTAAAAAAATTTAGTATCACATATTGTTTGATTTGGAAAATTTGGTTATTTTTAATTCTAACAAAAAATATTCAACAATCTTTCTAAAATATTGTTGAAATCTAATTTTTATAAATATGTTAATATTTACAAATCTATTTAAAATATATGTGTCGCAAAAATAAATAATTATTCACACCAAACTGTTGAGAAATTTTTGATTATTTGGTTAAATACTTGTAATAATTTAATCAAAAATTGATGAAATTTTGTTTTAATGTGTGTAAAGATGATTTATTTAACCACATAAAATGTCGAAATGTGGATTAGTTATAATTAATGTTTGTCATTTTATCAGTTTTAGTGGTGCAATTGCTTAATAGAAGCAATCTTATAATGATCGCTATAAAGCTATAAAGCATTTGAAGTTAAGTTTTCGTTGAAGTTTATACAGTTACTTTTTTTACTCTAATGGGAAAAAAGATATAAAAATATACAAACAACAAATTTAAAGCTATAAGCATTCGGAAACTACTACTTTAAAAAAAAAACGAGCAAATAAATTTTATAAATCATTTTAAAGTTTCCATTGTTTACTAAACGAAACGATAGGCGTCATGATATAGCGTACATTAAGTCATTCAAAAAAAGAAATAAATTTCAACTTATTTTGACTAATTTTAACGTATATAATTATATTAAATGTCAAAGTCAATAAAATTGTCGTTATGTTAGTATAGTAACTCATTTTTAAATTGCTATAATTTATAGCAATGTATCTATTTATTGTTCACTGAGCTCATAACCATAGGACAACATAGCGCGTAGAGTCTTCGGCGAATTACGCGTGGAAATTTAAAATTAAAAATTTATTTTTATAAATTAAATATAAATTTTGAGATTTTTTTTAAAAGTCAACTTCGAATCGAATTGACTCAAAAAATGGAGTAAATTAGGTATTTTTTGAATAAGTTTTACAGTGAAATGTTTTAAAAACATACTTTAAACGCAAAATGTTCTAAACTTCAAAATTCTGACCCATTTCTTAATTCTTGGTAGCTTTCCAGTGTGTTATCTACAAAAACAAACATTATGTTTTAGAATCTAGATATAGTGTTATAATAATTAGTCTTTTAAAATTAAAAGATAAGTAAATAACAACGACGCTTAATTCACATTGAAAAGTAATTTCGGCCATTTTTATTATAAAGAGGTACATTTTATAGATCTTTATGACAAAAAAAATTTAAATTATTTAAATTAATCGAAACTCAGTAATAATGTGTATATTTCAATACACAAATATGTGTATGAATTGTGAAAAATCAAATTTAGGAGAAACTTTTTCAAACAAAAGTTATTTGTTTTTATGATATTAATAATTTATAGAAACGCCGAATGAAAAAATTTTATTAAAAAAATAAACTCAACAAATTTATATTTCATAGAAATCGCTTTTGATCAATGCCCCCCAGCATCGAGTGGAAAATATTTTGTGTATATTATCCGTGAAATAAGCAATATTACATAGAAGTTAAGAAGTTTAAAAATTCTGTTTCAAAGTATAAAATACAAGCAAAAATACATCAATTATTGTTTAATTTAAATATAAAGTTTCATACCTTTTGCAAATAACATAAAATTCATTAAAACTTTTATAAATCATCGATAATAATCACACAAACATTAATAATACAAAAAGGAAATACATATACAATGAAATTGAAAACCATACTTTTTCATAGTAATGCATTTTCCAAATCATATATGTGAGTAATGTAAAATTCATTTTTTATATACATAGTTTTCCAATGTAGAGGGAGTCCGGGAGACTTGACCAGTTGGGAGAAATGAACGCATGTTTCAAAATTCAACTTACATTTCGTGCTAATCAAACACCAATATACTGAATGGTGGCGTGTGAGAAATTAATCTCAAGTATGCCGCTATTTTGCAGAATAACCAGTTTGTATGGGAATCAGAATGAAAAACCTGTTTTTGTTAGTGCAGATTGATTTTTTGTTTGTTTTTATTATTATAGCTTTGAAATTACAACCGTGTTTTTTGAAGTAAATTATGTTTTTTATTATTGTATTTCCCGATAATTGTAGTTTGACGTGTGACATGAACTTTTTCTTACGATCAAAATTTTTCCTGTGACTAAAGTTTAGTCTTGAAAAAGAGTGCACATGGACCTCTACCTAACACAAAGAAAAGTCATCATATAAGGTTATCGTTGAATTAGAAAATTTACTACACTTATACGAATTATAAAAATTAATATTAGGATTTAAAAATATAACCATCAACGTTTCAACGTTGTTGAATTCTAGTTTTTTTCGTATAAAAACGAAACTATACATGTATATGATTTCAAAACAAATGAATAATTAATTAGAAATTGGATATAAACTTTAACCTACTTTTAAATTGCAAATTTTTCAAAATATTTGTTTTTATACAGAGTCGCATTCACATAAGGGATTAGTTAAAGAACTCCAATACTTTTTGAAAAATATATAATATAGAACATAAGAATGGTTTGTTGAATTATAAACTTTTACAAAGCTTAAAAAATACTATAAAAAAAGTAATATTATAAAAATTACACAAAAAAAAAGCTAGCAATTCCATGATAAAATCATATAATCTTTTAATATTTTTTATGCGATGATAATTTTTAAAATCCTTTCCTGCTTAACGGTAGTTTCACATGCAAACACACCGATTGGCATTGGAATATCTATTGAAAATAATTTTCCTTTTATAGGAAAGTTCCTACACATCTTTCTTTATTAGAAATAAACAATGCGCTTAGGAAATTGTTGGTATTTATAGAAAATATTTTTAAGAGCACTTGAAGGAGTTTAGTTGCGTTAATATCAATGTAAAATTCTGTATGTCAAGATATTTTTGTGCATAATGGGATATTGATATTGAAATATGACTTGTGATTTTTAATGGGGATTCGTTTTTGTCAAGCTCGACGCAGTTGGCAACCATCATAGATGGATTCCGTAAGGCGCAATTATATAAAAATCAAAATATTAGGTATATTTATAATACAGTATTAGTTAAATAAATAAGTACTATATTGTAAGTCATTTGTCGTTAATAGTAAACAACAAAAAATAACTCAACAATTATTTGTGTAATAACTTTTATTGTTTTTATAATTAGCTTGTTTTCCAATCGGTTTACCATAATCTCGATAGCTTTGATGTTACACGTGCAATCAATCTCAAACATGAAAGAAATCGATACTGTACTTATAAAGTACAAAAGTTAAAACCTATTATATTTTTAAAATTTTTATTCATAAATAAAGCAAGCGAGAAGAATTTTATATTAACGTTTAATAAATATTTTCGATTTGAAAATTAGCGCTAAATAAGTACCAGTTATTCTGCTGCTCCAAGCGGCTAAGCTTGACAAAACGGAACCCTAAAAAAATCAAATGGAGATATAGAATTTCGAAAGATTTTTGTTAAGCTCTGTTTGCACTTTGTTTTGTTACACTTTGTTATGAATATTTTTTTCTATGGTTTTTAATATACGCATCAAATACAAATGACGTACATAAATCGAACATATGTGCCTGTCTGTACCGACCGACTTATATTCTCAGACATACGAACGAATATTTGAAACATCTTTCTATACAATTATTATTATTTCCATTGTATCCCATAAAAATAGTTAATTTAATTTATTAGAGTAAATATACATTAGATAAGTGTTTATTCGAATAACATTGAGGGTAATAAATTGTATTTGGAAATGGTTTTATATACTTCAGACGTAGTTCATTGGATACTTCGAGGAATCAAATTTTCTTGTTGTACTTATTTGAGGTTAGAAATTCAAATATATAGAATTTTTAACTCCTCCGATTTTCCCGCGCACGAAAAACGACATTGTGGTACGTATTTCAAAATCGAAGTTTTTTTTTTTTTGGAGTCACGTGGACTACTTATTTCAATTCGAAATTGTAACAACCACGCTTCCAATTTTGAATTTATAAGGGAATAGAAAAAACCACAATCAAATTTCGATTTTTTCTTCCGATTCATTTAAGATAATATCCAGGCCAAGTATAAGTTTAGTTTATCAGATGATCTATCTTCTTGGTTGTACTCAATGAGTGCGGCCATGAAGCACATTTGAGTGTCATTTACCCGTATAAATTACACCCTATAGTGCACAAGTGCAACACAAATAACATAATTTTTTTGTTTTTGATTTTTTTTTTCATGTAAGTTAACATCTGCTGGTGTTAATTCAGCTTATAAAACTTCAAAAATATAATGGAATATTTTAGAATGTACCGAAATATTCCATGCATACAATTTTGTAGGATAGAAAAGGCGAATATTAAAAAAAAATTCACCTTTAGACTTAGAACTTATGGGAACCATTTGATTAATGGTGTTTCTGTATGGCTATAAATTTTTTCAGTGATGAATCTATGCTCTTGGTATGGAAATAACGTATTGGCTCTGCTTTTATATATTTGGAAGGAGGTCGAATTGAGTCAAAGGGTAAGAATTACAAAAACAAGTTACAAATAGAAATTGTAACTCTCGAATATATAAAAGCTGATGATGTGGTTTCCGTATCCAGAATACTATGAATCATCATTGAAAAAATTTAGAGCCTTCAGAAATATCGTAACTCAAACCGCCCATGAATAATTCTAAGCCCATTAGCTTTTTTACCATTACGACTAAAGGTTTATCCACACATATCAGTCACGTTTCAATGACATAATATTCTCAGAAATCTAATAGAGGATATCTATATTTGTCCGTCACAGGTCAGTCTCAATGATTCACTGTGGCTTCAGTCACAGGTACGTCATTATTAAATTTGCCACCAACGATATTTTTACAATTTGACTGTCCGCTTTTTTTGTTGTGTGTTATTGTGAGAATGCCCCAACCAATAAAGGAACAATACTAGGAAGAATAATGATCTGTGACTGAACTGACACGCGAAGGATATGTATAGATATACTGGTTATTTCTGACTGATACAAGCCGGTAACTGAACTCGGACATGACTGATATGTATGAATAGATCTTAATTTTATTAATATGGTCTCATATATTATACTTATTCCAGCAGAATATAAAAATAAGTGACGTAAGAATTCCGAATGTAATAAAAATTCGAAGAATTTTAATATAAGTTCGTGTTAGACGGACGATTGATCATATTATATAAATGTAATGTGTATTAAAATCAATTTTCATGACAAACTGAAAACACAATTGTGTGAAAAAAATTCTAATCAAGGTTGATCAAAGAGTTCATATCAAAGGTTATTTATTTTATAAATTGACATTAAAACCCGCGACAACTGTTTAAGTATAATACTAGAGCCCTATTGATTTTTATTAACTGTTTTTACTAACTGAAAAAACCATGACTTCAAACACGAAATTTTACACAATAATAGGCATGGTTTCAATTTATAGTCACTCTTTGAATCTACATTCGTCAATATCAATGTTCCGTCTCAATGTTCCGTTTAGAAATGAAACAAACAAACACATATTATGAAATGTTTTTTACATGGGTAAGGATTTTGAAATTATGAACAAATAAGTGTTACAAATAAACAAAATTTAAAATTATAATAATACCTTTCGCTTTATTAATAAAAAATAATTAATAATTAAATCGGAAATTAATTTAAAATCATATGTAAATGAAAACTTGTGTTACATCATCGTTTTATAAAACTTTGCAATGAATACATATTAAAATATTAATTAATTTAAATAAAGAATAAAAAAATTAATAATAATAATAAAAAAAAATAAAATAAATCCTCAATTATAAAGATAACGAATTTTAATAGGATTTGTTTAATTACAGTCTTTGTTCAATTATATATGCAACAAAACAATTTTAGGAATATGTTTACTAATTTTTGAAACTGGCAAATAATAACGAGTTTTCGGTACAATTGAATTAAGAAATACTTACATTCTAAAAATCTATTTGGAGCATGACTGATTGATACGACAATGGTGATAACTTACCTAGAAAAAAAAAGAAAGATGTTTAAGTTGAAGCAAATTTTTTAATGAATTAAAAAATAAGATATCGACAAAAGAAGAATTATATTAGGCAATGTTCTCGTCAGATCCCGAATGTGTGGCTTAGGTCAGTTTACTTACTTGTTCCTTTATCAAAAATATAGGGTTCTCTTTCCGGAGACGCAGTTATTTCTTGAAGGTGTGGAAAATTTTCCCTTTCTTCGTCTAGATATTTTTAACAAATATTTTTTGTTTGTTATTCAAATAGAAAGATAATTGAAGAAATGTAGATAATTATAGTGAAGTTTAAGCTTAGCCCTGCTATAAAAGTTTTTTACACATAAATGAGAACGCCTTGATAATAAGCAATTTTTTAGAGAAAAAAGTTATTCGATTCAGAACAAGTAACACAACCCGGTCTTATATATGTTATCGGGAAAACTAGGATTAATGTGTATTGGAGTTTTATTCAATTATGAAAGTTTAGAAAATTTAAGATAAAAAGTTTATCGTATAAGTATACAAATCAAAATAATAATAAAATAGTACCTAATTATATTTTACAACTTAACAGCAGGTAATTATTGAAACAATTTGAAAATCCCCGTGTCTTTAAGAATAATAATCCATCAGCAGAATTTAAGCAGACTAATAAAAACCTATTACGGGATTTTCCCAAGTTAAATAATTAAGAAACGATTAACTTAAGGTAGTTTTAAGATTGTGATTTTTAAATTAAAATTATACCATCATTACTATTCAAATCCTTAATCAAAATTAAGGTTTAATTTTGTTGTTTTCCCTATCAATTCTTATTATTAAAAATTATTTATTCTATTTCATTCAAATTTTATATAAATTGATTACCTATTAAAAACAAAACCGCTCATTAAACTCAAACAAAGACAAGTATTATCTATACATATAAAACGCTTTGTCCTGAATGACTGACTATCGGATAAATGCACAGCCTAAATCGCTCATCGTAGAGACCTGAAACTTGGAGGTGCGTTTTTTGTATGACGTAGGCATTACATAATAAAGGATTTTCTGAAATTATACTCCAAAGGGGGTAAAACGAGAACAATCTACTACAAACACAATCGAGTTTGCATACAATCGAAATGATATGGTTTGGCAAAATGTTTTTTTCAAACATTTTTCTGTGAAAATAGCCACAGCAATGGGTGACTGGGTCTGCTAGTTTTGTTAAAAAATTGCGTACTTTAAATTTTGTTAAATCATGTAAAGTTTTGTTCAAAGTTTAAAATTACTTCAGTACTTATGTTAAAGATAACCTTTATATTAACCTAAAAAACGATTTTAGTAACAAATAAAATACTTATTCAAATAACCATAAATTATACAGAAGATTAAACACATCTCATATTAATTAAGCAGATTGTGCGAAAACTTTGTACATATTATTTTTATTTATTAAATTTGAACTTCTGAAATATGGAATTTGACTGATTAAAACTAGAAAGATAAACATTGTTTTTCTAGATAATATTCATTGTTTTCTTTGTTTTGTGCGTTTTAAAAGAAAGTCTGGTTCATTTTAAGAATTAGGATAAGTAAAGAGTAAAAAAAATGGTGAAGTTGTAAGTTATTTAAAGTTCAATTAAATCATATTTAAAAAATGTGTTTAAATTAGTTTATTGCACAATTTATTTATTAAGTATCATGGTCGTTTATTATGTTCTCACTTATGTTACATGTGCCTATGTTCCCACTTGCATACAATGTTGATCAATATCTTAATACTTGTATTGAATTCCATGATGTTCCGACGCGATGAACTTCGAAGCTACTTCTCCAATGTTAACGGATTTTTTCCAATTTAAAATAAAGGACCATCTTTATCCAAATTATTTCCTTTTTTATTGAAAAATTATCGCATTTTCAAACTTAAGTCCTATGAGATTCTAACAGATGACAGTGTAAGTTTCTTATTTGGCACAATTTGCCTAATTTTTTTTACCTAGGTTCCGCTAATGGAGATTTTATATGGGAAACAAAAATAAATATAAATTAAATATGTTCTAATCATGAAAAAATTTTTTGCATTCAATGTGAAGAAACTAAGGAAAATGAGAAATTTGTATTCTTATATGGTAAACCAGCAACAATACCTACTTTTTTATGCAAGCTAGAAATATAAGTGTTTTGTAATCGATGTGAAATGATTTGAAAAAACGGGGGAAAACTATTTTTCAAAGTCCTGTGAAACTATTATTGTTTGCCCAATCTAAAAATTACCATAGGTTTATTTTAAAATATACAAAATAAACTAAAAAAAGATTTTTGGAAATTTCCACTAGAAGCGGTAAAAGTACGAGGATTTTTATGAAACTTGTTGTTATTCTAGTCCATACCCTTTTTGAATCTACTCAACCCTTTTTGTCATTGAAATACACAAAAGCTGATGACATACAAAACTAATTCCTGCGAAAACATTGTTATCGTACTTAGCATACTATGACTCATCACTGGAAAATTTTATTTTATATTGAAAGCTCTTAGCCTGTAAAGGTTAAAACAAATTAATGTATACAAGTGTGAACATAGCTTTAGAAATAAAATATACAGACATAATACATAATATTATGGTATCTTTGTCATTGATAATAATATTATGATTAATAATAAAAATAATGATTAGTGAAACATATCACATAATATACGGAAGTTGTTACTATTTTACAAATTTTTGTACATATTAATGATATTGTTTGCAACGTAGAAAAATTGATAAGAAAATAATTTGTTCAGCATTTTTATTTTTACATTGGTATCATTTTATTATTGAAAACTTATTTTATTTTTTTTTTTTTATAATACAAAAAACGCTACAGTAAAAATTCAGAAATTTTATCATTTTTGTCTATATTTTGATGGTGGATATTGAAACTTTGAATCCCCATTTATTTTATTACTCTCATAAAAAGATCATAATTGAATAATTTATTGAATTTAAAATTTTAATTGGTCGGATGACAGCCACCCTATTTTATAAAATGTCAAATCGAATCACTTAGATTTAAATCCTAAACTTATTTCTATTCAAACTAGTGAATAGATGATATATTTAATATGTTATGATTGATAGCCAATTAAATCGCTAGTTAAATATTTGATGATAATAGAATTTTGAATAAAACAAGTTATCAAACATTTGAAGTAGCCCTTAAATTATAATTGTAAACAGTAGATAAAATATGTGTCTATTTTATTTAAAGTTAACATAAACTTTGACATTAATAAATAAAAATTATTCATTTGTATCCAATATAATTTTGTTTTTATGCTGTATCTAATTGTACAATTTTTCGATTCATTTGAGTTGCTTAATTACTATGCAAGTCATATATAAGGGAGATAACAAGCGATGTTTAAATTTTTAAATTTTAAATAAATTCTAAACTCAAATACTACCAGAAAATTCATGAAGTATATCACTAAATGAAACAGTTTTCTAAATACTAAAATTGGGTAGTTGATTCAATTTTACACTTTAAAATGAAATTAGATTCAATACAATCAATACCACGAAAACGAAAATTTTATTAAAATCCATACAAAAATGAAGAATATAGAAGTTTTCATAGATTATTTTCCATTTTCTTCATACAAAAAGAAGTTTTATATGTAGTCAGTCACTAATTACTAATTAGTACCCTTATGATAAGGTAGTCACTTATAAGAATTACCACTTAGTTTGCTACAAAAATGTTTGAAATATTACATTTTTGCCAAATATATAATTATTAAGAAATAAAAATATTTTAATGGGATTTAACAGTATGTTATTGCTACATTTTCTTCTACAGAATTAAACAGATTTACGATTGAATAAACAAGAGTTCTAGAGAAAATCTAGATTTATTGCATCTCCCATGCCATACATTGATATCATTACTTGTAGATAAGTAAGCTTCAAAAATTTTCACAGAGAAAATAGAGAGAATGTTCAGAAAATTGATGGTGCATGATTGATTTTAACTATTAGGTTTTACTTAAATAAATTAAGAAAATAAATTAAATATTACATGATCATAAAAAATTTACCTTAAAAGTATATTACAAGGTTTTTTAGATTAGTTTTTTTAACATAAGATATAATTTTTGGTATCAAGACATTTTTCAATTCTATCTCTGTATTTCTATGCATAAAAAAATTGGGTCAACTATTTTGTTTCATACAGAACCGCTTTATTTACAGTTACGTGTTTTTTAATCACAATAAATTTGTTTTTTCTTACTTATTTGATGTTTTTTATTTCAATTCTTTTTACCTTGAAGATGGTGATTTAAAAATAATTATTTGTAGGAGTTGAAAGATATCCTTGATAATATAATTTATATTAACAAAACGAAAAACCCGTTAAAAAAATTGTTCCAGAAAAAAATTGGACTGAAATTGCTAAATTTTCATTCGTTATTTGGACCATAAGAACTCAATGATGTGTCTCGTTTGGTCAAATTTATATTATAAAATAATAATGGACACTTTTAACTTTCTTTAAGCTGAGCTAAAATGTATTCTTTAATTTCAGAATAATCAATTTATGCAGACTCACTGTATTTTTAGATGGTAATATTTAAATCAAACTTAAAATCTAATGTTTATTATACAAGACGTTGAGCAGTTTAAAATTGTAGGCTAAACAAATTATTCTAGGTAATTAAACACTAAAAATTAAATGGATTATTTTACAAAAAGAGCCTAGCTGGGACATGAAAGAAGAACAGGAGGATATTCAAGATAATATATTTACAGAACCTGAACTTTAATATTTGATTCAATAAGCACTAAATTTTATAAAAAACTAAACATCATTTCATGATAAATTTTCAAAATAATTACTTTTTCAATGATTATTTTGTCAAATTTAAATTACCTATAATGATTCAAACAATTTATTATATGGCAATACAATGAATGGTTTAATTTATGTATAGTTTACAAGGGCAAAACACTATTGCCGTGAAACGTGCCGAATCACTATTTTTAAACAACTAATTTTTATTATAAACGCATTTCGATACACGTGCTATACGAAAAACGATATACTTTTCAAAGTACAATTATACCTTAAAGATTGCTTGAGTCGGTCATAGACCGTCTTCGGAGCTAAAATTTAAGCAGGAGCTAATATAAAAGGACTAATTTTTATTATAAACGCATTACACGTGCTAAGCGAAAAATGATGTATATACTTCTAAAATTATAATTATAACTTGAAGACTTCTGGAGTGAGTCATAGAATTTCTTCGGAGCCAAAATTTAAGCTGGAGATAAAATAAAAAGATTTATAGGATTTCAAAGTCGGCCACAGTTATTGACAAAGCGAAAAGAAGAGCGAACTGTGCAAGGAAGCGTGAAAGTAGAAGCTAATCCTCGATAATTAATTCTGTAAAATTCATTAGGTAATTTTGTATCAATGTATGTACCGGAAATAATACTAAATTTGTTTTTAATGATATAAATTACATAAATAATTTAAGAGATAAATAGTTATATCAAATAATTTGGTAAGTAGTATAACTTACTATAAATAATACGGCATATAACATGGGACTTTTACCGAATTAGTTAAAATTATCTGAATATGTAAAATTGAGAAGATTGCGGATACTGACATTGAATAAAAAACGAGGAAGTTATAAGCTCATAAAGATTATTTTTCATCCCTTTTTTGAAAATGGAATTTCACATGTAAAGTCTATAGAGATGCCGATTAGTTACGATACTTCATTTGTAAGTATGACTAACTTATCAAAACATTTCTA
This sequence comes from Chrysopa pallens, assembly GCA_020423425.1. Taxonomy (NCBI): domain Eukaryota; kingdom Metazoa; phylum Arthropoda; class Insecta; order Neuroptera; family Chrysopidae; genus Chrysopa; species Chrysopa pallens. The sequence goes on along the minus strand of CM035595.1, from coordinate 35,464,764 downwards.
AGAGAATGCATTACACAATACGAAAACGGAGAATCAATAAACATTAAACTAAAGCTTTTTAAAAGTTAAATATTCGCATAGATATTTTTCCTTCTCATTATAATTACGATTGAAGTATGGTCACAGGCGTATATTAGTTGTATTAATTTATATTCATACAAAGTTGGCTAGTTTAATTCTGTTTAACTTTTTGTAAAGTATAACTAGTACCATATTTTATACTCAAGGGAAATAATGTAAACAGCGGCGACTCAGGCGATACTAAACTTCCTCCAAATAAATAATAATATAATGCATAAAAACCATCAAGTACTTAATATTAAGATTGAGAATTGAAAATTTGTATAAATAAAATTTGACACAAATAAAGGTATAATATCATGAACTTTCTAGTCTGAACAAAACCTCATTTTATTCTAAAATGGATTTAGCAGGTTAACGAATCAAGCCGACTATATGCTTATGGGGACACCCAGTCTATAAGTACAGTGTCTAATTATCATAACGGTTATATAAATAAAACATTTTTACAATATATGATAATGATTGATTTGGATGATGAATTCAATCAGATAAATCAATTCATGAATATACAATATTTTTTAGTTGAACTACGCAACAAATTTGATATCTATTGTTAATATTTTATTCAGTTTCTAATAATATTTTAAATAGTTAACTGATGATAATGTTTTGCTTATTGTAGGTATATACTGTGCGCAAACACTGGTACTTATTATTTATTAGTATTTAACCTTGACTGTACCTATACTATGTATTGTTTTATGGAAAAATAATTATCATTTTAGCTAACTACGACATAATTTGTTGAACGATAAATTGGATTAACCTAGATTTTTTTATAATATTAAAATTAATATAAAAAAAATCATTTATATTTTTGATAATTACTGTATATAAAATTTGTAAAGCTAATATTTGGATATTACTCTTCAAATTGAAACATTGCATTACGTGCAGTAAAATAGGGATCATATTTACTTGTATAGACAGAAAAAAGAGCAATAAAGGACGTTCGTTCCGCTATAACTTTCGAATGCATTTTCTGATTTTTATGAAATTTGTTACACACCTTTATCGCATTAAGTCAATTTTTTACTATTTTAGCTCCAATAGGCGCCATCAGGGGTTTCATAACAATCAATTTCCTAAAATTATTCTCACTTGTATAAACCAATTATGATAAATAGATGAGGCCTACTTCTTAATAAGAATAAGGTTTCACCGTGAGAGAGGCCTACAGCTCAACAGAGACACTAGTTTTAAAATTTTTTAAATCTTTTATATCGAAGTTTTACGAAACCATAGGGTAATTTTAATCATACCAGTCATTTCACCTCTCAATTTTGACGGAAAAATCAATTTGTAAAAATCTTAGAATATATAACCTAAAAAGCATATGAAGTATTGCGCTATTATGTACTTCTACTCTGGAGATGAAACGTGCTAAGGATGATTATCCTTAGGCTAAGGATGTTTATCCTCAGCTAACAAGAACTTTTTTCAAGCTTAGTAGGTATTTAACAGAAAAAAAGCAGTTCTTTGTTATTTTGAAATAATTTCATTTGTGTTTCTGACAGTTTTTCATAAAGTTTGAGAAGTGAAAAATAAATGGATTTTTTAACGAAAAATACACATATTCGATCACGGATATTTTAACTTATCGAAAAACACTGTATAGAGAAGCGATTTCCATGGTTATTTTCCATAATATAATTTTCACCACTGGAGCGGAAGAACATATTTTCGCAATATTACTTTTGCTATTTTTTGAGTTTGAATGTTTTCAGCATGAATGATGGACTGGACAGTAAAATCAAAGTATTATTTCGTGGAATAATTGATATTTAAAATATTAAATCACTATGTTTACCCTTTCAAACCCTTTAAAGACCAAATATATTACTACCAGTAGAGGGCGTATACCAATTTATCGTTTAACACATTAAATCCATTAAAGTATAGTATACTTGAAAAAGAATATAACACAAACTATGGACCCACACACAATGGATTAGATTTCATAATATATTTGGTAAGAGCTATTATAAAACATTATTTTTAACATGTTTCAAACAAAAAGAGTATTTAAAAAAAAAAACTTAACAACGCAATGTTAACACTCATTAAATGTATCCTTTGTGTGTGGTGTTCGGGTAGAAATTAAAAGACTCTGCTATGAAAAAAAATGTACACAACAAACACCATTTGATGTTTTATTTAAAATGTCCGATCATATAATAATAAAATAAAAATAATTATAATCATGTTTTTATGGAGGGCTAAAAAGTTTAAAATAATTTCTTTAATTTAAAACAAACAAAAAAAGGAGCAACCTAAGTTGAGCTATTACTGCATCAATTGTCTGCTGGATGTACATCATGTTTTTCGTTTGAAATCAGAGAAATTATTTGATACTTTTTAGTCCGTTTGTATATGATATTTTTATTTTATTATTATATTCTGTTTTTCGAATTATGTGAACGAAACTTGTCGTATATATATATATATATATATATATATATATATATATATATATATATATATATATATATATATATATATATATATATATATATATATATATATATATATATTTATATGGAGCTAAAGAAGTTTTACTTCAGTCGACTCTCGTATTTTAATTTCTGCGTTTAGCCTCTTATTTTGCTTTCTCTCTTCCTGTTCGTATTTCTTGTTTTCTTTCCATATTATACGGTCCAAATATCTAGTTCGACGGGAAATGTTTAATATCAATTATAAGGGACATACACACAATAAACCGAGTTAATAAAAACATATTGTTTTAGAAATGTAATCTGCCAAATGCAAAATATTGTGCAAATGTCGCACAAGCAGTTAGCCTAGTTAGAAAAATTTTGGTTGTTAGGGTACAACGCAATTTTATGGAAATAGGTTAACTACTCAAAGTGGGTACCTTACTCTCCAATCTGTGATTGATTATAAACTGAAAACAAACTAATATTAGACGCCGTTGTGACAAGCGTTTTAATTTTACCGAAATCGCCGTTTGTCCCTACAGTTCGTCATTATCCTACGTTAAATTAAAACTCCTTACAAGCCAAATCTATAGTAGTAGAAAAACGGGAAGACCCAGGATGATGACAGTGGGATAACAAACCCAAACACGAGAAAATGTATGTAATACTAAAATCAATTGTGCAAGGTTACACTAAAAATTGTAAATATTTAATCTAACAATACAACTTTTGCTTGTTGAAGATTTTCAATTGAATTTTACTCCACTAAATTTTAACTCCAAAAATATAGTGGTAAACTTTATCACCAACTGAAAGAAAATTTAAAAAAAATATTCTCAAAGTATCAAAATAACAGCTACAAGATCTAACCCGGATAAAGAAGACCGACAACAGTCTTCAATCAAGACTATCTTAGCTTTGATCTTGTTCGACAACAAATTCTTATGCTAAGGAGATATCAAAGCCCACCATTGCCTGTATCACGAGTTAGTTAATTAGATATAACTAATGTAGCTATATGCGTAAAAATCTGCGCAGTATGCAATCTCACCTTACGTCAATTATATACCATAATGAAACAAATACATTTTATACACTATTCTTACATAAACTTTCGTTATTTACATATTGCACTCACTATAAACATTTTAACTTCTACACTTGACGCGTTCTACACCATTTACACTTGAATTGTGAAGTGTATACACACTTTTGGTATACATAGAACATATCTCAGTTTTTTTTTTTTTAAATAAAAATCATTTTTAAACTCAATTTTATTGAACACATCATCTATTCATGAACGATGTACACGAACTCATCTTGTTGGATAATATGACTACATAACACACATGACACAAAAGTATGTATATATTGTATGTTTGTAACATACATTATGGATATGTTATGAATGTATATTAAAATAATAATAATAAACACGCGTGTTTTTATTATACAGCTGAGTTTAGTTGATTAGAACAGCTGATTTTCAAGGATATATTTATATATACTAGCTACGTATATATATACATATATTTATATATGTATACATTCATAGACGAGTATATGTTACAGTAAAAGTTAATAAAATAGTAAAAATAATAGTCATTACTAACTACATTCGATTACCACACAAATACGAACAAATAGGATCAATTCCATTTTTAGTTTTCCTTATTAGCTACGTAGAAATTGATTTTTTTTTTTTTAAATGAAGAATTCAAAGCAATTTTATTCTAGAAACATAAGAGATTCGCAAAAATGTAATCAACTAGCTGTTACAAAAATATTGTTGAATTACGTAGCAGAGATGTAAGAAATAGTTCATTTTTTCGTTTTATACCCAAATTTCAATCGGCCCGTTTTCTGGTCTTAAATTTATTTAACTAAACAAAATTACATACATCACGAGGAAGTTCTGTGTACATTATTTGTATACACTAATCAGTAGCATTCAAATTTACGAAAAAATTATTTTGACGTTTTCATATATTGTATGTATAAATACCTAAATCTTTAAAAAAAAATATGACAACCATGTTTTGATTAATAAATGTTTTATTAATAATTTACTTATACCAGTTAAAGTACTTACTTATGAAACCAAATTAAGTCTATGCCTTCTAAGGTACGTATTCTTAAGTGATTCCTAAAATGACTAAACGTGTTCAATGGAATTTTAGTAGCGTAAAATTATTAAGAGATCTGATTATGAAATTTACTGTAACATATACATCAATATAGATACACAGTCGTCATACTAAGCATGAACTTTTTTTATAATACGATACATAAAACCATGACTATATTATTAATATCATTTTGTTTACAGGCAGGCGTGTAGATAAAAAAATAAGATAGGGGAGCGGTTTTCTATTATTAAGTCAAATATGCATTTAAGTCAAATATGAAATATAGTTGAGTTTTATACTTATACCCAATAGATTATGTGTGTAAAAATTGTTTGTATGTTTCAATATTTATACTGTAGAGGTAAACTACAAGTGAGAATAATATTTTGGAAATTTTTCATTACGTAACCCCTATTGGCCTAATAAGACTCAGATAGTAAATTAAAATTAATAACTAAATTTAATGAAATTAAAAACAATTTCGATAAAATCGACAAACGTGTTCGATAGTTACAGCGGAATAAACATACAGAGATAGATAGATACAAACCAAATACAAAAACGTTTAGTTATACCACAGATTTCGCTACGTTCGGTCAATTAAGTCTACACTAATTAAAATAACGTAGGTTAGAATTTATATATACGCAATGTGATCAAAACCACTAAAAAGGGAATCAATATGCAACAGCGTTGTCGCGTAACAGCAACCTTTGCGAGGACGTGAACGCGTAACACCGTCGGGTAACAAAAGTTGATACGTGACGATATTACATCGCGTCCCACAAATTGTCGATAAATTTGAATTGCATCAAAAGATGTTGCTTGCTAGGTGGGTTGACGAATAATGTGGAATTTATTAACATAATCAAATACTTTAAGTGGAGCTACTCTGCTTGGTTAACAGATGAAACCCTATGCCAGTCATAGAAACATCGTAGCATCGCAACACCTACAAACAATTGATCTCATAACACGTACATTACATATTTACGGTACGGTGTTACGTTACGAATGAATGTTTCACGTGTGTACGCTGCTTTAAACTTAGAATGAATGATGATGTTCAAAGAATCTAAGAATAAATTCAGCTTATCATTCGATTAAAACAAGACGTCAAACGATGAATCTAGCTATAGTGAAAAGAGTCGGGGACATTACTTGCTACTTCACTAAATTACTTTCCAATATAAAGGCTTAAGGAATTCTGAAAACTGAAAAAAAAATTAACTTAGCAGTTTTTTTTTTCCTTTTGGCAGCTTTGGCAAGTCACCACTAACTAATTGACGTAATGTTTTGATACTTTGTTTATATTTTTTTTTATCACAATTTGTTTTAATACTTCGTCGCGATTTATCGTGAATATCATAAGCAATACTACCTTGTATTATCAATTAGTTGAATACGCTGTTACATGTAATATTATTCTACCTTAGTAACTAAATAATTAATATTTTACACAGTTATTAAATTTTGTCTTGATAAATATTCAATGTAACCTTCGATTCTCCTTCATTCCTATAATATGTAATTTTTTCTTGTAAATAAATGTAATTGTTTTAAAAATATCTGTTATACACGCAAGTAAAAATATTATGAATGGAAAATGTTATATAATTGTTACAATAATATGCTTTAGAAACATTTAAATCATTTTCCAATCCAAAATGTCAAGCTACGTGGTACGAATACAAATATTTTAATAAATATATGTTTCCATACATGTTCGTTTATATATTTTGGCAATTTTTCATTAGTTATACATAAAAAATTCATTTTTTATGATACAAAACATTTTTTATCCCACTCTTTATCGTATTTAAAAAAGTTTTCCATATATTTCTGGCCATGAAAGATAAAGTATACATGGTATAATCATTCTAGATCTATAAAGTTTTGACTTTTATGGTATAATACTCTAAATCTACATAATCACTCTAGATCTGTAGAATAATACACCTGTTGAAATCTTAACGAAATAATCTTTTATTGGCTTGTTCAAAATTTGAGTACAATTTTTCTATACTTTACATGTACTTCTTTTCTCTTTGAATTGCAACCTATTATACTTGTTAAATTTTTAATTTGTTATTAGAGCTGTTGCCTTTATATTTTTTTCAATTTTGAATAGAGAACATTTTTTGTCTTAAACAGAAACTACAGCAGAAATCCGCTATTTAATTTTTACATAATTTTCTTGATTATCCTCTAATATACATTTCTCTAAGGCTTTATCATGAAATTATATTAACTAGAGTCCCGTTACAGCGGTTGAAACTGGACTATAATCAATCAAAAGTGAGTCTTGCTGCCTTTAAATATAAAACATACTCCTCCGTCCGTCCAATTTTTGTAAAACAGGGGTACAAATTTTTTGCTTCACGTATTAATATATAGATAATACTCAATACTATTTATCAAACATTTGCAGTATATATAATATTCATAATAATGCAATTATTTAAGACATACAATTTTTTTTTTAAAATTAGAATGTTCTTTAGCACCGTAGTAAATTAAAATTTGATTGATAATCAATTGTAATTTATCCGTAAAAATTTTTCTGATTAGTAGCATTCATAATACACGTGCCTATTATATATTTCAAATATAAAATATTTTCAATAAAATTATTTATAGTTCTATGCTGCTAATAACTAACACACGGAAACAACTAGAATGACTATACTATTATTTTATTAATAAGTTTAGATATATTCTATTAATATTATGTAATCAATTTTTAGGATGCAGTAACTCAAATGCGTCTAAATGACATCCGATTGCAATTGCAACATTGGATATTATCTGCAACACGTCACTATTAAGGAATTGTCTTGTACGCCCTAATAATTATTTTTTTCAAATTGATTCAAAAACAAAGTTATACGCTCTTAAAGATTCTTTTCTTGCAAAAACAATTGCATGGATGATTCTATTATAAGCGATTATTTTCTACAGAAAACTCACACAACAATATTTTTGAATATTAATGTAATTTTTATTCACTATCAATTCATTTGTGCTTACAAACATTATTGATCTTAAATTTTGAAGGAAAGTGTATATAAGTATTTATAATCACTATGGAAATAGACATGTATGACATCATTTATGCAAATCTCCTTCTTTGTTTAATTGATAATTTTAAACATCTATATTTCGGCTATTTTTGAAGATATTTAAAAAATAACTAAAGATAGCTTTGAAAAAAATTTGTGCATCTTCTCATTCAACAATTTTCAGAAGTTTTGGTATTACGATTTTTAATCAAAAAAAATTGAAACCCTTAATACAATAAGCTTATTCGCACTTAATTTATTTTTCAATAGAAAATGTCTAGTGTTAAGAATTTTTTTTGGTTTGTTTATAAATTCAAGTGACCTTGGCAATTAGCCTTTTGTTGATTGTATTAGTGAATTTATTTTGTTATTATGCGATTTTTTTTTAAATGTCGTGAATATTATTAAATAAATTACTGGTTATTATAAAATCCACGACGTAATAAAATCCGGAGACACTATACAACAGCGTTTTATCTAATGTACAAAATTTAATGTACTCACCTTTTCGCGGTCTTCTCGAAATGGAATATAGCGATTGGAAGTTCACTTTAATTTAGAAACCCTGAAACAAACAAATAAATATTAATTTGTTATTTGAAAACATTGCAATTAAGGTTGTTTTAGTGTGAAACCATTTTTGGGCAGATTTTGTCTAATTTGACGGCCTTAGAACAACACTATCAAAGCGATCCCAAAATTGCAGAATTTTTTTCATCAAAAGTGTGAGTAATTAAATATAAAGTGTTAAACGTTAGACAAGTCACTGATAGGTGGTGTTATATGACTTGTTACTAATTTAGGCTATTACTACTTCTTAATTAGAGTAACACCATTTTTGTCAATATTGACTATAAATTATCTTAATTTCAGCTCTATGTGTTGATTTACTTTCGAGATATTAAAATTAAAAATATTAATATTTATCTCCGTCATTCACTTTTGCTGCACTTGAGTGAGACAAGAGTGACACGATTTTCATATCTTGTCTACATTTATAACATAGTGAATGCTCTGACTGATACTAAGCTGACACAACCTTACTTAAATGTTGAGCAGCCATTTGACTGTTCTAAGAAAAATATCATCTAAACTTCAAAAAATTTATTATTTAATTGAATCCATACATATAAGAAATATTCACTTATTTACAACTATAAAAACCCATAAAATAGCATTGTTCTGATTATCCATTTAACGAACTAATCAAGCAAAAAAATACCAATTTAATTAATTGACGTCATTATACTGCGAAACTATAATTATTTAAATCAATATATTGACTAAGAATAGAAGGACGGATTATATTTTTAATTATAAGTCAATGTCGTCATCACATTTTATCAATGGATAATTAGATTAAAGCGTTGGAGGTGAGCTTTTGTGATTTTTTTTATTTATATATCGAGAGTAGGGCTGCTCTCATGTTTAGTGATGCGTTCAATTGTGCAAATTGTGCTTTCTTTTTTGGTTTTTACGGAATTCAAAAGACTGTTTTTTTTTCTTTGATTTCGAGAGCTTTTTATAGTAATTTTCTAGACCGTTCAATTCCTTAGAACATAATAGTTTTGGAATAGCATATCGTAAGTAAATAACTGAAGAAAATGGGAGCGCAATCTTCAAATTAATTAGATTTTTTAATTTCTCATAATCTTTTTGTTCACATTTACAAAAATACCACTTAACTAACAATTGATCGGGAATATTTTGTCAGATAATATCGTTGACAGCATGCAATTTCAGATTATATTATAAAAAGTATGCATCTTCGATTTAACGAAATTTCTTCTTATTCTTTTATTTTTATTTTAGAATTTAACATGCGGTAATTTTGACATAAAATAAATCGGCTCTATTTGATAAATGGATATATAGTTTTTAAGATATCGCTTAAAATTTTGGTTAGAGAATGATATATCACAGAAAATAGTTATCCAATAGTAAAATAAGTATTATTTTAGTATTTTACTGATGAGGAACCTCAAAAAGCAATATACAAAATCTAAAATAGATTTACGATTGGTAATAAAGTAATACCGATTAATCAACGCAATGAAAGTATATGAGGTGATGTAGATCAACATTAATATCAATCTATGTGTTATTTTATCAAAACAATAACATGCCAAAAATGCAAAATTTATTTTTAAAATACATTGATCGTTGACCATTAATTAAGTATATAAATAAATAAAAATAGTTATTTATTTTAATCGATATTATATTTATATTATAATTATAATATTTATAATTACGAACAATATATTAATTAAATACACATAGAGCATAAATGTTACAGTTAAAGTAACAACCAAAATACTACTTACGAATTTTTATAACTAACAAATGTAGGATTTGTTAAATTTTAAACGCATATAAAGAGATTCTTCGTTTGGCATATAACACGTAAAAATGTTGTAAATAAAGTAGCAAATTTAAACTGCAAACATTTACAAATATTTGATTCAATAACAATTGTTTACTAGAGAAATAGAGCATTTTAAAAAATATTCATAGGCGTTAAAAATTGCTTAGATTTCAATGAACATTCTTTTAGAGATTTTGGAAATTTTTGGACAAAATACTAATACAATGCAAAATACTTGATGGTGTATCTGCCGTAAGAAATAAAATTAAAAAAACTTCATTCGCAATTATTTCAATTTTATTTTCTTTAATTTGTGAAATTGTCCGGTTTTTGATAATTTGATATAAATTGGAAATTAGTTTTTCAGTTTATACATTAACTGTAACATATATAAAAATATTTTGATCTTAATTAGTATCAAACTTTGCACCATATGTATAAAATAAATAAACACTAACTAAATGATTTATTTTTCATACACACAAATTATTTTATAAAATTTGGGATGATTAATTTGGTGAATTTGTTTGGGAAGTGATTGAACTTGAAAAATGTCTTACGGTTCCATGTTTTTTGGAAAAATTCAATAAAGTGTCAATTAATGATTATAATTAAATGACTCATAGTTATTGATGATTTTTTCATCACTAAAAAACTTGTATTATTTATTTACCTTTTATAAAAACATCTAAATACAAACATATTATATTATACGACTTACAAAATATACGACTTTTGAGGTGTATTTTTTAATTTTTTCGGGATACATTTAAAGTTTTACTTAGATAAACGATACAAAATTTAATAAAGAAATTAAAACACTATAAAAATTGTGCATTTTTTAATTTTAAATAAACATGAAAGAGGAAGGCCGTTGTGTTTTTTTGGATTTGAGTATACAAAGGTGTTGACGAACTTATGAAATTCCCTTTGTAATATTTTATTATGAAAAGTAATTTTATCAAGATAACCAAATCTAATATTCACTTCCTATACTGGTTGGTTTTTAGTTCAGATGGTAAACTATATAATTATGTGGTAAATGCGTGTACCTTTTTTGAAATTATGGGTACCTGGGTCGAAAATGGCCATGATAAGGTTTGTGTTTTAAGGTAATGCATAATCGCTACAAAGAAAGCAATGAGTAAACAGAATGGAATTTAGATAATTTTGCATAAAAATTGTGCCATAAAGTGAGACCATGAGTACGATTGTGTATTCAAATACAACGAAAATGAACAAAATCATATTAAACTTAATTATTTTTAAAACTAATAACCAACTTGTTGATTTCACCCGCATTTTACACAACGATTTTCTTTATTTTTGGACATAAGTCGAACACATTTTTTGTGTGAACACATGCTCTGATAGCCATATATTCAGAAAAATGTTTAAATTTTTTTATATCAATAATTTTAATCTAAGACAATCTTTAAAATAAATGTAGTTGTAGCATTTACGATAACTTAATATAAGAAAATACAATCAGTGTTTATTTTAAAGTTTATAAAAGGAAAAAATCGTAAAAATTTCTAAACGCGGTATGAAGTTTTTTTTGAACTCATATGGTGGACTTACGACAAAAGTGTCGTGAATTACAAAATTGTAAAATTAAATCAAAGACCATCCTGCAGACTTAAGTTCATCAACCCATACTTAAGACCGATTATCCACAGCTGTTATAAACATAAAAGAGTGTGTATGCACAATAATGATATGAAAACGAAGATAAAAATCAAAATTTAATAGTATATTAAAAAATATTTTTTCGAGAAAAACTCTTCGATAAGCCGTTTTCTCCGTTTTCATGTCAATATTGAGCATACCAAATTTCTAATATTTGGAAGTATTTGGGCGCGAAAATTGAAAGGAATAAAATGCATATGACATGTAATTTATCTTAACAAATAACACTGTTAGTTGTTACATTCACTTGTAAATACTAATGTTTGAATATACTTTCTGTATGAAATATCCCAGGAGACTTTCGTTGTAATCGTGTAAAATTTAATAATATATTTGTAACTATATGAACATAAATATTTATAATAATAACACGAATAATATACCTATTTCGAGGAACTAATTTTAATTAAAAACTAATAGGCTACCACCACCACATAATAATAAACAAATGAATGAATGACCTCTTTATTATCGTGTTACCGTGACAATAATGTAATAAAATATATTTCATACGCAGTAAAAATGTAATAATTACTGTATATATCCGCTTTCCACAGTCAAATGCACAAAAATAAAAACAGGGTGCCTACTATATCTTAAGAACGATATTCCTTGACTTTTCCGGGTCTCACATTGACTTTTTCTAGACCATTTGACGTTTTCTAGACTGAGTCAACCAAACATCTGTGCCCCTTATATTAACGTGACACTTATAAGAAAAACGTGTTCTTTATTTTATTACCACCACACAAATGTGTTGAGTTCATTTTAATATCCATATTTTTTGATTCGTATGACTAATTCTTATAATATCCAAAATAATACAAACAAACTTTGTATTATTATTTACGAAGTTGCAACAAACATAAATGCATATTTTTATATTAAATATTTTTAATTATTTTTGGCATCAATACAATGATCAAGTATGTTTTCCTTAAATATAATTCTTAAAACTGCAAAGGTTAAGAAACTTATATCTGCATACGACAGGTTTTTATTGAAAATATTTATATATTTTTTTTTTGTTGACAATGAGAAGAAATATTAATAGTTGGAAGCCTTTATCGGTATTAAACTATGATGAATTACCTCCAAGATGTATAGTTTTATTTTTTTTTACAAGGCAAGTTACAAGTTGTTGAGAATAATAGACATATCAATTTGATATAAAACTAAATAGGTTCGATTTAAATGCAAATTACAAGCTGCGGGTTTTGAATTATAAAAAATCGCAAATAGGTTACCTATTTCATTAACATAAAAATTATTTTTTAATTTGAGAAATAAAATAATGAAAACTTACCTTATTTTTATTTTAAAAACTTAAATATTATCTCACAGAGGTATATAATATTAGTGGTGATTTTATACGGAGCTACATAATCTTAATCGTGATTGAGGTCAGTTAAATTCATTCAATATGTACCTAATAACTCAATTTTCTTATTAAACTGAGGTAAAAATTACTTGACAGTATGCTTTTGTTTTCTACAGTGATACCAACATAATTTGATAAATTTATTATTTTGGTTAAATAGTGCATTCTTATACAAATTGTAACAAATATTCAAGCATTCGATTACACCAACATATTATTCATTTAAAATAATATGATTCTATTTTATTTCAGGCGAAATATCAAAAGCAGTGCAATAAAAAGAATACTAACTATATTTTGTCTTTATCAACCTTATTGCTGTCTACCCGAAACAGCAACTTATTATTATTTAAAATGAAAATTTTTTACAATTTTAAGACTAAGAAAATTTAAATGAATTTGTTTTAACTTTATTGAGTAGTATTTTCTTATATCTTTAGGTATTTATAATTTGTATGTACAAAAATGAGTTTTGGGAACCTTTCATTACTTGAACAGTAATTCTTTACACAACAAAATTGAATTTGGTATGTTTGAATTGTTAAAAATTTAAAAACAGCCCTATTGTACGCTAAATACTAAAATTACGGTTTTATAAATGAATGCACGTGTGCCAATTGAATTGTGTGATATCTTTTGTCATGACAAGACAAAGAAAAATTCTTTTATGTTTCATTGTCTTATTAACAATTAATACGACAAACTATTAAATGACAAATAGACTTGTTAAATTAGTAAATAAAATACGGCATAAAAATGAATAATTGTCTTAAACAATGTTGTTATTTAATTGAGAAGGAAAGCGTAAATAGTATATGAATACAATTGACCAAATCTTAACCAAGTCGAGGAGATATTTTTATAGTTTTTATTCTACACAGTAAAATAAAGTTATGTTAATTGGTTTTACCCAAAACTTGCTCCTAGCAAAACCTACCTTACTTCATACACACTTGAGAATATATATGTGCAGTTCCGCCTTTTACAAATAAGTAATTTAGTTGGAGAGCCAATAAGAAACTTATAAAGTATTTTCCGCAAGAAATTTAAAGCCATTTGTGGCTATTGTTTACATATCAATCGTAGTCTAATGCCAATGAGACTGCGAATAAATCTAGCGTGAACTATTCTAAATACTCGGACTTGCAAGGGTCTTTCTGCCATACAATATTTATACTATGATCTAATGCGTATTCATGTCTTAAATACTCACCGATCGAGCATCATGAAATTTGTCATACTCTTTGTCAGTGGTACAGAATAGAACATTAAGGCACCTTTCATTATTGAAAGAGGAGTGGGTAAAACTTTGAATGGCGTTTTACTCCGAAATTACTAAATTGATTTCAAAAAAACTTCGCTGATATGTAGACGTGAATATTGTCGAAATAGACATAGGCTATTAGTTCGAGAAATTCAGAAAACTTTGTATTAAACAATTTTCACGACAATTTGGAGATATGGACAGAGATTCTTGAAAGTGACTTAAGTGATTTACTTCGTTCCTACTTGCAATTAGTTCGCGGGGACGAAATCGCGAGCTAGTACGATATTATTTGAATTGCATTGAAGATCAAAGTTATAGCAAATTAACGATTATGTTAAGCATCTGCATGGGTTTCAGTTATATTTTTTATTACGAGATTCACAAATAGATTTTATTTCAGATATTAAATTTATATTGAATATCAGAAATATTAAATAAATTATATTTATTACCATCAGATTACGTATTTCCAACAACAAAATAAACATTTATCTATATTTTAAAACATCCATCCATAAGTCAATAAATTATGCAAACATTTGTAAAAATTAAATTAAATTCGTCACAAAAAAAAAAAACAAAAATAAGTTAAATGTACTAAACGGTTTGTTTGAACTCGTTTCTTAAAATTTTGATTGATTTTACAAATTTTAATGATTTAGTTTTTAGAATGATAAAAATAAACTGAAGTAAAGTGCCAAAGTATTCTGACAATGAACGTTTATAGTATTATATGAAAATAGATTTCAATTGTGATAAAAATTTCACAGAAATGTATTAAAATAAGCAGTTTTGTGACCTACAGACTTTGTTTTATTAATACATTATAATGAATGTATGTAGAATTTTCCTTAGTACAAAAATTTTCCATTAATCAACATAATTTAATTTAAATAATTGAATGACTGCAAATTGTAATCTGTTATCACATCACCAACGCTGTTATAAGACAAATAAAAAAAAAGTTTTAAATAATTATCAAAACTTGACCCACTTAAGTTAAAAAGGACTTCAAATTAAGTCTTTGAAAACACCTCTTTAAGACGGCTAATAATTACATTGTAGTTACATATTTTTTGAGAACTCTTAATTGAAAGCTGTTTAAGATGTTTGTTTTCTGACTTCAAAAGAAGTCCGAATTGTGGGGTCTTTAAGAAATCTTATTTCTGATCTTTTTAAGCAGTTAGAATAATCATCTCCGTAGTAAGTTTGTTTTACGAGTTTTGTAACAAATGGGAAATATGAACGGTTTTCCGACTTCGTAAGCATAGTAACTTCTGGAAATGATTAAAAATTATAATTTTGGATAATTTTCGAAAAGCAATAAAAAATCGAATAAAAGTATATACTAATGGAATCGTTTTAATCACAAATTCCTTTGCATGAATTTTCATAAAAATCGGATGAATAGTTAACGTGATATCGGCATTTAAGTTAAAAAAAAAAAGACACAACTTTCGAGCGCTATATCACCAGAACGGTAGGTGATAGATAAGATGTTTCTAAAATGGGATCATAATCAATTTCGCATTCCGACAAATTTACGGACACGAAACAAAAATTACTAAGAAAGTTACGAAAAGTTGACGTATATACAAAAAATTTGCAAATCAGAGCAAAATAAACATATTTTTTATCAGGCCAATAACACTTCCGAATTCGGAAATAAAATCGCTGAGATCTTAGCAAGACAAAACCCAACGCTCTTTCTTTTACATATCTAGATATGCAGAAGTTTGTAAACTGAAAGTAGTTCAAATGTATAGATAGTAGGTACAAAAGTTCAATGTGTTAATATAAATAAATTTATTTAAAAAAAATCCAAGGAACTATATTCGGACTGGAATATTTTTATAACGATGTAGTTTATAGAAAACACAACACACAACCAGCATATGGAAACAACGTATCTGAGTAACCCAGTTCAGTAATTAAATACGTGTGCCAAATGATTTTGTTTTAACAAAACCAAGAAAAACACTAAAGGTATATATTATCAACATTAGTTAGATTCTACTAGTAAATGTAAAGGTTTATTTACATGTTACTTGTTTCATCTTGAAATTACGTTAAACAAAAATTTATATAATTTCGTGTCAAACATATACCTTTTATCACGACCAAAAATAAATATAATAAAAATTGACAATAAAAAAACTATTTTTGTTAGGGTTTTAAGTTAATCACATATTGATGTGAAATATATCTGATAACAAACTGATGTATTAATTGAAGCTATTGATATACTGTTGGTACAATTTTATGGATGATGTTCGTCAAACACAACTTAATAGAGCACCAGCATTTAGAACCCGAAAAATGATTGAATTTCACTGGTGACAGAGGTGTTGATGTGAATAAAGGACTACGTAGTTTATCTTTACATTATTTGAGTGATATTGAATTCAATGTATTTCATATCAAAATGTGAAACTTAACTCAAAACCATAACATGCCTCAAATATTCAATTAAAATTGATTCAAAAACAAAGTTATTTTCTATCTTTTCTTATAAATATACCAAATTGGGCATATCTTTATTATCTCAGAACTTTTCACTTACAGCTTCAATAAAATAACAGAAAAAATTTCAGTAATAAATTGGTAACAATTTGTGTACACGTGTAAATTTACCTGAAAATACATATTTTCTATAGTGTGTGTGGTGCTATATGTATGATATTAGAGACTATTATAAATGTTTTTGTGTGCAGCACAACAGTTTACACATATCACTTGTTTTATTCGATTTTGACTATCAAAATAGATTTTGGAATGCATCGTTTATTTATGTAAACGATATGAATACACAAGCAAACAAGCAACAAACATTCAGTATGAGTAAAGGTAAGTTTAGATAGAGAGATGTGTTGTTTTGTTTTTTGTTTGTGTCAAATCATTCAAACGATTATATTTATCCAAGCTGAATGTAATTTTGATTATATAAACTGAGAGGTCAAACTTGTCAAATTATGTACCTTACATATTATGGACAACTTTTGTTGTATGAACACATTCAAATGCCTTAGGGCTTAGTTACTGAGAAGGATTAAATATTAATAAATGTGTAAATGCGTAATAGATGTTCTATCGATTCAGATGCAAATATCATTTCTATTTTTGTATTACTGATCAAATGTGATTATGCAACAAAAGTAGAATCTGACATTCCTACACAAAAATAAAATAATTCACTTGTGTTCTTTCAATAATAATAAGATTTTACACATAATAATTTCCGTAATTAACTATCAAGCAACTATGGTGTAGTTAGTATAATTTTCTATTAGTTCACGAATCCCAAACCTATTGTAATGTGGCCTAATTATGCTTACTATGTTTCTACTAAAATTCTGGTTAATAGTGTGTAGCGTTTACAAAGTTTTCGATCCTAGTCTCAGTAATGATGATGGATCCCACACTTATCCGCATCCTAGTGCAATCTCTGAAAATATTTTAGTATAAGAATAAAATCAAATTAAAAAAGAAATAAAAACGATTCCGCCCAAAAAGTAAAAATTAATGTTTTTTAAGATTTAAAATTTTATTTTATACATTTAACATGAAATATAATCCATTGAATAAAAAAAATCTGGTTCAATTAGATTTTATTCAAACATTTATTATCTACATCTTAAAATGAAAAATTATATAAATATTTCATCACATTCACATACAGTTGAATGCAAAAATCCTAATTAAAATAGACTCATTACAAACACGTGAATTAAATTATTGATCATTAGCAAATGCTATACAATTTTTATTATGATGTAGATATATTATTTTATATGCATAATATTGGATATCAAATTTGTACATACGGTAAAGTCTTGTTCATATTCAAGTAATTTAGTCAAATGGCAAGTAGTTTAGTGACTTATCGTATCTTAACAGCAACATTTTATTTAAGTGATCAGTAAAGTTGTTTAGTAGAATTTGTATTTTTTATACAAGCAGTACTACCTCTCCCCAATCCTAAAATTTTCAAAAAAAAAGAACCGCTACCAAAAAAATCAATTACAAGTTAAAACAAAACTTTTATAAATAATTTCATTGTGACCAATTACCTATCTCAGCAGACGACAACCAATCAAGTTAAAGATAAGATTGGCACCAACGTCTAAAGGTAATTGGTATCAGTATCAGTCAAATACCCAATTATTAACTGTCACAAATAATATTTTATAATAATTGACACTAAAATGCCTCAGCTCTACAATGAATAGTATAATTCTCAAACGCAACGGAAGTGTTATTATTAGAACATGTATGTATATTATAGATTTTATACATACATAGGTTGTTTTAGTTAAACATTAATTCACGTTATCACAAACATGTCGCATATATTGTAATAAATAATAATTACATACAAACTTAATAATAAATGTTGATATATTATTAACTACACTTTAAGGTGATTGGTGTAATAACAGAAATTTTTTGTATCGGAATAACGAAATCAAATAAAAGTGTGACTATTATTATTAATAACATTCTGAGTTTGGGTTTTATTTTATTTTAATGATAAACAACCTAAATTTGAAGAAAAAAAAAATTGTATGGAAAATAACATTGATGACTTCAAAAAAATTTAGTAACATTTTTCCACCATGCATCAATTTTATTGCATATAATAACAATGATTTCACATAAGAAGAGTTCACAATAGCAATTTAATGAAAATTTTACAGAATAATTCCCCAAAGCTGGGGTTGCTGAAGATTTTCAAAGGATTATTCAAAAGGGAAATGTTATAGCATATAACTGATATGGAATAACATTTCCATTATAGAAACAACCACCCGCAGGAATATTCCATAACATTTACATTGAAAAATAAGAAAATTTTTTTCATTTAGGGCTTCCCTATTTGCAATCAATATGAACCTAATAGTTTTATGTAATGAACAGAGATAAAAAGTTTTATCTAATGAAAAGATATATATTAATTTCAAATATTAAATTTTTATGAATATTTGAAGCTTAAAGATGTTAGGGAGATATATAAAAATGCTACGAAATGAATGAAAATTTAATAGAACTTTCATCATTGCATTCTAAATCATCGGTGTAATTTTGAGAAAAAAATTTAAAACTGGCTGAAAACAAAATTTGTTTTTTTTTTTGGAAAAATTAGTTAATGCATAAGAAAGTCACTAGCAATTGATCGTTTAAACTCATTTTGAAATCGTTTTAAGTCGTCTAAATAAACTTTGTGGAATATTATTTTATTTTGCTCTCAATACACACATGAAATGGAAGACTTTAAGTAATATAAAAATCTTAATCAATATTTTTAAATGTAATGGTTTTAATTTGGCAGATTATAGATAAAGAACGTCTATGTTATCACAAGCACAATGTATTAACGAGAGCGCAATATATCACCTTGAAAGATTGTACCAACATTATAATTATATTACTATTTTACGGTGTTGGCTAGATTTCATACAATAAAATATAACTTAACCATAACTTAAACATAAATTAAATAGAATATATTATATATTTAATCATAATTTAACCATTGCAGCTTAAAAAATCGAATATATTTGTCTGTTTGAAGTTGAATTCAAGTCAACATGCTGAGACAAAAGTTTTATTTATAAAAGAATAAAAATATTGACAATTTTTACATTAAAAAGCGTTGAATAATAAAAATTTCTTATAATTTTGTAATTTAAGAGTTTAAGTTTTTAATTTTAAATGAAATATCAATTAATCCTTAATAAATTCTAAAATTCAGTTAAAATTTGAGACGCTAGAAATTATTGAATGTCGTAGCAAAATTTATTCAGTATGTGTTACACAAACCACCTTAATAAATATAATGTTATTGTTTATAGATTATGTGGTTTGCCGTTAACTTTATTACAAAAGTTCGATAACATTTTCATATTATACAGAACCAACAAGTCAATGTTAGTCATATTTTAGTAGTCTAATCGTGTTTCCTGTTGACCCTACTGTTTTTGTTTACCAAAGTTGAAAATTAGCATGAAAATAGAATAATTATATGTGCTGCTGTGTATGTATTAATAATTATTAGATTAGAAATAAACCACTACACATTATTAAAAAATATTGAATTATTTATTTCAAACAAGTTTAAGGGTTTGTTTGTGGCGACAAATGGATAACCACATGCATATAGTTACCAGAGTTTATTATTTTAATATTAATAGTCCAGCAGATATGTGAAATAATGCACCGATATTTGATACAATTTTGACCATATATAAAGGTTTAAATTTGGATATGAAACCATCTCCAAAACTTTAGGAGAAACCAGGATGGTCTCATATCCAAAATCAAACATTTATAAATATGCAGTATATCTATACAAAATTGTATGCCTTTGTGATGATTATACGCCTAATTTTTAATAAAGATTGTACGAATCGGCCGGACTATATAAACAATTTTATTATTTTTTGCTTTCCTTTAGTCCAAGAAAATTGCAATTATTAAACGATTGGTTGGCTAGTTTTGTAAATATCGCTGGAAATTGGTTTGGTGTATACTTCAGGACACGATTTCGTATAATATCTCAAAAACTACGTCCAATTGTTAAACGGATGCTACTTTTATAAATGTATGACGTCATTCATGCAAATCTCCTTCATTGTTTTGCTGTTTTGGCTATTGTTTACGATTTGTAAAAAACAATTTCAAATTTATGTTTGTGAAGTAAAGACGCTTTATTTGAAGTAATAAAAAAATGTGGGCGTCTTCCCTATTGTAAAATAAGTGTTATTTTTGTATATTTTAACTTTTAACGAAAAACCAAAAAATTTACTGCGTACTCCCGGAGTACATGTAATGGCCAACAGACAACAAAAAATGAATAATGAATATGACAAAATGAATTAAATTTAATCAAATGTAATCTATAAATTTTTGAACACTGTAAACAATTTTTGAAATACCACCAAACAGAAATATATTATCATTAATATTTTTAGGTTTATGAATAAAACATGCATACATTAATTATTCATAGTCAAAGTATGTATGCACACATAAAAATTGTTTATAACTATTTTCAACATTTTATGAACCCATCAAACGACGAACATTTGAAAACAATACGAAAAACCTGTTGAAATCAATGCTCGGGGAAAGTGGGTAAAATGAACAACGGGTAATTTTGAATAGTGAAAAATATTGGTGATATTCTATCTTGAAATTATTTTAAATAATCTTTTGTATACCTTTTTTAATGACTTCTTGGCATTATTAAGGGGTATTGTCTTCAACTGTTAGAAGCACATTCCTTTATGTAATACCTTTCAATTGTGCACAAATAACTCATAAAACTCTTATCTAAATGTAATGAAACTTGGTATGCATAATATTGGCATGAAAACGAAGGACTTGTCTAAGAGATGGACCTGTAAAAAAATTCTACGGTTAAAATCGAAAACATAAGAAATGGTTTGTACCAAATCTTTAAAATATTAAAATTCGATCTTTAAAATATCAAGATTATTTTAAAACGTCTCACAACTCTTGAAACTGTGACTCTTAGCCTGTGAAAACAGCGCATGGAACATTTATATAAAAATCAATATGATTTTTTTCTTTATCGTATGATTTTATAATCAGTGACCCATTAAATATGTATTCGTTTTTGTATGCAATTTAAATTTTGATAAATTCAATGATATACAAACAGACTGATAATATTTATAACCGATAACAATAGCCTGCATGCTCGGTAAATAAATCAAAACTAAATATAAAGACATAAAAGCTCATTTACATTAACAAATCGTGTAACTCGTTTGTTGGCATAATATAATCATTACGACGAACTGTTAAAAATCGTAAAATATTATCAAAATTAGTTAGTTCATACTTTTATTTTTAATAACATTTAAGTAAATGGTGCAGATATTCCATGTAAAACATCGTAATGATTTCGGCGAAAGATGCCAAAATTTTATCGTTAGAGAAACTCAAACCAAAATTTTAATAATTTGATATATTATTTAGTATACTTGTAGTTCATTGAGGTGCAATGGAATAATCCAAAGCATACTAGAATCGAAATAAAAATTCAATTTTTATATGAGAAACTTTTGAACTTAATAAAATTGAAGGGTGATTTAAAGAAATGTGAAAATATATTTCGCTTATGAAATTTCCATGTTTTGAATGAACAATTTTTATGATGTCTACTATTTTACGTTAAATTATAGAGGTAAAGATTAAAATTTGTTTTTCTTTTGTTGGAAAAAATCTATCAAACTACTGAACTGATTCTAAAAATTCTTTCAGCGGTAAAAAAGCTATATCATCAGTTTCTACCATAATTACATATTATAAGACTATACACAGAGTTAAGGACGTTCCCAAGGGTGATTCATGCTCAACTGATTGGAAGACTTTTCCAAGCTCAGAAAGTTCAATACAAAAGTTATTTATTAGGTCATTTTTCGGATACGTTATCTTTTGATCATATTTCTTTAATTTTTCGAAAATGAGTCCCGCAAAATATATGAAATTTTTCAATTTTGGGTTTTTGAACAAATACTCAAGTTTGTTTTTGAAAGGCCAACAAAGTTTGTTTCAAAATTTCTTATAATGTCAATACTTTTGTCACAATATTTGTGTGGGGGGGAATTTCAGTGTCTATATTATTATCAACAAAATTTTGAGCACGTGCAATATACGGAATCCTAAACACATGTATAAATATTTATTTTTCACAAGGTTAGAAACGTTTTGGCAATCAAATAAATATCACCACACAATATTGCTTTATGTTTTTAATAAAAGTCAAGGATTTTTTATCATCATATAGTCAAAATACCGTGATAAACAAAGCCAAGATTTGGAAATTTCAATAAAATATTACAGCATATAATAATTGACTTATTATATTTTTAAGCTTAGTTTTATTAAAATCTAGAGTAAAAAAATCCTTTTAGCAGATATTCGATTTTCTATAGAAAAATTATTCTATTAAGTAAGATTTCTGAATACAAATTTTCTAAAAAATATGCTTCTAAACTTATGCGAAATGAACAACGATTCAACCGTTGTCTATATATTTAAACTGAGTCAGATTGAAAAAGAGGAAAGTATATACATCTGATTCCCGAAATTAAAAAAAAATTTATTTCAAATTAATCGTTCAGATCATACTGCATTTATCAAGCAGCTTACATTATGTGCAAACCGCCAGATACGATAAGCACTAAGTAGGTAAAAGCTGATTCACCAACTTCCTCATTTTATCTCGCAATCTAAATTTGATTTGTAACAAAAACAATTTTACTGACACACAATACAAATGCACGTATAGAGCCTACATTGAAATGAAGAATTGAATGTAACGTACAAAAAAATAACAGCATTGAACATTTAAAAAAAAAAAAAAACAATTAAAATTAAACATTATCAGGTCGCATTCAATAATCAATGTATTTGACCTAAATATTTCACTTACTATATACGATAAATTACATACATATATATCTAAACAAACTCATACGATATTTACGTGATGAAATTTTTTTACACAATATAAGGTGTCTCGATATGATGATAATAAGTGTTTTCAGAAACAAACAAAAGAGCTCGTGGGCGTTGACAGTTCAGTAACTGTTTTCTGTAAAGCTTTGTTCACATTTATCTAGTAATTTAGTCAAGTAGCGAGTAGTTAAGTTACTTGACGTGTGTGAACAGCAACGTTTTAGTCAAGTATTTAATAAATTTGTTAAGTCAAGTAGTTTAGTAAAATTCTAATTTTTGTGTCAGAAACATATAAACATAAACAAAAGAAGAAATATGTTTGACTTTTAGTTGTTCACAGTCATATAATATAAACAGATTACTTGCTACTTTACTAAATTACTTGATCAATGTGAATAAGACCTTAGGAAAAACATTGTTTCAGTGATGGGTCATAGCATGCATAGTACCCTCTGGCAGGAATTAGTATCGTTCGTCACCCGTTATTAATTATTTCCAAACGTTCTTTACGATTATTTAAAAAAAAAGGATTAGACAAAATTTCCAAAAATTCTAGAGAGAAGACTTTTTCTTTTTGAATAATAGGGCCAGAATAAATTTGTATTTATTTATTTATATCTGAAGATTTTTTTTTTATATGTTTAAAAATAAGCAAGATATAGATATTAAAAAATTCTTAATTAAACAAAGAGGGAAATACCTACGTATGTCGTCAACTTTTTGTACCTCCATACAAAATACATATTAAACATCGTTTTCAAGAAAGAGATAGAAAAGAAAATAACTTTTGATAGCTTATAACTTCTTTGCCTTTGAATCAATTTTAATTTTTTCAAGTTTTATTATGGTATTGATTCTAGTTTCTCGTTTTGATGTGAAATGTAGCAAATTTAGAATCAATCCGGTATCCTATTGTGAAGGAACACTTTTTTTGCCCTTACCTTACAGAACACGGTTGACGTATTTAGCATGCTATGAATTATCACTAAAAACAGTTTTAGCGTTACAGAAAGACCATTATACAAACATCCACGAACTCTTAGCCCAATACAATTTTTAGTATTAATAAAGTATAAAATAGTTTATTATAATAACCTTAGATGATTATGAATACACATTTATGCAATTTTTTTAAATAATTATTTTAATATATGAATATAATTAATTTGCAAGTTTTATTGTTTTACGTAAATGTTCATTATCATTTGCACGTCAATAAAAGAGTAAATTTCCATAAGCGTTGTTAAATTTTTGAATCATAATATCTTTTATACATTTTCAAAAACTTCCTGAAATAAATTAAAACGTTTTTAAAAAAACAAACTTTTATTTAAATGATCTAAAAAGGAATAAATAAACTTTTACTATAAAACTTTTACTATCAACTTAACGTTAACGTTATTAACCATTTTTTATATTACAAAAGTTTGGTACAAAAAAACAACCAATTAGAAAATATCAATTGAATTATTCTGACCTCAAAAGAAGAAGAATGAACAAAAAATATATGAATTTGACGAATTTCGTTGTTCAACTTTTCACAGAATCTAACAAATAAACCCATTACAGAATTTCATTAAATCGTCGTTCAATCGTGAGTCATTTGATTATTTCTATATAAAGCATCCCAAAACTACTACGAACATTTAAAAACAAATTGGAAAATATTGTCCAAATTGCAGACAATTTTCAGTTTAGCGATTATAAACAATTGATTATATATGTAGTTTAAAATCAATTATTTACTTATGCAAAGAAACTTAATTCTGAGAAATAAATAAAAACCACTCAACAATTTTGTCGTTACTTAGCATTATTTTTTATTATTCATATATAAACAATAAACTAACTATGATTCATGTTATATTTTGATTATTAATAATAAAAAAAAAAGGTGAGGCCAATTTATAAATCATAATTTTAATTAAAGTTTAAGTTAATTAAAAAAATAATAATTTTATTAAATAAATCGTATTGTTATTGTTTGTAACTAAAATACATTTTATATTCGTATAAAACCTTGAAAAAATATTCACAGGGTTTGTTTTATTAATATAAACGTTTTATGTAAAACAGTGACGATCGTTATGACGTGAATTATCAGATGTGGACACAGAAATCAAATTAACATGAATAATATACAGCACAATTTTAGAAAATAGAAAGCATAATATTAAAGCAGAATACAGCACAATATTACAATTCTATATAATAGAAAGTATTGTAATTGAATCAAATTGCGTTATATTCGAGGTGAATTAACCTTACTGAAAATTATTGTCCAATTAAAAATGCAGCTCCGATGGATACCTCATCTTTTCTTGCCAATATTTTCAAGTCTTTGTATCTTTCGTCTCGCAGCAGTTATGTATACTAGAAAAACTTAAATAAAAATAATAAAAAAGTAGAAGAAGGCACAGAGATAGCTCAAAAAAATAATAATAAACATATGTTATACATACTGCATCATTTTTGAAGCCATAAAAGTTATTTCGGATAAAAAATTTCATCAAAATCCGAAGAATAGATTTTAATTTAAAACCCAATAGATTAGCATTGAACTACTTATATTTGTATTTTTATTGCAACACGATTTCTATACAATTTATAACTTAAAAAATGAATTAATTCTACGTATAAAATGCTTCGAAAACTCAAAAATGCAACATAAATTGTAAAATCAACATACTATTTGCAATACTTACAATGTGCATAATTACTTTTTATCTGCAATGATTATTAACCAATAAAAAGAAAGCGTGCAGATGAATAAAGCGTTATATGACACACACAAAAAATTCGGTCAAGTGTGTAAGTCGGATTTACGCACCGAGTGTTTCGTAGAAATAAAAAAATATGTAAAATAAAATTTTTTTAATTAATATGATATGCTTATAGCAACCTGTCTTGTACCACGCAAGAAGTTAATTGAATTGAATTTAATATCTCTTTTTTATTTTCGCTACAAGCTTTTAACCCCTCGAACGAAGTTATTATTTTCATTTTAGTACAATTAAAATATTTTATAAAAGCTGGTTTGTTTCTGTCGTTTTCCCCTTTTCATATATATCGAAAGAAAAAAATCAGCATCATCCTACCTTGGATAGAAAAAATTTTTTGGAAACTTTTGTTTTAAATTATCAAAAATAATTTAATGCAGTTTTTTCCCGGCAGTCCAGTGGCCAAAATATTTATATTCTACGCATGTAAAACACAAATATTGTACGTATTATACTTATAACTTACACTACATTATATACACACATATACTCACTCACTAAAATATATACGTACATGGAAATATTCTTTTAAATGTTAAGTTATTTAAATTATTTATCAAAACAACGTGGCCAAATCATCCCATTTTTTAGATATTGAGAATAAATTATTGTAACAAATACTAATTTTTCACCATGACGCTAACATTTTCTCTAAGACAAAAATAAATAAATCTGTCATTTTCCCACACTTATCACATGCAACATTTTGTTTGCATGACCGAACTACCTTAAGTCGCACCTAATACAATAAAACAATACGCATCCTTGAAAGCATCGACCGATTTGAAGCCATATTTAGTCTCAACACTATCGACCGTTAAAACCGTTGCTACAATACCCTAAAAGAGTTATTTGACCCACAACACACTGTGTAAGCATTATAAACTATACATAAGAGTGTACACTTCGAATGATTCGATTCTCTCCACCATTATACATACAAACTATCTATATATACTATCAATTGGTACTTTTTGTTTGTCTGTAAAATTTAATTTAAAATAGTGGGAGGAGTCGTATTTTACGCGATTTAAACACATTGTTTGTTGTTTCATAAAAAGGCAAATGGGAATTGATAAAAAGTTCACTGTTAAGTCCTTTGACTCTTTAGAGTGTTCGTTCAAACGTTGTTGAACTTACCAATATTCCATATAGAAACTCTACACACTAATACGGTTAATGTCATTCAACCTGTTCGATTGTGTAGATCAATGCCCCCAAAAAGTGTCTGGTGCAAGTTTGAACTCAGACAATAATAAACTATATACGTATAAATATACTAAGCGAAGGAAAAGGATAATGCCCCTATCTCTGGTGTAGAAATGATAACAAAACTTGCATATTCTCGTAGGAACGTTATTTGAATGCGCACATTGAATAAGTGAATTTCTATTAGAGTACTTTTAAATAACACTAAAAAGATTGAATTCAATGTTCAACGTTTAAGATAATTTGTCTAATGTAATTTTTTTAATTGTTTACTTAGCTGCTGGTATCTTGATTCATACGAACTAATTTTATTTTATGACAAATACTTTAAGGAAAGTGTATGGGCATCGATAGGATCTTTTACCGTAGAATTACCCATATGCATAATTGCTATGAAAATGAAAATGTTTGACGTCATTTATGCAAATCACCTTTGTTTAATTAAGATTTTTGAACGTCCATATTTTGGTTATTTTTTAAGATTTTTAGAAAATAAATTCAAATTCGTGAAGTAGAATTAATAAAAAAAAAAAAAAAATTGTAAATCTTCTGTATTCGCTTATATCCTAAACTAATGGCAATCTCATTTTTTAAATTTTATGGTAAAATTAACATTTTATTTTTATTTTATTTTTCAAATAAAAAAATTGTTTATGGTCATTAAAATTATAATTTCAAATAAAAATTTTTGTTTCCGATTTTGAACAGGAAACTAAATTTTTATTTCGCATAATAAAAATGTCCATGTTCATATCGTCTGGACTACTAATCTGATACAATTCTGGAACTTGTTACCTGTTCCACGTGAAATGCGCCTTAATAGTTTTATGGTTAACTATATAAACAAAATATTAAAATTTCGGATTCACATTCCCGTTTTATTTTTTTAAAAGGTTTATATGGACAACAAGTACCTGGGTGATTCACCAGGTATGCACTATTTAAATAGGGTATCAAGAAACACATAACATGTAAATTTTAAAATATATTATAACCTATACGATATAGACTGTAGTAATAAACTGTGTGTACTCACATTGTGTTTATGTCCTAGGATGGGTCATGAACCTTTGGAACCACGAGATGTCTGGTCTCATCCTTTACGTACCCCGTACGCGTCTGCTTTTATTTCGTCGCGTCAACAAAACTCCTTCCACACAACCTTCGTCTATTCTGCAACAATAAATCAAAAAATTTTTTAAATTTATTTATAAATATTTCAGTTATTTTTTTTCACTTTTACTACTTTGATTATTAGTTTTATCAATACCTGTCAATTCTCAAGGACAGTATCAATTTTTATTTTTGTATATATTATTATATTTTTTGGCAAATAAAGTATTCAATAATATACGAAATATTAAATATTAAATTTTCTATTTTATAATTATTAATGAGAACTCTAGGATTTTTCGAATAAATTTCGATTTTTTCCCCAATTTCCTAGATCAAATTATTTTGTATTTTTATAAATACGTATTTCGACTACAAAGTAGTCATCCATCATCAGTATGAATTAGCGTAAAGGTCATTAGTGACCGTCACCAAATTAGCAACGAGTAACATCTCCTTAGAGAATCATTACAACAAGTTAATTCATACTGATGATGACTACTTTGTAGTCGAAATACGTATTTATAAAAATACAAAATAATTTGATCTAGGAAATTGGGGAAAAAATCGAAATTTATTTATAAATTTTTTATAATTAAAAATTGCTTAAATCAATTGTATTACAGTTGTTTTGGGTATGCACAACATTGATATGAAAATTAAATTTGATTTTACATTTAGAAATGTTTTTTCGAGAAGAACTCTTCGACAAGCCCTCCGTTTTCATGCCAATAGTATGCATACTAAATTTCATAACATTTGGATTGTTATTTTTTGAACTATGTCAGCGAAAATTGACAGGTAATACATTGAAGAAGTGTGATTATTACAGAGGTAAAAAACCCCTTAAAAATTTATTTTTATTTTATGACAAACTTAACTATTCGTCAAATTGGAGTAAACATAAACTTAACCATAGGATAAACGGAGAAAGATACACTTTTGCTTTGCTCCAAGCTGCGTCATCAAAGGTTATTTTTACCGAAACAACTTTTTGCAATATTTTTAGATATACTTTTGTTTTAACTAACATACAATATTATATCTATCAACTTCCATTTTCAAAAATATAATATCATAGAAGAATTTGGATAATATAACATCTTTCTACGAGATTATGTTATTTAAAATGGCACATGATCGATAGGTTTGATGACGCGTCTAGGCATACCCCATGATCTTTTCCTTAAAATCAATACATTAACAAATGACAAATTCCAAATATTATGACAAATATATACAATTTAGATAACACTATAAGAATTTATGTTTAGATTTTGTAATATATTTCTTTTTTCTTATCCAGTATTTATGATTATTATTTCAGAGACCTTATCAGTTATTTAATGTTTGTAAAATATTTAATTTTAAAGTTTACTAACAAGAAAAAAAAAGAAGTTTTTAGATATTATTATTTACATTTTACAAAATATAAACATAAATTATTTAAACATTAAAATAAGTTTTGTTATTTATAAAATAATATAGAAAAAAAAATCAATCAAAATTTTAAATGTAATGTTATCTCTAATGCAAATTTATCTCTCAAAAGGTTCCTAGAAATAATAATATGCTCTCATTTTATTTAAAATTAATAATCAATAGTATTTTATCATGTGATAATTTCAAAAATATACTCCTAATATATTAATTAGGAATTTTCCGAAGAATTTTAAATTTATCCTCAAATAGTATAATTTATCAATTGTAAGCACAATTTTCTCTCTGTATACATGCCTTCTTGTCTTATACAAATAGATAGATTTTATCGTCAATAGTTCTTTTTTTGACTATTACCTGAATCGAACAAAAGCTTACTGAGATACCAACGAATTTTGGTTATTTAAATACACTTTGGTTGTTTTCTTTGAAGTCGATTATTTTGTTGTATGCAAGCTGTAAAAATTTCTCTTTTGTGTTATAACAAAAATGCAACCGAGTTCAGAACTAGTCATTTATTGAAGTTGTTTAAAAATAGAACCAATTTGGAAGTGCCAAAAAGTATACATAAAAACATAATCTAACAATTATTACACAGAAAAGTTCATTCAAACTCGTGCGTATTACGTAAATCAGATTTTGTATTCGGATATTTCCTTTATTTTATAAATAAAAATTTTAATGCTTTCCAAATAAAATTTAGAAATATAACTTGGAGGGGGGGGGTTGGTGTTTCGGTACATATTAATTATTTAACCATTCAAAGTGCATATATTAGTTAGTAGCTCAAAAACAATTTCAACCGGATATTCCATGTGTTTATATAGTTTCAAATTATTCTAAAAATCTCTTATTATAGAGAATAGAACTAAAAATTTTTCATTTCTCCACTTTAAAATTTAATTTACTTCATTCAACACAATATTTGCTTATAAAGTTAATATTACTGTCTATT
Organism: Chrysopa pallens; assembly: GCA_020423425.1. NCBI lineage: Eukaryota > Metazoa > Arthropoda > Insecta > Neuroptera > Chrysopidae > Chrysopa > Chrysopa pallens. Next base: position 35,433,357 of record CM035595.1, on the reverse strand, counting down.
CTGTCATTTGGTTAAAGCATCAATTTTTTTGACTACAAAGGTTGGAGTATTTTTAATTATCGACATAAAAAAAAGATCATAATTGGAGCTATTTGAACCGGTTTCAAGATAATTAGCAAATGATCCTCTACGAAACACAGTAGGTACGATTTATTTAACACATAATATTGACAATAACAGAATCAGCTGTTGTAGGCGTGCTTTAAAAGAAATACAATTTACATAAATTTAAAAGAATACAAATAAAACAAAAAAAAAGAACCGTTATTTTTTTTATAAAAATAATTTGAATAACCAACTTTGCATACAATTTTTTTTACACTAAATTTAACAAAATTATTCACATAAACAAATTGAATAAACACTTACGATAAAAAATTTTATTTTTAGGTATATTCAACTAAATACTAAACTGAAAAATATATTCAGTTATGAAACACAATTGGGTTTTAAACAATATTGTCTGTGCGTTAAATGTTTATGCGCACTAAATCATGCGCTACATCTATAAAATGTTCATAACAAAACAAAAAAAGAAGTAGTTCATAGCAAAATAGCTTTAGAATTTTCATGAAAAATATACACGAATATATCTGACAATGTTTGATTTTATATCTAAAGATTACGGTAAGATTGAAAAATTATTTTGTTAACACTTTTTTTGATATAAGTACAGAGTGTTTATAAATTGTGGATCTTGTAAACAATGTTCGAAATTATTACCGAAATACTACGTGTGAAAATATTTTATCCCGGTACCCAAAAACATATCATTGATATATGTAAAAATTTGTATATGTCTTGATAGAACCCGAAAAATCTTAGTTTTTTGTTTGGCATCTACCTTTTAGCTAGAAAAGACTTTAGAGCAAGATCGGGTCGTACTTGAGAATGCAAAAATATGGAAATGTTGATATTCAATAAATTTTATTATATTTTGTTCGTTCTACTCTATACCGAAATATTTAAATTAATTAAAATCAAAATGAATAATGTTTATGTTTTGTCTTTGCAAATGTTGCGTTATTGAGTCAACATTATTCGTAGTCCCACGTAGAAACATCTTTTGATGCGATTCAAATTAACCGACAATCTGGACGCGATGTGACATGGTCGCGTATAAAAGTTTGTAACACGATGGTGTTCCGTCCAAATAAAGGTTGCTGTTCCACGTCAAAATTGCGTTACGTTGTTACGTTACTCGCGAATATTGCACATGTGTACATGGCTTAAGAATATATAGAGGTTGCGTATGAGTGTGTGTCATTCAAAACAAAAAAATTTAAATATTCTGTAGCAATGAAACTTGTTCTTACTAAGTGCATATTCTTGATTTTTAGGTAACATTATACCAATATTTTACTTTCACATGATACAAGATGTACAGGTATACGTAAAACACACTTAACACAGTGAAAGTTAGTTAAATCATACCTAGTTATATGAAAAAGAAATTATTATTGAAATTTTCACGTCGGTAAATAACGTTTAATACATATTTTATAAACATTATTTATGAATAAAAACACGTAAAGTTAATATTATTATTGATAAGATTTTTCTTTTTCTTTTTTATAATCATAATTAATTTTAAAATATTATATAAAACTACGCGTCAATCAAACGTTGTAATTAAAAACACGTTTAGAACTCAAAGAAGGAACAAAATATTTAACTTTGTCATAATCAAAAATTATTTTGATAAATAAATAATAAACGTGGATGCATAAATTGTCACAAATTACATTGAAATAGTGGTAATTGCTGAAGTGGAATCAAAAAATGCATCACTGTTACCTATTTATAAAACATGAAATACTCGATTGTTATGTTGTGTTGAGTTGTTTATCAAAATTAATTTTGTTTATCTATCTAAATCATTTATTTTAATGTGAAAAAATTTATAAAATACACCTTAAAATTAGTGTATATTTGAATTTTAAGTAACTGTAGAAGATGCAGGTCGGAAAGTTCTTTGATTCTATGAATGCAATTATAGCAGATTTGTGAATTTATCTGATTAATATAATTCTTGTTGTAGTTTCTACCAAAGTTTGTCTTATTTCAGTATATTTGTTATTTTATTTCTTCGTAAATAGATCTACGTCTATTTAATTTTTTAATTTTCATGAAATAAATATTTAGTCTAGCTATTCCATTTTTGTATTATTAAAATAATATGTAACATGTTTCGGATATTGAGTTTATTTCTAGTTATTAAATGGAACTAACAAATATTTTATTTCTTGTAAAGAAGATTGACCTTTTTTTTTACAGAAACCCAAAGTTACCGTAACTAATTACGCACATTTATTACAATATATGCTGCGCTTAGTATTGCAAATTGTTTCGCTTGTTATAATTATTTTCACAGAATAACATAATACAATTAGGTATCCAATTAATGGTTCTAAGGTTTCCAAAGCAATCAAAATAATCGGTCCAGTTGTTTTTTGTTGGTAATAAAAATACTATATATTCGTAATAATAAACAAATAGATCAGATACCATTTGCTTTTATTCTTTTATTTTTATTTTTTTTTAATTTTCCGATAAATTAAAGTTCTTACTAATGACAATTTAAATATAATAAGTAAAATGAATTGTATGTCAAAAATATACAATTAATATAACCACTTCATTTTATACATAAATTAAATTAATTACATTTCAGTAGTAATTATATAATAAATAATTTATTTTGCATTTGCAATTCTTATAATAAAGAAAAAAAAAACAATTATTAGCAGAAAAATTTTATTTTCATTTGTTTTAAGATCTGATCTAAACATGGCATTTTAATTATGATGTATTTATACACTTATACGATTAATTACCACAAATTGTAAAATAATTCATCGACATACTGCCCTAGTTTTTCTTGTTCTATTTTAGACGCAATTAGTATTCGAATTATAAGCGCACTGTAAATCGCTAAATTGAATTTTAAAGAAACTGGCAAACGAGTTTATTTATTGAACATGTCCTGTGAAGTAATTGTTTCACTTAAAAGATATTCTTATGACTTTTATATTTAAATTTACAAGTAGAAAGTTTGACAAACCAATTTTTCAACATCTATCGAAAATAATATTTTCTACCAAATAATGCTTTCTAGAAATGTACCTTTACACAATAAGTTTTGTAAACTCGAACAAAACTACAGATTTATTTCTACAAATTTTGGCTTTTTAGATTATTCAGGGCATTAAAAATATTAAAATTTTAAGATTAGCCTTTTTTCTCGGAAAGCATTTAAAATATTAACTAGACGGTAAAACTTAAGAGGGGGGGGGGGTTATACATACAAGTGTTTTAAATTACTAACTCACAGTAGTTTTAAATGAATGTATTAAGCAATTAAAATAAAATATTTGATTTTACTATTAAGTTTATGTTAAATAGAACTTTTCAAGAGTAAAATAGATATTTCAAAATAAAAATCGGATCACCTTAAACTGGGGAATTTATCATCCAGAAATTCGATTGTTTATATTTAAAAAGACACTTCCCATAAACCTGAATTCCCCAGTTATTAATTTCAAACAATTGCACCTATCAAGGTGGTACCATCTGGTAAATTTTTTTTTAAAAAGCTTTACAAAGAAAAAGGTTAATTGAATGGCAAGTTTTTGACATATCATTTGAATGGCTCTAAAATATCGTTCTGTGAACAAAAACCAAAAATAACAAAAATCGGATCTGTCCACAATTATATGCCTATTTTCTTATATGCCTATGGAAAACCCAGAGTCATGTCCAGCAATATCTCAATAACTAGTGAAACAATCATAAAATGAGATATACTTTTATATATTTTGGACCTTATGCTGAAAAAAAAAAACAAATACAAAAACTGATATTTTTGCATTTTTTTAATAAAAACCTTTTGAAAATATTCTATAATTTTTTGAGAACCTGGGATAGATAAAATAATCAATAATCAAGCCTGGGATAGCTAAAATAAAAAAATAAAAATTTGAAACCATCACTCCGATACTGGTTAAAATGAGAATCCTAAATTATAAAATGGATGCATCCATTTAAAACTTCAGACATCTATTTCGTAATTCGTAAATTCATGTGTATGTTAAGAGCTTCTCCAAATAAGGCATTTAATATTTCAATGATATATTTAGAATTAAACCTTTTGTCCAAAACGATTGTTTGGATATACACGATTCAGTCCTTCAGGACTAAATCTACATTTGAAATAGTCATGTCATTTGAATACAGGATATATAATTAAATATATAGTTTATAGATATTAATAATATAGGTGGATATTTCAATGGAATAATACCTAAGAAGTTTATTATTAAATAAATATGAATAATTTTAGTTGAATATAACCCCAACCAATGGTTGCACAACATACCTATATCTATCTATTTATGATGGTATTATGTATATAAATAGTACTTATAATGTACATATTAAATCTAAAATTCAGTTGAAGGTTTGTAATATACCAGCACCTTCATCAACTTTCCACAAGCTGAATTATGTGTTCACATAGATTTGTTGGTAATTTAAAGATGAAGTGTATCATCTAGTGAGACAAAGACCGAGCATGCAAGACCAAGACGAAAATGCAATACTAAGCTAAAAATAACAGCTTCTGATTAATGCATGACTCAAAATGTACGAGGAAACTTCAAAAAACTTCATGAAACTACAAAGACGCTTCATATCAAACTGATGCGTTAAATTTAAATGCATTAGTATGTAATTTATACAAGTATTATATAGACACTACTATAAACATAGCGCTCAGTCCAAAATCATAAAAAATAAACGGGCTGAACGAGAGAAGAGCACGCAATGCAATAAGACGTGTCAGTTGCGCATTGAGTAAAACGCGTTAATTGTGTCATTAATCAGGAAGTTACATATTATACAGTAATTTATTTATAATATAATATGAATTAACCAAAAAAATAGAATCTAATAATAACTTTGCTGCACCTTGGAACCTCATACATACTTAACTTGGTCTATGCTTTACACATTGTTTTTTTTTTTACATAACTAATAATTTTAGAATGAATACATTAACAGTAAATTGTAGGTATATACGCATACTAAATATATATATTTATTTCCACTTTTAGTGAAAGGTTAAGGTTTAACACAATTTTTGAATATATGAAGAGAAAATATTAACCATTTTCTAATTATGTAAGCATGAAATATCATAGAGATTAGAATGTTGTTAGAAATTTTATTGATGTTAATTTGGTTAAAATAATAAATTTATACTAATTCACTATTAACAATAATAATTTAATCAATAATTGAGACAATATTTTCAAAATAAAATAATTTAAGAATTTTCGTGTATCAATCAAGAGGAAAAATAACAATCAAAATTTATTGAAATTTGGTATCGAATATTTGTACCTAACTACAAAACCAGAGAGCAAAGTTATATACAAGTCGTAATATTAATTGATTGTGAAATGGCGAAGTTATATTCAATTCAAATTGACAACAGCGCTTTTTAATAAGCAAGAATAGAAGGAATTGAAATCTTCTGAAATTTTAAATTTTTCAAAATTATTTTTAACTTTTTAGTTAATTTTTTTTTTGTTTTTTTTGAAGCAGGTTCTTTTTTATTTAAAAATGTTTTATATTGAGTTACAGATTTTGGAAAAGTTACCGAAAATTACTTCTAGGCATCACACAACGTAACCAAATTAGATGAAATCATGATATGAAATACTATATATATTCTAAGTAGCTTTGGAAAACAGTTTTATAAAAAATATTTAAAAAAAATAATTTTCTTTGTAATTACTTTATTAATTTTATAACTTCTAATTATTTTTATATATCTGCATTAGTTTTTTTTTTTTTTTTTAAACTTTTGTAGATTAGAATACTAAGCATGAGAAAATATTTCTTTGCACAAATGGCGCTCAAGGGTTAAAAAAATATGACGATGAACATTAAAAATGTATACACTTAGGTCAATATACTGAATGACAATTGATAGAACACAACACGCGAATATATTGGAAACTGAAATCAATTATTTACACGATATTAATATATATGGAGTGTTTCAGAACTAACGGCAGTAATGCCACAGCATCATTCACTTTCTGGTCAATTCTATACACACATTTAATATCCGAAGAATGAATGAAACATCAAAAATAAAAATAGTAGCCTACAATTGAACAAGATTGCGTAAGTTAGATACTGTTTTGACGATTTTGTCATTTCGTTTGTCTGTATCTGTCTTTTATCTATCTATGTTCTTCATTAACTTTCGAACGCTTGTATCGATTTTGATGAAATATGTTAGGCATATTGATAAAAAATATTTAAAATAATCATCAAAACAAGCTGAACCTTCTGTATGAAAGTCTGACGCGCTCGAATTTTCGCTTTTAGCATTTTTCAATAGCCGCCATGAGATTACGTCACATCCGAATTGCATTAGTCTTATAAATGGAAGTCTCGTTCAGACTTAATATTCCCTATGAATATATGATGTGATCGACTAAATTTTACACTGCAAAAAAAGTATATATTATAATATTTATACCATCTAATCTTCACAATCCAGTAGGTCCCAACGACGCTCGAGTAAATCCCTATTTAGCATGGTGACTTCCCTACCACTATAGATAAAAAGAAGAATGATTGAAGTGAAATTCTGATTTGGTTTATTCGTCAAACATTTATCAAGATATTTACCTCCATTGTCTAAATATGTTTAGTGGAATAATTTCATACAATTCTGGAACACCGTATAGAATAGCATATATAAAATTAAATTATACCGATTTTGTTATTAAAAATGTTGGCATATTGATTGCTTGTTTTAAATTTGAAACATATTGATTACTTAAGACGGCCGAAAGTTTATTCTTATTGGAATCAACTATTGTGGAGCAAAAACAAAATATAATATGTACAATTTGCTACAGGTAAAATGATCTAGGTCAAAATTGTGACCTTAAACAGTATAATTATATTTGATTTGCTCATCCTAATTATAAAATTTGAATATAAAATTAATAAAGTAATTACTATAATTAATAAAAATGTCGATGACCCACAAAATTTTTTAAAATTGCCTATTGGAAATACCAATCAAGATAGTAGAAAATTGAAAAGTTTATTAGCGTTTAATATTATAAAAATAATAATGGAGTTTTACCACTCCGTTTCCCAGACATATAAATACATAACAGAGGCCAACCACATCATTATTTTGAATCTTTATTTACTTATAAACTAAATCCGATGTTACAAAAAAATTCATAATATGGGTGGAGACGGATATTTAGTTTCCAAAAAAAAGACTGTCTGATCAATTGCACGACCATTAGTTATCATTGACCAATATCCACTGCCAGGATTCGATCACGCTAACTCCCAGCCAAAGTAGTAACTACAATACATTTTTTTTTTCAGTACAGTTTTTATTCTGTGTTTTATATAAACAAACTTTAAATGACTTAAAATATACATATTTTTTCTTATTTACTATGTTAATGGTATATGGCGTTTGTGCCTTCATCCATAGGTTCATACAGGTTATAACTGCTTTACGTGCTCGGCTACACAGTCGGTTCTTGACAATCAAGCATTATAGATATTTGTTACATTATTGTAATATGAAAAATTTCTAATAAGGTCCAAAATAACGGTGTACAGATATTTAGAAATAGTATCAGGGTTGTTTCATGGATGCCATATTTTTTTAAATAAAACTTTATCACTTTTCCAGAAGTTTTATAAAGAATTCAATATTATTGTTTTGACATTTTTTTAAGATGCGATTAATCAATTTTAGGTTGATTTAATTTTTTCGTTTACGTAAAGTTATCAATTGTCCGTTAAATACATTGTAAAACATTCAAAAAATTTGCTTGTAATAAATAAAAAGCAATCTTTAATTGTTTCGCAGATAAACTTAAATGGCTAAAACTTTAATCAAAATATAGACAGCTTGTAATATTATGTCACTGATTAATAATCAATCCCGCTGTAAAATAAATACTTGATCAGCACAATTAGTCAGCAGAAAATCTTATCTATAATCAATTAAACTAATAAAGTATATGATTCCCATAAATAAGTTTTTTGTCTGCTATATATGAGAGTACTTACTTCTCTTTTAAGAAGCATATAAAATATTATCAATTATTATAAACCCTTTATTAAGCCGAAATGAGTTACCAAGAATTGTGTCTCACCACGATATAAATTTTCATGTTATATCGTTGTACTTGATTTCTAAGAAAATCAACGTTCAATTTCATTCATCGTTTTTTAATATATATATATAACATGATAGACGGACTTTATCATGACTTAGCTAACCAACCTATTACACATGTAAACAGTTTTTTATTTTATAAAAATAAACAAAAGGACCAATATATTATACCGAGCAATAGGTATATTGAACCTGTTTGTAGTAATAAATTGTTGAAGGTAAGTTCTATATAAAAATCCCGGAGTAAACTCCACACACAACCTCTATACACCGACTTAAGTCTGAGATTTATTTGTATCAGATTTAATTAGTCTTAACACCAAAATAATAAGTCAACTTAAAAAAATATAGCACTTAGCTTAAGCTTTATCTATAATAAATCATCGTATAAACTAGCTACCATGGAGATTACAATTTTTGATACATCGTTTGGAAAATGGAAAATGCGTCAGATTTTTTAATTATTATTAATTCTGGAGGTACGATTACATCAAGCAAATATTCGGTCGAGCAACTAGGGCGAGTGATCAACCGGAATAGTATGTATTTTGTACTCGAGTAATGTCCTGCATACGCACTCGTCTTAGCAACTCGATCGAACACACCCTACTTGCTATTAACGAACCTTTTCGGTGAGAATAAAGGAAGGAGTGAATCGAACTTTACATATATTTTCTAGTACGAAATTGAATATTTGCGCGCTAAAAATACGGTTATCGGTTAGCGATATCTGTATTAAGCTTTCAGTTTTGAACCTTTAAGAATTAAAATTATATAAGTAAGTTTCTAAAGAATTGTATTGAAATAAAACTTCAAAGTTTTGTCAAGAATAATCAAACGTTTGCTGGAAAATTAATAAAGCACTCAAAAAAAACTCTAACGTTTACTAAAAATTGTACCTTAAATAATGAATGTTTTCAAAAATCTCCAACAGAAAATTTTGTGGTTTCCTAGAATATTTAAGATCATACATATTTTACGATTTTACGATGATAAGTTTCGGATATTTAGCGAGAAGCGATTACGAGATATCGTTCATTAAATCGAATTTTAATCTATATGAAATTTAACTCCAAACTAATGCAGTTTTGAAATATCATTTAAAATTCGAATATTCAGGGGTCGTTTCAAGCGATATATCAGAAACTGATCAAAAAATTGCTGTTTTTTTTAGTATTACGATGTTTTCTTATGGTTTGAGAAACTTGTTATAACATAACCTTAGGCATTACTTTAATAATGCCTTTATGATAAAATTTATTAAAAAATTAAAACCTTAAGAAATTTTTTTGCGGATTTCACTAAAATAATTCCTGTTTTAACGGATTCTTGAAAATTTTACATTGATGGTAGCTGTTCAAACGTTTTTGGCTCACCTAAATAACTATATCCAATTGATGATATGTGTGTATGGAGGAGGTGAAAACTAAACACAATGCAGCGACAAACTTACTACGCAAAATAACAATTTTAAAATTCAAAACATTTTACAGCTAAAAAAAAGTGTTGTTATTATTTCTATAAAATGAAAACAATAAATATTCTATTAAAGTAAGAGCCATATATTACATGATATATTTCTCTTTCATTTTAGAATATACCACATAATTTAATTAATATTCATACAAAAGTGAGAGCATATTATATAAGCATATACGAATCTCTTTATTTATTATGAACGATTTAAATTTATAATCATCTTATTATGTATCTTACCATCAAATGTATTATATTGTGTTCTAGAGAATGTCTTAAAATTCATCAGACTGTATAAATGTAGAGATGGTTCGCTGAATATTGACCCTTTGTGTTTTAAAATTTTATTAGGATTTAGTATATTGAAATTCTATTAAAAAACAAAATTTTGATTTGAGCCCCATAAACTGGAAATATTTAAGTTCGTTCGTTTAAGTTATTTCGTTCGTTCACCATCCTGCAGTAACTGACGTATTAGTTGTCCAAGAAATAGTGGTTTATTTTATTTTAATGAACATTAAGGAAGTACGAGCGCCAGGCGGTGTGGGGATAGGTATCGACTCTAGCGCGGTAAGGGGAACGCAGTTACCATATGATTTTTTTCAATATATAGATATACATTTAACATTGGCTAGTGGCGGCATTTATTTTTCTTTTAATTAATACACTTTAATTAGTCGGGCAAGTGTAAATGTTTTTGAATTAATTTATCACTAATATATTTACTTTCATCCATAAGTTTTTTAAAAATATTCACCGACAGTTTAACGAGAAAAATACAGAAATGTATCAATGTTTGAAGGCCAATACCCCATAAGACCAATGTTAAATTGCTCAACTTTAAAGTTAATTATTTATTTTAATGATCGGGAAATCTCCTTCAAATTTTTGGAATTTGTTTAGACATATTTAAACTTTGTATTAAAAAAAAATCAAGCCTTTTATCAAAAGTTGCCTTGGTGCTCGTACTTCCTTAATCAGCATTTAAAAATTTTCAGTGTCCTAAATAAGATATAAGCATTATAAGATAAAAATAGTAATAAGATAGAAGCATTAAAAGATAAAAAAAACTAAGGAAGACTCCGAGAGTAATATTCAAATGGGTACCACATTTAATTCCTGTTGCGTTAATTCCTTTTTTCTAAATATAATCTTGAATCAAAATACTTTGTGAACTGAAAACATTGCTCAGAAATAAACAAAAAAACTACATCTCCTAGCTTGAATAGAAAAGACTTGGTATTTTTAGAGAATTTTCCCAAAGTGGGTGGGTGAAAATTACAGTAATAGATTGATTTTCCTTAGTATAATAACAGTCTGTACCAAGTTTTATCAAACTCGAACAATTTCAAAAGTAACAGAGGAACAAATAAATACAGATAGATAATTAAATAAACGAGACAATTATAAAATGTTGACAAAAATATTTAGACATTGTATTTAAATCCTGAATTACAATTTGCCAGCGATCTATATCAAATCACTTTTAAATTATAAATGAAGAGCGATTTATATATAAGCATGTTATTCTCTCTATTTAATTGAAAACAATTATTGTCTAGAGTCCTTTTAGAATAAATAATGTGAACGAACTTTGTGTGGATATTATGAGGTTCGATTTGAATTTATAACAATAAAAGGGTCGGTCGAACAGAGAGATTGTTGAGATGAAATGATTGAATCCGTTTTATTAATAATTTAAACTATAATTGTTTTTTTTTTCAAGTGTGAACGGAAATTTTAATTATATTAAATATATTAAAATCATTAGCGTATGCTAGTTTAGCTTATAATCATCACCATGTTTGACGTATTCAAATTTTAATAATATTTATTTATTAAGTATTCATAATTTTTTTTAACTTGTGGGAGTGAGTTTTATAATTCTAATCGTTTAATTATTTACAAATGGAAAACTTCTTTTTTTTTTCTGCGTAGATATAAAATAAGATTGTAGGAAGATTTTAAGTCGTGGATAATTATAATACTCATTTCAATTAGTCATAAGAATACTAGTCAAGGTAGCAGAGTAAAGTATACAAAATTTAAATTTATGCTTAAATTTAGATGCTCATATTTTTAATTAAGAAAACTGAGTCATTATGATACATTGATGCCGTAATATCACGATGGCAGAACAATGTGAGAAAATAATTTTTATAATATAAATGTCAGATTTACGTGCTTTTATGACATCTTGAAATAACAGGAAAACAGTATTCAAAATTGAATTTATATATATGCTCAAAAATCACACACAAAATTCAGTTTTTCTAGTAAAAATGAGAGCGTACTGAAGTAGTGTGTTCAAGACCCGCAAATTTACTTCCAGATCGTGAACGGACAAACTTGGAAATTGGGATCCACAGATTCATAAGATTCAACCAACATGTGTGAGTATGCCTACTAAAATAGTAGACAGATCTGCCTTTCAAAATGATGTGAACATTTCTTACGTTTTGGATACTCTAACGAGTGAATAATTTTTAACGATTTTTACCAACTAAACAGTAATGAATAAATACAAAAACTAATTCAAAAAATCTGATGTAATGAATTATTCCAAGTTCAAATAGATAAAAAATTGTAATTGGATAGGTAGGTCGATGATACTGAATTTTGTTAGTTTACTTATCTATCTAGACTCCAAATTTGAAATTAGAATTGATTCGAAAATGAAGAATGACATTTATCTATCTAAACATTTTGTTTATCTATCTAAAACATTCATTTTAATTTGAAAAAATTATAAAATACACCAAAAAATTAATGTATATTAGAATTTTAAGTAAGCGTGAAAGTTTTAGGTCGTTGCGTTTTTTGATTCCATGAGTATACGTTCGTAATCATATTTCCGCTCAATTGATTCAAGAAAAAGAGTTTCAGTTTCATAGCATTCCTCTAAAAACGTTTATATTATTTGATTTTATCCATGTTATATTCCTGATGAATTGTAACCATCGGCTTTTATTCCAAATATATTCATAAAACTAAATTGTAATTGCAACAACTTGTTTTATATAATCTAATTTCCAATAAAATTTTTATTTTAAATGTGAAATTGTACATATTTAAATAGCTAAAACCTTGTGTAATAACGCATAAATATACACTACTATAATGTATTTAAAAAAAGGTAATTTTGTTTTAGATATGCTATCGAGTATGCAAAAAAAAAGGTGAACCAGTATGATAAGGATTCTGCATATTTAAATCCTTTATTTATCTATGAATATAAATGAACTATTAGTAAAGAGAATAAACAATTTCAATTTAATATTATTATCTGCTAGACAAATCAAATATTATGTTTTCTACCAAAATTGGATAATTGAAATTCAAAGACAGTAGGCCATTCAATTCTTATTCATATTAAACGCAAAAACCATTATTTATTTTTAGAATATAGAAACATATTTGAATTGCAAAATTATAATCTTAATTTTTAATCATGTCAATTTTAGAACTGGTTAAATTTCATGCGATAAAAATTACCTAATATTTAGCTAGATACAAAAATAAAAATTCTAAGATAACGCTAAATGAACATTTTCAGATATTAAACTTGAAACGCATCGAAGAGTCTGTAGTATATAAGGTAATTTTGACCCCAAATTTACAAAAATGTATTCGCCGATTTTATGCGCAGTTTTGCGAGATATTTTCTCGAATAAACACCGAACAGCGATAAATGTTTTTCGCAGCTTCATTTAAATAGATTGTAATTCTTCGAATAAAAACAGAAAACTGCTATAAAATTATTTAAGAAACCAATCAAAAAATCAATAAAAATGTTCGCTATTTCGAAAAAATAATTGACACAGAACTTATTATTTCCTTATCATGATTATTTTGTTTAATCTGTTCATTTATTGCGTAAGATTAATGCTTTTAGCCAAATTTTCAATGCTCGATATGAATATTAAGGACTCGACAGTCTTACACATCATATTATTTAATTGGGAGAAGTATAAAGTTGCCTTAATCCCAGCTATTTAGATTATTTTCCTAAATTTTATTATATGGATATAAAATATGGTACTAGTTATACTTTCAAAATGTTCAGCAAAATTAAGCTAACCATCCGTTTGTAGAATTTTGATAACATAATAAATCAAAATATTATTCAGACTTTTTTTCGTCCTGTAAACTTTGCAAAACGGCGCTTAGCAGGTTAAGGAATCAGGTCGACGTGTTGTTTTACAGTTAAATGGAGAGGAAACAATATGAAAATCTTGGAAACAGGATTGGCAGACGATAGCAACTCGTGACGACATGAGCATTTATCGATATTAAGCTGATTTTTGCACTACTGTTCAATAAATATTTCTAAAATTGAAAGGAGACATTCTTACAAATGTTTTACCAGTCTTATATTCTGTTGTCGTCAAGTACAAGACTGTAATCTAAAGGTTCTAATAGTGAAAATCTTATAATATCTTACAGGGTTTTTTTAAATTAGCTACAAAATTATTTTAAATAATAATATTAATGAAATTTTTTCGTTTCATTTACTGGATAAGCTTACCTTACATTAAAATAAAATATTCAATTCAGTTACAGTATGCTAATTAAACCATATTTTACACTGAGAATAATAATTTGTTTTTATTGATCATAGAAATGTAAAATAATCTTTATTGCAATAATATAATTGCCAGACATTGCTTTTTTATTCAAATACGTACACACATTAATAAAAACATAAAATGCATTTAAATTAAACACAAATGTTATAAAAACAAATATTTTCTCAATTGCAATTTAATTTATTGGCATATTATATTGAATTATTTGAGGAGCGGAGAATTGTGTATAATATTGGACGACGTAATGGGACAGAAATTAAATGATGGTATCACTTACAATAATGAAGAAACAAATATCCGAAATAGATAGCAAAATCTTACATGAAAAAATGATAAATAAAATAAATTAAAAATTATATCATTTGTAGAATTATTATAGAATTATTTGTGTTCCCCCCACTCTGAATATTGAAGATTTAACTGATAATTTTTAATATTACGAAAATACAGAAAATATATATTTTCTGAGCTGATATTGTCGATAATCTAATGAGGTTATCAAAATGTTTGAAATAAAAGTAGGTAGTAAATTCCCATCGATCAAAAAAACGTTTCAATTAAACAATTTATGTTGCTCGTAAGCTTTGGGTCATTTATGAATGCTTGCAATACGTTAATTGTTACTACCTACTCAAAATTATATCATTTGCACGGTTTAATTTTGGAATTATGTGGAATTTGAAATATCCGCCCTTGCAGGACTTCAAATCAAGTGTTAAATCCATATATAACCAAGCCCGAATTCTTTAGTTAATTCTGATTATAAAATATTTAATTAGTTATTTATATAAATTTTTTGTAATTTACTGTACATAGCTTTTAGTTACTAAAATATAAATAAAAAGAAGAAGCTAGATCCAAATCAAATATATTATTAATTTTTGGAATGGTAATTTCAAGAACGCAAGAGAGTACTGCATTAATTTTATTAAAAAATCAAGACTTTAGTATAGTAACTCGAGTAAAATAATGTATATAAATACATGATTAACAGATACAAAAATTATTAGTTATTTAATTTGATATAATTAATTATTTTATAGTATCGTTATTCGTGATTTGTTTTAAATCACGAAACCTAAAAAAGGTCTTATTTGGATACGTGCTTTTATTCTTAAATTTTATTTAAATAAATGAATAAAATTAAAGTGAATTCATTTTGGAAGAAGTACAATTAATATAATTAAATTGAAGGTTATTTCATTAATTACAAATTATAAATATGAATATTATTAAAGAGAGGATTTTTCGAATTAATTTCGATTTTTACCCCAATTTCCTAGAATAAAATATTTTCTTTTTTATAAATATTACAAATTACAAACCGTCACCAAATTAGCAACATCTCCTCGGAGAAAAATTACAACTAGCTAATTCATACTGTGGATGACTACTTTGTAATCGAAATACGTATTTATAAAAAGTCGACATTTATAGAAATTATAAGGTTTTATCTGCTAATAGATATTTAACATTTGATAAAAAAATTTCTTTTTACTAATGATAACGGCTAAAGACCCAGTGGAGAAGATAGCTTTTGAAATTCTAAATCAAACTCACACTATGCGCAAAAATAAAAAAGTGTGTTTTTGAAAATAAGGTCAGTTTAAGACGATGAATTTTTTTTTTAATTTGGCCCCGGCACCCAAAAATCAAAATTTATTTCGCTTATTATTACTATTGTCGTGAAATATTCGATTCGCTACGGCATACTAACACTAAAAAAAAAGGAGATTACGCACATGTTACAATACATATTTTGAATTATCACAAAAGAAAAATGAACGATTAATTTTATTTTATTCAGTTCAATGTACTGTGGTTATCCTTGATACTGAACGTAATATTATGTTTGTAAGTACAATGATTATTGACAGGAGAGTAGGAGGGGATAGATATGTTGTATTAAACATTCAATAAAAATATCATCATTATTTTTCGTAAAGAGGTTCATTAATCACAATATATTATTTATTGCCCAATATGATGCAAAATTTATTTCTATATATTGATGTCATTTAATTTAAGAAAATATGCCTAAAAAAATTATGGAGTAAATTGTCTTGTTATATTGATGATAAGTTTTCATCGAATGATTAAGTATTGATTAAGATTTACTGACACCAAAACTAAAATTTTTTGACATTTGTATCTTGTACAAGAGCAGTTCAATAAGCGTTTAGAAAAAGATAGAAAAACAATTTTTTTTTATTCATCAACATCTCCTTTTAGTTCAATACACTTTGAGAGACATCTCTCCACCCTTTTAAGCCTTCCGAAAACTATGATTGTGGGAGTTTCTCCAAATCAGCATTTGTGTGTGCGATAACCTCATTTGATGTAAACCGTTGTCCGCAGGACCATTTTTTATTTAAATTTGAAAATAAAAAGAAGTTCTCTAGAGGCTAGATCCAGTTAATACGGTGGATGACCTTTCAATTCAAACTTTAATTTCTCAAATTTTGCGATTTAGTGCGATTTCGTATGTTCTCAGCTGAGAGAAAATTCAGAAAACATTTCGCAGATATTTTTTTCATACCCAATTTATCATGCAAAATTGGAACGACTGAGGCTAATCGGTGACTGATAAGTGTGAATGGCTCTTTAATATGTAAAATATATGAGAGCATATTAAAATTAATCTACAGTTTGCGGCGGTAGAAAATATAAAAAAAAGCGTGACGATATGTTTTCATCATCTATTTAGCCCATTTTCGTCGGTCTAACCATCCACCCTTCATTAAAATCTCAAAAATGAAAAGACGAACCTATTGGATCCCGTTCACACATTGTCTTTCTTTTAAACCATAAGAGATGGAGGAAAAGTTCAAATATAAGAAATTGTGTTTCATACACCGCTAAAATTGAAGTACAAATTCAGTAATACACAAATAATTAAAATACTATATATAATTCAAAACTCAAAGATATCATAAAATTTAAGAATCCAGATTCAACAATAAATTTATATCCAAGGTTAATCATTAATTTTTCAAACGAGTATCAATAAAAACATCTTTGAGTTCGAAATGTAATAATACATTTTTGAGAATGTGATTTCAATTAATCAAATTTATAATGTGTGACATACTGTACACATTGAGGTCAAAAAACGAAAATGTGTACTGAACGAAAGAAACGACCTCAACGTGATGTTTATATATGTACCAACATCTTCAAGGATGTTTGGTTTATATTCTTTGCGTATATTGTTTCTTTTTATTTTAATTTTACAACATTTAAGCCCCCTCGCCGCTCCTGTTTAATATATGACTTAACAATTTTTTTTTTGTATTTGTGGTTTAAAAAATGCGTAGTCAATAATCTTAAGAGATCCTAGACGTAAAAGGTCTATTATGTTACTGACGGTTGAAGAAGGTCGCTAAAATCACAAAAACAATATTCATTTAAGTGTGAATAAAGAATTAGAATCGTTAAAAAATAATTTTGGAAATAACATTAAAAACAGGAAAAACCATAAATACTATGAAAAATTTAAAAAACCATATGTGTTATTAAATCCCAAGAATCTTGCGAGTTCTAGGATGTGGTTATCAGCTAGTGCTATACAAAATTTTACCATTAAATAAAGATGATAATTATAAAGTCGGTGCTGCATGTATGAACATAATTAATTTTACATAATAATTATTGTTACCTACTTCTCATGAAACAATCAAAAAGAAATCATTCAATGAATAAAGAGTCGTGCATATACTTACTATTTGCACATTTGAAATTCTGTTTTATATTTAATTAGTATGTACTATAATTTCGATTTTTATAGCTAATATGAAATAATTATACATCTTTCATTACGTAATGTACATTATTTGTACTCTTTTATAGCTAATTCATCATTTTATAGCTAATTTGTACTCTTTTATAGCCTATTCATTGCTATATAAATAAGAAATGTATATCTATGATAATTAACTTAACAATTTACTGTTTGAAAATGATTGTACAATCCGAAACATGTCACAAGATTATTAATTTTTAATAAATTGAAAAATACAGAGTAGAAGTTTTCTTCAGTTATTATCATAGAATTCCACATAATAACGCTCCCATTAATAAAGTAAGTTCCAAAATAGCCAGGTTTCCCAATGGAATTTTTATGCCCACACTAATATTTAAAAGGGTAATTTAATTATTATTGTTTAACTTATATAAGTTATTAAGTCCTAACTACAGAAATAAACATCGAAAAAAGTATATATTATTTTCAAAGATTTAATTATTCCCAATAACAGAGGTAAATATTATTCTACCAGAGACAAATATTTTATTAAGTGACACAAATGAGTTTGTGATTTCATAATTTCCTTTTTCCACACTATTTAATTGTGTGCCTACTTCGCGTTTTTGAGGACGTTCGAACAGGCAAAAAACGCAAATCTTTTTTTATCACTTCAATTGAAGCGTCTTTACTTCACGTTAATTTGAAGTTATTTATTTAAAATCTTAAAAAATAGCCAAAATATGGACGTTCAAAATTCTTAATTAAACAAATGAGATTTGGATAAATGATGTCCTACACATTCATCTTCATAGTGATTGTACGTAGAGTTCATTCTACGATAAGGTCCTATCGATGGTCATGGCACTTATATATACTTTCAACCAAAATTTAAGATAAAACTTATTCGTTTTTGAATTAATTTTAATTTAATTTCCGAATTTTGATTGGTATTACGCCTATTTTCAAATTTATCTTCCCTATATTATACAGACTGAACAATAGTTGTATAATACATATGATAGATATAGAGTATTTTATATGTGAAAGAAGGCACGGCATGTCTGCCTACCAGCCAGCAAATCGAGTCATTCGCTTTAGGTTTGTTTTTTTTTTTTTACTTTACGGTTATATACCTGTTTGTGTATGTAGACTATTTATATAAAATGTTATATGCACAATAAAGTCAAACATAATAAAATATACAGTCGAAAGCAAAAATATTGAACCAATACCGCACCATCGATCAACAATATTGAATCAATACCGCGCCATCGATGTATATTGTTTTCTAAAAATTAATGAATTAACAACAAATTTAAAAATTTGAATTTTATTAAATTTACTTTTATGAGATAGCATTGCGTATGGCAGTACCAGATGACCATTGTTCATGAGAAAAGTTTTTATTTTCACTATTATATCCCAAATAAAATCACTTCTCTTTACTTTCCACTTTTTTTTCTTCAAAATTCTAACTCGAAATAACAGCAATGAATTTATAAAATTTAAATGAAAAGTGAGAACGAAAACTCCTTACTTTGTCATTATTTAGCTCCAATTATGTTTATATGCGAGCAATTTTATACTCAAAATTGATACTTTGTACTCATAAATCGTTTTATAAAAGAAGGTCATAATAAGCCTTTTGTTTTGCTCTGGCTCTTCGTGTATTGTGGCACGGTACAGATGCACCGTTACGAAATATGGGAAAGAAGTTATGTGAACACTTCTTCTAGCGGCTTGGTTTTTACTCCAATCCAAGAACAGGTATCAGTTTTTGGAGCTGGGTAAACTAAGGGAGCGCACGGTCAAGATCTTTAACATGCATCGCCGTATCGAATTTCTAGAGCTGAGCGAAAAAATTTGCTGAAAAGTTTCACGCTGGTAATAATAATAATAAAAGATATATATACTGAAAAGTGGCGCAATGACTGAGCTGACCAGGCCGTTCTTAGGAATTAAAACACTTTCATTAACGTTTTAAACGTCAATGGAAAATGATATAGCAAATACTATAAATACCTTTTAACCAGCAAGTTGGAACCCGAGTGAGTAAATTTTATAAAATAATAACTCCAACGTCTAAAATGTAATTTTATACAATCTTGAATATTTTGAATTTGACAGTAGAATATCACAAAGTGATTTTTACAACCGTTAACTCTCGATGCATACATTCGTAATACCTGTCAGGAAAACAATATTTACTTTAACACTTACACGTCAAACACCTGAAGAATTTAACACAATGATTCTTTGTGCGTAGCAAATCAATGGTATAAATTTGAAGGTGGAATTTAGCTTGAATAAATTTGATTATGCATAAATGTAAGTTTTTCCATCACTATGGCAATTTAGTTGAAAAAAGTTAGGGGGAGACTTGACCAGGTGAGAGAAATGAACCATGATCCAAAATTCAAAATTTCGCGATAATTAATTAAATGCCAATGTAAAAGTATCCCGGACTTCGCCTACCCGCATAAAAAGGACAGTTCAAAAATTTCTGCATTAAGAAATAATGCCTTTATTGTACTTTGATAATAAATCAATTTGCAGGAATTTTAAAGTGCAGGACACACCTACTTACAAAAATGGTAAGATGGAGCACCATCAAAAAACTTGAACTGCTTACCTGTAACAAAAAATAGAAATTATTGAAAATAATTATTTAGGAAAATTCTTAACATTTACAACTTATAACTATAGAATCCTGAAAAAGGTAACCTGAAAAAATACATATGTATTTTATTATTCGAATATATTTCCATACCAAAGAAAACTAGATTATCAAAGAATACCAAAGGAAGCTATTGGTATTCAAAAAAATCATTGGTTAGGTTAACATAATTTGCAGGTCTGTCTAATATACCATTTCTATAATGATAAAACGATCGAAAATCTTTAAGGTACAGCCTGTATTTATACAATATTAACAAACTTTTCCTACACGTTATGTGTATTTTTTATAATAAAACGTATATGTTTGCTCACACAATAAGAAATGCACCTAGTGCCACTACCAACATTCAATAATAAAACATTGAACGATTTTAATAGCCAACATAACAGATATGCCCAGAGCAGGTCAATCAATAGGAAAGAAAATGCACAAATTTTTCGATCACTTCAATTAAAGCTTCTCTACACGAACATGAATTTAAAGTTAATTTTTGTTTAATCTAAGATATGGATGTTCAAAGTTCTTAATTAAACAAAGACAGAGATTTGCATAAATGACGTCATAAATGTTCATCTTCATATTGAATATACAGAGGTCCTATCGATGTCTATGGCACTTATACATACTTTCCTTCAAAATTTAAGACAAATAATGTTAGTATACACAAATGAGTTGATTGTGAATAAAAATGTTACATAAATTACGTTATTATTCAAAATTTTTTTTGTGCGATATTTCCATAGAAAATGACAGCTTATCGTAGAATCACCCATAAAACATTTTTTACAAAAAAGCGATGAAAAACAATTATTATGATTGATTTTACGATAACTACATGTACGAAGAAAATATAAGAAAAAAAATTTTAAAGCACAATAGTTCGTATACCTATGGTGGTCTAGCAGAAATCACGTCGCGGTCGTTACTTAGGATATTAAAATAGCACGTCGATACTTAAAGGTTAAAATGCATTACATTACATTTTATATTGCAGTACATCAAATAAGACTACACACATTGCAACATTAAAATGCACATAGTAATAATAAAGTTGTTTTCAAAAAGCAAATTGATAAACCATACGACCTAATTTTTGTTTATTTATCAGTATGAACATAAACCAATACATACTAAAACGGAATTGCATTTAAAGGATCAATGATGATAATTCCAAATGAAAACTGTTTCATGAATGTATAAGACACACAAAAGTAAAAAATAATAATTAAAAAAATAAGGACGGCCTTCAAAAAAATGAACTAAAAAGTAACAAATAATTAACTAATTTTTCCTTGTAACCAATTACCTCGACGCCAACCAATCAATTTTTTAGTTTAGCATAAGAATGGCAGCGACTATTTAACTAATTTTTTTGAAAGCGGTTCTTGTTTTATAAAAAATTTTTATTTTTAATTTTGAGTGCTGTATACAACCACAAAAAATTTTTCATTGAAAAATTGTTATTTTTTTTCATGAAATTTAATCACTAAAAATTGTTTTTGTCCATTCTCTCCTTTTAGAGAGATCAGATCTAGACCAGGAATGGGACCATACGGGAAGTACCTGCTTTCAAATAAAAAAGAATCATCAAAATCGGTTTACCCAGTCGAAAGTTCTGAGGTAACAAATATTACAAAAATACAGGCGAATTGAAATCACCTTCAAATAAAAAATCTCGAAAATTCGAAAATTGTTAATAATTTCCTTGGCTGTAAAATCTATATTTGTCCTTATTCATACTTATGTTCATTTCAGCATGGATTATGAAGAAAACTTCATCTTACTTAAAGAGCAGAAAATAGTTTATGCACACCGAGCATAAATTTATCTTAAGACATTACTATGGGACCTTGCTATGGACCATGAATTTACATTACATGAAAATTAGCATTATTTAATAAAAAAAAATTTTATATTCTTTTAATTTTATATAGTGTGCGTAGAAAAATCCGGTATTGGTTTTCGGTTAAAATACATCCGAGTAAAAACAAATTCAAAATCATGACAGTTAAAGACATTGGAACCCGTGGTTAAACTGTTTAAGGTTAAAATATAGCTACGGATAATTCGATTACCATTTCCGCATATTCTCATAAAACTAATACAAAATGTTAATTAGGTTTAAGTTACAATAATGTTGAGTAACTAGATGTAACGTCCAAAAGGTTACGGGCGAAGAATCTGTATTGAAAGTTATTTGAGAAAGAGTGTTTTTTCTCAATGAGGTTTGGCTGTAGTATATGTTATATAATTTAACTGTAGCCACAGAGAAAATAAAAATAATTTTTAAATCACGTTATTTATAAGTTACATTATCTTAACAACCTAACTATGATAAATTAAATTTCTTATTCAAACTCGCAACTGTGTGTACCAGTTGCGTTTCAATTCTACACCAGGTAATAAATAAATATATTTCTAATTAAAATATATACTTTTTACGCAATCGTAATAAGCCAAATAAGATTATACAATTGATAGTCCAAGTTCTAAGAACAGTAATAAACACGTTATAAACTACCTTAAGGGGTTATATACAGTTAGAATTTTAAAAAAATCGATTTTTTTTTCTTAATGTACATATATTTAAGAATACACACAGAAAATTTCATATCGTTCCGTTGAATAAAGTTACACGCAAATTTGAAAAGGTATATTTATCCTATGTAAAGCGCTTTTCAAACTTTAAACGCGTTTTTCTCAAAATGGTGTTTT
Source organism: Chrysopa pallens (assembly GCA_020423425.1). Lineage (NCBI taxonomy): Eukaryota > Metazoa > Arthropoda > Insecta > Neuroptera > Chrysopidae > Chrysopa > Chrysopa pallens. Next base: position 35,409,913 of record CM035595.1, on the reverse strand, counting down.
CAAAGTCGGTGACCAACATTACTCGAAAACGGCTAAACCGATTAGTCTCAAATTTTAACACGAGCTTCTTAAATATATTCTCACCGATAAATATTATTTTTAATAAACAATTTAATGCCGAAATTTTGGTCAAAAAATATTTTGTATATTCCTTCGATCAATTACTAGCTTAAACATTACTTTAACGAAATCTGTTTGTTTTTTTAATTTCAGAGGATTCAGTTCAGAGATATAGTGGTCACCGCAAATAGTCTTTTTGAGAGGAGCTCCCGGAGATCAGCTGTAGCTCCTTTCCAAATAAATATTTTTACTAATACTAAGTCTTAAAATACATTTAAAAGATATCATAATATGTGTACAAATTTTTAGATCAATAAATTTAAAAGTTTTCTGAGAACAAATTCTGGAAAATTCGCTTTTTTTCGTCCTTCTAACTGTATATAACCCCTTAAGCTTCAAATATGAAGTTCTCGTTTCTGTTTTAACATTGTAACTACATGTTTTTTAGTTTAGTATTTGCTATTTTACCCATCAAAATGTGAAAAGTGTAAATAAGTACCCTTATGTACAATCTCTATGGAGACAAACATGTATGACGTCATTTTTGCAGATCTCCTTTTTTATTTAATTAAGAATTTTGGATGTCAATATTTTGGCTATTTTTTTAAATTTTTTTAAAAATAATTTCAAATTCATGTTCATGAAGTAAACACGCTTGAATTAAAATAATAAACAAAATAATTGTGCATCTTGTGTGTTTAAATCAAACGTGGCTTGTACACCTGAAATATATATTTCTTTCAGATTGTTAGATTTACGACATATTTGCTACTGTCATGCTTGCTTAGACAATGTTTGTGTGTAGTGTGTAATGTGTGTAATGCATAAATATGTATGTATATATATATATGTAACAAAATAATTAGATATAAAATTAGCACGCAATAACAATCAATTATTAAATAAATAAATAAATAATATCCTGACTTTTGTTTTATTATGTATATTCTATTTGTATTAATACTTTTGTAATATAAACAAATAATATGTATTATTTGTATATCCTTTAAAACAGTATACAATATTATTATGATTTTCTGATTAAAGTATGATTATTCATAATCTTTTTGTTACCAATTGAAAATGTATGCAGGTAGATAAAGTGTGCAAAAGCACACTCATTCAAGTATTTTGAATTGAAATTTTACAGTGTGTATGAAGAAAGAAGTGTCTACATACTGTTTGATAAAAAACGTATTTTAAATTTATTCAAACAGTTTTTGGACTCCCTCGTATTATGGCGGTTTATCATCAGCTGTTGTCCTGACATAAGGGAGTGTACTTCTAAACAGCTGTTGATTTAAATAATATGTAATATACATTGTATTTCTTTCAATTTTCCAGCACAAATAGCTCGAAAGATACTTATTAAATTGTTCTGAAATTTGGTATGCACAATATTGACATGAAAACATAGTGCTCGAAGAGATTTTCCCGAAAATTACTTTTAAGGTACATATCAAAATTTAATTTGATATTTAGAAAACGTTTTTTTTAACAAAAACTTTTCGACAAGCACTAGGTTTCACATCAATATGGAGTATACCAAATTTCATAACATTTGTGCCTGAAAACTGTGTGCCACTAACAGCTGTTGATAAAACCCCTTTAAGGTGATTTGGGCATACCGTAGTTGCAAAAATTTGAAAAACTTTTCAAGATTTGTCAATGAAAATTGTATGAACAATTCTTACAGGTACTCGAGTCACCAATTTTCAAAAAAATTGGCAACAATTTTCTGTACCGTCTAAAGTTTTTGGAGTATTTACTTGGCAAAAATTGGCAAATTTCTCAACAAAAACTACAACTTTTGAAAATGGTCATTATTCCTGCCTGAAATTTTCTTTGAGCACTTGTATTTTTTGTAGGAATATTGCACAAATTTTCAATGAATTCTTAAAATTTGGAAAATTTCTTATATAAAAATAAAAAAAAATTTACTCTCAGTAAAATCACTGTTTAATTTACTTTTTAAATAATAAAACATTTTCGCAACATTTAAAATTTAACGAATTTTTTTAATTTAAATTTTTTGTCTATCTTGTATCGTTTCATAGTTGGGTGCGTTGATTCATGAGATCCAATGGTCTGATTTTGCTCATTTACAAACTTAACCTACATATTTTTTGTTTTTAAGTTATCTTGATGGCAGACGGACGGACGAACAGATACATGAAGATAGTCATATTCGATGATTCCATGGATGAGATATCTATTTAGATTAAAATCCATCCATCATTTTAAATTTTTAGATGTTTTTAAGAAAATCATCAATATTTGGTTTTGTTTATATAAAGTTAAATTTTTTTGTTTAGTACAAGAAAAATGCTTGCTTTTGGTGGTCACAGCCAGGAAACATGTCGGAATTCTCATATCCTCTAAATGCTTGCATAGTCTGCGGAAATAATATACCTTTCTATAAAATGATTAAACTTAATAATACATTACATAAAATAATGATGCACCCAAAGAATTGTACGTATTTCACATAATTTATATGAATAATATAAATAGATTATATATAAATGCATTCCTACCAAATATTTTTAAATGAATAACAATAATAATAATAATAAAAACGCAACATTTTGTTATTATTATTATTACTCACTAAAATTACAATGAATATCTTTAATAAATATATTATTATTATTTATTGTAATTTAATTCTCACAAATACACGCATACTGACTGTGAAAGTAAATACAATTTTTTTAAATCATTTCTATATTTGTACACAATATCAATTATACCAAGTACACTGTAAATAGTAATAATATTAAAGGATAGTAATATTAAAGAGTAAGTAGTGTAAGGGCCAGCGTTCATCGTAAGATTTTCAGATCAGAAAATCTGATGTTACTGTTACCATGTATTTTATATTAGACACCGCACACGGTAAGAATTCTACATAAGATATCCGATTTTCTGATCAGAAAATCTTACGGTGTGCGCTGAACCTTATCTTATATAAATCATATTGACGTCGTTATTACAATAAATGTGTTTTTCAGAATAATAGATAGGTTTTAAGTTTAAACTTTAGGTTTTATGAAATGATAAGTAGGTACTGCCTCCACTTATCAGATCGTGACCTGAATGGTGTTGAGTGTTTAAAGAATATGTTAAATAATTAGGGTCTGGATGTTGCCGGAACAACTTATAGTCCAATTATGTTTTTAAGGATCCTCTTCCTTTTAAGATAGATTATAAAGTTTGGTGATATGATTAATAAGTTTCGGATCCAGATTTATGATTGTAAACTTTTTAATCTTATTTTTTCGAAACTATTTCTCAGGAGTAATAATTTCATGCAATATATGTCCTTTTCTCGGAAAATTGTTTTATGTTCAGAGAATTGACGTTTTTTTGGTGTGTTTTTGAAACCAAAAACTTTTAGAAAAAACGAAGAGTTCAAAAGTGTTTATTTTTGTTCATTTAACATAAAACTAATATTTTTGAACAATTTTTAACGTTTTTTATTTCATTATAAATATAAAACAGATTTTTTTAAACTATTTTAAAATTTTCGATAAATTTTCGAAATACAGTTCGAAAACGTTGATTTTCTGAAATTACAAAAATTGTTCAAAATTATTTGTTTATATGTTTATAATGTAATAAAAATACAAAAAACACGTATATTTTACGATTGAGAACATGTTTTTAAAAACTCTGTTCATGAAACGATTTTTAAAGATTATTTCAAACGGTAGCTTAGATATTTAAAAGTCTTATTTACCCTAGTAAAAAACTGCGTTAAACGTTAAATAAAAAACATTTTTTGTATTAAATAAAAATTTAACAGAAAATTGCATTTAATAAAAGCACTAGTATCATTTTAGAGACTTTTAGAGACTTAGAGACTTCTTTATTAGTTTGTTAATGATTGTCATTACGTGCCCCGTTCTTTAGAAGTAAGTAATTATTGATATTAAATTTTATCCAATTCTAATAAAAACTTAATACCAACGTTGAAGAAATATCTATCTGACAAAAAGAGTACGCAATAAAAATTTTTGTTGTTGGTTGTTTCTAAAATAAATTAAAAAACAATCCATATATTAGAAATGTCAAGTTTTTCATTCACATGACTTGAAATTTTATACGTAAATTAACTTTATATTATATTGTAAGTAAACCCACACATTGTAAATATAATATATGGTATTTATAAAAAAAAAAAAAGTACATTTCTAGAAAGGTCAATTTATTGTTCAACTTTTTAATTCAAACAATAATACTCAAACAAAAAAGTCAATATTGACATTACACAATATGTTTTATAAATTTACATTCAATATTATTTTCGATACAATAAAAGAGCTTTCTTTTCAATGTTTGTTTTAATGCCAAACAGGACCGGATCTTAATTAAATAATGACAAAACACTCACTAGTGTTTTGTCAAATCCTTCAGTGATACATAAAAACATCGAAATTTTAAGTATCTCCAACAATATGATAGCTATAATTATCGAGAACTTGGACATAAAAATACAAATAATATTTTTTCAAATGTTGCACCGTTTCGTTGTATTTTACAACTTCATCTGTCAAACTGTATATATAAAAAAACAAAATGTTGAACAATACAAAATATCAACAGAAATTATAAATTGGAAAATCTTACATTTGAGGTTAACACTTGTGTATAAAAGTTCATCAGATCTGAACCATTTTTGTAGACATTGCAGGATTAAGCTTTTATTTCACTTATTTTAACGATAATAAGCCTTTAAAATTTTTTCCTATGTTTCAATAATATATTTTTAGTAAGCTAGATACTTTTTTGATATTCAGGTATAACAAAGCAATTTTCTTATAGGTAACCAACTAAATGGAAACGATGTTATATAGTTTTATGTTTCTATGGAACCTAAGCCGCGTACACACCGTAACACAATTTTGACGGACAATAGCAAACTTTTTGTGAAATTGCATCAAATGATGTTGCTATATTGGGTTACGAATAGAGTGGACTCAATAACGCAACATTTACTAACACAAGACGTAAATATTATTCATTTTTATTTTAATTGTATTTAAATATTTCGATGTAGAGTAAAACAAAATACAATACAATTAATTGAAATGTATTGGTTTCGTAACACGTAGCAGTACAGACATATAATACGGTGTTACGTTACGAACGAATGTTGCACGTGTATACGTTGCTTTAGACTTGATTCATTTAGTATTATAGGATTCAAAAACTTAAGGCAACTTCTCTTCTTAAATTTTTTTAGTCTATAATACAGTATTTAACCAATCTTACACCCATAATCCTATTATTATAACATTAAGCCCAACATGAAAATCACAATCAGACACATAAATTCGATAAGAATTTCAAACATAATGATAACAAGGGCATTGAGAAAGTCATTTAAAAAAAAAATTTCATTAGATTCGTTGAATACCACAAGAATAGTAAAGTTAAAAAAAAAACGATAGAACAACGAATATTATGAAATCATCGCCTACTGACATAATTCAAACTGTGAATTTTCCATTTTATTTATAATAACGGTGTTCTTATTGTAACATAGAGTTAGTTAGTTAGTTATACAGGCTTGACTGACTGGCTGTATGGTAACTTGGCTCTAACCTAACTGAATGAGTTGTTAGATGTATATTATTATTGTAATACATTCATTCCATTATAGATTAACGCGTATAGAATACACAAAACGTACATTTGTATATATTTTATACTCCCGTCAAATTACTAATTCTACGCAACAAAAATGTAAAAATGTACAATCAAATCAAAACAAAATATCACCTTTTTTGAACGGTTCTATTTTTTCGAAAAAGTTTGTATTTTTGCTATTAAATATTGTTTAAATATTTCTATTTTGGATGATAAACATTCAATGAGGGTAGCCTCCTTCCGATAACATAAGAATGATCGAATTCTCTATAAAACAACTGAACCGATTTTGGTTGTAATTCCAGGAATATTATCTTACTTCCAGTTGTCAGAAATGGATACTACTATGGGCCCCGAGCATCAAAATGTTTTCATTCGTTTCTATGGTTACGAAATACTACTGTATCAATCAAATGATATATAAGTCTGTGAATGGTATATGCTTGAACATAGGAAATTTCTCAAAATTTATTTACAAATTTAAATAAATAATTTTTTATTTAAAAATTAAAAATTACTTATACAATTTATTCGATAATTCTTACAATTTTCAACCCATAACTAATGTCATTTTATGTAATTGTTCAACAATAATTGTTTGACATTTGCAATACATTTTACATGAAAACAATTGAACAAATAATTATCTTTATATATAGAATTTGAATGTTTTATTACAATTTTTCGTGGCACATCAATCGATTAAGAAGTCCTTTCCACGTACTATCCGTACACGGTACGGATCGTATATATACAGCACTTTGAAGGAAGATAAAATCTTTGGAACGCCTATGATAAAACATGTCCTACAGTACTAACATACGTTCCTACCTTAAGAAATAATCTTTGCATTCAACATCTTGTACCATTTCTGAGTAACACGTTAATCTAAAATATTCTGGAAACACAGTATAGCTCAGTAAACATACCAAATTACATTACCACTTGCCGTTGACTTGTACAAGAGAAAATTTAAGTTTCAAAAAGGGTTAGATGAAGTTTTAATCGCCATTTTATTATAAGAGCGGATAAAAAGTTGCTTTACATCTCAGTTTTCTTCGTTTTTAAGTCACCTTGATTATTCCCACTTTGGTACAAACTGTCGTTATCTGGATGTTAAAATTTATCTTCTAATTTGTGAAATAGTAAAAAGAGATTAGAAAACTTTTTATATTTGACTGGAGTAATATATAAATAAAATAGAGATACCTTAAAACGCATCGTTGCCATCCATACTCTTCTGTGTTTCATGGACCGAACGAAGTTAGGTCTATTATACAACTAGACGATTTTACATTTCGTTAGTATGTATTTATGTACTATGTTGTCTAAATGGGTATCTATCTATATATCAATCTGATTGTTCTACTGTAATTTTCAAACAAGTTTTCCGATTTTCATGAAATTTGCTACACACGTTTATCATATTTACTTTATAGCCTGTTTATTAAATCCGCCTGGATCATCAGGCTCTTCGTAATAACAATTTGTTAAAAATTATTTTTATTCTTATCTACATAAATTTCTAAACCAATTATAAATAAATATAATAAATGGGTGTCACCGTGAGTGAGGTCTACTGCTCAACGGAGCAACTAATATTAACAATGATAGTAACATAATTTTTACCTAACCTAGTTATGCGACAGTTTATTCATCAACACAGCTGTATTTACATTTAAATAAATCTACAATTCCTGTATATATTGAGAAATTTTTTTCTTAAATTCATTAAACATAACAATTATATAGATTGTTTTATAAATTATAATACCTATTTTTCACTAAACAAATTACATTCTACCTACCATTATTAAACGTTAAAAAAAAATCGCACGGAATAAAATTATCTATCTTATGGTTACAATTGAAAATGTTAATTTATTATTTTAAAACAATTTAATTCCGTAGCCTTGTTAGAAGTAAATTACGAGATTACATCAGTGAAAGAATCATTTTAAATGTGTTCAGAAATTTTTGTGTGTGTAGCAATAAGCTTCACTAATTACATAAAAGAATGAACCATCACGAAAGAAACATTTTGCACAATAAACACAAAGTGAAGGTAAGAATAAACAAAGTTTGCATATTTCTGAGTATCAACCTTTGAACTATTTAAAAGCATGTGCATAATTAAAATAAACAAAATATGTACAAACGGGTATATCAAATGGGGGGGGGGCTTGCTTATCGAAGAGTTTTTCTCGAAAAACATTTTTTCTCGAAAAATATAATATCTAATTTTGATATTTACTATAGAAATATATTTTTGAGAAAAACTCTTCGACAAGCCCTCCGTTTTCAGGTCAATAGTGTGTATACCAATTTTCAAAACATTTGGATAAGTATTTTTTGAGTTATTTCTGGGCGTGAATCTTGAAAGAAATACAATGCATATTACATGTAACTTAAGTTAACAGCTTGTTAGAAGCACATTTCTTTATGTCAATAACACCTTCGGTAAATCGCTCTTAAAATTTCTGCAATAAAACGCTGTAGCAGGGGTCTGCTAGTCTGCTAAGGGTCGTTTTGATCCTTGCTTTTATATGCTTTTATTATGCTAAACTTTAAATAATTTTTGTAATAAATGTATCATAAAATAGCTTTAGCCAAGAAATTAGCCTTGGACTAGAAAAAAACAATAATATTTTTAATCAATATTTTCTATTATTTAAAATACAACAGTTCATTTAAAAATTGGTATATTTTAAAAGCTTTAATGACAAAAAAAAGAAGCTTTTTTATCATTCTAGAAATAAGCTCATATATCATCTACCTATTCGTTACAATTCTTCAATTCCCTTGATATTTCTATCTATTTAAATATTCAAAACATATGCTGGTATAAATGAAATTAAAATATTACAGGTACGCTGTGTTACTTACATATTTATTCTAAATATATGCAAAAACAATCTCATGGGATTAATTGTGGATTAACGCTGTGAATAATAATGAATTGATTAATCCGAATTTGATGAAAACTAAGAAATTTTGTCAGAATCAGTTTAAATTTTAAACTGATGGAAAATTTATTTAAAAAAAATTATTTAAGAGGCCAGAATTTGAAAGAAAAATTATTTTTAATAATAAAAAAATTTAACAAAATTATCGATTTTTTAAATCGAAAGGAACGAAACAAATTCATTATAAAAAAATGTTATTAAAAAATCAATAACTTTTAATAACAATGTCGATTATTTAAAATTGAATTTTAACGTAGAAAAATAAACGATTATATAATAAGAACTAAAACAAACATTTCGTGAACACTTTAAATAATGGCAAAATAAGGAAACATATAGAAAATTTATGTATGAGATAATTCGTTCACGTCAAGCACAATTAAGATATATATTTGATTTTTTCATATGATTATTGATGTGTACTATAGACGTACATTGAAAATATTAAAGTTCTATATACAAACCACGCATTAATGTCGCTTACGGTAATTTTATTTCAATTAATCCGTTTACAAGAAAGCGTAAAACGGTTCATTAACTGCATACAAACAAACACCCGGTAGTTGAGTACGCAGACCAAATAAGTGAATGTAATAGACTATAACATTAAATATCATTACAATCAGTCAATAAGGGAAATGTGAAATAATTTCTAAAACAAAAACATATACGCCTCACTAAAAAGAACTTAATTTTCGTTATACAAAAAGATCCTGGATCCTTGCTAAATTTTTATAGAATTTTCACTTCAAACGTTATTTTGAGAAAAGCAAACCAATACATTTAAAAATCTATAATTAATCACCAATAAAGAAGTATGGATTTAAATTTTTAAAAATTGTGTGCGTATGCAATTCATACATGGCAGAAGTGAAACTTCTGAAAAGTAACCTACAAAAGATTGAGACAGATATCAAGAGTATTAGGATCAAGATTATTAGGATAATTGTAAGGTATGCTTTACCAAGTTTAGAAATTATTGAATATTTTAATGTAAAATATTATATCACATATATTGTAAATATTATATCCTTACTACACAAGGCGCATACATATGGACAATGCTTAGTAGACGCTAGTGGGAATACTGCGAAACATCGCAGAGTAGATCGAGAATATAAAATATATAACAATATTTTCTTGCATATATTGTTCTAGTACCTAGGACGCAGTTATCCGTAACTACTAACTAGAAAAAAAGACTCAAGGTCAGTCAGAAGGTCGTAATCGAGACAAGCAGTATGTTAAAGCAAGTTTTTTAACCGTAGTACAAAAAACAAAATTATTTTAAATAAAATTTAGAACGAAAGTGAGAAAAAATTATTAATTATTAATAGAAAAATTTACAAAATTAATTAAGTAGAATTGACACAAAAAGTGAACCCTCTGGAATATATACAACTATAATAAATATCCGATATAATAAATGTAATGTTGGATTTTTTCAATTTTCGCGAACAAATTACTCAAAACATAATTATCTAAATGCAATAAAATTTATACTGCACATTTGAAATAAATTGAAGAATTGTAAGCGATCAGCATTAAGAATCTAAAATTGTCTTTATTATAGAGGTGTCATTTTTTTGTTTCAATTCCCTTTCAAGTCACTTTTCCTCTACTTACTTTGAAAGTGATAATCACAACGTACAAATAATATAAAAATAATAATAACGGTGATATTACTAAGTAACGTATAATATAACCCACTGTACAACAATTCTGTGAAAAGAGTACATACAACGACGTGCAGACAAATTGTATTATGACAATAACTATTACAAGTTATACAGAGCACCTATAAAAATAAAATATAAAATAATATTTATTATTCTTCTTATAAATAAAATAGTCATAAATATTGGCATGATGGAAATTAAAGAGCGGCCACAAAATAATATAGAATAATAGTTTTATACTAAATTGATAATTTATTGAAAAGAAAAGTGTTTTCTCACCCTTATCCATGATAATATCCAGAAATTTGAAGTTTGGGCACTTAAATATACTCAATTTTGTAATTATTTGGATCAAAATTACTGTGGATAATGATATTTAATAAAAAATTTTAAATTTTTTTAAAGTTATTACAGTCTCAAGCCACGTAAACACGTGCAACAAAACATTCGTATGTAACGCAACATCGTGACGCAGCTTAGGCGGTAACAGCAACCTTAGTGTAGGCGTGAACGCGTAACACTGTCGTGTAACAAAAGTTGATACGCGTTGATATAACATCACATCCCAAAAAATTGTCGGTAAATTGTAATCGCATCATAAGATTTTGCTACGGGCTACGAATAGTGTGGACTCAATAACGCAAAATTTCCTAACACAAGACGTAAACATTATTAATTTTTATTTAAATACTGTATTTAAATATTTCGATATGGAGTGGAACGAATAAAATACAATAAAATTTATTGAAATTTACCGACCAACATACGCTCTAACTTACGACTCATCAATTATCAGAACTACAGCCCTTAACTATAAAATCACAAAACTGGAAAACCTCTATCATCTCTAAATATAAAGACTAGACACAAAAGTAAAAATATTGATATTCAAGAATATGCACCGTGAATCTAAGCAGAAAAATCTATTAATAATACCTTTGTACGAAATTTAATAAATGTTTTGCTAAAAATAAATTTGAATTAGGAAATAATATATCAATTAAACTAAACGTTTTTACAGCGTTTTGAAAGTATAATTATCCTTCTTCGTAATCAATTTTGAAATTTTCTATAATGTTTTTCTCTCATAAATAGATTTATAACAATATTTAAGCCCAATATTTAAGTATATTTACAAATATCATGTAACAGAAAAAATTTCGAGCTAAAATAAGCCGACTAGAAAATTACAACTGTGAATTGAAATACAACATTTTTGTATTTTCTATATGGAAAGAAATTACTTTGCAAAGTGACATATTTAAAAATATGAAAACAAATAGAATTTTCTTATTTTCATATTAAAATTTTCGATCTCGAAATTCTTAGATTTAATCTCAAAATTCTTGGAATTAATCCAGTGTAATTCGCTTCAGTTGTATTATAAATGCGTATTTGTTAGCCATGTTGACAATCAGTATGCATAAGCTAATTGTAATTATTCACTTAATGCTCTATCCCCCGGGATAAAAAGTACGAGTCTCTAATTTGCAAACAATATCACACTACATGATTTACGTTTTATGGTTGATTCGATGCGAGTGAAAGCCAACCTGTATTCAATAAAATAAAATAGAAACAAAATACACACTAATTATAAATTCACTTGCTTTTGTTGAATATGTCTTCCGTGACATGACATGTAATTAGAAATTATCATATTTTAATTATCAATATAATATCATTGAAATATTCATCATTACGTTAACACTATCGATAATAATAATATAATATCCATCATCATTTATTGCATTTATGAATATTATACTTGGAATTAATTGAGTCATATATCATTAATTCATCAGCTGTGTTACAAATTACAAACCATCTGGATAATATATCATTATTAATAATGGTTATATCAAATTGCTTATTATCTAATTTCGATAACTATAGTTTGAAACTCTATCCCGATTATCTAATACAAAATCCACTAAATTGAATTTTCACTTGTAGTCTATGGCAATCGTTTGTGACAAGTTTCATTTCGTTGGTGACGACTAATTTCCAAACAACCAACATGTTCATAAATTGATGCGTGTCATAGTGTGAGTAATATTTTTTTTTTACTGATTTAATGTATTTTTTACGCATAATTTCAAAAAAAATATTAGCATTCTTCAGTCCTTCTCTATATAAACTATAAATATGCCAAATTTCATACTCCTCCGTTTGCCAAACTTTCGTAAAAATGAGTACACAGTTTTTGCTTTACGTATACAGATTCCTTCTACCATCAAGATATAAACAAAACTGAACTATTATTGTTTTTTTTTAAGATTATGTATGTCATTAATAATATGGTTAAAAGGAGTACTAAGTACATCAATATCCTTGTGGTACTCCAACTGAGATAATAAGAAATATCTTTTATAAATATCTCATCTAGAACACAAAGAAACTAGGCCAACATTGAAGCTTCCTATATAAAATGAATACATAACATAACATAATATAGCGATGAACTCTCCCTGACAAATACACACTAACGAACAACATTCATTCTACACTGCACATAACTTGTTATTATTACATTTGGATAAGCAAAGCATGTAGTGTGTATTTCGAATAAAAACATAAAATTAAATATATACGACGCCTCTTAAAAACATATAAAACTAAACAAAGTGATGGTGATAAATTTAAAAAGTCAACATTCATTAATGTGAAAACATTCAAATGTATATCGTAAAAACGAATGTTTTAAAATACTTTGATGGATCTCGATAATGACTGAGAAGGCAACTCAGACATCAACCAATATATAGATCTACACAAAGGAAATTTAAGCAGTTTTTTCCCACTGTCAGGAGTATTGGTTTTTCTATCGTCATTTGACAACCGGGGACCATCAGATAGAGTACCGAATCTTCAGTTTTATACTCTAGTTTCAGTCAAGAAAAAATGCCCATTCTTACATTTTTTTTTATAAAACTCAGCAGTCTTCGATATAATTACACTACACCAATCTATTTTCAATTTAAACATTTAATTTCATTATACACGTCCAGTATGAAAATATTTCTGCCTACTGAAAACTGATATGGCAATTTCACAATAGGGCAGTTTACCATGTTTAAGAAAGTACTTCAAAATATTGATTTCTTAAAGTCACAAAAAATAAATATTTTTTCAAAATAAACACGATTTTTTACCATAAAATTACATTAAAATTTAAACCTTTTTTATTCCTTTAAAAACACTATCTGCCATTTTGATGACGTAATATCGGTATATTATATTGAGAATACTGATACATCACATTGAGAACAAAACATAACCAAACAGTTTCAATTATTTTTTAATTAATTAAGATAACTGTTTGGATTGAACTGACAGATGAGAACAATAATTTTTACCGTCACGCCATGGCAGCCTAGTGTTAAAAGATATTTTAACATAAATTTTAATTTTTGTCAAATTCCATACTTTATTTATCACTACCGAAAGTACAATATTATAAAGATTATTACTTGTAAAATATAAGACTAGAGAATATTAAAGAATGCATATTGATATAACGGCTAGTGTAGCAGGATATTTATTTATAGGATATATAAAACTGTATGGCCAAAACGTTAATACCATTTATTCTTTCTTGCATCCAAATATTGCAAAAAGTTCTTTTGAAGTCAGAAGACAAACCCATTAGTTTTAGGAAAATTATTTTTTGATCTTAAATTTATCGGTCACAGTTTTTTGACAGTACATAAAACGGTCATTAAAAGCACTCCAAACCTTATTGTCCATCGAAAAAGAAGAGTAGTCATGCAATTGAATAAAAAAATGGTCCAGCATTGTCTAGAGCGTTAAGATTTGAGCTAATATTAACAAAAATTGCGGTAATCAATTTTTGCACACTTGTTCCTATTCCTACTCTAATCTGATTACCATCCAAAAAAATATTTCAATACATCACTGCTAACTACAACGGGTCTAATAATGTTTAATACACAAATAAAGCCCATAAAGCCATAATGCATGTATGCATGCTATTATTTATGTTGTAACTGGTTAAATGAAGAACAAAACATAGATATAATGCCTGTACGATACGATATTGCTTATCTCACTTTTATTACATTTTTATATTCATGTTGTTTTCGTTTGTTGGTCATATTATTAATGCAATGAACAGAGTATTTCGTTCCTTATATTATTTATTATCATTTTATCAGAGTACATTAATCAAATAGCATAATAAGGTCACTGAATATTTTGTTTGATTTCATTTTTTTTTTTTTCAATAATATAGAAAGTATTTATCAACGTTTTCTTTCGTTAATGTGCATTTTTATTCACAATTTTTAATTGCAGAAGGTGAAGTTACAAAAATATTTGAATTTGGTATGACCAACTAGAAATTTGCAAAGAAAAACCTAATTCAAAATAATATGAATAAGACTAAATTTTGGTAGAACTCGCAAAAAAACATTTCTAAATTAAAAATGAAATTTTGATTTTTACTTTAAAATCTTTTTTCAAAAAAACTCTTCAACAAGCCCACTATTTTAATGTAAAAATTATGCTTATCAAATGCTAGCGGAAGTCACGCGGCATTACCCGCGTAGTTTTCATTCCCGTGGGACTCTTATGTAATATATTAGACTGCCAATGATTGATGGACTCAAATGTATGCAAATTCCTGTAATTTTTAACAATTCTACCGAACTATGTCTCTAATCGTTTCTAACAACTCGAATGCAATAAATATTAAAATATATAAGTAAAAATATAAATGTTAAAATAAATAAGTAAAAACACACGACTTTCAAACATATTTTCTCAAGTTTTTTAATTTTTTCTTTATTTACGTTTTATAGAATTGAAAGCAAACGGCCCAAGTATTAAATAATAAAGAGGTATTGGGATTATGCTGATTGCCGTCAACACAAATGAACCAGACTTAAAAACAATCAGCAATTTGTCTCCAATACTTAGACTTAATTATTTAATACTTAACCTTTTTTTAGTAACATATACGAATACAAAAATTTAGAAAACATTTTTCTAAAGCTTTATAAATCCTATGTAAAACTACAGGTGAGCGACCTATCTAGTAAACTTTCCTCTACCTAAAGGTATACAGCATCAATTATCAATCTTTCAAGTATATTTAACGTAGATTTTTGACCTGATATCTATAAAACGTGCAAGAAATATAAGTTTGATTTCTATATTAATTTGAAAATAAACAAAAAAGTTTACATTTTGATCGTTCGTGTGTATAAAATATAAATAGTGGAAAAAAACCTTGACGATTGATTTGATGAAATTAATAGTGCTGGCTCGATTACGGTGTATAAATTAAAGTGTGTTTATAAACCGCTTTGGCTAATGGTATACATTTTTTTAATTTATAAACTTCACTGCAACGTGACTAGTTAGTTACATGCTAGCGTAATTTTATCAGCTTCTTTGTATTAAAATATATACCTATAGTTTGAAAATTGGTATGCAGAACAAGATTCGCAAAATTTTTGCAGTTCACTGGACTTTGATTCCAATCACAAAGGATAAACTAACAAATCACTATTAATTATTCTTAACTTGTCCTTTCATTTTATAATTCTTAGAAGAATTTTCTGTTTGGGAAATTATTTTTATTTTATAAAAATTTTACTCATGTGTACACTCCAAACGCATTCGTTAGTCCATTGTTTATAGACAAATCATTCACGTGAACAATTAATTCTACTCTAGATTTTATGGTTGTTTTGAAGTTTATCAAATAATTTATAAATAATAGTTTACTATTATTTATAGTACGCTCTACTTATGTATTAACAAGAAATGGAATCGATAAAACAAAACCTTAATGTGATCCTGAACGAATTCATGATAACGGGACACAACAAACCTCGAGTAACAAATCTTTTTTGATACCATGACCACTATTAATAACAATGGTATGTTTAATATGGGAAAAGTTCTTATAAAAGACCGGATTCATTTAAAACGAAAATATAGTGTAAAATAATAATAAAAAACTTTTAACTTTGTCTAATTTTCACTTAAAAATTTTTAAAATTTACGAATGCTCTTTCGACTTATTAAGTGATAAAAATTATTGTTGTATTTTAGAAATATATAGGGAAAGAAGGTAAGATTATTGAGGATGAAGAAACTGTGGGTGGTGTTGATAAATATTTTTTCAATATTTATAATTACAAATTTAATAAAGGAGAGATATTAAGGTATATTATTAACCAGGTACAAAATGCACATAAACAGCCATAAAACTTCATCTAACTTCCCCATTGATTTGCCAATACTGGTCATAAAATTAATATTGAACACAAGCCGGAGGTGTTATATATTTTGTTACTATGACAATACTTTAATTCTAATAATAAGAGTGTAAAACTATTAATGGGAGTGTTTTTTTTAATAAAAATTACTCCCAGCTGGAAATTGCAACTATGTATTATGATTTTACGCCTTTTAAATATAATTTATACGCCAGTGTGCGAAACACAAATTTTACATTTCGCCGGTGAGTGAATAGGCAGGTCAAAAAAAAAAACACAAATATTCACATAAACCGCTTATGATTATATTATTATTACGTCTTTAATTAACTATTTGATTGCATTGGTTTTTATACATATTTATAGTAATTTAATAAAAAGAAAGTTGAACATTTCATTTTTACTTAAGATTTTACATTTTTAGCAACTCAAATTGAAAGTAACAGTTTGTATACCTAAGTATTATGATGGATAAACCTAATTCCTATTGTCCGGTAACTAAAGATAGTATACAAAGTATAAAAGATATCACCAATGTATAATAGCATTGCATTCATTGATTTTCCATTGAATTCAATTTGAAACAACAAAATAGGTTAAATGTACCACTACTTTAATGATATTTTAAGGTTTGGAACAAATATCATAGCATGTCAGCCTTTTGACTGTATTAACGGTAAACTACATAATACAGTCATTGTATACAAAACAGTGAACTTGTAAGTAAAAGATCAATGAAATAATAGCTACATGAAACCAATCTATACAATAGGGAACGGGACAAAAGTTTTTTTATTACTTATTCGAAAGGTCTTTACGAACATGTATCTGAAGATTTGAAAAAAAAAAAATTATTAATAAGAAAGATGGACATTCAAAACTCTTAAATTAACAAAAAGGGAAATACCAACGTATGACGTCAACTGTTAGTATGTCCATCCATATAAATAGAAATAGATTTTTCAAGAAAGAAACAAAAAAGAAAAGAATCTTAATGGGTGGGTAGCGTGTCAAAATTCCTCATAACTGTAAAACTACTGCACCGACCCTTTTGAAATTTTGAACACTAGTTCTATATATAATTTACGAAATAAAGCCGGAGAAAGATTCTAGACCAAATTTGTTTTAATTTATAATAACTTCTTTCATTCTTAAACTTAGATTGTACTACTCAAATTGGATTACATTCGGCTAATTATCTATATATTAATAGATGAAGCGAAAACTGTGTACTCCCTTTTTTTTTACGAAAATTGGGCGGACGGAGGAGTATTAAAATGTGGCACACTTATAGTTTATACAGAGAAGGACTGGAGAATACTTATATTCTTTTTTTAATTATGCATAAAAAATACATTAAATCAACAACAATAAAATATTATACACAATATGGCACACACATATTTAAGAGGTGTGGCTTATATTACATACACTACCATATACACGAAATGTATACTCTTTTATTTAATAAACTGGTTTGTTTAAAGGCTCGAACATATACTATTTTGTTTAAAGGCAGTAAAATTCACTTTTAATTGATTATGGTCGATCATTGTAACGGGAATCTGTTTGTTGAGTTGTTTGTGTAAAAAAATTGCCAAATTTTCGTAATTGAACTTTTCAATTGTAATACAAGAACAGATGGTGTTAGAAAATGCACAATACGTATTATTTATATATTTTTAGGTTAGCAATAAATGATTTTAATAAAAAATAAATAAAAAAAGTTAAGTAAACCAAATAAAAAACAATTATGAGAGGTATATGCACAAAATATAACACCATTATTTATTTGTGTATTCATGTAAATCTCGTTTGGACATTTTTTAAAAAGTAGTCTATATTCAATCAACATGGCGTGAAATAACTATATTATTGATCTTTATAAATGTGATGTTTATAGAGAAAGTCTTCTGGTATACTCATTTATAATTATTTGTTCTAGATTTTTAAAAAAAGACCAGTAGCAAATAATAATAAATTATTTTGTTTCTACAAAATAAACAGCTTGCAAGATAAGATGTGCAACATTTTTATTTATTTGTGTAATAATCATTTATTTCATAACATAGTGATAGCAGTTGAAATGAAAATTTACATTTTTCACAATTGAAATTAAAACATAATAGGGTACTTATGGTAGTGAAAAATAAACCATGAAATTTGGCAAAAATTAAAATTTTTATAGAAATATTCGTTCGGAAAATATCATGACGACAGGTAAACAAACAATTTTTTTTTTTTACTCAAAACGTGCTTCTCCAGTATTGTATGGTCAAAGAAAACAAGAATTTCGCTGATAAACTTTTCCTTACATTCTCCAAAAACATAAAATTAATGACTATGTATAGAATTACAGTAACAATAAAAAAAAAATTACCGTGGAATATTTCACTGGATTTGGCCGTGCTATAAATTTTAATTACGCCAAATTCACAGTTGATTCATTTAACGATAATTATTAGATATTTATACAGTATGTCTCTTAGCTACCATTTAATGGGAAACAATTTTTGAGGAAAGTTTGAATTAAAAAAATATTTCGAACACTAGACATTGGCTATCATCTTCAAACTATTATAGAAATCCTTGTGAGTTTTTTATATAATAGAGAGATATTCATTTTTTCATCAGCCTGTAGAATTCCCAGAAGTCGAAAAAATACAAATTTTTAAGTCTTCTGAACCTATTTTTTTTAAAAGAAATATATTTTATTTGCACCACAGCGTGCATGTTAATTGGTGATTTTTAACTCTGAGGAACAGTAAAAAGTTTCACGAGAACATTTGTATTCTACAATTTGATTGGTTGTTTATGAGCTATTATTTATACGGCACAGTACATTATATATTTATACGCAGATCACATGCGTGATCAGTGGACTAACGAAAGCGATTCAACTTTAGTACATTTGAAACACTAACACACCAAATACTGTAACCAAATAGGAATGACATTAAAATCATTTCATCACCAAAATCAAAACAATACAGAAATTGTATACCGTATTATTAAACTCATCATGACAACGAACTTTAAATTGTTATAAAGAATATTATTTCAAAATAAATTGTGCTGTGCTGGTACATGAAAAAAAAAAAAAAACTGTATAATACGAATATAACAAACAGCTAATCACAGTTCTGAGTATACAGCAACTGTTTTAAATTACAATGAGTCATAAATAAATTGTATTACCGCAATAGACGGACTCATCATCATCATCATCGATTTAACTTCTACACAGCGATACTAAGATTACATTTTATTTTTAAAAAAATGTAGATATTATACTGCATGTAAAAATAATAATTACGTAAAACCGTTGTGGACGAGTAACATTCTGCGATTAAAATAATAGAAAATAATACGAAATGTAATTAAATATTACAGTTATCTCTAACAAATTTTGTCAGATAAAGCAAAAAAGGCCTTCATATATATTGAAAGATTAATTGTTGCCTTCATAATAACCACACTCTTAAATGTTTCAATTTTCGTGAATAAATAAATCCAAAAATAATTTGTTATGAAATTTTCTATGAACAATATTGACATGTAAAAATAAATTTCGATTTTTTCCCCAATTTCCTAGATCCAATTTTTTTTGTATTTTATAAATACGTATTTCGACTACAAAGTAGTCAGCATCAGTATAAATTAGCTAGTTGTAATGATTCTCTGAGGAGATGTTACTCGTTGCTAATTTGGTGACGGTTTGCACGTGCATCATTACAACTAGCTAATTCATACTGATGATGACTACTTTGTAGTCGAAATACGTATTTATAAAATACAAAATAATTTGATCTAGGAAATTGGGGAAAAAATCGAAATTTATTCGAAAAATCCTAGAGTTCTTATTAATAATTATAAAATATTGACATGAAAACGGAGGACTTATTGAAGAGGTTTTCTCGAAAAATCATTTCTAAATATAAAAACAAATATTGATTTTTACCAAATTTTTTAATTTTTAGAAAGTTTTTTTGGGAAAAACTCTTTGACAAGTTGACTGCTTGATGTCAATATTGTTCATACCAAATTTCATAACATTTGGATACGTATTTTTGCGTGAAAATTGAAATATATTACATTGAGGAATAATTCTCACGAGCCACGTTTGGTGAGAAAATAACTAGGTAATGATCTTACTAATCCGAGGCAAATCGACTAATGAAATTGTCAAACTTCAATCATTTGAATTTGTGTTGAAGGCTTTGCGAGCTTTGGTGTTAGTTAGTATTCTTTGGTTTGGTGCAAGAATATATCTGATGAATTAACGCACGGAAAAATGATTATAAATAATAATAATATTTTCCTGATAATTTCAGGTATCCTCGAAGATTTATCAGATTTTTTTTCATGACTTGAAAATCTTATTTGTATGTTCCTGATATTTTAAGTTTTATTCTAACATTTAATTTAAAACCGGTCAACTAATTTTTGAAATATTGCATGAAAAGCATCCGTTAAGTCGAATTCGGGAACGGATTTTTAGCGATATCTCAAAAACTGCACATCCAATCGTTAAATAGATATTATTTTTGTAATCTACGGTTCAAACTGACTCTATGAACATAGTTGTTTTTGAAATCGGATAAAAAAAATTTTTCCCGAATTTTCGCAATTTTTTTAAGGGGTACCCCTTTAAAAAAATCCATGAAATCGAAAAAAAATTTTAGCTCCCGATTTGGATGAAATATATGTTTTAGGGAAACTTTGACCCGCTGATTTCAAAAATATCATCTATTTAACGATTGAATGCGTAGATTTTGAGATATCGCTAAAAATCCGATCCACGGGCCGATTTATCGAATGTATTCCGTGCAATATCTCAAAAACTAGTCGACCGTTCATAAAATAAATGTTATTTTTGAATTTTTTAACCTTTAATTATCCAAGAAAACTCATAAACAGCGAACAAAAAATTTTGAACTTTTCATTGGTTTTTTTTTTACAATCGCAAAAATTTCGTCAAGTTTAAAAATCTACAAATCATTTTTTGGATAAAATTCATCATTTAAAATATAATTAGGACTAAAAAATACATAACACTGCAATAATTTGGGCACTAATTTTTAGTTAATATATTGTTCGCAATTCACTTTTCAACTTTGAGAAAGTAGGTTTCTTACAACTTTAATTCCTTTTCCTCTTTTTGTTTTTGAGCTATCATGATGACAGGCAGACAATCGGAAATGGACTAATTAGATGTTTCACTGCACACCTATACCAAAATTTTTGTTTGTGCTATCAATATTAGGCAGCGATACAAACTTTATACTAAAACTAATATACTCTGACATATGATGTGTGTTATGTCGAGTGAAAAAATATTTACATGTAAAAATTCATTGATATTTCGTAAGTATATTAAAATTTCGTGATATTTCCTAATCACATTAAATTCTCTGATGATTCCAGGCTTTCCAAGTTTAAGGCCAGCCTGAAATAACCTAAGGCAATGGGATATAAAGTTAATTTCTCATACTAACAATTTAACCTGCTATTAAAAAAATCTAATTAAGTTTGATTAAAAAAATTATGATTCAAGTTATTACTTATTAAAACCACACCTTACACCATCAATTATAATCTGTACAGATAAAAAAATCATTAGTGCGAAACGGTGCACAATATGCAGTCGATTCTGTTAACAACAAGCAATATAAATAATTTTCAATGTCAATAATATTAGTAGGTACGGCACAAGCAAGATTTATATCTGTATTCGTGGAAATTGTTAGAAAATACTCTGTTTGCAGTGTTTGCTAAAAATATGTATTTATGTATGGGTGCCCAATGACGCGCATATAGGGTTCTGATGGTTGGGAAGTCTGACGATTTGAGCATGACGCAGGTGGCGTGTTTTGTTGCAAGTTCGTGATCCTCCCATTCTCTTGCGTCACGATCATATTGTCAGATTAGTAAAATGTACACTTTTCAGCACGTAATCAACCTACCATATCTTAATCTGACGCGCTCGATTAAATCCAACTATCGATTTTTTTAAAAATATTCTCATCATCTACCCTATATGCGCGTCCTCATATAGAGAACTAAGATTTGGTGGAGGTATCTCCTGTATTTTTATCTGACGCGCTCGTCTAAATCCAAAAATCTTCACTTGGACTTCTCTACCATTATCGTAAATGGTAGTTTTACAAAAAATTACTATCGTATAAAAGTACATTATTTACTTAAATATTCTTATAAAACAATTATTATATTGCACCAATAATCATAATGAAAGATAATGATTATCGTTACTGGTTTTTCCAGTTTCCACTTATTTCTTCTAAATAGGCTGTATTTATAAAACTCTGAGGATGATTCAGACTCACCAGACATTATTATTCAAAGGGATAAAAAAATATGATTGCTATAAATAAAAACTACCTTAGTATTTTATTAACGTTCTTGCAATGTCGTGCATAAGTCAATCAACTTTAGAATATTTTATCTGCCAGAACAAACACACGATATTGAAAAGATACAATAATGTATAAGTAAGTAGAATAAGAAAATAATTTTATCTTTATAAATCGTAAAATAGTCTAAATTTCAACAAAACTCATTTGTATCCCCGGAAGTCTAGATTTCCTGGGTAATAAATAAGTTTTGTCCAAATCTACACTGCTGAAACCAGGAAAATTAATACTATTAAAGGAGAATGATTCCAAAAATTTGGAGGTAGCCGCCAGAGAAAATCCCCTTATTTCGACGTTTTTAGAGCTTATATATACACATATAACACCTCCAAGTTAAATTAGAATATTGGAATACTTAATATAGTTTAAGCTTTGCGTAGGGAGTGTCTTTTGGGGGATGTCAAATAGTTAGTCCATCTATCTGCTTCTTATGTACCTATCCGATATTTTCAAAAACTTGCATAAAAACAAAATAAAGTTGTAGTAAGATGCATTTAATGAGTGAAAATTATATGACTTTAATGATTTAGCACTGGTTCTCATGATTTTTTTTTTGTTACTATAATATGAATATCATATAATAACTAATGGAAAAACCATTTTGTCTGATAAAATCAGGTGTCCGTTGTCTGACAAGATGAAAATTGTAGCATATTTTCAGGTTGTCGAACAAAGGATATTCCATTTTGTAACGTGTCAGTCAAAAGTTAATTAAAAGCTTGTGACCGAGCATTTGTACTATGTTTCCTTTAGTTCCAAAATATTTACCAGAATTTGAGTCTGAAGAGACGGCAATCTTTCCAAAACTTAAAGTCCAATTTTATTATTAAAGTGCTAGACAAAGATAATAAAATTAACTGCCCGTTCTGCTAAATACTTTATAGATGTAAAATTGATTTCGTAAATTCCAGGAAATATTCGATAAAATAAATATTTTGATATATGCATTGAGATTATGCATGTCTAGTTTAATATCAAAATTTTATCATTATTAAAATAGATTTAATACACTGAATATTCCAAAATATTCCAAAAAAATATTATTATCTCTAAAATTATCTAACATAGCTATGTTATTGTAAAAATATATAGACAAACAAGGAAGTGAGAAACAGGCCCAAGCGTTGAAGGTTCAGTTTTTTTGACTTTGAAAATAATAATTCACACTGCACACAAAATATTTTAGATAATACATTAAGGTTTTTAGGACCAAGACTTCAAACTTTTTTATCGCTTTTATGTACTTGAAATTTTTGTATAAATAATTTTATAACAATACTGTGAACTTTGTTACTACAATTATTTTACATAATTGATTATTTTAATACTTCCCATGTTTTCAGATAATTGATTTTAAATTCAAAATGACCGATTATTTAAAACAATGAATGCACGTAAATACTTTTAATTGGAGAACGGCCGAAACCAGGGACAATAAAAACTATTTGACAAACCCCCTCCCACCCATTTTAAGCCGAAATTGTGCGTTGATTTCCTAACATAAAATCATTATAATCTATTCTAAAAAAAAGATCAATTTTGGAATAGCTTTTTAAGTTGACACATTTTACAATTTCAAATTTCCTTCGAATAATCGGCAGTTGAATATGGAGTAACATCCGAAACATGTCGCATAATAAAATGTAAATTATTAATAAAATGGTTAAATTTAAATGAAAATTTATTTATTCGCACAACATATTTAATTAATTCTAAGCAATAACACAAATTAAAGTGCTCAACTATGAATAAATAAAATTATCTTCGCACACTTTTGAAGCCATTGACAAAAAAAATATTTTCTTAAAAAACAATTAATATCATTAAAATCAACAACATTATCAATGGAGACACTCAAAAATTTAAATGATAATGAGATAACTGACATAATTAGAAAATATCAGTTAGAAATATCAAGATGTTAAAATTCAATAATAACATTTTTTATTACTTTACTTTTAAAAAGTCCGTTCACTAAAATCAAGAACCCATTTAGTATTATTATAAAATAGTTGACGAATCAGATTTTTTTAAAGCGAAGTCTTGATCAAGAATGTCGAAATCGATACATTTTTGCAGGGGATGGATTATTGGAGACGAGAAAGAATTTAAATACTCGAAAATGAATCAGTCGTTATGGGCTTTTTCATTATATCCAAATATTAAATTCGGGTAACTACTGTAAGTAATCCGATCATTTAAAGAATCCAAAAAAAAAAAATTATTGCTCTTTTTAGACTACCTAAATGAATTTGAGATATAGGAAATTAAAAATAAAACCATAAAAATAATAATTTTCGCGAAATCGGATGCAACAAACTTTTATTAATGAATTAATAAAAGATTTTTTATAGATTTTTCGAAAAATCGGGAAAATTTTTATCTAAAACTTACTTAAAAAGTATAATGAATCAAAAAAGACTTTCAGTTTTAGTAATTTTATCTATTGAAACAAATTGTAAGCTGATTTGCGATACAAAGCTACAAGCACGGAATTTTTGTTTCATTAATTATTTTTCATTCATGTCAATGAAGGAAGAAAATTTATTTATTTATTTTTTTAAATAAAATTTTGAGAATTTAATAAGGAATTGTCATCAAGAACGGTGAAATTAATTTCGAGTTTCAAGCTAGAAAAGGTGCTGAAATCGTCGTTGTTCAAGCAAATGCACTCGAAATGGCAACAAGAACAAAATGGTCCGATAATTGATGAAAATCAAACAATTAAAAGCTTAAAAAAATAAAAAATAAAACAAACAAATAATTAATTTCTTTTTTCTTCAACCTAACTAGCTTTGTCGTAAAACTTAAGACTATATAATCTCATTCTTCAATATTAATGGACTCCATTTTAATTTTTTTTTCAATTGAGCCTCCAACATTCTGTCCCTATGAACAGTTTACTTCACCATTTCATAATAATACTTAAAATGCATTTTAGATTTAGCCTTGACGTAAATTTCATATACACTAAATAGAAACTAAACTAGTTAAGGACAACAATATTCTATAGACTTACCTAGTTCAATTAAGGATATTCTTTTGTACACAATAGTAAAAAAAAAGTAATTAAAATCTCATTATGATAAATTTAACCTTAAGCTGAAAATTGTAATTGTAGAAGACATTTATGGAGGGTACAAATTTTATACTAAATACTTTTTCAATTTTCTAAAAAAAAATTTTTTATTGTAAAAATTTTACAAAAATGAATTTTACATTTAATATAATTCTATAAAATTTAACTTAATAGTTGCTTTCAGAACTAAGCTTACTTTTTTATATTAATTAAATATTAAATTTCATACCCATTTCACGACAAGAAACCTAATGAAAGATCGAAGAAAATTTAAATTTGTAAGCAATTGTGATATTAATTAACTCTTTTTTCCAAATTGGAAGGTGGAAAAAAATAGTATCACAATAATTTCAACATTTAATAAGAAACAATTTCAAAAATAAATTTGATTAAACCCATAAATTATTTCTAACGTCAGAGGCATACAGATACAGTAAGCAATCTTAACACATTAGTAACGAAATCCTTTGTTACCACTTTATTGATGTTTCTATGCAAGTTTTCCATCCATTATGCGTATGTATAAATTTTCATATAATCAAAGAATCGATAACCAGGCCAAGGTTATCCCTTGAAAATTTTGCATCCAAAACGACCAGCTGATTTTAACTAATAGAGAATATTTCACAATTGAAATTATACTTGACCTAATTAAACAACTATTAATTATATAAGTATTACATATGAATTCAATAATTTAAAAAAAAATGTAATATATTTGACTATAGCAGCAAAAATAGACTTTCCAAAACAAATCAAAATATAATTATTGTTTCTAATTTGATCAACAATTAATAGAAATTTAAAAAAAAAATCTTGCAAAATAATCGATTATATCTATCAAAATCAAAAAGAAAAATTAATTAAATTATAAATTAAAAAATATATTGGGATTAATTGAACATAATTTGTTTTAAATATATCTATACAACAATATAAAATCAGTTAAATTAATAATAAGTGAATCAAGATGGACTCCCAAACAAAAGCTGAGTTCCATATTTGACAAAAAAAAATGATATAAAATGTTACTAACCGTTTGAATAACAGCTACACACAAAAAACAATAACTATTCGCTATAAAATCACATTAATTAAACAGTTTTTATGTCTCACATAAAACATTTTTGTGAAAAATTGGTTTTTATTAACCACTGTTTCAAAACAGAGAAACATTCAATTTTTGATGTTGACAGTTAACTAGTTTCCATCAAACTGATCGTCAGCTGTTTTCCTTGCACATTGAACAACATAGGGTGGGGGAACGTCAATACTTAAGCGCGTAGTTTTAAAAATGTTTTTATACAACTGATAATTATTGGATTTTTATATAAAATATATTATATTTAATTAAAATTATAATAATAAAAAAATTATCCTATTATGTAATTTCTTTAAATTCGATCTAGTATTGTTTCGAGTATCACCATTAAAATAATTTTGTGGTTATGTACACTTACCTTTTATTCAGTTATATTTTCTTAATTTTAAATTTACATTCGAATGATACTTTTCCAGAAAAAAAGACAGTAATGTTTAATTGCTTAATGTTTTTATTTTTTAAATTTTTTATAAAACAAAATTTAACAGTGTTTTAATCAATTAAAATTACATATTATGAAATTCCATTAGAATATATTTGTATAAATTGGAAAATTAAATTGTGATTTGATTAGTATAAAATTCACATTAAGCAGAGGTCACTTCTTACCAGATTTTTTAATACCCCCCGTTACCATTGGACCTTTTTGTGAAGCTTTAGCTTTTGCTTCATTCAAAGCTTTTTGTTGTTCTTTTTGCTTTTGCTTAAATGCTAAATCTTCGTCATCCATTTCTGCAGATTGTTTTTTAGGTGCTTTTAATGGTTTCTTTTTACCTCCTTCACGACCGGACATCTAAAAATAAGAAAATTTATTTAGCGGAGTACATGTGACGAATATAACCTCACTATTTAAAATTTATAATTTCATAAATAATGTATAGAAAATTTAAA
This sequence comes from Chrysopa pallens, assembly GCA_020423425.1. Lineage (NCBI taxonomy): Eukaryota > Metazoa > Arthropoda > Insecta > Neuroptera > Chrysopidae > Chrysopa > Chrysopa pallens. The sequence goes on along the minus strand of CM035595.1, from coordinate 35,381,796 downwards.
AGAGTCAAATTTTGAATACAAATTACTCTAAAATTATTTAAGCGCTTACCTTGTTAAATTTATTACACAATAAGTAATGAAAATTAAAAAAAATTTCTGTCACTTTAATTTGTCAAAATGGCAGTGACGATTTCTGAAGTTGTGTTTAAAATGAGTAAGTCGGTAAAGAAGGTATTTTTATTTAACACTGCAATTGCGCGCTATACCTACGAATGTATTATTGATAGATACATGGTAGGATTTCAAATTTTGAATTTAAAATACAAAACTAAATTTTTTTGGAATTCAGAATCAGTTGTATTCCAGATATTTTAAAATAATAAATATTTAATTGATAAAAAATACTCCCTATTCAATTTTATCTTTAAATAATTACAATCGTATAATTACAAACGATTTCTACAGAATTATATCAAATTCTCTGTTTTGAATTTGAACACAGCAAAGATAACTCAAAAAATCGTTTACTAGAATAATTTTCATAATATAAATCTTTTACTAGAAATATCATTTTATAAAATTTCCAAATTTATTATTTTATTTATGTTGGCGTAGCACATTAAAATTCTTACCAGATGAAGCGTATCTTTTTAATTACCCGACTAGTAAAGCCTAAGGCATAAGTTGTGGTTTTAGCAGTCTATGTATGTATATACTTAGATACAATTTTGATAAATGAGGTGTCCATCGATTCGTTATGAAATTACTAAGAGTTAAACGAATAAAAAATTCAAAACTTGCGTGACCGTAAACAACACGAGTTCTAGAATTGTATAAAGATGTACTCATTTAGAATCATTTCCATCGAAACTAAATATATTTGAAATTCAAATAAAATAGTCTTCGCACTTTTACTATGTTTCGAGTTATATAAAATCATAAAATTGATAGTATTTTACTTTTTTAATTATACTTTACGTCATCTTGGTTATTAAATAAGAGCTCAATTAGTGTACAGTTTCAAAATAAATACATTAACAGCATCCACTTAAAAGCAAACATTTTTAGAATAAAAAAATTAATTTAAAAGGTAAAGTGCTCGTAAAAGTACAAAACAAGAAAAGATTTTTACTCGAATTTAGATAAAGCGATGTTCAGAGAATATAAATCCTGACCGCATGCTATCTTCACGAAAGAGTTGTTTATACATAGTACAGGCGACAAGTGTGATGCAACCACGGCTATTCTATGAACATCACTTTATCTAATTTTGGATAAGAATCTTTTCTTGCTTGTTTCGTACTATTACGAGCACATTACCATAGGAACCTTTAGTAGTTATTCATTTATTACCTGAGTAATTATAATCAACTAAAAACACTGAAAAGTTTTTGTAAAAAAGAAATAAACCAACCAAAATTATAGTGTCTTTTTAATCTATCAGCACCCTTCTTCTTATACATTGTTATAAAATATTAACAAAATTATTAATTTTTAAAATTTCTAGTTACAAACATTAAACATAAATTAATAAATACAAGTTTTGTAACAATTTTAGTTTGAAAATGAAATGATACATTTTTTTAAATAAATAAAATTTACATAAATTTCGATATTTAATATAAATTAACAAAATTTAACGAATTGTTTTCGATATAATAATAAATCATTAAATCTGATAGTGCTCTAATATTGCACATTCATATTGTATTCACACAACCATTTCTAATTATTCTCGTAATATTATAAAATCATTTTTACAAACTTAACTAATAATTAATAACTAAATTATTATGGATAACTTTATAAAACAATTTATAAATTTTCACAAAAGATTTTTTATTATGTTTTAAGACAGGCTTGTTTGTTTTTTAATACACCTAATTTTACTTTAATTACAATTTGGTTTAAGATGATTATGTAAATAAAAACATTTTATTCTTTTTTTACATAACATTTACGAATTAAACCAAAAATAGATGTTTAAATAAAATCAACTAATGTTGTTTTCTGGCCATTCTAATTTCTAAACTATAAGATGAACAGTTTTTATATTAAACGCCCCTAGCTGAAAAACCAACCAGTACAATTTTTGTTTATAAGAAATAATCAGAAAATAACATCATGGACAACGGCCGCATCTCCATTTAAATGATCAGGCAATAATTAACCAAAAAACCATATTAACTCATAAATTCATTCATTCGATTTTTTTGATGTGCTTATTTCGATAAAACCAAATATTCTCGCTCATCTCCCTTTGCAAATAAGTCTTGCAAATTCTTGTAATTTAACTTCATCACTTCACAATGATCCTTTTTTGCCATAACCATATGATTCGTCCGAATATTCTGTATTTGGCATCTTATAAACATATTTCGAAATAAAATAGGAGTAATTTTTTACTGCGATATAGAGTAAAAAAAAACTTTTTTACAAATACAAGTATTAGTTTTATATCTTTGCAAACTTATGTGTCTTATTGGAAGTGTTGCTATACTATGTGAATCATAAGAAACATTTAGGTGCGTTTCCAATCACAACGTGCTGCATATATGTATAAAATTTAATATTGCAAATATACAATATTGATTTCATCATATCGCGCTGGGCAGCACAACGTTAGAACACTAAACAACAAGTTTTAGTTTTAGAACACTAGCTCTATTATTTGTGAAATATTTTAATTTAAATAAAACAAACGAGAGTATACTAAGTTGAGCAAAACGATTCATTTTGAATGTGCAAATATACAAATAGTAAATACATTTTTAAATTAAAATTGGTGCATTTTTAAATCCACACGTATTTAAAATTTTAATTACACTCATAGGTAGAATAGGAAAAAATAGATACATATTTCTGTGTGAATTAATTTTGAATTATAGAAATGTTTGTCTTTCTTCTTGCATTTTCTATAAAACCGTTGACTTATATTTCAACAAATTTTAAATAAAAATTACATTACTAATTCGTTCTAATTAAAATTCGGATTTCTTTTAAGACATTCTATAAATGTTCTATAGTCGAAATTCATTAATATTGATTTTTTATTCAAATATTACTTTCTAAAAAGTAAATTTTTTTAGTTTTCTGTATCATTACGTAATATGTTATATGTCTATAAAAACTTTGTTAAAAATTTCGATATAAACATTTTTAATTCTACTAAACCATATCATTAAACATTACAATTAATTATTAAAATATTCAATCAAAAATAAATTTTGTATCTATGAAAATACTCTCCTTCTTCAAATCTTTTTCTTTTTAATACCATTCTTCTAAAGAGCATTCATTTCTTATAATCATTATTAATCAATATAGTAAGTTAGTATACGGCAGAATGTTGCATAGCTTTTGAGGATATTTTATATTTTATTATTATTTTATATTACTAATCAAAAGATACTGTAATAGAATAAGTAAGTATTGCGAACTACACAGAGTTTAAAAAAATAGTATTTTCAAATAGAAACTTTTTACAAAAATTATATGAAAATTAACGTAAAAAATCGTATTTTGATTTTGTTTAAATTAAGCGTTTTAAATAAAAAATTTTGCAGTATATTGCCCTTCAGGTTTTTAAGGTAATACTACATTGTACTCAAATCTAGCAATTCTTTTCTAATAAGGAATTCTCTTTTCTAATAATATTACTTTTTAAGATTGAGTTTAAAGGTAAATATATTGATTTACAATTAGATGAAATACGCTTTAAAAAAATTGAACATTAAAAACATTCAGACACATATTCTAACGTACTATATAATCGCTCATTATACTTGAATCCTTAAATCGAAAACTTATCCGAGTAATCTAACAAAACTATTACAATTCACACTTTTTTCTGCTTTGAGTAATAAATCTTTAAAAATCCTTCAATTTTCAAATTAAAGAGTCTTTTTGTCAATCGTTGAACTTTAATTTCATTGCACAATTTTTTTAATTAAGTTTTGTTTATCAAAAAGAGATAATATTTATTAAATATCCATTTATTTTTCTCAAAATATAATCCCTATTTTCGTATTATTTACACCCAGATTAAAATTTCGATTCGATTAAAATACATCCTAAGTCTAAGTGAAGGAAGAATTATTATTCGATTTTATTTTGTGCTTGAAGCCAACTGCTTCAATATTTGTATATTTAATTTATATTTACATTATAAGAATAAGTTTATTTTATTCGAGTATTTCAAACAATGTAATCTGTTTAGTTACTTCATAACAAAGGGTCAATATATACAAATTCTGAATACCATAACAGTAGAAAAAAAATTGCAGTAAGCGCAATTATTTGCTCCCTAAAATTAAAACGCCAGCGCAAATATTCTCCATATCACTTTAAATTTGGATCATTTTGACGAGATGCAGCTATAATATCTGAGGTGAATATTTGAAAATTCATCATATTGAGTTGCATTTTTTAAACTTTATCGATACGAAAAAATTATAATATACATCTATCAGAACTTAGATTCAAAAATTACACCTTATTTATTTTACTATTGCTCATCTAATTTTAGACAATATCTCGACTAAACGACTTGCTCAATCGTATAATATAAATTCGGTTTTTATATTTTTTGGAACAAAATTACCGTAAATACTGAATTTCATTGAAAAAATTCATTGAAATAAAAAATAAATTTATTTTGATTTTTTAGAATTTTAACTTTCTTGGACATTAAAAATGGTAAATCTCATACAAATTTTTTTTTCGAAGGATAAAAATTAGGCTATAAAGTAATACAAAAATGTGAAAATCTAGTTTATCTGACGATTAGATAAATATTTGCTGACATCAATAGGGATGTTGACAAAAAAATTTTTTTTTTACTTTAATTGAAGCGTCTTTACTTTACGATCTGAAGTTTTTTTTAATAATTCTTAACAATAAGCAAGCTACGGACATTCAAAATTCCTAATTAAAAAAAAATAGAAATATGAACTTATGTCGTCAACTTTTTCTTTGTAGATATAAATAACATGTTAAACATTGTTTTCAAGAATGAGACGGATATGTAATTTTTGATAACTAATAAATGTTTTATTTTTTAAACAATTTTAATTTAATTTTCAAATTTTGTTATGGTATTGAGTCTAGTTTCACATTTTGATGTGAAATATAGTAGATTCAGTATCACTCAGTTTCCTAATTATAAACATCGATATCTCAAAGCGCTATCAAACAATATCTTGAAAACTATTCTTCTCATTATGAAATGAATTATATTTTTGTGTTTTTGATTCCCGATAAAGGAATTAGAAAAAGATATTAGACATATTAAACTTCAGCAAATAGAATTTGTTAGTGGAATATTTTACTTTTTGTTCTGTTATTCAATATTTTTTTATACTCTTTCTATGAGTTTTTAACCGATGTCCGATATATTTATTATCCCTTTTTGATAAAAAATGAAATTTTTAGATAGAAAATAAATAACATATCAAGTGTAAATTACTTACTATGATAATTATTGTTCGTAATATTATAAACTATTTATTAAGTTACATATTGAGTTTTTATCTTTCTATCTTTTATCAATAATGGGCAAATATTTTTTTTAAATATAACTGCCTGCAACATGCATACTGCTTCCTTTCTTAATTCAAATTTTGTATAAATTCATTATTTATCACAGAATTCTCTCTTCCGATCTATAAGATATTATTAATATTATATTAAATATATAATTTTCAATACAATATTTTTTTTTTTAGTTAAATATAAATTTTTATCAAGCAATCTTTAAAATTTGCATATTAATTTCATGTTTTTTAATTCCCATTATTTAAGTCTGATATAAGTACTGTATTTAAATTAAATTTCAAATGTATTTTTAAAAATCTAAAAATTAAAGTACTTGAAAACAAATATTTTTGAATAATATATTACACTATTCACAATTTCTATGTACAAAAATATAATTACAACATTTTCAATTCAGGCATAATGTTGCACATGAAAACATGGTAAACGCAAGATATACGGAATTTTGATTAAATCAATAAATGATTTGTTCTTTGAAAAAATTTAAATTTCTAAAATTTTCTTGTTTACTGTTGAAAAATTTGATTTAGAGATTCTGCTGGTCTATCAAAAAGTGGTGTACTTAATAAAATTGAAACAGCTTTATCGCCGCGAAAAACGATCTGGAATAGCCCACTTATGGTTTTTTTTAATTGTCTCGTTTGAATTAAAAGCTCAAAAATATAATAAGTTATCATTCAATTTTTCATGTATTTTGAAAACGTGCATGGCATGTAAAAATGCTCAATTTAATTAAAGAACTTGAAAGCTTGGTTATTCACTTTCAAAGTTGTCATGAAAGTCATTCATTTTAAAAAATCAATATTCAACAATTCAACCGACTTTTTTAGACTGTATGTTAAAATAAAATAAGCCATTCTCCATAGAAACCAAAAAGTGGATTGTAATTTCTATGCATCAGAGTTGCGATTTAAAATAATCTAGTAAAAATTTTCATTAGTATACACAGTGCTATCGACACAAACTACCGTTAGTAGTTGCAGATTTTTTGGAATTGCCTTTAGTATTCACGCGACAGCCAATCTTTACATTAATGCGATTTTTGATGTTTGCTTTAAAAAAATTTAATTCACTTCACTGCCAATAGTGTCACTATCTTCACAAAAGTAACCGATGAAGAATTATTTTTGTGGTGGTTACACGATCACTATCGTCTTATTAAACAATTACAAACTAAAATATTTAAGTTTTTAAGTTTTCAAGATGTCTTTATAGCGAATTTGCTATGTGGATAATATTCTAACAGTTGTAAGTCCAGATAAGAACTAGATTTTTATACTGGATATACATAATATGTCAGAGTATATTAATTTTAGTCTTAAGTATGTAATTAGTAAATATTGACCGCACAAACAAAATTTTGTTATAGATGTTCATAGAATCACCTAATTAGTTCATTTTCGTTTATTTATCGGTCCGTCCGTCATCAAGATAACACAAAAAAAAACAACAGAGATGAGTTGAAATTTTGGCGGTCTATTCCAGTAAGAAAAAATTCGTGTTGTAGATTATAAACAAATTATTTTGTTTATAATAAACCGAGGTAGCTGGTAAAAATAAACCGAGGTTTTTAAATTTCTATCAGTTACTTAAACTATGGGACTATAGTGGCCAAATTACCGTACCTAAAAACATAGTCAAATTATAGGAAATAATTTCCTATTCAATAAATTACTTGTAAAAAAAATTAATCGGAAATTTAGAAGCCTTTAATTATAGAAGTAAATTATAAATAACTATTTACACTAACCAGCATGAAAAATACAAAAGAAATAATCGAAAATCGCACCAAAATATCTATTTTCAAGTATTTTATTGTTTTCAAACATAAATTTTTTTAAATAATCGTAAATTAACGAACGTATAAAATAATGATGTAAAATGGTTTTCACAACAGTTTCCTGGATAATTACAACAGCAATACGTCTCTAATTAATTAATTAATTACAAAATAAAAATAAGAAAGTATTTACAATATTAACATATTAAGTACTAATTATTTGGAATGCACAAGAAAAACAATTATTTTATTAAAAATTAAAATCACGAATGAGTATTTGTTTGTATTTTTTAAGTATATATATATGTATTGTTAAAGATTTATTTATATTATAATATTTATAAAAAAAGGCAATAATAAAAAGCATTAAGGATTATCAGCATTATTTGTTGGCGAATTTTCAATACCGCTTCCATCCATGCTGTTTGCTTTATGTCAGTCTTCTAATTCATCCATTCGGCATCGAACAGCCATTTCTACAACTTCCAGGCTAGGATAGTCTAATTCTTTGACTAAACATAGGACTGCACTCAATATATTTGAGTTCTAAAACAATTTTTAATTATTATTAATAGAAAATATGCTTCATTTATCATACACGGGATAAATTACAAATTCACTATGTGTAATTGGTAATTTCCTATACATGCGACACCTAATAATTCAGGGATTTTTTATTAATTTTTTGAAGTATGATCACAAATATCGAACCTTTTATTGATACATCGGAGGTCGCAAAGTTTGCTTATCGAGTAAGTATACGAGAATAAGTGTTAATGATTTAAAAAAAATTCTTTTTAAATAAATCTAAAATATTTTTCCAAATTGCTTCAACGTAATTGATTGTTGAAAATTCTGATTCTTAAGAATTATTCTTGCTCACTTTGGCCATTAAGCGGATGATCTATCTATAATAAAGACAATCTCTAATATAGTACAAACTGCTTTTTTTTCAATTTTTACGTCCGTATGACATTTTTGCATAATCTCAACATTCCTTTTTTTGTGTAAAACTTTTCTTAATGCCCTCCGCTTTCATATGCACACCAAAACATTTGTATGTTTAATTTTTATGAGTAATGTGTGCGCAAAAATTATATTATGTATAATACGTTAGAGGATATCTTAATTATAGAGGTCTCATTTTGTGTTTTCTTTTAAAGAATTGTAGCATATATTAAGTTCCAGAACGGAATGATCTTTGTGAAAATACATTTAAGGATCAAGATGGATATTAAACTACAGGAATTCCTCTTTGAAGGATTTTATCAATTGGCAAATAATTATTTAGAATGACTTGGATTTATATAAATTTCGAGTAAAACTTTTTTCTTTTCCATATTGGTGGAAAGGTGTAAAATGCAGCGACTACGGGAAAATCAAATATAAAGGAGAGAGGAGTAATAAGACTAATAATAATGAAAATTTAAGTAGATCTATACATAGTCTCAAAACAGATCTTACTATGGATTTATAATACAGCTTGAGAAAACTTATAACGTTTCCAAAACATAGGATACATTTGCACCAAGCGAGTAAGACTGCTCGGCATACTGAACAGAGTATTCGTGTAAATGCTTGGTCGAGTACAAATATACACGATTCCCATATACCAGGCTGATTACTCGTCTGGATTAAAGTACCATTATCAATTCGAATGAGTTTTCAATACTCAAAAATTAAAGATTTTCTATTTTGTGTGATAACTGCAGTTTTTTGTATCTCCATACTACAGCAATACAGTTAAAAACGGAAAAGGATGTTAAGGTACATAATTTTTATTGAGGAATACCAAAGACAATGTTTGTTACATTTGACATTCATAGAACTAAGCCTAAATGTATAGTTAGCTATAATGACTAACTATCGTTACACGTAAATTTCCTAATAATAGACATTTGATTACCCTTGTAACAGGTCGCCGATGAAATGGTGGTCGATGATTTGCTGCACATGAGCTACGTTCACAACGATCATTATTCCTGTCGCGTATATCTCTTTGTGATTGCCTCATTTGTGCATTTGATTGTGGATAATCGTAATGTCCATTATTTGAGCCATCGCTGCCTCCTCCTCCACCATCATTCTGTCGATGAGACGACTGATGGTAATTTTGATACCGATCTCCATTTGTATAATCCTAAAATTTTTATAAATACAATTTTTAGTCTAACTATATTGCGCTATTCTGGTTATCCTTTGAATTTTATCCTTAATAAAGGATTTCATCGATGAAAAATTCGTCTTTTCAAAAAAGCGTAATATAAGTTTAAACTCGTATTATTTAACAAAAAGATATAGTGACTTACAGACGTGGCTGAATGAACAAACTAAAGGACCAATTTTGTCACATTAAACCAATAATTTACAGAAAAAATGTATGACTTAACTATGATTAGTGTAACAACTTTTTCCTCTGCAAAGTGGGCCGTTTTCTGTTTCGGATGCCGTTAAATTTTCGATTGATCATACAAGCTGAAAGTTGACGGTCAAGAAAAAGTTGCTATACTAGTTATAACTAAGCCACACACAAATTTTTAGAAGTATATTTACATATAATATGATATTCTCATGGGAATCCAGCTTTATGGAGGTTCTAATGTCATAATTTTTTCGCTATTTCTAATAGTTTCTCTAAACAATTTGACCATATCAAAATTTATTAGCTTATGGAAATTAGACATTTAGATATTAAAAACTGCAAATAGAAAAAAAATTATTGGAAACTGTCTATTATGGCATCTTATCAAATTATTATTGTATGGCTTACAAAATGGCAGGCAAAAATCGATCACTTTTATCGGTTTTTCCTATTTATTGAATACTAATGGTTATATGAAAATGAGTTCCATACAAAAGTTGTAGATAATTGGATTATCTACAACTTCTTTTTTAAACCTTTAGTTTTCGAGATTTGAATTAATTCCGTTATTTTTTTCGATATAATCTTAACAATGAAATATGTATTTTAGGATGCCAAAATAAACAGTTTCCAATAGTTTTTTTCCTATTAGCAGCTGTTTCAAAACAGTGTCCTTTTTTCGGTAATTTCCATAGGCTATATGATTTGTATACCCACATAGTCATAGCTATGTGGATATACCTTGCTTTAATCTCAAATTATTTCACCATTTGCTATGGTTAACCAATATTTCCAAATACAATTTTAATATTAATTATGAATGGAATTATTATGCAACAAACCTTTACAGATTGAACAGATGAGCTATGTGGTATTCTTTCTTCTTTCGGACTGTCTGGTGTGTAACCTTGTTCATCTGTGTTGTTAGTACTGCTCACCGGTGATCGCTGATATGGTATTAATATTATTAGTACGGTTAGTAAATGATAATTATTTCAATAATTAAATAAGGTTTATGGTTTGAACAGTTGTAATTTATTTAATTGAATATTAATGATACCGATTAAGCGTGTAATTCAGGAGTTCAGGTTTAGTAAAAAATATTCAGTACGAAAACTTAAATCAATTTCATAAACTAGTCGAATTGATCGGAGAAGTCATTAGGTAAGTATGACAACTTCAAGCTTCCTAACATAAAGTCCTATTTAAATAGAATCGGCAAAAAATGAAAATCCGTATCTATTTTAAATTTTGAATAGGTTTTAATAGGAAATCATTTACTAAAGAATTCTTGTCAATTTTATTTAAATTTTAAATAGGAAATCATTTCCTAAAGAATTCTATATTCAATCCTATTAAAATTTTAAATAAGTTTTAATAGGAAAAGAAATTAAATTTTTTATAGTTTTAATAGAACAATGCTGGTTCAAGAGCCAGTCGTATAAAAAACCTGTGGATCAGATCCATAGGTTTTTCATACGGTCGGCTCTCGGAATATGCGTCCATAATGATCATCCCATATGTTTTTCGAATTTCCAAGCAAAACGGTTAAGATTATAGTTATTTAGAGTTCCGTTGCCAAATGGTAAAAAATAGAACCTTCATTTCGTATAAAGATCAATTACTTAATATCAATTTCTCCATTTTTATTAACTTCAATGTAATATTATTGAAAAAAAAATTTTATGAAAAAGAAAAAATACGAAAATGAATATAAGTTACTGTGTTTTCACAGATGTAATTTCACAGTTTTTAAATAAATCAACTGTTACATAACAAAATAAAATAAAATATTGAATTCAATTAAATAAAAACCTAACATGACTTCCACACGACCTCTATATACAGATTGAAAACGTTTATAATTACGACAGTCTCAGATGCAATATATTATTGAATTTCTTTCAATTTTTGCAAACAAAATAACTCAAAGTTATTATCCCAATGTTATGAAAATACAGCTACGTGGGTGGGGATGAAATATCAGTGCAAAGCTTAGGATTTAGCAATATTTCGTTGTCAAAATGCTTTTTTATTGCTTCCCATTCATAATAAGTGAATATCATCGTTTTTCTTATACCAAACGGTAGATAATACCATGTCCATTCTAGCCTGTACAAAAACTCATTATAATCCAAAATGGACTTAGCAAGTTAATGAATCAGGTCGACGAAATGAAAATTATTGTTGTGAGCTTGAATTGATCGAATAAATTTCGATATTATCTTTCCTAAAAACTGGCCAAGTGTCCAAGTGAGCAAAGGCCATTAATATTTTCACCCATTTGGCTATTTAGACTAGAGGTTGTGGACTGGGGTTAAATCCAGGCAGCGGCAGTTTGATCAATTATTATAAAATAAAAATAAAGGGCAGTTGATTGATCACACTGTCGTCGCTTGGATAAGAACGAAGTAACCAGAGCTCCACCAACTACATAATCATAATATAATTATCACCTTGTGCTAGAAAGCATCTTTGCCTTTAGGTGATGGAATCTGTTAAAAGAGGACCAAAAGGTTCAGGTACACAGGACGCGGATGCGGTTCCCCTTAATATACTCTTAAGATATTTCTTTATAAAAAATTCTAAAGAATATTAAATTTCAATTTTTGTTTTAATTATCGAGGTAAAAATTTGGCTTACTTATCCTAATATCATAATAGCTGAACTGAATTATATCGTAATACGTTTTACCTTACACATTACGTATTATGTCTTGCGAAGTTTACGCATTTGTATACAGAGGTTTAAATAAAATAAAACTATATTTTAGTATACTTATACAAATTATTTCAAAACAGTATTCATTTACAAACCAATGCTATTATAAAATGATTATTACATAAAATTAGTAATATCTAGTGTTACTGAATGTTTAAATATCATATACACAACGTACAAAAACTATGATCGAGTTAAGTTTTCCACATATATACATCATGATTATTAATATTAGCCTTGTATTCACTCACACCAAGGGTATGGGAGGAGGGGTTCATAAGAAAACTTATATTTTTCCTATTTGTCTTGATTATTTCTTTTCACATTGATTGTAAAAATCCCGTTTTCATAGCTTGCATTGGAAAAAGGTTAGGATTTTCCTAAATAGCGATCGATTTCAAAAAGTGCACATTCCTAGCTTGCATAGAAAGAAATTGGCATTTTAGGGATCTTCTCAAAAAAAATGGAACAAAGATGCAATAGAAAAACTAAACTCAAGCTTTCTTATTTTCCCTACATATGTCATTTCATTCCACATTAATTGCAAAAAACCACAGCTTTCTAGAATGAATAGAAAAATGTGGATGTTTCTGAAAGGGAGAGGGAGACAGTTTTCATAAACTATAAAGTAAATTCCCTGATTGTGATAAACATGTAAAATCAAAAGAAAACACCGCTTTTTTTATTCCTCTTTAAAGAAGAAATTTGATAATTTTTATATTTCTGTTTAAAGAACAAATTTGATGATGGAAGATTTTATTGGAAAAAAAAACTGTATGCAAACTGGGACATGCATACCCAACAGATACGCTAAAAATGTTTACCTTGAAAAATTGTCAAATAATTTGTTTGTGGTGAAATTGGAAAACATAACTCGACATTCTTATTCGAATATAAACAATAGTTAAATAAAATTAATAAATGCAATATTATCAACTTACATCGTACTGGTATTGCCGCAACTGTTTTGGTGAACCATTCTCATAGCTATTATTGGCATTTCGTCGATCATCATAATACACTGGACTAGTATCAGGTTCGGGCGAATAGATTTTCCTTTGTTCAGGCTCATGTCTTCGTGGCGGGCTTTCCTGTTTAGAACGCATTAATTTTTTAACACCAACTTTTCCAATTTTTTTCGATTTATTCTTTGCCTTTAAGAATGTGTTAGTTTTTAATGAAAAAAATGAAACAAAATAAAAGCAACAAAAAAATAAATTTACCAAAATATAGAAAGTGCTTTGATTAAAAATTTTTAGGAGAGTAAACTTAGTAGTGGTTTGAAGATATAATGATTTTGTTACAGAAAAATGACTATATCTTAAGTTTTTTGGTGTGCTCTGAATGATATAAAACCATAATGGCTTATTAATATATTAAATGAATTGAACGATAATTTGTGGAAAGCCATATCAATACGTAATAAGGGAACATCTTATAATGGGGCCGCGATTTTCTGATTTCCGATTTTTGACATTGACGTTTTAAAGTTACTAGAATTAAATAATTATCGTAATTATATTTCGTCTACGTTATCTAGAGAATAAATAATGATATCGGCGTGGAACCGCTTTTGACGTGTAATTACGTAACTTAAAACTGAATAGATCTGCATAATCGGGTTAGCTGCTTTTTATTGAGGGTAAAAAAAAACTAAAAAAAAGAAACAAATTCCCATATTCGTAATATAATAAAACAAATTCTTCTTTGTTTATTCTCCACATTGGAAATTGGGTGGAAGCTGCGGGTCACACTTAGACTACTTGTTTATTATCATTAATATATCAATTGGAAAATTCAGCAAATTTGATCAGTTTCAATTTTTTTATTATTTTTGTTCCAAAAAACGGTTAAACCGAACGGGAAATTAGATTAAATAAATAGTTTAAAAAAATAAATTTAAAACAATCAACCAAGTCAAGCTAGGTTTGAATCTGTCCCATCCATTTTATGAATGGATGGTGAATATAGTAATAATTTAAGATTTATCAAAATTTTTAACTGAGATCATAAATATTGTTTCTCAAAATCTATTTGGGGCAGGAAATTCGTTGCTACATATTCGATTTTGTCGTAGAGTTTAGCTGATTTCATTCAAAGACCGAATTGTTTCTGCATCGAGTTGTTTTTGAAACGAGTGGTTTTGGGTTGAATGGTTTTTGGCCAGAGTGGTTAATGTTCAAGTAGTTTTTGTCCGAGTGGAATTGTCCTAATCCCCTTTTAAGATATGACGAATGCCATGGTAGGTTTCCCACATTTATGGGATGTGGCATTGCCATGGTAGGTTATTCGGCATTGGCTAAAACTAATTACATAAACTATGTGTATACAAATAAAAGTATACAAAGGAATGATATCAAAGGTATTTGCAAACACCAACCGCATACGAAAAGCAACTTTTCAATTTATAGGCATTTTCAAAATGTTTTATTGATGTGAAACTTCTGTACGGAAATGAATTGTGACAGGTCTTATATTATACATGTACTAATAAATTTGTATATTAAGTAGGTACTAAACAAAAAAAAAAAATTTTCAATTTACTTTGGTATATGGAATTCAAATAAGTAGAGACATTTTTATACCAAAAACATGCAAATAAAAGAAATATAATAAAAGATAATAAAAAGAATTAAACTTGAACTAGAAGAATATTATTATAGAAGAGAAATTATGATTACAAATAAATAAATAAATAAAAAAAATGAAGAAAAGAAAAAGAAAGAATACATTGAGAAGAATAAAATTTATTATTATGTATAAAAGTTATGAATTACCCATTGCAAATGATAAATGGCTTCTAGCAATATATAGAAGAAAAATAAAAAAAAGCATTGAAGCATAACTTAAAAACGGTTTGTTGTATCTTTCTTGTTATGTTTATTATTCAATTCACCGTTGTGTTTGTGTGTGATTAATATGAACGTATGTTTATATGGGTACTTTTATTTTTATTTTGGATATAATTAATTTTAATAATTATTGTTTTAAATAGGGAAGATGCATCAACAAAATTTTGCTATTTTATCGATCAAAATGTCTAGGCTCAATACCAAACAAAATTTGAAAATTAAAATTATAAGAATAAGTTATTAGCTCTTAAAGATTGTTTTTCATCTCTTTCTTGAAAAACACTTTTATGAAGGATTACCATAAGCGGGTATTTTCTATAATAAATCGCACAATAAAATTATTGAATATTAATGTAATTAATATAACATTTTTATTCACAATCAACTCATTTGTACATACTAACATTATTTATATTAAAATTTGAAGGAAATCGATAGTACCTCTTACCGTAGAATGATCCTTATTTATAATCACTATGGAAATGAACTTGTATGACTTCTTTTATACAAATTTCCATCTCTTGTTTAATTAAGAATTTTGAACGTACATATTTGGGCTATTTTTTAAGAACCCAAATAAACAAACTTCAAATTTATGTGAAGTAAAGACGCTTCAATTGAAGTGATAAAAAATTGTATGCATCTTCCCTATTATTAACGTATGAGAAAGTTAAGCTTTGGTACTGCAGTTTCTGTTTTGTTTATGAAATAAATGGCTAAACTAAAATCAGTAGGATACTTCGCATTTAAATAAGCCATATATAATAACTAACGTTTCCAAATTGCTCCTTGCTATATTATACCTAAATATATGTAAAAATGCTATAAGCAAAATCTACCCCTAAAATTGACAATCTTACAAAGAACGCAAACCATGAAAAATAAGTGTTCCAGTGTTAAAATAGGAAAAATATTTACAAAAGAAAAATGTAATATACTTAAAACTTCAACTAGTTCTACGCTAAAAACATGAATTCTATGAATATAAAAAATAATGAAATAATGGTATCAGGTGCACAAAAAATGATAAAGACATAGTAAAATTAGTCGAAAACAAAAATTGGAAATTTCAATAAAAATACTTTACCTTCCCATTGGGAGAATGATACGACCGTCGATCATTGACTAACTCGTCTGCTTCTGTGTAATAATCCTGATCGTCGTCAGGATCATAGGAGGACTGCCTCGTTGACTTTGTTGTTAAAAAAGCATTAGACAAAACGAGTTATTTTAAATAAAACGACAAATGTCACACAGTTAAAAAAAATTTATATTAGCTGTGTTATGATTATTAAAAAAATTTAAATAATGAAAATTAATCGATGAACTTATATTAATATTATCCTTGCAGTGGTAAAAAGGCACCTTTTTCGGCCATAAAAGGAAATATGCATTTAGAATTGAAAAATATGTTTAGACCAAGTAGGTCATATTGCACTATCACGGAACATCTAATTGTGGTCTACTATCGCACAACTAATTGTGGGCTACTCTATCTGATGGAAAATTCTCAAAAAAATTTTTAACTCTAAAATTTTGCGCTTCTAATAAATTTTTTGCTTGTAGCCAATTTTCCAAATTAAAAATAGTGTATATTTTATTTTAAGACTGTTTGGGGATCAGACTTTCATAATATAGTTTATTTAAAAAAAAATAAATTAAACTATATTATGAAATACTGATGAAAAAAGAATCAATTTTGAAACGTCGCTTAAACTAATAATATATAAAGTGTTAAATTTATTTTAAAAACATCCTCGACACTATGAAAATAAAATATAATTTTAAATAAGGGATCGGAATACATTCAATAAAAATAGTTATTTTTTCACTATTGTGTAACTTTCTTTCAGCATTAACCACCAGTGATTATTCAATATGTTTAATAAACTATGTTATTTAATTATCACCTTAATAAACAATTGGACGAATAAATTAATTACCCATAAAGTAATCAATTAACATGATGTATGATTTAAACTGACTGGGAAATGGGATTAATATAAATATCTATAGCAGAAAGCAAATCACATGGTTAAAAAAAATTAAACCGTTTGATTTTTATTTGACATAAATTTAAATGGCTTTTAGAATTTATTAAATCTATGAAATATAACAATTTTATCAAATGCAATCAAATTCACCTCTAATCGTGTAGGACTGATTTCTGGTGTGCTTCGTCTTGATGCAACTGGTTGTGAGTTTTTATTTTGATAATAATCGCCATGGTTATGGTCTTCATCATCTGGATGTACTAAAATTTGTCCACGACGATTTGCATCCGACAGTTCTTCTGGTGTAACTGCTATGTCATCTAATTTTTGTAGTCGTGGTAATGCTCGTAAAACTGATAGCCGGTATCTAAATAAAAAAATGAATATTTTTGTATGATATTATATGAAATAATTTAATCTAAAATCTAGACTTCATTCAGATATTGGATTTGGGTTGGTTGGATTAAAGTAAAATTTTAAAAATGTATATCAATGAAGAAGACAATATGACCAAGAAAATCATGCATAGAAAAGTCTACATAACCAAAAGAAAGAGAAGGCCACAAATCAGATAGATAGATGATATAATACGCGATTTAAGTACAATGGAAATAAGAGGATGGGAAGAAAAGTCAAAAATAGAAAGGAATGGTGGCGGATAGTTATTGAGGTCAGGGCCCACCTCGGACTGTAGTGCCATTTAATGATGATATCAAGTAGAAAATGTTCTAAGTAAACAAGCTACAAAAGGGGAAATTATTTAAATATCTGTTGATATCTGTTTAAGACTGCCTTAGGATTGGTGTATTAACCAAAAAATTAAAAATTATATTCATAAGTTTATGTTTTTACGAAGAGGCGATAACAAAACCACTAAATTTGATACAAAAATTATGGACAACAATTAATACAAAGTAAAGCCGCTAATAATTCCCATAATCTGGCATCATTTAAGCGAAGCTACCCGCAGTGTTTGGAAAATAAATTAATAATATTCCGCTCCGTTAATTCTTTATCACAATTTATCCAAGCATGAATAAATTATGGTGAGTGTTTATATAACTTTCACATTAATTTAATTTTTTTGGAAGTGTATTGTACTTTTCACAAATTGTCCATAGAAAGACAAATATTCACGAATTTTACTATCACATTTTCATTGAATAATTTTAATAGAAAATTGTAAAATACATTAAAAGTAAAAATCCTCTTTAAAACAAACTTTTATTTAAATACCGTAAAAAGAAAAAAAGTAAACTTTTACAATCATCTTATAACGTCATTACTAAATTTATATAATATAAAAGCTTGTCACACGATTTAAGTACTCGTATTTACTTATTTTGAACCATTGTCAGTTAACCATTGCCATCCATATTGACAGTGTATACAAAATTTCAGGTGAATCGGTTGAAAATATTTGCTTCAAAATTGAGTTGCAAGATTCCACCCGAACAAATTACATACATTACAAGTTAAAAGCTTTAAATAAATTCAGTTTATTCATATGCTTGCTTACCCATCATTGGATGCACATGGATTTTCTCCTAGCCATAAATTTTTCAAATTTGGCAATTCTTGTAAATAACAAACTTCATTTATGTCTTTGATATTATTTTGTCTGACATATAATTCTTGAAGTCCACGACAAAATTGAAAATCCACCAAGCTGTTTATTTTGTTAATGCTGAAACAAATAAAAAAAATCATTAGAATATATCCAAAGTAATATTTCATAGTTCGTGATTAGAAAATAAAAGGGTATTTTTCAGCGGAGCGGGTCTCGCTACTGTAATTTTTTAAAAAGCATGTTGAAATGTGGTTGTTTTAGATATCATGAAAAATGATGAATACAAAAATTATCTTAGTTTTGTTTATGTAAAAAACGACAGCAGAATTATATATAAATTTTACTACTCATTGTCTTAAAAACGTATAAATATTTGTTGAACATATATATTACAGTAACGAAAACATTTTATATTTGTAGGTACGTAAAAAATTTCATCAAAATCGCGTAAATGGTTCATTTCTTCGTGATGTATGAATGTTTACTTTAATAGCTATATCTCCAGAACAGCATTGCCGATTAAGTTAAAATTGGGATATTAGATGTAAAAGTACATCAAAATATTAGTAACATACAGTCTGTAATCGTTAGCTGACCTCATTTTCTTCGCAATAGGGAAGATGCAACGAAAAAAAAATTGCTATTTTACCCATGAAAATGTGTTTGTTTATCATTGCTTTCTTGCAAAAAAAATTTTATGGGTGATTCTACGACAAGCGGTCATTTTCTATACAAAAATTACATAAGTAAATTGCTGAATATTAATGTAATTTATAAAACATTTTTATTCATAATCAACTCATTTGTGGATACTTCTAATATTTATGTTAAATTTTGAAGGAAAATGTATGTAAGTGCCATGAACATCGATAGGACCTCTTACCGTATAATGACACTTAGCATATTCTATGATGTCATTTATGCAAATCCTTATTTATTCTTACATATAGATTAACATAACTGGAAAACCTGATTGTATTAAATTGAAATGATTAACGTAAGAAAAAATCACACAAGTTTTCAATAAAATCGAAGAAACGGTTCACGACATATCGATGTGAGCGCAATTTTATATCCTTGGAGTGATAATTGATGGGAGAAATTTTTGTAAAATAGGCTCCATTCCGCATATTTTTACTATTGCTTATAAAAAATATACCAACTACAGACCCACGCGAAATGAAAGTTGCTCCAGAAGTTTATTAATGTATAGAAAAAATTTGGAAATTGAGAAAAAAAAAATTATATTTTTCTAAAAGGAACACAATACTTCTGTTTCGGAAGTCGTAATTATGAGAAAAAACATATATGACTGCTCCATTTTTATTGTCTTAATCCAGTAACACAATATTCAAATTTTTTTAATGACTGAGAATGCTTATTAAATTAATTCGATGTAAATAGAATTTCATTGATAAATTAAAAAACTTGAATACAAAAAAAAAACAACAATAGTATCGTTTTTTTTTTACAATTCATTAAAAACCTGTTAATAAAATATATGTGAGAATATTCATTGTTATTGTAATTTAATAAAAGCCTAATTATTTAAATATTTTATTAAATGCCATCGTGTCCAGTCACAGTCTAGCGTTAAAATCTACATATTAATACGTGAATCAAAAACTTTGTACCCCTTTTTACGAAAATTGAGCGAACGGGAGATCGTGATATTTGGCAAACTTATCGTAACTAAAAGGACTAGAAAATGCTTATATCAATGAGTGTAGTCAAATTTCGACCACTGTAAGGGGGACTTTAGTAATTTTTATTTTGTAAAAAATTGTTTCTGAAGCGATATTGGCATAAAAATGTACCTTAATAGTTGAAAAGGCAAACAAGTTTTTTCTTTATATTTTATTTAAGCTAGATACCTACATACGATCAAGTATTTTGAGCAAGCACCGCTTGCACAAACATACTTGAGCAAACAAAATAATTATATTATTACGTAATATTACAGTATGATTAATTCTATTTATGATGAAAATTTCAAGTCTGAAGCTTATCTAGAAGTTAGTTAAAAATCAATTACTAAAGTCTACTCGAACACATATAAGAAATGTAGATAATAAACAAGTTAAGATAAAAACTAAAAGTATTAATTGTTTAGATACTCGAAATATGGTTGAGTATTAATGTTTGAACTATTTTTAATCATTAGTAAAATACACTGAATATGCAGACCATACAGTTATAAATACACATACAATTTGTCCGTGCTTGCGATATTTGTACTCTAGCATATTCTATACATGTTGAGTATTAAAAAAAACAAATAAAAATACACCAGGGTGGGAATAAACTACCCAGATTTCGCATTTCCAGCTCAACAAACTACATAAGTCAGTAAAATGTGCGGCTGATGTCCAAAAACATCAAAACTTGTAATTTACATATTTAATTTTTTCAGCTATCAAGTATCAAACCAAATGCAGGCCAAAAATGGTAAAAGAGATTCGCGTGAAACAAATTTGTTTACCAAAGCTATCATATGTACGGTACCATATTCAATAAAGGTTAAACAAGACGTAATGAATTTATTTTATAATACTATTAATAAAGACATATTTAAAAATGATTAAATATAAAACAATTTAACAAATGGAAGTTGACCAAAATTGGATATATGAGAACCAGATTTTGTTGTAACTGTTCTGTGTTTATTTATAAGATGTAGCTTAATTTGGATATTTGTATTATTTTTGTTTTTTTTTGTTTATATTTATTTACATAATATTTTGAAAACTTTTTACCTATGGGCGAATTTACTGTGTATGACCTTTTTTAGATGTCACGTTTTTGTTTTGATTCAAGATATAACAAATTTTTTTTTAATAATTAATTTTTATACCATTAGCTATACTTAAGTGGGTATGTGTTTTTGATAGAGGCTCTATTAATAAAGACAATTTGTAATATAACATTGTATTTTTTTTCAATTTTCACGAATAAATAACTTAAAAAATCATTATCTAAATGTTATGAAATTTAGTAAGAACAATCTTGACATAGAAACGGTGCAAAATTTAGGGCATGTCAAAGTTTTATTGCACGGGTAAAGGTGAAAATTTCATTGTCGAGTGAAAATTGTTATCATCGCTCTGTTCATAGACACAAACTTGTTTTTCCTTATACGAAACGTCGTTTTGATGAATAAAGCTTTGATAAAATTTAGTTTTTGAATTTATTTGTCGTTAAGTATGCAAATAAACAAATCGCTTGTGAAAATTCCAGTATCTGTGTGGTCAGTTATCTAAATTTTGAATAAAACTACAGCTATTTAATATATTTTTACAGGTTTAAATGACATTTTTTAACCGACAAATATTAAGAAAATCAATAAGTGGAACGAATAACGTTTATAAATGTGTTTATTATGATGTTTTTAAATAAAAAATCAATTTACTATTATATAGTTGTTAATAATGATGGTTTGAAATATAAATTAATAACTGTATGTAATGTAAAAACGATTAAGTTTGAAAAAAAATCAATAGTGGTAGACATTATTCATCGAATTCAGTTGATATTCAAAGCCTAAAAGGCTATAGTGACTATAGTTTATCGATTGTAATTAACTTAAAAGTAACGATATTCTATTTTGGAGACCAATATCCATTTTGTTTTTCGTATGAACATAAATCAGTATTAAATTTAATTGTTCTTAAATGATCGATGTAAGATCGATTCTAAGCAAAATCCGAGCTAGATAAAGTTCTAAAATTCTAAATAGCAAGTAAAAATAACTAACCGAGTTAATTGTTTAAATACACATCGACTCAGTATCAATGTTTGGACCAATTTTAATGTTTAGCATTTATAAAATATCCTAAATGTGCAGTCTATACAGTTAAAAATATTAAGCTAAATTTGAGCTGAAATGTGGAAGGATATGCGAAAATGGATTAATTAGGTTACTCTATGAGCCCCCATATTAAACTTTGTGGTTTAAATATTTTCTAGTGTTACGTTACGTTATACTCTCGAAAAATTATAAAATATTATGGTTAATTTGCAAGCACTCCGTTTCATGTCAAAATTTTGCAAACAGAATTTCACAATTTATTATAGTACTTTAGATATTGACTTCACTATAGATATGGCTCATTCTACGGTTTAAGGATCTTTAACTATAAAATTTATAGCATTTAACTCGGGAGATATTAAAACGCGGAGAAATGTATAATTAACAAAATCAACCCACATAACAAAATCTCTCAACTGGGATGTTAACAAATTCAAATAAAAAAGTTCAAACCATAGCTTTCGCAATATACTCTAAGAAAATTATTGTCAAAGGAGTTTTATTTACTATGTTGTTTGAAACGAAGTACTAAAACAACGTATATCATAATAACTAATTAAAAGTTCATAATATTTATATGCGATGTGTATACCGATTGTCCACAGAATCATTTTCCATAGGACAAAATACATTCACTCATACACAGAAAAATTTAATATGCACAACTACTATTATAATAATTCAGTCAACGGCACAGTTTTAATTTTTTTAGTTTTTAAAATTTTAAAATAGCGGGGGTTGTGTATTATGAAAAGGTTGAATGTTCTTTAAATGTGTATGTTCATATTGTATAATCAACACATAATTACACATACTAAAATAATATTATAATTTTAAAAAGATTCAACATTGGCAGTGGAGATTTAATACTTGATTTTGACAAAATATAATATTATTATAGTATGTATGTATGTGTTGATGCTATAGTAAAGTATACGTAAGTATTTATACTTTATGTATATGTATTTTAATATTGACTTCCCCTTTTTGTTCTATGGAAAATGATTCTGTGGACAATCGGTATAGTTGAAATGAACATAATTATTATTATTATTATTATTCACAACAAAATTCTAATTACTTACAAAAGTATGTCAACTTACTCTTAACTTTATGTTTAGTTTAGTATGATAGTGGTAGTATAAATGGCAGGTAAAATACATATTTGTAAATGTAAGTAAAATATGCTCACAAACAGCAGCAGCATCATTAATTACTTACTTCTAATAATAATTAAATGGTAATATGGTGTATACAAAATGTATATTTATTATTCGTAATGAGCGAATTTGTTATCTTATAAAATTATTTTATTCGAAACCCGCTTGAAAATACTTAAGGTAGTGGTGTCGAAAAATGACTTTTCTTTGAATGGCTTTAATGAAACCTTTTTTTTTGATTGTTCATTAATGAATAACAAAGAATAAGAGCCTTGTCCGATTGAAATTGACACAACCAAAGTTGAGAAAAAGTAGATAAAAGATTTTTAATTTTAACATGAGTTCTTAAGGAATAGTTATTTTAATATGATTTATATAAAGTAAAAATTATTCTACCTAGAATTTAATATATTATAGAAAACAAAGTTAGGAATCACATAAAAAATGGGATGTAAACATTTAAAAGATTATTTCCATGTATGTATTATAGTGAATAAGTAAGTGTATGTATAAATTGTACTGACATTTGTTAGTAATCAGTATCAAGCGTGCTTATAATTAGTGAATAGATCCAGTAAAAATAATTGATTTAAATTTTTGAGGACAGACATTTTGTAAAAAGAGAATATTATTTTTATTTTTTATACAAAAATAATAAAAATTTGTAAATTAAAATTTAATTTTAATTTTTTTTTTTTAATTAAAATTTTTGTATCTACACTTTAATTAACTATATTGGCAAATCAATAATGATCGTCTTAATCGAATAATTAAAAGGGAAAAAAATGTAACACGCACTGGTTAATGTCATATAAATTTCCAAGAACAAAAATTCAATACTTTTTGGTTGAGTACAAAACAGTTTTTTGAGTGAGTATTTTTAGGATAAAACAACAGTTTGCTAGCATTCTGGTTTGAAAGTAAAATTTGAATGTATAAAAAAATATTCTATTTTGTTCTGTATATTGTAAACGATTTCAAAACCCAACATAATTTTTGTACCTAAAACGTATTATGAGTAAAAAATTCAAACAACAGTTAATTTGGTTTAATGGAAATAACAAGAACATTTATTTGTTATTTTCAATTTAAATGCAAATTTAATATAAGTTATATTTAGAAAGACAAATTGCATGCAATCATTTTATAAATACTTATTAATTATTTTAGTAAAATTTAATTATAGATACTTTGAAAGTGTTATTATTATTAAATGTTTTAATTATTCGCAGTGTTTTTTAAAATGAGTGATAGTGTTGATTTCAGATGAATTTTATTTGAGATTGGCTATTTTTAAGACTCAACAAAAATACACATATTTGATACAGTTTTCAGAAATTCCGTGTAGGTACAAACACTGAAACTAGAATCATTTACTTTTATTTCTTTTGAAAATTTTAATTTGAAAATAAATTGTATTTGATATTATAGTCTAAAAAATACTTAGTAACTTTTAGGGTTGAGTGATCCGTTTAGAAAAGTATTGTGCCACAATACTTTTCCTTCAAAAGTAAATACTAGTATTCGGCATTATGTTTACGTTCAATGTGTAATATTAAGAGAAGGGTGATGGGAATATGGACAGTAAATAAAATAATCAAACTATTGTTTATTAGTGGAACGTTTCGTTTTTATTTATTAAGACTTCCTCAAGCAACTATAACTAATAAAAGTAATGACCATTACAATTAAAAAATAAGAATGATACAAAATATTTTAAATTAACCTTGTTTAAGTCTTTAAAATATTTTTGTTACAGTTGCTTGAAGAAGTCTTAATAAAGACGAAACGTCGCAATATTAAACAATAGTTTGATTGTTTTATTTACTATTATCGTCTCTTAATAGAAAATCCTATCATATTTTGTTACATATTTTCGAAGTAATTCACTGCATCATGTTGACAAAAAAAGGTATTTTTTTAACTGCATTACTGAGCGAAGAAGTGTGTTTGTAATGTTACTTTGTAACCGTCTTTACAGAAATTAAAATAGTTTAAGCAGATAGAAACTTTACTCAATATATGTATGTGTCGTCTTATTTTTAAATGAGTGGACAGAAAAAAAGTCGTATTTAATTTTTAACAGTTTTTTGTTGAGAAATAAAATTAAACGAAAATGTTTACAGGAGAATAAAATGTATTTCACAATATTTTATTATTTAGTATCATCTGTCGCCTGTGATAAAATTTAATTTAATTTGATACAAAATTTAGGTAACATTTTTTTAATACAAAAGTTTGCATTTTAAAATCTTTAACGTTTATTCTTGTTTTCTTTAGATCATTCTCTTATAAAAATTATGTATGCATGGATAGTCAACAAAAGCTCTATTAAAAGGAATTTATCACTGATAGAAATTAAAAAGTAAATATTATCTCAATTTATTTCCTAAAAAGCTTTTATATGAAACGTTATATTTAAGTTAAGAACAACATCAGTTGAATTATAATATCAATTCCACCAATATATGAGAAAAAAACATTTTTTTTATTTAAATTTACTCTTTTTATCTGCCTTACGTCTTTTTTTTATACATACGAAGAACATGATCACCGTGAAAACACATCAAAATGTCATATTTTATTTGACATAATCATTACATTATATGTACATTTACTCGAAAGTGCGTGATAAAATTCATGAAAATATAAAGCTCTTATCTTGCAAAAAGTTGGATAATATAGAAGGCGTTATGAAAAAGGAAATCAACATTGTTCGTGTTTGTTCATCTAATATGTTTATTTTCCAAAAATACATAATGTAAAAAGTATTGGCGTATACCCAATTGAGGAAAAGAGTTGATATTTATAAATGTAAACTGATGCGACTAACCAAAAATCAGGAAAATTTTTTTAGGTCCCATTTTTTTGGATTAACAATTTATCTACTTTCTAGACTTTATTCTTAAAATATACCGCTGCATTTTTGTTTTATTTTGACTGGGTGAACTGCTTTTGAAGATTCTTTTTTTATTTGAAAGTGCTTCCCGTGCGGTCTCATTTCAATTTCTATATCTGATGACCCTAAGGGGAGAGAAGGGGCAAAAACAATTTTTAGTGATACGTGTTCGCGGATAACTTCGTCGTTTATGAACCGATTTTGATAATTCCATTTTTTGTTGGAAAGGGGATATTCCAAGAGTGGTACCATGATAAGGAAACTGATATTCCAAAGGGGACAGAGTTTTTATTGATTAAATTTCATACAAATGACAAATTTTTAGTGGTGTTATGCAACACTCAAAAGTAAAAACTAAAACGTCTCATCCTTAGGTAAAAAATTGGCTCGCATGGTTTCAAATTTTGAAAAATAAAACTAGAGTATAAATGTTTTATCTATGCTATTGGGTTTTTATTATTTGAGAAAAAAATTTCATAATTCGAAACCTATAAATACTATAGCAAACCACATAAACAAATGTTTACTTGGAAATATGTTTTAGAAATTCGGTGAGCCAAACGTATCGAAATGTAACTCTCTCTTAGCTGATATTGGGTGTTGTTACGTTGACAAAAATTTTATTTTACTATTCATAGCCATTGCAACATAGAATCAATAACAAAAACTCTGAAAGAATAACAGCTGTAACATCGTTACATAATAATAAAATATTATGTATCAGCAAATAAATCATTTTGTGACTCTAGAAATGTCAAAAAGTTACAAACATGTGTTCACATATAGATTATTATATTAGTCACAACAACTGAATTTATCCGTTGTTCGAGTTTCTTATCCACAATCTGTTCATCATAGATTTTAACTTTATTAGTCGAAGATACAGTTTTTATTCCCACGTATTTAAAATTAATTCTAGAAATAATAATTAGATATATTCACAAAACGATATGGATCCCCATGAGATAAAATCCAATCGAAAAATAATAATAAAATAAAATAAATAAAATAGTTTTTAATGTACTATATTTTTATAACGGACTAAAAAGTATAAAATAATTTTTCTAATTTGAAACGCATGTAGCAGCATTCGTTGAGCTATTAATGAATGCATCAATTATCGGCGGCATGCTGAATATTTAATACAAGGCACATTAAAAATTATTTTAATTTTATTATTATTTTCTGCTTTTTAAGGTTATGTGAATTAAATTTTTCGTAAAGTAAACGTAATTTTTCTTAATTTTTTCGTTTTCTTCATCTTTCTCCCCTCTTTTTTGTTTTTTCCAAGCATTGTCATCCATATCTGAGCTGTCCAACGAGATTAGT
Organism: Chrysopa pallens; assembly: GCA_020423425.1. Classification (NCBI taxonomy): domain Eukaryota; kingdom Metazoa; phylum Arthropoda; class Insecta; order Neuroptera; family Chrysopidae; genus Chrysopa; species Chrysopa pallens. The sequence goes on along the minus strand of CM035595.1, from coordinate 35,353,825 downwards.
AAAATGTTAAAAAGTAAACTTTTCAGGACCTAATCAATCTACCATGTCTTTATATGACGCGCTCGATTAAATACAACTATCGATTTTTTCGTTTTAATATTCTGATCAGCTACATACGCGTGGGCAGCATATAGAGAGTTATGATTTGGTGGGGGAGGTACGCAACAAGGTGTAAGGTGCCTCCCATACTTTAATCTGACACATTCGAATAAATCGAAAAAATCAAACTTTGGATTCGATTCCTTTACCATAAATTTTTTTGAAAAATATTTTTGATATTACACAAAATAATTGAGGGAAGAAATTGTTATATTAAATGGAAGCTGAGTCTGAAAATTTCTCAAGTTGTTATTCATTATCTCGTATTGTAATGCGGCTAAAATACTCAGGATTCTATAATGGGTAAAATATTTAAGCAATGATCAAATACGCATCTCATGAATAATGTATGACAAAATTTATTATGACATTTTTATATAATAATCGAATAGAACAGGCTAGAAAAAAGTATACGCAGTAAAGTTTTTATGAAAGTCATGTTTAGTTTGAAGAGAGAAAAGAAAAAACAAATGAAAAAAAAAATTCCAAAAATTCAGTTCAGTTAAAAGGCGAAAAGTACTACTGAAATTAAATTAGTTTCGATAGTAGTAAAAAGAAATACTTTAAAATTTGATAATTGAAATATTTGCATGTCTATCAGCAGTTAGATTTAAGTTAGAGATTTTCGTAAATTCGTTTAATATAATATCTATAGAAATTATACTAATATTTCTCGTTAGTTATTAAACCCTACACTATTTGCCTATTTTTGTAAAAATTTAAATTTAAATCAAAAATCAAATGCAAAAACCATTTTGTCCAACAAGTGAGACAACGGAATTTCTCTACCTGATAACATCAAAATTTAACAATTTTCAGATTGCCGGAAAAAATATTTTTACATTTTTTATTTAAATATCTTTTAATTACAATAAGAAAAACACTGATCTTACATCCCGTTTTTCATATGTTGAAAAAATTTTGTTTGCATCTGTTTTTAAATGATCTTCCGATAATAGTAAAAAAACGGATACCAGTCAATTTTAGGCTTGTAGGGCAATCGAAAATTTTAAGGTTTTCGAAAAAGAACACCTCAGTTTTCAGAACTTTGGCTGTCTGGCCGTTATAGGTTTTCAAACTTGAACGATTTACTAAATAGTTGACACAATGCGATTTTCAACTCCTATAACTTGAAAAGGACACATCTTAAAATTATTAATCATTTAAATCAATAATTATATAAAATATTGCGTCGAATGAGCTCTGAAAGATTAAAATTGGTTATACGTGTGGCCACTATCGATTTTCGAATTTGTGTAATTCTTTTTAAAAAGTTGACAAGTTTCAACTCATAAAACTTATTTTAAAAAAAAATTGGCCTGTTTCCAAACTTTCTCCAAAAAATTAACTTCACTCACGATGGGTGCAAACTTAGAATAATCTATGGATTTGGATCCATTTGAAGATATTCAAGCCATCTCTAGGTTTCTGCTATGTATCAATGAATTGATATGATGAGGGGCACCGGGACTAATATATAGGTATCCCATAAAATTATCTAAGAATTTTCGAACCATTTGTAAGTAATTGTGGAGTACTTGTAAGTACATTTGTAATTATAAATTGATCAATCAATATTATTTTAAATAACAGTTTAATTATAAAGAATAAAGTTGAGTAATATTTATTTAGGGTCATATTACAAATGAACAAACCATCAATAATAATTAGATTCGTGTTTTAAAACATTTTATATTCTTTAATAATAATAATAACAATAATCAGATGCGTCTATTTCAGGAAATCGATATTTAATACCATGCATTTACATGTGTGATTAGTTTTAACAACAATAAACGGTCTGAGTAGGTTATGTCACGCAAACGTTTGTGATAATAGATAGTAAGTATGCATTGAACTTTGTTTTGCTATTATACTACAGTAAAAATAGCTGTTTTTTTTGGACAAAACTGCATTAAATTTCCGATTAAATTTAATTGTCATCAGGTTTAGGATCACTTACTGAGTATAAAATCAAAAAAATGCGTATATATTCCGGTGGAGCTTCAGACGCTATATTAGAAAAATATATTTGGACGATATCTCGGAAACTATGCACTTTAAGGTCGTTGAAGAGTTGATTATTGGAGAGAATAATTTTGCGTCATTCGTTTTCTGTAAAATTTACTGTCAACAATTTATGGCCCATTTAATTAACAGTTTTTCCTCTCTTTTTCGATTTTTTTAATCTCGACCGATAACTCAAAATAACCTATTTAATAAAAACCATTTTATTAAATGGGCCATAAATCGTAAACGGTAAGTTTTTCGAAAAAATTTTACAAGAGATGAAAGACGCCCAATTTATTTTTTTATTCATGGTCTCAATGACTTTTGAGTGTTTTAGTTTCCGAGATATCGACCAAAAACAATTTTTCAAGATGGCGTCTGAAGCTCCACTGGAATTTGTTCCCATTTTTTGATTTTATACTCAGTAAGTGAACCTAAACGTTATTTTAAAAAAAAATTTGCATCGGAAATTTAGTGCGAGGTTAAATTCTATTTTTACTGTAGTAATGGTATATAGAAATAGACAGAGAAGGAGGTAAATAGCAAAGGTAGATAAACTGTTTAGTACGCGGTTTTTAAATTTCGAGTGTATTTTATAAAAATCATTGGGAAAGTCATGAACTTTGTTAATAGAATAGAATAAACTATGATTTACATTTAGATTGTAGAACTGTGTACAGAATGTCATTTAACAATTGGTATACATTCGAAGAAATTTCACAGTTTTCTAACAACTTTTGAATAAGAATTCGCTTCAGAAATCCAAAAACAAATTTGTTAGCTATTTGTTTTATACACAAAACTTTTCTTCAGTGGTAAATGCTTTTTTTTTTAAATGAAACAAAAAATAATTATAAAAGCATATTATTTAACCATATTGTTAAATACTATGCAAATCTGCATAAAATACTCGGGAGTTTTTGAGATAGATGAGAATCACTCGAGGTACACCACGTACACATGATATTACATTAAAATTATTACCAAAATGATCGAAAATAATGTGATATTTATACAGTTCCTAGGTGTGTACCTGGGGATCAAGAAATCCTAGACATAGTGCTCATTTTCTGTATTTTTTGTCAAATTTATATTAAAATACGTAAAAAGTATTTTCGTCGATTGTTCGAGTTGCTGAATATTATTTTATAGTTTCCTGGGAATCACTACATCTAGGCCATAGTGTTCGTATAATAATATCTAAATTGTTCTTTATGGTTTTAGTTCATTCTATAGAAGTCATCTCGTGGAATTTATGTCAAATTGATATTAAATGCATCAAACTTTGTCCGTTGTTTATTTTTAATTATATATTTGGGAATTATTTTGCACATTATTTTAAAAATTATAATTATTTTTCTTTATAAAAATAGCTTTTGAGGAAATGTATTTTTTGCTGCAAGAGTCTGTTTATATTTAAATTACAAATATTGGGTATTTTTAATTATTCGATTTTCAGTTTTTGAATAAAGCGTAAAATATGAGAAGCTTGACATGTCATTGGAAAATAATAATTTAATTTTGCCCTTAAAATCACTAGAAAACCAAAAAGCAGCAGAATATGTTTATGATTTTTAAGGTTTCTCATTAAATCACAAATTTTATTTACATAACAATGTATCTTAAGAAGAATTATCCACACCTGTTATTGAGATACAGGAGTGTGCTTCTAACAAGATGTTGACTTATATTACATGTAGTATACATTGTTTTTCTTTAAATTTTCGCGCACAAATAATTCAAAAAATACTTATCCAAATGTTTTGAAATTTGGTAAGCACAATATTAACATGAAAACAGAGGGCTTGTCGAAGTATTTTTCTGGAAACAAAATTTTCTAAGGTAAAAATCAAAATACGGTTTTATATTTAAAAATGCTTTTTCGAGAAAAACTCTTCGGCAAGTCCTTCGATTTCATGCCAATATTTTGCATTCCAAATTTCAAAGTATTTGTTGATCGAGGGTGCTTCTGTATTATGGTTAAATTCCACGTAATTTAAAATAGTAGTAAATATAAAAATCCAAACAAATACGATAAAGAATTTATACTAAAATGATTTAAATTTTTCTTCGATAATAAAGCAATAGGGAAATTCAGAGCTAGCGAGATAGTTTATTAAAATATTTGTTTTAAATTAGTAAATCCATCTTTGTTAAGTTTGAAAATTATTGTGCAAAAGAGGCTATTCAATAATGCCATTATCTGGCGAGTATGTATTGAATTTTGGATACAACAAAAATTACGTAAGATCGTATTCACATTTTATATCAGTTCCTATATCGAGTAAAATTATTTTTTATCATATTAGAAAAAATTGTAAACAATACAATTTGCAATATATTTTCGTAAAATAATAACAATAATAATAATATTATATATTACATTTAAAAATTAATTAACAAACCTTGAAAATTATACATGAAATAAATATCATTGAAAAAGTATATTCATCTTTCAAGAAAATATAAATTGAATTATTTTATTTAGATTTTATATATTGATTAAATCGAATTCAATTTTCTTTATTTCTTTTTTCAAGGCAAGAATTTTTAATAAACTGAAATAGGGCATGTTCATGAAAATATTTTTATTTAAATCAGATTAGATGTTTTATTACAGCATAAAGGTGACATTTTTATCTGATAATTCATGATAAAAAAATAAAATTTCAATATATTGATTATATAATTCATATACCAAAATCTAATGGGGAAGTTATAAGATCGATTTTTCAAAAAACAAATTTTGATGTATCTTCACACTACGCTTTAAGAATCGAATGCTATGATTTTAAAGTGCACGTATAAACATGGAATAAAAAAACGCATTGACCTGAAACTTCCACGCTACCTCAAAATTATAAAATGCACTAATTTTATGGTATATTTTATAATTTTTTCAGTCTAAAATAAATATTTTAGATATATAAACAAAATGAATTCTGATAAACAATTCAATATAACATAACAATCGAGTATTTAATGTTTTAAAATAGATGAAAGTGTTGCATTTTTTTATTCCATCGAATCAAATGAACTTTTCAAACTTTTTATAATGGGGAATCTTCAACATAAAAACAGTTAAAAAATGATCATGTATAACAACAAATCTGTTGACTCACACACAAATTGAATCTATTTGTGTAAATATTTTTATACATGTATAAAACTTGTTATCTATTTTAACATTGTATTCCCTGATGCAGAAAACGATCTGTATACTTTAAATGTTTTGCATATATTATCCGTATTTAGAAATAGGAAACATAAACTAGAATACCCATATAAAGTGACAAATAAACAGCTGTTTTTAATCGATTCAAAAACAGAAAAGAAGAAAAAGTATAATAAAATATATTTTTATTTTTTTTTTTCAAAGGTCAAGAAAACTTGTATTCTTTATTATTAAGACAGGCGACAAGTTTATTAGCATTTAACTTTGCTTTAACTTGAATTGTTATTAAATAATTAAAAACATTGTATGGAATTTTATTGTATTAAAAGTAATTATTTATTTCCTTTGTGTGTATAAAATTATCATGAAATTCTTGTAAGAAATAAAATTTGGTTCAAATTAAGGTATTTAAAGTAAAAAAAATTATGTACAAATATTTTAGTTCAAAAATTCTTTTCAAATTGAATAAAATAAATGTTTTATTAAATCGATAAAATTAAAAAAAAATGTTGGTTTGCATTTTATTATTTTTTATAGTAATTAGAATATAGAAACTCTAGCTAATTTGGCCATTTAATAATTAGTTTTGAAGATATGGTCTAAAATCGTTAATCATATGGGATTTTGGCTATTACTTGTGTTAAACGACATTTTAATATTTTTATGAGGTAAAAATTATTTTATTCACTGAATTTATTTCAAATTATAAATCAAAGATTTTGAAAAAACTTATATTAATATGTAGCGTAATTTCAACTCAAATATTGCAAAAATTGAGCGATTCATAAATTTTAAAATTGGACAAAAATTACATGTATAAAATAGTACAAAGAATTATTAAATAAGTATTAATGAATTAAATAAAATATCATTCTTAAAAATATTTAATCAATAATACACTTGTTATTTTAAATTATTGCAAATGATATATAAACAAAACAAACAAAATAATAAATTGAAATGAAAAAGAAAGTTTATGCACTTTAAAAAAATAAATTAATAACCATATCCGATTATCAGAAATTTATGCATAAATGTGCAATACTTTCTTATATAATTCTTTTTAAAGGGAATGGAATACTGGTAAAACATCACCCGCTCAATTTTTTTTTTAATTTCATTACAATTAAAACTCTAATGGTCTATCTTTAATAATATTTAATTTAAATATGCATATTGGAATTTAACTTTCTTCTTACCCGACTACAGCAAAGCCAAATAGAAAACATGGTTTTAACAGTCTAGAAATATCTGTTTTACCGACCATAAATTCTCTTGTGAAATCATTGGGATGTATCGCAGAGACATATAATGGGCCCAATTAGGTTCTCAATCGGGCAACCCCAATAAGTTCTAAACTAGGAAATCTCGAGTGGTTCCCAATTGGACAATAACAAATTTCCAACTGGTTAATCCAAATAGATTCCCATTAGGGGAATCCCAACAATTTCCCGGTCAAATTTCGAACATTTGTAACCCCCCGCCTATCTCGTGAATATTTTTAAGCTTTCCGAGAAAAACGGCATTGTTAAAAATTAAAAGACCAATACAAAAATATCTTACCTTAATGAAAGAACTTCAACACTGTGCATTCGTCGTAACAAGCTCACATCAGTTAATTCACTGCCCCTAAAATAAAAAAAAATACACAAAATTGAAAATCTATAATATTGAATGTCTGTATGTATATATTAGCGCGCATTGCGCTCAAATGCATGGTTTGTGGTTGCAAATAATGGAAGTTTACTGTTTTTTTAACGGACAAACAATTATATTCAGGCAAATTTGTATTACACAAGTTATTTTATATATAAATTTATGCAGATTTTTTATTTGGAATTTCTATTTCTATTTTTATTTTATTTAATTTTTATTTCTTTTTTATTTGGAAGTTTATGAAGTGACTTTCTTGAGATGTCTTATTATACTCGATATATATACAATATGTCAGAGTATATTAATTTTAGTCTAAAGTTTGTAACGTTACCTAATATTGATGGCATTAACAAAATTTTCGTATAGGCGTTCATATAAACACCTAATTAGTTCATTTCCGGTTGTCTGTCCGTCCGTGCGTCATCACGGTAACTCAAAAACAAAAAGAGATAGCGAGGTCAAAATTATTGGTGACGTATTCTAAACATATAAAGTGAGTTTAAGTTCGTGAATGAGCAAAATCGGTTTATTGGGTTCAATGGATTCTTGACCCAAATTTTTATCCATTAAAAAAAAAAGTTCAAATCCAAAAAATGTTTATTTCTTTGAAACAAACAACTTGAAGTTAGAAAAATATTGTCGTTAAACGTTTGGATTCGCCATAATAAGGTAAATTACAATACATATTCTTATTATACTTAAGTTTATAGTATTGTATGAATCTTAATTGAAAAACATTCCAAACAATCAAATTCAAGCAAATATTCGTCTATATAAATAATTAATTCTTTTAGTTTAACACTTGTTGTTATTTCTTTGGTTTTGAATATTTTTGACTTGGTAATTCAAAAGCAGAGTCTGATTACAAAATATCGATGGACAACTGGTAATAAATATAATTAGATGCTTGCATTAAATAGAAAACAATTTCAATTTTCTTAACAATAAAATTCAATGAATTTATATGCGTTTTTAATATTGTTTTTGTGCAATAAATAACATAATTTTCCACTTGAATTAAAAACTTAAATAAAAATAATCATCGTACATGGTAATATTTTTCTTCTTACAAATAATAAAAAATACAAAATTAAATATAAATGTTACGGACCACTGATCTAAATACGCACAACAACAACGTCTTCACAGTTTATATATTCTTTTTACAAAAAAAACTTAACAAAAGTAAACCAATTTAACGGTCAATAATTGATATAAATAAATCATAATAAATTTCATTTTCGTCAATAATATTTTTATTATTTTAAGGTTAATAATTTTGTGATTTGACAAAAACATTTTTTTTTACAACTGTGAAATACAATTTATAATTTTTTTTTTATTGCATTACTTCCGGTAATACAGGGTGGTGCCAGAGATAAACATTAAAATTAAAACTTGAAAAAAACAGAAACTCAAAAATAATTCTGTCGTGTATTGAGATGTTGATTATCATTTTTTTTTTCTATATTTAACGAATTTTTTGCACATTTCAACAAAACAGTCGGTAAATTCATTTTTAATTATTAGTATAACAAATTTGGTTTTAAAGTGATTTTTTTATGACGAGAATCGCAGGGCTGATATTCTTCAGAAAATTTTTTGTACATTTTGATAATTTGACATAAACAATTTTTTCTGAAAAATGTTGTTTTAACCCTATTCATTTGAAAAAAAAATCATTTTAATAAGATTTTATTAATTTACTTAAAAAGTCAAGAAATTAATGTTTCATTATCAAGTTATTGTAATTAAGAGTCTTTACTCTTATTGCAATAATGTTGTGTTTTAGTTATTAATAGGGGGGGGGGGTTATTTCCTAATATAATAGGGCCCGATGTCAGTAAGCATATCAATTTAATTCTAAAAATTTAAATAAATTAAATAAACAATAATTTTTTTTCTTTTAAATATACATTTTGTATGAGAATGCGTCAATAAATGGGGTAAATGCGTTAATCATATTTGTATATGACTAATTTACAGTTAGTGCAACAACTATTCTTCGAAAAATATATTTTTTATTTTTCATTGAATAATGTTTCTAATCAAGTTTTAAAAAAATGGTTTTTCATTAATTTGAAGATTGTGGGCGATTTGATTTGAAGAATTTTTTTGTTCGCAACAATTTTAGCTAAAATTTAGGTACGATTAATAAACACATATAATTATAATACATAATATTAATATGTATGTATTGAAGACTATATAGAATGTATATTTAGAGAATTTTATGAATTTTAATGATTAAAAATACTTTTAAGCATTGATACTCAATCAAACATCTGTTAGTTGTTATCTTAACTTATTTGCAAATAAGAGAATGACCCAAGATATTACTTAGGTCATTCTTATTATTTTGTTATAATGACTAAAATATGATAAAATATTCATAAAACCTGATTAAGAACCTGATTAAGCAAAATTTTTTAGGACAATGTTTTTTTTATGTTATATATAAAATAGAAAGGAATAGTTTTAAATAAGAAAATAATTCGGATATCCTGTTTTGTAAAATATCAGACTAAATCACTTTCTAATTATTTATTATTCAATTTTTCTGCGGGTATGTAATAAATGATCATATGGGTACAGGAGGCAATTAGCCTATAATATTATCAATGAACGATATTTTTATTTATTATTTACTGTTATTTTCACAAATGATAATTACTTTCTCTAATAATAAAACGTATAGTTGAGAAAAAAATTATAGCAAATAGAAAATTTAAAAAATTTAAATGAAAATATTTATTGATACCAAACATGACAAATTTGTCTTATAAATTATGCACAAATGTATAATAAATAGACTTGAATTAACATATTTGAATAAAATTAATCAAATTATTCTTATAAGATCATAATAATTAATATAATCTACTCTCTGTTATTAATATTATTAATTGTATATATTAAGTAGGTACTTGGTTAGCCGTGAAATTGGTTATTTTTACGATAATAAATAATTACAGAGTTCATAGACTGACCAAGCCCAAAATAACTGTAGGAAAAACTTGACGTTTTCGGGAGACTGCGTTAAAGATGATTAATTTTTTAACAAAAGTAGGTAAAGGATGATATCGCTGTTTTTCGACCCAAATTGGCCCTTCTGTACTATTAATTATCTATCGACATCATTTTTGTATAGCTGATATAGTGCGTAATTTCTTAGATGACGAAATTAAATGTAAGCAAATAAACGATTAGAAGAAGGATAAACGAAAGGAATCTTCAAGCGCGTAGCTAATTTCAGCCACGTGGCTACAGATCCATATCCGATAGTCGTACACAAGCGTATTTCAAGACATTATTGCAATTTATGTTAAAATATGTCAAAAATAATTGTAATGCGCTTGCATACAACTATCCGATATTGTTGAACGTTTCTTATATTGTACTCACATTGTGTCTCCAATGTCTCAAGTTACGCTCTGCCTTATTCTGTACCTGCGTACCAGTTAAACGATAAAAATGAAATACAATTTTCAAATTAAAAAAGCTTTTATAAATGTTCTTTAGAATTTTTTATGTAACTAAATTTATTTATACAAAAAAAAACTATATTTGAACGCATGAATATAATGAAACACTTCACAAAAATTAAGAATAAAATTTTACTTTCGTTTTATTTTTTAATTAGTCATTTTAAAATTAAAGTAGAAAACATTCATAATTTGTATGAATAGTTCCTTCAACCGTGATCATCACAACAAGTTAGTTCACTTTACCTATAGTAAATAAAATAATATAGAACGGTTTCTTGATTAGAAAAAAAAAACAGTTTAAGTAATAACCAGCAACATGGCACATTATTTATATTCCTTTATATGCTGAATTCAATTGAGTTCTGATGAAAAATTACAAAGGTTTTGTACAAAGAATTGAGGTTTGGGAATATTTCTTGGTGTTTTAGAAAATATTATCCAATCTAGTCGTCTTAATTGGCCTGAACGGGCATGATAATATTTGTGTGATCAGAAAATCGTATGTAACTCTAAGCGTGTATTTTACACGATAATAATTCTTCGTAAGTACAGCAGATTTTTTAAAAAAAAATTCAGAAAATCTTATCGTGTGCGCATACATACGATGCTGTCCGAAGCAGTTTCAGAATTTCTTACTATGTTGTCTGAAGTAACATGAGACAAAAAAGATGAGCCAGAATCCTTTCGGTTCGAACGATGTTTAGCAAATTGTGCGAATTTTTCATACACTCCCAGCAATAATTGTTAGTTTAGAAGATATCCGTTTCCAGGTGACATTCCGAATCAAATAAACGATCACTCATATTTTAATTTATAGTCAAACTTAATACCTATATTCAGTGTTCTTTACTTTCCAAGTATTTGTTTAAGTCAAATACCTTTTTATGGGGCATTTTCCGAAGGCTAATAATCGCCAGATTAAGAGACTATCGGGAGTTGGGGTAAAAATTTACAGCATAATTCATTTGAAACACGATGATCTGTTTTATTATTATTATTATTATTATTATTATTATTATAAAATGCTTAATATTATATCCAAAGAAATGAAAAACAGATCCTTCTGTTTTGGTTTTCTATAAGTTTAATTTTTTTGATTAAATATTAGGTTTTCGAATACGTTGAAAATCATTTTAAATGGAAAATTAACATTTATAAAAACGGGTAACTTATAAAAATATTATCTTATCGAGGAAACTTTATAAAACATTTTTGTCTAAAATTATTCGGCGATGCATTGAACATATATAATTTAATCAAAAATAATTAACATCTATACATTCACTGTAAAATTTTTACATTAACATACTCTGCTATAAGGTATTCCACAATCTAATCGAAAATTTTGTATTGATTGATTCTGCTATAGCTATTTGTTCAATGGAATCATATTCCTGATTAAGGAACTGTACTATTCGTTCATTGTAGCTAGTAAATCGTATATACTTTATACACGATAAATAGAAAATCATACGGCATAACGATGATATTATATAGTTAGTTACAACTTACTATACAATTTGAATGAGTAAGGTAAAAACTATGGAATTATAGTTTGATAGTTGTCAGTCGGTTGGTCGATGCTCAAATAAAGACGAGATGGTTTTAACGACCATATTGTTTTGAACAAGTGATGAATACAACTACAAGTTAACTATAAGCAGTCAAGGAAAGTGTGTACTATCGTATTCAATACAATTGTTAAACTAGTAAGTTCTGATAACTATAAATTTCAGCCAAGCCTCTCGATATTAATTTGATCAATTATGTGTCACATGGAGTCCTTGATGGCCTATGAATTTAAAATATGATAAATGTGGCTACTAAATTTAATCAAAATAAGACATGTTACAGACTTATGGTAAACGAAAAGCTAAAAACTAGATATTTTTGAAGAGAATTTTTTAATGTATATATAAATGAAAGAATAATTAATAATAATTTTTAACGGACTTCAAAAAAGGAGTAGGCTCTAAATTCGACTGTATTTTTTTAATGTTTGTTACCTCAGAACTGGATGGACCGATTTTGATAATTATATTTTTATTTGAAAGCTACTGCCTCCTGTATTCAATTTGGTCTAGATCTGATGTTTCTAAGGGTAGAGAAGGAGCAAAAACTGTTTTTAGTGATTAAATTTTATCCAAATGAAAAATTTATTGGTTGGCGTATACTGAGAAAGGTTACTGGTCACATGAAAAAATTTAAAATTATTTTTTTACTTTTTAGTTCATTTTTTTCTGGTAGTTCATTTTTGTTTAAAAATTTTGTGTGTGGTATAATATTAAGAGTCATGAAATGACATCTCAAACTCAATTTTGTTTAACAAGTGATACTCCGTACCAATGGAAATACAATATTAGTTATATTTAGTTATTATTTAATTATTGCTGGTTCCATATTTTTGAGTTTAACTGTATTGAAGGAAATCGTTTATTTTAATAGTTACATTTTTTATGTGATAGCTATCACAACTAATTGTTTTCTAACTGTGTTATTGATAATCTACAAAATTTGAAGCGTTTAAAATTAAACAAACGAAATTTTACAGTAAAAGCAAAAAATTGATTTCATCAAGATTAACAATTTTCAACAAGATATTTATCATTTTGTATCTTTTGGAATGAAAAAATATTTCTGAAATTTGATTTGAATGACGAATTTTAATAATAAATAATCAGCCAATAGACATGAAATTTCCTTGTTGGCTATTTTTTAAGGTTTTTTAAAAAAACTTCAAATTTATGTTCGTGAATAATGACGATAAAAAAATTTGTGCATTTTTCCTATTATAATGTTATTATTATATACTTATATCTGTATGGATTTAGTATTAAGTGTAATTTATTAACGCTAATGATTAATTTTTTGTCAGTTCGTACCAGAGATATTCTAGTTAGCTACATGTCGAGTATCTAAAGACTTAACACTATTAGTTGTTATCATCGCTTGTTTTAATTGAAATTTTGTTTCACAACAAGCCGAATTGTGGTTTTTATGAATTTCGGGAATTTTTAGCAATATATAATTCCAAAAATACATTGAAAACAATGGCTATTTATTCTTAGTAACAACAAAAGTGCGTAAAGGAAATGACAGCATAATGTATCACCACTCTTTAAAAAAATAACAAAAGGTGTATAGTTTAAATTTAATTATGTAGTGTAGTGCATCTTAAAAAAGTCGTTGAACTTTTTATATATTAACATAAATATAGCGCGTAGCACAATAGTTGTACAAGGCGCTGCGCTACGATGTTGTTTGTTTATTCATAGAAATAGGTAAGAGTATACTATGTAGCCTAGTCATGCATTTTGGCACAATTTTATGTTGAAATTTTTTAACTTTTTAAATAACATGATGACTATTAATGAAAAAGATTTTTACAGAAATAATCATTTTAGCATTAATTTTAACATATCAGGTTCAGTCGATATATTGTCAGATTATACAAATTTAAGTTTGTAACGCTAGAAAATATTCACCAACAAAACAAAAGAAACAAAATTTAGGTGTTCATAGAATAATCTAATTAGTCAATTTTCCTATGTATATCCGTCCGAGTAGAAATTTTAGTGACGTATTTTAAACATGAAAAGTAAAATTTACTTCGTGAATGAGTGAGATCGGTCCAATGGATCTATTTAATCTATGATCCAACTTGTAAACCATAAGATAAAGGAAAAATTAAAATTTATATCTTTCAAGAAATTAACGAAAAACAAAAGTTTAATTCCATTTTATGCCAAAAAAATTTTTAATCAAGTTCAGAATATTCACCATTTATACTATCTATGAAATCTGAGAATGTATTTAATTTTATAATCGCTTACTTAAATCAAGATATGCAGTAAAATATGTATTTAAAAGAGCTCGAGTGTCTTAAAATTAATGAATACAAGTGAAGATAATAACTAACACAGTTCATTATTTAGATACTCGACATATGATTGAATTTCATTGTTTGGTCTATTTTTAATTAGCGTTCATAAAATAGTATAAATGTCTAGTCTATGCAGTTATATACTTGGATAATAATAATATGTATTGTTATTATCTACATGTGTTTATTAGCCAAATTTGAGTTAAAATTGTGGAGAACTCAAAACATTCTACGAAAAAATGTTTAAAACATATGCTGTTTGTTTCAAAAAAATAAACATTTTTTGTACTTTTCTTCTATTTTTTATAGTTTAAAAGTTGGATCAAGGATCCATCAGGACCCAATGGACCGATTTTGCTCATTAAAATTAAACTCACTTTTTATGTTTATACGCCACAAAAATTTCAGCTCGCTATCTCTTTTTATTTTTGAGTTATCGTAATGACGGACGGACAATCGGAAATAGACTAATTAGATGTTTGTATAAATACTTATGCTAAAATTTTGTTTGCAATATTAGGTAGCGAGACAAACTTTAGACTAAAATTAGTATAATAGGATTTATTATGTATGTCAAGTATAAAAATTGAATAGAAAGTTTTGGAGAAGGATTACATTTCATCAAAAGTAAAATTGGAAAATAAAGAAATGAATAATCATTATAAATATTCATTTTCGAACAAAAAAGTAATTGTTATTTATACAATTATAGGTTCTTTTTGTGTCGCTTCTTGTAACTAATTTAGCTGGCATCTGACCAATTTTTAACAAGAGAATTTTTACATTAAAATACATCATTAACCTAATAAATAAACGTATATAAGCTAGGTTCACACTTGATTCTTTCCTTATATACCTACGCCAAGCAAATTGAAGTTTTCCATGACTTAAATACTAACTACAAACGGACACCAAAATTTGGTAGAATACCGCCGAAGTATGAAATACAAAAAAAAAAGCATTGATTTTTGGAAATAACAAATGGCAGCCGGTTAAAGTTATGAAAAACTTGTATTCTGTTTTTTTCAAATTTTCTGCTAAACTAAGCTTTTAGGAGCTTCATAAAAAACTATAAAGATATTTAAAAAGCCTTTAAAATGACGTGCGCAAAATTAGAATTGCGTTTTTTATGTTTTTAAATTGCAAAAAATTTTCTAAGAATTTATTGATTGTCTCAAAAATTTCAGAGAAAATGCTCATTATTAAACCCGTTAAGTGGCGTAAATCCGAATTATGAAAAATAAAAAGTTTCTGAAAAATTTGGCATGTTTATTTAAAAATATACTCAATAAAAACACTAATTCACCAGTTTGAGGTAAGCCGATTTTTATTTTGAAAAATATATTTCTACTCTTAAAGAGTAAAATTATTTTTTCGTAAACTCAAAAGTAAAGTTTGATTACTTGATTTGATTGATTGCTTATAAATATCATTAAAATGAGCTTAAGGTCTCGAATTTGGGAATGTATGTTTTTCGTGAGTACCTTTTTAAATAAACAAGCGATTTTCTCAGAAACTATTTATTTCTCAGAATTCGGCCACTTAATGATTTTAATACAGAGCAAATTTCAGAAATGTTTCAGCCAATCAATAACTTCTTGCAAAAGTTATTGCAGTTTTTTACTGTTTTTGGTCAAACCTCATACGTCATTAAGTTTCGTATGTAGCGCTTTCGTATGCTTTGGCTGTATCTACCAAATTTTGGTGTCCGTTTAGAGATATTGAAAATCTTAAATTGTTTGGTGGATATAATTCTTATGATATTTGAAGCTCTTTAATTGCATGATAATTCTTTTTATATAAATTGTGAACGAAGCTTTATGTTTCGAACTCATCCATCATTTTTATCTATAAATAATTAATAATTATATGGTAAAATTCAATTTTATTATTTCAATACAATTTTAATAGAATATGATATGATAAGACAGGCACATAAATTGTTCTAGTTCGAAATAAATTCAATTTATTTATTAAACAACCCAATAATACGAAATTTATTATAAATAGGGGTATGGTAGAATAAATTTTAACCTCTTTTGTAAAGAAATTATTAACGTAAAAATTTAACATATTTAGGTCACAAATCGATTCAACATTAACAAAAAAATAAAAAAACATGAAATATTCGATAAGTGTATTTTGGATGATAAATGATTATTTCATGCATTTATTTATTATATACAGTGTCGATTCAAAAAATTTGAATTAGTGTGAAACGGTTAATATCATGCTTTAAGGTATCTAATTAGCATAAGTAAGATTGTAGATTTCCGAATGTGACACATTTAGACTCTAACGCCTATTGTGATAACTCATGAGAAGTCATCCCAAATTGAACCTCCACTCCTTTCCCGCCAAATTTAAGGAACTGTAGAAGAAAGTATGAAGGACTACGAACCAAAAAAAAATACAACAATAATGCAGACACTATATTCGCGTAGAAATAGATTAACAATAATTCTCCAAAAGTAATGAATGACATTTGAAAATGGTCGACTGGTGGTCATAATCCGGAAATAGTGGTCTTAAAAACCAAAACCCATAAATAAAATACAAATATTTACTTTAGGTAATACCCGTGGAATAATAAAATGCAGCAATTTGAATCGTCCACGATTACCTAAAATTATAAAATACACTAATTTTAAGGTGTATTTTATTATTTTATTACTTTAAAATGAATGTTTTAGATATCCATCGAAAAATATTTTTATAAAATCGCGAAACGCTTTGAAATTTTAGTCATAATTTTCCTGTATTTTTTAAGGCTAATCTCTTAACAACATAGATAAATTATTATTTATCTCTTATAATATTTATTGAACAAAATATTCAATAAATATCAAATTTTCCATTTCCCTCTGAATAATATGACTAAAAACAAAGGATTAAAAAAGAGATTGAATGCATACAAGTTGGTTCAAAATTTCTAAACTGAAGTGTACGCGACATACATATTTCCCTAAGAAAATTTCTATTTTTCTATGAAAATAATTTAATACAATTAAAATATAAATTTTACTAGTCATTGTTTTATTGAAATTGTGAAATGAAAAAGAGCTATAACATGCATAAACTATATTGGCATTCGACCCAAAAATTGTTTCGTTTGTATTCTAAATATAAAAAAAAGGTTATAAATTAAAGTAGGTTAGAATGAGAGGTTTTTGTTCATAAAATGTTATTGATTCACAATTCACAAAATAGAAAATATCTATAAATTTTATTTTTATTTTTATATAACGAAAGTTCTGTATCGTATCGTTCTCGTATAAGTATTTCAGTTACACGATACAGTGCCGAATAAAGTAATCGCGTGGTCTGGTTAAAAATGTAATCATGGGGAGCCCTTGAATTGCATTACCTATTTTTAGTCTCATATGTTGTTCAGTTTCTAAACCGAGAGGCACTGAATGTCTCTAAAATGCACTTTTAAGTTTTAATTTTATACCATTCGATAGTAATAAATGCTATTTGACAACAACAAAAAATATATTACAAAATATATCTCACATTATTTAAATTAAGTTATGTTTACTTTTTGCAAATCATACGAAAAACAACGTAAAATTTTATCTGGCATGAAAACTCTCTATGATTGGTGACAGCTCTGGTGATGTCATTAGCTAGTAAACTATAGAATATATTGCATACATATATATATATATATATATATATATATATATATATATATATATATATATATATATATATATATATATATATATATATATATATATATATATATATATATATATATATATATATATATATATATATATATATATATATATATTATATTTAACATTGTAGTGTACTTTTTATGTAATAAAAAATTATTTAAAATGATTTCCAGAAATTAGTCAAATAGTATTTTGCGTTTCAAATTGTGTACACTAAATAGCGTTATCTAACTTAAAACATTTCAACAAACCAAAAAAACATGACGTAGACTAGAAACGCTTAAAAATAGTTGATAAAAAATCAATTTTTCAAGCAATAAACAAGACAAAAGAAAATACATTTACAAAAAGTTGGTTTTATAAAAACTTACTCCGATTGAAATAACGCCGAAATTCGAAATGAGGTCATTTAAACGTCCTTATCCTGTTGTAGTCTTGAACTCTTGTTTAGTTCAAAATGACAGTTCTATGCTGCGAATTGTGATAATCAAATTCAAGTGTGATCATCATCAGATGAGCAACAATATTTCTCAATATGGAAAACACGATTTTTTCGTTAAAGGTTTAAACTTGAAATTAGTTAAGTAGATTATACCATAAATCATGTACCTATAAAATTAAAGTTTGGCTACCGTTTATTTTGATAATAGCTTCTAGGTGTGTGCCTTATAAATGATTTACTATTTTGGGCAAAGGCAATGGATCCGTAGTATTTTCTGGTACATGGCTTATCCGGGACTGACTAGATTAAATCGTGAAATCCGGGATGTATTATATTGCATATTTAAAATAATATTTTCAATATTTTATAGAAATATAGAAATAAATATAATTTTATTCAAAACTATAAATAGATATTTATTTGCATTTAATAATATCACATGTGCAAATTTAACACTTTGTATATTTATCCAGTTGCAAAATAAATATCTTATCAAATAGTTTATAAAAATATTGCAAACTAACAAAAATTGATTAAAAATTTTATGTAAATTTTTGAAAATACATTTTGTTTATCTCGAACATAATTTAAGATAAGAAAATTAAATTTATGAAACAAGTTGTTTCAAAATTGAAAATTGATGAATAATGAGAAAAATTCGTGTTCTTTGTTGTATTATTTAAGAATTTTATGTATACTCAAAAATACAAAAAAAAACCGAGATGACCTGAATCAACCACGCTTACTTAAAATTATGAAATACACTAATTTTATGGTGTATTTTAATATTTTTTTCGCTTTAAAATGGATGTTTTAGATAGATAAACAACTAAACACCAACATAACAATCGGATATTTAATGTTTTTAAATAGATATAAGAATGCAAGTGTTCGCATTTTTTGTTTGAGTATACGCAGATGATGGACATCACTGGATAATACTCCCTTGTCAAGTCTAGGCATTGTTGGAGACTCAGTAAGTATAGAGAAGGTCAAGAAGACTCACATCGGGTTGTTGTGCCGACAGCATATTCATATTATTAAGATCTATGACCTGATTTTTAGTGGATGTGAATTTTGTTTCTTACTAAGAATAATAAATAATTACTTTAGTGTTACAATAGCTTAAGTGTACGAATTAATTAAAATTGTTGTAAATGTAACTTCTATTATTTTAGATTATTAACCAACTTAATAATAATATTATATTAATTAACCTTGAGATTATACTCTCATTTATATTATAATTAAACAATATTATAATTAAATATTCATATAGAAAACACCTACATATATTATTATATAAAAATATAATTGGTCAACCATGAACCATTTCTATAATATAAGAGATTCTATGTAACAGGTATTAATTTTTATTTAATTCCGGTTAAGTATATTTGATGTTTAATCTAGTGTAAAATATTAATTATACCTTTATATAAAGCTATCATTGTGCAAATTTAAAAGTTCAATTTGAAAGTAAAAGATAACTAAGTATTAGATCTGTAATTTGTTCTAGGGAAACATTTTACTAACAAGTAGAGAATATTTAGAGGATATTCTGCGTAACAAATATCACTTATCCTTTAAATTATCCGTCTTCCAGAAAACATCTCTCGCAAACCTTATAAAAATATACAGTGCGTGACTCAATCAAACCCAAGCAAGGATGAATAATTTTATATCTCAAACAATCCTAATATGATTTAAAATTTCAATTGACTATACGCCTTTTTAAGTAAAATGATCAATATGTAAAAAAATTTTGTTTTAACTATAACACATGAATTCAACTTCAAGCAGAAGAATATATTCGATTTTTTTAAGCTATAACTTATGGTTAAATTATTTTAGAATACATTACGAATAGTTAGGATAATTATTTAATATTTTTTTTTTTTATAATTTAATTAATTTTAATATATTAATTAAAGAAGATCTTATTTTATCGCATGAAATCTAGTTAACACCATAAAATGTGTTTGTTTTAATATACGTTATTGATGAATAAGCTGTCAAATTAAAACCACACTTTCTTTTCCACTTATTAATTTGTCGATTAAACGATAGTTGTAAAAAATAAATTACACCAAAAATTAACCCATCAACATAAATTATTTTTAAAACAATCAACAGAAAGCGGTGCTCTATTTTTGCTAACATTCCTTCAAATGATTGTGCTCTAAATTCATAAACAGTTTTTACTGTATTTATTTATTTATTGATTTTATAATATTAAATATCTACACACTAAAAATAAACAACAAGCTATTAACATAATCAATATAAATTAATTAATTTATGATCTTGTAACTTATATTTACGTCAATATAAACATAAGTGTGGCAATCAATAAATCTATATTAGTACACAGTAAAAAATTTTGTGTAAAATCAACACAATTTAGTTGTGAGAAACAGTCCACACAAAATTATTGTGAATTACCTACACAAAAAAGGTTAATGAATTTTAAACACAAAATCAGTGTTAACTGAATTATATATAATTCGTTTACCGCATTTATTTAAAATTCAATGTGTCCTTTTTAGTTACTAAAATAAATTTTTGTAACTACACACCCGGTACTTGTGTCATGACACACCCGGAAAATTATTTTGTCATATAATAAATAATTAGTTATAAAGAACTTTTTTTGTTAAGAGGGGGGGGGTAGTTATATAAAAATAATAAATTTCACCCATTTTATCAATCGATTGCTAAAAAACCACATTTTCCTAGCTTGCAAAGAAAAAAAGTGTATATATTTACCGCTTTGATTTAATAACAAATTTTCCGTATTTATTAGACCGAATGCATAAAACTGCATATCTCTATCATGCTTAGAACATAATAAATAATTTATTTTCTTCTACATAAAATCCCCATAAGACAAAAATAAATGGAATGGTTCTTCAAAAAATAAGTGGACCTAAAATCTTTTAAGTTGTCATCAACAAATCACACATTTTAAAAAAATTTGATATAAAGGAGTTTTATATATAAAGATACCACAGTTTTAATATTAAAAATCAAGAAAAGAAAAGTGACAAATTAAAACTCAAAAATTTACACAATAATTTTTAACACAGACCTGATAATAAGTTTTTCACGCAAATACTTGATAATTCTTTAATGCTAATGTTAAGAAAATTATTCACAGAATCTAAAAAAAAATTGATTGTCTAAAAAATTATCATTAGTACATTGAAATATTTAAAATTTATTATTTTACAATTTGGCATTATTTAATAACGATTGAACCTTGTTTAAGTATTTATTGAATATATTTTTTAAATGTAATGGTCTTTATTTTTATATATTACAGTTGATTGAGAAAGTTTTAATAATAAAAAAGACGAAACGTCGCACTATTAAACAATAGTTTGATTGCTTTATTTTCTGTCCAAATCCTTTTATCCTTTTCTGATTATATTATAATGTTTTTCGAATTTAGTTTGCAAAAATACCCGAATGGAAGCGGGAATTATCGTGTCAATCGACTATGAACACCCTTCCAGAACTCGAACTATATTACATATTTTTGTTTGACAAAATAATTTTATTTTAATAAAGTTGTAAATTTAAGTCAATATGAATATAAAAATAATTATTGTGTACATAATATTCATTGTATATTTATTTGTGTTAGATTGCATGTGTTACAATAATTTTGTTGAAATTAATATATAAATTTATTACTTATTTACACACGAAAAATTGAAAATTAAAAATAAATCAATATTATATGGAGAATTTTACAAAATTATTATTTATTTCGATATTTTGATGATTAATCATCAAAAATGTTCCATTCGCCTTTTACTGAGCATTATTTAATTCTTGAACTAGGCAGTAATCGCTTTCTCTTTACTGCACGATTTCAAGTTCAAAGAGATATCGATGATTAAAAATGATGACTTTTTCACTGATATCTCTCAGCGATAGCCGTAAAAACAAAAAACCCAAATTTAAGTAATAAAACTTGAAAATTTTTTTTTGGAACTTTTAATCGAAATAATTTTTAAATCTTTAAAAACTTTAATATGCTTTTTTTTACTTTTCATGCAAATTTCATATGTTTGATATACGACTGCGTAGGAAACATATTTTTATGTTAAAATACCCATATCCAGGTTCTTTTAATTTCTCGGTAATCTTAGATTTTTTATATTTCCAGATCTGTGCCATCTTGAATTTTCAGTTTGCTCGAAAACTAAGTTAGAAATGGCAAATACCACAGTAAACAGTTCTAAAGAGAATTTCTCCGTTTACATACACGCTTCATTGATAATAGAATGTGATATATTATCACTAAGCACGAATATAGTGTAGGATTTTAATATGTACAACATTTGTTTAATAATTTAATGTAATAAGAAAATATTAATTTTGTTAAAAGTTTTCAATATAAAATATGATACAATTATTATACATTATTTATACATATTTTGAGAGAATCGATTATGTATAAAAAAAAAAAGGTCAAGTACAAGTAAACTTGCGAAAATTCGTGATAGAAGAGTTAGTTAATTGTTCAACTGTTAGTTAATTTCAATATATTTCGATTTTTTGTGTTATTGAATTCAAATTTCAAAGTTTATTCTGCAAAAAATGTTCCTAATAGGTTTTATTTAATATAAATCTATTTCGTTAAAATTATAACTTACTGCACCTGTGTGCTACATTAATTGTTGATAATAATTTAATGACTTTAATTTGAATCTTAAAATCTGTTGTGATATTTTCCAAACAAACCCGATACTATTTATCATTCTAATCACATAAAAAAGGCGATCAGTGTGTTATGCGCTTGACGAACAGAATGGTTAAATTATATAATATGCATTTCTTATGGGGCGTTTCTTTAGGTCTAAGACACTCCGTGACGCAAGACCTTTCATTTGAGCTATTAAACACTCAAATTGGATGAAATGGAGAACAAGGCATGTACATTCAACTTTTTTATGGGATTGGTTTCCACTCAAAATATCTCTTGTTCTAAAGAACATAAAATGCTGATTGAAAAACACTTAGTAACTCAAGAACTTTCATTTCAGTGAGCTATTGAACAGACAAATTGGATGAATTGTAGAGCAAAGTGCGGACATCAAACTTTTCATAAAATTTTTAAATACTAATACTTACGAAGTTAGATGTTTTTATATTCATACTGAACATAGTTTGGGCATTATATAAATTCAGCTGTAGAAAATTAGCTTATCATTCTGTATTTTGTATTTAATGTTAAACTTTTTACACTTAAATTTTATACTAACTCAAATGAAACTAACAGTGTTATTTGTTTAGATAATCGATATATAGTTGAGTTTCATTATTTTAACTATTTTTTATGATAAACATTCATAGAATACTATAAATATGGAATCTATACAGTTATAAAACTCACTTGCTATGTCTAAAATATATCATCAAAATTTCAGTTCGCTAAATCTTTTTTTTTTTTGATGAATTATCATGATAGCGGATAGACAGAAAGCTGAGCGGCCATGCGAAAATAGACTAATTAGGTCTAATGGATCCATGGAAACTTGATTGAACCTTTTGATTGTAACTGCAATATTTTCTAGCGTTAATTTAACACTAAAATGAGTATACTCTAACAAATTCGATATATGTCGAGTATAATAATAATACATAAATATATAATAAAAAATATACAAAAATGCCATCATACATTATCAAATACTTTTCTCAGACACATTAAGATGATAGACATCGAAGTGTATAAACTAGTAACATAAATAATACATTCTATGTACTAAACATATGTTTATTATGTAATATTTTTTATATTTATTGATAGACAAAGAATTCTAGGTATTTTAATATTAATTTACATACGTAAAATAATTACTTATGTGTGTGTTTCATGCATTATTTATTTATTAGCTTTACAACTATACTATGTGTTTGTTGATTGTTGTTTAATGGTATATTTGTATGTAAATGTATATATTGTAAGCATTTTCTATGAATTTCCATTGAAATTTTCCATTTTAACGATTGAATGAATCATACAAGAAAGTAAATATGCAAATTATGTTTCAATATTTTAAATGTGAAAATGAGTACATATTTTATTGGAAGAATTTGTTTGTGATTTCTATGAAAATGTAAAAACGATTTTGTCGAAAATTTCATTGTTATTATAAAACGAATAATATAAGAAACCATCCATTAATTACGTAATACATTTAGAAGAAGGCGTTTTAGTGGCTTTGATTGCAAATACTAATTCTAATGAAGGGAAGTGAGAATCCAATATTAGTTTTTTACATTAATAATATTACGCAATATTTTATACTATAAAAATTCAGTTTTGAATTTATTTTAATAAATTCAGGTTTAGCTTTCGGGTTCAGCATTGAATCCTAACGAAATTCAAGATATGCAAATTATCTTCAGTGAGATACCACAATGGCTAGTTATCTAATCGTAAAATAGAATTATCTTTGTTGTATTTCAGCCATTCTATTCACTTTACCAAGTGATCTATATATGGGCGCGACCCCCAAGCCAAGATCCGCACGACAAACTTCTCAATGAGGAGAATAAAAAATAGTAAATTTGTTTATTATTACGAATATATTTTTATCGTTTTTTGTTTTTTATCGTCAGAAACGTCTGGACCGACTTTTCTGTATATAAAAGTCATTCAGTTTTAAGTTATGTAATTACGATTCGAATGAATGTGCTTCCACATTCATATCGTTATTTTTTAGAGATCAGAAAAACGTACGCTCCTACAAGAAATAATACGGTATCCGTGGCGACACAATTTTTTTATAAATTTTGGTAAAAGAAGCCAAAATAAGACGAAAATGAAGAATACTAAATTTCGAGTTTTCACCTATTTTTCGAGTTATCGGCACGTTTAATCTGTTATTATACTACTTACGTGGGATGTAGTTTTTGGGTTGAGTTGGATTTTGGGCCCTACGATCATCCTGCGATTAAACTACTCATATAATTAGTAGGGTGTAGTTTGCACGGGTTGGGTTAAGTTTTGGCCCCTATGTTCAACCAGTGATTAAACTACCCATGTGATTGTAGAGTGTAGTTTGCACGGAGGCGAAAACTTGAAAATTCTCATTGTTTATTTTCGTCATATTTTGGCTTCTTTAACCAAAATTCGTATATTCATAGACATCTTTGTAAAATCGTTAAATTTTTGTTCTTGGGATCTTTAAACATGAAAAATATGTCAAAATTCAAATTTACAACATCATCCTCATTATAAGGCCTTTCTAGGAGTTTCAATAATACAATTTACAGCTATCAAATAGGTATGGTAAATGGTACATAACAATTTTAAGAATACACCGCAATTTTTTATTACTTTCACTTAATTACAAAGAAAGTAATTCACATTATAAATAAGAGATAAATAGTCCATTCATACAGTAAAAGAACTCTAAAATAGTTATGTCGTAATAATTATGTTTAATGAATAAAAAAAATCATAATAGAAATAAATAAACAAAAGACTATACACAGTAGATGATTTGTCACAGATTACAAAAAAAAAAAAATAATAATAATAATAATAAAAAGATAATAATCATTACGAAATACAATTAATAATAAATGATCAACAAAATAATAAGATATAAATAAATAAAATAGTACCAAACAAAATACCAAAATTGGTAACACTTATCCACCATACGTTGAAAAACAAAAACAAAAACAAAAAAGTCGTAGCAACTTCTTATGTATTAAGTTAGAGTAGGTGTTAACATTAAAGGTATTACAATATCAACCTACAACACTTAATAAAATTTATTATTTAGACATATGCGTCTTTATATGGAATTTTTTTACGTTGTGGCTTTACTGTTTACAAGCTACCATACGCAAAAATGTAAGTAGGTAGTTCTGAAAGCTGATGTTTGCTTGCACGGAAATAGAGGGTTTAAAACAAAAATATAAATTTTTCCCATTTCTATGGCAAGTGATTTCATTTCACATCGATTACAAAACAACGCCTCTTCCTAGATTGATATTTTTATAGATTTTTATCGATGATGGAGGAAAGGAATTTAGTTTAATTTCACCATTCTATTGTCTCTGATTATTTCATAATAACTGCAAAAAACTGTATTTTCTAGCTCGTATAAAAATAAGTATTTTTTGAGAATTTTTCTCAAAGGCGAAATGCAATATAATATTACAATTTTCGAAATTTTTATTTATTTAATTATTTCTCATCGATTTAACAAAACGAATGGTTTTAGGATGTATATATAGAAAAAAAAAGTTCGATTTCTATGTGTTAAAGGATATTTTTCCCAAAGACGGATGCTTTAAATGAATTATATTTCTTGAGTGTGATATGTCTACCATAGTTCATCAAAATCCGACATCGAATTCAAAAGTTACAGCGAAATATATATATTTATATTTATATTATATATATATATATATATATTTATATTTATATATATATATATATATATATATGATGAAAGACACAAGTTAAAACTTACTTCGTTCGATCTTAAAATACAACCTCTCCAATTTTTCGTCCACTAAGATTTTACAGAAAACAAGCAAGAAATCCAATGTCAATAAAATTTTTTACACTAATAATTTAAGTTTTTTCAATTTTTTGCTGCGGATATTCTTTGAAAGATAGTGATTCTCAAATTCTGATGAAACTGGATATAAAAACTTGAAGTAAGAAATTATAAAAATTGAATATAGAATTAGAAGGCCGTTATACCTTTCAAACAATATTTAACATAGAACGATACACCACCTTTCAAATTAAGATTTTAATAAATTTAAATAGTCAATTATGAAATGTGTACAAATAAGATATATTAAATTAACAACATCTTTTTAAATAACTTTGTTGCAATTTTGCCGTGCAAATAGCACCATCCTTTTATATATATATGACACGATAGATAGGTGATAATTATATTCATTACTCCAAATATAATAATTAATTAATATACATTTAATTATTATTTATTATACTATTTTTAGAGACATGATTTCATTTATTTATATAAATATTTTTTTTGCGATCTTTATCATTACCAAATTGGAAAATTTATCAGATATTTCACATAGCTATACGGTGTTGTAAATTTAACCACACTTAGTAATGTTCTAGATATATTATCATTACTGCATTTTTTATAAATATTTTTCTGAAAATCTTTTATATCCGTTTTCCTTTTACTTCAGTATATTCATATTTTATAAAAAATTTCTACGCGGTATTGTAATGTCTCATTTAGTTTCTAAAAACGATAAATAAATAGCAAAATATGAAACTCTAATTTATACCATGAGAGATTTTTTAAATAATTTCAGCATTATGTTTTCAGCAGCTTTACACAAAAATTGAATTTATGTGCTTCTATGAACTTTTTTATTCTTTGCAAATACTTTTGAACGGGACGAAAAAGTAATTTTTTAGGACTCTTGTCATCTGTGGAAATATTAAAAGATTAAATATTTTCCAAATATCAACACAAAATTTCAATATCGTTTCCATATATTTTTAGTGTATTGTGTATAATATATTAAAATAATTAATCGCATTTCCTTCATCAATGAAAATAATCAGTTGAGTGTAATAATACTTGGAAATCTTAGCATAAATTTCACATACACGACGCCAATGAACTTATGAGATTAAGATGAATATAACAAAACTTTAGAAAGTGAAATACATACAATCCTATCCTAATCAATGTATAACCAATATACCAAGGTCTTTTATCATAATAAGAAACGTATAAAATATTCTTGTTGGAAGTCTAGTATATCAGGATAGTCTAGGTTATTCTTGTTTGTTGATATACTCACTATATTCAACAACAAAACCAATTGTTTAAGTATTGTTTATTATCAATTGAGAGTAATTAGTAATATTTTACCATCTATTTTAATAAGTTTAATTAAATCAATTAAAAGTGTATTTATTTCAATTTATTAAGATTTTCTCTTATTAAATAAAAATATTTAAAACCTGTTGAAAATTAAATTGTAATTTTCTAACGACAGGTTTTTAATATATTTTTGATACGTTTAAAATAATAATGTAAATACAATTTTGCTTTTTACAATGATCTATCTTTTTAATATGAGCTTTTATTTAGTAAACCTACCCATGGGTCTACACATATGGGTAAACCTTACGACTTAAATTTAGCACTTTCCCTAAATTTAAAACTATGCAAGTCGGTAAACAGTGCAATATTATGTAAAGGGGGAATATGATACTAAGGTTATAAATCATTCAGACGATTATCGACAGCTATTATTGATATAAAAGAGTGTGCTTCTAACAAGCCGTTGGCTTAAATTACATGTAATATGAATTGTATTTCTTTCAATTTTGCCGTTCAAATAACTCAAAAAATACTTATTCCAATATTTTGAAATTTGTTATGCACAATATGGCCACGAAAACGGAGGCTTGTCTTTTTTTCGAAAATTGGCGGCTCAGTGGCCAAGTCAGAAAAGGTCGTCAAGTAGATTAACAACTTTACCTATTTGACTAATTAAACGATAGGTTACAAGTTCGATTCTAGGCAACGGCAATTATTAAAATAAATAAATAAAGGGGCGGTTAGTTGATCACACTGTCGTCGTTTGGATAAGAACGAAGTAATCAGTTTCACGAAGAACATAACAATATAATTATCATCATGTGCAAAAAGGTATATTTGTGTTCAGATGATGGAGTCTTCTAAAGAGGGTACGGAAGACCAAAAGATCAAGGTACAAGGGACGCGGTTTCGGTTTCTCTCTTAATATACTCTAATACCGAAATTGCTTAAAAGTGATTGATTTTATTATTTGTATTATAAGTAGTTTTTTAAATCGGCTCTGAACAGAAAGTATTTTATTTATTAAGTTTGACAAGCCTAAAATTTAAATTTAAATGAATTCTTTAACATATTAATATAATGATTTGGTTATAGGTTCAGTGGTTAAAAATAAATTAGATTTGTTTTAAAAAAGTATTTATAGAAACTGTCATATAGTTAACCTCAATTTAATTTATGCTTTGTAGTGTATACTTATTTAACGATTTTTAATATCTAGAGTGCATGAGATATTAAATTAGTTCAAGAATGTGTTTGTTAGTATATGAGGGTTGTTGTTTACGATGGATGTATGCACAAACATAAACTTCTCATAAGGTTTTATCACAAAACTCATTAAAATTCTTTAGATTTCCATATGAGGGTTTTGTTTTCATATGTTTAATTCTAATTTCAGTATGCGCACATTTTAACATTAGAGACGATCTGATGTTGGCATCATTATAACTTCCTTGTACGCTTTTTTATAAACGATTTAAAAAGTACTATTGACATCATGTATAAAATTGTTACGTTTCGTTGCTATGGTTACAATAGTTGGAGAGCCGACTGCATAAAAGTCCTATGGGTCAGATACATAAACAAGTTTTGCTGTGCGTAGTACTGCTATAGATCCGAAGGACTACACCACTGAAAATGTGCCGTTTTAATCCGCATGCATGTTACTTCCGGTTGCATCTGAAGCGCCATCTTACTTTATAAGATAAGTGATCAAATTTAAATTGAAAGAAAGAAAGATTTCGAAGAGTGGAAAAAAATTTCTACCAGCCCAGGTGTCCGCTATCATGTGTTCAACTCAATAGAACATATTTTTTTTATATAGTAGTCGACGCATAGTAATGAGCAACTGGGGCTGGTTAACGCTAGATACTTCTATTGAGGACGAATTAGTGAGCCTCAATCGATTAAATAGACTTTTTCACGAACTATGCACGATATGCACGGTAATACATTAGTTGTAGGTCCGGATTGGCAGTTTGCGGTAGTCCTATTCCTTGAATATTATAATTCAATATAACCACAAAATCAAAATTGCTGTTCATTAAAACAGATTGGAGAATAATTTAGATCTAAAAAAATTCAAAAATAACATTAAGTTTACAATCGGTCCCCTAGTTTTTGAAATATTGCATGAAATGCATTCACTAAATCGGCATCTGGAACGGATTTTTGATGATATCTCAAAAACTGTAAATCCAATCGCTAAATAGATGTTATTTTTGAAATTTGCTGGTCAAAAACTACCTTAAAACATATATTTAATCCAAATCGGAAACAAAAAAATTTCTCGATTTTTTCAAAGGGGTACCCCTTAAAAAAATTGCGAAAATTCCGAAAAAAGTTTTTTTTCCGATTTTGAAATAAACTATGTTTATAAGTGTAAATTGATCCGCAGATTTCAAAAAAAATATCTATTTAACGATCGGATTCACATTTTTTGAGATATCACCAAAAATTCGATCCAGAGGCCAATTTACAGGATGTATTTCATGTAATATTTCAAAAACTAGTCGACCGATCGTAAAATAAATATTATTTTTGAGTTTTTTAGATCTAAATTATCCAAGAAAACCCATAAACAGTGACAAAAAAATTTTGAACTTTTGGACAGTTTTTCAAGGTTTCTTATAAAGGCGCATTCTCACGAATCAAGTTTAGTTGATCGATTATAATTGATCAATAAAAGTTAAGTGACATTTCTAGTGAGAACCTTTGTTTCAATAAATGGTCAAGTTTTTAATGGATCAAGAAAAGATTGGTTCAGTCAAACTTTATCGTTCAAGTGTACCATTTGTTTTCAAATTGAAACCTGCCTTGAAACGTATGAATGTGAGAAATCAGTTCAATTTGCAAGATCGCTATTAATTGGTCAGTCAGACATTTGTTATTACGTGATAAAAATTATTTTTCTGTATCATTTGCCTTAAATTGAAAAAAATAGTAGATGCAATCGATTAATTGAATCAATTACAATTAAACTACGTGAACAATAAATGAAATGAAGTCTTATTCAACGTTTTATGATCACCTATAATCGGTCAACTAAACTTGATTAAGTGATTAATTTTTTTATAATCAATTTTTTTAATAATTTTTAAATAAAATAATTCATTGGCTTCACTACTAATAAATCCAATCTGACAAAAAATCAATTTTCTTTATAATTCAAAAATATTTTGAAACAAGCAATTGATAACTAGATTTTTTATTATTTCAATATGAGCGTCTCTTCTTCACCAATAGAGAAGTACAAATAACCAAAATATGGACAATATATGTAGCGTATATGAATATTTTAAGCTAGAAACAACAGATCAAACTTCAGGTTATAGGATAACGAGCATTCTGTTTTACGAAGTGTCAGGAAAAGTGATTTTTGCATTTGTTATTCAAGCACCTTCCTCCTATTACAAAACCAAAACAACGAATATTATTTATGAACTTCGAGTTGCCCTGTGCAATCAAAAATCGTCTACATTGCATGAAATGCCTAAGCCTATAAAATTTAACCACTGAAGCACAAATACGGATAAAGTACATTCATGACATTTTATACTGGCGGGTACCAAGCCTATTTGTACTTCGTAGAAACAAACAGATAATATTCAAATAAAAATTACGTGATATCAACACATTATAAAACTATGATTTTAAATAAAAACAACAAGATAACACAACAATAATAATAATAATTATTACTATTATTAAAGTATAAAGAATAAGAGATTTTCAAAACAATACACAAAAACAAAGACTTATTTTTTTTATGTATTTCTAACGTGACCATTGGTGTTGACTCATCTTGCATACATAATTATAATTATAACTTACATGATGTTCTGTATGTCTGTGTAAATCAAAGGTGGCGATGATGTATTATAGAGTAGGAATTTGTAGGTTTGTCATTATTATTATTTATAGTAAAGGTGTCTGTAAGCAGATAATGCTATTTAAAAATACATACTGAGAAACACGCATGTGTTATCTAGGAAACTTTGGTTTTCTTTCAAAGAGCTTAAGCTTAAAATTGATGGATCAAAAATCGTTAATCGCCCGCTTCGGGATTTAATTCATTTAAAGTAAAAACCATTGATATACTAAACGTCCATGGACGTGTGGAAGCTCCCTTCTCTCGTAAGTAAAATAATTGTATAATTCTATTAGTGTTTGAATATCTTGATTAGCAAAATTCAAAAGAATCTCAATAAGTACATCACATAACCAAGAATAGTTAAATCCTGGTAGTAGGTAGCTTAAATTTTTTATCAATTTATACTGTAAAAAATAAAGCCAAATCCGAAATATTTTGATTAGTATGTAGATTACAGGAAAAGTTGATCCTCCAGTAATAGTTGACTCTAGGTAAAGTCCATTGTTGCTTGTGTTTTCAGTATAAGTTTTTTAAAACCGAAAAGTGAAATTTTATCAATATGTATTAGTTGTAGTCGACTATAGCTAGGTAACGTATACGCTCACTGTCTTGAGTTTGTAAATGTTGACTTTTTACAAGAAACGGTCCACCAGCTAATAAAAATCAAATAAGACAAAATCTTTATTGATAAGCGTACATAGAAAATAAAAATAAAAACTAATAAAAATTACTATACATAATTATAATATGTAGGCAAAGAAAAGTTAAAAAAAAAAAACCAATAAATTAATAAAAATGTATACTATTATTTCTTACAAAAAAATAAATATTTATTGCATTTTGACTAGCAAAGCACTCCTTTCTTCTTATACATGCACTTTAATGGTACGCATTTAGTGTTGCATTTGAAAAATCCTCGCCCACTTCCAAGTGTGAAGTAGCCGTCTACACTGTGAATATTTTTTCAAAGGGACTTCATTTTCTTGAATAATGTGTCGTGGGACATTTACCATGAGAAAAGCTGTCTTGATCTGGGACAGGGACTATTAGTTTTGTAATCCCGCCCACGTCAATACTGTCATATAATCTTAAAAAATCGATTATTAATTTATTTTTTAGTCGTAGTAGATGATTCACATTAAAAAAAAAAAAAAGTATTTAAATGTACAATATAAAATAAGTCTCTGTCGAATTAATGACAACTGCCAACTTGGTGGAGAGATGGCAAGGATAGTCAAAACATACAGGTGCCAGGTTCTCGTGAATCAACTTTTACTAAGCTGCAGCAGGCATAGTTAACTTTTTCTAGGAAAAGTGTGTATGCTCATTTTAAATCAACTGTTACTGATGTTTTTAATCAGAGTTTACTTTCTCCATAAAAAGAATCAACTCTTACTAAAAAGCAACTTTTCCTGTCACATATAAAAATGTGTTCAAAATATAATTATACGGAAAAATACAAAAGTTACTGATATTTAAAAAAAAAAAAAACACTTTTTCTATCTTTCACCATTTAGTTAAAGTTTCAAGACAACCCTCACTGTCAAAGATTTTTAATCATGTAGATCCGTTATGCAGTAAAGTTTACTCATGATGAAACCCTATTACACATTCCAAATTGGAAAAAAACTATTTTCACTAACGAGAATGAAGTCACAAACAAATCTGTAGAGGATTCTATAAAAATGACATGATATGCTTACGGGTATCAAAACTATTTTATTTATTGTAATAAACATTTTAAATAATATATTTATTTTATGGTTGTTTGTGATGTTTATTCATATTGTTGGCCTGTGGGAAGTTTGTATTTCCATTATACATTATAGTTAACATAATACATTATAGAAATAAATTGTGGACAATTAACCTATTAATAATTCGTTTATGTGAGCTAAAAAGAATCGTGGCCCCAATATTGACCCTTGTGGAACACCAACTTTAACATTACAGGCGAGTCAATTTCAGAAATCACTACGTAATAAAAGTGTTACGTAAATATCCATCTGAAATCAGTGGTTATTTGTTTATTACAAGCTTTAACCACAAAGAAAACTTTATTTATTAATTAACAAGAAATAAACATAATTATAACTAAAATTTAAATAGACTATTTATTATCGATTCAACTGAGATATCAAATTCGTTTTAGATATCACTCGGATTTTTTATTATTATTTTAGTAAGTGTCAAATTCCTAGCCCTAAATAAGTTACAAGCCGTTAATTTAATTTACAATTCCTGTTTTTACAATGAAGTTCCGACGTTATGCAAAATCTGTGTTCAAATATACCATATCTTGGTGTCATACATTTTTGTTTTTATTTCGATTTAATAACAACTATTTTAAAATATATATTTTATTAAATTTTAACGCAATCTGTTCATTACCAGAAAAATTTTTAACATATTTCACTAACAGATATCGAACCCACGTTCAATTTCGAAATGTAGAATAAGACACGAATTAGATTAGAATTCGAAACATAATTAGTTTACGTGTTTTCAATAAGGAAACAAAACTAGACTAAATATATCCGTATAAAAAATTACCAAGATTGCGTAAAATGAAATTTAATAAATAATTTTATTCACTTAAAGATATTAGTTCCGAAATTGTTTAGAAAACAATATTAATTTCACACGTGATCTTTGTATTCAATTTATATAAAATTAGTAATATGAATAAATAAGTAGGATACACAGATGCACAAACATCATGAAACTAATGAGAAAATTAACCAACAGCATTTATAGACACAAGACAGCATCAACCATTCACCAAAATATAAACATAGAATAAATAAAATACAGAGCAATCAGAAAACAATGATACCTAGTTCATGCCATTTATATTGTTAATTTTATGTGCCGTAGCTAATTTACAATTTAATGTATACTTAATTATAAAAATCAACTGCTGTTCGTTTGTCTCGATAAAACTCGAGAATGGCTGAATCGATTTTTGTTATTATGATCTTGAAATATTTGTGGAAGTTCAAGGAAGGTTTAAACATTCCACTAAAATTTATATTTGTAAATTAAAAAAAAAAAAAATTAATAAAAAAATGATTCGTTAAAGGACAATTACTCCAGAAACTGAAAACCTATCAATCAGGCACCGTTTCATTCTAATTAACGTTTATCTTGATTATGGTTAACCTACTACTATTCGCTCCTTTTCGAATTTATGGAAGCAAATGGGTGTGACACACAAACACATATATAGATAAAGATTCTTTGAATTCAATATGAATATTCAAACAATAAAAGTATCAAAACCATGACAGAATATTCAATTGTTTTGAACCTTCAAAAGAATTAAGAGAATGATTATAGAAATATGGACAGTAAACAAAACAATCAAACTATTAATTATTAAATTCACTCATTGGCTAGAACCTAGTTTAAAATCTTTGTTAGTAATTCTAAATTTTTCGAAAGCGTATATTTATGTTTAATCGTTGTTCTAATGTTGTAACAAAATTACCCAAAATATTTTTATTGACCGAACGTAGTGAGGTGGTCCAGTGGTACAACTAGATGATTTTTTATTTCGTTTGTCTGCATCTATCTATATATCTATCTATCTTTGCTCCGCAATAATTTTCAAACGCGTTATCCAATTTGAATGAAGTTTACTAGACACGTTTATCACATTCAGGAAATTTATTGTCATTATAAGACTCATTGAGCCTTTGGGAGCTTTATAATAACCAAAAATCCAAAAATTATTATCTTTCTGAATAGCGGTATGATAAAGTGTACAGAATGTATTATTGGTAAATATGAACCAATTACGATAAAGAGGGTTTCTTAGTGAGAGTATCGTGAGTGACGTCTAACGCTCAATTGAGTTTGTAACGGAGTTATGTATCAGAAAATTTCATTTATACCATGATGAACAAATGTAAGATAATAGTTTTTCAATCATTAAAAATTACTTTTTAATACACAAAAAGATGATGGAAGATTGATTTAAATAATGAATGAACATAGGTCATGTAAATTAGCCAAAGAATAACAAACCGATCTCTTTTGCTGTTTGTTAGTTCTCACCACACTTTTTGTTTACGTTTAACATACTTTTTTTATACTTATTATTTTTTTATTATTTATTATGATTTGTATTATTTTTAATGTTAAGGTTATTCGATTATCACACAAATGCATATGTATTCGGTAACAAAAGTTTATTTACCCTAATTTTGAGTATATTTCTATATCAACCATACAAAATAATATTTCAAAGTATTTTAATGGTAAAAAGAAGCTAAAGGATCATTAAATAATATTTTCTAAAACTCAAAAAGAAATTTTCGTATTAAATTATCGTATGAAAGATTTATAAGTTGTAGTTCTTTATTTGTTTAAACAAATTTATTTCTCAAAAGCACTAGACTCATTTTTGGCCAACTTCAAAATTTCTTTTCAATTCGTCTACATTTGTTTAATGTTAGTTCCGTCATTTATAAACCAATTTGAAAAATTTTATACATAAACAGATTTTTGAACGGATATATACCAAATTGGTACCATAAAATTTGATGGAAATAAGTCCTAAAGGAAGAGGAGAGGTGCAATTCTAGGCATATTTTTGGTAATTTTATATCGACTTGTCAAAAATAAAAATAGTAAATTTAAAAAAAAAAAAGGAAGGCTTTAAAAAAAGAAAACGAAAAGGTTAAAAATAATTTTAAATTAAATACATCTATAAATAATAACATTGCGGAAAAACAAAAGAATTGCATAAAAAAATTGGTAAAACTACGTGTATGATATAATTTTGACTCAAAAACACAAAACAACCATGTTTATATTTGATGACTGCATTTACAGTATTTTGAGTTAAAAGGAGCTAAAAGCTCTTACACTTTTAAATGATGAGCACTAAATAAGTGTTGACCCAATTATTATTTGTGTTTCAATACACAGATTGAGTAATTAATTAATTTAAAATAAAGAAATATTTAATACTTAGTTTTATTTAAATTTCAGTCCAATACTGATTGTGTAAAATAGTGAGGTTAATTAAACATTTTATAAAATTATAATACTGTTTTCATGTCAAAAATCAAGTAACATAAGAAAACTATCAAATTAATACACAAAAATGAACACGGACTGTTTTCGACGCAAATACACAACAAATTTTTTACTGTGTGATCTTTGTAGTCATACGGATCCTTTTTAAGAATATGTTTTGTTTTATTCAATAAAATATACAAAATGAGATTAATCATTTTGAGATTGATATAGCTTTCCTCTCGTCGCCAATCTTTTTTTTTTAAATCTCAGCCACGTGCGATTAAGATACATAATATGTCATATGGTTGAATAACCTGAATAAAAAAATGTCTATTGCAATTAAAAATATAATTTTATTTATACTATTAAACATCAGATGTTGATTTTAATTATAAGTTGGTTTATATTTAACCAATGCATACAACTTGAACAGACACATTATTGTTTATATTATAATCAATAATTATCTTATGCTATATATATTTATTTTAATAAGGTATAATTTTATTTTAAGATAATTCAATAGACTAAATAAACGATATGTCTCATGTTTTGTGTTATGCTCGACTTATAGAATATTTATTTTAGTCTAAAATTATTCCATTTCCGTTTGTCCGTCATCGACATAAGTAAAAAATGAAAAAAGATCGCGGGCTAAAATTTTGCTGGTCTAAAAAGTGTGTTTAAGTTGTTGCATGAGCAAAACCGATTCATTGGTTTCAATGGACTCATGATTTTAAATGGTAAAAGGTTGGCAAAAAATTTAAAGAAAATGTTTGTTTTTTCAAAAGTTTCATTTGAAACATTTGTTCGTAAATTGTGTCCAAATTCCAGCTCAAATTAAGATAAATACATGAGTATAATTGTAATACATATTATTTTATACGAATGTATTTATACTGTATGGACTGCATATTTAGAGTATTTTATTACATTGATACTCAGCCATATGTCGAGAATCTAAACGATTAACCTTCACATGTTTACTTCAAGTAAAAATGTTGGAAAAATTCATGCAGAAAAATCAAAATCAAACTCAAAGAGGGAACGTTGTTACTCTAGCTGTAATTAACTAAGTCACATGCAAATTTTTAAATTGATGTTCATTATCTCGATAAAAGACACTGGACACACAGGCAAAATAGCCTTCAAAAAAAAAAAAATTTTTAATCCTATATCAATAACGATAATCCGGCGTTTTCAAATTTTTTTTTCTTCAGTCTCTTTATTTTAGTCGAATATACGGAACAAAACAATAAATTTTATTAAAAATATTTTTTACACTAAACAGCAAAACGAACTACAATGAAATAGCATTCATTGTTGAAAATAATATATCCCATTTACCAGCCTTGAATGGCCTCGAAATTTATACAACTAAAGTATAAATATATTTGAAAAATGCTTAAACTATAAACCATACTGACAGGTAACACCTTAGTCCTTGACAGTTAATAGTAAATTATTAATTAAAATGTCTATAACAGACTGTTATTCCCTTATAAGGATAAAAACATTTCAAATATCTTATAGGAAATGTAAGTTTTTTTTTTTTTAGTTGTAAGAATACTTGTATTATTTGTCTCATAAATTATTTATTGTCAAGAAAATTCATTTAATGTACAGTAAAAACTATTTATAAAAAACGCTATTAACTTTTTCTTTTAAATCGATTTTGATTTAAATTCGCATATTGAAGCTTTCTTGGACATTATGCCATATGCATTTTTATCGCTTATTGATCTTAATCTGTTTGGACTGTTAGCTTAATACTTTTAATGGGATCGATTTTGCAAATTCCAAATTTCGGTATATCTTTACGTTTCAAGGTTACTAGAACCCAAATTCAACGTTTTTAGAGATATACCTGTGTGTGTATTATATATTCGTTTTTCTCGATTATCTCGAGAACAAATATAGACGTGGAATGACATTATTCATTATGACACTTACATTCAACGCGTTATGACATAACTTAAAAATAAAAAAATGACTTTTCAGAAATATCAGTCCAGCCGTTTTTTTAAGGATAAGAAAACTAAAGAAAAGGCAAAAATAAAAGTTGAAAATATCCATACTCGTAATAATAAGCAAATTGTTTATTCTCCTCATTGGGAAGTTCTTCTTGTGGAACTGGCGGGTCGCACTTAAACCATTTGTTTGAAATTTTAGTAGAATAACAGCCAAAACAACTAATATTTGGTTATTGTTTGGTAGCCTGTAGCCTTTTCGACTGCTTAATATTCGGAATATATAATGTTCTGCACTTCGGCCGAAGATTCGGTATTCATCAAAATCGCAATTTAATCATTCATTATACTAAATAAAAGCCGCCTATGCTTTCTCAAAGTTCAACAATAATATTTTTACAGAAAATAAAATGGATTACGTTTATTTATTAACAGTTTTTACTGTATTTCTTAAGATTACATAAAACGGCCAATTCAAAGTTGAAAGTTCATATAAATTTTAACGAAAAGCAATGAATTTTCTTTCATTTAACATAAAGAAGTAAAGACGTTTCAATAGGTAATATTTGTGTTAAACAACTAGAAGATGGATTATTGATGAAATCGTTTCAAGCAACAAGTTGCTGTTGAGTTCATTGTTCTAATTTTACTAAAGGATAGTTACATCCATCAAACTTAGACGCAAACATTTACTGATTAAATGTTTAGCACGGAATGGGACTTACGAAGTTGTGGTTATTTGAAAGAAAACGTTGTCGGAACCAAAATTTTACAGTTGGATACGAAATGAAATTCTTACTTTGTTTTGATGTTTTTATGGATGAAAAGATTTAAGGCGATTTGTATTCAATCTTATATTGTAATGCGATTATATTTGTAATTAATGGATACATTCTTTAAAAAATATGTAAGTAATAACTCGGAAGTCTGGCAAGTTTTTCAAACTGTTAAGTATCAAGCAAAACAATTTTATGTAACTTGAATACGATTAGTGTAAAAAAATTCCCGCCTTCGAAAATTGTGTCGATTTCTTTTTCGGAGCCCGTTAAATTTTCGATTACAATCTTTAAATTAATTGATATTTATTTTCAGGTATTGTAATGGAAATAGCCATTCAATGATGGTTTTTATATGTCTTATTTAGGCTCAGAAAAAGAAAGCGGTTAACTTTTCAGAATTTTCGAAAAGGAAACAATTGTTACACTAATGATAATTATGTCAAAAATTTTTAACTTGATGCTTATCATCCCAGAAAATCCCTCACTGTGGCGACGGACAATCAGTTCTCCGTTATTTAGTATCCCAGTCATTATTTTATATGCAAGTTACATTACTCTGAATTGGTCTATTCTAATATGTAATACTTGATCGTATAATAAATAATCTAGTGAATAATTTTATCCATAATATCCGGACATCTATCCAATTTCCGGTAAAATAACTAGTAAATGACATAAAATATTGAAATTATTTGTTT
Source organism: Chrysopa pallens (assembly GCA_020423425.1). Taxonomy (NCBI): domain Eukaryota; kingdom Metazoa; phylum Arthropoda; class Insecta; order Neuroptera; family Chrysopidae; genus Chrysopa; species Chrysopa pallens. The sequence continues at coordinate 35,313,168 of CM035595.1, read as the reverse complement.
ATAAATAAATTAAGTATTGGTAATTTCTAAAAACTATATAATTAAAATATTTTATGCTATTAAATTACATAAAATAACATGATATAAATTTCTTTTGATATATTTTGTGATGTGTTATTTTATAACTTTCAGAAGTAATTTTAGCAAACAATGTTATATTACCGGTGTTTTATGTGATTCCGGTATACACAACATACCATCTAACTAAATATACGTGGATACGTAAACAGACTACCAATACTTATAAGTAATTTAAACGTTGAATGGAAGAGAACTTGACTTATTTCCGTTATTGCATATAAAATATAAAAATAGATAATTTACATTACTCAATTCATATATTTATTTCGATTGTAAATAAAATTTTGGCATTGACCTGGAAAATTATTGTATAATCGACAAATCATACTTCCGAAGAAAATTGGTTCTTACTATATAATAATATATATAACCTTAACATTAACAAATTTACAATTCTAATATTTTTTTCAAATTTATTATGTCTGTGAAGTTTGGTCATTATTTTTGTTGTTAAAGTTATTCCCGTATTTCTAACAAGTTCTAACACAACGTTACGAATTGATAAATAATATTTCAAAGTTATTTAATCTCATTTGTCTATACTATACACGAAGCATTTGTATTTTTGTATGTATCTAATAAACGACAGGACCGATCTGAAAAATTATTTCACCGCTGTGAAGCTACACTATCCTCGGGTGACATAGACTACTTCTTAGCCCTGTATTTATTAAACGAGATCTTATTATACTATTTATTAAACACATAACTATGATGTGCGTGAAGCCGTTACTTCGTCATTATTCAAACGACGACAGTGTAACCAATTAACTGCCGCTACGTGAATTTGAACGCGCATCTTTCCAATCTAAGTAGTCAAATGTTTAAAGGTGTCAACAAATTTACTAGCTTGGCCACAATGAGTCGGTGAATATATATTCGACGAAAAAACTAGATTTTAACCAAAATTTAACCAATTCCTAAATTAGTAATTTTAAGAAGTAAAAACAATATTTTCTGCCATAACCTATAGACTTAAAATACTGGTAATTTTGCTAATATATCTCTTTCAAGAAAGAATTTTCATGAGACGTAATTCAACTTCAATTTTCTTAGAACTTAGTGAAATCGACTTGTCAAGCAAAGTATCATAATTGATAGATCACCTAAACATTACGCCCATTTAGATATAGAATTGGGCTAATTTGTTTTTAGGTAATGTCATTATAATTACTCGTACTTTGAGAATTCAAATTTTGTATCAAAAGCATCTGTTTACATTTGTTGTAATTTCCTACTCCTTGTAATCAAACTATAAATAAATCTTTCTGCGTTCAAAGTCAGTGTACGGTGGGCCTTAATGGTTTGAGGGCCAACTTCACGCACTGGCTATAACAATCTAATAAAATTCCATTGTAAAAATACAAACTTCAAAATTAACTTTGTTCCGGTTATTGTTATATTTTCTACTTATTACAGATTTCAAAAAAATTATTTTTTTTTTAAATAATTTTATTTTTACCTCCATCTTGCAATAACAGATGTTGAGAGATGCGTTATTCTCAATAATGACTGCAACAGTCTGCAACGCAGACTTAAAAATCTGCATTATCAGTCATATTATAAACCGTTAGATTTATAAACAATGAAATTAATAAATACAAGAAACCAAAAGAAAGAACAACATCGAATTGTTTTTATAATTGAAAAGTAGAACCGGTATTTGTAATAGTAGAATTAGAAAAAACACCTCACATTCACAATAATAAGAAATTGTGTGACAATCAAGCAAGCTAGTTAAACAATAAATTATAATTAAAAAATCTGTTTTCATTGAAAATAAATCTTTATCTTGTAGACAGATAAGACTTGTCATTAAACTAAAATCAATATAAACAAAGTAAAGCAAATTAAAAATTATAATTTAACTCACCAACAATTTAATCTTTTTATTGCAGATAAATCAGATATTTTTGTTCGAGCAATAACCATTTCTTCTGTTAGACGTTTCATATTTACAAAATTAACAAAAAAATTATCACAACAAACACCAAATTGAATACTTTTTTTTAATAAAAAATAAATAACTTTTTAATAAACAATTGTATTAATTATATAACAACGACACAACATTTTTAAATTAATACAAATTTTTATTCAAAATCAAGAAAATTAATTATTATCCACTTTTTATAAAACAAACACACATTCCTTACCACAGTTACTACACGACTGTTTTTTTAATGCAATCTGTTTTATTTATTTGACGTTTCTCTACTACTCGCATGGTTGATAGTAATGTGCTGCCACCATGTAATGAACAGCTGAAGCTAAATAACATTGTTGTAATAGACAATTTGGCGCCATTTCAAATATATATTTTTAATTTTACAACAATAATAATTTAATTTCTTTATTCATTCGAAATTGTTTATGTTATTTTTTAAATAATAATATATTTTTAAATTATTTATTAATGTATTATATTTATTTAATTTAAATTAAGTTTAACTATTATGAAATTATTAAAACATATTTTTATGAATTTTCGCGCGTTGTTTTACGCATTGCATGAAAAATTTTGTATATTAAATGAAACCCGTTAAAATGATGATACATGTAAGTTTTTATTAGAACGTTATTAGAAAGCTTATTTTGAGATAAGTTTTTCACCTTAAATGAAATTTTTATCACAGAATCTGGAAAATAATCACAAGAAAGTTTATTTACTAATTTTATTTCTGATTTTAGTGAAAATTGAAATTGAAGGCCGAAATATTGCGAAAATCTGGAATTCTTATTCTACCAAGGCTTATAATGTAAGATATCAGACCGTCTAGTTTTATGGCTTTTAATTTATTACAAAGGAGAAGCTTTTGTGTCAGGTGTTTTTTTTTGCACTTACATTTAGTTCTTATTCAAATTTTTATCAAATTGAAAACATATAATTCTCAAATTTTGCACAATTTTAAAACAATCAAAAATTTTGCTAACAGTTTAGTTTTTCCGAACTGCCATAGGAGTGCTACTGTTTGCTAATTTTTAGATGTTGCTATAGCAACGGTATATGTCAATTAAAATCCTTAAATGCGTATAGAAGTTAGCACATGTCACATTATTTTGCTATATTTATTAAGAAATTTCAACGAATTAAAATATGTATTTACTTTAATCAAATATTGTAATAGTAATACTATTTCTTCGTTTTTTATCACAATTTTTAACGCAACAAATACAATGAATTTTTATTTTTTGTAATTCTTGCATAGATTTATAGAATAATTGATAAATAATGATAATTTGATAATCATATTTGATGATAATAATTATGTTTTATGGTACATTATAGTTAATCACAACGCTTCGATCAATTCAATTTCTTCTCTATGTAATATGCACGGCGCAAATAAAGGCAAAAATCTGTCGCAAAAATTTTGAAATAATATTGAATTAATTTCGAGACACAACGTACTGGACATCGAATATCCAAGAAAATACTATTATATATATAATTTTCATTCCGCATGGGTTTGGCTTGAAATCAATATATATTTTCCAACCTCATTCAAACTATGATAGTATTAAACGTTATTTTATATAAATATCTCTTTTTAACGCAAATTATTATAATTATGTTTCTCTCATTCTATTTTCAATTTGAATATATGTATAAGAGAAAATGTTTGAAATATAAACATAAGCTTAAACCATTTCAGTAGAGCTCCTGGTTCCATATCATTTCAGCTTTTTTGAATGTACACTAGTTAATAATACAACATCAACATAACATAATAAAAAAATTACAAGTTTATTTTAACGAGTTCAAATGAAATTTTAAATCAATCAACATGCTAATTTAAAACAGAATAATTATTTTTTTTTTTTTAAATAAATAAGTGGATTCTTTATTTTTGGATAATGATGTGGATGGGACACGTTATTTTTAATGAATTAATTTATTGCTAAAATTCAAATAACAAACACTTTTTTAAATGTTTTCAAATTGGATTATTGAACAAAATGAATTGGATTTTGTTCGTGTCTGGTAAGTGTTAAAATAATTTTTTAAAATCTTTTTTTTGCAATTTTTTTTGCCATTATCAGAACCTATAAATAGATTCGTATCTGGTGTTTAACTGCATTGCAGAACAATGACACAGATTTTTATAAAATTTTTACTAATACTGTTTATTTGATTTTGGTTATATGTTTTGTATAATTGAAGACGTTTGTTAATAGAGTTTTTTTGGAAAATTTATTAAGTAGATGTTTTTATCATCTATTGATGTGAAACTTGTCATGAAATGATAACACGAATTTAAACATTGTTACATGTTTAATAACAATATGCGTTTTGTTTGGTTTTGCTAAGCGACACAATTCGATTATTGAAATTGTTTTCAATTAAATTTAGTTGATGTAATTCAGATAAAATGTTTATATTTAAATTTCAAAACAATTTTTGTAATCTTTACCAATGTCATTTTAAATTCAAATAACAATTTAGAACAAACATTTCGGTTTTTTGTTTGGTAAGATGTTTCCCAATATTAAATTTTACTTTAATAATGGCTAATAAACAATACATTTTTTCGAGCACGAAAAACCGTTCAGATGACCTCAAAACTCAATGCTGTCCCTACATTTTTTTTTTGCTTTTCTACTCTAATTGACTTAGTAATATTGAAATTTTCATTTCTTTATATCAAGCTTTTATTTAGTTTCACCTGTCCCGGTATCTGTAATTAAATCATAAATTTGACCCATTTACCGGTGTTCGATTGAAATGAAGTTTTGTATGCATATGTATGTCGTCGGATAATACCATATTATGTCATAATATAATTCCAATAGAATGGTGACTTTTGTAAACAATTACTGATATATCCAAAGCTTCCACCATATATATTGGATACATACGCTTTGTAATTAAAAAAAAACTCCTTTTTAACATTTTAGCCACTTTATACTAATATTAAAGGCTTTAAATCAATCTTTGTTTTAATAAAATTCGTGACAATTTACAAGAAAAAATTTCCGTATATTATCTCTACATGGTATAATTTTTCCTGTAGACTACGAAGAACTTTGTTATCAAAAATTTCGAGTTCAATTTATTTAAGTTTCTTTGACATAATCCTACTAAATGTGTGTAAAATTCAAAAATTCTGAAAAAAATTTCAGGATATTATTAACTGAGAAATGGTAAACTTAATTAAAATTAAAATTTTAAAAGACCGATTTCTCCCAGGAGAAAGTCAGATTAACAGATCTGATTGTACCTTTTTTTTGTCTTTTCGTTTACCAAATTATTTATTTAGAATTAATTTAGAATTTTGAGCGCAAAAATCTGGATCAGTGTCCATCAACTAAGAAATTGGGCATTTGATAGATATCGTTTTTCAATTTTTTTTATTTCTAATAAAATAGGAGCTAATTTACTTTTTGCATTTCTTTTCACCACTTTGTAGATTATATCTTGTTTACTCTATTTTATAGCTTAATATTATATTATCTAAGTACCAAAAATAGATATTAAAAGTTTAGTATTCAGTTCAGAAAAAAAATTATATTCAGTTTAAAAACTGTTTATTTATATTTTAACATATCGTAGAAAAACTGATAAAATTAAGCTGTGAAAGGAATATAGTATATTGTAAATAAAGTTATTTTCATGGAAAAACTTCTAGAAAAAAAAAATTAAAAAGAGGAAAATTTTGGATGGTAAACTTCTCATTTAGTAATATAACGAATTCAAAATATTCTCGAACATTGGAATCCGTCCAATAAGACTGGGTCCCGAGATAAAAACCTAATTGTACTCGGCTAAATAGTTTTCATATTATTCTATCAATGAATCCATAACAACATATTTGTTGAAAATGGAACTCTAAACTGTAATGTTTGATTTGTTTTTATCGAAGAAATTTATTGACTTTAGTTTCTTGGATCCATTTAGAAAAATTAGTTGAAATTTTTTGGAATTTCACTTACTTATGAGTATTGAGAATATTCAGAGACTATTTTAGAATACTTGTCAAAAATCAAATGAAATTGTTACGTCATATAATAAAAATAAAAAATAAAATCAATTTTCTTTCAAATTTTTACTGTTAACCCAACAAAATTTTTCAAGACATTAACTATATGTGTGATGTATGAAATGATGTATGTACTATTTGAATTATATTGAAAATCCCATTCAATTGAATTTCACCACGGTTTCCCCTATTTTAATATCTGTAAATATAAAATAAAAACTGAAATCATTTATCAGGAAAGGTCAATAAGATCGGGTCTTAAAATAACATAAAATATTTAAATTTTCTTCAACTACTTCTTAATTTGAAATCATATGCAAATATATATATATGTATATATATATATATATATATATATATATACATATATATATATATATATATATATATATATATATATATATATATATATATATATATATATATATATATATATACTTAAAATTCGAAAAAATTAATTGAAAATGCGTGAAAAATTTGTGAATAATAAATTCACACTAGCGTAATCTAAGTGTGTAATGACAGAAAATATATAATTTTTCTCATTTTTATTTAAATGAAAATTTAAAATTTAAATTTCTATAAGTACTTAGGTAGTATGATATTAGTACTTACGAACTCTGTATATGGAAATCATGCTATGAAAACTGTTTCATTTAAATTATACCACGTTTCGATTAATTTCTATCACCTAACCGAGGTTTTCACTTGATGCTATTTAATAATAATATTAAATTTTTAAATTATCTGCAGCGACCCGTCACAGGACTTTTCTTGCATAGATTATAAATCTCTTGATCAGTCGGTCGGATGACCAACTGATTAGTCAAATATAATTTGATTAGGTATTGTTATAAATCTGATTGATGTTTTTATTTATGAAAGATGGTTGGAATTTATTTAAATATTTTTGACATTTGTTTTTCTTTTAATTTTTACAGTACATCATGTACATGCAATTTTGATTCAATATTACTGATTCTAAAATAAAAATAATAAAATATTTATGGTTGTTATTTAATTTTATAGCTTAATAAATTTTTTTAATAAATTAACATCCACTTAGAAGACGGATAGTCGGTGCTCTTTACCGAATAATCGCTGACTTCAAAATTGGCTGGATAGTTGGGTTTACCTACTAGTCGCCGACTAATCGGAACAAGTCTTATACCTAGTATGTACAGTATTATGTGTGTACATGAATATGTTTAGTTGAATTTTTTTCGCTTATTTCAACATTCCCAGAGAAATATTTCATAAGCTTTTGAGGTTTTTGTATTTTGAGAACATATTATGTTAAAAAAACATTTTAAAAAACCGAAAAATCTCTAGAATAAAATGAGATACTCGGCAGTCAGATTTTAAACAAAAGCGGCACAATTAGATGTAATATGAAGACAGATTTTACAGTTTTTGTAAATTTTGGGTAAGTCATTATCGTACATACTCACGCATACAAACCAATTTCTGAAAACCACCTTTTTGGATTCAGGGGACCTTAAAACATATATTTCATGTGAAAATACGATATCAAAATTTTGACAGGTTTAAAATACTGTAGTATAGTAAAAACACGTCAATAAAATACGAACATCGTTCAATAACTCCTGTACCCAAGAAAGTATCGATAAAATCAACGATGTAGTGTTGAGTAACCAAATAATAAGATTTTTCGAAATAGTTGAGATCATAGAGGGTGTTAAAAGGTACCGTCTTTTCTGTTTTACATGATAAATTTAAAAAAATTATCTGCGAGATGGGTGTAATAGAGGTCGCACACATGAATGCTTATTTTGAGGAATTTCCACAATCATACCTCTCTGAAGGCTTAAAAAAGATGGAGGTTAAAGTGTATTGAACTAGGAGATTATGTTGAAAAATAAATAATAATTATCAAAATAATTATTCATAACGTAATTAAATCATCGTAACGTGAAACTAGCTTAAACCGATTAAATTTTAGTGTTCATTTTAGTTATATTGTTTTATAGAATTTAATAAAACGTTTCGATCAAGTTTTTTTGTATATTTCGATAGTGTGTATAACCGTAAATAAAGACTTTACTTAATCGAAAAATAAAAATAAAGATGAATTTCAAGAGAATGGTGAAAGGGATATGATAAGAGAAATGGATTTGGTTTCTTACTTACTTGTACTTAAATACATAAATGTAATTTTATTATCATCTAACATTTCTTTTGCTTCTTTTTCTTGATTAAAAATTGGAGGTAGGTACCTAACTAATTTGTAATTTTAATGTTCTAGAATAGGATATATAAGGTATTTTGAAAAGTTGTCGTACATGTAACAAAAATACAACATTATTTAATTAAATAAGGAAGATATTTTGTGACGAAATTTATTCTAGTTTTACTGTTATATTGTAAAAAAGAAAGATCTATTTTGATTGTATATATTTATGGTGTATATTCTCCTACTCTGAGATATATACGTATATATCTCAGAATATATAGAAAATTAAAAACAAATATTGACATAAACGATTCCAATTATTTTAATCAATCCATTTATTTTTATTAAATTGCTTTCAGCTATTGACACCTATAGGTGTTACATATTTATTTAAATTAAATGTTTAGATCGATACTGTTTAAATAAACAATGGTTTTAACGATGAAATAGATGTTTTCATTAAAAGACAATATGAATATTATTCATTCATTATTTATGTTAATGTTATTTAAATATTGTTAGGCAGTTTATTCAAAAAGAAATATTTATTATTATGCGTCTATTCATGTGGATACAAATATTTGTTGTGATTTTTGTATTTTACTTACATCCGAAATTTGTATGAATTGTTGAGTCGATTTTCGATTTTTCTACTCTACAAATTGAAATCGATCCGAGAAATCTCTTTTCGTATGGATTTTGAGCAATATGTTCGAAACTACACGCTCATTCGACAAATGATGTTGTATTTTGTAATTTTTTTTATAATTGTCCAATGTACCGAGTTTTTAAAATTTATTTACAAAAATATGTTTCTGATTTTTATTTAAATAACTTTCTGATCTTTACCGGAGAACCAACTTCTTAAGAAAAATAAATAAAAATCGAAAATTTGCTGTTTCCAATATGTTAAAACTCAAATGTACTTATATAAAGAAATTTTGACCCAAAAATATGATTGCGATAAGCAATTTTTCAGGCCTTATATTATTCGATTTTGATGTTTTTACAAATTTGAGAGGGGTGAAAATACCTAAAAATTACTATTTGCTTGAAGTTTTTTATCCCTCATTGAAATCAAATTTCCCTAACTTAATAAAATAAAATTATTTACAAAAAAGTAGAGACAACATTACAAATTTTTAAGGGTCATGCAAATACTCAGTATGTGCAGGATATAAATAGATTCTGGTTTACTATTTCTACATTTTTAATCGACTTCAAAAAAGAGGTATCTCAATTCGACAGCGTATAATATGTCGTTTTGATGATTCTTCTTTTGTTATAAAGGAGATATTCTAAGGGTGGAATTATGATAAGGAATCCAGGATCTGATGTTCCTTATAGGAGAGGAGGGACAATAACTATTTGTAGTGATTCAAATGAAAAAATTTTCGTGGTTGTATACAACACTCGTAAAAATAAACGTTTTTCAAAAAAAAGAACTTAAAAAAGCCTTAAAACTAAATAGTAAAAAATAATTTTAAATTGAAAATTTCTATAAATAATTACCTAGTGACAAATGACTTTGCGAAGTCGGTGTCAATCTTATCCTTAGCTAAATTGATTGGTTGGCGTCGACTGTTATAGTTCTCAATATAAAATATTTTTACTTTTTGGTTCATTTTTTTGAAGGCGGTTCTTTTTTTTGAATAGTTTCTATTACGTTCTTAGAGGAAAAAAGAAACTAATATAGATCTCGTCCGGTCAAAGGAAATACTATTTTAAAAAGAGAATTATATGTATTCTACTACCTAGTGAATAGGAAATAATTACTGAATGTATATTTTCCATGTTTTTCACGTGAATAGAAAAAAAAAGATAATATTTTGATGATAATGTAGTTTGTTAGTTTGTAAATTATGTGTATGTATAATATATCAAGAATTCTTGTTCAAAGAAAAACTCTGTAATTTCTTTTCTTTTTATAATGCTGCAGTGAAATGATATACAGGCAGGCATTTATATTTATAGACTGTCACATAACTCAATGAGCATAGCTTAAGAGCATAATTTTAAATAGACATATGCATGTATTGATGGCAAACCTTCTGAATTATGCTAAATTTTAAAATGTGTGCAACTTTATTTTGTATGCTTTCTTCTACGAACCTCACGTCCCATTTGGATGATGAACTTTGCAACATTAAAAATAATAACAGTAATCGATAAACCAACAATTGTTAAGCAAAAAATGTTCAATAATCTTTATGTAGGTTTGCAGTTGCCTTGATATTAATTCGGACACTTTCCAGGTTTGGCATCCTTATATCAATAGAGATTTAACATTGCTTTCGAAGATTCTCAGTTGTGTATGCCTTCTAAGTTGGTGTAATCTCCTCATTAGTTATAACTGAATAAATGCTGCTTTTGCTTTATTAATTCTTTTACGTCAAACACTTTCGTTAGTGCCATTTCCGCAACCATACTGCAGTCATTCGAATTTTACCCCTTTTTCTATTCTCTCGTTGTTAACATCGAGGTATTCATTATGGTTATCGTTAATTCTCATTTCTTTTGTATTTAATCCGTTGAACCATAGCCCCTCTTTCCTCCCTTTTTCTTCGAAATCTATAATTTTGGATTTCACATCCATGATGTTGTTCGGCATAATTTATGCCTTCGTGTTTGTCGGTCATCTATCTTATTCCTCTGTATTTATTTTCATAGACTTTCTTAAAATTTCTGCCCTGAAACACTAAAAAGATGATACGCAACCGCAAACAGACCTTGTTTTACATCTGTTTTCAGCTAGCTTGTTCATTACGCAGTTTTAGATCGACAGCGTCTTTTATTTGGTTTTAAATAATTCACGACAACATTTTACTGGCAAAATTTTTAATTATTCAGCAGTAATTTCAGTAATGGGAAAATTATAAAAATCATGATCTCCGAAATAACAGACGACCCACTTTACAGAATTTTTGTAAGAGGAAAAAGATTTTACATATACTAATCATAAACAAACCAAATCTTGAGAAGTAGGTTTTTTAATGATCAAAAATTACATCTTTCCTAATCATGGGTATTGGAACAAGAAACAGTCTGTATTAATATTATGTAAAAAATGGTATAACAAATTTACATGTGAAAAAAAATGTTTTAATGAAAATATATGTTAACTAACCATTAATTTGTAACATAAATTTATTTTTTTACATGAAAAAATTCTTTTTTTATACTCAAAGATTCTTTTTCATTTAATTTAATTAAAAAATTTATTAGCGTAATAATTCCTAAAATAAATCTTTTCACATATTCCGGTTTTAATTTGCATTAAATAATTTGTGATTCAGATAATTTCGATTCAGAAAAGTGATCTCCAAAATTATTGTATATATCAAATTTGATATGTACAATATGGACATAAAAAACCTGGTACTTGTCGAAGAGTTTCTCTCGAACAAAAATTTCTTAGGTAAAAATCAAAATATATTTTTATATTTTTTTAACAAAAGCTCTCCGACAAGCACTAGATTTTCATGTCAATACTGTGCATGTCAAATTTCATAACATTTGGAGAAGTATTTTTTGAGTCTTTTGTGCTGGAAAATTGTATGCTTCTAACAACTATTGATAAACCCCCTTAAGGTTTTTATGTATGTTCGCCCATAAGTTTTTATAGCGTAGTCGCATATAAATTCCAGTTATTAAATTTTTAATGACTAAAAATGATAAAGAAAAATTTTTGAGAAAAAATAGAAGTAGCTTCATAAATGTTACGAAAAGTAAATAATATTTTAAAATTTAATACTTCTATTAAAATGTTGAAGCCATAAACAAAATTTTGGTATGGATGTTCATAGAATCACCTAATTAGTCCACAATGAGATAGCAAGTTACAAGTTTGGTGACGTATATAAGATATACAAAGTGAGTTTAAGCTCGTGAATGAGTAACACCGATCCATGACCCAATTTTTAAACCACAAAAAATTCAAAGAAAATTTGTTGATTAGCCTCAATTTCAGTTCAAAATTAGCTAATAAGAACATATATTTGCATTACACATTATTATAATATACGTAGTTTACTGTATAGACTGCATATTTAGGCTATTCTGTCAATGCTAATCATTAATAATAGTTTAAACATTAATACTGAACCACGTGTCGAATATCTAAAGAATTACCTCTGTTAGTTGTCATTTTCACTTGATATTTATAATTTTCACACTATTTGTAAATTAAATTAACTGAAGTAAAAATGTTCAATGTTTCAAATAATTTAAATTTTTTAAATGCTCGTAAAAAAAAGTAAAATATCTTATGCGTGTTTAGAATATTTTATGTATTGTAGTTTTTTTAACCTTGAATTAAATTAAAATAGATGTTTTCTTCAATCTTTCCGATAGGAAGAAAGTAATATGTGCCAAAACATACTTTTTAATTACATTGAGTCAACAATTTTTATTCGTTAAAATAATTAATATTTATATTGTACTATCTATCAAAATTTTCCTTTGGCAAATATAGGCGACGCGTTTAAATCAGATGATCCATTCGATTCACTGGTGTATCATGCTCTACCTATTAACAAGCTAATTGTTTTGTTTATGACATATTCTACAGTTTAGATATTTTAAACAACTTTTGTTATCTCAACACACTATATCAGTTTTACTGAAGTAGAAATGACATTTGCACATGAGTAGATGCTATCTATAAAAATCATTCGTTTTATTCAGGTGAATAAAAAGTCAATTATACTTTTATAAAACGGATATAATGTGTTAATACAATAAACATTTCTAACTTGGGTAGTAAGCTGACAATCGCAAACAAAAATGAAACAGTTAGCTTGTGTTCATAATAATAATAATAGGCATGCATTGGGATAAATTGGAAAATTTTATTGTGATGAAGTATAGGTAGTTTAATACATTCAGAAAAATTTTGCTGTATAGTTTATGGAAAATGTGGTTTGGAAGTTATTTTCTATTTATTTTTAAGTAAGATCTGCAACTCAAAGAACTATTAGTTTAATTTCGTTTCGTAGTTGTATTCAAAACTGAAAAGTAAAAACAAAAAATTTTTCACTAAAATGAACTAAAACGAAAATAATAATTTTAACTGCAAAACTATTACAAATATTTTCCTTGTCATCAATTATATTTCGAAGCTTCGGAGCCAATCTTATCCTTAGGTAAAAAATTGATTGGATGGCGTCGACTGAAAATGGCAATTGGTCACATGGAAATTATTAATAGAAGTTTTTCATTTATAGTTATTTTTTACTTTTTAGTTCATTTTTTTGAAGGCGGTTTTTTTTAATGAAAATTTGGTATTGGTATTTTTTAATATTTTATTTATTTCTATTCCAGAACCAGAGTATGAACATCATTATATTAACGACATATCGTTTCTCTCCAATAAAAACAAAATAAATAAAAATAAAAATAAATAAAATTTAATAGATACTGAAAAAGACTTGTGTATGTAGATATCAGAATGTAGTGATTGATGTAGGTAATTTATAGCATCTATATATGTCTTAAAATAAAATAAATGATGTTCAAGTTTGTCATTTTCTTTGTATAAAATACACATTAATGTTCATTAATTTAATTAATTATTTAAATTACTTGGTAATAAACTTACAAAATTATATTATGGGAAAACAAGTGTATACACACACACACATACAAAAACACTTACACACATCTAGATACCGAGTAAACACTGGATAAATAAATTTTATATGCGTATAAATTAACGAATCCTTTGATCAGACTGCATATATCATAAAATAGATGTAAAGCAGCGGAAACACGTGCAACATTTGTTTGTAACGTAACAACGTAGCGTAAATCTGTACTGTTACGTGTTACGAGACCAATAGTTTGTAGGTGTTGCGATGTTACGATTTTGCTAGGTGTTGCATAGCATTCCATCCGTTTACCAAGCGGAGTACCTTCACTTTAAGTATTTCATTAAATTGTATTGTATGTTGTTACTTATTTTCATCCAAATTATTCAAAAAAAAAAAAAAAAAAGAAAAAAATTGTATATGGTGATTTTTTCGATTATTCAATATTTATTTAGATTATTATTATTATTACTGTTTTGTTAATTTAAATTTTATTTGGGTAATAATTTCTTAAAACTATTTTCAATTTCAGATACTTGACGTAACGATTGACCTTAAAAATAAGAGCATCAATTGACACGTTACACGAGATATTGATACTTATAAATAGCTTTATTATTTTCTGTGTACTATTAATGAGATTAATAAGTCAACCGTATAACTGCATGCGTTCACTTTCACTAATTTTATAATGCATTTCACTTTTTCTAATACAAGTTCTTCTTTTTGGTTCTGAAGTGAAAAACAATCCAATGCTAAAAGAAAAAAACTACTGAAACCTCCTAAGGAGGTTTACTACTGAAAATTTCATTGATATCAAAATTTAAAAAGTTTTTTATCTACACGGGATATTTTAAAAACAATTGAACGTCAAATATATACGATTTTTTAATGTTTTGAGGCAAAATAATATTATACACAAAATTCAAAAACAAAACAATTTAAAAAATCTGTGAAAAATGAATCTTTTCACAAATTATGAGAAATTGAAAAAGATTTTTGTTTTCATTTTCGATAATAATAATACAATCATTTTAAGTAATATTTCGGAAACAAGTCTTTCATACAAAAAGTGAGTTTTATTTTTGTATAAACCATTATTACTCAAAAAAACTTTGATAAACAAATTTTTCGGTAACGTTTAAGGTTATTTATACGAATTAGTAATGTGTTAATTTTTAAGCTACCCTATATATGGTTGAGTTTATACTGTTTTTAATAATTATTATTCATAAAATACACTAAATATGCAATCCATACACTTATAAGAGTTTGTTATATAATAATATGTAGCTGAAATTGTTGCGAAAGGAACATTTTGTAGTTAATTGTTATGGGACCGATTATACTCATGTAAGAACTTAAACTGCCTTTTTAAGCCTAGAAGCTCCCTGCTTTTTATTTTCGTTTTTAAGAAGCAATCTTGAGGATGGTTAGAAAATGAAATAATTTTCACCCAGAAAAATATTAGACTGGAGATTGCGTGTTTGAAACCAGGCAGTGGAAATTTGATCAATTATAATAATAGAAAATAAGGCGATTGGATTATCAAAGTGACAACAATATAGTTGTCACTTTGTGCTAGAAGCCACCTGTGCCTTCCGGTGGCGGATTGTTTTAAAAGAAGGTACAGAGGACCAAAAGGTCTAGGTACAAGCAACGCGGTTGCGGTTCCCCTCTTAATATACTATAGTCTAATATTTTGTACTTGTTTTTTACAAAAAAAAAAACTTGCATTATTATTTAAAACTATGATATTTACCATGCTTATGCAATATTTTACAATTTATTCAGGTAATATTTTATTTTAATAAAGATAATTATATACGAAAAATAACTTAACACGCCGTAAAAATAGGATAATATTATTTTAAATATGAATGAAATATTTAGGTGTCGCAAGTTTTTGTAGTTGAGTATATATAAATACCCAAAATTTTTCTAGAATATTTATTAGCGTAGATCATAAATCTTTTGAAACAAACAAATTTTAATATTAAATTCATCGTCATACCAAACTTTTCCAGCACGGTAAAGTATAAATATATGACACGGTGATGCTATTATTATAGCGTACAAAATGGGTAAATTTTGAAAGTTATATGTCTGTTAACTTTGAGTAAAATAAAGTATATTAAATTACTTCTGAACAAAAAGGTAACCCAGAGAAAATTATACAATTAATGTGTTGTTCTTTATAAAAAGTCGACGAACACCAACATTTTATGATTATACCATTATACGTTAATATAAATAATATACAATCCTTTATGTTCGTTTTTAACCGACATCAAAAAATGGGGTTTCGGAATTCCACTGTATATATATATATATGATTAAAAAACATTTTTTTTAAATATGTGTTCACGGATAACTTTTATATACGTAGTGGCTTTAAAAATCCGATTTTTATATGGCAACGTGTTTGTCATTTTGACATGCCCTAAAATGAAAATTACGCCACAAATTTTTATTTATTTTAAATAAATACAAGAGAAACTTAAAAATAATAAAGCACATCATCTTTATTTATTATGTTTCATCTATCATCTATATCATTGTGCAAATTCAGCGTCATATTTCATTTTATAGACTTTTGGCTGAATAAGTTTTAAGCCAAGTAAAGTTCAAGTAAAACAAATAAAATCCACATATTTTTTGAAAAAGTAGCCAACAAATTTCGATATTTTATTTTATAAATTATCGTATGTTTATAATTTCATAAATTTTTTTTAGCTTATCAACAAACTGTATATAAGTACCGATATAAAAATTTTTAATCAAAGTACATTATTTTGATTGTTCATTTTTATATTCATCGGTAATAAGTTATAAATTTCATTACATTTGGATAATTATTTGGAAATTATTCAAGTACGAACATTGCTCAATTTACCTAGCTAATTTAACTTGTATATGATATTGCAGAGATATACAAAACTTTGTTTACGAGACAAGTTTTACGTTTTTTTTTCTTTAAATTAGGATCGTCTTTAAATTTTTATATTTCGTTACTTTGTTCAAATTCATTCGTTTGTAATTTAAATTAGTAAGTAGAGAATATAAAATATAATATAAATTTTATTGGGGCATAAAATTATAATGATTTGTTTCGATCAAATAAAATTTATTGCTGAATTATTTTAAAATTGTATATCTATTTAAGACAATGTTTATTTTTATTAACATTAAGTTTTTATCGTATTCATATAGTTATAAAAAGCACGTATTTGTGTAGAATTAGTTTAATAACAATTGTTTGAATTCATTCCAAGAATTGCAATTTTAACAAATTGTAAAATAATCCTATATCAATACCGATTAATTTTTAAATTCGACATATATAATATGTGCGTTTTTGAGTTATCTTGATGACGGACAGACAGATGGACGGGCATGCGAGAATGGATTAATTAGGTGATTCTATGAACACCTATACCAAAGTTTTGTTTATGCAGTTAATAATGTCTAACGTTACAAACTTATTAGACTCGAATTAATATACTCTGACAAATACACTTGAATCACTCACTGAATGTTCTTAATCCAAAACCCTATATCTGCATTAGAACTGAGGAGGACATTGGAATGCAAAACTATCACAACACTTGGAGAAAGAAACGTCTCATAAGAACTTGAGAAAGGCAAATAATGATTGTTTTTTTAAATAAAGATTTAACTGAAATTTTCAAGATTAAAGTTAGAAAACTGAGAATATAGATTTAGCATACTTACATTCATACGAATGTTTTTTCTGGAAAGTATTCGAACAATTTAAATTTAGTTTTAGTTACAAATTTTTGTTCCGGTGAAGAAATAATATAGTAAAAAAGTAATGTCTGTATAATGTAAATAGTAAATTACGAATGGAAAGCATACGTGAAATCATTTGCAAGTACTTTTTTTTGTATATGTGTTATATTACTCAGATTTCAATAGAACTGTTTTGTTTAAATAATAAACACAGGAAAATAAATATAAATTAGAATGGTAATTATATGGAAAGGTCATTAATTAATTTTATTATTAATTATCCGGTTTATATGCTTAGCGTTCCATTTCATTAGACATTGGATATAACATGAAAATGTAGTTTTCATTAATTATTATTATGTATATTATTAAGCATGCAGACAGACATTGGCATTGTATCGAGTTACGACGAGATGCGAAGAGAGTTCAAATATACAATCTATAGTTGATTCGAAAAAACTTTAATATTGTTTAACGAATAACCAGATTATTTAATGAAATTTTGAGGCATGTTTTGGGCTCTGACATATTACATATTACAATTTATTAATCAATGGTATATACTCCAAATAATTCTTCCAAAAAACGGAGGAAATAAATATACATGAACCATTTTTTTAAAATACAAATCTTGTTTCAAGAATTTTAGTTTTTGAGAATTATGCTTATTCCAGTTCACAGTTCATTAGCTCCACTTAATAATAATTTTTATTTTTTTTTTATTGCGTGACACTATAATTATTAGTTATTTATAATTTTTTAGATATTTCGTAAATATCATAACATAATCATAGTGATATATAAATTACACTTACTATTAAATGTCAGTTTAAGCTGCTGTTAAAATATTTAAAGCTGTTAAATTTATAAAGAAAATAAATACTGACCAAACTAAAATTTTATTAATGTTTATATTTAATGTTGTTAATGTGCAACGTCATTTGAATGGTGCTTTGTAGAAAATAGTATGTACGAAATTTTAAATAATCCATAAAAAAAATACAAAGTAATCATCATTGATATTTCAATCAATAATTTTATATGTATTCGACTACCTTTTGTATTACAAATTGGCCACAAGATACGTGTAATTACTGGATACAACATAAGAGTTTTACCTAAAGACTTCTATATAATTCAATTTTTTTCGATACTTTATAATATTTATTGTTTATAAGATTTGTATGACCCAAAAATTATTAAAATTCAACCGATTCGATAATTGTGCCAGTAGTTTTTTCAGAAAATGAATGACTCTTCTGAGTTTTCTATAAAAATCTTTAGAGTATTATTTGGGTATCGTTCTACTCAAGCTTTGAACACTAAAATAGCCTATGAATAGCTCATTACGCACGTCCTAAGCACTCTTAATAGTAGCGCTTATCTTTATCGAAGTAACGACATGCTTTATGTTATTTACAATATTTTATATGTGGTATAATTGTTATATGATAATTTGTTTGTTTTTTTGTATAACTTTTGACGGTTTAGAAATTCTTGAACAATTTTTATTTCGTGTCCGTCAGGGTATCGATCTGTGGCACTCACTTTAATATTTATCAATTTATGCTCAATAATAGTGTTAGATGTTCGAAATGGTCCCATTTTCGAAATATCTCATTTACCAATTCTGGAAATACAGTACTTAAAACTTAAATGCCCATATCTCTTGAACCGTTCCTCTGTTTTTGATGAATTTTTATATGCATATGTGAGCGAATATTTTGGAAAATTGTTAAAATAACAATAAAAAATCGGTACTAAAACCCGACAAAAAATAAGGTCAACGTAGTATTTCAAACAATGTGATGAAAATGTATCTAAATTTTAATCGGTCAAGCCGAAATCGTAAATACTGTTATATCGTTGACCACTCATTTTAACCATAAAACATTTAAAAAAACACGCGACATTTTCGGAAAACATATTCATGTTAAAAATATGTATTTAATTATGAATTAAATTTTAATTAAATTTAATTATTTCAGTTATTTACATACCAAATTGTTGAACAAACAAAATATGATATTATATAATTTTTTTGTATGTAAACGAAAGAATTTTTACATATATATTTCAACAAATATTATAATTCAGTATTATGTGTATGTGTGTTGTATGATGAATGCATTTAAAACCATAGAGCAATTTAACAGCATCATTTACAAACAAACAAAATATTTATGCCAATGTAAATGTGCCAAAATCTAGGAAGTGGTTTTTTTTTTATTAAATAAAATGAAAGACATTGTATTTGTAAAATAATTTACAATGTTTCAATACTTATTTAAGGCCCATTCTATATAGTCGTATAATCGTTTGCGAGTACGCAGGCTTATTGAAATTGTTTTTGATTTTGAGAATGAGTTTTTAAAAAAACACCTGATTCAAGTTTTAAATTAGAATAGATATTCGCCTAATGAGTGGAAACCTTCAAGACTGTATCTTTTAGACTTCTTCTTGTATTGGCATCATAGTTTCGGAAAGTATTCTTGACATACAATACTACTTAAACAGACAAAATCAATAATTGTGATCATTTTATTCCAAATAAAAACTATATTGCTAACATGACATCTTTAAATAGAATATTTTTTATTATCCATAAAATATTTTCTATAGAAATGACTGAATCATTGGCGGTAAACGATTACAACACAATCATGTCTCTTCCATTAACCAAAGTGAAGCTTAATATAACATTTCTATAATAAAATTGCAAATTCATATTTACTCCTTTAAATATGAAATTTAAAATGTATGTTTAACATTCAGTAAAGTTGTTGAAAACTGTTTCCTTTCGATTGTGACAGGAGAATTAAATGATTTCGTTATGATAAATGGACTTGAAAGCGTTTATAAAAATTATTCTTTGAATTTTGAAAGATAGAACATTATTAGCTTACTTGGATTGAAAACTTTTATATAAGTGATTTTGATGTTTATTTGATTTTCAGTTTTTCTCGAAAATGGCTTTAGTATTTTTCTTCAAACTAATAATATTCAGAAAAATATTGTAAGCTCGATAACTTTTATTTAAAGAATTTCCCTGAAAAAATTCAAATAAAAGGGAGAGGGGAAAATTCAACCAATCACATTACTTTTTGGCTACATACATAATACTTTTTGGCTAATATAAAAAACATGTAATTTCGATTCATGGTGAAGTTATCAGTTTCAAGTTGATGAAACGTTGGCGAAAAAGTAAGAAGTTATTTTATTATACTTCCTTAATTCAAACATTATAATCACAACGGCCTCAAATACTTAGTTATATGAATACATAATTAAATTCATACTTATTTCATTGTTTTTTGTAGCTTCGCAATTGTCATTTTTTTTGTCTACAAAAAAAAAAAATTAAAATTTCCTTATAAAAGTATATTGTAGTAAATGAAAGTATTGTGACAAGTCAGTCCAGATTTTCGTAATCTGATTATCGTACAGCTAAAAATTGATGTTACAAAACATCTACTTCACTGTATAAAAAATATTCTACACCACCTTAACCCAAATTGAAAAGCATAAATAAAAAAAAAATAAAAAAACTATATTTTATTTTCATTTTCTTTTTATGTGTGAATAAAAAGTATATGAAATTACGTTATGTTGATGAAAGAAATTTCTTGAAAAATAATACGAAAATAATGGAAATAATGAAAATAATAAAATAATAACTTTACAGTTGGTTGAAAAATTATACATCGATAAACGAAAATAGTAAAATATGATTGGACTACGTGTTGTTAGTCTACTTAACATATTTATTACAAAAATTTATTAATAGTTAAACTAATATTATGTTTTGAATAAATTCATGAATCATCTAACAATCGTTACTCGTGTTTATTTATTGTAATTGATTTCACTTTCCATGCAATTATAATGCGCAGAAAACGGATATCAGGATAAAGCAGGATGGAGAAGAATGGTATCCGAAAATAAAGTATGGATTCAGAAAATTTAATTTTCAATTTTATAAAATTTTTCGAAATTTTCACCAGAAAGCGATGTGTGTAAAATGTCTGCAACGTACATTATATACAAATTTTAAAATGTTCAACGGTATTCACGAGAAAATCGTTAAAACGAGATCTGCAACGATTTCACACACCAAAACTTCTGTAAAATAAAAATATAAATTTATGCGATGGATATTCTCGTTAATCTATTAATAACGATATTTTTTTCACGTAAAAGTAATGGAAGAAGATTAGACAAAAAAGTGCCTTATTTTTCGGATAGATTGACTTTTCGAAAAAACTTTAAGGTACATACTTTGTGTTTCAAATTTGATGTTTTATTTCTTAAGTTACTTTTTATTTTGAAATTCTCATACTTTTATTGGGATGGCACCCACCTCCTCGAATAGGGCGTAAATTTTAAAACTATGAAGGTTTAACCATTTTTAATTACATTTATTTAAAAAAGAAAAAATTATCAAAATCGGGGTAGTACTGACCTGTTCCGAAATAATTTCCTAATTCTCGTCAACTAAAGTAGTTAAAATAAAAACTATTATTTAAACTTTAATTATGCATTTTATGTTTTAAAAACGTGAAAATATTTTTTTGAAATCATTGAACTTATCTATTATTTGTCATTGTATCGTAAATAATAGCACTGGTTTTTGTTGTTGAATAATACTTATGACGAACATAAAAATAAAAACTAAATAGTTTATAAGTTATTATCATCGATTTGTCAAATTTATGAAAAACATATGGTTTCAATTTATAATTTACTTTTAAGAAACTTCTTAAAAGTATAAACATATTTATATATTTTGAAAAAGTGTTGAAAAACTATTATATACCGTTTCATTTATTATAAGAAAATATTGAAGTTTTATATCATTGACGTATCAATCCGATACGCCACAATTTGGATTAAGGTTACCTCTATATTTCATAATAAAGTATTGAAATGTAATTAGGATAAGAAAATTAAAATACCACGATTAAAATAATTTTCTTGGGTTTTAATTTACGTAAATAATGAATAAAGGTTAAAATAGTATTATTTTAAAAAGCATAATTGCAATTATATCATTTGGTTAACACAGACAATTTGAAGCTTTTGGCAAAAAATTTTTCAAACAAAAGTTGTTCGATTTAAAAAGAAATATTTTTGGGTTTGCACTAATTATCATCTCAGACGATTGAACGAATAGGTTATAGTTCCATAACACTAATTAAAATAATTTTTTCATTTACAAACTTGAAACAACATTTACAAACTCGTTCCATTTATTGGACATAAGCTAAGCATATTTTCAAGGGTCAATGGCTCAAACTATTTTGATGAATTGAACTCAAAATTTTTGCTAATTATGTTACGTCAGTGGGGGTATATATTTTAAACTTGTCAAGTTAGATTTACAAAATAGTTTTTCATCAAACGGCATATTCGTTATTACAATCAAAATTATGATTGTATTTATAATAACTGTCCTTTCAGTGTCGTTTAACACAATTTTCACTGCATGTTATTTTTATTTATACTTTTGCATAACAATTTTTATTTTTTGTTTCGTGTAAATTATATTTAGAAGTAAAAATTTCTTTTTATAAATTTTTTTTCATATTACTTTAGCATGTTTTTATAACACATTTTTATGTCTGAGAAAAATAACTTAGACACAAATTATATAGAGCATTGTTAGTTTCCAACCTACCAAAACTGTTTTGACATCATAAATTGAATAATAAATAGCAGCTATAATGTTTATGTGTTGAAATTTTATGACTACAGTGAACTTATGTATATTTTTTTATGAATGACTTTAAAGATTTAATATATATATCTATCTATATATATATATATATATATATATATATATATATATATATTAAAGTTATTATAATATATATATATATATATATATATATATATATATATATATATATATATATATATATATATATATATATATATATATATATTTTATAGGGTGGTTTGCAGTGTTGGATTTAGGTCAAATACTGCCTTAGAAATATTAGGAAATGATGTCCAATAAAATGAAAAAAACAGGGTGGGGGATATCATTCTGTCACAACATTTAATGGAAAGAAAATCTGCCAAATCGGTCAATACGTTCTAAAATAATGAGCTGTCATACATGGGGAATTAACATAGACAAATAATAGTAAGAAAACCTTATTTCTATTATAAAAGACGAATTTTGATTTATTGGATTTTTTTGTAAATTTTATAATATCTTAATAAAATCGATTCGAAACTTTTAATATAACCGAAAATATAATTGTCTGAAATATTCTTTAATTCCTACAAAAATTCTAAAAAATGAAACTATAGATTTTCTGGGACTTAAGCTTAAAACCAAGTGTGTGCGGATTAGCTCGTCGATTATGAATCGATTTTGATAGTTCTGTTTTTGTTGGAAAGGAGATATCCCAAGGGTGGTCCAGAATCTGTTGTTCCCAAATTTTCGTGGTTTTAGACAACATTCAAAAGTAAAAAAAAAAAATTTTTTGAAAAAAAGAACGGCCTTCAAAAAAATGAACTAAGAAGTAAATAATAATTTTAAATTAAAGACTTTTACAAATAATTCTCTTGTGACCAATTACCTTTCGAAGTCGATGCTACTTTTTGCCTCAGCTAAAAAATTGACAGGTTGACGTCGACTGAGAAAGGTCACAAAGAAATTATTTATAGAAGTTTTTAATTTCTAATTATTTGTTACTCATTTCTTTGAAGGGGTTTTTTTTTTTTTAATTTTTATTGTAACTTTAATTAGAACAAAATTTCAGATTGTCGGATTACCGTTTTGTGGGTCTAGTTTTGCATTGTAGTCTAATTTACAGGAATTTTCATATAGTTTCAATTCATAAGATGTTATCTCAAGAGACTACGATTTGATGGACTTTGGATTCCAAGAAATAACTTACATTGTTGAAAATTCAATTAAGTTGTTGAAAATTCAATGAGTTTTACGTCTCGTGTTATGAAATATAAATATTCTGATTGTGTTCTATATTAAACGGCCATGAGGAAAAAATATGCGACTGTTAGTTATTAATTAGTTTACAGTAATTGGATTAGTTTAATGCAATTATTTCAAAAAATTAAATTCAATGTTACAAAGTTACTGACACATAAATGTTATAATGTTAAAAAAAAAATACAAAACTATAAACATAAATGATTCTGTTGATTTTTGTTTATTTTGAGATTTGACGATATCAATTTACATTATGGAAAACTGTAAACCTCCCAAAATAATTAAATCAAGTGCTGGTAACCACTCCCATATATTTTTATACTCGACATATATAATATGTGAGAGTATATTGATATTAATCTTAGTATATTAATATTAATCTAAGAGTAAATTTATATTAATAAAAGTATATTAATATTAAACTAAAGTTTGTAACACTAACTAATATTGACCACATAAACAAGATTATGGTATTGATGATCATAGAATCTTTGGCCCAACTTTTAAACTACAAATCATAGATGAAAAATGTAACGTAAAAAAATGTTTATTTACACACAACTTTTGTTTGAAACATTTTTTCGTAAAATTTTTGAGTGCTTCACAATTTTAGCTCAAATTAGGCTAAAAAACAAATATATGTAACAACAATACACATGATTATTATACATGTCTACATATATTACTTTATAGAATGGATATTTATAATATTTTATGAATGCCAATTAAAAATAGCCTAAGCAATGAAATATGAGTATCTAAACAATTAACTCTGTTAGTTATCTGCTTTTGTTTGTATCATATATTGTAGAATATATAAAAATATATGCTTATGGTTTAGAAAAAAAGCCGGCTATCAGTAGTCTGGTTTTGCGTTTGTCGGGGGGAAGGACTTAAAGTTGTAAAAAACCATGTACATTGCAACTACTTTCTAAAAGTTAAAAGTGAATTACGAGCAAAATATTAAATAAAATTAGTGTCAAATTAATGCAGTGTTATGCAATTATATTTTAAATGATGAATTTTATCCAAAAAATGATTTGCAGATTTTTCAAACTTTCCGAAATTTTTGCGATTGCATAAGAAACCCGATGAAAAGTTCAAAATTTTCTGTTCGCTGTTTATGATTTTCTTGGATAATTGCAGGTTAAAAAATTCAAAAATAACACTCATTTTACGAACGGTTAACTAGTTTTTTAGATATGGCATGAAATACATCTGATAAATCGGCCTGTGGATCAGATTTTAGCGATATCTCAAAACCAACGAATTCAATCGATAAATAAATGGTATTTTTGAAATAAGCGGGTCAAAATTACCCTAAAACATATATTTCATCCAAATCGGGAGCTAAAAATTTTTTTCGATTTCATCGATTTTTTCAAAGGGGTACCCCTTAAAAAAAATTCGAAAATTCGTAAAAAAATTTTTTCTATCCGATTTCGAAAACAACTATGTTTATAGAGGCAGTTTGAACCGTAGATTACAAAAATAATATCTATTTAACGATTGGATGCGTAGTTTTTGAGATATCGCTAAAAATCCGTTCCAGATTTGGTCGATTTAACGGTTTTAAAATAAATGTTATCATCTTTACTTTTTTAAGTAAATTTCATGTCTGTTAAATAATTTTGAAAAAACAAAAATACTTTTTCAAAATGTTTTCTCTAATTTTTATGTTAAAGTAAGACCAAATATATTGAACAAAAGCGTCAATATCTTGACATTTATTAGTGGTTATAGTGGCAATAATATTGGAAGAGAATCACATTGTAACCGTTAAATATTCTAGCTCCTCTAACTGCCCATCTTCAAGCATTCGTCATCCTAGGTAGACTATTGCAAAACTCTAGCATAACAATTATAACTTTCATTGTGATGGCCGAAATCGAACCTGCATGTCAGGTTTACATGCATTTACTAGTCGCGCCTTATCTAACTAGCAACCTCCCAGTTTAGAACATAAATGAAATTTACGCATTAATAATATTTGTTTCCAAGAATTGTTTGCAAATGATAATTATGTTTTAAACATTTTTCGCGATAAATGTTAAATGTTAAAGGTTATCAAACCTATGTTGTTATTTTTGTAAAATGAAAAATGATTCGTTTATAACACTTTCATAGTGTATAATTTCAGCAGTTGAAATATTTAAAGCAGGTGTTTTGTGTATGCAAAAATCAAGGACTGCAATTTTTCAATGTATTCATGTTCCGGATTCCAATGGAGTATAAGTAATGCAGTCGTAATTTCATAGCAATTTTTTCGAAAAACGATCCGTTGTCATGCTAAAAGCTGTTTAAGGTCGAAAAATAGTCAAAACAACTTCTTAACTATTGTTAACTAGAGTTTAAAAATAAATTTTTTCCGGTAACATTTAGGCCCTTAATATTTTGAGCTATTCTAAACTATTGACAAAATGCGGCTCGTGATTTTTGCATACTGAATTATGCCCAGTGTCTTTTATGTCACGTCTATATCGGAAATAACTTATTATTTGATGTTTGAAGAAAAAGTATTAATCCAAATATATTCATGTAATGCCAATGTAATCCTTTAAGTATTCTAAATTTTCTTTTGATCTAGTTTACGAAAATAGTATAGTGAATATGTTCATTTACGAAATGGAAAAATTAATTTGTCTCTTAATAGATTCAATTTGTATGGCTGTTGCATCTTTATGTAATAACTTTCAAAGCTTTTTACTGTTTTACTTTGTATCTATAATCTTGAACTTTTAGAAAACAGTGTGCTTCTAAACAACCGTGTCGTATATTTGATCGAAGAAAAATTTTCAAAATAAACTATTTAAGATGGCATTTTTTATATAAAGTTCTTTTTCAACCAATATGTGTACAAATCGGGGGTATAAGTTGATAAAAACGTGGTTTGCTAAATTATTTTATTCCAGAGCTATTTCCTTCAATTCCGAATTGAAATGTATTTTTGATAATTAATCTCTTATTTTTGAAACTTTAATCTCCACTACAGTCCCGATAAAGAGTGTTATGGTTCCTGCTTTATAACCGGAAATCTCAAAAAGTTTCCATTATGTCCTTCAAATATTGAGGTTAATATGGATTTTTTATGTATGAAAATTAGAACCAATCTTCTTCTCCTAATGGGCCATGGGAGCCCGTAATTTATTTGTTATCATTGAAAATTTTTAGTGTAGGTAAAATTTTTAAGGTGCACTGTATCTATGAATATGTAATATTTTTATGCATGCTCCATAAAAATATTCCAGAGAGCTTTTTTTCCTATCAATGTAGATACTTTACTAAATTTATAGCACAATAATGTTGTACACTTGTTGTTGGCGTAATTAATATAAAAGCTAAGTAATAGGTGAAACAGGAATAATATTAAATATTCAAGTAAATTACAAACGTAACAACATTATTTTCAAAGCAGATAATAAATATTTAATTTAATATTTTTTGGGTCAAAAACATTCAGATGGTATAGATTTTGTTAATTCATTTATTTAGTGTAGAATTCGAGGATAGAGGAAAAGCAGCAAAGTTGGATTACTGTTGGTAAATTGGAACATCTGCGTAAAAATAAAACTAACAGGGCAATCTTTTAAGAAATATTCAAAAAATACCGTGACAGTCATTAAACGATGGCCAAGGCAAATAATTGCGTCTAATGTATACATAAGTAAAAAGGCCGAATTATTTTAAGATACCGTCAGAAATAATTATTGTGAATATTTAAATCAGTTTTTAATCAAATCTTATATTTTATGTTTTTTTTTCTTTTTTAATTTTAGAAATGATAATTTAAATCTAATAATTTTTCATTTTTGTTTAAGTATTTATTAATTCTTGATAGACATTTTTATTGATTATATCCATTTTAAGTAAGCTGTGCTTGGTAATAGAAGATAATCTGGATTACCATTTTAATTTATATTCACAGTTTTGTTTATTTTTGGGATCCAGATGTAATGAGAAAATCCATAATTTCCGTAACGTACATAATTTATTTTGAGCAATACTCCACAAAAATCAAATTTTCGTAAAATGTTTGAGTTCCCCAAAATTTCCACAATGAAATTCAATCATATGTCGAGTATCTAAACAATGAACTCTGTTAGTTGTTATCTTCACTTATTTTTGTTTTAATATTAAACATTATTTTGTTCTCACTGTGAATATAATTTATCCATTTTTTTTTTATAAATATCCTTTATTTACAGTTTCAGTAGAGATACTGGATATAAAAATGTGTTGGTGTAAAAAGCAATTTACTTTTTATAAAATGAAAATTTGTAGATATAATAAGTATTCATATGTTTGTTTTACAAAATGGAGCTTCGATTTATTATAGCACTTTATACAGTCATTATTAATAAATAAACACCATTTTAAGTGTAGAATTTAAATACTCGTTAGATGTTTTCTGTGTTAATGGTATCAAGTTTTAAACAGTAATAATGGGTGCAAAAAAGTGAACATGAGATAAGTTATTTTATAGAGGCTATAGTTTGTTTCTAATCGATAACAATTGGAGGGAAATAAAGAACTGGCATGTTTAGTAATTTATTTATTTTTTGAAATTTCAATGATTTTAACTAAAGTCATTTTGAGAATTTTGAGAATATTATTATAAAATAAATTTTATGGAGAATTTTTAATTAAAAATTACTTAATGAAATTATTAATTTGCAAAATTTTCACTCTTTAGAGAATTGAATTTAGAGAGAAGTTTCTTCAGTCATTATCATGGAATTCCACAAAGTAAAGCTCTCCTTAATAAATTATTTAAAAATTACTAGTTTTAAAATTGAAATTCAAGCGCCAGTGACGCCATTATATCAGAAAGGTTGAAAGAGTGCTACATCAAGAGTGCTGGTTTATCGGTGTTCTTCATACATGGTTAATATTTTACTTTTTTTACAAAAATAAATTTTAGAAATATTAAAATTATTACGATCTTCAAATAAAGTCGTTTACGCGAATTAATTTGTAATGGAAATATAACTTTGTGAATCATATATTAAGTAATTCATTAGCACATGAACTTCTTCGAAGAAAACATGCAATATAATCCACGCAAGCCAGAATTCGTTCTTAAGAATTTCTAGCTGAAGAATTTCCATAAAACATATTGATTTTATATTTTTTTGGCGATTTATGCAAGTACGCAATTCTTCTACTCCTTTAAAAATGTTTTAAATTTTTGATTGACGTCAAAAATCCATTAAATTTCAAGTTATATATTTTCAAAAACATAACAGCAAACTGGCAATGCAAGTGTACATAAAGTTTGTAAAATTTTTTTGGTTAAGAAAACTAAACTTAATAAGTTTTTAACATTTTAAAAACTTGAATTATATATTTCATTGTTTATTGTATTTTATGTCTGGTTAATGTAAAAGCATTATATAATATTAATACAAATATACCGCCATTAATTTTACTTAATGTATTTTATTTATAAATTACTTACAAGATGATAAAACAAAGTATGAAACACGAATAATCTTCGGTTATTTTTACTATATTCAGAAGCAGTCTATTGTTTCTTACCCACTAAGACTTTTACAAGGATTTTCGAATACAATGCTAAAATGATTTTTTTATCGATTTGGGTTACAATCGAAGTTCTCTTTAAGTTGCATGGCCTTACTAATTTGTTTTATCAGTTATGCAGTCTCATTTCGTCAATACTCCCCTCCCTTACCCGAGCCAGAGATGAATTTGCTTTATATATACTTTTTATATCTTTTTACACTATCTATTTACCGAGTAAGGTTATATATATTACTATTAGATCTGAGATTATACATATTATTATTAGATTTATATTATTATATTACACGCAGTCAGCGTAAAGATAACAGCCAACATTGGTTACAATTAAAATTAAAAAATTCGAAATTAATTTTTTTTTTTTAATTCATTTTCTGAGCCAATTATTATTTTCCGAAATAACTATTTAACGATTTGTGCCCATAAGAAAATCGAAATATATTAACGGATTGATGATTTCAAAGAAAGAACAAAATAAAATATTATGACAAATATATTACAAAGATATTCGTAATTTCTTTATATAATTAAAAGATTATATTATAAACGAACAACTAACTATTAAATGTCTCATCAAAATAGAATCCTTTACTATTCATTTGGCATTCAATACTTTAAACTTAATTGTTTATTATGTGTTTAATGATATTTATCTAATTGTAAGAGCTTCTAATTGATTGAAGACTGTAATTAAATTAAATTGCTTTCCTGTTTTTACATTTCTACATTAGATATGGCGTCTCTTTTAAAGCTTACATGTATTGGTTTTTAAAAATTTCGTTATTGTAAAATATATTCAATGAAATTTTTTCAAAAACTACAAGAGAATATTAATTGAAAATTCAAAATTTTACATAATCCATAATATACAGACAGCTACGTTTGACAAGCTTTTATTTAGTTTCACCTATCCGGATATTTGTCTGAAATCAAATCTTGTAAATTAAATTTGATCCACTTTCCGTATTACGATTGACCTAAAATTGGGCACACTTATATAAATCAAATGGCAATACTATATTATGATATAATATAATACAAAAATAAAATGATAATGGTGAAAAACTTTGTTCTTCATTATTTCATTGCGCTTCCACCATTTGATATTTAATACGCCCTTAATATTTATACTAAAAGTTCAAGAAATAAACTTTTGTAATAGATCTCTTTCTTACCTCTTAATACTATAGAAATTTGTATAAGTATATATTTTTTTTACGTAATAACTTTTTAAAGTGGACCCAAATGCGAATAGCACAATAATGTTTTGAATAAAGAAAATAGTTTCTAATAGAGAATGGGTTGGTTCTATATTAAAAAAGGTTCAACATATTTTTATTTTTAAATGGAATCCAAAATTAATTGTTGTCGAAAAATATATTTGTTGATTCAAAACCCAGAGTTTTCAAAAGTTTTTAATTTTTAACAAGGACTGTTTATAGCAAGAAATCTGTAGAATAATAATTATTTTTTTTTTAGTTTTTTATTTTTTTCATTCAACGAAAATGAGTCTATAAATTGCTTAAGAAATTCCAAAAAATTCTTTGTTAAAATCTAAGCAATTTATATACCTCTTACAAATTTTTGTATAAAGCTCTGGTTTTCATAAAAAAATTATTTTTGTTTAAAAAATGTCAGTTAATGATTGCCCAGAGAGTAAAAACTATTCATTATATAGAAATGTTTTCCAAAGACAAAAGTTTTTTCTTTATTAAATCCAAATCCGCACAGCCTTTTAAATGATAAAAATTTTGTTTGAAATAATTTTCTCTATTCAACTTATTTTTTGAATAACTTATTTTTGGATATCTCAAGTAAAAAAATTACCTATATACTTCAAATAGTATTCTATTCTATATTTCCATAAACCTAGGCAGGGGATCTGTGCTTTGTTTTCTCTTTTTACAGGGTAACAAAGAGGCTTTTTTTAATGATCAGAAAATGAGAATCGAAAAAATATACAGAAAATAAATGATAAAAGTTGAAAATGATACAAAGTAATAGTTGAAGAGAGAATTTTGCGTTGTGTTTTAATAAAAGACTGACCAAACTAAAACCAGGTAACCCTAACCAATCTAAAACCATGAATAGAATACAAACAGGAAAGTTGCACATTATAAGATGGTATTATCGAAGAATAAATATTATGGATAAACAAACTCCGGATAATGTTTTTGTGTTTATTAAACTGTGAATAATTTACGTGTAAGGGATACGTACGCCTACGAAAACAATTGTTGGTGCATACTTAAATAGTACCTAAACCCACACATATTATAGACGGTATATTATAATCTAATGTCCAAATTTATTTACCTTCTCAGTAGTAGTTAATTTACTTTTTTTATTGTTGTTTCCGAGTTTATCTACTTCCAATTAAATTTTCACGAGCTTAGATTGTATAATAAATATTATAGAAGTAGTCTTTTAATATTAAATAATACTGGATTTAATGAAAGTGATTCTTATTTTATCTAAAGTTGCATGTAATTACTTTTAACGGGCGAAAAAAAAAGAGATTTCTCGTCAACAAAGATACATTTGATTTAAGTATGAATATTTTTTTTTTAGTATAAATGTTGTAAGACAATTTTATACTCGACATATTCTATGTCAGAGTATACAAGTTTTAGACACAAACAAAATTTTATTAAAGGTGCTCATAGGATCAACGAGTTAGTCTATTTTCGTTTATTCGTCCGCCCGCCATTGAGGCAACTCAAAAACAAAAAGAGATATTCAGGTGAAATTTTCGTGATATATAGACCTTAAAAGTTAAAGTTTCTGAAAATTGATAACTGAAGTTTTAACCAATAAAACTATGGACTGCATATTTAAAGCATTCTAGGAATTCCTATAATAAAAAATAGTTCAAACATTGATAATCAACCATATGTCGAGTACCTAAACAATTAACATTGTTAGCTGTAATCTTCACTTCTTTTTGTTTACATCTTGAAAATTAGGCATTATTAAAATTTTTTTTTGAAAGAAACTTTTTTCTCGATTCTTCTAATTTTTCGAGTTTTTTTTATAGAATATACAGAGTGTCTCAAAAATATGTGCTCCCACTTCGAATAACGAGAGTAATATTATTTATTTGCATAAATGGAAATGAATTTTATTCGAATTCAGAAGACAAATCTAATTTAAGAATGATTAATGACCATTATTGTTCAGGCAACGCCGATAACGCGGATCAAGAGATTGGCACATCATGAAATAGGTAATGAGGAATATCACGACATTGTATTTAAATTTCCAAATTCAATGCATCACTTGTTCTTGGTCTGGTGTGGTAAACTTTGCGTTTGAGATATCCCCACAAAAATGTGTCCATGGGTGTGAAATCTGGGGAGCGCGGAGGGTACTCAATGATACCTCTTCGTTCAATCCATGTGTCAGGAAAAGTGTACATTTTTACGCGTAGAACGTATAAATGAAATGTTACTTGTCCTTAAACTTTAACCATCACAAGCCATCCTAAACCTTAAAACTATATTAAAATAAACATTCCAAGTTATATTAAATTTATCTACTTTCTTCTTTATTCTATATTTAATAGAAAGTGCAAAGGAAATGATGAAGTTTGAAAACTTTGAACAAACTATGAATTACTATATTATAATAAATTTTACTGTCTATAATCTAATTGAAATTGGTAGTGAAAGCTATAAATATTTTATGAGTTAATTCAAGACATGTGAATGAGTGTAGGGAGCTTTCGGAATGAATGTACAAAATAAAATAAATGTAATTACATTAAAAATTTTATGACTACAATATTTTAATCCGGAAATCAAGATTATATTTTTTATCTCTATATACACATAGTAATTTATGTAGATCAGTACAAAACTTACGATGTGAGCAATCAACGAAGTAACGATAACAAATAAAATCGTGTATTTCACTTATTAACTTACTACAAATGAATATAAAATGATCTTCATATTGAAATCCAAATCCAAAGGCAAAAAGGACATTGGCTAATAATCTTTGCAATGTGTCTTATTTATAAAAAATTAGCAATTGAGAATTTTTTTAATTAAAACTTGTTCGTACGTTAAGCGGGAGCGGTAAAATAAGTTGAACGAATACAAAATTCGCGTAACCGTCACCAACAGTAGTTTTAGAACTGTGTCAGCCATAGTATCAAACATTCATTTAGCATCACTTTGCTAATTTAAAAAAAAAAAAGTTGAAACATTTATACTGAACCTTACGCAAGGTACTTAAATAACAACATTATAAGCTGTTTTTTTATCTTCACATGTTTTTTAAATTTTCTTCTTATGATGTATCTACTTGTGAATAATTATTTATTGTAATCGTCGTCGTATTTATAGCTACAATCAATCTCTAAAAAAGTATCATTTTTGAATCGTATGCTTGATAATCATTAGAATTAAGCTTACTATATAGAGGTTACTATATTCTAGTATCACGCCAAATTGATTTTATACATTTTTATTTCATAAAGCCTTAATACAACTCATAAAAATATTTTATTTTTTTCCAAATTTTATTCAAACACACAAGGACATTTCATGTATATTATTTACTTTATATTGAAAAGACGAAAATATGTTTGAAATGCTTTTGTGAAAAGTATAAATTGAAATATATATTTTCCACTTAAAATTTTATCCATTTTTCTATACAGGTTGTTTATGCAACTTGTATAGATTTTTTAACAATCTTAGCTCATGTATATAGTATTGGACTCTGTGTACGATTGATAGCAACAGAAGTTAGTTAGTATAGCTTTGTTTATCATTCTCTTGAACGTTAAATCCAATTAATATTCATACTCTCATACTATCGCTCGTTATATCCTATAGATGTATGTGGTTGTCTTTAACACATATACTAATACTATGTAATACACAGCGTTTAATGCATATATCCTATAGATTTATGTGGTTGTCTCTTTTTCTCTCTCAAGTCATTCTCTGATACTTTAATATATATACTTCCATTTCATATTCTCGCTCAGTATATCCTATAGATGTGTATGATTGTCTTTTAACGACATACTAAACATCTAATAAACAATTTATAATACTGTCTCTATCATCTTCCCACATATTAAATCCTATATATAGTACTAACTCATACTGTCACACGTTAAATCTATAGACACTTCTATTTCAAAACATCGCACGTTATAGTCTATAGACGTATGTGGTTGACTTTTTTTACTGTCGCGTTTTCGTTTAATCCAGTTTGAGATCACAATGATACCAAAGAAGTTTCACTTAAAAAAGACATCCGCTACGTTTTTAGAGTCCACAAATTTAGATGTCTTTAAAAAACTTAGATGTATTTAAAAAGTTTTTAAAAATATTTTTCCATTGGCCTGAACTGAACACAGGCTCATCACAAATTTGTAATTAAAAACACTTATAAGGAGTAAAAATATGATCACCACTAAGATTAATTATACCGTTTTTCTAATTTCTTTCTATTAGCTTTGCTTCTCCTTATATTTTTGCATATACTTAAAAAAATTAATTGTTCCTAGTCAAAGTATACAGTAAATGAAAGTTCTGTGACGCGTCGCAGTAGATTCTTTGTATGTAATATGAATATTTACACTTTTTTATTTTGAGCACTATGTATATTTAATGTAACTGATGTTTTCATGCAAAATCCTTTCACAATAAAGAGATTTTCGAAAAAGATGTATTGTGTGTTATTCCTAATCGAGCATTGTTTATTGTATTCAAAATCAAAAGAACAAATATATATTATGAAAAGTATTATTTCGAAGAAAAACCTTTTTCTATAAGTTTATATTTGCGTAAACAATTCGCATGTTTTTCATTCTTAATATAAAATTACCAATTCATTGGTAGCATATGAAAAAAAGTAATTCAAAGGATATAATTTTATATCTATTATGTACATGGTTAGTGCTTTTTCGATGATTCAAGTACACTCGAACATTCGAAAATGTTAAAAGATCATACGTATTCCAAAATAGATTTTTGTTGTTATAGTATTTAATAATGGAAGATTTTAAGTAAAGCTTCTTCTATATTTCATTTATTTATTTATTTTTTTGTAAAAATCTAAACATGTATTTTGAGTAACAAGCGCGGAAAAATAATACTAATTGGACATACGCAAGAGTATTGAATAAAGAACAAATAAAAGCTCTCTAGCGATTTTATCATCGAAAGAAACAAATCGACAATTATTTTTCTTTGTATTAAACATGATTTAAAAATGATCGAGTATCCTACCTTGAAAAAATTCCTTGACTAGTCTATACTTTTACAAGGAATATGCAATTGTTTTTTTATGTGCATTCAAACAAAACGAAAAAAAAACTATTACTCTTTCTCGGTAACATTTTCAAATAAAATTTGTAAGGATTGATAAGTTAAGCAAGTATACCAAGTTTAAAGAAAATTATTGAAGCTAATTTTGACAAAATTAGCAAAATACCAATAAACACTACCCCTCTCACCCGGAACACCCCTTGTTTGAAGTGAACAGCTTATATATTGAAGTTATTGATTAGTTTGGCAACTTATATGGTGTTAAAAGTAAATCGTTTTACCTATTTTAATTCACGAAAAATATAATTTTCTTCAGTTGGAGTACTGTCTAAGAGAAATTTATTTTCACAAAGTACTTATTTTTTTGTACATGATGTAAAAAATAATCGTTTTAGCTTGATTAGCTAGAATTTTTTGCAAAATATATCGAAAAAAAATTTTTCCTTTGATTTTTGGAAAAGTCAATCCTTGGTAATAGTAAGAAGCATTAAATATTGAAGTAAGCATACCATGATTTTATTTTATTATTTTATTATAACTAGTATGCCGGTCTATTCCCTATACAATGATATCTAGCAGTTTATTTTCGGAGATACTGTCTCAAAAATTAAGTTTATCTTTAAGTGATAATAATAGTTTGATACTTATTATAACTACTTTCATGTCTGGTTTTCACAGCCAATTTTATTTACTTAAACAAGGCCGTTACACTACATAAACACATCGAGAAAATAAACAATTGTGTCTACACTTTATTCGACCCAAGTATACGATATTTTTTATTCATGTAATATATATAAAGTATTTCAAGTATTTCAAAAAATTTGACTAGAGTATTGACTCAGTTACTAGTCTGAAATTTTAATTTATTCTATATATTAAAGCGTTTATGAAAAAAAATTCCAAAT
This sequence comes from Chrysopa pallens, assembly GCA_020423425.1. Taxonomy (NCBI): domain Eukaryota; kingdom Metazoa; phylum Arthropoda; class Insecta; order Neuroptera; family Chrysopidae; genus Chrysopa; species Chrysopa pallens. The sequence continues at coordinate 35,275,868 of CM035595.1, read as the reverse complement.
TGATTGAATATTTTATATGTTTTTATTAAGGATGTTTAGGGAGTACATAAAAGTGGTACGAGATGAATGAAAATTTAGTAGAATGTTCATTATTTCATTTTAAATCACCTGTATAAATTACAAACCGATTCACTAAACTGTGAAAATTATTGCAATTTAAAAAAAACTGTAATTGTACATGCAATCTTATGATGATTCGTTAGCCGAACAGATTAAATTTTTATAATATGTAACTCGTACGAAATTGAGACAACCAATTGAACGGTTTTCAATACAAAAATTAATAACTAGCCGATAATGTCATTTTTAAATCGTTTTTAGCCATTTAAATAAACTTGTTGGATTATTATTTTATTTTCTCATAGATACAGGCATGATTTTGGGAATTAAAAAATGCAAATAATTAATATAAAAATCTTCTATTTTTAAATGGCATTGTTTTAATTTGACAGCTTATAGATAAGAAACGTATGTTATAACAAGCACAATGTATTAAAGAGAACGCAATACATCATCTTGGAAGTATTGTCGACATTACAATCAAATCACTGCTTTACAGCGTTGACTAGATTTCGTACAATAAATAAGATTTTGTTAAATTTGTAACTATAAATTACAGCTTAAAAAACCGAATGTATTTTTCTGTTTGAAGTTGAATTCAGTTCTACATGCTGGGAAGTTTTTTATAAAATATTTAAAATAAAAAATTTTAATAAAACTTTGAAATTTGCCATTGAAATAATTAGTTCATTCTATACACTTTTTCTGTTACTCGTATCTCCCAAACATCCTTAAGATATTTCAAGTCGAAAATAAAATTCTTCTACCATATAGTAAAAATATTTTTGATAATCAATCATGATCATAATCTCAAGGGTTTTGTTTATAAAGCAAATTTATTATTATTTATTTTTATATTCACTTTGTCAAATTACTACAATACAAGTTTTAGAGCATTGTGTGGTACTACATTCATAAATTATTGTTCTACTTTGTCATCATCTTCCGTTTCTAGACTAACTGCAGTGTGTGAATATTGAACCCTTATCAATCACATCTATCTTGATTGATATTTACGTTAATAAGAAACCTAAAAATAGTTATTAGCAGTAGATTGAATATAACATAGTCATATCACAATCTTGTTAGTTAAATTATAGCTCCCATTGCCGTGCTAAAATTCAACACTAAGGATGAATATACGATATTAAATTTAAAATTTATATAAGAATGAATCTTTCACTTATAATAAAAAATACTTCCTTACCTTACATTTCCCAAGAAAAACAGTTTTCTTAGAATCTTTAAGAAAATTTAAATACACATAAGTGTCCTCTAAACGTAGAAAATTTTTCATACTTTGCGGCAATAATTCTTGAAAAAATGTCTTGTAAAAATTCCATATTTAACAATTCTGGTGGATTTTGAAGCGAACGTTTTATTAAATAACAAAAGCGATTTTCTAAAAAACATAATATCATTAATTGAAGGTATAACAATTATATATCTATAAAAAATTATAACAACTGGTGTCATTTTTCATGACCTGAAAAGTAAAAGATAACGAATCTGAAAAATGGAGCAATGACATTACCTTTGCGGTTGGAAAAGTAATGTTAGAAGCTCAGTGAATCGCATAGAATAAAATCTTTTCCTTTATAATTTAATGTATATAAGTAGCATTTATTAACAAGATAAAAATTATTCATTAAAAAAATAATCTAATAGATATTTATAAACAAAATCTATTTTTAATATCAACTTTGAAAACGTCCTTAAGATAGAAAATCCACTTAGGAAGTAAGTATCTTTTACTGCGTATTTTTTCGCTAAAACATGTATCAGCATAATCTATGTAAATAAAGTGATAGACATTTTATTTGATACTGCATCATGCAAAATCTACTGGATAGATTTCGATAAAATTTATTTAGTTTGATTTCTTAGACTCTTGGTTTTATGTTTGAAATCTGAAATAAGTCGTTAAATATGCATATAAAAATACATCAAGTATAGAATATTGAAAACGTTTCTATCGTTATCAGCGACCTCATAAAAAACCCATAGATTCTAATTTTCCTGAAATTGTATCAATTTTTAACGATGTTAAAAACATTTGAATTTTTTAGGTGTATTTTTTAATATAATACAATAAACTGTATTTCGATATGAGCTATTTTTCAAACTTAATTATTATTTTTCAATAAATTGGATTAGTAATTACAGGCATCAGAATGGAGTACCTTCATTTTCTTTAATGTTAGCTTAAAAAATTCAAAAACTGTGTGAGTACTTTATAAAAGAAAACAAAAGGGACAAAAACTAATGTGTCTAGCGTGATTATATTACGCCAGTATTTTCTTTTTGGCTACGACATTTATTCATTATATTATAAAAAATTGATACTAAGGGACCAATTTATTTCACAGGAGTGTAATTTCTTGTTGACAATAATTTTTCATTTATTCTAGACAAATTTTTTATTTTATTGAATTATTATCTTACGAAAAATACTGCCTTCCTCTATATATATATATATATATATATATATATATATATATCTATATATATATATATATATATATATATATATATATATATATATATATATATATATATATATATATATATATATATATATATATATATATATATATATAAAATTGGTATTTTTCATTTTTCGGTATAAAATATTAAATTATCACATTACCTTTTAGCTTACCTATAAATTTTTCTTATTTTTATGATCCAAGTCATATTTATGAAAAGAAGTGGAAAAATAGAACAAAGGTTGTTTTCCTGTATCAGCAAAAATTAGAAAGCTTTCCACATTTTATGTTACAATTGAACTTACATATCGATTACAATGAAAACAGGTTATTTTTATTCTTATAGAAATGAATAAAGAAATTCACGCCTTCATAGTTTAAAATAGATTATCACAACAAGTATTTGTACTAGTGTTAGAAATGTCTCTCTTCTTCTTACTTGTTAAAAGATGGGAACTTATAGGAAAATAATATACGAAAAAATAATATAAAGAATAAATTAGTATTCAGTTATGGTCGAATATTTAATCGTTCTACTTTCTTCATGATAACGGTTGAATTATTTTTATTTTTTTTTATTTTCAAGTTGTTAGTATTCTTAAAAAATCTCTAAGATTTTATAAGTTCACAAAATTGGTAAAAGTTCTGACAACTTCATATTAAAAAATAATTTTAATCCTTTAAGTAAAACATATCTGAACACACTACACAGTTGAAATCGAGTTTGTTTAAAGTCGAGATTAATAAAAACAATTTTATTAACACATTAAGTATTTATGTTTCAATTACAGGCAATTTAGTAAGCTCGCCGTTCTGAGAAATGAAGACGTCACTCAGAATTAAATAAAAAGTATATAAATAATATGAACATAAAATTTAGAAAATTTCTGACATAATCCAAAACATGATCTTGACAAATTAAATATTATACCAAATAAACTAAATATAGTATATATGAAATAAAATGAAAAATAGTATTTAAATATGTTTTACAGTAACTTAGATGTGAGATAATCTGCTTTTGAAACATAAAGTCCTATGTTCGAAACCGGCTGTTGATTTTTTTTTAAATTTTTTAGAAAAAAGTTTTTCGATGGGAAAATAAACATTTTCCAAAACTGCACAGTGAATTTTCTGTGTGATCAATGAGGCTAACAACTTTCGTAAAAGCGAACAAGGCGTTAAAAAGTTACAGCCGAACCAACATAGATAGAAATAGACAAAGGAAATGCAAAATCGTTGTTAGACCATAGACTTCATTTCCTTCGGTCAAAAATTTTTTATATCAGTTTCTGAAACTTATAGGCAATGGCAGGCATCGCGCCTATAACGCTTGTGTTGCAGTTCGCTGTAGGTGAAACGGTGTATTTTTTCGTATTTCAGAGTACGCTTGTTTGAAAATTTAAAAATATACATCAAAGCGTTTTATTATGGTGAATATACCCACTTGTGAAGGGACTTTAAACGCGTATTAGAGTTTTGTTAAATTCAAATTCATAAAAACATTTTCTTTTTTAACAATAAAATTAGTTTGAAAGACAATAAAAAAATATTGTAAAATGGCACCCGGTATATTTTCGATTTCCTTTATAGAAAATTTTCCATACTGCAGGTAAAAAGAATCGCAGAATATTGAATTGTGCACAGCATAACGAAAATCTTATTAATTATTCGTTTAATCGAGTAAAAATAATATTTATTTATATTTAAAATAAAATGATAACAAATGTTTTTAATAACGACTACAATTTCAGTGGCGAATCTGTGTATGGATTTTGTAAAAGCTCCAGCCTGTGTAAAGAAATGTCGTAAGTTTTTTTATATAATTAGTTTTATGCAAATGAATTTTTAAGCGTGTATTCTTATGATAATATTAGCTAATAATAAAATAATAAAGTGTGTAGCATGGTTTTTATAATAACTATACGTACTTAATATACTTAATATTTATTTATGATATGCTATTCAATGTTTAACATTACGTTATATTTATTTTATTAATATTAAGTTTTTTTTAAGTTAAATTGTAATGTTTGTGGATTTAAAATGTTTTTCAATTAAAACTAATAACGTTCTTTGAATATAATCAAAGAGAATTTTTCGAATAAATTTCGTTTTTTGGCCGAATTTCCTTGATCAAAAATTTTTTTATTTTATTAATTCTTATTTCGACTACAAAATAGCCATCATCACTATGAATTGGCTAATCGTAATAATTTTCCGAGGAGATCTTACTGCTAGATGAATTTGTAAACCGTAATAATTTTTATTTCTTTTTAATTGACTTCAAAAAAGGAGGAGGTTCTCAATTCGACTGGTTTTACCTCAGTACTTGGTATCCAGATCTGATGTGAACAGAAGAGGCAAAATCAATTTAAAAGTAAAAAAATAATTTTAAATTTTTCCTTGTGATCAATTATTTTTTGAAGTCGGAACCCGTTTCATGCTCAGGTAAAAGATTGATTGGTTGGCGTCAAATGAGAAAGGTAATAGGTCACAAGGAAAAATTTAAAATAATTTTTTACTTTTACAATTTTTGCAGGCGGTTCTAATTTTTTGTGGAAGCAGAAGGAATCAAGCCTGCAAACTCAGTAAATTAGATGCATTGCTGTTGATTAAAACGTTCCAAGGCGGGAAATACAGAAATGTTGTCGTACACTGATCAAATTTTTTTTGCATATAATAACTAGTTCAATAACAAATCATCCAATGAAAAATATAATTTGAAGAACTTTTCAAATATAAACGTTTTGTCTAACAATGTTTTTCCTTCGCCAGTAGTTTCTGTATAGCATACAAATAGTTTTTTTTTTTTTTTTTTTTAAATTTAAGTTTCTTTAAATCTGTAGTTTAAATAAAGTTGATATATTTCAAATTTCACATCAATGGCAAATAAACATTCATATTATGAATTATTCAAAAAAAAAAGTTAAAAAGATATTATTATTATTATTATCTATCATATTTTTTTGAAAAACATATATTACAACAAAAAAAAAGTGGAGTTGTAAGAAATAATTTAAATAAAATATGGTTAAAAACTCAAATTTATGTAGGGCGAAAATATATAATGCTTGTCTATTCATTATAATAACCCTAATAAAAGTATTAAACAAGTGAAAATAACTACTAATGGTGTTATTTGTCTATATACTATATATATTATTGAGTATCATTGTTTTGAATTAAAATTCCTAAAATAAATATTCAGTCTCTACAGTTATAAATACATAAATAATAATAATATGTGTTAATTCGCTAGTATTGAGTAAAAATTGTGGATTTCAAAAATCTATAATTGATTTTTCGATAAGCCACAGATAGGGTGCCTATATCTTGGAATCCTTGGTTCCTATACACGATTTCCTTTTTATTATGTGAATATTTATGTGTTTCTGATAAAAAAAGTCTTGGATACTTTTTCGTAGACCTGCATCGGTCTGACGTGCGATACATCAGAGTTTCAATAATAAATACTTGGGTGTATTATAAATAAATATATCGAGTGTTCAAATACATATTTTTAAAAGTAATGTATTTCGAAGCAATTTTGATGATTTCTGAAAAATATTAACATATGTATGCATGCGAACCCTATAATTTTTAAGTTTACTTAGTTCACGGATTCCAGGAACTAATACAACTCAAACGTGTAATTATCTCTCATATATATTATACCAGAACAAATTTTATTGAAACCTAATATTATCTTGCACGAACTTCATGCTTCTATTTACACACCACGTTTTGTACAAATTAGTTATTACATGTCAAATTGGTGAAAATTGCTGAAGCATGTAAGTTCATCTTCAGTTAATAAGAAAAAAAAGCTTTTAGCTTTTACCAAATTTTTCTTGAAATTTATTAGATTTAATATAACGTGTCATCTTTGAAATACATTTTGTTATATTTATTGGATTTATGCAAATACACAAAATTTTATTATGGCTGACTGGTTTTTTTTTATGTAAATAGAATATACTTTATGTTAATGTGTTATATATACATTTTCGTTGACATGTGATGAATAGAATGAATTGATGACGTATATTTAATTTCATCAAAATAATACGACAGGAATAATATATGGAAAACCAACAACACACAAGAAGGAAATTAAAATTATTATATTAAATTTGTAATTAAGCTATTGTGTATTTTGTATTTGATATATTCATAAAATGTGATTATAAATAAATACTTCATACAACTACAAACTCATGGCAGTCCTGAATGGGTTGAACACGTATTTGAATGGAAATAGAAGGGCAGTTCGTTAACTATTGAAAGTAGAACCACATCGATTTAAATTAATAAGCGTATACAAAATTATTCCACTTACACTATTAAGAATCGGTTTTAAACCATTTTTAAACAGATTGAAATAGACCTCATCTTCGGAAAACAAATTCTGATCCTCTCTCCAAGCCCCTCCCTTCCAAACCTTCGAAAAGTTGTTAAAGAGTATCAGAAAGAATTTTTTTAATCACACAGAATGCATAGAAATTAATGGAACCGTTGGTATTGCAACTAGGAAGAAAACCAAAACCTTCGTAATATTTTCTGATTCTTTGAATGCTATTCAGTCTCTCAAAAATCCTAATCTCTCAGTTAAAACTAACTTCTACATTTTAAAAATAAGGAATAAACTCTTAACAATAATAAATTCCAAACAAATATAAAATTTGTTTGCTTTTTTTAAATATAATGGTTTGTTTAAAGGCAGTTGAATTTACTTTTGAGTGATTATGATCTAATTTCGATCACTGTAACGGGACTCTAGTTAATATAATTGGATATTTGACTGATACTAAATTTTCTTTATTTCAAATTAAAATTAGAAACTATATTCAATACCATAACAAAATTGGAAAATTAATTTAAAATTAATCCAGAAACAAAGGTGTTTAAAACTCTCATAGAAAAAAAAAGATTTGTTAAACCAAATTTTGTATTTAAACTTTATGGTGATAGAAGCGAGTGACATCATATGTATAAAATCATTCCCTTTGTTTAATCAAAAGATTTGAGCGTCAATATCTTGGTTGTTATTAAAGATTTTAAAAAATAACTTCAGTCTCTGTTTGTGAAGTACTGATGCTTCCATTGAACTAATGAACAATATTGCGTCAAATAGCCAATTTGACAAGAATAGGAAGCAGGAGGTGAAAAACCAAAAACCACAAACAGTGCTTTACACTACGATAATCTAAGAAAAATAGAAATGTATGACCATCAAACTATAAAACTAAAAAATGCTTGGTATTTCTGAATTACGAATATACTATAAAGAAAATATACGTAGTGATTATAAAAACCTATAATATATCTTCTACCTCTTAATTAAAGAAAAGGTATTAATGGAATTTGTAGTAATAATAATATAAAACAGTTGTTATATAGCAAGTAGATAAACTGAAACTCCTTCATTTTTAATTCCACCTTTTTAATTTACTTTGTGCATTTACCGTTTATTTTTCCTACCAGTGGAAAAACATTAAAAATTTTATTTATTTCATTTTCTTTTATTTTTATTTTTTGTTTCGATTTAATTTCGATTCGTGTTTGAATGTTGAATCATTTAAATATTTAATTAAAAATTAAAATAGAAAGTGTATATGTTAATGATTTTTTTTTTTTTTTTTTTAATGTTATGGATATAGAAAAAGTTTCTTTATAATACAATTTTACGTTAAATGTAATCGTTTTGAATGAAAAATTGCGCAATGAGTTTATTCTGAAGATATTTATAAATCTCTTCAAACTTAATTATATTTATTTGATTCAAGAGCTTGAAATCCTGAATCTTTTCTCAGAAAATAATCTAAAATTTGTATATTTCTTTGATGAGACACTGAACATTTTTTGCCAAATTTCCGAGTAATTCCAACAATTAACGATCAGGGCCCCGCCTTTATGTAGACAGGTAAACAGAGACTCATATCCCCCAAATTACGGTCAAAATTTTTTTTAAAATTAATTAATTAAAAATATTAAAATGTTATTATTCATAATATTATTTAGATATATCTATGTTTTCCAATTTGTATGTATACTATTTAATAAATTTTATTTAAATACAATTTTGATAATACGGTAGATCCTGGATAACGTTACGATATCATAAAAATTTCAAAAACTTTGTGTTCCTTATTTCACTTAAAACTTAAAGCACCATATTAATTAAAAAACGAACCTATAACTCACACTAAAAATTTGTTATTGGACCCCAATAGCTTAAGGTACCTAATGTTTTGAAGACCTTAAGAAGATAAAGATTCTATCTATTAGAGCTTTCTAAATATGACACCGTGATTTACTGTTTCGCGCTTATAAGTATTCTACTTGTATACCAAAAGGTATACTTATAGCTGGTAAATATCCTACTATTTTTCAATGATTTTCACTGTCTCAGATTTAGGGATAGGGTGGGATCACTTATTTTAAATGAAAAAGAGATTCCATTCGGACGTTTTATCTCTATCGTCACCATGCAAATAAGAACCATTAGAACCTCTTAAATATCTGTACAAATCTTTATCGAGTTCTTAACAACATTCACTTAAATTTGGGTTTAAAAATCTATTAAAATACTAAGCTATTTTTAACTAGGACACTAGAGCTCAGACTTCCAAGTAAATAGTTAATTATTAATTTTTTAAGCTTTATTTAATTTTTTTTTTAATATATAAATAGTTATTAATTTTATTGTACCTATTAGTTATTTTGAGTGTTATTAATTAAAAATAATAATATTACTAATTTTCATAATTTCAGTAACAATAATACTACTTGCTGTTGTAATACCATTAACAATTGCTGAATGCCAAAGTGAGTATTTACTAACAATGATGTAAAACAATTATAAAATTATATATATTTATTTTAACTAAACAAATTAATATAATTAATCAAATTAATTATGATAATATACAAAAATCTTACACCATGAATTATTAATATACAAGAGCATGTAAAAAAAAATTACAAAATTCGGATTAAATTTGAAGAAATTAAAAAATAATAATAATTTTTATTCTAACATAATTATTTATTTTCAAATTAGTTTTTATAAAAATATTAATACATCTTCCACTATACGATTAAATTAATATATACAATATAGGATTGAAGGATATAAATTTTTGATTAAAAAAAATATATAACAGGATAAAATGTTATATATGATGGGATGGCATAGCACTAAAGTTAACCCCTTTTTGTTTCGTGTTTGAGTCAACAGCCGATTATATCAGTCCTTTAATATTTTGGAGCGTTCAATACTATTAATCTTTTTTAAAATTGGAATTGCAAGCATCCTTGATTACTCTCAAATTGTAGGCTTTTTATCAACGACGATAATTAAACGAAGATTGGTGTAACTCATCTTTGATTTTGAGAGATTGAGTACACTTTCTTCAAGGAAACGGTACCACACTGGCCTAACAAAACTATTATTTAATTGTACGACCAACACCACGACAGGAATCTAATCAATCCACAATTCAGATTTATAGACACCAACACATTATTTTCACAAACATTAACCAATGTCAATACTAAAAATATCTCAAATTACCAGAGTTTGGTAATCAAACAAGAATCAATGCAGTGTATAAAGTAAGGTCCTTGTTTGATGTATATTTCTTTATCTTCTAAACTACTTAATGATATTTATCTTCGTAATCATCAAAATTTGTCTCCAGAATCATACTCCAATGACCTATTAGAAAACCTTAGAATAGTCGTCATACGGAAAGTTACCCAAAGAGTTGCTGTTTCTTAAGTACTACTCCGATCTAACAGTTTCGAGTCATCTGTGTAGCGTTGTGATCCTTAGTTCTTTAAATGAGATGAGAAATTCAGTTTTTTTCGCATCTCAACAGGACATTAATAAAAAAAGGGCTTTCTTCTGTAGTGAATAATTTTCAAAAGAAAATTAAACTTCGCAAGCCATTTTAATCATATAAAAATAATACTTTCATATTTTCTAGAAATGTCTAGAAGCTAATGAAGATATTTAATAATGCCAAGTTAGGAATTCTATTTCGATAACCGTTTTATTAGTTGATTGTGAGATTCTTTTAAAATATTGACAGCTTATTTAAAAGTTAAATAATAATAAAATTTGTGTGTAAGATTTTTGTAACAATTATTTATGTAATAAAATTAAATAGATTATCTGTAAATAAATAATCCCTCATAAAATACTATATATATCCAGAAAAGTAAGTATTTAGTTGTAGAGAGTATTAGCGTAGTATTTATTAAAGTTAAAAACATACATAATTTATTTTATAATTTACAAAAATTAAGTTGAGTTAGTTGAATCCAATTTTTTACACGAATTATATACTCCTCAATTTTGTAATTATTGTTTACGTAATGTTAGATACAATTTTTAATTGTTTTATTTTTATTCATTAATTTTGTAACGAAAAATAGAAATATTATAGTCGATCTTCATTAAAATTATCGATTAAAAAAATTAAAAAATATTTTAAGCATTTATAATTTTGCGAGAAAATTTTTATTTCTTACATAAAAAAAAGGCTCAATATTCGGTTGAGGAATTATATAATTTTATTTTTTACCCATAGTTAAACATTCCTAGCTAACTGGCTGCAACTTTGATAAGAAGTTGATCCAAATAAGTTTATACTAATTTAAATTGACTTATATCAATTTGAAATCTAAATTGAATTCCACACTTTCTTTTGTACCCCCTACTCGTTTCTTTTTTATTTATATTTCATACGAAACGACGTGTTTAAATGAAGTTTTCAATACTAAATTTATTTCTCTTTATTTCCATCAATGTATAATAAAATTAATTAAAAAAATGATACCTACTCCTAAAACAAACTATGAACGAAATTTAAATGGAAATTTAGTCAAAAGTTTTATTTGAAATTATAATTGTTTTTTCTTTTCTGTATTCAACTCACAAAAATGATTTATCAATTATAACGCTACTCCTTGGTCTGTCTGAAGGTACTTCGCAATTCTGGTCTCTTTTGCCATCTCTAGCAAATTCTATCTCTAAATTTAATCATCAAGGTATGCTGCCATTATCTCCGATAATGGCGCAACTTCTCTATATATTTTCACTTATTATTAATTCAATTGACTACCCGTTTTATTTGTTCTTCTGAATATTTTTCTTGAAAATTTCTTAATTTGGAATTCTACATTACTAATCACTAGATATTGCCAATCTACTACAAATAATTTGGTAGAGTTTTCTTTTGAATTTGATCCAGCCATAATTGATCCCCTTTGTTGCTTCATTCCAAGTCAGTATATTTTCCCACTTATGCATATATGGCATAGAATAAAAATTTCCTGTACATTTAAAATGAAACTTTTCAAAAGTATTCTACCCGAATGCAATATTATTCAAACCAATTCAAAGATTGTATATTAGTTTATATATTGCCAGTCAGCTCATGCATACTGTAAAGTATACAAAAAAAATTCAACCAATTCATTAAGACCCCCCACTGAAGTAACGTAATTACCGATCTCAATCGATCATTAAAGTTAAGCAACAACAGATACAGTCAGAAAGTAGACGGATGAACATATAGGATTGGTGTGTACTGTTGTTGTATAGATGGAATATAATATACTCACTGTAGTCACTATATAACTTTAGTAGTTGAAAAAGTTGAAAAGTGACCTAAAAATAAATAAAATATTCCATAAACAAAGGAACCCTTGTGAAAAATTTTTATGTAAGCTCTTAACATTCTAATAGATGAATTTTAATGAAGATCTATCTCGTTCTTTATCTAAATATTTATATTATTTATTTAAACAGACTTCAATATAATGAATGAAATTTTTTAAATAATTTATGAATAAAACATATTTTTTATTTTTTTATTTGTGTACATAAAAAAACAGCAGATGATGTAGATAGTTTTGATAGATATTAAACAAACATTTTAAAAATAAATTTAGCACACAAAGCCTCAAATTTATATGAAATATAAAATAAAACTGACCTGCTTTTTAGTACAACTTTTTATTGACTATTAAAAATAGTAATTAATTTGGAAAAAATTTGATATGCTCTAGAATCCGTAGATATAAACTGCACGTTTCATACACATAATGTTTGGCCGTCATAGCTGCAAGAACATTTGAGCCTTGCATATTTATCTTAAGTAAAAAATTCGTGTAAAATATCGTTAATGTAAGTAACAAATTTTAAATGTACGGAAAATTATAGAAATTTTCATTAAAACTTATTCACTTATTTTATGAATATGACAATTAAGAGTATTAATTGCTTAAATACCCGGCATATGGTATTATTTTTAATTATTTGTATCAAACTACACTGAAAATGTATCTATACCGTTATAATACTTTTTTGTATTTCAACTGATTTTTCCGATCTAGAATTCGCTAGTAAAATTCCAGCTCGCTATCATTGTGAATATATTCAATATTCTCTAACGTTACAAATTTTTTACAGAAGTCTTGGGTAATTAGTCATATTTAAAAAAAAAAAAAAAATCGGCCAAACATTATATATCAATCACATTAAATTGTATTGCATATCACATGATCATTTAAATTATGAGGTATTTTGCACTAAAATATAGAACTTTTAAGTTATCCGCATGATTTAGAATTGCACATTTCTATTTAAATTACATAATTTCAGTAAATTTGGCACCCGAAAATGATCCAAACTAGTTTTAATTAAAAATTTTTCATAATCCAGAAAGTATACAAATTTAAATATTTTAGAGTTACTAAAAGGTTTTTTTTTGTTTTATAAATAATAGATAAGTTAAAAATTGTGAAGGAATGTACTCTAAATTAAAACAGAAGTTTTCTCGTCCTGTAATAAACCTATTTTGACACATAAACTTTCATTGTAACAGATTTCTTCATTATATAAGATACATAAAATAGAGGTTATTTGAAAGTCATGTTTTCAAACACACTAATTAAAACACTACTTAATATTATAATGAATCGTAAAAATTTTGAAGATGGAATTTTGTATATTGATATTATGAGTAAGAGTTTTGTTTTTGGAAAATTTCAAACTGAAACGGCTCAATTTATCTAGTTCTACTAATCTGCTATACAGAAAAGTTACCCACCGGCATTTGTTTCAAAATTTATCTTGACTGAAAAAAAACTTTGAGAATAAAATCTTTTTATTACCGAAACATTGATGCAGGAAATAGGAAGTAACTAGGATATGTTACAAAATATGTTACAAAAATAGGCCTACAGAAAAAGGTTTTTCGGACTCCGGCCTTGATTCGGCCTGTAATCCAAATTCTCTATACGTTAGCAAATTTCTATTTTCTCATATTTCCCATTCTAAGTATTATTTTTTAAAGCCTAACGATTGACTTTGGCATGCGACCTTAATGCTTGCTTTACTCTTAATTGAAGATGAGAACTCTTAGCTTTGTTTTTCCAAGCCTATATATAAATAAATTAGTAAATATATAAAAATACTAAAATCGCGTTTAAAAAATGGAAGGGTGGGAGGAATGTAGCAGGGTGAAAAATAGTTTACGATCCATTGTCACACCAACCAAATACAGAAAAAATTAAATTAAATCATTCGAGCTGTTTTGGAGAAGTTGATTCACATCAAAAGATGTTGGTAGCTGGGCTTACGAATAGTGTGAACTAAATAACGCAACATTCGTAAAGACAAGACGTAAACATTATTCATTTTTATTTTTATTGTATTTAAATATTTCTATATGAGTTTAAATGAACAAAATAGTACACAATTTTTTGAAATTTATCAAAAAAAAAAAAATACAGCAGCTACTCTGTTTGATAAACAGAATGAAGGCTTATGCAACACAAAACAACAACGCAACATCGCAAAACCTAAAAATAACATATAACGTAACATAACAGATTTATATTACTGCTTTACAGTTTCAGAACTTTGAGACTTTCTCTGTTTATTAAAATTGCGAATTCATCAAAGATTTGATATTAGTTACTGTTACGAAAGGTTGAGCTAATGTATAAATACAAATTTCATCTTCAATATAATACGAACTCTTTATATTAACGAAGTTTAATAACATACTTATAAAATACAGCTAATAATAAAGTTGGTATAATATTATAATATCGAATTTCTGTGAAAATTATTAAGTGTAGAAATATTTAATACTAAAAACAAATTATTGAAAAGCTATTCTATAGCTTTTATATTATTATACCTACGTAGCTTTACTTATAATACATATAAACTAATAATTAATTTCATCAGTTATTTATTAATCATCCATTATGGTATTTACACCATCAACCTAGTTTATTCGATATCCATCCCCATATGCAGGTGGTATATGTGAAATTATTTTATTGATTTGGTTAATAATTTAATATTAAATAATGTTAAATTATTAACATATAAAGTCAAATACAAGAAAAAAACGCACCTACGTGAATCAATTATGTTTTAAATTACAAAATACAACTTTTATGTAGTTTTAAGGTCTTTTAGTGCAATCGAGCTACCACATTTTTTACTGAAAAAAAAATTGTAAAGAAGCGTCAGAAAATGATAGATAGGAGTACATCAAACGTAAAAAAAAACAAAATATGTGAGCAGGCGAGGCAGATTGTAGAATGGGGGGGAAGGTGGCCAAAAAGGATTAAAATTTACATTTTTGCAAATTTCAGCCAAATAATTGAATGGTTTAGTTTTTCGAATTTTTTTGAAAAAATAATCTTTTACATTGTATGCATTTTTGGGAATGTTCTAAATGGTGAGTTTGCAATGTTTTATAAGAAAGAAGTTCCGAAAAATGAGCCCCATAAAAAGTCGTCTCTACAATAATTTTCCTAAGAACAAAATTCACATTTTTTTTAAAAATGATGCTAAAAGCATTGAAACGTTCATCAAACTTATTAGTGGTCAAACTTATTATTAGTTATTAGTGGCTGCTTTACTAAATATTAAAATTTCTTCAAATCAGATTTAATTTTGTTTATACCGAAAATGCACCATGAAAAAAAAATGTATTTTGTAATGTTGAATAATAAACATGAAAGCATCAGATGTTTTAGCCCAACCAAAGAACGTTTTCCTCTTATATTTTTTCAAGTAGCTCGGTCAGACTTGAAATTTTTAGGATGAGTGTAATTAGTCCCCAAGAAATAAAAACTATACAAAAGTGATATTCTACAAAAGTGAAAAGTTCATAAAAAATAAAAGATAGATTTCTATTTTATTTATTTATGTGCGATATTTGCTGTCTTTTCGCCGGCAACATTTGTAAAAAAAAGATGTGGAAACTTTTTTCAATACACCGGTTACTCACCTAAAATTACCATATGAACTCCATATTTCATTTTCCATCAGTTTTTTTATCGATAAGTTTATAATCGTTCTTCCCGTATACATAAATAAATAATCCTAACCAATTTTCAATAATTATATCAATTAAGTATATACTAAGTATTGGAAAACCTTTTAAAATTCAATAAAATAATAATACACTCATATGTATCATAGGAAAGTTTTCACCAAAATAAAAAGTTTTCCAAGCCCATATTTTTATTAAATAGTAAGTTCATTAGACGATTTCCTAAACTAAACCATAGAATCATTTCATTGCTACTCATTTATTTAAAATGTATACTACGGATTCTAAGCAACTTAAATTATTGACTTCTTATAATTTATTTAATCTTAAATGAATTTTTAAAATTCTGTACCACTCGCGCCGGCATTTCCAATTATCTTTTAAAATATACGGTATTTTTTATTTTTATTTCTTCTTAATGGCAATTTTCTGAATGACCCTATGGCAATCTCAACATAAGTAAATTGTTTTTAAACTATCTCGGCATTTTTAAATTTGTTAATTAAGCTATTGTGATAGATTAAAATATCATCGGGTAAACATCATTTTCTGCACTTATTGTACAAGCTACTGTTACAAAACACACAAATATTTCGATTTAATTAATATAATAGAATAATTATGATTTATGATTTATTGTTATAACATATTGCCTGCCAAATTAGATAAATCGTTTATATTAGATGGATAATAATATCTTTTGTTAGATATATTCACAGATATTTATATCAAATCTAACACAATTATCAGGATAATTATCACTACACTAACTAATTTTAAGTTATGTGATATTCATTAAAATACAAATAATACTGGTAGTGAAAAGTACATTTTTCAATGTCATGTATGTGGACATATTGCCAGTTCCTTAGCAAACCCCAAAAAACAAGCTAATTATAGTTTTAACCTGTTTTCTGAAAAGACTAATTCCCAAAATGTGTTACATGCAACTATTTTAATGAAAATCACATTGGAAAAACAATTTTAAAGCAAATGACTTTACGGTGTGGTCTGAAAAGTTTCCTAACTCAGAGTGAAGATAACAGCACTCTTCAATAGAAGCATATGAATGTAATTGTGCATCTTCTGATATTTACTCACCAAAATTTCATCCATTTTGGACGCGTCGTTGTTATTTGACAGTCATTTGAGTAAGTCGATGTGAGTACTCGATACACAATTTTTTACATTTTCGCAAATACAATCACCCAAACGACTGTCAAATAATAACTTCGCACCCAGAATGGCTGAAATATTGGCGAGTAACTGCCAAAAGATGTACAACTACATGCACATGCTCTTATAAACGAGTGCTAATATCTTCACGTTGAGGTCCAGAACTTTTCAGACTAGCCTCGTATATTCTGGAATTGACATTCACAACTAAAAGCAGATTTAGAAAAGCTAGTACTACTTAAATTTAAAAAGCCTCGGAACCAAATTGTAAAATGAGTATTATTTTTACCAACTTTTATTTAACTTGCCTGAATGTGTGTTAAATCTTGTAATCTGAATTCGATTCCTGGTATTCTACCAAAAATATCACATATGATACTGATTCCAAAACATCCAGATATAACCATTTGAGCATTGGAATAAACTATTGATCATGAATATTAAGTAATACTAATATAATCTTTCATCAGAATTGTTGTAAGCTAATTTGCTCTTAGTTGTGAATCCATGCCAAATGGAGGGAAGGTAATAATACAAATAATTCTATAAACCAATCAATTTTTATTTTTAAAAATTTAATAAGATACTGCTTTGTTCTTTTTTTTCAATTTGTTTATTTCTATGCGTGTGTTCTTCATAAAATACCGTTCCAAAATAAATCCAAATTCCAACAACACTTCAACTGCAACCACCAACTACAATTACAACAGCACGTCAAATATACTGTTACGAATGCGACAGTTGGACCGATTTACGATGCAAGGATCCATTCAATTATACAGCATTACCACGTGATCAACCGCCATTAATGACATGTAATGGATGTTGTGTAAAAATGGTTAGGCATGCTAAATCTGGTAAGAATAATTGTAAGTATTTAAACACTGGAATTTAGATCGGTGTCGTGACAATTTCGATGTTTTATTTTTTACATTATATATTTGCCAATGGATGTTTTTGAACAAAATAATATATTAATTCATTGATTAATATTAATCATATATTAGTATCAAAAGAAATACTAGATATATCCGTTTTGTTTGAATTAATTACTTACTAAACGGTATGTACATAATTTTTTACTAATTATTAAAGTTTTTTTTTTTTTTTTTTAATTCAATAATAAATTTTTTTCTAGTGGAAATGAGAGTGTTACATCAACAAAATTGTTTAACATATCATAAATATTTAAAAATAATAATAATTAAGAATTGTTATCATAAAAGTTATTGTTTAAGATATTACGATTAAAATCTTAATTGATGCTTTATTAATTATTCCGAACATATTTTATTACATTTGATTGCATGTTAAAAGGTTTTAAAAGTACTCGGCAAAACACTGTATGATGTCTAATAATTAAAAAGAAAAGTAGTAATAAAATACTTTTACCAATAATATATTTTTAAATTTTCTAAAATCAGCTTTTTTATTTTAAAAAGTAATAAATACACTTCATAGTTACTATACCTCGAGTTAACTTACATCTTAGAGTAAGCTCTGATAAAGGTGCCTTAGGAAATTAAACCTAAAATTTGCTCAATCTAACATCACACCATGTCACAGAGTAAAAAATCCGAAATAATGAAAATTTCAAACAACAACACAAGATAAGACAACTAAGAATGATAATTATTTACATACGTTACATGTGATTGATAATTATCAATATTTGGACTATTTTTAATCATAAATATCCATGAAATACTCTAAATTTGCAGTCCATACAGCTATAAATACATATATAATAATAATATTGATTTTATTATGTTTGATTAGATAAATTTTTGGCGAATCTGAACATTTTACGAAAAATGATGTTTGTTTTGAAGAAACTAAGATTTTATGTTTTTAAATTTTTTTCTATCTTTTATGGCTTAAAAGTTGGGTTATGGATATAATGCGTTGATTTTGTTCGTTCACGAAGGTGAACCCACTTTTAAGATCTAGAATATGCCACCAAAATTTCATTTCAAATTTCGAAATTTAGACAGGAAAAGAACTAACTGAAACTCACATTTCTTGAAAGCTTTCCTATTTCGTAAAATGAGGGACGAAATTAATTTTCTTTTTCTTATCCGCTTCCAGTCTTATTAGAATAATGGTCTGATGAAAGAAAATAAGTCGTAACCATGTATACGATCTATGGTTTCCATAATCTATACTGAACAATATTTTTATGATAATATTCGATATTCGAATGTTAATTATTGTTGATGTATCATACTTTAGAACCATTACAATTTTGTTTTTAAATGAATAATTTCATAAATTATGCCAGTTATTTCTTAAAATATAAAAAATAATGTATATTTAATAAAAAAAAAATTGAAAGTAATAAAGATATTAAAAAAATAAATAAATAAATAAATAAAAATATGATATAATTACAAGTTATGGGAAATTAAATTTCATATATACTACACTAAAAATTTATCGTTAGAAATGTTATATTGACTAACTTTTATTTTTTATATGCATATTATACATTATCAATATTTATTAGATGATAGTCAATTCTTTTTTTAATTTAATTACTTGCTAATATTATTAAAAGTTAGATAATTAAAAGCGAAACGGTTTCTATTAAAAAGTTTTTATTACATAAATGCTCATAAATCATTCAAATAATTAATTATTGTTAAAAAACTATTATAAAAATATTTTTTTATTGTTACATTCTAGGCGCCAAATCATTTTTATTACGCTGTGTTCAATTTTCAAACGTTATTCGCCTTAAAATGTAATTTCGCCTTAAAAGGACCTTTAAACAGCAGATAGATGGCATAATGTATCATAACTTCCTTCGAATACTCGGATTTTCTAAAATTATAAAATAATCATGTTTGTCCTTTTATTTATAATAATTAGGCTCCAGTTTATTTTTCGTATTTCCGGATATGGGTTTCACAACACTGTTTTTATTGAAAAAGATTATCGATGCACTCCGAAACAATATTTGATAATAAATGACCAAAAAAAGAATTTTTTATTAAATTTTATTCACAGTTTTCATTATTTTTACAGGTGTTGCAGAAATATAATCCTTAAGATAGCTCCAGTTCAAACCCAAGAAATAATAATTCATACTAAATTTCAAAAACGCTTATGAAATAGTGTTTTTATTTTTATATCCCACATTTTCTTATTTTCCTATCGTTTGAGAAATATAAAATAAATATTAAATCTTAAAAATATAAAACATTATAATACTTGAAAAACCTAGGCATAATTTATGAAATAATTATTAACACCAATCTAGATTCTAAAATTATGTAGTTAGTAGCAAAATTTTCATTTGCTTTTTTTTTCAAAATCTTTTATTTAAAATGCTAATAAAATTCCACCACTACCCCATGTCAGAAAAAAGTAAGAATAAAATTATAATATGATAGGAATGTTTGTTTTGTGAATATTTCATCACCCCAAAAACCAACTTTTTGAACGTTCGAGGGTGATTTTGTTTGTTCTATTTTTTTGCTTGCTAATATTATAATTAAAAATTTATTTTTTAATTTTTTGTTGCTTTAAATGTTATATTGAGTATATCCCTAAATAGTGAAATGTGTTAGCAAAATTTACCATAAAAATCTATTTATCTAGTGCTCGATAAGTTTTAGATAATTTTACAGAAATAATTTTTGAAATCTATAAATATTATAAATACTAAATTTTTCATTAATTAGGAATAGAACGTTCAATTCAAATTTTAGTTTTATCGAATTCTAACTATCCAAAACAGAAATACATTAGATAGAGGTATGTTCTTCATAAAAATCGACTATTTTCGAATGATTCACAAAATAAATGTCTGCTAAAATAGCAAAAGAATACTTATGAACTTGTATTAAATCTACAATTACAAAAGCTTTACCTTATTTTCTTTTTTTTTTTTTTGGAATAAAACGTTACAATTTTGTCATCTAATCCGACGAAACATACATATCTTGGCCAACGATTTCTAACATTTCGAGCCAAAATTCACCCACATAGCTTAAAAAAATACTACAAATATAGGATATTCTGA
Organism: Chrysopa pallens; assembly: GCA_020423425.1. Classification (NCBI taxonomy): domain Eukaryota; kingdom Metazoa; phylum Arthropoda; class Insecta; order Neuroptera; family Chrysopidae; genus Chrysopa; species Chrysopa pallens. The sequence goes on along the minus strand of CM035595.1, from coordinate 35,254,740 downwards.
TCGAAAAAAATTTCTCTTCGATTGCTTGTATATTAAACATTCTTCTCAGTGCAAAATTGACGATTTTGGGCTTTTATGCATTAATAGAGAATTTTGAAGCCTTTATAAATACGAACTTTTAAAATAAGAAAACTTTTTATTAAATGGAGAAATTGAAAAAAAATTGTATGCATATCATTAAGCGCTCATAAAACTCTGCGAGTAAAAAAAGTATACTATATGAAGAGGGAAACCAAAACCGTGTCCGTTGTACCTAGACCTTTTGGTCCTCTGTAAAACACTCCCTCAACTGAAGGAAAAGATGCCTTCTAGAACAAAGTGTCAGTTCTATTGTCATTATGTTGATGGGGGAGCCTTCGTTCTTATCCAAGCGACTATAGTATGATCAATTTTTTTTATTATAATTGATCAAACTTCCGCTGCATTGATTCGAACCGTAAACCTCCATTGTAAGTAATCAAATAGGTTAATGTATTGTGCCTTAGCTAACTTGACTACTGAGCCGTTTACTATAAAGAGTAAGACCAGTATTGTGAAGAATCTGGTTAAAGGATAGTTAGAACTGCAAATTTTAATATTTAAAATTAAATATAATAAATACATTAAATTCTTATATTCTCACTAACTTTATGGGGTGGTTCAGAACACGCTTAACAGACTTATATCATATAATTAGAAATAAAATTAAAGATTTTTACAAATTAATTCTTTACTTAACCTAAATAATAGCATATTTTAGAAATATTTTTAATAGAATTTTTAAAGGCACCAAGTAGTTATTTTTCAAATAGAATATAGACTTTACAAATAGGATCTTAATCTAATTAATTTACAATTATTTTTTTAACTAATCGCTTTAAGTTTTATTGTTTCACAACTCACCTGCTATTTTTTACTATTCACGAATATATAAATATTATTCTAACTAATGTTACAGCGTTCGAGGTCGTTCGAAGGACGTGTACATCACAACTGCAGATAAATCTCTTTATGGTAGATCATGTGTGCATGATGGAAAGTAGCGGATCGGGCCACATGTGTTTCTGTGAGGAGGATATGTGTAACAGGGTGCCAGCACTGCATACCAACACACACAAACATGGCCTGCTCTTAATAGCCGCAGTCCTCGCCGCCTTGTATATGCCCGTAGTGCTAGCTACTAGTACCAGTTTAAGCGGACCATACTACCATAGTGAAGCATGCTCAGTAGTGCGGTAGATTTTTGGATCCTGTTTTGTTTTTGTTTTTTTGTTTTAATATCCTTTTTAATTTCCATTGCACCTTCCAATATTTGTCACGATTTTATAATATGAAAAAGTAATGCTATTGGAAGGGTGTTGCAAAATTGTTCTGCTCATCGGACATTTCATAATTATCAAACTTATTTTTATACTATTCAAATCAAATACAAATTAAAAATTAAGAAGTTTGATAATTTTGATGAAAATAAAATCATTCCAAAACGTCTGTAAGTAAGTTTGATCTTACTTATGGATATTTTTTTTTTACTTATTCAATGCATTTTAAATCAGATTTAAAAAAATCCTCTTTACGCTAAAAACTAACCGCCTGCCTTCCCGTTTTCTAACAAAATTATTATTTTAGAGCTTATTTGAAACCGATTTAAAACCGTTTAAATAAATTTATGAAATTTGTTCAGTAGTTTAAAAATAATTTTTTATATTTTTAGAAAGCTTTATATTAAACCTTATATACATTTTTAAAAAGAAAATCAGTAGAAGCGAAATATATGAAAATATTTTTTTACTTTAAGACGAAATAATCACTGAATTTTTTGCACGGCTTTAGCTTGCTAGAATTTTACTTGCACCAATTAAGTTTTTTCATAAAATTAAATTTGTTTTTTTTTTTTAATTGTATGATATTTTAAGTTTTAAATTTATTATTTAATTATATAAAATAAGGCCTAGTAAAATTTGTACACGTAAGAATTAGATGTAAACATCGAAATTTTTACACTTTTGTATAAGAAAATTTTTAATACATTAGCGACCAAAAAATATAAAAAATAATTAAAAAGTATATAAATATACGTATAATAAATGAAGAGTGTTTTTTGGGGATTGGTAGGAAATGAACGCGTAACTTAAAAATAAGTCTGGGGGCGTAGAATAAATTTTATTAAAGATATTAATAAATTCGTATTATTTTTTTTTTCAAGGTTTGCATTAATTCATTTTTAGATTTTTATTTTTGCATTGTGTAATAAGTTACTCATGATACAAAATGCATTCAAATAAATTTATTAGATTTTCATATATTATATAAAGTTTAATTCTATTATAAACTAGAGTGACTCCTTGCGGGTAAACTTAATACTACTTACAAAAATCATATCTTTCATAATGATTTCTTGTCCAGAAAAAGTAAAAACCAAAGCAATTTTGCTCAAAATTTAAAAAAATATTACTTTGGACGAAACTACATCGAAAAACTACATGTTATTTCTTCGCCAATGGACCTACCCACATATAACATCAAGCTTTAGTTGGAAGCTTGGCATCCGGGAATGGATAATTATGATTAATAAGAAGAGAAACCGCCCTTGTCTTTCGGTCTTTTAAGATCCTGATCAAGAATAAGATCGTACACTTGCACAGCCAAGATGAAATGTGCAAAATTAAACTAAAATTTTGTAAATAGGATATATGAAAATATTTAATTTCACTCAATAAATTTTAAAGCCAAACATAAAAAAGATAAGTAATGGTAAACTTGGGAGGCTTAGAAGTAGCAGTCTCCTTTTATCAGATTGCAAAATCTTTAACTGGTTTATAATTGCGGATTCGAAAAAATAAGTGATTTCGAAAAAAATTGAGTAGGAAATTTTGGTGTATTAGTAAAAAAATTGATTTTTTTAAGTATCGTTATAGGTAGTTTAAAATACCTTTTTTTTTGAAATTTCATCATGTATTAAGTTTACCCTAGGGCGAAAAATAAGTAAACAATATATTTTCGCCCTGTTAGCTCTCATCAATATCCTGATTTTAATTTGTTACTCAAAATTGGCCATTTATATTAACAATATTAGAAATCTTTTTAGTGCATGTAAAATCCAAGCAAGTAATAAGCTTGTACAAAAAATTTATGTCGTTCATAAAACAATAGACGATAATAATTCAGCACGTACCTTAAACATTATAAATTTGCATACTACATAGATAGTTCTATAGCTTAGATTATATTTTCTATTAATACAGTCGAAATAAATAGAAAACAAATTGGTTATAGTCCCGGTGCCCATAAGCAATTCATTTCATTGTTAAATTTACTTCTAGACTTTTTTATTTGGCTTAATTATAATTATTGCAAAAATATTTCCTCTAATTGTTTTATTGATATCTGGTTTTATTCAAAATTTTATAGGGGACAAAAAGTTGCAATAATCATAACTAATCCAAATACAAATTTTAAAAGTAAATTTATAAAATATATGATATGCTTATTGGATCCCAGCCTATAACATTTGTACGTATTATAATAAATACACCAGAACAAGTTCTCAATATAGCTTTTTTACATACTATTTTCGAAAATTTTAAAAGCATCGTTATATTTGAAATTTACCTTGTTCTGTGTATTTACCTATTGAAATTCTCACGTGAATTAAATAATTAAAGGGTCGAAATCAACTCCTTTGTTTTCTTTTTTCAAAATACCTATTCTTTGATACACTGAAGCTATTCAATAATTGTTTAAAAAAAAAGTTGATAAAGCATATGTACTTTGTAAATGATACTTGCACATCCTGATTCGTAGTCTGGTTGAAGCTTGTGTTATGAAATTAAAAGGTTAACTACTCAAACCTTAAATGATTATTTCACAGAATTCCTTATAAAATTAAAGTTGTTTCAGATGTGTATATTTTAAACTTATATTTAACAGGCGTGTACATTTTGGTCTTGTGTGGCTATCACCTTAGAGACTCGGGTTCGATTCCCTATACCGAAATCAAACAGTGAAAAACGGTAAATAAAACAAGTACAAAACTTATATTGTTCTTGTTTTGTACTTGTATTCCTATATTATTGAATATAACCATGGATTCTAGGTACTATATAAACCTAGAAACACATGCATTTATGAAACAAATATATTATTAATCTTGGGTTCCAATAAGTTAGACTCTCAGAATATCTTATTGTTTAGATATTATAAATTTGTTCAAGAAATAATTTCTTGCAATTTCTTCGCAGAAATAACCCGAAAAATAGTTAATATTTAAATGTTATGAAATTTGACAAGAGCAATCTTGACTTGCAAACGAAGGGCAAAGTACTTTTTCCCCAAACACATTTTTATTTTTGGAACCCATAGCCAGATGGCAATATTCTAAGTTTCATTTACATTTTTCTTTTTTATAAGTAAACTAAGATTACTCTATATATATTATTGCAAAAACACGAACTAATTAAATGAATTAAAGTACATTTTAATACAGAGTTGATTCTACCCTTTAAATTTTTATTAGCCATTAAGAAATCACTGTTAGATAGAATTCTTTTAAATACTTGTATGCTGATTGAAATAAATATTTATTTGTGGAATGGTAAAAATTTAGATTGTTGAATAAATGTTTCTTTCGTCAGTAATCTCAAGAAGGGTTCAAATGACAATACCTGGACATGTATAGAGTTCAATATTATTATTTTAAATTCGAAGGGATGATTACTAAAGCCCCCATAAAAATTATGGACATAATACTGACTACCTACTATTTGCAAATATCTGTATGTTGTTTTTTTTTTTTGCATCTATTAAAATTGTGTCAAATTGGTTGTTTATAAAAGTTTCGTTAAGTCAAATTAAGAAGACAGAAAAAAGCTCATAACTTAGTAGATAATAAAAGTGTATAAACAAATTACCTTGAAACGTAATTTAGCATATCAAAAAACCTAGTGAAATATTTCTATATCATTTTAAATATGTTATTGGTTATTATTATTAGAAATTCAAATATATATTTAAAAAAAATTCGATAACGATAAATATATATAAATAATATATTATCAAAATGTAATTTTCGTAAGAATATAAATGACAAATAAAAAAAAAAGATGTTTATTAGTGTCTCCTCTTATCGGTTTAGTGCTCAAGTAGAATTTAACTTAAAAATCTTGTAGATTAAAAATGAAAAAAAAACAAAAACTATTGAAATATTTATTTGTCGTAAGAATCCTATAATTGTTGTTTACAATGTTTACGTAAAGTGTTGTAACGAAGAATTTAATTTATTTTCATTAGAATACGATAATCGCGATATGTCAAATCAACGTCCAAGAATAATTTTTGGTATATTGTGAATAATTATGCAAACTAACGTAAAAGAAGAATCCAATATAATGGAATAGCCTATGTTTCTACAAGCGCCGATCCATGAATGTGGCCACGCACGGTGGACATTACTACAACTAAATAATACATGCAATATCTTTAACAGCTATGTTTTTAAAGAAACAGTGTCCGAAACTGGAATATCGATATAGAGTGCAAAAATGATCCATGTGTACCGGCTATTTGTTAACGACCGGGAATCAACTAGAATAAACGAATGCTCATCTTATTGAAACATGCGATCAAATTTTGTGCCCTGACATACACCATTATCTTACAATTACTAGTGGCTCTATCGGTCAGTGTAGCAACAGAAAAGAGTTCGTTATTCTGCATAAAGTAAAATCTTACCTCAATGCAAAGGAAAATCTATCTGGTATAGTTATCCTTAATATACCTACCTACACAAAAATATTAGCCTAGATGTTGAAAAATGATCAATGATGTATTCGCGAAACAGAAACATGAGCATGGATATTGAAGAAATCACCTTAATAAAAGTATTCAATGCAGTTGTGCGATTTTCGGTTCAGCGTGCCCACAACCTTTCTTTTTTGGGAGTTGGATCCGTGGCTGTTTCTCTGTGATGTCTTTTCTCTAGTTACTAGGATCACAATGCCAATCAGATTTCAATGTTAAGAAGTCTTCCAAATACGTTCGCCAACTATCGTATTAAATACGTACTAAACTATGGATTTAGATTATATGAAATCAATTCACGATTTAAAACAACGTTTATTTTAAAAAGAATAGTATATTTTTTTGCCATTATTCGAGAAATTTTCTAATGGACATAACTAAGTACGGAATAAACCAATTTCAAACTAATACCAGAAGTAGTACAAGCGAGCATTAATTTTAAAAGCTTTGCGTAAACAAAGTAATGGTAAAATTAGTTTGCTTTTAATAATTTTTTTGGTGTAAAAGCATCTTTTAAATTTGTATTACGAGTAGTCACAAAATAAGACAATTAAAAATTTTCTTGTTTCGTAACTTCTACATATATACAAAATTTTAAGTTGCTCTTGGTACTTATTTTAAAAAATCCTATATGATCGAGTACAATGTAATAAACAAAAAATTATCAACGAATATCTTGGAAAATTTTTTACAATAACGTCCATTGAAACGAATACGTTTTGCTTTATTTTTTCCTCTCTCAAACATGTTAAGACTTTTTTAAGATATTCTTTAAGTGTGTGTTGTGCATGTAGAGAAAAATAATCATGCATGAAAAATAAAAACCCTGAATAAACTTCTGTTTTAGCATGAAAATAAATTTCAACTTGCATGCAAGAGTTTTTTATTACTCTAAAATAAAATCAAAATACTGAAACAAAAGACATACAAATTGCTTTACGCAACTTACACGGCATCAATAATATTCGAGGTACAATCATATTCATCTCACGAACAAAAAATTTGCAATTTCTCAATAACAAAATAAATAAATAAAAACAGACCAAATTTTTTATCAATTTATTTTGTAAATATTTTTATGTAGATTATCAAAAAAAAAAAAAAAATGCATCAAAATTTAATGAATTGGAGGAGTTGCAAATTTTTTAAAAAGAAGTATACATGTGGCCCAATCACGATATTTTTATCATTGACACCTTTCTCATGCTTTAACTATGTAAAATGACATTAATTAGAGTACTTTTTTTTACACATACATACCATATTCAAAGTACTCTTTTTCATGCCATTATGACTAAACAAAGTCAATATAACTACTTAATTCTTTCATTGTTGACTCAAATAAGTTCAGAAATTTTATTCAAAACATTGTATGCATTATCAAATTTTATAAAAAAAGAAAAATAAATATTTAAATGTAAATATGTTAATTCATGAAATATTCTCAATTATTGCACTCTTGTTAATATAAATGTACCTTATACCTAGTAAATAAAACTACTAAATTGTTGAGAAAATTATCTTTTATTTTATTTTTTTTAAGGTAGTTCCAGCGTGAAACCACTTGGTACAGTATAGTCCGAATATTTACTATGTTATAAATGTTATAGTCCGAGAATTTACTATTTTATTAGCATTCACTAATGTTACACATATATGTAGACAAGTTTTGAGCTTAAAAAATATAGAGAAGTAAAATCTCAGTCTCAGTTCGAAATTATAAATAAGATGTGCAAATTTCACTTGTGTCACAAGTTATGGCAGAAAAAATGAAGGGCAAGTCGAAGAATTTTTCCCAAAAAAAGGATTCTAAAGCAAAAATCAGAGTTTTATTTTATATTTAGAATCCTTTTTTCAGGAAATAATCCTCGGCTTGCCCTCCATTTTTATGTCAAAATAGTGCAACCCAAATTTTATAACATTTTGATAAAAATTATTTTACTTATTTTTCCGATAAAGGCCAAAAATCTACAAATTTGGGATCGGATAGATACCGGTATTTTGGGATCCATGAAAAAAATAGGCCAAAAAATCATATTACGCTTAAACATCCTTAAGCATTATTTGAACTAAAATATACTTTAAAGTAGGATAAAGTGTCCAACACTAAACCATGGCCCGCAGTGACCTGACGCGCATATTGTCCACCATTGGTAATATGAAGAGGTGTAAATATTTCAATAAATATTTAAAAATTTGGAGTTAACTTTAAATATTTAGTAATTTATAATATTTACGAGAAGGTATATAATAATTTTAAATAAAATGCAGCGATTATGAAGCAAGATATTTGCGGTTGCAAGATTTTATATCTAAAATATTTTCATTTACACAGAAGAAAGTGAAACATCTCAACGTTTTATTGTTCATTATTCAGAATAAAGAAATTTACCTACAATTAAAAGGTAAGATAAAGATAAGGGTTCAACTGATTAAGAGACAAAATAAAACTAATATTTTTCATAATAGTTTATACCGAGTTAAATTTTATAGGAAGCATTGCTACATTTGTTTTTAATTTGAAATTTAATTAATCAGAATACTATAAATTAAACAATATTTAATGAAGATATGAAAATAATAAAAGAAAGCTATTATCGGACAATGTGAAGTCAACATATAGCACAAACACAGCAAGTTTAATAAATATTACCTAAGAAGGTATGTGTTGATCTACATAAAACGAATGGTCTAAGGTAGATTTTGACGTTTATATGACAGTCACTCTAACCATAAATATTTTGTGTTTTAATACATTTTATAACTATCGTCTACTCTTCAAGACTAGACGGTAGTCTTTTTATTGGTTTTGAATGGAGATAAACTTGATATATCAAAAATTAAATACTTATCTGTATTATCAGTTACAAAGTTCATACTATTTTATATTTAACCTTACTTCATAAAATAATTTTGTGTTTTTATTTTTCAAGTTCATGATTTAAAACAATACGATTTAATTATTTGAAATCAATGTATAAAATACGCGTATCATTTAAGCAAAAAGGTAGAAAAATATCCTTTTTTTTAATATCGTGTACAATAAAAATAAAATGTAAATTATGATTATGACATCTGTGTCTTATGAATTTCATGCGCATGTGCAATATATTTTTATTTTTGGTGTTAAATTTAAATTTAATATCGAATTTTTATTATATTTTTAGATCTCAATGTATTTGAGAAGTTACGTTATTATTCATCGACACAAAATGATAATTTATCAAAAAATTTAAAATTTAAAAAGTGTTTAGTATTTTCGAAGTTTTCAAGATACGATTATGAGAGATATTTTTTATCAAAATCACAAAATGATTTGGAATTTGAGGAAAAAGTTCGAAGCAAAGGATTAAACTATGATAGATTAGTTAAATATAAAACTATAAATAGTAAATTTGAAGAAAAAATTACTAATATTTTAAAAGATCTTGGAATAGAGGTTCAGGTTGTTAACAGGTAAAAAGAAAGAATTTAGCTAATTAATGCTAATATAATTATAGTCATATTAGATTCTTGAAATGTATATTATAGTATTACAAATGACTTACTTTCGGAAAAAAATCAGTGTTATAAATGAAGTTAAAAAGCAATGCCAAAGTCATGTACTTCCGAATTTCTTGCATTCCAATCTACATCCAGGGTAGCTTGATTTTGCGTATTTTGCAAAAAGTAATGCATTCAGACTTGTTACATTTTGGATAACTAAGTTATTTTTCTTTTTTAATATTGAATTACTTAATTTTAAAGTTATGGAATTTAAACTTTTCAGATACCATATGTCTGGGTTAGTAAAACATTTCTTTATTTGGATTAAAAACATTTAATTTTGTGTATTCAAATTATATAACACATATTGCTATTTAATCAGAAAATTTGAGATTGCAAATGATTAATATAATGTTTTTATACATAAAATAAAATATTAAAAACAATATGAAAATAATCAAATTTGCCATTCTTATTTGGTTCTATTAACCGCAACGTAAATTAAAACAATTTAAATTTTATAGCCTAATAAAACTTAATGACCTTTAATGTATTATTCAATTGAATGCTTAACAGAAAGTTAATTTACGTGCGATTAAAATTTTTAGGTTAAGCTGTAACACTAAACTGATAGAATGGGCTGACATTATTATTCCTACAGGAGGAGATGGTACATTTTTATTAGCAGCTAGTCAGATTACAGATAACAAAAAAATCATTGTAGGATTTAATTCAGATCCGACTCATTCCGAAGGTCATTTGTGTTTACCAAAAAAATACTCTATTAATATTAAAGAAGCAATTAAAAACTTACAAACGGTAATATTAACGAAATTTTTTTATAAATATTAATAATTAATACCTACATTAACTATTCATGAAATTTAAAATTTTTGTAGGGAAATTTTAGATGGCTAATGCGAAGTCGAATTCGAACCAAACTAACAGCGCAAAATTTTGGTAAACCAGTTGATTTGCATCGTATGAATAATGATAATTTATTAAAATTTAATCCAGTAAATGGAACAGAAGTGACTTTACCTGTATTAGCTTTAAATGAGGTATAACCATTAATCTAGTTGTATATAATATTTTTGATAATTGTTTACAATTTTTGTGTAATATCAGAGGAATTTTTTTAAATTCAGTATTTGTCTATTTTACATATTTTTACAAAAAATGAATTTCTGCCATCGTTGAGAATTTTTAAATAATTAAACCGATTCAATTCGGTTTTTGAATCTATTGTATCATTGAAAATTGGCGAAAAAAACTGCATTAAAACGTATACGTAATTAAAAAACCCAAGCTGTGGATATTATCCAATGTTTGTTAGTTTAAAACATTAGTAGATGTATAATTTTCTACTTGGTGAGATCAATCCTTTTTAGTAACTTCCCAAATTCGATTGACACCGATCTATGAGACATTACTTCTTAGTATCGAGTACGGCGAAACTCATTATGAGATGCATGTACTGCGTATCGAAAATTTTGTAATTAATTTTAGTTGAAACTGAATATCGAATGAATTTTTTTATTTATATTCTCTATAAAAAGTTTGTTACTTATTATTTAGCTCAATCTATTTTTTCTATGGACAATTTTTATTTAGGTTTTTGTTGGTGAATCGTTATCTGCTAAAGCATCAACTTTGGATATAAATGTGGATGATAGTGATGTATTTACAAGAATCAAATCATCTGGAGTATGTATTACTACTGGAACTGGATCTACATCGTGGTATTATAGTATGAATCGTTTAGCACCAGATTACATATCTATTTTATTACGATTATTGAGCTCAAAACTAGAAAATCCTCAATTATTAGAGACAAACAGTTATTTGTCTTCACAATTAGCGGATATTTATAATAATAGCTTAAAATTTAATGCAGGTAAATGAAAAGTTTATAATAATATGAAATCATATTTATTTTGTTTTCTTTTATTTGAACGAGATACTGTATTATTAACTTTGATCAAAATTATAAAATCATATTGCTAACTCTAGGTTGATGTTTGTTATTAATCTTGTTCAAAACACTAAAAAATTATCAATTATCATTAACCTATTTTATGTTTTAAGATGACAAACGAATGGCCTATACAGTACGAGATATGATAGTTGCTGGTGTTTGGCCATCACCAAAAGGAATTAAACCAAGAAATTTCGCCAAAAAAGTTCGTCTACAATCATTATGTTACGATGCTGGTCTCGTAATCGATGGTAACATTTCATTCCCATTTAACAATAATGCCAAAGCAACATTTGAAATACATGATGAGGATTCTCTTCGTACTGTTATTATGGATCCATAATGAATAATATGTTTATCAAGTGTTTTTATTTATCAACCCCCTTTAATTTGTAAATATTATTTATGTTACATAATTTTAGTTTAAAATATTGTACTCGTAATATGTAAGCAAAAAATGATATGTTTAGAAATTTTTGGCGTATATCAATCGTTTTTTATAAAATATTTTTATTATTAAAAGAAACATATTTAATTTTACTTATCCCCCAATTTTCAGGTAGCAGCGTAGGTATTATAGAACGAAATATTTCAAAGCATTCGTCTTTCTTGGATATAAAGATGCATTCGGGGTTTAACTATTAGTAGCAGCGTAGGTATTATAGAACGAAATATTGTAAAGCATTAGTCTTTCTTGGATATAAAGATGCATTCGGGGTTTAACTATTACTTAAGTATTTTTTTTTTTTTAAATTTTGCTTATTTTTAGATTCTCTACAATGTTTAATAACTTTTGATTATTCCTGATGAATTTTAATTTCATTTCCTAGGAATGCCTACAAAATTATTCAGATAATTTTTTTATTTATACCGTATAGTGATTTCTTACAATATTGAACTTATTACGATTTTATCAGTAAAATTATTTGCAAGGGATTGCAAAATAATTAATTCTAGAGATATATTTATTCGTCTAATTAGGATTTAAAATTCCAGTTCATTTGACTATTAGAATTTCGTTTTGAATTTTAGGCAATATTTGTACACTGAATCAATCATTAATTCGATCCACTTTATTTTTAGGTCAATTCTAAATATCAGGCTGTATCAAATTCTTAAACAAAAATTTTTTATGATTGTTTCACAAGATATTCTTATTATTTCTTCAGAAAAAACAATAAAAAGAGGAAAACTTTTTGTCTAACGATTACAAAAATATCAGTTGAACAATTTTGACACAAAAATTACTAAAAACCACGGGTTTATTTGAAGATAGAATTGATTTTATTCGATATTCAGATGATAATAATGAATTTTAAGAAAAGGAACTAGGCTTTTGGAATTACTCAGAAAGGATGACACATTAACAGAATATAAATAAACCTTAATACTTTAATCTTTTGACTTAAAAAAAAAACCAAAACTTTTATTTTCAATGGTATATTTTCGAACGTAGTGATAGGTTTAACATACTTCAAAACAAAAATGGCTATATAATTTTTTTTTTGTAATTATAATCATCATACGTTATAAACTATTAACAATTTAAATATTGCACCATTATGGATTCACGAATTAATTAATCAAAATTTGAACATGAAATACGTTGCAAAATCAATAAATATATAATTTTATATATTAAGCTAACATTTTATTTTGATATTCTGCTAGATATATTTAAAAACTTTTTTTTTTTTTTTTTTTTAAATTAAGTACAATAATTTATTTTCGTTCAAATTAGATTTATAAAATGTATAATTGTTTTTAAACATATTTGAAAAATATTATAAACTTTCCATTAAATAAACGTTTATATTAGTATTAACTTATTGTACAAAAAATCGTTTATGGTAAGTAGTTGTTAGTAATAGTTGCTTATTTATTATTTTGGCTAAAATTTGGAATATGTTTTTGTGATCGTACGTCTGTCAAACAAGGACATAATTATTGGTCTTGGTAACGTTTTGCAATATAAAAAAAATAATCTATAATACGTGGGATATTATTTATACCACTTCTTTTAATAATACTATACTTCAAAGAAAGTTTTCAGATAAACCTAAAAAATGACATATCACTTCCCTTTCTATGCATGTTTATAAAATTTCTTTATGGTCACCTTATGTGGTATATAAATGGGATAATTCTAAACTTTGACTTTCTTTTTATCGAAAATACTTAATTTTTATCTAAAGTAGTTTATATAAGTGGAAGACTTCCTTATGGTAGAAAATGCAACTTAGTTTTACCAATATTTTTATACATTGTGCAAATTACAAAACATTTCATATAAAACGGTGCTAACAAAAATTAACAGTTTATCTTTGCTGCACCTAACTTTCCAAAAATTTCAATAAAAATTGTGATTAATGATATTGTTTTAAAGAAGCTTAATAAAGCATATTTTTTTCAACATTCTAATTACAAAAATCAAGGAAGTAATGGAAATCATCAATCCGTCGACGAGAAACAATATTAAAAAACGCAGAGTGAACGTAAAAGTTTAAAAATTTGATTCTAAGTCAGATAAGTGATTATAGGCCTGTATTAACTTTTATACAACTAAATTTAATACATGAAATAAATAAAATTTGTTTTTTAATATATCTTACAGAATATTATATTTACATGCGCCATACATTTTTTATTTTATTTATAAAAGCCCATCAGATGCGAAAGCAAGCATACATACATTTTGTTTTAAATGCAACTCTTAAATATTTTATATAATATAGTTAATTCATAATATTAAAATTTGCAATAAATGGACAGATCCGTTTCAAAACAGTTTTAGTACAAGATTCGACAACATTATTACTACATCTATCTGGGTTTTATTGATAATCGATATATTCTAGAAAATTATTAATGGAAAAATTCATTTTTTCCTGGGGTTTTTTGTTACAATTTTGGAAACAAATATATGTGGTTACTTACTTTTAAGGCAACCGAAATCTTTATTTTATATATTACCTCAAAAATATAAATTTACAAACAATTAAGTTCGTGCTAAATTCGAGATTATTATTAAAATGAAAATAATTTATTTTATTTTTCTTGTTTAAATTTGCAATAAAGAATTTAAATATTCGAAATTTAAAATAAAACTATCAATCATTTTTTGTGGCTTCAAAGTGGCATCCAAAAAAATTTTAAAAGCTCCAAAAATTACTAGCACTTTTATTCTGCCCTTTAAACTACTAGAGAATATTATAGCAGTAATCAATCCTATATCTTTAGATAGCTTATTATTTTTGTTTTTGTGAAGAGGATTTTAATTTAAAAATGGAAATTTGACACTTTATGATTCGTGCAGGGATGGTTTTAAAAAATTAGAAAATTCTGTTAAAAAATTAATATTTTCACTCGTGGGTTTTTAAATTTTATAAATTCAATTGTTATAATTTAATTTTCATAAATCAGTGAATTTAATCAAGAAAATGTTATTCAAAATATTTTTTAATATTTTCCATTTTTAACTTTTTATGAATTTATAATTAATAAAAGTCTTCGAAAATTTCGTGGCTTTGGCTAGAAATTATCAAAGCAACTTTTTCTTTTACGAAAATTATCTTTCATGTGATCATGTGAAAAATTTTTGAAGAATAAACTGAAAATTATTAGATATTGGTTTTTTTAAATGCGAAAATTATTTTATACAATACTATAGGTATAAAGTTTAGGCATCGAAGCTACAATTTTTCTCAAAAAAAAAAGTGGTGGATGTTAATGAAAAACAGATGAAGGTAGTAATCAAGGTGCCGAATCTTGGACTATTAGTATCTAAAGTTTTTTTTTTGGATTAAAATTTCAATAATTATAGTATTTAATTTTTTCTATATAAAATCTTTTTTTACAGGAATATATATTTTATAAATATATTGAGTTGTGTTATACAAAATTAGATATACTATTTAACATTTAATCTAATCATGAAATAAAAATGATTCATGAATAGTTAGATGTCTTTTTTTTTTTTAATTTAATTTTTTATTTATTTAAAATTTACTAGGTGTATATTAGTTATTGGTCTTTTTATTTTATTTTTAGTTTTCTTTAAAATATGTGTTTGTAGAAACTAATATATTATCTTTTAGATTATTATTAGTATTTTGATATATTTTATTTTCTAGTCAGAAGTTAAATTTTTATTGTTAAAAAATTGCTTTTTATTTACTAGAAATATCTATTTTATGGTATGTTAATAGTATAGTGTATTTTAAGTCAATTTAGTGATGATAATTGGATTTTTAGTTTCTTGAAATCGTCTTTCTTTTTGTAATAATAGATTTGGATTCATGGCAATAATTTCCTTTTCAGGCAGCTTATTTGTAATCTGAAAATTTCGCTGTAGGTTACATTTATTCAATTTATTTTTTTTAAAATTACATTTTATAAAAAATAGTAATACTTTTAAGTAGTTATTAATTGGTATTTAAAAATAAAAACATAAATATAATTTGACTGTGACTTATGTATGGCTCAATACGGCAGAAAAATTTACCAATTATAAAGTTTATATTAGCCCTAATAAAAAAGTCTTATTGACTCTATGAATATTGAATTTTATTTCCTATTCAATTTTATTTAAGTCTATTCAACAGTTGAATAGATTGAATCTGATTGAATAGGAAATTAAACATCTTATTCAACGCTATTTCAAAGACTTACGAAAACGCACACAATCAATGATTTGAATCCCTTTTCGAGCTGGAAGTCTATATTTTAAACTTTAAGTATGGTAGAGCAACCCTAATCAGCGTTTTTTGACATGTGGATTATAAAACGTTTTATAAATTTAAAAATTGGTTTGCATTGTACTTGCGTACCACACACAACTAAAGTTTATGTAGAATGGGCTTAAAATTCAAAGAAGTTTAAATCTATAATTTGTTACGTAAAATAATTATAAAACGACAGCATCTATTGTCGATGAATACAATTTTAGAAGTATGAAGTAAAACTATTGCTGATTTCTTAAATAAAAATTCAAAATTTTAAATGAAAATAAATCAAATTTATGTCATATAGAAGTAAAATTATCTCCAGCGTGTAATTTATTTTGCAACCAGTATCCAAAATTCGCCAATTATGACATCGCCAAAAATGTTTAATAACAATTTAGGTTTTAAATATATCTATTTAATCATATATGTTACTTTTAAAACTGAATTACTTTTGTGCTTAATAAAAATCAGCAATTGTAACATTCTTTTTTTACTCATACAGTTTACTATGTGATGACTCCAAACATATCATGGATTGTATAGATAGACAAGATAGTATGTATTGTGTATATATTCATGTTAGATAGAGAACACAGCACTGAGTAAGATTGTGTGAGATCTATGATCCTTACTTACTTACATACATACAAAAACAAGGTATATACTGGAAACCCTGGTCGCATTTCCACTCTGATTGCAAAAATATGAAAATGGAAAATAAGAATTAAGAAAAGAAATACCATAAATCACTCTATCATTTTTACGAATAAAAATTCAATCATAATTATTATGTAATTTTTATTTTAGTGTTATTAAAATTGTATATGATTCAAACTGGATTTTTTGAATTCATAAGTTGTTTCGAGTATTACTTATACTTTTTCTTTTTTTTTTTTTTATATAGTTGGTGTGTTAATTTTTATTTTATATCAATTCAAAATAGCACCAGTAAATCTAATTGTAAGTATAAATATTCATAATTTTAAAATTGTTCTATCTAAAAATTTTTTGTTAAATATATAAATAGTTTAATCCTTTTTTTGTTTATTTATATTAAGTATAGAAGGTATGCAACATTTAAAAATAATTTTTTACAACAAATATGACACACTTTTTTATTGACAGATTTTACACTATTTAGTAACAAATAAAAATATTGTTCATTAGTAAAATTGAAAAAATTATGAAATTATAAATAGACGTAGAGATTATTTAATTTACTTTGGATTGATTTTACTAATTATGAATATTTTTAATTGTTACCATTGGAGCCCAAAGCTGTGTGACAACTGGTAGATTCGTCATCAGCTCTAAATAAAACGTCCATGTTATATTCATTTTTCTTAGCTCGTAATTGTTGCTAATTTTACAGGCTCCTGGCTTCTATTATGAATGAAAAATTTATATCGGTACAAATTAAAAAGAAAATTTTATACAGGTAATAAAATTAAAAATTCAATTTTTTGCAATGTTTTTTAGTTTTTAGACGATAATATGAATATTTATGGACATATCATGAAAGTCCAAATAATTATAGGAATTACAAAAGTTGTAATTCATACTTGAGGTAGACTAGTTAAATCTGACATGTAAAATATATTCGGGTATAGTCAATTTAGTCTAAAATGCGTAACGTTTAAAGGTCCTGTACCAAAATTTTAATTAAGTTAAAAAAAATTCTATTATTGTGCTTGTTTGTCCATTTGTCTCTGTTAGAAAAATGTTTTTGATGGTGTGTGTATGGGATACATTTCTTAAACAATTTACAGAAATGTGTTTTACCGCTACGATGGTTCTGCTATAAGTTTAAGAATTAGCGAATTATTTCTTGTTTTTTTTGGAAACAAATAGCCGCATTAAATAGTCCTTCGGACTATCGGGCTATACAACGATCATCCATGCTAAAAAAAAACTGTGTCATACATTTCCTATTTATTAATCAGATCAATTTGCAACATATATAAATATTTTGGCAATTACACTTTTTCGAAAACTACGAAATTACTTACAACAAATTAATATAATTTATAATGTACATATTTTTGTTTTCTTCAAATAATAAGAAAGTTTACAAACATTTTTTATTTTATTCTCATTTTATGATAAATATAACCAAATTAATAATTTCGTTTTATAGGATAAATAACAATAAATTATAATTTTTTTTTCACATATTTGGCAGTTAGAAGCTATTAAAAATATTTATATCTATACTATAAGTATACAAAAATTGACTAATTTCTTCATTATTCATTTAAAAAATCGATATAAATCTATCGAAATTTTTTTTGTGTGAGATAGATCAAGAGATAATATGTAAGAATTTGCATACAAAATAAAGTAGGGATATTGACTAATTTCCAGGATTAATTTTATTTTATAGATAACATCCTAAATAGTTCAATCATAAATAAATAGTTTAATTTTAAATAAAAATTATGATCATTTTCTTATATATACATTTCTTACTTAAGTTGAATCATTTTCGTTAGTCCACAGATCACGCATTCCCTACATTCAGCCTTGTTTTATCGATTCTATTTTTTTGTTAATACATATTATATTTTAAATATATAATATGTACTGTGCCGTCCGTATTGCTTACTTTAAATAATAATAAACTGTTATTTACAAATGAATATAATAACCTTCAAACAACCAATCAAATTGTTTAATACAAATGTTCACATGAAACTTTTGTTTGCCAACAATAGACTAACGAATACGATACAACTACAACATATTCAAAAAAACAATGCTAAATCAACCGCCTCTAATAACGGCTTGAGACATTCAAGGACTGTTAACCGATATAGCTGAGTTAATTAAGGGTCTATCTATAAAATATAATCAAATGCGAATATTAGGAATCATTATTTATGCTATTCTATTGTAATTTTTTTGCAATTTTATCAATCAATTATTTGCCAATCATTCAATTTGATAATTTATCTATATATTTGAAGATGTTCTAATATAAAATATTCATGTCGAAGACGGGAAGATGGAAGACAGGAAGGAAATATTGTACACACTCAAAATAAATTTGTTACCCAAATCGTAAATATTATTCTACAATAAAAAAATTGATATTCAAATTACATAAATTAATATATGGGTGGACTTATATATAATTCAATCATTTGGTAGTTTCACTCATCTAGAAAGTGTTCCAGGTTTCCGGGAGTTTGGAAAATTAGTGATTTTATAGATTCTAATATACTCTTTCTGAATTTCTACTTTATCATCTCGTTCTTTTGCCGTTCCGACCATCATATTGGAAAACAATTGTCATATTGGCACCTAAAAATAGTTTTTTGACAATATCTCCTTTTCTACTCATTTTACGATAAAAACAGTTATATAATTAATTAAAAAAATTAAAAATAAGTTTTGTAAAATCAATAGTTTTTACGTACGAGCGCCGCTAAGTAGAGGCAGAGTGAATATAATTAAGTGCTGTTTTTTTTATCGTGGTATCCCCAGTAGGCCTCATTCGCATACGATGTATTATTCAAAAATTCATTGCTCTAAGAATGATTACGACATTGTAAAACGTCATACGTATATTGATTACTCAGGAAAAGTACTTCCATTGAGCTCTTCATGCATATATATTATTGTAAAAATTGTAAAGATACGAGGTGGAAAAGTACAAATTCAGAAAGAACACATTAAAATCTATGAACAACAAATAACTGTATTTTAATATCACATTCAGTTACATAGAAACTTTCTAGTGGCAAGATCAGCTGTTCGAATGCTCATACTTTCAGACATGCTTGAAATGATATCGTAAATATAAAAGAACTATCGATCTTTCCAATGATATACATCTAACGCAAAACGAATACTATAATATGATATTCTTTGTATTAACAAATAATTGATCAATAAATTAAACAATTTAAATTTTATCATAAAATATTTTTGTATTTTTTAAAATACTTTGAGTATTTTCAGTGTAAATATAGAATACAATATAAAAAGAATAATTTCAATTTTCAAAATAAATGTTTTCTGTTCATCAGTTGTAAGATGTTTCTTTAAGATTCTATTAAAATCAAAATGAATTTATTTCCAAAGCGATAAAATGGTCCCTATCTTCTAATACATTTTATACATAAATAAAATCGTTTTGTTTGTTGAATTACTTTGATATATAACGAATATTTCTTACACTGTTTGTTTTTATTTGAATTGCCCCCTTATTGCCCAAATTCGATGTAACAATCGAGTTTTATATCGATTTTAACAATTGACTATTTTAAATATACTCGAACTATTCATAAGACTATTTATCATTATTATATATGATAATTAAAAAAAAAAAAAATTCAATATTCTTACAATAAGGGGAATGTTTAAGTAAATTAACTAAATAAAAATTAGGTCTATCTTCGAAAAAATCTAAAGAAACCACGTCCTTTTTCTGATGGTGGCGCCATTAACATTGGTACTTGATTTTTATGAGAAATGGTTATCTAAAAATAAATTTAAAAAAATGTTTTAGTAATTGAATAAAATTGAAGTCTTTAAAAACTATGTGGTGGCTAGATTCTAAATAAAAATATTTTATACTTTATTTCATTAGTTTTTGATTAATTATAACATCAAGAAAAATAATTAAATTCAAAAAAGAGATTAACATATAGGAAAACGTTTATAAATACTAGTGTGCTATGGCCGTGTTATAAAAATGAATACGCGATATTTCCAAGTTATAGACAAACTTACAGAATATTTTCCGTTTTTTAACCAAGTATTTATGATGTTTTTTAAGGGAAGGAGTACCTTGGAGTATCTTGGTTAAAAAATCAAGAAAATCGAAAAAAACTTTTGGCTTCCGATTTGAATAAAATAAATATTCTAGAGTATATTTCATCCGCAGATTTCAAAAATAACATTTATTTAACGATTCGATCCGTAGTTTTTGAGATATCGGTAGAAATTCGAATCAGATGTCAATTTGTCGGATTTATTTCTCAAAAAGTAATATCTCAAAAACCAGTCGATCGTATCATATTATAAAATAAACAAACATTTTTGAATTTCTTATACTTCATTTAAACTAGAAAATCCATAAATAGTGCCCAAAAAAGTTTTTATTCGCATATTTATTAATAATTCAACTTACTGTACAAGGAGGTTGCATCCATGGTTCCCCATCAATTTGCATTGGAAACATTTTTTTCGTTTTTAATTGTACATAACTACATTGTGCTAATCTTCTTCCACTCGCCCTTAAACCTGTTCGAACTTGGCCCATATGTAAGCAATTTTCTAATCCTATAACTTCAATTAAATGATCGCCAATATCTAAAAAAAATCAGGAATAATTAACTTTAACATCTGGGTATTTATTAAAGGATAGACAATAAACAGTTTTCAAGCCAAATAAACGAAAATTTTTAAAAATTCATGGTTCGAATCGTGGTTGATGATAAGTTTTATGAGTAGGAAGTCTGGGGTTAGTTATTAAATGGTAGGTTGCCACAAAATCTATCACTTTCTACAACAAAGAATACATTTAATACCTTGTATCGCAACACTTAAATCCACTGAATTAAAACTACTTGTACTTAAATCTTTTTCTTTGTCTTTTTTCCTCTTGAACTTTTTATTTGCTGTTGCTCGTTTTTTACTCAAATGCTCTCCCCATAAATTTGAGCCACCGTGTGTATAGGGTATATTTAATAATGCAATTCCTTGTAAAGGTGAGCCATTAGCCAAATCTAATGAAACTCCATCACACTAAAAATATTGATACAATTTAGTTAATGTGCAAAATATGAAATGTTACTGCGAAAATAACTTACGACAATTTCAAGAGATTCGTGTAAATTTTTACATGAAGCTGAAAATTGCTCAGAAGTTGCATACTCAAAATACCATAATTTATTTTTCATGCGGCTATTAAACTTTTCAGGATTTTTCTCACGTTCCAGATGAAATTTCACACAAATTGCTGCATCCTACATAATTTAATTAGTTATTAGTAACCAAAAATGGTTTAAATAAGGCCAAACCTATACTGATGCAGAAAAAAATTTGAATGTAAATTTATCACTAAAATACTAAAGCTTGTATGTTTCATCCCAGTGAGGTGCAGTTGCCCCTCTCTGAAGTCTCGGTATATTTTTCATGTCAAAACTTTTCCTGCCAGAGGTAGCAGAATAAGTGCTTACTTATTTCAATTATGCTATTGTAGTGTACAGTGAACTACAGTTTTCTACAATTTCACTCTCGAATTAAAATTAAAATGTAGAAAAAAAAGAGTGTCTATATAGTCAAACAATAGCTACAATCAAAGACTGCAGGAAACAGTAGTAAATGGGTATGTGCAATATGGCACCACAATTTTGTAAGAAAATGAATGCTCTTAATACAAGCTGTTTAATAAATTATATCTTTATACAATATTAGCAGATTCAGTCACGCGTTTCTGTGATAAATTTGAACAACCGGTATTTGTTGTGAAACACCCGGTATTGGTGTGAAACTTGTTAATTGGTGTAGGAAACCCGTAGCACAAAATTTTTATATAATAACCCGGTATTTGACGTGGGTATATATAAACCCGGTACCCCCATACCAGCCTTTGGTCATGACTCCGCGTCACAGAAATGTACGAAACCCGTTACACGGAATTTTATATATACATCTGGTATTTGACTGATGATGGAATTTATATTTAACTGATGATATTCCTAGAAAATTTTTGGTTTTTTTATTTCCGGTGAACTATACTGGAGAAATCGTAGTCACCGACGAACGTCTTTTTGGAAGACCTTCTGTAGATCGCCTGCAGGAGCACCCCATATTAATAATTTTCCGAAATAATTGTGTCATTATAAACTTTCATAAATTTTTGACACTAAATGTGACAATACTTTTGGTTTTTGTAAAATAAAACACTTAAATAAATTATAAATAACGTTTTTTACGTCTTTCTAACTGCGTTTAAGTCCTAAAGGGGAGAAATAAAAATTTAAAAATCCTACTCAGCCCTTAAAGCAAAGACGTTTTGTCGAATAAAGTTTTTGCTGCATCATTTTATGGTGTACTTAAAATATCTACTCACAACTCCAACAGAAAAATAATTATTAATTATATTGTAAGGAATTCGATCATTTGCTGCTTTTCGTTCTTCTTCACCCTTTACTTCAATATCTGTGACTTCAATTAACCATCGATCCATCATTACTGCGCTTGCTCTTGAAATCTTATCTAGTAATTTATTTAACGATTCTCCTTCATAACCTCCACCCCATCTTAAACATCTTGCTAAATCGTTTCCGGTTCCTAGTGGAATTACACCTACTGCTGGTTGAGATTCCATTTGTACTTTATCTATAAATACAATGCTTTCCATTAGGCAACTATATAATCGCATTCAATTTACACCATGTTTTCTCTATGCGAGTCTAATAAATGTATAAATAAAATTAAGATTTTACCCATTGTTTCTAAAATCCATCCAACAGTGCCATCACCACCGCAACAAATTACTTTAAAGTTAGGTACATCTTTGAACATTGTTAAACCTTGCATTGGACCGCCAGTTGCTAAATTATGTACTTGTCGTGGATTTAATAAATATTGAAATTTTTGTAACATTTTAGCACCTTGTCGGCCGCCGGACTTTGGATTTATAAATACTAATAATGGACATGTGTTTGGTGGTGGTGTTATTTGAAATGACATGGCTGGTTGTGTTGGCGCTGATGATGGCTTTAAAAATATTCCTTGTAAATTGTTGTCACTTAATTCATGGTCCTGAAATGTAATAAATAAATATTTAAAATGCATTATTATTATATATGTTTCTACAATAGCACTCTTTTAAAACGCGATTTAAAAAAATTTAATAAAAATGGCAAAGCATGGTATTTATAAAATTAATTTCAACAAAACAAGTTAGACAATAAAACCATTTTCACAGTTGAACTTACAACAAAATTCGCTTGGAGCTGCAAAACAGGTAGGGGTAAATTCTGTCAAAATAATTATAATAAATATAGCAATGACTTGCAAAAATGATGTTTATGAGCATGTATAATATTTCGTTATACTATCTTACATTTTATTTCATTTCTAGTTTAATTGTGGGTACGATTTTCAATTTTTAAATAATATCTAATTTATTTTATAGTAATTTACGATTCTTCATGTTTATTTGCCCCTTTTCTATACCTATAAAATTTCTTATAACGTGTTAGCCAAAATCTCAAAATAAAGTTTGTAAATAAACACTTTAGGAGGATGAGTTTTCTATATCGAAGATATTTTAAAAAAGGAAACAAATTGAAAAGTATGACCCAAAATTAGTGCGTTTTAAAAAAAAGTTCATTCAAATCGGTCAAAATTTGGCCAAGATATCGAAAAAATTAATTTTGTGAATCTTATGACGTCACAAAAACCACAAAAAATTAATTTTGCTCTATTATCCTCAATTTTTAACCAATATTGGCAAACAAAGTATGTAATCCAACTAAATTTGGGTCATAGTTTTCAAATATTCTATCAAAACATACATATCTATAATGCATTTCAAGATAGTAAGGGTCTGTTCATGATTTTTCATAGAAGGGTTCAAAAAAGCGAATCGATAATATAAAAATTGAAAAGTATGACCCAAAATTAGTGAGTTTAAAAAAAAAATTCATTTAAATCGGTCAGAATTTGGCCAAGATATTGAAAAAATTAATTTTTTGAATCTTATGACGTCACAAAAACCATAAAAAATTAATTTTGCTCTATTATCCTCAATTCTTAACCAATATTGGCAAACAAAGTATGTAATCCAACTAAATTTGGGTCATAGTTTTCAAATATTCTGTCAAAACATACATATCTATAATGCATTTCAAGATAGTAAGGGTCTGTTCATGATTTTTCATAGAAGGGTTAAAGAAAGCAAATCGATAATATAAAAATTGAAAAGTATGACCCAAAATTAGTGCGTTTCAAAAAAAAGTTCATTTAAAACGGTCAGAATTTGGCCAAGATATCGAAAAAATTAATTTTATGAATCTTATGACGTCACAAAAACCATAAAAAATAATTTTGCTCTATTATCTTCAATTTTTAACCAATATTGGCAAACAAAGTATGTAATCCAACTAAATTTGGGTCATAGTTTTCAAATATTCTGTCAAAACATACATATCTATAATGCATTTCAAGATAGTAAGGGTCTGTTCATAATTTTTAATAGAAGGGTT
Source organism: Chrysopa pallens (assembly GCA_020423425.1). Lineage (NCBI taxonomy): Eukaryota > Metazoa > Arthropoda > Insecta > Neuroptera > Chrysopidae > Chrysopa > Chrysopa pallens. Next base: position 35,229,547 of record CM035595.1, on the reverse strand, counting down.
AAAGTAAGCGAATCGATAATATAAAAATTGAAAAGTATGACCCAAAATTAGTGAGTTTAAAAAAAAAATTCATTTAAATCGGTCAGAATTTGGCCAAGATATCACTGCTTTTGTATGTATTCTGTTCTTATAGTTTAATATTGGATCGCTGATGTATTGGATCCAATGAACCAATTTTGCTCATTCACGAACTTAAACTCACTTTTTATGTTTAGAATACATCACCAAAATTTCAGCTCGCTAGCTCATTTTGTTTTAGAGTTATTGTGATGACGGACGGGTGCACAGTCGGAAATAGACTAATTAAGTGTTTCTATAAACACCTATACCAAAACTTTGTTTGTGCGGTCAATATTAGATAGCGTTATAAACTTTAGACTGAAATTAATATACTGTGACATTTTATGTATGTCGAGTATAAAAATACGTGTACAGATAACAAAATTTTCTAACGTACCGCAAATAAATCGAGTTTATTTTACCGTAAATACGAATTTATAGTAGTGTTAACAGACGGTAAGAGCTTAAATAAATGCTTTAGACAACAAAATAATTTTAATAGACTCATTTGTAGCAGGTAAATAAATTTGATCACTTATATTAAATATGTTATATTAAGACACCGTTTAGGCTAAACCTCTCATATCTAGAGCTCAAATGCCACGTTTATGAAAATCTTAAGCGATTATTGCCGATTCTTGCCCTTCCCTTTTTTTTAAATTATTTAGTTTACTTTAGAAATGAATAAAAATTTTAAAATCTTAAAATAAAATTGATTAAAAAATAATAATGAATATAATTGCAGTCAATTACCTGAGTTTGTGATGATTCTGAGGCACCGTATCGTGATCCACCACGTTTATATTCACGACCTAATGATCTTTGTCGATCAAGTACAACTGGACATATTGCAGTTGGGGGTAAGATATGTACGACATTTTCTCCAAGAGTGCATTCAGCCTTCACTTGTGATACACACTTATTATGCAACTAAAAACAAAACATATAAAAAGGAAATAGAATAAAAAATCTTTGAAACACGACATTCAAATAAAAACAAAAATCAACTTCATTATTTATAGCCGCGAATATTTATATTTGTGTAGGTGTTCGAACTCAATACATAAAGGTGTATAAAAACGGGGAACATATTCAATTTTTTAATGTTGATATTTATCTGCAACCGTAATGTAATGAAAACTATATAGGTTTTTATAAAATGTTATATGTCGGTAGCTATGACTGACTCCGTAAAGAATAATAATTGTAGCAGAAATTATAATAAATACTATAGGAGAAAAGTAAACGCATTTACGATAAACGCAACATACGCAACATAAATTATAAAAATACAACAAGGAAAAAGGAAATTTTCTTAATAATCGCTGCGAACGTTGGTCGATTATTTTTTTTGACAATGACAATCAAGCTGTCTAATTAACAATCTTTTTGATAGGTACCTAAATTCTGTCTCATATTTGATATCATCAAATTAGGTTTTACACACTATCACCTTTTATTGATTTCTTATTTTTATTTTATTGAATTATAATCAAATTTTAGATAGATTATATAATAATAATATTTGTATATCGCCCTTATCGTAAATTGTTCCACATTAAGAACACAATCTTCAAATAAATTGTATATTTCCATATTTAAAATGACAGATCTAACGGCTGCTTACTGCTTTTTTTATAGACAGTGTATTTTACCTATCCGACTTTATATGACTCTTTAAGACATCACATCAAAACGTCATATCTATTGGCATGCTAACGACTACCGACAAACGACTATCCGACAACGAAAAATTTCTTTTAATTTGCCATTTTTGAGTTTAAATTCAGTTTGAAGTGACATTTTTACGAGCCACTTTGTAAAACACAGTTATTTTATAAATGAGCAGTCGGAAATAAATAATAATTGACTATATGATTATTATAAAGAAAATAAGTAAGTACTATGCACATTATTACCGTACCCAGTAAGTTATGTACGTGGAGTGTTATGAATAATAAAATCAAATTAAATATGAAAATATGGTAGGTACTGGTAAGATGTTGTAGTATAAGTAGTGGAATAGTATTCCTACTATAGTAAATAAAATAATAATATTTACCGTTAATTGACACCATCTACAGTGTAAACCAGTAATTCCATTATATGATTTAATAGTTTTTTTACATTTGGAACATTTCCCATGACAATTTCCTTCAACCCAATGATGTACCATTTGTTGTGATGTCTTTTTACTTTTAACGTATGTCGCAATACAACTGGCTGGTGCTCGTTGTACACATCGTTCATGTACTGTATATTTACAAACTGTAATATGCAAATAAAATTTATAATTGGATTGGAGAATTTTGTGAAATTATTTCGTTGCATTTTATTTTATTTTATTTTTTTCAAAGTTATTTATTTTATTTTTAATATGTACGAGTATGCAATGACTTCAAGAATATCAACATATAAAATTTTTTAGAAAAATGGAGCCAACTTCAAAAAGTATAGTGGTATGAGTCACTATTTTTCGGCGAATAGGCTATCGTAATGAAAAGCATTTGTTACAAAACTCAGCTCCCAATTTTAAACACGGTAACGGTGACTGACAGGGCAAGAAATTACTGCAAACCTTAAATTCCATGAAACCTATACCTACAGTTTGAAGGTGTAAGTAATTGTTTTGTAATTCAGTGATTTTTGAAGTCAGTGGTAAATAACTTTAAAAATATGGAAAGCTTTTATTAGATCATTTAAATCTAAGATTTCAGTTTAAATTAAGGTTCTCAACCGTCCAATTTTTAGAATAAAGGCACAGCAAAATTGTTTTCTACGATTTCCAGATTAAAAAATACTATTTTTTAATGATATTGAACCCAGGAATATGTGGAAGAATAAATAAAAGCGGCAATATTCTGAAAAATACTTTTTTGTGCGAATTCATTTTTCCTTCTTTCATTTAAAAAAAACAAAATAAAAAATAAGTTGAACTTAGAACTCAACTTCTTCATTATAGACATCGATTTTTCTGCTGTATCATCAATTACATTCTTAAAATGTCATATTTGTGTACTTGATGAAAATTCTTTAAAATTTGAAACAAGATTAATTATTCGATTTCGAATATCAAAATTAAGTATTTTCGTAACTAATAAATTCATTGTAAAATTAAAAGTTTTCTTATTTTCTTTACTTTTATTTTTTATCTTTCTTTAACTGCTTAAAATGCCCATAAGCATTTCTTTAATTACGTTATAAAATGTTAATGATATTTGTTTCATGAAATAATCAAAATTTAAAAAGGAGACGAAATGGGGAACTGTAGGTAAATAATGAATATGGTATAATCATTAATTATGACAACCAATATGAAATGATTATTACGAACACAATTTATGATTATGAACAATATAATACTTACAAACACAACATAATCCTTTTTTTCCTAAGCCCACTAGCATGTTTAAACATAAATTACAGTACGCTGGTGTACTAAAATGTTTTAAACGCCATAAATGATTACCATCCTCTTTGACATTGTCATCTAATCCAAGTAATACTAATAATGGTATTGTTGTCATACCACCACGTTTCCATTCCTCTAATGATACGGTTCCATCAGCATCGTAATCTATTTCGACCATCATATCTTGTAATATCTGTAAAAAAATAATCAATCATTGATATTAAAATATTATACAAATTATTTTATCAATAGTTGGCGGTGTAAATAATTTTGATATCTAGTATATTTGAACATTAAATTAACAATTCAAAAACTTTTGAAATAAGGCTAACCTTTCCCTGTGGTCTCTATATCATTTTACTTTGGAGATTCTCTTAGGACAACTTGACTCTATGATGATAAAATATATACCTAGTTCTTTTAAAAATTAGCAGTTTAAAAACGCAAAAAATCCAATATATTAGGATACATCATAACAACCCTTGAGTAAGTTCAAGAGAGACCCACATTTGTTGGTCTTTTTTCCTTTTCAAGTTTTCCTATTACCACAGGAAAGGTTTGTGATTGTGAACTAGTTGTGAAAGGACATTATGCGAGAAGGTGTATCCTTAGAGTTCAGGTATATTGTACTATTATCATCCAACTCCATCAGAAGTGGTTGATAATTGAGTCTCTATAGTGTTGGTAAGTATTTCAAGTAGGAGTTTGATTTGAGCTATTTTAAATAGCTGTCACTTGTTTCGCTTTCTATACGTTTACAGGAAAATTCATACATCGTTTCATTGCTTTGGATTCCAGAGTGCTCCAGATACCGCAGTTATCTTTTTTTAGTTGCCACATTCTAGCGATTCTGCGCATTCGAGACACTCTGAGGGATGTGTTGTGGAAAGTATTGCATTAACTTTGGTTTGAAAGAGAGTAAGACAAAATTAAACTCTTGTATATCATTTTCCGGAGTGATTCTTTTCAAACTTAAGCATACTAAGATTACATAAGGGAGTTTTAAGGAATAATAAAAAGTTGTTTGACAAGAAATTTCCTATCAGAATCCGGTCTTTATCTTTATTTTTTTTTTTAAATCCAGGCAAGTGAAAATTCAATTAAAATAATTATTATTCAATATTTATCTTAATAGACTTTGGCTACGTCTCAATTTAATCTGAAGAAAAAACTATTTTGTTTACATACCGGTTTTAATTCGGAAACATCCCATCCAAGATATTCGGCAACAGTCATCATTTGATTAACAATACAATCCATTTCGTTTGTATCCAATACTCCATTACCGTCAGTATCATATAAACGAAACATGACTGAAAATTATTTTTAAAAAAATGTAGAAAAATAAGTAAGAAAGAAATATAAAAATAATGTTTTGGAGTGTAATTAAGAATACAAAAATGCGATACATCAATCTTTCATATCCATTTAAAATAACAAAACACAATATTTTTATAGTCTATTAAGTTTCCAGATTTAAATTTCTTTATTTAAACGAAACATTGATTCTGAATAAATGATAAATAATAAAATGTACCCAATAAATTGTGTATTTTTTAATTATATTTAAGTATGAAAGATTGTTGTGTCATCGAAATTGTTTTTGTAATTAAATCCGTTTAATATCAATCCACGCAAACGCTTAAAGCTTAAAAATCCTATTTGGGACTAAAAAGGGAATCTGTAAATGAACTATATATCAATTTTTAAAGTATCATTTTAAAAGTTTTTTAGTTTGAGATCTTAGTACTTCAGGCAATGGCCAACAGTAGTTCGATATGTGCTACAAACATCTTAATACAACGATCTTTCTAAATGAATTGACGATTTGTTATCTGTGAAATCTATAAAATGAACGTAAAATGAAGTTCGGAAAATATATATATATATATATATATATATATATATATATATATACGAAACATAACTAAGTGTTTGTTTTTATAGACTGAACACGAATGAAATAAAAAAATAGTGTTGGACTGAATAATGCTGAATCAGAACAGAAAAGTTGAACAGAAAATTTTATTTAAAATATTATTTGCGTGATGAAATATGCCATAAATAGTTTTCATATCTCAACCAAGTGTCAGAAATCAAAGAACTGCATTTGGCGTATTGTTTGAGCTTTGGAGTTTCTAAATAAATATTTTTACTTCCAAAAGCGTAAATAAATGAATTCAATTCCGTGATGAATTATTATTTGTTGCATCGATGGGTCTAACTATTATTAACCAATTAAATCAAAGTACCTTTTTCTATTGAGTAAAGTAACATTTTTTTCGACAAAATGAGAACAATAATAACAGCATGTGAATTAGGAACATATTTTAGCTCATTGACACTTTAAAATCTTATTCATGATTTTGTTCTATTAAGTCGGATGGCCATTAATTATCATATCATATAATTTATAAATATCTACTCATTTAAAAATTTCTGTACAGTTGAATAATGTTAGTCTAACAACCTATTCATCAACAAAAATTCCGAACAATGATGCTATTTCTTTTTCTGGTCCCAAAAAATATACAATTGCTTCCACAAACTTCAGATTGATGCAAATCTGTCTTTTGTAAATGCAATATGAAAATCATTTAATAACAAACTCATAACATATTTTGGAAACAACACTAACCCCACCCCTCTCCTCCCTCCTCACCACAGGCACACATTACAAAAATTTCAAGTTATCGGGAAAAATTATTTTTACATTTGTAATTGAATGATTTTCCAGTGACAATCACAAAAATAAAATGTGTGGTCCGTCAATTTAAAGCTTTTGGACGCAGTGGAATAATTTTCGGGATCCTAAGGCCAACGTTCAGAACTGAGGAAATAGTTGTTACAACAGTCATAATGAAGCCATATACTAATTTGTTCATGGGCACATATATTATCTAAAAATTAGTATATATAATTTAACTTTTTTAATTTTTGAATTACAATTTTAAAAATAAAGGCAATTCAGAAGTCTTTTATTCGTAATGAATATTTCATAACTGTAATCGAATTGTTCAATACAACACTAGTAAAAACCATATAAAAAGTAAATTCTTGTAAAACAAATGGAAAAACGAAAATCAATGTGTTTTTGTGGTTTTAATCTTACAAAAAATAGTACACAAAATAACAAACATTATAAATAAAAATATCTACACACTAGAAAATAATACGAAAAGTTCACTTACATTCCAGTTTATCTTCTGGTCTCCCTGCTTCCAGTAACGATAAATAGCATACAATATCCTTCAAGGATACGTGCACGGAATGTACATCAATAGTGCTTTGTTTTGGCACAAAATGTCTTAATTCTGAAATGGGTTTTAAAACAGACAGTTTAGTGATGTTTTTTTCATTACGCTTTTCACTCAAAATAATCATGTTTTCATATATTCTCTTATATTACTCTAAAATAATAAGGAAAGTTTGTGGGTTTGAATACTGATCTACTTAATAAAGAAAGTCATTGAAAGATATTCATGAATTGTTTTATTAAACAAGAATCAAATTTTTATTCGTCAATTTGAAATTATTTTGTAACTTTTTTCTTTTCGATTGATGTCTAAAAAGAAAATAAACGCCATTAATTAACATTGGAAAGTAATAGGTTCATAAAAATTTTTATTGAGATGAATTTTTGTGAAGAAAGTAAGAAAAAATTTGTTAGTTAAAAATTAATTAGGTACCAATATATATTATATATATTAAATAATTGTGCGTGTCGTTCTTAGTGGAACAAAAAGTGTTTGGATCTAGTAATATATTTGGTTTATTTTATGTTGGTTATTACAAGTCGGTTGAAGGTATTATCACTGCTCAAGGATTTGGCAAGCCAATAATATACACGACAAGAAGTTTGTGTAAAATTGATTAGTAATGCAATAATTTTCCCAAGAACAATACAAATGATTATGTTTTATGTAGTCGATTTATTCGATTAGATTTCTTCATTAATGATAGAGAGATTTCTTCAGTTTAAGTTTCGACGGAATAGCTTAATTAATACTTTTCAGGAACAAATCGTTTCAATAAGATCATGGCAGATTAAATCAAATTATTTACACTTACAATTATTTGAAAGAAAAAATATATAATTAGTTAATGTGGTTAGAAAATGATTTATGATTTTATGGACTCGTTCACTCTTTTTATTTTATTTTTATATATGCAATGTATATCAAAATTTAATATATTTAAAATAGATACTGCAAAAGGACAAACTTGTATTTTGAATACATTACTAATCAAAAAAAGTGGAAAAGATCAGGTCAAAAGAAAATGTTGAAAACTAAAACATATACAAAATACAGCTGGAATTTTTGCGATAAATCAACAGAAAAAACGAACTGAAAGAAATAGCAGTGACGGAAAAGTGAAAACACACATGGGGAGTGGGAGTAGAAGAAGCTTCCTAGAAAACCTATCAATCAGTTTTACAACCACGGCATCCAATGCATTCGGTATACGGCCGAAAAATATGAAATACCATATCAGTCAACGTCCGTAAATTACCGTTACTAAATTGCACAGAAATTCTCGTTTACTTTTATTAGAAAAATTGCAAATTTAAAAAATTGGGCGTTGCTTGATATAAATTTATTAAATGTGAAATAATAGACTTGCAAAATTTTTTTAATTTGTATTGTAAACATTCCGTACTTTTAAAAACCACCAAAAATTTATTTTGATTTATTTTGAACGAGCCCATTATTTACAATGAAAACTAAATGTTAAGTACCTTCTAATTTTCCATTATTAACTAATAGTGAATTATTACTTTTTCTTGATGAATTTCTTGAGATTTGGCTGTGACTTGGTGAAGAATCTGCACTCTTTTTATCCAATAGAACATCATGACATGAATATGACGTATGCGTGACTGTTAACATTGGATGCACACTACCTAATGAAATATTTACAAAAAAAATTCTAATTTGATTCAACAAAAGCTAAGTGGAGGAATAATCAAAATTTTATATTCATAGCATTAAAGAGTGATTGATATTTCTATAATAAGTAACTGTTTAATGTAATGTACATTTATCAATTGTCGCGCACAAATAACTCCAAAAATCCAAACCAAATTTCATAACATTTGAATTATAATTTTATGAGTTATTTCTGCGCGAAAATTGAAATTGGTGCCAGTGGCCGGAAAAATTAGTTCTATTATAGGTGTATTGAGATTTTCAGGCGGGGAGCTGTGTGCCAATTTTGCTCCGGGCGATAGAAAGTGTACATTCGTCCCGGAAACTGTGAATGCTGAGCCTGGGGAACAAAAAATTGCAAAGCTCATTATAATTTAATATAACTGGGGCCGCATTTGAAACTAAGCCTAGGGTGGCACTTGTCCTAAATCCTCTATTGACTGCAATTAGTGATCAGTAATAACAATTTTTTTCTGACTATTAAAATCACAATTATTAGAATTATTCATATTTTTTGTAGAGAATTAAAATGTAACCAAATTTAAGAATTTTAGATACAATACATAAAGTTGATCTGGCAATTGGGGGGATTTTGATATTTTATTCCATTTTTGTTTCATTCTCTTGTGCTTTTTAATTCAGTATTCAATCGTGTGTCTTATATACGCTGTAATATACACATTATTCCTTTTTTGCCTGTTATGATATGAATATAAAATATCAACTTTTCCACTTGATTTAGACTACTAGAAAGCGAAATACCTGTTCGAATTCTTGATGATGTATCCGAATCACTTCTATGATGACCAAACGAATGTAATTTTTCTGTAAGTCCATGTATTTTTTCAGCAATCATACCACTGTATGTGTTACTTTTCTCTGTAATTTCTTGTGCTAATGCAGCCGTTCCGCAAGCATTTACATTTGGGGTGGATCCTAATAAAGTTATTTTAATTTTTTCGGAATTTTTCATATAACTCCAGGTCATACCTTTTGAATGTGATGTTATTGGTGCAAATGCTGTATTTGAACTTAAAACTGCCATTTCTTTAAATGCTTTACCATCTACATGAGATGGTTGAATTGTTCCTCGTTTAACAAACGATAAAAATAAATGCCTTGCTAGATCTTCTGGTGTTTTTACTTCTAGGAATGTGTCCAGGAATTTTTTGAAACCATCGTAGTCAATATCCTGCAACGAAATTTTACAAATTACTCTTTGTTAATTTTAGATAAGGCTTATTGAGTATGTCAGATTTTATAATTGTAAAGTTTTAAAAATATAGATTTAGGAATTATAAAGTTTTGTGCTAAGCGAACTTTCTCCAAAAATTGTTTTGTAAGTATTTGTATTGAGTGAAATTTTGAATTATAAATACATCATACATTTTCTAGGGTACTTGGGGTCTAGAGTATATTAAGAGGAGAACGACACCGCGTCCCTTATACCTAGACCTTTTGATATTGTGATTATGTTGTTGGTGGAGCCGGTTTCTTCGTTCTTACCGAAGCGACATTGTGAATAACCAACCGCCCCTTATTTTTATTATTATAATTGATCAAAATGTCGGTGCCAGGATTCGAACCCGCAACCTATTGTCTAAATAGTCAAATGGATGAAGGTGTTGGTGCCTTTACTCACGTGGCCATTGAGCTGGTACTTGGGGCCTAAATTATAAAAAAATTTATAACATTTTACGATTGGGTTTCTGTGATATCACATGAAGCATCTCCAAAATATTGCTACCTGAATTAAAAAAATTGCAATAAAAATATTTAGCTGATGGAAAGCAAGATAGGAGCTATAAATTAGATTGCATTTTAATTGGTAGTATTAATTTTTTCAAAAACTAAGCAAGCCCGAAAAATAATTCTAATAAGTCGGTACGAAAAACAAATTGCCCCAGGCGTTTTTCAGAAAATTTGAAAACCACAAAAACTAATAATTTCATAATAATAAGCTACTTATTGTTAATTTTGGTTAGAACTGTCTTATTTAGGTACGTCATTATTAAATAGTTATTTCTTTTTCTTTAAAACTGCATATGATCTATCCATATTAATCCTTTAATATCACAGAAATCATTGTAAAGGACTATGTTAATGTAATATTAATACTTTAGAGAATAAGTCAACATAAATTAAATATATGGATATCGATACCCAATAAATATCGATGGTATTACAGATACTGTATAGATGGATTATATTTGTGATAGGATGGGCTTAACACATTCAATATAAATTACTACTGTGTCTCAATCGCGTGGATCCCTATTCATCTGGGACCAATATATCAAATATTAAAATTACATATACAATACATAACTAGTAGTTATTATGACATATATAGTGTTTTGTACATTCTCTGTTCGATATCCGATGAGGATTTCAACTGAAAAAACTAATTCAGAAATGTGTTTGCTATTATTTGTTAAGGAAAATTATTCGTGGCTTGAGTATCCAAATATTTTCTAATCTAGTATTTTTATTTTCAAATCTAGGTAAGATATCTTATTCACATCAGCAATGTGACTGATGTGAATGTAATAAAACCCCCTGGTGTATCATTGTTAAGAAAGCTTGGACGTACTATTTGAGCAAACCAGAAAAAATCAAAATTAGTGGTAAAAATGTGCTCAAAAAATTCTTTATACGTTTTAAAATCTCCCTTAATTGTCACGACATGGTTGTCCATATTCCCTTCATAGTACACTTAACGTCCAAAAATTACAACTTACATAAAAATAACATATAGTAAAGTCATTTAAATACATGGATCTTAAACATTATCAAAAATTTGAAGCTTTACTCTAAATATTCTTGAGTCATCAAAATATAAGATATTTATTAATGAAGTATATATTTTTAACTTATGTATACAAATAGCTCGGAAAATAAGTTGAAAAAAAAAATTTAAATAAGTTATAATTTATATTTATTAATTACATTATTAAAGTATTAAATTTAGATATTTTAATAAAATAGACCGTTTCTTCTTCTTAAGGTAAGTAATGGCATCTGATATAACAAAAAAAAAAAAGCGAAAAAGACCACTGTATCTCATCATTTTCATAGACAAGTCCCAGAAAAAACAGGACTCGTAAAAACAAGAAGATATCTTGTATTACGGATAGTCCTGAGAAAACAAGATACCAGAAAGGAAGAAAATTCAAGCCAAAACAGAAACAATGTAAAGAAAAACGTTTACAAAGAAATCTAAAACAAATAATATTACCGGTTCAAATACATCAGGTTGTGATGATGAGGTAATATTGACACAAGTAAAAATGATGATTTACCCAAGTACAGAGAAAGAGGACAGGATAATAATTATATAATGTATAATGAAAATTATTGCAACAATTAAATATTAATACAACAATCAAGCCGGTAAATGTGTAAAACTTGTAACGATTGGGTTATGACTATTCAGTTGAAGAATTATATATAACTAGTTGAGTTTTGTAAAGTAAAACTTAAGACTTACGTAAGAGAAATGAGTTAAATAAATGTTGTTGAGCTTAGAATATTCTGTGAACATACTTAATTTGAAAAAAATCTTTGGGATAATTTTCGAGGAAAACAAAAAATACTTGAAAATAAATCTGACACCAGATTTTCTGATTTTAATCAAACGGTATAACGACAGTTAATAATGTTAATATGAAGACAGAATATCAAGTTTGTTGAATTTTATATAAAGCCTTCGGTATCATTCTTCTGATACAGGATACTTCAGGATCACAATACTGTCTTTTACTAGAATTATTTGGGTAAAATTTGGGTTACATGTACAAAAATTAAGTTAACGCACATTTAACCCAAAATTCATTCTTCTGAAAGCGAGTATACATTTGCTGTTTAAATTTCCAGTAATTTGCATATATCAAGTTAAAAAAATCACTCTGTATTCAGTGTGATTTTGTATTCAAACAACCTAGAAGATTTTGTAAAGATATTCAAGTATATAACTCTTTTGTCGAAAGATTTTGTAAAGATATTCAAGTCGAAGAGAGCTCAATAGAGAAACATTCACGATGTGCGCAATTATCTGTATCAAAATGAAAGTAGTTATAGTTTATTGGCTTAAAATGTAAAATTGCCTTGATATTTATTTTTGAAGTTTACCATAGCAACCTCTCTGTATTATGTACATTTTGAAGTGATCGATAAACCTGTCACCAAATTCTAGGAATTCATTTCAATTCATCATCATTTATGTATGCGGTGCTGTGTCGAAAAACAATTTTAACGCTACTATTATCATCAACATTATACAAAAACAATTCCACTTATTATGAATTTGTTTACAAACAACAATTTGTTATTACAAACATTGTTTGTCATTTTTAGGGTATATTTGCTGATATACTTAATAAAATGAATCTCGTTGAAAAATTAATACACTTAAAATTGTTCAAAATTTGTAGTGCTATAATACTAATAATAAAAGGTGCTCAAATGAGCATGATATATAAAAACTAGATAAAATATCTGCTGCGACGCGTTACAGGACTTCCATTTACTATTATATACTTTATTTTTTTGAGTGCAAACAAGAAAACGAATCATAAAAACTGTTAAAGAAGTGAATTCAACTGTATTTACAGTATTATGTAAATATGATAAGTTTAATTTTTCTCCCTTATTTGAATTCGGCCATAAAAATGTTTCAAAGACAAGTTGTAGAAAATAAAATGTTCGGCGTACATACAAAAATCATTAGAGCCGTTTTCGAGAAAATCGTTAAAACCTCGAAAATCACCCGAAAAAACTGGAAGCCCGATTATAACCAAAAGCTTCGCTTCATAACTAGACGTAACTACTGGTAATATGTAGACAGAATACCAAGTTTAGTAATATTCAGATAACGCAATCGCTGTAACATACACATTCACAAACACACACGTACACCTTTTTGGATTCAAGGGATCTCAAAATAGGTATTTCCTAACACAATTGAAATTTTGACAGGATTACCATAGGTACTTCGTTTTACTAGTAGCAAAGTAAAAAAGTATTTTTTATTTTATATAAGATAGTATCTATAGAGAGTTTACTACTAACTAAAATTATTTTTGAAATCATAAGAATTTGTCCTCGTCTGCTCTTCTACGATTTGTATTATTCTTTTTTTGAAAATTTGTTGCATTATCGAAATCGAAAAATGTCTCTGCATCTTCATAATAACGTTTAAGCAAACATCTTTGCGTCTAGAAAGTCGAACGACTTATCTCTTTTATGCGATCCGGAACATGTGTCATCACGAATACAACTAAATACGGAATATGTACTACCTATATGCTCTTTTTATAGCTGTAAATAGCTAACTATGCATTCTCGAACTCAATGGCTCTTGTTGCATAAATGAGCAATTAATTTTTTATTCTTATACAAAACTACTATATTTCTTTCATCAATCATGCGAAAAAGTCATAAAAATATTAACAATTAAAATTTTAGAAACCATTAAAAATCTAAAAATAATCATGTAACAAATATAAACATTAATAATTATAATTTCGGTCATAAAATTAAATAAGACTGACGTCAAAGTTTCGTATGCGAATTTTCGCAATAAAAAAACTTCAATCAATTCATTTTTAGTTTAATTAAAACATCGGTGTCCCTAGCAGAGGCTATCTATCATTCATTGTTAATTTGAATGAAGTTAAAAATGAACTTAAAAATATATGCTTTTCAGGTGCTGTAATATTAAATTATGTTAACAGTGAATACAATAAATCAATTGATTGAAAATTTTCAGAAAAAATCTTTGCCATGTTAATGCACTGCGGAATCAAATCAACTATAGCAGTATGTATAAGCTTCGAAAATGATTGCACCTTGCAATGTGGAGTGGGAAAAACTAGTAAATGCTATAGATTTACTTAGATTTACTGTGATTACATTGAGAAAACACCCAAAAAGTAGTTTTTTTACCATTTTTTTAGATTTTGTACACATATGAAACCAGTGGTATGACTCTTTATTTACCATTCCAAAGCTTAAAAAAACAAATGTCTTCAGTTTTTAAGATCAGCATTTGACAAATATTTTGTGAAATTTGTGAAATTTGCATATCGTGAAGGACCTAAAATTGTTACAATAGATCGTTATAGATTCATTCAAAATTACAAATCGTCGGCCTGAATCATTAACATACTGAGTGTCATTTTGAAAATTTACAAAACGAAGAAATAATTGAATAATGTTTGTATATTCATTACGTACTTAATCAAAATTCCAAAAATTCCATTGGCTAGCTTAATTTTGCATAACATTTTAAAAATATATCCAGTACCATATTTTATACTCATATTACAAAATTCAGGAAAATAATGTAAATAGTGGGGTAATGTAAATACCGGCACATAGGTGGTGGTACAATATCGGTGCAAAACTGAGGATTTAGCAGTATTTCATTTATCACTCTTTATAAGTGAATATCGTCGTTTTACCAAACTGTAGATTATACCATGAACTTTCTATTCAGTACAAAAACTCATTTTAGTCCAAAATGGACTGGACAGGTTAACGAAATGTAAAAACTTATTGATTTTTGAATCGAGAGTATGGAGCTTATTCTTAAAACGTACTCTACTACATAAAATTTCTAGCTGCATCTTTTCTAAGCAGCAGTTAATGTCCTAATTTTTTATTTTTTTAAAATTTTTTATTAGATTGGTTTATTGTATTCACACAAGGAAATTACCTAAAAAACATTGAATTATTTATACTTGATAAATAGTTCGCTGTTCCACTTCAATGATTAGTTAATTCTTTAAACTCCTGGTTCTAGTAGTTCACTCTCACAAGTGATAAAGTGTGATGATGAATTTAATCGTCAAAGAAAACGTAGTGTATGCGCACCTATATTTTTTTAAATAACTAATTTATTTACTTAAATAATAAGTGGAAATTTTTACATTAAACAAAAATGAATCAATAATAACATCATCATCGAAGTAACACACCTCCTGCTGGTGCTGGTGCCTGCCTATATGTTGTGAAATATTATATATTAAGATTTTGTTAGTAAGTACAATTTTATGAATGGATACACTTCCGACAGTGTACAACTGAACCCAGTTAAATGGAAAAACTGAAAACAAAATGTAATTAGCTCTAAAAATATTTCACAAATTTTTTAACCATAGACAATTATGTTTAAATTTTTAAAGATGAGTTTTTTGAGTCAATTACTTATTTTAATTAATAACCTAAAATATTAACTGTAATACGTTCGAGACAATTTTAGGTAATAGACAAAAACATGATTCCAAACGAAAAAAGAAGATTCATATATTGACCACAATAAACTATTGAAATAACTTTTTGTAGGGACTTAAACACCATAGTAAAAATACCATTAACAAAAATCTATATAAGTATAATCTAAAATTAAAAAATCTGTTTAAAAATAGATTAAGCTAGAGTAGAATTTTACAATAACAATCCACAATCTTATCATGAAGTTTGTAAAGTTTTAACTACTTAATAAAATAAACAAATGGTATAGAAAATGAAATTTTTTTAAATCTCGCTTAATGATATTATTAACTATTGTCTAAAGAATATATCAAAAAAGTATGTTTAATATTTTACTCTTATTCTCGATATATTTTAATTGGTATTCCTTTTATTGTAAAAAGTTATATGAACTTTTTATTCGTATTTCATCAAAGAATATAAAAATATTTTGCCCGTTTGAAAATCACAATTTCTTAGCAGTTATTTAAGCAATTCAAACAATATGGCACCGATTTGACCCTTGATAGTTTAAACATTGATACTCAACTCAGTATGACTGCTAGCTGTTATCGGCTCTGGTTATAGATGTTATTTTGACCTGTAATTCACCTGTTATGTCAAGAAAACTTAATAACAAGAAGTCTGATTAGTCGAAAGACACTCCAAGTTTGATTTTCTTTGATTTATATAATAATTCACTTTATTGTAAATTAAGGTGGTTCTTTCCCGACAGTCCAGGGGCAAAAGTATTAGCTTAGTATCTTCATTCTACGTATATATAACACACATACAATGCCAAGTCTAATTTTACAAAGTAGTGTGTTTATAACTTACATTATAATGTATACACACATACACTCACTCAGTATAAAATATGCATGAATTGAAAAAATCGTAAAAAGTTTTAGTTATTTTAATTTAAAATTTTAAATTTAGTTACTTTAACTATGTGGTCAATTCATGACACTTTTTTAGTTATTCAGCACATATTTTTCTAACAAATACTAATTTTTCATCAAAACGGTAGCATTGTTTCTAGGACAAAGATAAACAAATCTATCATTTTCTCACGGTTCTCTCATGCTACGTGTATAAAATATACAATTTTTAATTGCAATTATTTCACATTCGATACGGCAAATCATCTCCAAACAGCGTGTTATGCATTTAATTACCTATATTCACAGTTTGAAAGATTTATTAAAATTTTGCTTGCATGACCAAACTACCTCAAGTGAATGATACAGAAAACGGTTTATATTGGTTCATTATTTTATAAATATGATATTTTGATAAATATAAATAAACGTGTCACACACCTACATACACAGCTATTGAACGAATCCTATACAACCACAAAATAACATATACAAAGAAAATTTCAATAGCTAATTGCTAAATAATTATCAACTTTCACGGTTGTACGTATACAAGTTTTCCTAAATAATTGATTTAATATTGTTTCTGCCTACTTTCGAAATTAATTCATTGTCGTATCTTTTACTAGGTTCATTCTTTAATAAGTTAATAATAATACTATATTTTGAAAAATATTTCTATAGGATGCATTTAAGACGCTGTAATTATAATAATCAATAATTTTGATGAAATTTGTAAAAAATATTAAAAAATCATAGTAATTCATAACTTTAATGATGAGTATTAATCAAATTTGTGTAATAGCAAAGAATACAAACGCCCAAAGAAGTTCTTAAGTCCTATTTTTATATATTCTAAAAATTTTAGTACTTTCATGACCACCTGTTCCCTATTTAATGTTGGTATTTAATGTGATTACCAGTTGACACAACTAGATGCCCATAGTTGTTGAATGTCGGTAAATAAAGGACATCTGCAATCTTTGATAAAGCAATATTGAAAACTGAATGCCGTTGGTGATATGTTATGTGTATATGTACATGCGTTTTTTATTTTATCGAGGTAATGATTGTCCAAATTTAATGATATTTGGCAGGTATTCATAGAGTTTTTATCGAGAAATTCGTAAAATAAATTTATTATAGCTACATAATTGTAATATGAAATCGGTGGTTTTCGTTAAATAAAGACAATATCAACAATTTGAACATTACATTCCTATTTTCTTCGAAATATATGTGTAAATGAATTGTTCGAAGAAAAGCAGGATTGTAACGATATACCAAATCTAAAGTATCAAATATATCCTTGGTACTGTTACTGTTATTGTTTAATATACTTATTTATTCCTTATTCATTATTTTATCGTCTCACCAACCGTAATTTGGTCGTATTACAGATTTATTTAAGAAAATGGTAATTTATTTGTAGTATATCGACCATGTTACTTTCTCCACATCACTCTTTTGTATATTTATTTTGCCAAGATGAGAAAAATCCTTTTGTGAACTGTCTTTTTACACACCATTTAATGCTATTTCATATTAAAATTCTATTCAATTTTTCTGATATTAGTAAATTAAAAATCGACATTTCTATTTGTAATAACTATTGATGTTCTATTTTTATTTAAAAAAAGATATGGGTGTTGTTAAAAAAATACGATGTTGTTTGTTTACATATTTATATCCAAAGGGCATTTTAGTTTATATTTGCGTAAAACGTTTATAAGCATATTTAATGAAAATAGTATACAGATCGTTTTTTTTTTTATCTTTTGATAAAGAGAAAACCATGGTTAAATATTACATACCTAGCGGACGTCACGAAGTATCACCCGCGTGGTACCCGTTTCCGTGGGAAGACAGGTATAAAGAGTAGCCAATGACACTGGACTATGTCCAGTAGTTTTTAAATTTATTCGCTACATTAAAAAATTCAAATATTTCTTCTTTCACCCCTGTACTTCCCGTTCCCGTGGGAATACATAGATAAAAAGCCTATATCACCCAGGAAAAAGGATACCTTCCCAAATAATTTTTAAAATCGGTTCAGTAGTTTTTTAGTGTTATATACAAAAATACAAATGTATATTCTTTATAATATTAGTATAGATAAAAAATAGAAGATAACAATTTTTATACATGCATAAAAATAGTTTATAAAAAACATTTGTACAGATGCGATACATGTGTGAGTGAACACATTTCATAATTTATTTTAAAAATAAATATGAACAACACTTAAGTCTGTTGACTCACACACATAATGTATGTTTTGAATATATTTGTTTTAATATTCTTGTGTATAAATAAATTTTGTAATCTTTTATATAGGAATATTTGAACATTGTTTTCTCTGTATATCAAAGGATTCGAAAACCGATCTGTATATGTATGAATGCACAATATACAACACATATAATACAGTTGTACAGAAAAAAACAATCTGTTAATGAAATATTTTTCTGAAAAAGTAGTTACTATGCGCCTTATTTTTCATTATTCATAATGCTTGAACGTCTTTCTAATGCTTGAATGAACTGTATGAAAATTGTCCAATATAATGACGATAATAACTATTTAAGTAATTAAATTGACCGGACATTGTGAATAATGTATTTCACTTATTGGACATAGATAGTAATCGAAATGTGAATTAAGTTGTATTAATGATATTATTGGGTATTATCCATCATATTTTGGAAACTCCTTACAGTCCACTTAGTAGGACATGAGGAATTTTTGTCTCTGAAATTTATTTAAAATACTCAGTCTGCCAGTTTTATGATTACTATACAGTCACCCTAAAATTAGGTATCCATGCAAAAACTTGTATATTATTTTTTACTGATATTTTTGAATTTGCTTGGAGCGGTATCATGGATACAGTTCGTACACTGTTCAAATAATTGTGAACGTCGTTTACAGAGAGTTGCGGATATAAGCTTGTTTATAATATAAAAGGCATAAAGAGTTCATAATGGTGTAGAAAATTTGCTGTTAAATTTGAAAAAATCTTTTAGCCAATTTTACAATAGACATGTGATTTTACCTACTGTTTCGAGAAATTTAAAGAAAAAATTATACAAGTTTTTCCGATATATTTTAAAGTTTTCGAAAGGTACGAAACTATAAGTTTGCCTCCATAACTAGATTCGGAATTATATCTATCGCTATCGGAAGTAATCTGTTCCAGTTTATAATAATAAAATTGTTTTGTGCCGATGTCAAAAAAAGTCCATTTCGTGTCAGTCTTTCTATCGGTCTGGCAGTCTTATTCAGATGAATTTAAACATCTCCAAAACTACTGAACGAATATTTATATATTTGTGATACACAGTAGCGGTGATGTTCGGGCTGATCTTATTTAGAATTATTATCAATTACCGCTCCAGAGATATAATGCCAAAATTTCGCGAACCGTTCATTGATGAACGTATTGATTTTGATACACTGTTAATTGATGAATGTACCAATTTTGATGAAATTTTGCATGTACATGTATTGAATGAACATACATACGAACTGATTATTCTGGAAAATCGTTTTCAAAGCAAAATAAAAATTGAAACCCACTTAATGATACGGAGAATTTTACATGATAAAATTGCAGAAAATCGAATAGCCAAATTTTAACACAATCGGTCAAGGAAATTTTGTGATATGGTTATTTTCACATAAATTCCAATATTTCGTACGCTATCACTTATATCTAAAATATAGAATATTGTGCAATTCCAATAATATTACTTACATGTGGATCGAAATTATATCCTTTTCAAAAGATTTAAACAATGGCCAATTTTAATCACTTAGTTTTTTTTTTTGGTACAGAGATTAAACTCAACGAATTCAAACGGTAGGAAACTTCATCAGGTTTTATCTCTCCTATAAACATACAATATTTCTGTGAAATCTAATCGATTATATTGTATAAAACCATAAATATTATACATGTATTAAATAGTGAGAAAAAAACCATACGAGTTTCGAACTATCCTAGTGTGTTAAAACTACACGAATCATTGAACACATATGTGTGATCCTGTCTATCTATAATTTATACTTATAACAGATATATCTATGGGTAAATAATGAATGGTATATGTTTATACGTTTTCCACGAAAATTTATATCATACAGTTTACGAACACTTGTATCGATATCATCCAACTGCATACGTCTCTATCTGATCACATCTCTGGATAGATTCAAGAGATATTATTAAATTTTGCAGCATTATAAATCACAAAAATAGAATATATTTGAAAAAAAAAATTTTGTTGAAAAATTAAAAAATTAACCAATTTTCAATCGAATTGTAGATTATTTAGACGCTCCTAACCTAAGTAATTTACGATTCGATACTAACTAAAAGCAAACATCTAATTCACATCTAAGGTAGGGAAAATATGCAATTTTTATGAAAAATTTTTTGCTCTATCTCTTCCAAAATCTTGAATGTAGAAACAACTAAATTTTTGTTTATTTTTTGTATATTTGAAAATTTACAAAATGGTCTCGCAGATCATTGTTTTCTAAATGACAGTATGCAATGAAAAATAATTACCTGAATACTTTTTAAAAATTGTTCCAATTGAAAATTGTATTATTAATATTAAATTAACAAGTGAAAGAAACACATAGCTATTTATTATAATATTTTCACACTGCCTTTGCTTAAGAAAAATGTAATCTTTTGTGAATGTATTATAAAAATAAACATCATCTATCATCGCAAAAAACAACAAGTAAGGAAGTAAACAAAAATCTTTCATATAATGTTTCATCTTTCATGCATAATATAATCTATCTCTAGAAAAAAAAATATATGTATAAGGTGGCCGATTTTGATAGCGCACCCTGAATATTTCCGTATCGAAGCATTTTCAGGAATAATAGACCAAGCTATTCTACGTCGACGGGTAAATCATTCATGTATAAAATAGTATACCAAAAATAATAAAAATTGTAAGATTTTTTTTCTTTTAACAGATTCATACTACCTTGAAATTCATTATAGGTATGTTAAATTTAACCAAAAATTTAAAAACTATGACCCAAATTTTGTAGAATTACATACTTTGTTTGTCAAAATTGGATAAAAATTGAGCGTTATAGAGAAAAACTTATTTTTTTATTTTTGTGACGTCATAAAGTTAAAAAAACTAATTTTTTTAATAATTAGGCCAAATTTTAACCGATTTGAGTGAACTTTTTTTTGAAACCCACTAAGTTTGGATCATACTTTTCATTTTTTATATTATTTATTCTCTTACTTTAACCCTTATATGAAATTTCATGTTCAAATTCATACTACGTTGAAATTCATTATAGGTATGTTAAATTTAACCAAAAATTTAAAAACTATGACCCAAATTTTGTAGGATTGCATACTTTGCATACTTTGTTTGTCAGAATTGGATAAAAATTGACCGTTATAGAGAAAAACTTATTTTTTTATTTTTGTGACGTCATAAAGTTAAAAAAACTAATTTTTTTGATAACTTGGCCAAATTTTAACCGATTTGAGTGAACTTTTTTTTGAAACCCACTAAGTTTGGTTCATACTTTTCATTTTTTATATTATTTATTCTCTTTCTTTAACCCTTATATGAAATTCCATGTCCAGATTCATACTACGTTGAAATTCATTATAGGTATGTTAAATTTAACCAAAAATTTAAAAACTATGACCCAAATTTTGTAGAATTACATACTTTGTTTGTCAGAATTGGATAAAAATTGAGCGTTATAGAGAACTTATTTTTTTATTTTTGTGACGTCATAAAGTTAAAAAAACTAATTTTTTTGATAACTTGGCCAAATTTTAACCGATTTGAGTGAACTTTTTTTTGAAACCCACTAAGTTTGGATCATACTTTTCATTTTTTATATTATTTATTCTCTTTCTTTAACCCTTATATGAAATTCCATGTCCAGATTCATACTACGTTGAAATTCATTATAGGTATGTTAAATTTAACCAAAAATTTAAAAACTATGACCCAAATTTTGTAGAATTACATACTTTGTTTGTCAGAATTGGATAAAAATTGACCTTTATAAAGAAAAACTTATTTTTTTATTTTTGTGACGTCATAAAGTTAAAAAAACTAATTTTTTTGATAACTTGGCCAAATTTTAACCGATTTGAGTGAACTTTTTTTTTAAAACCCACTAAGTTTGGTTCATACTTTTCATTTTTTATATTATTTATTCTCTTTCTTTAACCCTTATATGAAATTCCATGTCCAGATTCATACTACGTTGAAATTCATTATAGGTATGTAAAATTTAACCAAAAATTTAAAAACTATGACCCAAATTTTGTAGGATTGCATACTTTGTTTGTCAGAATTGGATAAAAATTGACCGTTATAGAGACAAACTTATTTTTTTATTTTTGTGACGTCATAAAGTTAAAAAACTAATTTTTTTGATAACTTGGCCAAATTTTAACCGATTTGAGTGAACTTTTTTTTAAAACCCACTAAGTTTGGTTCATACTTTTCATTTTTTATATTATTTATTCTCTTTCTTTAACCCTTATATGAAATTCCATGTCCAAATTCATACTACGTTGAAATTCATTATAGGTATGTTAAATTTAACCAAAAATTTAAAAACTATGACCCAAATTTTGTAGAATTACATACTTTGTTTGTAAAAATTGGATAAAAATTGACCGTTATAGAGAAAAACTTATTTTTTTATTTTTGTGACGTCATAAAGTTAAAAAAACTAATTTTTTTGATAACTTGGCCAAATTTTAACCGATTTGAGTGAACTTTTTTTTAAAACCCACTAAGTTTGGTTCATACTTTTCATTTTTTATATTATTTATTCTCTTTCTTTAACCCTTATATGAAATTCCATGTCCAGATTCATACTACGTTGAAATTCATTATAGGTATGTTAAATTTAACCAAAAATTTAAAAACTATGACCCAAATTTTGTAGGATTGCATACTTTGTTTGTCAGAATTGGATAAAAATTGACCGTTATAGAGACAAACTTATTTTTTTATTTTTGTGACGTCATAAAGTTAAAAAACTAATTTTTTTGATAACTTGGCCAAATTTTAACCGATTTGAGTGAACTTTTTTTTGAAACCCACTAAGTTTGGATCATACTTTTCATTTTTTATATTATTTATTCTCTTTCTTTAACCCTTATATGAAATTCCATGTCCAGATTCATACTACGTTGAAATTCATTATAGGTATGTTAAATTTAACCAAAAATTTAAAAACTATGACCCAAATTTTGTAGAATTACATACTTTGTTTGTCAAAATTGAATAAAAATTGAGCGTTATTTTGAAACCCATTAATTTGGGGTCATTGGTATATTTGTTTGTCAAAATTGGATAAAAATTAAGCGTTATTATTGTTTATACTCATATTTGATACTCATACCCTTATATAAAATTCAATGCACACAGCAGTAATTCTTGTTAGTGAATCAGTGCAGTAATTTTAATTTTTATTGAATTGATTTATTTATTGAATGCAAACCATAAAAGCATCTACAAAGTACTTATTTGTGGTACTTACATTATATTTCTTAATTAAATTTTCAGCACCAAACACTAAAGTATCAGCTAAAAAACACCAAATTTTGCGCATAATTGAATTCAATTCTGAATACTTTGCTCTGCTAACTTGACTAGTATAATAATTGATCAAAATAAACTGATCTAAATTAAAAATCAAATTCAAATATTTACAATCGGGTATAACAAAATATCAAAAAGGTTAACATGATAATATTGTTGATCTTTTTGATAGAGACACTCTTTATAAGCGGCGAGAAATAAAGCAAAAATATTACATTCATCTACTTGTATTTAACTACAATGAAATCTAGATGATTTTGTAAATGAAACAAAAGAAAAAAATGTCAAGATACATAATTATGTTTGTTCAAGAGATAAATTATAATAATAATTATTTTAAAAACCATTATAGTACTAAAATGAGAAATTATTGTTGTTTTTTAGTAGTTAGTGCTGTGGTTGAGGGGGATTGAAACATAATACGCAAGTAACCTTCATTATATAAAAATTGTTCAATTTCCACGTCCAAATAAATCAAAAATACTTATCAAAATGATTTAAAATTTGGTATACACGATATTGACATGAAAACGGGCGGAATATATTTTTAGTAGTATCAATTACTAAAAATATATTTTAAACCCTTTATTCCTTTCCTGTAGGGATGGAATTTTTATAGGATAACGTAAGGAGTATATCCTTTCAAACAAATTAACATTTTTTATAATTAATCCACAATAAACGAAAATATCAGTGTGCATACATAAAAAAACAATTTTTTTGGCCCTTCGTCATATCTGAAATGGAATTTTTCCTTAAAAGTTTTTTTGGAGCCACCTAAAAAAAAATTTTTTTTTATGATCCAATTTTAAATAAGTATTGATGGACACACAAATTCTTTTTTTTTTTAAGGCGGTTAAAAATATTCTTCAAAATATCCACTATGTCACTGAGTTTATGTGACACTTGAAAAGAAAAATTTTTTTCATGTATTTTCGTAAGTTTAAAAAAATAATAAAACGACAGAGAATATTTTTTCAAGACTTTGTTTTTTGAGAATTTAATTAAGAAAATAATTTGTCGAATACACCTTCAGCTATTCTGAAGTGTCAAATTTTGTTAATGAGCAAAAGTAAAAAAATCGTAAGCATAAAATTTAGAGTCACGGCGAATATTTAGTTAAAATGATTTATTTATTTATTTTTTTTTTAATTGTAATTAATAATTTGAACTTAAAATTTTCTTAACATCATCGTTGACCTTTCAAGTATCAAAAACTTATTAGATATCAAATTTATTCAAATTAGTACAACCATTATAGTTACATTTTCTTTCAATAAATGATTGTTAATTAGTTAGATAGGGTATGATATTAAGTTTTTAACACATACAAAAAGTATTTTAACCATAAAACTTCGATAATAGAATAAAATTTGTGCTTTGAAAAAGTTTTATAAATCTTATTACATTGTTTTGGGTCGAGAAGCAAAATACTGCTATCTCATTTGATATTTAAAATTGCATATTTATCAATTGAATGAGGAACATATCAAGTAAATAATTAGCTACACAAAAATTTAGGTTTTATTTTCAAGATATATGTATGGTAGGGAAGCTCAAGTGGGGATTCAAAAGAGATAGATAGCTTACTCCTCTATCAAATATTAGTTCTGTATATAGTGCCACGAGTATAGATAGGATAGCCGAATTACAAACTGAAAATAGTTCATTTTACTAACCTGACATTTGAGTGTGACGAAAGAAAATACGTGGGTAAATTTGCAGAAAAGACACATTACCTGCGTCACGCTCAAATCGTCAGATTACTAAAATGCACTCTTTTTAGTACGTAAATAACCTACCATATCTTTGCCTAACGCTCTCGATTAAATCTAATTTTCGATTTTTTCGTTTTAATATTCTGATCGGTTACCCAATACATATAGAGATCTAAGATTAGGTGGTGGTACTCAACAAGGGGTAAGGTAGCTCCGGTATGTTAACGCTAGAAAAGTAGCATTGAATGTACTAAGAAACATTTTTGTCTGTCTGTTCGGCTACCATTTGGCATATCAAAAACTGAAAGAAATATCGATTTAAAATTTCCGATTTTATCCAGAAAAAACTCAAATCATGAAATTTGAAAAATAATATTTCCGATTCGTTCCGTTTCGAAAAAACGTTAATATAGGAATCCATATTTGATACGGATTGAAAACACGAATAAATAAAACCGAGCATTTGCATATCAGTTAAATAATAACCACCTTTTCAGAATTTTATGGTTATTACCTTTTGATTCAAAACGTTTTATACCCACAAAAACACGTTTAACTTCAAAAAACGATTGTTTTTGATTTTTATTATTAACCGACTTCCAAAAGAGGTGGATCAATTCGACCTGTGTATGTAATATTATTGAAATTGTACATTATTCGTATGTATTATTTTATATGAGCTTCAAAAAAATTTTTTCTGAAAGTAAACAATAAAAATTGTTCAAAAAAATAAACCGATTTCAAAGCAAGAAAACACTTTTTTTCACTTTTTAGTTCACTTTTTGAAGTCAGTTTTATTTTTTTGAAAAATTGTTATTATTGTTATGCTTTGTACATTTAGCAATATAAACCAGATACAGTTGGTTATATTGCAGTAAAATTGTAAGTAATTTAAGGTCTATTAGTTTTTATTATCTTCCTGTTTACGTACTTGTCGTCGTTATATTTCTCCTTATATTTGTCGAATAAAAACTGTGTACAAGGAAGTCATTTGAATGTATAAAAATAAATATATTAAGTAAACAATGGTCGTATCTGTAGCTACCATTACTTTAACGATCTTATAATTTTTGTTTTTAAATTTCTCATATGATAATATTTTTATGGCAACAAACGGACGAGTGAGATAGTTATCCAAATCGAAAAAAAATATTCAATGTTAATCGATTTAAAATTTATTTCGCAGAAAAATTTAAGGAGCTACAGGAAACAGATTTGTTAATTGGAATCTAGAACCTTTAACTCCAGAAAAAAAAATCAGTTGAATAATGAGTTGATTATTTAGATTATTTTCATATATGAAGTTCAAATATTGAGACCTGAGTTAATTTTCATATCACTATGACCATTACTCCAATTTTTCTTCAAAGAAATATCATTTTTAAATACCGATAATTCGGTTAATATGTGAATAAAATACAAATTTATTCCAAAACTCCTTGAGTTATTTTTAATAATATGCATAATGATACCAATTTGCTACGACAGGAGCCTCAAATCTTGATGATTTATGGCTGAAGATCAGTCATAAATTATTCTGTATATTGAGAAAAATAATTTTATACAAAAATTCGTGAAAAAAATGGTACTGCCAGGTAAAAAAATGAATTAGAATGTGAATTCTTCTGTTTAATTAAATATATTCATACTTCACAAAAAATCTGGGATGAAGTGTGTTCATTATTTACATTACCTATTTGTGAATCGCCCATTCATATATTTTTACATTTAATTGAGCTTTATCAAGAAAAAGTTGTGGAACATCTATTTAAAATGATACGTGTTCTCAGACAAAACAAAAACATTTGTTCATAATATAAATTTATTTTGAACTTACAAAACAAATTTTGTAAATTTTCGGTGTTAAAAATAAATGCTAAGAAAGTTGAAAGCGTCATAGTAGACACGGAGGTATATAGAATGTAGTTTAAATATAATATTGTGAATCATTTTTAAATTAATGTTGTTATGTAAACTGTTGTAGGTAACAGCCACTTGAATTGTTCTTATCTTAATTTGAAAATAGTACAGATGTTTGGAATTAATCAAATACATAATTATTTGTATTTATAAAAAATATGTTTATTATTATTGGGATAAAAATAAATTAACAAACTCATAATATTATGAAAACAAGTGGCGATTCGAAAGACAAAATAAAAATTTGATAATTATTACGAACTAGCAATACATATCTCGGCTTCTCAAAATTAAGTTAGTTGGCGGTTTGTATATAGTACCGTTTGCCAAATCGGCTCAACCGTTTGCGAACTTTACGACTACCAACACTTTGTGTTTTTTGATCCTTGATTGAAAACGGCAGAACATCGATATAATTACTAAAGGAGCTCTTTCATTTCTTATGGCACATTTCAATAATTCGATTCACTAGACGCGGTTCAATTTTCGGTTTAATAGTCCGATCCAAAGCCCCGATACTTTTACATGAATAGCTTACTTACACTATCTTCCAGAAGTTTCTCTTGGTTTTAGTAAAAACTGGGACATATAAGTTATTTTTATTTGATTAATATGAATCGAGAAATTCTAAAAACTATCTTAACCGCATGGTAAACCGATTTGTATCTTGTATAGGTACCAATTTATTTGTATAGGTTCTAATTTTTCCCTTTAAAAAGGATTAGTGATTGTTTTCTGAATGGCTAAAAACGAGGACGGTATTCATATAATTGAACAAGCCAATAATAATTACTAAGCGTTGAACGAGGTTGAATGCTTTATTAAATTGAACATAAATACGAAGTCGGTTTTCAACATACATAATTTGTAATAATTATAATTCCATAATGATTTATATATATTATTTACTGATAATAATAATTCAAATAGTTAACTATTTTCAATCATATTAACTTGATATATGTTACACATACAATGTTGATGTTCTAATTTTAACGTAAATTACATTAAAAACTGAAAATTTTGACATTTTGCTTGAAGCATTTTAATTAATGTTATTTTAACATATTGGATATTGATTTTATAAAGTAGGTACATGACTGAACAATGTTGATGTTCAAATCATTCGTTTTTTTTATTTTTGCTTATGTTTTTTTTTTATAAATGGTAATGCACTAAAAACCATAAGTCAATATTTGATTGAAATAGGTTTTTGTAAATTATTTCACGTTTTGTAAAAAATTTCGTAATTTCAAAAAAAAAATCAGTTTAATGCTTGAAAAAATTAAATAAAATAAAATAAAATCAGTGCTTGAAGATCAAAGTAAACAGTTCTTATTAATAAACTGTAAATATTAATTGCATCTTAATTGAAATATTCCGTCATATGGTTTCATATACTTAAGAGTTTAGTGGCAAACTCATTGTTTCTTTTAAAAAGGCTTTCAAGCGGTAGGAAAAGTTCAATATCGGAATGTGAGTAGAAAATTTCGATGTCTTATTATCCAACTACGATAAAGTCTAAAAACGAAGATTATTTGTCAAACCCTTTTGTAGGTATATATATGTACCTACGAATTAACAAGCAATCTAAAAGCTTAGATTATAAGAACATTTTATTCCAATAATTTTTAATGGTTGGGATGAAAAACGACCTGGAAAAATTTTGATATCTCTACTCGATGATATGCTATTGGTTTATTTACGGCGCTCAAGAAATTTCGAAAATATAATACATTTACATCACAAATAATAAAGCTCTACTCTTTACTGTTTTTGTTTTTTTTTTATTTAAAATTGGCACATTTTTAATGGTCTTGTTTGTATTTAAAAATTCAAAAGTTTTAATCCAATTTAACTTAACTGTAAAACAACGCCATTGAAAGCAGTATGTTATTAATATAATATTATTTTGCTAACAACAAATTTAAATTTTCATATAATACATTTATACACACATACAAAAACAAGTATATTACAGCAATGACGTCAATATTGAACAGAGATAACATTACTATATGACGTCAATACATTTAAGAGGGTGACGTTATATACACAGTTATATATATATATATATATATATATATATATATATATATGTATATATATATATATATATATATATATATATATATATATATATATATATATATATATATATATATATGTATATTTAAGTAGTTATTCGTATATTTATGTATTATATAGTGATGACGTAATTGTATTAAACAAAGATGATTGTATATTGAATGGAATTGTGTAAGAGAAAAGTAGAAAATTCGATTATATTATTTCTTATATATATCTACATATATATGTATATTGGAGTGAAATATATTTTTATATTACATTTTTGAATGTGTAGTGTGTACACAGATGTGTGTGTGTGTCTGTTAGTATCTGGTAATATGGTGTGGTTTGTCAGTTGGCTCACCATTTCCGTATAAATATAGAAGAATAAATAGATTGTTCCTGTATTTTTCATACTAATCATCAAATTTTATTTTGATATATCTTAGAATGTCTATAAACCTTAACGTAAATTATGTATAACTTTGAATTTCAAATTTATGAAAATTCCCCAACTAAAATTTAGATATCTTCGGTTCTAATAAACATAGAAAGTTTTGGTCGCATAACACTTAGTGACACAAGGTTTTCTGATTATGACCCAACAGGCCAAAAATCGGCCATAAACTATTAAAAAACGAGGAAATAAACGGGTACACTACGCAAAAATAATACAGATATTATTTGGTTTATAAAATCATCAAATTATGTCAAAAAAATTACAAATCCTGTAAATTTCGAAAGAAACACTCCACTAAAAAGTTAAAAATTCGACAATCAGAAAACGCAAGGACCAATGAATCTATAGAAAACGCATATAAAATAAAATATTTCGCTTTTTATCAATATTATTACAAGATTCCCGTGTAGGATGGTAAAAAGGAAAATAGTAAACTAGGGATTTTTCTCAATATTCTCAGACCTAAGAAAATTATTATCATGGTCAGATCTCTGATATGTGTCCATTAAGATTCCGATTGTAGTTCTCCCCAACGTTTTAATTGTGTAGATTGACTTATAAAGTTTGGTGATTCTTGGACGATTTTTCTGTCTTGTAGTTTATTTCACGCACTTATTTAGACTTTCTACACAATTTCCGAATTACTTTCTCGTACCTTATTTATACATATACGCGCATCGTCATATATAGATTTTGTCTATTTTTAGAATGCTACTAGAATGGTGTAGGGAGGTAGAAGAACTTCGGTTTGGTAATATTATTGGTTATTTTAGAGAGACACAGAAATGAGAGGATGTTTGGATTATTGAATCTATAATATTGAGAAAATGTCTGTTGTTTTAACGTTTTTTTTGTTATACGTATCTGTTACAGCAAATGTATATAATAACACTTTTAATTTGATTTGAAATTATTAAATTTTATATATGAATATTACTTTAATAGTTCCAACTCAAGGGACCTCAAATTATTGATATACGGTATATGAATTGAGTAAACACGGATGAGAGTTTTAAGTGATAGCTCCAAAACTATACTTCTAATAGTCGAATAACTAAAATTTTCGTATACTTTAAAATTAAAATTCATTTTATAATATTAAGATTTTCTTTTTGTATTTTATATGAGACTAATCATTTAAAAAAATAGTAAAAAATCGGGCAATTTTTCGCTTTATAATAAAGTTTTGCTTATGATTACAGCGTCATCAGTAAATAAGGCTCAAATTTCAATTAAGTTTTGCTTATTTTTGACACAACAATTTAAAAAATTGGAACATTTGATGCGTTGTTTTTGAGGTATCTTTTGTAACCGTATTTGAGCATCGATATTTCGAAGTCATTTCAAGAAAATATAAAATTAGACTGAATTAAAAAATTGTAATATGACAATTTTTATGTATTCAAACAAAAACAAAATTAACCTTACAAAAGTAACTCAAGTGTTTTGAGAAATATATTTTAAGCATTTAGACTCATTATACACTCTATCAGTAACATATATATGTACTTCTGGTATGTCTGGAGATCTATTGAACGTTACAAATAATAACGATATTGGATTTTGTTTTTTCTCGAAGAATCGAATGTGGTAAGTTGGCTCGAATCTATGATGAATGGATATTGTAAAATCTATTTTAAACTTTTGTTTGAGTTTGTTTTGAAAGACAATTAAAGATAAAATAGATTAGATTGAAGCATTTCAGAAACTAATTCACATTTTATTGTGCTCTAAGGAGGCGATGCTTTTGTTTTTGAAATCTCATAAAATTTAATGAATTGAATAATATTTTAAATTATATTTTGTTATTAATCTTTCTGATTGAATGAGTTTGTTTATTTCTTTTAATCATTAGAAATTTGTAAATAACAAAAGTCTTAAAGGTTTTTTTTTTGGTTCTTAAATTAATTGAATTTAAAAAGAATGATTTTATTTTTCATGAGTAAATATTATGCCACGTATTCACAAGATGAGACAATATAAGATAATAATAAGACGGGAACAGAATAATGAATAATTTAAATCGCTGGCAAATAATGTATGTTTATCAAATACTTACAAACTACAAATAACTATCATGAAAAGTCAAAATTATAAAAAAATTTATTTGTTATTTTGGAATTTTTTTGCTAATTTTAGGTTTCATGAAACAAATCTCGTTCGTTTCGCTTAACAAGAGTGATAGAGCGATTTAAAATCATAATTTTATCTAAAAATAGAAATAAATTTGTGAAAAATAAGGATTGTAGTAAATCCTCTGAGTGTTGAAAATAATGTACAAAAATATAATGGAAGTTAAAGTAAGTGAAAAAAAAGGTTTTCCCAACAATTACAATAAAATTTGTATGATATTAATTCAAACTATTGGATTGTTACTCGACATATTGTGTATGCAAAATTTGAGTCCAATCAAACATCGTAAAATAACCAATTAAATAAATAATAAGTATTTTATTTGTATTTTCATAATAGAAGTTTCATATATTGTCTAAATAAACTGTATAGAGCAAACAAATATTAATATAATATCAGAATGAATTTGTTCATTTTGAATTGTGGTTAAAACAGTATGAATTATATCTGCAGGAAACTATACCAGTATATTTATCTAAATAATACAATTTTTGGTAAATACTTAGGTATATTTAGGTTGTAGTTACTAAATCCGTTGTAGGCAAAGTAGATTACACACGGTAAATTATACATACGCCTGTATATAAAGATTATAAACTTTAATATTTTAACAACCAACAAACTAGCTGTAGCAAGATTTTCGAATTCACCAAAAAAATTAATCTATGATAAACCAAAATAATGATATATTTGTAAAACTAAGACAATGCAGAAAACGTAAAAACACCAGGAATCAACATATCTATATATTAATACGTGAAGCAAAAAGTTTGTACCCCTTTTTACAAAAATTGGACGGACAGAGGAGTATGAAATTTGGCACACTTATAGTTTATGTAGTGAAAGACTCGAGAATATGCTTATATTTAAAATTATGCATAAAATACATTAAATCAAAAAAAAAAAAAACATTACACACACTATGACACACATGTATTCAAGAAGCGTGGCTTATATTACACACACTACTTTGCACACGTATATATATTATTTTTTTAAATATACTATTTTGTTTAATGACACGCATATATACTGTTTAAAGGCAGTGAGATTCATCTTTAAGTGATTATGGTTGAATTTCGGCCATAACGGGACCCTGGTTAGAAATATATGATATTGGCGAATATATGATATAACTTGGATATTCTGTGAAAAATAAGCTTTCTACATTTCAGTTTCATAAAATAATCTGTAGCAGCAAGTAAGTAAATTTTTTTCCAAAATAGCGATTTTTATTCCAATCGATTTTGTAAAATTAAGATATCTAATGTAAAACTAATTACAGAATTTAATACAAATCGGCTTAATAGTTTATGAGATATTGCTATTTAAAATTGACTGTTTTCGACGACTGCATCTCCGTAATGGTAATTAATAGGAGAGATGATTGATAAGGGAAATGTTAAATGGGAGTATACCGAACACTTCTATTGTTTACTAATAAAATATAAATAGCCGTCCAGTAATTTTGCAGTTTAGCACGTTCGTCTAAATGATGTTAACAGACCGACATTTTGTCATGAAATGAAATTTGTTCAGAATGATAAAAAATGCTGATAAGTATACAAATTTTTGAAAAAAAAAACTTTATTTTTCTTAGATTAAACTCGGAAGTATAAAGTTATTTCAGTTTATTCTGAATTAGAGAGAACAAATATATAACTTATTACATTACATGCTATTTATTTTCAAGTTTAAAATTGTTTTGAAATAACTTTTCATGTTAGTTACGAATATACAACTTGTCGACCGAATCATTATCCATATGACAAAAAGCGGGAAGTAAATAAATATGGTCATATATATTGAGTAAATTATTATGGTATTATCTATGAACGCAATTTTTTTTCGTATGTATGCGTATATTTTATATAAATGTTTTTGAATATTGTCTTTTTCTTTTTGTCATATGGAAAATGATTCAGTGGACAACCGGTATAAAATATATACGAATATTTATAAAATTCATAGCATTTGTAACATTGGCGTCAATTTTACGTAAAGCGGACGTTATTTTATACTATATGTGGTTTTTTACCATCTTAGTTTTACAAGTTTCTATTATTTACTTATTTTTGCTATACTTATTTAGCATTTAATGTGTATATCTGTGTAATATATAGCTAATCAGAAAATAAAATAAAACATTGATTAAAACTATTTTATCAATTATATGCAGATTCATAACTTTGTATGGGATTCGGTCAATATAAACCAAGAAATTATGGTTACATTCAAGCAATGCGATCCTTATTTTTGTATATATGGAAATTGGTGAACATTAATACTTGCATGAGTTTTCGTCTGAGAAAGCTGTGTTCTATGTTATAAGTACATACTGTCGTCACTGATGACCGTAGCAGTTAAAATAAACTAAAAAGAAAAGGAATACTTAGAATATCTTTAATTTTGAGAATGCTCTTAAAGCCTCTCATTTAGTTTAGATTTTCTACGGCTCTGTGATGGCTTAATCCAGTTTTGTCTGTGCATAGTTTACGAGATTTATCCTAGCTAAAGCAAATCTACATTTCCAATTTATTAAATATACCATTATTCGTAATGATCAAATTAGATTGATATCATCTATAAATAAAATGAGCTGCAATCTATTTATATAATGCTTCTTAAAAAAGTTAGTCGTTTGTATTTAATTCTATTATTACATCACATAAAGCTCATTTTTGTTTGTTCTCTCGTTATGATAGTGACTTTGTTGATTATATTATGAAATGACAATCCCAACGCGCATTATCAATGTTAGTAGGTAGAAGGTATTACACATATTTATATCCATGACGACAAATACATACCCTAATAGTTTTTATACATCCATGTGCAGAATTTAATTCAACCTTCAAATCCTGTGTATATTAAACATTACCATTACGTCTTGGTCTCTTTGAAAACTCGCCCAATCATTTATAATAAATCCTTACCAAGTAATCCTTCACAGCACTTTTAGGTAGCCAACCACTTAGTTCAACCATCAGAGACAAGGCCTTCCTCTTGTTCAGGTGGTTTACCTTCGAAATCAGAATCATTTTGGGAATTCTTGCTTCCTTCATGACAGATCTTCATCAAGAGATTCCCACTGGTCCGATAATTTGAGACAAGGTAAATTTTTCTCCTCATTGGGAAATTCGTCGTGTGGACATTGGGTGTCGCACGTATAAGTATCTTATATTTATCAAATTATGCGGATGTATGCTGGTTATCAAAGTAACAAGCTTGAATATACGGAGGATATGAAGCACTAACACCAAATGTTTCCTGTTTGAGTTGAGTCGAGTGTGCAAAAGTTAATTTGGTGACATCATTTTATTGTAGGTACTTTTGATGTTGGCTGGATATTTATTTATGTTGATCATGTAATGATGATGAGAATTTCATATTGATTCTCTGTACAGAACAAAAGAGTATGACAATTGGTTTCTTTATCATTTATAAACATTTTATGGAGAATAATGAAAATGATTTCATTATTTTGAACACATTAGTATACAAATTTATATTTCATTTCCTTTCGTATTAGTTGTTGGAAAACAAATTTGATAATCTTCATGAAACTTGACGATTTCTTGAAATAATATTCACAATATTATTTCAAGTCCATATCATTTTATTCAGATTATTTCTTCAGAAAACATAAATTTCATATTTGTAAGTAGCAGAAGGACCACATTCAAATGAAAAAAATTCTGAAAATTATTTCTCGGATATGGCCTTGATAACATATTACCCTTTAGACCTTATTACCAAGATCAAAACTTTAGTAGTTGAAAGAACTTTGGTATTAGCGCTGTAAAGTATACGGATCGATTTTAGAATCACTTTTTATTGGGAAATAAAGAAAATCGATATTAAAATGCACCTGAATAAAATATACTATAGAATAAAAACATACATATTATCATTTTAAAATAAAAATAATATTTTACACTCATTCTTCCTTTTATTACTTATGTATGTATTTATTCTATATAGGTGTATTTTAATATTGATGTTTTATAACATTAATTCAAACATTTATATCGAAATGTGTTCTGAATATTTTTTGTTAAATTATTTTTAAATATATTTTAAATTTTAACAATCTCAAACCAATTACGATAAGCGTTTTATTTACATAATTAGCATTATTGATCATAAATATTTATTTAATTAGTTTATACTAATATTATTCATTGATAATAGCATAATTAATTAACATAATGCTATTTATTTTATAATACTTATATTAATAAATCTATAACTACATATTTATGAAAATATTTGAAATCGGAATTTAGTTATATCTCAATATTTAAATTACATAAATAATATACTTTTTGTTATATATTATTATTAATATTATACTAATATGTAAAGGGAAATAGTGAAAACAATAGTTTCTTTAGAGTCGTTGAAATAAAAAATGATACGTCTGTAATAAACACTTTGTCTAATACAATTAATAAAATTTGCATGAAAATGATGAGTTGTCGAAGCAATTTTCTCGTGAAAACATGTCTTAATATATAATAAATATTTGATTTTTCTTTTGGATGTGGTTTTTTCAGTAATGCCTCCGTTTTCATATAAAGCCACAAAGTTTTTGTAGCCTGCATACATACGAAATAAATGAAAGAGTAATAAATATATTCATGCCAAGTAAAGTTTCCTGTCATTTAATAATAGATCAAAATAAATTTTTAGTTATATGCAGCTGTTTTAAAATCAAATTTTGGGTATTAAAATTAAAATCATTGTAATTGCGGCTTTGTATTCTAAATACGACAGTGATTACACTTGGAGTGAGACAGAGTAGAGAGTTCAGTTCAAAAACATAACTGTAAATCATAAGCATAATTTTGTGTATTTGAATAATGTTATACAACCTAACCCATAAAAACCCAAATTTTATACTCCTATTCTCTGTAAATTAAGTTAACCATCATGTAATTAAAAAAATTCGAAAAATCCTAAATTATACTATTTAGAAATTATTTGATCATTTGTAACATACTTCAAATGAAAATATTTATACGTTTGTGGGGTGTTAACGTTTTTTCGGGTAATTTTTTTAACAAAAAATTATCATTTTTATCACATGCGTTTTCTGCTCGAGAAGGATAAAAATTTTCTGATCACGGAAGAAGGGTAAAAACTCGATACAAAGTTTCTACGACAGGCAAGCAGACAAGGAAACAGTGCAAGTTAAACGAAAGGGAGTAAAAAGAGATAACTGTTTCAACAAATATTCTATAGATTTTCTTTTATAATTCCAAAAATAAAAAGCAAAACAATAACGGATTTTGTCTCAGTTTTCACTCTTCCACATCTCAACGACTCTCTGTATAAAATAAATAATTTAATTATATAATTAATAAATAATTGATTATATTGAAGTATTAGCGAATATCATGAATAAGGAATGAGCTACTGTTAGTATAGTGATAAATATATTTTGCAAACATTTCAATTACTTCTACAGAGTAAATAAGGAAAATCTGCTTTATATGTAAGAAATTCTTACAAGCAGAATAAGTCTAATATAAAAATCATCGACATGTTAATGTAGAGAAATGCTTTACCTTTTACCGAGTTTCGTAAAAAGTCAGAATTATAAGCTCTATTAAACTTTTATTTTCCAAATTCCTCTTTAAGTTGTCTTTTTATCGAGCTTCAAGTGTCAAATTTATGAGCAATATTTCTTTTAATGATTTTCGTAAGTAATTTTAAAAATATGAGCTTTGTAAAAAGTTTCTTGTTCGACTCTCTAAAGAAGTCTGGTTATTGAATTAAGTAAGAAGCTATTTTTCAGATTTTTACACAACTTATTCGTAAATTTTATTATTGCTTTTGTTTCGTGGTGGTATTTTTTTTTACTGAAATTAATTTGATAATGTTAATAAAACAATAAGACTAGATTCTTCATTTAAGTATAATAAGTTACGGCAATGATTAAAAATTATATTAAGCCTTTTAGATACTATTATCTTGATATCCACTTCCTAGAGATAGGTCATAAAATAAATATTTATCAATTCTTTTAAATTGCAGCGGTTGCTGAAAACAACATACGATGATGAATTATAAATAATTAATAACACAATTTAATGCTTTTAATATTATGTAATTGAAAACATGTGTAACATTACCAAGGAAACTAAAGTCAGGGATATCTATCAATCGTAAATTTGATAATTTAGATTTGGCATGTTGTTAAAAAATACAACACCAAATATTTGATTAAAACATATTTTGAAATAATTATGGTGTATAGTGGGTAGTATAATGGATTTGTAAGGCAGAGAAAATAGATTTTTTAGTTGATTTATGACTCACAGAGCTACTAGTTTAAATTTGGTTATAGTGAAAGTTTTGAACATTTACTTAGTTCATGCAGCTCCTGCGAAAAGAATGCTTATTGTTTTGTTTTGTTTAACATTTTGTAGTAATTAGGAAATTTTAATACTTTAAATCAACATGATATGTAATATATTGTATAACTAGCAGACTCGGTCATGATTAGAAAAAACTTTGAAAATATTTTTCCCATTTTATAAAACGATTTTACATCGATTACAATAAACCGCATCTTGCATAGAAAAAAATTTATGATATTTTTGTCACTTTGCCTTTCAGAAAAAAAGGAAAGGAAAAAAACAAATGAGACATTTTACCTAATCATTACACATCCGATACAAAAAACCGCATCTCCCTATCATATCTAGAATATATTTCCTTAATATAACTATTTACTTAATGATTCCCATATAAAATCATCATGTGACAAAAAATTTTCCCCGATTATCCAAAAAACACCAAGTAAAAAACTATACCTTTTCTTAAGTTGGACCAACATAGTGTGAAAATTTCATTAAAATCAGCTAAGTGATTTCGTAGTTCAGCGCGGGCCAACATCGTAACGTGGGAATTTTATATATTAAAGAATATCGTTAAATAATAATCCAATTGAAAACACTCAATAAATAGAAATATGTATACAGCAAAAACACATCAAATTGATATATGAAATAAAACTTTCTAAAATTCAATAGAAAGTTTTTTATACAAATGTTTTACAAAGTTATTATTAAAGGGTTTCATTTCTCTATTTAGGTTTCATGTTTCGTTACATGTTAAGATGTATAAGATGATTCATGATAATTTCATGAAATGCATAGTCCTAAGAATCGTGAGCATAAAGTATCGAAATGAAATAGTGTTGTCAAAGTTGGATTATCAACTGTAAGATTAATATGTAGCCCGTTTTTACATTTCCCTAGTCTTACATTGACCTAGTCATAAACTATAAGTGGGTGATATTAATATTGAGTCTTACGATGGAGAGTCGAGGAGAGTTCATTCAATCTAATGTGGTTTATAATTCAAAATTAAATATAATACGTAGAAAAATACCTCAATCGAATTGGAAATATTGGAAATCCGAAAATTTGTTGTTGTTTTTACGTTGAATACAGACAAATAAAAACTGTTTCTAAAATATCGATTGTAACGATTTCGAGATGTCAATAAAAACAGTTTTTGTAATTTTTGTGTCAGATATATTTACTGCCAGATATTTAAGTTATTTTATATGTGTTAATAGCAGTAAATTTTTCAATCACGCATCTAAGTTCGAGCTGTCTATAATTTGAAAAAACTTCTAAATAGTGAGATATTTGAAAAACTGTGCTTACATAAGCTTTTAATCCAAACAAATTTTTACGTAAATAATTTGGATACAATTTAAGTGTATAAAAACAATATTATTTGCGTTTGAATTTGATGCGTTATTTCCGACTCACATATCAATTATAAATGTGTCAAGACTATTTATTAATAATTCAAATATTAAGTTTTTATTATGGAAAATGGATGTATTCTCTAAGAAAATATTGTTTTTATATATTGAATTTCATAAGAAAATAATAAGGCTTAATTGAAATGGCACCAAATTATTCCTTTTTTATTGTAGAGAAGTGTATTTTCGTAGTATTCGTTTAGTACTTTTAATAAATTTTATTTATTTTTCATCAGCATATTTTTCATAAGAACATGAATAACAGTTTATCAATTCTCTAAATAAAAATCAATTGTGCAATGACAGTGTCAAAACATCACTAAAAAATTCAATAAATGCAACAACGTTAACAGTAATTATTTTTATAAAAAGAGAATAAATTAAAATCATTAAAAAACATAATTTTTCTATTAGTAAAAACAGGTAACGAGCACCATACATCAAACGATATATTAAATGGCAATTGATTGATATGATATCAGCTGTGATACATCATATATGCTTGCTTTTTTATACAGGTGAAAAATTCTTTGTGTTTGAACTGTTTGAAAATTTTTTAACACTATTTTTTATTTTAACCATCAATCGATATGTAATGCCTTTCACAGGTATAAACATATATTGCATCATTTTTGGTGACAGTACACATTAACTGATTGTAAATATCTTACTTTAATTTAAAATTTGTGCTTTTCATAGGGTTATTCGAAGAACAAAGAAGTATGGAATTCACAAAAACATTAATTTTGGAGTTTTAAACATGGAAAAAAGATTGTCGGTTTCACGTTAATAGATACACACACTTGAATCAATAATTATTGTCGCGAAATGAATTGAAAAAATATTTTCGGTTTAACGTTGGTAGATACACACACTTCTATCAAAATTTGTTGTCGCGAAACGAATTGAAACTACTCACTGATGACTTTTTAGTAATTATTAGAACCAAGTATTAAAACCAAGGAATTTGCAAGTTTATTTCTAATTATCTAGCATTCCCCGATTTACGCATTTTATTTTGAATCTATTAAAATATAGGGCTTCCGATTTGGACTGACTTCATTCACCCCAAAATTGATTACCATTTTTCATTTTTTCTCCTATCTTTGGTTGGAGAAAAATAGGTGGTCAGGTCTAATAAAGCATGCATAGCTACAGTATATTGAGTTCAAGGAAAAAAAAGGCCTATAGCGACTGTTTGATTTTTTTTTTCGAATTTCAGTGGTAAAATCTATATACTAATAGTACTAATAGAGAATTCTTTTAACGTAGAAATTAATATTACCCATCGGAGAAGGGTAATATATATTATAGATAATATATATTATAGATATATATATATCTATTGGTAATCCACATAGTGAATGTTTTACAGAAACCAATAGTTTTTAAAATTGAACGGAAGAATGGGATGATAAATAAACACAGTACATGAATAATACATATAATATCAATATTACAAAAAAGCAGAAAAATTTTAACACTACGTGCTATAAAAAAGAATTAAAAAAAAAAAACAACACATAGAAAAAAAAACAACAAAACAAATGAAAAGCACGTTTGAATAATTTGAATAGTGTTCCAATGAAATGTGTTGTCTTTTATGACTGGAGAAGCAAACGAGCGAGTTGCGAGTGTCAATGTCGTATGAAAGTGAGGACACATTTTAATGTGATATGAAAATAAAGCTGAGATAAAACTGAATGTAAACTCGAATAGTATAAACGGTCATTTCTAGACAGTCTTTAGGTAACAAATCAATAACAACAATGGACTTTTACGTTCGTTTCTCGAATATGTACGTGTATAACAGAGGCCGGCGTCATCATTATTTTTTATCTTTATTTTTAGCTACGTCTAATACTCCGTTCGTTTCCAAGCAATGACTGTTCAATTACCCGTCCGTTAATTGTCTTAACATCAAACGTTTAAAGATAATATCGCCTTTTGATGATTATATCTTAGATAATGATTCAGGGATATATGTATTTGATTAGTAGAATCTTGTGTTTTTCATTAATAATAAAGTAGTTTTGGCAGATAAATTTTTGCCAATTTTTATATCATGCCAGTTGTGAAATTTTGCACTATTTCATTATTTCTATCTTAGGCAGTTTAATAAATAGCAGCCTGCCGTTAGCTAACATTTAAGTAGAAACAAGTGCTATCTTTGAAAAGAGACATTTGAACATCTTCAATGAAACGATAAGTAAGTTTTTTATTATTGTACAGTATGATATGAAAACAAATAAATATCAGCGTGGATTCAACTTGGGTTTGAATAGAAACAAATTGGTACACAAATTAATTAAATTATGATGCAATGATGATACTAAATTTAATTCTTGTACAATACCATCTAAACAATAAATTGTAGTCAAATATTACCGAAAAATATTTATTATCTCCTTACTGTTTATATAAAATAAAACAACGTTACCATTTAATTAATTATTGTTAGTTGCATGAAACAAGCTTATTATCTCAGCTTATTTTGGTTAGCGCTGATTGGTTTAGCGCAGTCTTTGATTACAGAATGTATTTCCAGAAAAATTCCTAACCATCATATATTCTATTTCGATCTAAACAACCAATCAGTTTTTCGAATTGATAAGATTTGAGATGAAAACGCAGTTTTATAGTTGTATATAAATATTGACAAATGTATATACAACAACCACACAAGTAAATAAGTAAAATGAATTCTCTATTTTC
This sequence comes from Chrysopa pallens, assembly GCA_020423425.1. Lineage (NCBI taxonomy): Eukaryota > Metazoa > Arthropoda > Insecta > Neuroptera > Chrysopidae > Chrysopa > Chrysopa pallens. The sequence goes on along the minus strand of CM035595.1, from coordinate 35,186,579 downwards.
TGAACCATAAAACAAGAAAAAGCATTGAATGAAACGACTGCGAACGGCACGGCACGGCGAGGGTAAAAGAAGTCGTTCGTTTATATTGTGGGCCTATGTTATTGTGAAGTACATAAACTACATAAAGAATAGACAAACAGACAAAACAAAGTTGTAAGACGACGGACTGTGTTTGAAGGATATTATTATGTGTGAGTCGCTTTGTTATTTATTATTGAGAGTACTTCTTTCAATCTCAAAATAGTTTTAAATAAAAGGAGACCATTTTGTTTATTCTTAGTTTTGTTTTTTTATTATATTTACAACTGTGACACTTCGACCTTGACAATTGTAATATTTTGACAAAATTTCATAAATTTTTACAGATGTAAGCTTTTTGTATTATTTGCTTTATAGAATGAAGATGCTGATTAACAAATTTCCAGCTTGTGGTATCTAAAATTTAACGAAAAGAAAATAGCCTGTCTGCTGTCATAATAAAGTTTTATAAAAATTTTTCAAAGTGTATTTATCACTCACAAACACACTTTGAAACAAATTTTAATGATCTGTTATTTCATAGAGTTTACTTCGAAGCTGTACCATATAAATTTGTAAAAATTATTCATCCCTGGTTGCAAAATAATGGGCGATTGTGGTGATTTTCACAAAAAATAGAACCAGAAATGAATTTAGCTTCTTAGGGGCCTTTATCACTTTTCTGAAACTGCTGAAATGACGAAGTCATTGTAAAAACTAAAAAGACAAGCAATTCTAACAATAAAAAATAAAAAAATAATGTTCCGAAAATATAAGATTGTAGATTATTTAAAAAAAAAATTAAAATAATCATTTTAAATAAATTTCTAGAATAATAAAATTATATTAGCGCAACTAATCCATTTTAGAAAATGGATTAAATGTGAGAAACTTCTAACAACAGGTTAGTATTCTAAAAGGAAACGTTATTTGATGAATTATTAAAAATGATTATCCCTGAAATTCAAATGCTCGTCCTGCCCGAAAAAAAAAATTCATATTATCAAAATACCATAATCTTTACATTTAATGTTCCACAAAGCTGGTAAAGATATATACACTCCAATACATCCTAGAAGAAATTTTACTTCGCGATCTTTACCGTGTATAGACATGATATTGTAAAATTTATATTTTTACTTGTATAGCGTCAATTAAGAAATGAACACACGAGTTGAATACTTCTAATTAGAATGATTTGTTTATGTTGTACATGACAAATATTTATTTCGTACATGAAAACCAAATTCATATTATAAACCTTCATATACAGAGTTGATGATCAATTCTATAAAAATAAAATTCAACTGACCAAATCAACATGTTTTTCATGTTTTAATATTACAAAATGAACCTGTATTGTGGAATGTTGCCTACAGAAAAAGCAATTTTTACTAGATTGCACAATAAAAACTGTTATTGATTGACACAATGCACAATCTTTCAATATGGTCTACAGATGGTCAATATATTTGCACAATATCAATTATTGTCCAATATTGTTCATCTAACGCCACCTCTAGTACGATATTTCATGTTTTCACAAAGTTCAAGTGTATAAAAAAAACCATTTTCTTTTAAATAGAAAATAATATACAGTTAATTGCAAAGGTTTAAAGGAGAAAAAATTGTGGTATAAAAATAATAACCGTCTTATTTATTCTTAGCACATAATCCAATAGAAAAAAGTATTAAAAACTTTGTTAAGAAATATAGAGAAAATACATGTATAGTTTTTTTATTTTGATGGAAACTTTTTAAAAAGTTTTTGTAAAAACTTTAAATAGTTGTGTTTTGTAACCCTCTTTAAAAAGAATGATAATGTGCATAATAGTGTTCAAAATTTTTATATGAATTTCTGAATAACACTTTTTTTTTATTAGTTTGTCTTTTATTTGAATAAAGTTTTGATATTCTATTTCAATTCAATTATTTTGTTAAAAAGAAAAAAAAAACTATAAAGGATACATTTAGATTGTTTTTTTTTTCATATTTGGGCTACGAGCTGTGTGATTTGTGCAACTGAATGAATGATGAACAAATCTAACAATGAAATTTAAAAAATCTATCTCTAGACATATTATGTTAGGCAGATTTTTGAAATTTTGACTGTTTTTCAAACATAATTTTCATTCATTTGATTTTATTAAATTATTTTATTGAATAATAGGAACCGGCCATCCTTAAAAAGGGCATCGAAACGGTTATTAGATAAAATTTATTGGAAAAGATAGCGTTTATAGAGTAGAAATACATTTTCCTAAGTTGTTACGAAATTCAACTGGCTAATTTCAAGACGATGAGTGATAGTTGAATGATTCAAGAATTAAAACAATTGGTACAGTTATACATAAATATTTTTTTAACATCTTTGGCTATCTTTTCAGATGCCTTTTTTACGGTTGGTTCTTGGTTCATAACAGAACGAAAAAGTTGATGGGCAACGACTTTGTGTAAAATGAGTATTACATCGTAGAAGAAATTGTTGAGGAAATATATATTTTTACCGCAGCGATAGCAACAAATAAATTTGAGTTTGTTTATAGATAATTATCGTATCAGAAACTTCTTCTTTTACATGAAATTATAGAGCTTATATTTACTTACGAATTTATGCCAAATTTGCTTGAAAACTTACCTGCAACAAAATTAAATACATTTAATTAAAAAATAAAAAAACAAAAATATTCTATAAACTAGTATTCAAGTCAAATTTTATGAGGTGAAATTCCATAATTTTTGTGAAATCTGACTTGACTTTTTAAGTTTATGGAATGTTTAAAACAAAAGTGAATAGTTATTTATTTTTGAGTAACAAATATCTTTTATTAAAATGTGAGTAAGGCTAAATTTGCTAATGGCTATCAAAATTTCAACTTGTAATCATTTATTCAATATAGACGAAGGAAGAAATAAGGTGTTATGAAGGAACCAAAATTTTGTTATCGACTCCAAAATTTTTGAACGTTAGAAATTTCAGACCCAATTAATATACTTTTATATATTCATATATTTAGATATGTCAGGTGTAGAGCCTTTTAAATTTAATCATTCAAAACATTCTGAAAGATATACTTTTGATTACCGCCGCCCGGTTTGTTTTAAATGCATTTTTACGTTGAAATAATAAACGATGAATGTTCCGGTGAATTTCTATCACAATATATACGATATTTTTACTCAGAGGCCATTTTGAATTGATATAGAAAGTTCTATGTACCAATGCTTCAACATGCATCCTTAAGTATATATTTGTTTGTTAGGAATCTATTTTTGTCTAAATTAATCAATTTATTACTTCATTTTTATCATTATTATGCACCAAAGAAATTTCTCCATTATTTTGAAGCATTTATTTTTCGGTTCTTATTTCAGTTCGCCTTAGTGTTGAATAGTTTTGTACCATTGTTAAATTCAAAAACAAATTTTAATTTAAAACAAGTGAAAATAAAAACTAACAGAGTTAAGTGTTTAGATACTCAACATATATACCTGGGTAAAAATTTAAACTAGTTTTAATCATTAGCATTTATAAAACACACTAGTCTATACAGTTATAAATACATATATAATAATAATATGTATTGTAATTATATATAAGTTTTTATTATCTAAATTTAAGCTAAAATTGTTGCAAATACAAAAATTTTACAGAGAAACTTTTCAAAAAAAGTTGTTTGTTTTAAAAAATAAGCATTTTTTGTCCTTGAAATTCTCTTGAATCTTTTATGGTTCAAAAGTTGGGTCATGAATCCATCGGACCCAAGAGACTTCGCTAATTCACCGAACTTGATTTTACTTTTTAGGTCCAGAATATACCACCAAAATTTCTGCTCGGTATCTTTTTACATAGTTATCTTCATGGCAGACGGACGGACAGACATGCCGAAATGGATTAATTAGGTGATTCAATGAACACCCATACAAAAATTTTTCAAAAAAAATTAATATTTGTAATTCTTTACATCCTGTACTAAATTAATTCTCTTTTTAAGTATACTAAATTTTCATCGTAAAGATTTCAACATCAGTTAATGTAAAAAAAAATTGCAAAAAAAAAACGATTTTAGTTTTAACAATAAATAAATAATGATATACAACAAAAGTTCAAGACTATGAGCTAAAAATCATACCGCCTCTACTCACACCCATTCATAGCTAACTGCTGCATTAATATTTGAATAAAAAAATATCATATTTGAGGTTTTTATTTATTACATAGCTTAAATAAATTCGTTCACTCAAATATAAAATGAAATTTTTAAGAAAGCACTACACTCTTTGTGAAATACTACACTATTGATGAAAACAATCTGATGCAATGCGTCACAAAACTGTCTTTTACCCATCGTATGCTTTACCACGAATATTTACCTTTATTTTATTTTATTTGTAAACAAACAAAATGAGAAGCAAAACTAATAATATAAAAAATTTATACATAATTGAATTAAATTATGTACAGTAGATAAATATGATTCATTGAATTTTTTCCCCTTATTTGGTTTACTCATAGAAATGTTTCAAACAAAATTGATAAAACTGTTTTGTGAATAACATAGTTTAAAGAAAATCATTAAAGCTCTCAAAAAAACGTCAAAAGTCTAGAATAAAGTAAAAAAACTTTTGTTCTCGCCCTTGAATCATCCGAAGTTTAAATGTAAAATTAGATTGCAGGTAGATCAATTTCAAAAAAACATTTTTTGAGTCCCTGAGACCTCAAAACATGCATTTCCACTAAAAGTTCGACTGATATTGCCAGAGAAAACTATAAAAATTGTTTTAAATAATTCATGTCTGAATTGGATAAATATGTGGTTTTCTAATTGGATTTAGCTTGGGTATGCAATGAAGCCTGACATGATCTACAATCCAAATTTTTTTGTCTAACGTCAAAATGATTTGATTGAAGAGGCATGCTATGCTGAAAAGCTTTTATTCAGCTAAATTCAACATTTATTCCGCTTAAAGAATTAATAAATAACAACTTACAGAGTTAATTGTTTAGATACTCAACATATGATTCAGTATGATTGATTGATATATTTAAATATCCAATTTATACAGTTATAAATACATGTAAAATAATAATGTGAATTGTAATTATACTCGTTGATTAGCTAAATGTGACCTAAAATTGTGGCAAATCGAAACAATGAACGAAAAAAAATGTTTGAAACAAAAATTATTTGTTTTAAAAAAACACACATTTTTTTATTTAAATTTTTCTTCTAATCTCTAATGGTTCAAAAATCGTAAATCCATTGGATCCATTGGACCGATTTTAAATTCAAGAACTTAATCTAAAATATCCCACTACATTGAGTTCTTTATTTTTTTTCAAATTAGATATCTTGATTACAGACGAACGGAGGCACAGATAAACGGAAATGGACTAGCGTTGTCTAAGAGAGAAGCGTCTCCAATCAGGACAATAACAAAAACAGGACAATAAATAATCGTATTTTATTTCCCAAGTCGTCAAAAATTTTAGATATCTAAATTCAATTGCAATAAGCTAGCGAACTCTTTATTAAAAACGGCTCAATATTTTAAAATTAAAGTGTACATATTTTAAAAAGTATTATTTATAATAGACGACGTCACTCACAATATTAAAATTTAATTTACTTTCCTTCATCATTATAAAAAGAATCTATAAAGATTGCTGTAATATAAGAAAGGACCAGAAGGACAGTAAGAAAAAAAAAAACCTAATGACACAAGATGTGTAAAAAAAATATATAGTGCTATAAATTTCGTATACGTATGTTTTTTATTCCTGTAAGTATCTTAAAAAACTGTGGGTGGGGGTATCTCATGTAGAGTAAATTAGGGTATATTGTACAGATATTCAAATCGTACCACTCAGCTTTTTCCAAAAACGATCATAAACAAAATGTTATTACAATATTTTTCAGCGAATTTGTACCTGATTAAGAATTAAAAATAAATTTAAATGATCTTTCAATCTCGTATAAACAAAAATTACGATTGTACCGATTGGAACAAGTGAGAAAAATATTTATCTAAACCGTATTATTTTTGGAATCAGCTTCAAAGCCATATTTTTATAATAAATTTTATGAAAAGGTGAGAAAACTATGCTGTTTTGTTGTCAAGAGATGATTCCATAATTTTTTTTTTTTTTAAATTTTAAAAAACTATACATGCTGTATGTATGGGACTTCTTAACTGATTAATGCGCTAGCGTAAAAAATTTGTAATAAAACATTCACATTATAGAAAATATAATTATTTGTTCAATTGTGTGCAAGTTAATTGTAGGAGCAAATGGTAAAAAAAATTACTAAAATATTGAGTTAAAAATTGTGATTGAAGAAATTGCACTGATAATTACTTTAAATTGCAAATATAAACAATTTGATACACAGTGCCCATACTCAAACTCGAGGTCCTAAATAATAATTATAAAGTGGGGCGTTGTAGGCTAGTTTCCCCTTTATGTAAATGTCAAAGGAAGTGAAAACTTTTTATCTGAATTTTTTATATGGATTCAGAGCTATAATTGGATATCAAACATTAAAAACTTTTCTTTTTACCACTCCCTTGTACAACATATAAAGGATGTATTGTAATTGTGCAATAAACGGTACAATTTCCAAACGAAAATATTCATCTTATGAACCGTTGACTCCATTGGCGACTCCATTGTACTGATTCTATCTATATGTCTGAAATAAACGAGTACAGAAAATTAAGTTCAAATATTGATAGAGTGTACAAAAATAATTTTTTTTTTAAATTAATTATGAACACGCTAAAAGTGATAAAATTTAAAAAATTAATAACGCCATGACTTAATAGTGTTAAAATAATTTCATCGTTTCTATGATTTTCGTATAAATAATATTACTTGTGTTTCGAAAGTATAACATCATTAATGGGCATTCAAATATGATGTCATAAAAATACATGCTAATATACAATATGGAGTACATAATATGTAGATGCCATACATAATTTTATTCCAGACCAAAATAAGAGACACAGTTTTCTAGATTTATACGCAATAACTCTTTAAATATTAGAGGAAACTATAATTTGCAGAACAATGAAAATTAAGAGAAATAAATTGCTCATAATCCAACTTTTTAGAAATTTGAGTTATAACTGCGATTAACTGAGAACGAACTTCCTCACAGTTAATTTGCAAACTTATACTTTCTAGTGTCCAGGTAGTTTTAGCTCTTACCGCTTTTAAAAAGCCTATTTTAGCAGTTTTTTGTTTTACAAAATTAAATTTAAGGTGTCAAAAAAAGAAACATTCAATTAAAATGATGCAACTTGCATCATTTTCGTCAACTTTAAATATCTGTAACTCGACCAAAAACGCTTTTACGCTTGAGAAATATCATGTGCCATCATTTTACATTGCAACTTAAAGATTATTAAGGCTAGGTCACTAACGATTTCGGTATGGTTCATTCTCTAATAATTTTTTGGATGTTTGCTTCAATTTCTATTTAAAGTTTAAGTAATTTTATCTAAATATAAATCCGAAACTATTTTACTACTATTACATTTTTAGTATTACTGTTATTATTAATAAATATTATTATCATTATTGTGTTAAATATTATATTTTTTATATTGTATTATTGTTAAAACGAAGTAAAAGAAAAAACCACCCTCCTAATGAAAAACCGTAATGATTAATACAATATTTATCTTTCTATCTATCCAATTCCTGAGATAGCACCTAAATTTGCACCAAGATATTGTTTTCTAAATAAGATTTTAAGCGATGTCCCAAAAACTATACACCGACTAAGTCAAAAGTTTTAAAGATATTTCAATCGCAATATTATTTACAAAAATGATTCGCCACACTAAAGAAGTGGCTTTGTATACGGTTGGTGAGTTTTTCCTAAGACTAAAATGAAAGAAAATAAAACGAAAAAAACATTACCAGTATACAAACATAGGTAATATTCTATGGTTCGTTTGTAATTTTTAATGTGCAACCACGAAAAACTAAACAAGAAAGGACGGCTATAGATAACACAAAATAACATCGTCCTATAGAATACAAGATCAAAAGAATAATTTGTATTTTACTTGGTTACTGCTTGTAAATTTATTAAAAATTTACACTGAATGTGTTATATGGTTTTTATTATCTTGATGCCTTTCATTCAGTGGCGTAAATATAGCGAAAGTCATATATAACGTGGCTAAAAGACCCTCATTTATGAATAAATACACTTACTGGTAGCTCCAGTAGTATATTGGAAAACTGTCATAAATAAGATATTGTTTTTTACGGTTCCTTGTAATTTTTTGATTGTATGGGCAGTTTATAAAAATTAAGATATAAACGTTGTTTTTGTAAAGTTATAGGCTAGGCTAGTACCCAAAAAATAATAAGAAATTCATATAAATTTATACATGTAAAATAAGAAATCAAATTTTATAGGTTTAAACATTAAAATTGTGAAGTTTTATTGATGTTGTATTAATTTGAAAATAGCAGACACGTATTTAGGAAGTTTTAAAAACAATAATAATTGAAAGCATTTTATGCTTATCCATGACCTTGTTTCAAAAGCATATAGCTTAATTCGTATTACTATTTTAATATTTAAATGTAATCAAAAAATTTTGGGCAACTAGCCCATTGTGTGAAAGTATTTATTTAGTAGCTTGTTAAATAAAATTACTCGTTAAAAATTTTGAGAACCAAAGTATGGTAAATATTTTTTTAGAACGTAATTATTCCGTAAAAAGTTTCTCAAAAAAATTAAATTTTGATGGAATATAAACTGGATTTCGTGGACAATGTTTTTGGATTTTTTTGATCATCTGAGATTATTTTCTGTTTCAGGAAATTGTTTAGATGCTCTAAAATACCTGATTATTAATTTATTACTGTTTGTAAATGTAAGATTTCTTGTATCGGTTATTTTTGCAGAGTAAGATTTCTATTATTTTTGACATTGATTATTTTATTCTGGTTATTTTTTACTTAATTAGTTTGGCATTAGTTATATTGGCATCGTCTCAAAAGCATTAAATCGTATGAAAAAGGTAGAAATATTATTTCTAATACGCGTTAAAAATTTTAGAAAAAAAACAGACTTTGGTAAAATGGATTAAATGAACCATGTATGATACTGAAATTAATATAATCGTGTGTATAAATTCTTAGAATGACTCTGTTATTCCGGATTAGCATGTAGATACTGCAGGATAAGTGGACACTCCAGACAGAATTTTAAATATCTGTCTGGATTAATAATATTACATATTAGCTCCATAAGGAATAGTATATTCGACTGTTACTGTACATTTTGTATGAAGATTCAATTAAATATTCTATTCATTGGATGAAGATAGCAATAGTATACAGTACGTTTAATTTCTTATTGACAATCGTAGTAAGCGTATATTGGATCTCAAAATGGTTTTGACGATACAATGTTGTATAATTATTTATTTATCTTTGCAATACATTGTTCATGGTGATGGAAATAATTAAATTGCGATGGAAATAAAAAATACAACAAAGCCCCAAATATTCTAACTTTAACCAAGTTTATATATTTACGTTTATTCCACAAGAGAGGAAGTACGGTCATGATACACGCTTTAAAAGCAACTTAGTTATATTTGTAAGTCATGTATTTTTAAAAAGTGTGTGTTAAAAAATTTATAACAAAAATCCTGGTGGTACAAAAATATTACAAATTTAAGCTTTTAAAAGAATTTAAAACAATTTTTGGTCGAAAAAAATGTGTATAGTATTAAAGATTTTTTTAAATTCGAAATATATAATATGTCAAAATATTAGGTTTAGTCAACAGTTTGTTACGTTTGTAAATATTGAAGACACTAACAAAATTTTGGTATAGATATTCATTGAATCACCTAATTATTTCCGTAAGTCCACCCGAATGTTCCCAAGTCCCAATCTATTCACCCAGTCTGTCATCAAGATAGCTCAAAAAAGAAAATAGATAATGATCTGAAATTTCGATGACATATTTTAGACATAAAGTCTGAGTTTAAGTTTGTGAATGAGTAAAATGGTCCATTGGGTAGAATGAAGCCATGAGCCAACTTTTGAACCATTAAAGATTAAAAAAACAAGAGAATTTTAATGATTAAAAATGGTTCAAAAATTATATTCAATTATTTGTAGAATATCTTAATAGTAAACTCTGTTAGCTCTTCTTCAGTTGTTTAAATTAATATTTATTTTATAAGCATTTATTTGCTCGAAATATTTTATTGTGTACCTAAATTTAATATTTATTTTACAATGACTTGTTTTACAGCGTATTAACATATATATGCTTTCATTTAATAAATAAGAATAATAATTATTATTAATAATAAGATTGATGCAGTTGCCAGCATCATTACAATTTAAAAGTGCTTGTTCTATCTCAATTTCATATTGAACTTCGCTATGAATTTCCCATCCTTTAACGTTGAAATTCCTATAGTTAATCCTGGACTAAGCACACTGTATAAGAATTATGAACGTACAACCACTATTGTAGTAGACATCAACACTTGGTAGGTAAGTTTTTAAAATTAATTAGTTCTTTATTGCATTATTTATGAGAGTTTTTATTTTATGAGGTCTTAGATGGTAAATACTTTTAAGTGTTATACATGGATTTTTATTAATTCGTAGAGAGACAAATATATTATCAAACGCATACTATTAATACTATTAATAACAATTGTAAATTAACATAAATTGATATACATGTGCCATTAGTTTAATTAGTTTATTTTAATTATGGGCGTTCCAGAAAAATACTTTTTTTTACAATCAATATATTGAAACTATGATTATATAACATTTATATAGATATAACATTTCGGATACGAATACGTAATATGGATACTGAAATAATATTATACCGGTTTCCGATATGAAATTATTTCGAATTATCCGTAGGTTTCTTCATTTTTACACTTTGAATTCCACCCTTATCCTAAATTATTCGAAACTTTTATGTCAAATTTGGTTACGGTTACGAATATATTTTTATTTCGGATATCCGATGGTTTCGGTTTCAGACCTCCATATCATCCCTGACATAAATAAAATATGACAAACCGACAGGGACAGAATACCTCAGAATTTAGAAATTATAAATTCAAATTCTTTATATGTACAAAACATCTTATAATCTCTTCGGATAAAAATTCCAGGGCCACTAGACCTAACTTATTTTCTCATCAATAAAATGTGCGGAATAGAATAATGCTAATATGTATTTTCACTGTATACATACTTGAAATCTTGTGCTGACGGTGTATTTACAGGTACAGGATGTTACAGGTAAGTAAAAACACAGGTTAATTTTTTTATAATCTCATGGCGGATTTTTATGTATGAGCGAAAGAATATTTAAAAATTTCGTTTCCATACTGCTAGATATTTCGTATGGTCCGTAATCTTTGCCAAACGCTTTAAAGCTTCCAAAAAAGATAATCATACTTATATTCTCAGTTTTGATTTTTATGTATGATACCCAAGAAACGATTTCAATACTGTGTATAAGCAGCCTATTTAGTGGCGTTATACGTGAAGAGTGAGTGTGCAAGGGTACGTTCCACATGAAGAGTCTGAAAGTATGGATTATAAATTTTTTAAATATTCTTAGTCTCATTTATAAAAATCAACCAAATAATGTAATGTATTTTTATCTACCTTTAGCACCCTGTAACTGTTAATTGGTTACAAAGCTGCAAATATGCATACAGTGAAATTATATATTAGCAATACCTTGTTCAACACGTATTATTTGTGAGAAAATATGTAAAGTCTGGCGGCTATAGGATCTTGGACCATTTCTTTTCAATTACAATTCATGACCGCAAACCATAATGATAAATAGACTGTATAGAAACTAACTGTAGAAGCTGTTGTGAAAAATCTATAAACCTTCACAGTACATTTCTCATTAGCTTTGACCGAGTGAACTAAAGAAGATTATTCACTGGAAAAACATGCTAACACCCATATTATTTATATTAATCACTTAGAAGATGTGATTGTAAATTTTCATCCAATAACTTCTATGCTCATTTAAAGTGTATTTCTTTTTTTACCGACTTCCAAAGAAGGCATATGTTTTTCGCGCGTATATGTAAGTTTTGTGAATTTCTTTAATACAACATTTGGAAGAATTCAGATTTTATTATATTCGTCTTTAAAACTTATGTATTTTAGATAGAGTTGTTTGAAAGCAAAAGACAAAATTGCGGATTTTTGGGGCGAAATAGTAACCCATTAATGCATTAAAGATAACCGAGTTAATCGAGTAGGGTATCAAAATAAAGGAAATGTAAAGGGGATTACAAAAATATTTATCTTTATAAATAAAAAGACGGGCAACGATGGAGTCTATATAATAGACTAACTATAAATTATTGGTACAATGTTAACAAATTTGTTTTGAATGCGTGATTTATTTCTAGTTAAAGCAATGGATAGTTTTTATCCCGATAATTTCCTTTTTTTATTGCAAAATTAACGATTTTTGTTTATACGATAGTCTATAATCTCACGATGGCCTAAATGCCCATCATAATTTTTTGAAGAATTTCCATGACAACAATCATTATTATATTTTATGGTGAAAATCAAATTATGATTTCTTATAAAAAAAATGTTCAATTTGAAAATATAAATTAAAAAGAATATAATAAAGATATATAAAAATTTGTTTCGTATAAATTGTACATAATTATTTTTCGATTGCTTTAAAAGATTTCTTTGATTGCTTGAACTAAGCTAAAAGCCTATGTTAAATTTTGTTAATTATTTAACCTTACGATTATATTGTATGCGTAAGAGACTGGAACATAAATTTTGAAAAAAAAAATTTGTATACCCAAAAAAAATTTTTTTTTAATACATTCTATTTAGCTACTCGTTCAAACTATTACTGGTATAGTCATACGCGTTAGGTAAATGGTCTTCATCCGTTGTACATATTTTGTTAATACGATGGACAGTTTAATGGTAAATAATTAAGGTTCACTGTGGAGCTTGATTCACTGTTGGAAATTTACCCCATACATTTCCTGTATGAATAATACTAGTCATTATCAAAACCAATTACTAAATTTAGAGCGCAAAACAATTGGTCTTTGTTGTTAAAAATTCAAAGTAATGACCTATCTATTACTTTCAACGCTAAAAAGACTGATTATAAAATAAAAAACGATTTAAATATTATTTATAATTGAAATGTTACTCGTGTGTCTCATGTTTGTAACATCATTCGTTACCTTCTCTTGATTTATTTATTTTTTATTTTTTTTCGTTCCTATAAATAGTTTGTAATAAAACGCCCACATATGCGAAGCAGCATATAAGAAGAATCATATCGCTGCTACTTATAAATATAATTTAATATATAACATAGACATTGAAATAAATAAAATTAAAATGTCTATTTTGATTACTATATTAATATCTATTTTGATGTTTGATGTTTAAAAATATCTCACGACTTATAAAGTTTTGGTAATCCTGGTGCATGAAGGTAACTCTTGTCTTAGAGAATTGAACCAAATGAACCAAAAATATTTAAATAATAAAGCCAATGAGGGATATAAATTTATAATATTATATTTTTATCACATAGTGATCATTGTTTGGAGTTAAATGTCGACAACAAAGTGAGAAAGTAAACAATTAAAACTCGGAATCCGAACTATGAAAACATATCCGAATCTACTCAAATCATATAGGGTCTTGAAGATTAAGCCCGAGTAAACGTGGATAATAAATAATGCCTTATTTATAAGGATCAGAGTTTAGTATTTATAAATCGGTCTATAACAGTAGTTTTTTTATAAATCGAGGTAGCAAGCAGTTAGTCTAATTATATTGTTTGATATTTGTAGATCTATATTATTTATTAGATTCTTTAATAGAGTATGAAAATCGTTAGTTGAAATTATAATTTAATATTACGAGTTTATTTGAATATTAATATTTGTTTATTTTACATAGTATAGTTTTGAGATTGATACCACGAGATCAAGACCATATTGGATTAAAAATAGTAAGAATTATCGAAGAACTGATAATTATTTTAAACTATAAATAATTTACATTTTTCAAAAATTGTGCTTTTCAATGTTAAATATTCAAATAGCATGCGTAGACTAATAGATCATTTGATTGATAAACTAGTGTTTCGTAACCATAACAACCAAAGAATACAATTCGATGCAAAATGCGAACACATAGGTTTTCATCATCATCACTGTATGATGTCGAAAACCACAGAGTTCTATATTATTGGTGTTATTAAATAAATGTTGTCAGCAAACAAATATATATATACAATACAATTACCGTATTGATAAATATTAGTGATAGTTTTACTGTCTCTAATCATACGTTAGGATGATAAAGTTGATGTCTCACGAGAAAGCCATTAATTATTAGAATATTTGTTATTGATGCTGTCAAAGACAATTGTCATTTTCTTTCGTTATATGTTCGTGTCAAATCTACTGGAACCTGAGTTTGAATGCTACACGGGAACGTGTACACAAACCGTATCTAAATGTTATTTTCAACACAATACAGAGTTGATTTGGTACATAAAAACATTCTCAAAGTCATTATTTTTTTTGTCAGAAACTTCTTTCTCTAGATACAATTGTCACTTCTGTCACTAGATAAAATTATAGTCAAAACGTTAAAATTGTAGAATTTAAATATAATTGATGTAAAAGCAATTGGAATATAATAATTTATTTATAGAAGTTAATAACCTACATTTATAAATTCCACAAAAAAATAAATAAATAAATAAACTAGAACTTTGACAATTAAAAATAAAAACATTTGAATATCGTTCAATTAATACAGTACTTTTGAACAAACAGAATAACGAACCAACCATTGCACAAAAAGAAAAGATTGTAATATTATGAATACAGGACTAAAAATTTTTTACAAAAATTCAAATTTTAGCGTTTTGTGGGTTCAACGGTACATTGATACCGTTGTGGCGGTCCTACAAAATTGAAGAACTGCAAATTATTAGTTAGTTTTTGAGTACACAAAAGAGTAAATTATGTTTTGAAGAATGATTTTCTAAGTAACCGTCTTAGATTGGATATTCTCGAAAAACATTATTCATTCATTAAAATCAATTGTGTCTCCTTCAAAGAATAATGCACGTATAATGCACTTGTTTCAGCACCTTTTCTAATCCTCGATGCACTTCTGAAGAGCGGTTTATGGTAAAGACTTCGACAGTTCTAGCGTTGCGGTATTTATCTTCCTAAATAATGGCAAACCTCTATCTTATATAGGTTTTTCAGTTTCAGGAATAGGAAAGAGTCGCAGAGGTCAAGTCCGATGAATACGAAAGTTGATGAATAATCACAGTGATGTTAAGTGCCAGAAAATGTGAACAAGCAATGGCATGTAAGCTTCGCATTATTCATGAATGGTTATTGCACAACTTCGGATCCATTGTAATCAAAGTAAGCAAGCCTTCCAGGGCGTGCATCGTGATTTACTTATAGGCATTTGGAAGAACTTGTACCACTTGCAAACACTTTTTTTGCTGTTAATATACTCGCCAAATGCGACAGTCAACATTTTATGTGCGTCGAAGTACGATTCAACAACAACAACATAACAAAACAATAACAAAATTTGCAAATCAAATATTTGTAAAATTAATCAAAATGTTAAAAATTACTATTACTTTTAAAAATTTTTATAGAAGAGTAGAATTGTTATAGAAAAGAAAAAATAGACAAAGATCTGATTATTTTATGTCAGAGCTCTTAATAAAATAACTTAACTAAAATTAGACACAATGTACTTACAAAAATAACTTTAACCATTGTCACCATATCATCAGAGTATATTAATTACATTGTTGGATATTTGCACAAAAAAGTTATTGTTATTTTTATTTATAGCTATTATGCTGCAAGGCATACTTTTTTTATAGCATTTTTATTGTATTTAACACAATGTAAAAATATTATGTAGTTTCAACAGAGGAAAAATATTGCAGAAGTTTTATATCATATTGGTAACAATCATTTTTAATTGTTTGTACGATGATATTATTATTATTATTATAGTTTGGAAATATTTTTATTATATCGATACTATAATTAATTTTTAACAAACTATAGAAAATGGAATGAATGCTATTATCTATATCTCATGTGATCGTAAGCATATTATGGGTGAGTTTGAAACAACGGAGTAGGTATGAAAAAAAAATATATAATAGGTATTTATAAAAATGGAGGTTTATGTGTGCAACCAGCACACATAAACCTCTGTGTGATCTGATTTTTGTTTTGAAACATACATTCTACTCTTAATGAGTTATATTTGTAAGTGAACTTAAATTATTAATTCGTTTAATTGCTTAACAATCGATTTAAATATGAGTAATTCCATTTGAGCCTGCCGGCATCCAAGCTCATGCCTCCTTCTTTTAACTGAAGACCATACAGTTCATACTGTACTTTAAGAAGCTGACCATACTATATGGACATCATTCCAAATGATCTCCACACAGTGTTACGCATCGTTCATCGTTCATCTGTCATCCTGGAACAAAACCACTATCGCTTTTCAATCCTTACCTTCAAATCAGTAACCTTTGATTTTTCTCTTATCTCAGACCTTATAATTTTATTCAAATTTTTTGTTAAGGATACTCTGTTCCATTGATCTCTAAATTGATGGTGTTTTTGAGTAAATGCTAAAGTCTTACCTACCGTATTATATTCCAGATTTTACCATAATATCATACGCCATGTTTATTAGAACAATATGTACATGTGTGTGTGTGTAAAACTGTGTAAGTGTGTATATATAAACCTGTACGAAGAACTAATATAATAGAATCAAATTTAAAATGATTGTTTGAATAAATTGTGTTACATGAGACTTTTATTTATTCATTTTAAATTGGTATTATTGTAAAGGTTGTTGTTGGTTGGTAACTTAGGTGGATGAATCTGGATACCTACCTACCTACCTACCTATCTATCTATTTGTTATTTGAGAACACCATTGGTTAGGTTTCAATTTTATTTGAATTTTTTATTATCTCTTGTTTTGTTTTTTTTTTTTTATTCGGTGTACCTATCAACATTAATTTTATATAATGGGTTCATTTTTTAAAAGGTGGAACTCAAATATTAATAATATTCTCAAAGTATCGTTCTACAAAGAAATAGTGGATGCTAACAGTAAATACAGTCATTGAAAAAGAAGCCTCTAGAAATTACACTTCACGTCTTCTTTCACTTTAATCACAGTGTATGTACGAATGAATGGTTCAGGTTGCTGGATCATCCAGTGTCCGTGTTTTCGGTCACAACAGTTGATCGTGCTACTATCTCTGTCCAGTAGGGTGTTCTATATAGATGTCCGTTCAATGATCTGTGTATACTTTTGGGGTTATTCTACAGGATTTCGCGACACTATAGTTCTGTGCTAGCCAGGATCCAAGCGAAGCAATAACAAATGAATCCAGTGAGACCCTATGGTCATTCGAGGTTATTTCAGAAGCAAGATGATTATATTTTAATCCTGCTTACTTAATATTAATTTAATGCGTAATTTATATTTATGTCTTTCTTGTTTTCATTTAATTAAATTTTATAATAAAATTTAATCTTAAGAATCTAGAAACTCTTTAGTGTAAAAACTGCAAAAAATCTTGTCAGTTCCCACATTCAAAGTTATATCTCAATATTGTAAGAATATCTTAGAAAATAAGTAATATTTGTGAATGTAGATTATTCCAACTGTGAAAAACCTCAATTTTTTTCCTTTGCTGGTCGTAGTCTATCCCTGGGGCTCGTTGTATTTAGAATAAATAGAATAAATATTATATAATTCTTATAGGATTTACAGCCTAGGGAAATAGGCAGTGGTACCGACTCTGTGATCTAGCGAATAATGGCGCTAGCACCATTAAACGTTTGACTACTTAGACTGGGAGGTGACAGTTTCGAATCCAGACAGCGGCAGTTCGATTAACAATGTATAACGGGACTGTTAATTGACCACAGTGTCGTCGCTTGGATAAGAATGAAGTAACCAGCTTCATACTCATCATAAACTTAATAATATTGTATGTAAATAAAGATTAGAAAATAAGGACGTGGTAGGCCTCTGTTATAGACGAGTATGTTTGAGAAACCTTATTATTATGATTGTTATTGGATAGTAATGAATACTTCTTAAAAGTAAGCTAAAATAAACTCTATGCATTGAGTGATACACAAGAGTGTCAAATTAATGCTATTTCAGAATAAACTGCAGAACAGATTTTTTGGTTTAGAATTTTCATTAGCAATATGTTATTGGATATTTTAATAATCAATATGGGAATAAAGTAATAAAGTGTAAATGCTTAAATCGAATATATTAAAAAGTCGTATAACAAAATAATCATAATATTAATTTTCACTTCCGTATTCTCCGTTTAATATTTATTTTTATTCATTAATATTAAAGTTTTAGATATAAAAAATGTCAGTGAAATTTTATCAAGATTAAATAGCTCATAAGGAAACTCGTAAACACTATAATAAAACAAATATATTAACTTTCTTTCTGTCTACATTATTTTCTTTTGTTTTCACATTAAATGTTAACTAATTAATATAAGAGTATTCATTTAGAGGTAATATAAAATTAGTGGAAAAATTAAGAGTATTGTAAATTCTAATTAGAGTAAATTCTATCATAATATTGAAGTATGACAAAAGTCTTTATTGAAATATGTTCTGTTTATTGTTTATATGAATACAAGATAATTATTTAATTTTTTGTGGGCGATTCTCAACATCCACAGATTCGGTATGTTGAACACTTTTATGGTATTAACACATTATATCAATTTTACAGAAGAAATGCTCATAAATTTCCAAGAAATGCGTTTAGGGCCTTTTGATTTGTAATTGAAAGGTTATTGGGTAGATTTTCGGTAGATACGTAAGGTTTTAACTTTTTCCTTTTTTTTTTCGTGTTTTTTCCGAAAAATTAATATTTTGAACAAAATTTTTACTTAGAACGATTAATCGATAAAATTTATAAAATCTATGCTGTTTTTCTAGCAATATTTACGTGAAATTTACACCCACAAGGTATATATAAAGCTAATTTTATTGTTATATATTTTATTTTCTGTATTTATTTATTAAAATATTTTAATATCATAAATATCGTTTTTCGAATCATTAAACATCGCAATTTATATTGCTGACGAACGAACGTCGTATCTATGTATCTATATAATGCATTCATATAAACATTATATACACTTATACAAATGTTCGAATTTAAGATGAAATGTGCAACAATATAAGTATGTAGCAATTACATAGTACATAATAAACTTTGATCAATTATTTTTTGACAAGAGTTCAGCTAATTATTAACGCTTGCGAAACAACCCAATAATATTATCTTGATTGTTTTTTGTTACTTTTTGTTACTAAAAGTACGAGGGTGGAAAAATTTCTTACCTCAACGTGAAAATAGCAACCAACAGGCGTTAATCGAAACTGGTGAATGTAGTTGTGTATCTTTTGATAATAACTCACCAAGTAAGATAGTTACTCATCGTCTTTTTATGAAAATAGAAAAAAATTAAATCGAATAACTAAATTCGTGTTTGCGTTGGATTGGCTAGATACTCAATTGTTTTCATTTTCATGTTGAGATTGGAAATCAAATTTTTCAAATTTTTACTAATGTCAACTTACATATATCACGAATAACGTGTACTTAAAAAATAAATAAATAAATAAATGTGACATTAGAATTTTTATTTATAAAAATACCTGATTGTTATATTAAGTTGAGTTGTTTATCTGAAATAATTTTGTTTATCTATCTAAAACATTCATTTTTAAATGAAAAAAATTAAAAAATCTCCATAAAATTAGTATACTTTATAATTCTAAGCGTGGAAGATTCAGATCATCGAGTTTTTTGTTTATTTGAGTAAACGTATATAATTGGATGAACAGTTCACGAAATATCAGCATTTATGGTAAGAAAAGTGGTGGGTTTGGAGCATTATATGCCCGGAACGAAAAACTTTCCAATTTTCTTTCAGGAAGTTCCTAAATAGATTTTGCTCATGAAATTTGTATTACATATTATGTTTTGAATAAAAATTGTTTATGATGTTAATAAAAGCTAATTATTTACATTAAATTGTAGAAGTAAATATTTTGATTTAATTTAATTTAATTTAATTTTTTTTTTTGTAGGTGAAAATCTTTAGAGTAGTTCGTGATTGAGAAACTTTCCTGATGTAAATTGTGGTAACTACAATAGGAAAAAGGTGAGATTCACTCAGCTCCTACCATTTCTTTTCCAAGCGCAGAAATACAAAAGTAATTTCATTGCGCGATTTTTCGAGTTAAGTATCTTTTACATGCTTACAGCTTATAATAATTTTTTTATAGATATAATTTTTATACGTTCAATTTTTGATTTTCGTTTTTTTAGACAATCGTATGAAAGTTGCTTTTGTAAAACTACAGAACCATATACAAGAGTTCGTTTGTCCACTTCTCTGATATTATATATATTTTTCTTTGTCTATTTTAAGTGCTATTATGTTTTAAAATGTACATTTACTTGATAATCTATTATATGTTATATTAAGCTTTAAAGATAATTTATTATAAAATAACATAAGCTGTTCTAGTAATTTATTTTTATTGAAATAATTTTCAGACGAAAATATTACAAGTGAAATAAGAAAATGTATATCTTTATAGATGATAATAAATTCTTTGTAAATGAATATTTGTGTTGTATATTAGAATAATCCAAGACAAGCATAGATCCAATTCCACGAATAAACTTGTTATAATTGAAGCTTCTAAGAGGAAATCATTATTCTAGAATATTTCTCATACATGCGATGCATGTTTCATCTGATAAACATCTTAGTTCGAAGAAATAATAATTAATGCTCATTAAATTAGTTTTTACCTCAGTAGTAATCAGCGCATGAGTACCGAAAACTATTTTACCTCATTTTTTACGCGATGCACTTTACATTGTCCTATTGATGATATTCCTATTGATGATATCGTTTAATACATGATGCCAGAGGGCATTGTTATTTTCAAACGGTTAAATTTTTTTATATTCTTTGATGATATACATTTATTTGATGAAAAAGTTAATAATTTTCGAACTATCAACGATTAAAAATCGAAAAAACCGAAAATACATCAGTTTTTGGATGCCGTCCAAGGTAAGTCAAGTGTATGTCACTGAAACACGCAAATTCTTCATCCAATATGGGCACTTCGATGTATATCAAATATTTTAAAAACACATACACACTCTCTTGAACGAATAAAAACTAAACATGAATTATAATTTCTTATCATCTACCAGGATCTATAGGGATTTAAATTTCATCGACAATAATTGTCTCAAATAGAGATTATAGACAAACAAATAGATATGTAAGCGAGAAATTGAATTAAAGAACAATTATTAAAAATTTTGGATAATGATTTCAAAAGCTGCTACAACCTCCTAAATTGAACGAGTATTGTCTTATACAGTTTCTAATAGAATAGTGTTCGGTTTTATTAAATCCCAGTAGGTGGTAATTCGAATTTATGCTTTTTCATACAATCCAATATCCGTTTCTTATAAATACGATATACTCAGAATTGTGATGTAATGGACCAGCAAAGTTTCTTCTGCATTTATGACAATATAATCTTGTACATTTCGTGTTTTTTGAAACAATTTCTTTAATAAATATAATTTGTACCCAAGGACAACTTCCTTCTTTGTTTTGACAGATAAGAATACATGTTTTAATTACTTCCGTATAGGAAATTGATTGATATTATTGTATAGATTAAAATGATCCAAAATTAAGAAATAACATGGGAAGATAACAAATAATAAACTTTTATAATTATAAGCAACCTATAGAGGCATCAATATTTAAACCGTTCATAATAGACTATTTGACAATATTAAAAATATACTACAAAATATGTAGGCCCATAAGATAATAGTATTAAAAAATATATATTTTTCACTTTAATTAAACTTTATGTTTCGGTTAAGAATTCGTAGCTCCATAAAATCTCAGATTGTGAAATATCAATATTTAGTAGAGACTTGTATATCGATTTAAAGAGTTCTTAATCACAAAGAGTATTATTTGTTGTGATTTAGACAATTATACATAAATAAATTTAAAATACAGATAGTCCAAAATTAAAAAAAAAAAAGTTTTTATTCAAAATGTAATATTTGGTACCGATCATGGTTAAAATATTAAAAAGATTGAAACATTAAAAAAATTGAAACATTAAAAGCATTTCAAATGTATAAAAAGCTCATATTACACTCGGTAAAATTGAGGATAAAGTATATATGTATTGGTTTTTTACAACGCATGCAATGTTTCTTAATTACACATTACATTGTTACACATTAAGTCTGTAACAATATAGAGTTAAAAATTTATAATGTCAACTTGAAAATAAGTGAAATGGAAACTTGAAGTATATTTCAAAATGTTTATTCTTACACTTAATGTCGTATAAATACAAATGTTTACTTACAAACATTTCGAGGTATGATTGTTAAAATGAATGTAAATAAATAAACATATAAAATAAATAAAATATAACAAAAATATAATAAAATTAAACTTATTAAATCTCAATAGAGCGATGAATAAAATATAACGGGAAAAATCATTCGTTGTTGAAAAATGAACGATACAAAAAAATCTGGTGTTTCTTCGCGCTCTGTTTTGGATAACACTTACATTTTTATTTACCAAAATATATGACATATTTTTTTGCGGTTTTTTAAAAAATTTGTCCGTTTTAACATTGTTGAAAGTCTAAGAAAGATATTTCAATGAGCTATGCCATTAAAAATGAAAATACATTTTTTTCAAATTGAAAAAATACTTTTCACGATATTTATGTTCTTACTTTTTCTGAGTATCAAAATTAAGATGTTAATGTCTATTAAAATTCGATGTGCGCGCATCACGCAAAAATTTCACTTTATCACTCTATAAATAAACGCTTTATAAATTAGATTTTTTAAAAATCTGTTTTAGTTAATTCGGGAAAATCTGTACATTTTTTTTTTATACTTATTGTACAGTTTTCAAATATCGAATTCCATAAGTTTCACTTTTGCCGCTTAAAGTTTTTGACTGACGCATAAATATTTTGTATCTTTATTGAAAATAAATTAAAAAAAAAAAAAGGTGAGCCGTATAGTACTCGCAGATGCTGTATCATCATTGGTGTTACTTTGGCAATAAGTAACACTTACATTTAAATCTTTAAAAAAATGGTTGAGGTATTATTAAAATATTAAAAAATATAAAATTTCCTCGATTCCTATAAAAATTTAGACAAATCGATTTTTTTTAATAATTTAGATCAAACTCATTCTGTAAACTAATTCAGGCCCAAAAATTTCAAATATAACATTTATTTACGACAAGAATGCAAAAAAACTCGGGAGATTCTATAAACTTTATTAAACGACTAACTATATATTTGTAAATCTGTGTAATAAAATTATATAGGTTTAGTTATTTTTACCTGCGCGGAAAATCATTAATAAAAAAAAATAAAATAATAATAAAAATATTTAATAAGATAAAATACCCTTTTTTTTATCACAGCTAATTATTGTTATTATTATTTATTTATACATAATTAATAATTTGAATTATTCACTATCCAATGAATATGAATTACTTGAAGTGTTAAAAAAAATTTCTGCACATTTTTTATTATATACCATTTGAAGCTTATATTTTACAGTTTAAATACATGAAATGTTACATCATAAAAAACGTTGTAACCCAAAGTATCGTATCTGCACTGGTAGGAGGATAATTTAACCTATGATAATGGTATATAACGTATTTACTTAATCAAACCAGCGAAATGGCCGAAATAGTTAAGAAGTTGCGGTAAGCGGTTGCCTACTTTCATTGAGAGATTATGGGTTCGAATAAACGGGGCGCTTGATTAACTCAACTTACATAATGCTTTTAATGTAACGGATTTGATATTTAATATAGCTCTAAAAATGGAGATAAATTCCCACACTGATTTATTCAATGGTGTAGTTGGCAACACCTATTAACCAAAACATCCCGTTAACCAAAACCAATTCGTCGATTTATGAAAAGAAATATTGGAAAAATTGCCTAAAAAATTAAAAAAAAAAACTAAATTTTATATAGGATGGGTATACGTAGTTTTTTTTAATTTCATCACTTTAATTATAAGTAACATTTTTAGGGATGAATTTTAAATTGTTTTGCGAAGCGGATGGGTAACAGTAATTTATATTGTGGAATTATATACTCGTACATCTAAATAAATGAATTAATTATATATAAAACTGATTTTGATTTTAATGGTGAGGTATAAATGACTTATATTACTACAATCTAATTACAAAAACTATTAGTTAATTAATTGAATATACGATAAAAGCAAAATATTCAAATTTAATCATTAAACTATTTAAATTAAAACAATTAAATTAAATTCTATAAAATATTGTACAATTGAATTCAAATAAATATTATTGAAATTACCTAATAATTTAATCAGTGGCGTCACAATGCTATCGCTTTATATCGAATTTTATTTCGAAAAAACAACTATTTTTATTAGATAATATCCGATGAACGTATTTATCCCAATCATCCAATTCTGAAGGGACTTCCATTTTTCGAATTCTTCTATGTATGACATATTGGTTTCGGTGATTTACTTAAATAAAAAGGTGAAATACTATCAATGGCATACATTTAAGAAAACCCTCCATCGTGAGAACTGAAGAGTATTTGGAACACCGATATGGAGGAAGCTACGCAATTATTATCAATAATGCATAGACAATAATTCATCATAGGTATTATAATACCTGTACAATAATGTATATTGGTAATGCATTCGTCAAAGGCTGGATGTTCATAAGCATATCATAGCATTTATAAATATATACTTAGTTATGATTAATGTAAGTGTGACTTAGTTATGATTAATGTAATAACATTTTTGTCTAAAAAAATTCTGAAAAGTGCGCACTTTTATTTCCCGGAGCCTGTCAAATTTTTCATGGTCCCCACAAACTTCTAATTGACAGACATCATCAGTAATTTTTTAGACTTTGCCTGACAAAGGTCATTGCGTTTTGTTACTTGTTGCAAAATGGGTTTTGCATTTGTTTTTAAAATAATTTTCCTATAACAATAAAAAAAAGCAGATGTCCGTCAAATTTTAAACTTGTGGAGCAAATCAAAAATTTTATGGGCTCTGAAAACGAAAACGGCTTACTTTTTAGAATTTTCGTAGATTATAAAGTTGTAATACTAATCATAATTATGCCATATACAAATTTTTTGAAGCATATTTATCAATGATATAATATGCTTATGGGAACCGGGACTGTTATAACACATTTTAGATAGGAAATCAATAAAACCCGTGTACACACAAAATCAATATGATAATTGCCTAAAAATAAAAATAAAACCATTACTTATAATGAACACTTTGTAAAGTATAAATATGTTCATTTAAATAGCTTTATATAATCGAATAGAAATATACTCGATTATCGATTTTGTTTTCATCAAATCGGATTATCGGTTCATGAAATATCGGCAATTAACCGTGATGTTTGTAAAAGGGACTAGCCTGAATGAGTATAACCGATCGATACGAAATAACAATTGCTCGGAGAAACACAATACTTTGAATATGGACCGAAATAACTCGAAAGTATTAATACGGTAAGCTGAGTTAAAAAATTATAAAAACTTGACAAATTTTTTGGTATTTATTTTCTAAGTATTCTTGTAACTAAATATTATTGTCGCAAAATGTTATAATTAGCAATAATTCTGAGTATTTACTAGTGACCTTTTAATGTTCAACTCGTATAACCAAATCTATAAAACGCTTAATAATAAATACAGTTGAATATTGAATAGTAAATTTGTCAAAGTGGTACATTGCGGTCATTGAAGTAGCGTAGTGTCGCGCGTAGGTAGAACTAACTGAACGTAGTAGAGGTAACTAGTAACTGGTGTTTGTTACAATATTCAGAGAGCTATATAGGGATATAATAATATAGAAATGTGTTTTATACAAACATTCTAATGTAAGTATTTGTACACCTTTGGGAAAAAAAATGTAGCACATCTGAATGAGTGACCAATGGTTAATGTATGTTGTACTCAAATATCAAATGTAAATACCACTAATACTCGAGTTCAATAAGGATTTAACGAGTTTAAAAGGACTCAAAATGCATGTAGTATAAAGTAACTTATGTTGAACAACGATAAAGATAAAAATGAAATATATTTGAATATTAACTCTATTTAACGGGACTTAAATTATATTTTTGTTGTCTTTCTGTTTATCGAGAAACTCGTTATTAATTTTGTTATTAACTTTCCAATGGAGAGTTTTTGAAATGGGGCCAATTTTGTGGGTGTGCGTACGTATGTGCGTTCGTAATTTTTCGTTCCGAGAACAAATAATGATACCGACGTGGAACTACGTTTATTCGATGCGTTCTACTTTCATTGAAAATGACTAACTTTTTAACAAGATCGGCCCAGTCGTTTTATACATTTACATAGATCTAAAGTTGTTGCTAACCGCAGAGATCGCGAACGGTAGGACTGATTTGGCTAATTTTTAATTAAATATTTCTTAAAGTTTGAGGAAGGTTCCTATAAGAAATACTTAAAAAATACTTAAAAACCCCACATACATATCTAGGCGTAAGGTACTGCACCAGGCAAAGTTTCGACCTGCTGAACAGTATTTGACATGTACATGGAATACTTTGAGCTGTTTTTATACCTTTTGTAACGTTGGTCGGACTTAAGTAGATAACTGTCATGAAATTTGAAACAAATACATGCCTAGCATGTATTAGGATTGCCTGAAATTTTCAAACTTTTACGCTATACTATTATTGAGATTCTAGAGTTCAAAAGTTCCAAAAATTTATTTTTTAAGGGTAATATGTTAATAATAATAATAATTAATAAATAAATTCTATTTTTAGTGTGAATAATACCTCTCCGCCACTGTCTATCACAAACATACAAAAAAAAAGAAACAAACAAATTAATGAATTTGTTTGGCATTTAGTTGCTGTTTCAGTCACAGTCATATAATATAAACAGTTTTGTGATAATAAATTATATTACATGACTGTGACTGTTTTCATACTTTTAATAAATTACTTGTTACTTGACTGAATTATCAAATAATTAGTAGTAAATGCACTTAACTACTAGTTACTTGACTGAATTACGTGATCAATGTGAACAAAGCGCTACAGAAATGTTTTTAGATTAGGTCCATTCTTTCCTAGCTTGTGTGTACGTAGAACATTTTATGTATATTGTGTATACGATTATATGACGGAAACCACAAATTATGGAGTCAAGTTTATATTTGATGAAGGAAAATAGTTTGTATATGTGTATGTATTATATTTTATACATATAACCAAAGAGTCGAAACTAAATATAGGTAGTAACCCTTAGGTTATTTAAATGAATTATGATGGGTTAAACTTACACAAGTTGATTCAACTGAAAGTAAACCAAACAATATGTGCAAACTTTGAATTCATTTATAGAACCTTCTTTAGTTGTTGGAACTTGAAAACTGGAGACAAAATTAACTATTTTAATATCCAGACCAATCGATATCATATTCATTTGAATGATCATATTCTAATTTGCTACAAACTTCAGAGACTAAATATATCAGATGCAGGACGACACACAATCCACCCCAAGTGATAAATAACCAAGTAAAATACTTTGGATTATTTTTAATTTTAACAACAAATTATGCATTATATATATATATATATATATATATATATATATATATATATATATATATATATATATATATATATATATATATATATATATATATATATATATATTGATATTTGGAGGATATACGAATATTTTTATCGAAGGATAAAATATACTGTTGGTTAATATATCAATTTGTTAAAAAAATGCTTAAGATATTTGAATAAATGGATGAAAGGCGTTAGGTATACATTCGAATTCATCCAGTTAATCTGTTTCTGTTGTCTGTTGAGTATTGGTCGCCGTACGATTTTTTAAAATTATTCATTTGTAGCTTCATTCGGAATATAGCATACTTAAAAGAGAAAAAAATTATCTCTTTTAAATTATATATATAAATATAGTTCAATATCTAAATATCTAAATTTCTAAAGTTTCAATTAAATGCAAACTCAATGGATTGACGAGGACTCCTTACCACGGTCTCATCAAGCAATTAATAGTTTAATTTTTAAATCTTTCGATCAAACATATTTCCAAAATATTCCCCCTTCATTTTTTTTGACACTCCCTATCTATTGTTATAGCCTTATTGTAATTGTATAAATTCAGTAGCGGTGCTTGCCAAACATTGAAGTCGGCTTTACAAAAACTCTATCAATGTTCAGTCAGAAAGCAATGAGCTGAAATATTCACTTATTTTTTGAGTACCTATTACTGGATATTGCTAATCAAATAATTACACAAAAAAATACAATTCTGGATTCAATTGTTGTACTCATTGTTGGTACTTCTCAAAAAGACGCAACGACGGGTGTTTTAGCGCCGCCACTAAATAGATTTATACGATTAATAATTATCTTAACAATTTTAGAAATATTATTTAAATGCGTTCTATTAAAACTAATAAAAATATTATTATAAAATCTATGGACAGTAAAAACGATTTCAATTGTAAATACTATTGGAAACATTTCAAATCTGTTATCCAATATAAACAAATTAAAATAAGTTTATTATTTATTGTCATCTTTATATTATAATTTATTTATTGTTATTAATTATTTAAAATCATATGATTTAATTTTAAACTGTTATGTATTTGTATGTTATAAAATAGACCGTACATTATAACATCGGTACATTATAATGTTTCTTTCATATGAAAAAGAATTTCAAAAAAGTGCCTCTACGGCAGAGCCGACAGAAGTAAAATCATGAACAATCACGTGTGCTTTCAAAAATAGTAATCTACCTATTGCTTAAAATTTTTCATATTTTTTTTTACATTGTTTCATGTTTGTTTTATTAACAATTAGTAAATGATAAAAAATGTGGGTAAAGGTAAGCACACTGATCAAGTTTACCATAGGAGGGTCTCATGTTAAGATTTGGAAATCGATATTACCGAAAAAATCGCAAAATCTTTATTTCTAAAGAGAAAGGAGATAGATAAAATAATAGCGTTGAAATGATATTGTTATTTCACAAAACTTGTGGACGAAGATTTCAATAATGCAAGTCTACGAGCTTTGGCTGAGCATTATTGTTAACTTTTTTTTTTTTTTAATTTCTGGCTTCAGCTACTTTTAGCTATATAGCCATTAACCAAAAGAGATTATTATTATTATTTTTTTATACAACAACAGTACACAGTACTGCTAGGTGGTCACCCATCCAAATACAGATTGTGACTGCTGTTGCTTAACTTTATTGATTGGTCTAAGCCTGTCATTACGTTACGTCACTCCAGGGTCTATTGTTAACTTGAACGTAAGTAAACGTAGGAAA
Organism: Chrysopa pallens; assembly: GCA_020423425.1. NCBI lineage: Eukaryota > Metazoa > Arthropoda > Insecta > Neuroptera > Chrysopidae > Chrysopa > Chrysopa pallens. The sequence continues at coordinate 35,156,850 of CM035595.1, read as the reverse complement.
GTAGAAAACCTTATTTAAATTATCAAATTTTTTTTGTAGATATTCGCTCTCTATACAATATTTCAAAAAGTTGGAAATGCTTTGTGGCTAATATTTAACGGAACTTTAATGAGTTTAAATATGGAACAACATAATCAGGATTTAGAATAATTTTTATCACTGCTTTATCTAGCCTAACACAAGCAATACAAAGTATACAAAACTGATAGTAAATAGCCCCTTTTATCTTGCATTCTCATAAGCAATAATCGCACGTTGTCCAAGTTATAATATTTTATAAATCTAAATATTTTATAAACATGTATTGTGACCAAAACATTAAAAAATAAAAAAAAACCCATCAACATAATATTAAAATTTATAATATGAGCCTGCCTGTCTGTCTGTTTATCTGAATGTACTATAAGTATAATATGATGATCATATGGTGTTGAAAATTTTGTCGACACGATTTATAATGAATAATTATTATCAATTAATTATAATTACGTTGAAATATGTTTATTATTTTTAGACGTAATTTCTTTATGGTGACGATAAAATTGTGTGTATATTTTTATAAGAAATATGTAATATTCATATTCTTTGCCTTCATCTATTAATAAAATTTTGCATGTATAGTTTAAATCTTAATATATATTATACAATATATATATAATATATATATACTAAGTTTACCATGAGTTTACCCAATGATATTAAATTATTTATTATAATTTATTACTATCATCATATATTTTAAGGTGTTAAACGTATAGAATTTTGATTGTATAACCTTAATAATTAAATTACACGAAAGAAAACCAACCAATTTGGGTAGCTGAATGATACTGATATTACTATTTTACTTACCCAAACATACAATTTAACTCAATATCATAATAGAAACTAATGGAATTAAAATTAATTTAAAAAAGTTAAATCCTTTTTCTATTTCATTATTGTAAAAAGAAGATATATGTAATCACTTATGCTTGGCGTCAATCATATGGTATTTACAAAATTACGAAATTACCTTTAGCACCATCTCCTATGTATATGATAAACGAACATTTATTTAACGGGTTTGAATAGTAAAGTAAAGTATAATAATATAGCATCTAATAAAGCTCTTTGTTCGAATATTCTATATATATAACATATTGAGCTTTCATCAGAATTTTTGATCTGAAATCATTTAAATTTCTTTATTTTATAGAACACTAATCACTTAAACACGAAACAATTATTTTCGATTTTAGTTCGAAAACAAAAGTAGAAACATGACTTACTTAATCTTTTTAATCATGACATACTTAACTCCTACTGGATATTTTTTTTCTATTATTTTTATTTTAGCAAACAGTATTATTTTGTACTATGGCAAAGGTTCTTCTTCGTTATAGACTTTTGGTTTCTTGGTTATTAAGTACTGAAATTGCTTATAGTACGAAAATGAAGCTTTATTGGGAAAAATTAGAAGCGTTCAAAAATTACAGTTTTATGTGGATTATCTAACAATAAAAACATTTGGACTTCTATATTTATATACATATAAATATATATATATATATATATATATATATATATATATATATATATATATATATATATATATATGTATATATATATATATATCAAAAATATGCTCGACCTTGACGACCCTCCCGCATATTATATCACAGATGATTATAGTATTATAAAATAACCCAATGTAAATAAATAATGAAATAATAACATTTCCATATAGTCATGTATAAACATCAATATTCGAGTATTCCGTAATATGATTGGTAGTTGCATAAGCACAGATTTGACTACAAAACCACTTCATCACAATTAATAATAATCTGATATGGATAGATTTTGATATAGAACTATATGATATATGATTTGAGTGTGTGTTATATGAATACAATAACTAAAATCGTTTATTTTAGTTTAATTGGTTGCATAAGACTTATATTTTATTATTTAGTTGTTTTAATAGTAGGGGAGCCCAAGATCATATATAGGGATATACTCGAGCGTCATAGGAACCTATTTGTTTCAGTAGATTAGACAGTAGAAAGATTATATGCTGTATACCCTTTACTAGTATGAGGAAGGGTGTTAGTGTGCATCTATGGACCTTCAACATATAAACACAAAAATACAGAAGACACATGAAAATATGAATATTTACTTTTCGAGAAGATGTTAATTGAGCCGGAATGAAGCTCCCAATCAAAATAGTGATTATTTGGATGTGATGCAATCACGATTCAAAAAAATTCAATTCATCATTTTGTAATCCGTTACGGTTAAATTGTCTGATTATATTTTATCGCATTCGAGAATATACAGGTAACGGTAATTTTTTACTTTACTCCTTTTATTCAATATAAAAGAGAAATTCGACCTCGCTCAAGAGTACATAGAATATCGTTTTTCTGACCCCTTAACTTCCAGATCCCCTTTTAGGTTACTCTTCAATCATCTAATAATTGAAATTGATCAGCATTTAATTAATTAACTTACCATACGTGCTCAAGTAAATCTATAAATCCCCTCTTGGGCTCCCATAACTAAAAACTAATTTTATTGAAAAGTAAATATTTAAATATCACTACTTATCATTATTGGACATACATATTCTTTTTGTAAATATATAATATAAACTTTTTAGTACAAAAAGTACTCATCACATTCTATTAAAACGTTCATGAATGCTATAAATTCAGAACGCCTTTGTCAAATATTGCATTAACAGTATCTGTTATTCATTGTTGACATACATATTTCCTTAAGAGGATATATATTTCAAAAATGAATTTTGTAGCCAACGGAAATGCTCATTTAAACCGAAACTATCTGTTATGTTTTAACGAATATGCAGAATAACCAAAAATTATGATCGAGTGACCTTACTTAAAAAATTAACAAAATTAAAAATCTATTGGGTTTAACGTGCGAGAGAATGAGATAGAAGTCATTATAGTGTTCATGCGCAAAGGAATCTTTTCAACTGTGATGTATTGTATATGTGTATTGTTTATATAAATAATTCATTAACTTTCGATTTTATGCCCCAATTTCCTAGATCAAATTATTTTGTATTTTTATAAATACATATTTCAACTACAAAGTAGTCATTATCAGTATGAATTAGCTAGTTGTAATGAGTTTCTGATGAGATGTTACTCGTTGCTATTTTGGTAACGGTTTGCACGGTGCAATACAAAATTATTTGATCTAGGAAATTCGGACAAAAAATCGCAATTTATTCGAAAAATCCAAGAGTTCTCATTAATAACTATAAAAATCGAAAATTCAAACTCGGGCAGTGACTAAGTGTAATGTATGTAATAAATATATGACTAAAAATATAATAATTTTAAACGTTTCATGTTTTATTTCAAAGTTCCCATTACTTTTTTTGTTTTGCATTTCGATTACTCAATGGACATATTTTTTTATTCAATAATAATTTTCAGACTCAAGGACGGATCCATATTGTATTATAATTCCAATATGTTTGCCATTTAATATGTAAATTTTATTAACAAGTGGAGCCTAGCATTATATTAATACAAACAACTAATAATAATATATGAGTAAAATATAAAACATACATATATATGTATTATTTTCGCTATCACATAACATAATTTTCCTCAACATCAAATACACTCCTTCCTCGGACAAGAAAAATATATTTTCAAAACGACAAAATGTGACAAGCCCAGAACTTTATTTTATAGGTTTGTTCTGTTTATAGTGATTGGATAATAATGGTAAAAAGTTAATGAATGGTAAAAAGTTAAAAGTTTTGTTATAAGATTAAATTCTTAATTATTTAAGGAATGTGGACATAAATAGGATGTAACATAAAAATAACTTATATTATTTCGGGCATAATGAAGTCAAATAACTCTATATTGCACTTCGCCTTGAATGTCAACTAACTAGTTAGTAATATAAATAAAATTTATGGACATTCTTTAAAATTTTGTTAAATAAAGGCTGTTTAAATTTCAAGACGTTTTACCTGCCCAAAAATGAAATAATATAGAATGGAATGTTGACAAATCCTCTATTGTTTATTATTTCTCTTTCAAGTACTTTCACAATCTTAATAAAAAAACTGAAATTTGTTAGAATAATTTGTTGTGAATTAATTTAAAAAGAACATGGTAAATAATTGTCAGAATATTTGCAACAGGATAAAGTATTTTAAACGTGGCTGTACATCAACAGTAGACGAACATCATTCAGTGCGTCTGTCGACATGAGAAGCCCAGAAATGATCGATAAAATTCACTATATGATGATAAGTGAACGAATAATTAAATTATGCGAAATAGTTGAGGCCATAGCGGTTTGTATATAGGTCTATTGGTAAACTTATTCAACGTTAAGCGCATAGGTTCAAAACATTTAAATGAATGTTTGTAAATTATTCACACAATAGTGAAATTGTTCGGGATGGTCCCATTTAAGTGTATTCATAACATAGTTTTCACTATAACCTTAGTGGCTTTAGCTACATTGTTTTATTTTTTTTAATTAGATTGATTAACTTACTGCTATAGGAAAGTTTACAAAATTTAAATTTTCAAAATGAATTTTTTCATCTCATATCAAAATTGAAACTCATTCGGCGAAGACGTTTCGGACTTACAGCAATTCAGTATATTTAGAGAGGTGCCGTAACCGCGTCTCTAGACTTACCTAGACTATTTGGTCGTCTGTATAAGACACTCCATCACCTGAAGGCAAATGTACCTTTTTAGGACAAAGTGACAATTATATTGTTATTATGTCGTTGCAGGAGCCGCTTACTTCATTCCATCCAATGGTGTGATCAATTAACCATTACAGTTATTTAACTAAACATAATCATAGACATTTTTTTCAAATTTGTTTTATAATATTTTCAACAGGTAATTTTCTTGTTTTAAATATGTTTATTTGTTATTTAAATAATGGTTGAGAATAGAATTTGTATTTATTTAAATAACATATAACACACTTCATAATACATATACATAGATAGAGTATTATAGACACATTGTTATAACGATATAATTTAATACTGTTATTATTTATAGAACATAATATAATATATAGAATATATGTATATGATAAAATCAATCATAAATGTTTAGATATACATATAGATATTTATATCGATATAGATGATGCATGTCTCATGTTGTATTAGAAAAATAAAAATAAAAAAACTGCAACAATATGTCATTTTATGACGTAAATATTTTATACAATTTTTTTTTTAGATGTACTTTTGTACAATCCGTTTGATTTGATAATACTAATACACAGTGTACAACGAAAAGTAATCACTGCGGACATAAAACCTTTGCCAATCTGAAAAGGAGACATAGCGTGACTGAGATCAATTTTTAGTTGACTGCAAGCAACAAGATCTTGATTCATGACTTGTTCTGCAGTCAAAACGCCTCAAAACGACAACTACAAAGCTAAAAAGTATAAAATAGTAAAAGAGTGGCATTTAGTTTACGATTAAAATAAAAATAAATTTGGTATAAAATTATTTTGGTTTTACAATTTATTTGTTTAAAAGTTGTAATTGTGTTTTATCCTTTAAATCACCTTCAATTTAAATCGACTTTTAATGAGACATTTGCGACTCTAATAGATATTCTTCTGTGAGATCCGAAAATCACTAGAGTTTCTATGAAAATCGATTAAAAATCGATGATTTGGTAGCAAATCCACTTTAGTTCATGTTTGGGTGCACGACAAGTAATCCAGTGTTACTGAATCACTACGTAGAGTGATTTGGCAGAAATATAAATATAATAAGACAATAGTTACCATACGACAATTATTACAATGGGTGTGTTTGGCAGAAAAAAATCTAAGAAGTTAGCAAACATGTCTTGTCTGAAAACTGTATAGTTCGTTTTTCAGCGCTAGCAATCTTTTTTTACTGACAAACATACCCATTGACTTATAGTACAATGTAAAGATAAAATTTAACAATGATAAAATTATAAATTTTTTAAATTTAAAATAATTTTTTTTTAAATATTGAATGACATTTTTATAATAGTGAGGTGATCTACAAATTAAATAAAATTTAAAATTGAAAAACAAACTTAATGACCGAGTTTTTGATCTAACTTAATTTTTATGTATTTTTATAATTGTAGTACCCGCTAATTTTGCTATATTCTCAAATCTTGAAATGGATATATTTGAAATTAACATGTCTGCATATTTTTTCCTTGTAGTTTTTTTTAATTGTTGGGTTTAAACAATGTCGAGATTTTAGATGCTAGATGTGGTAGATATATTGTTTATTATAAAGTTTTGTCTCTTCACCATTCTTGACTTTATTTTAAAGGGGTAACGAATAGTGTAAAATATACAACTAAATCCCGCTTGAGTATTTATTTTGGAAAACAAAATTTTCTATTTTTCGATTAAAATTGATTAATGTATGCTGTTCGACTGTATAATAATGTGCATTCACTCATACTCAAGTGATTTTTTGTGATACTAGAATCTAAAAATAAACTTGACATCAACATTATATATGGTTTATAAAATAACACACAACACAACATGAAGCTATCGACAATCTACACTATGAAATATTAATCATTACACTCAATATTTGAAGTTTTGTTTTTCCATAGATAAGCTCAATACATTGGATAAATTTAGCTATAACATTAATATCTAATAAGATTTTGGAATATTAAAATTTCGTTTGAAGAGAATTAAGATTTTAAACCAAAAGAGCATAATATTTATTTTTTTAAGAATAAAATTGTCATTCGGCCGTTCTAAGAACTATTTTGAACCAAAAAGTTTATAGTAGTTAACAGCAGATAAGTAAGTGGCGGGTAAATCAGCAGAAATGTAGGTAAGTCAGTGATATTAACAGCCCATATTTAGCACTGTTAACAATCCCGTATCTTCTTATGTCATCTCTCAGAATTTTCATCCCACAGTCTAATATTTATTTCCTAGCGTCTTCTAGTACAGTAGTTATGTTTAGTGTTTGAATCATTTTTATTAACTATTTATAAATAGTCGCCAAAATATTATATTATTATTTACATTACTTTTATTAGTAATTAAATCTCAAATTTGGACGCATTTTTGGCCTTGCATATGTGTAGTTAAAATAGCAGAGAATATTCTACATATATTGGTTAGAGTTATTTAATACGTTTTATAACTATATATGCATTTATAACTGTATGGACTAAGCACTGAGTGTATTTTATGAATGCGAATGATAAAGATTAGTTTAAAAATTAATACTCAGCAATATGTCGATTATCTAAAGAATTACCACTAATAGTTTTTTTCTTTACTTGTTCAAGCTTTCAAAAGTTGATATTTATATTTTGTGTGTGAGGTCCTATAAACGCTGACTGTTGGCGATGTTATTTATCAGTCAACAGCAAACAGCGATGGATAGTAAATAAGCGTAATGATCATACGCTTATTTAGCAACTACGATGCCCTAGACAATAGGGGAAAGAGCTAAATTTTTCTTATTACTTCAATTGAATCGTCTTTACTTCACGAACATAGATCTGAAGTTATCTTTTAAAAATCTTTAAGAATAAGCAGGATATGGACTTTTAAAATTCCTAATTTTACAAATATGGAAATACCTACGTATGTTGTGAACCGTATAAATTACATGTTAAACATCGTTTTCAAGAAGAAGATAGAAAAGGAAAGAAAATAATTTTTGATAGCGTATAACTTCGTTGTTTTTGAATAAATTTGGTTTAATTTTGTTAATTTATTGATTCTAGTTTCACATTTAATGTGAAATATAGCAAATTTATCAATCAGTACGGTACTAGGGTACACATTACATCTTATTTTTCATCGTTCCTTTATTAACCTATTTCAAACTAATGATATGATTGTATGAAGTTCCACATATAAAACAATATTTTGAGTAGTTTTTTCTTATGAATTTACATGCCCTATATATACTTTGATTTACCGAAGATATTTTGCAGTTTGAACTGGCATAATACATATTCCTAAACATTGTTCTGCATACAATAATATAAATTTATTTATTTCATTCAGACAATTGAATTATTCTGAAGTTGTAAAATATACATAGACTAGGAGCACGTGTAAGCAGAAGATATCATTCATAAACTTTATTCTATAAACTAAATCATGTTTTCACCTTCATAAATTTTGATAAATAATGCATTCTCTTTCAGTCACCCGTACTGCTCAGTAGGTCAAACATGCTCAATACTAACCATCAAATTAATATTCTATACTTATATTATAAAGAGAAAACATTTGAATGTGCTTTTGTATGTTACGAATAAACTTAAAAACTACTGGATCGATTTGAATTTCTTCACCGTTAAGAAGCTACACCATCTCCGGGTAACATATTCTATGACAACTATGACTTTTCCCATTATCCCCACGGGAACGAACGTTCGCTAGTTTTTTAATAAGAGTCATTAATCATGAAAGATAAAACCAGTTTTTTAAGGAATGCTTTGTGTAATGAACGAACATAATAAAGAGAAATTTAAATAATAAGAGAGAGAAGATAGAAGTGAGCATGCAATTTATTTTAAAAAATGAGACACGCCTTACAAATTTTTGTAAAATTATTTTCAAAGAACATTGTTATTTGAACAAAAAAAATCGTCCACTTGCCAGAATTTTACAGTGCAAAAAGTTATTATACAATAAATAACTACCATAGAAATGCTAGACTTATTTTTTTAAACCATATCATTTATTTACGCGTACCGGGACTAAAAGTAATTTCTTACATAGTATCTTTAAAACGAAACTTTTATTCTAGTCAATAAAATTAAGTAGCTTCTTAAAATTCTGTTTAAGAGACACTTAAAGATCAGTGTTTTCTTAGTATACCGTTGAAGAACTTCTTCATATCATGAAATATACTTACATATTTTAAAATAAAATGAATGTAATTATGTTAAAACAAACTTAAAAATGTTATTTCTTTTTCATTTAGATTTAGTATATTTCTTTTATAAAGTAATAAACTTATTATACAAATGAATATTTAATCGTTTTTAATTTAATAATGTACTTCCTCTTAAACAATTTTGCCTTCATATAATAAAATTTTAATCGAAAAACATCATATAATATCAAAAAGAAAATTATACACGGTAATTATTTTCTTACAAAATTTCACAAACAGATTAGGGTGGTCTTTTATTTATTTATTTATTTTTTTATGTATATAATATATATGTACTGATTAGTAAGATAATAATATTTTTTCATCAACCTAAAATTAAATTTCCTGTATTTTCTCAATTTGAATGTATTTAAATAAACAAGGATGGAGAATAGTACATGTACTTTAATTCTAAGAACATTTCCAAGTAAAATTCACCAGATTTATTAATTGATGACGTGTTATTTGGTCTGTTGCTGTATTCTAACTGGGAGATTTGATATACATGCAGAAATAAGAATTTTCGATTATGTAATTATGGATTAATTATTCATATAAGTGATTATAAAATTGTTGTTCATTTATAAAACCAACTTACCATGCAACAACGTTCAACCATGATTTGAATCATTCATTTATGTTTAACTTTTATCCACGAAGCATGGAATACGATTATCCAGGAGAGTTTATTCAATGTGAAACAAGATAAGATAACAAATAACAGAGTTAATTGTTTAAATACTAATGTCTTTAATTTTAAATCATGGCTATACGTAAAGTACTCTAACTATGCAGTCCATACAGTGATAAATACATATAATAATATCATATGATATAATTATTATATACATATTTATTTGCTAAATTAGAGCTGAAATTTTTGGCGAATTGAAACATTTTTACGAAAAAATCATTTATATGAAAGTTTTTTGTTTTAAAGAAACAAATATCTGCTTTTAAATTTTTCTTCTATTTATTGTGTTTCAAAAGTTGGGCCATGGATTCATGGACTTTGTACATTCACGAACTCAAACTCGCCTTTTATGTCTAGAATTTGTTACCAGAATTACAAGCTCCAATCTCCTTTCGTTTTTCAGTTATCTTGATAACAATTTGATCTAGGAAATTGACTAATTAGATGATACTAAGAACACTTATAACAAAATTTTGTTTATGAGATCAATATTTGCTAGCGTTATAAAGGACAACAAGTTTAGAATAAAATTACAAGGTTAGACTAAAGTTAATATACTCTGACATATTATCTGGTAAACAAAGATAATTTGCGTTTTATTTATTGGTACAACTAGACAAATTACATTTAATCGTTGTAATAAACAATTTAAATAGAATAATTAAATTTAACAAATCAATTAGTTAATCAATAACCATTAACTCACACAAAAAACTAGTAATTAATAAATAAAATAATTTAAAATAAAAACATACATCTAAAACTGTATACGGAATAGTTCGATTTGTATCGTAACGTTTCAAAAATTTGGATTTGGCTGATTCACGAATATATGTTTCTTACAAAATATCTTGTCTCCTTCGAAGGAATAAATTTCTAATTTAGAATTCCTTCTGAGTAGTGTCATATAATTATTAGTATGTAATTACAAAGTTTTAGTTTTAAAGTGTAAAACCATTATTTTGTTAAATCAATCGATACAATTAAACTTCGAAGTTCTTCGATATTTTATTGCGACGATATTAAATAAAGGCAGAATTAAACTTTTATTATATTTAACTATAAACCAAATATTTACCCATTACAATCATTAATGATTGTAAACCATTAACCAAATAATAGATATTCTCTTGTAATTTGAAAAATGAACATTATTAGAATTATTTAGAATAAGATCAATTCTCGCAATTATAATCTCAACTCATCTTATCTCAACACTGTAATATTAGTTATTTTATATTTAAATAAATAGTTTGAATATCTTAATTAATTTCAACTTCATTGTACAATTTTTATGACTAGAATGAAATAGAATGAATGTCTTCTACTACGTACAGTGACAACAAAGACTTTTGACAAAAAATTAAGTTAGTACATAATGATTCGAAATTCTAGTTTGTTATAGTATTAATATTATTATATTAAAAAAATTTGGTTTCCTTATCGATCAATTAAGAGAGTAATTTTTTCAATCCATCTTCAAAAAAATGTATTATTTTTTAGGAATATATACTTGAAATAATTTAAAAATGTAAGTTGTAAAAATATAAGTTTGTTTTCGGAACAAAAACAATTCGACAATAGTCATTTTTCACCCAGAAAAAAGTGACTGCCACTATATTTTTTTATCCCTAAAAATTGACCCCAATTCACCCTCATATCTCATATCGAGTTTAATTTATATTTCTCTTTTTTAAAGCTTTATTTCCTACCCATTTCATCAACTTTCATGCTGTGACTAATTATTTATTTTTTTGGCATTTTAAATAGTATTTGCTCCGACCTAATAATTTGTAAAAAAAAATTTCATAAGCAAAAGCGATTTTTAATATCAACTTTGGGAACATACTTATTAATTTCTAAAATAAATGAGTCATAAATTAACATTTGCTACCGCCATTTTGCATTATTAATTTCTAAATGTAATAATCTTATCTTAAGTCGTTTGTGTTTATCATAATAATTTTTGAAGACTCAGTATATAAATTTAGAACATTTTTTTTTTATATTCATGGTTGACTTATAAGAGATAATAGAAATACTAACTAAACCATATAAAATTTAATTATAAAGAATAATTTATGTATAGGGTACTAAATTTGCCAACAAAATCTTTCCATTCACAATATGTTTTTATTCATCTTTTAAATGTATGCATGCATATACTCTATTCACTAATGGTTTTTTTTGTAGAGAATAGAAAAAAAATTGAATGGGCTACAGACTATATGCTTTGCCAAAATTCAATTTTTTATTCAAAAAACCTAAGATATATTTTATTTAGTATACGTAAATCTAACTACACGTATTTATGAAAATTACTATCACAAAAATTTAATAAAAAGACTATAAGAAATTTTGAATATAACCACAAAACAATTATTGGTATCACATACTGTTCGAATTATAAAGTAAAATGCAATCTGAAAATGATAGAAAAACAAGTGAAAATAACAATAAACAGAGTTAATAGGGAAGGTGCAATAAAAAAGTTAAATTTGTTATTTTAACCACCAAAATGTGAAACGAGGCTTATTAATACCAAACAAAATTCAAAAATTATAATTAATTCAAAAACGAATAAGTTATAAGCTCTCAAAGATTGTTTTTCATCTATTTCCAAAAAAGTTTTATGGGCTATTCTACGATAAGCGGTGATTTTCTATAGGAAAACTGCACGAAAAAATTATTGAATATTAATTTAATTTATATAACATTTTAAAGTGTAAAGTGTTAAAAGTACATTGTATATTCGTATATATAATTGCCATGGACATCAATAGGACCGCTTACCGTAGAATGGTCCTTATGTACGTCATTTTTGCAAATCTCCTTCTTTGTTTACTTAAGAATTTTGATCATCTATATTTTGGCTATTTTTTAAGATTTTTAATGACAATCAAATTCATGTTCGTGAAGTAAAGACGTTTCAAGTGATAAATGTATTCCTCTTCCTTTAATTAATGATTCATAAAATACCCTATATATGCTGTCCATACAGTTATCAATAGATATAATAAAATTAAAGTTTCGTTATTGAAAAAATATGTGCTTAGTAGCTAATTTTTAACCAAACTTTGGCTAATTTTAATAAGTTACGAAAAAAAATTTCGAACAAAAGTAGTTTGTTTTTAAAAAAACAAACGCTTGTCGTCTTTAAACTATAAAATATAGAAGTATTAAATTATATTTTATTAAGTTGGGTTATGCATCGATTAGATTCATTGGACTGATTTTGCTCATTCTCGAAATTAAACTGACTCTTTATGTCTCATATACGTGAATAAAAGTTCAACTCGCTATCTCTTTTCATTTTTGAGTTATCTCAATGATGGGATGAATGGACAGGACATACAGAAATGGACTTATTAGGTGATTCTCTGAACACAATAAAATTTTGTTTGTGGCTTCAATATTTTCTTCTAAAAAATAATTAAAATCATTGTTTCGTGAAAAAATTAAACGTTAGGTATTAGTGACAGTTTGAATGATTTTGATTTGGTGTTGACCAGAAACTATTTTTATTTTTTTGAAAAATTATCGAAAATCTCCGAGTTTTCTTCCGCGGATTTTCGGAATTTTAAGTGTAACACAAATATTTTTTTTATAAATTGAAGTGATTTTATGCAATTTATTTGACTTCAAAGCCAATGAAACGAAAATTTAAACCCTAAAACATCACTTCCTTTTAGTATTGGACTGGGAGATTGATATTGTATCTATGCGATAATACGTATTATATTTTCTTATATCTCTTTTTCATATCTCACTTCTCTTTAATTCTGTTAATGCCCTCAATATTTTATAGCATACAACTTTAGATTAAATTTACAATATTCTCATATATTTCATAAATATTGGGTATAAAACGTCATCTATCTTTTAGTTAATAGTGAAAATTTTTTTAATAAACAGGAAAATACGAAATATTAAGATTATAAATTGATAATTGGTCATCAGCCATTACATAAACACAGTTTTATCTACATTATAATGATCCCAATTAAACTATTGTAATATGTACGATGGAGATTGAGCTACACTTAAGGAAAAATAGTTTCTAAAATACAATTGGAAACAAACCAGTGATAATAATATATCTTCGTCTAAATAAAATTTATCATAGCTATAAAAAGTAAGACATTGTATATACAAAATTAAATAATTTTCAAAACATGTAGAATCATCATGAGATGATAATTTCAACAAAATATAAAAATATAATTTAAAAAATGAAAAAAAATAAATAAATACGTTGCTATTACCTGTAGTAAGTATAACACTAACTTTCTGAGAAGTGGAATAAAAACAAAATATATCTATAATTTAGACAATCTTTAATGCAGTATAGACTGTACTTCTTTCAATTTTTGCGTACAAATAAAAATTATTATGTTCTAAAATTCAATATAAACAGCTTGACATGAAAACAGATGACTTGTTGAAGAAGTTTTTTCAAAAACATATTTTTGAATAAATTTTTATTTGAAGAATATTTTTTTCGGAGAAAATTTCATTGATAAGCATGTGGAATTCAAAAATCGACTGTGAGATGGAAAATGGGAAATAAATGTATTCTGGTTACAAGTAAAGAACGGATCGAAATTTTTCCCATTATTTCTTACATTTAGAAATATTGAATTACATTTTTTTTCCATTTTTATACAAAATTGGGTTCTAGAATAAATAATTATATTATTAATATGTTTCACATTTGGGACACTGAGTCCAGTAACCCGTTTGTTACTGGAATTTGTTAATAATTTTTTAAAAACCTTTTTCATTTTATTAAATGTTTATTGGGAATATTCCCGACTGCAACGTATGAGATTGCAGGTTCGAATTGTTTGCTATGAATTGCCATATTTTCATACACTTATACTCCTAATTATACACCTTTTAATGGATTTTCTTGCCAATAATCAATTTGATAAATAATAAAATAATATAATAATAGGTTTATATAAAATTATTACCGCGGCTTTCAACAGTGCACCTCAAAATAAAAATAGAAGAAAAGGTTACAAGTATTAATTGTTTAAATACTCGACATATTACCGAGTGTCAACTATTTTTAATCATTAGCATTCATAAAATACTCACAATATGTATTCTATCTAGTTTATAAGATATGAGTTTATAATAATATTTATTATAATTATATACTTACGTGATTATTAGCTAAATTTGAGCAAATCTAAACAGTCAATGATTAACTATTTCGAACAGAAATTGTTTGTTTGAAGCCTTTTTTGTTTTTGCACTTTTCTTCTATCTTTTATGGTTTAATAAATGGGTCTTGAATCCTGATTAGGTCTAGAATACGCTATTAAAATTTCCGCATACGTTCTCTTTTCTTCATGATGATGGAAAGTCGGAAGAAAACACGGACTGAAATGGACTAATAAGGTAATTCAATGAACCTATACACAAATTTTTGTAGTACCTTCAATATTTTCCAGCGTTACAGACAGACCTTATACTCAATTTAATAAACTCTGACATGTGCTTTATATGTTGCGAATAAAAAAAGGAGACATCAATCACTTTCTATCAACAATTTAAAAAATACAAACAAAATGTTTCATAAAAAAAAAGCTTTTGAAATATAATTCTTTAGCAGAGCAAGTAATAACCACCATAGATACGATGGATGGATAGCATTTTAGATATTTAATCTTATTTAAAACATAATATCATTACGTCTTTTTTTGAAGTCGTAATATTATACATAAAAGGAAAACTAGAAAAACTATGAAACAAGAGTAGATGAAAAATAATTTTGCATTTTTTTGTCTTTAAATTATATTATATATATTTATATATATATATATATATATATATATATATATATATATATATATATATATATATATATATATATATATATATATATATATATATATATATATATATATATATATATATATAAACAAGTAATAAACCAAACATCATTTTAAAAATGCTATGTGATCATTATAGAAATTATTTATTTATTGCAGCAACGAGATGAATATACAGTGGGATTCATTGTAAAGATTATCACATTTTTCAAACAAACAAAAAACTTTTAAAATAACGAATTGCTTGAAATTCAGACTAACCAATATCCTGTTTCAATACAATTATTTTAGGCACAAGTAAAATTATTTTTCTTTAATGCATTCTTGAAAGGTGAAAACATTTTATTTTACCATTATTTTTCTCTTATATTTAAAGTAAATGCAAAAACCATAGAAATACTTAGTTCGTAATATTTCTCGAAAATGCAGCTCAATATGGTAAAAAATTTACAAGCTGCTTCCTGAAATATTTTAAAGAATTTATTATTTTCATTACATTAAGAGTATTTTCAGTAACATAAAAGTAAACTTCTAATAGTCAGTGGTCATCGATGAGCTAGTTGTATAAAACGACCCTAAATTATCAACAAAAAAAAAACTTACTTCATCTTTGCAGTTTTGTCATGGACTTTTTATATCCTGCATTTGTGAGTACATTAATCACATATTGATTTTAAGTGTATAGCGATGCTCCTCTCCTATGTCTTAGTCACTCGGCCACTGAGCCGGTTCAGTGATACTTGAACTACCTGAAGCACTTTATCATTCAAATCTTCGTTGATGGACAGACTCAAAAAGTACATTCAACGTGACAGATGCCAAATTAAAACCATGTAAACACCAATTTAATGTTAAAATTGTTTTGCCTCTCCTGCATATTAAATATGTGAGGATATATTAAGTCAATACAATACAATTGTGTTCCTTTCCATGTTTCTGACGATCGAAATATAAAATTAGGATAACCCAGGCTTACTATTTTAGTGGCCGTTATCATTTAAACATAAGGAATACATTTATTTTTTGACTGATTCGAATTACATAATAAACCCGGCCAAGTGCGAATCGGGCTCGCGCACGAAGATTTCCGTGCCATTATCTATACACTGCCCCCGCCATAAATATTATTTATTGTAATCTGTGTTTTAGTATTTGTTGTTATAACGGCAACAGAAATACATCATCTGTGAAAACTTCAACAGTCTAACTATCACGATTCATGAGATACAGCCTTGTGACAGACAGACATACAGGTACGCAGACAACGAAGCCTTAGTAATTGGGTACTAGGGTTGTGTAAATCAATTTTAGTTCATGAGATACTTCGGTAAAAATGCTACCACTTATACGACCATTTTCTTATTTTTCGGTCACGTACCTGATTAAATATAAATTTACGATTCAGCCATCTAAACGATTCTATTTCAGACATAAAAATATTTTGTGATTTCATTTTTTTCGTTCAAAGGCATAAATAAGTGTTTGACGTAAAATTGTCAAAATTGTGTAGGTATGATAAATATTTATTTGGTACTCTTTTGACTTTCAATAGGAATGCAAATATAGTAAAGTTTCTTTGAAAATATTATTTATTACTTCAAAGTTCATTCAACTTCATTCAGTGAGGTATTAGATCAGAAACCACATCACACATATAAAATATGCTGTATTTTCTTGTTACTCGAATAAATTTTACAAAAAAAAAAAAAAAAAAATGTTTTTGTTTTTTTGTTTTGAGATTTGTTATTTCACCAGGTGTTTTGAATTATTTTATATTTCGTACTAAAAAATAATGGCAAAATTATTATACTGGTATATACTTTTTGTAAATTTATTTTTGTTTTTAAAAGTTTCTGTAAATAAATTTATTTAATTACTTTCAAACAAATATTACATACTTATATACTTTGGGAATAAAAAAATGCTCCACTTTTACCTAGTTTAATTTTTTTACTTTTTTAAAACATTAAATATTCGATTGTTATGTTGTGCTAATTTGTTTATCAGAATAGATTTTATGTATCTAACTGAAACATTTATTTTAAACAGAAAAAATTATAAAATACACCATAAAATTCGTGTATTTTATAATTTTAATTAAGCGTGGAAGATTCAGGTCATTTCATTTTTTCATTCCACGAGTATACACACCACCCACATTGAGAAGAATTTTACTGATTTTGTAGAGATAAAAGTACCTTAAAATTATTTATAAATGTTTGTGAAAATGAAGCAATAACTTTTTAATATGCTATTTATTATAACCCAAGTAGAATTTTGACAAAATTTTCTGAGATACGGCCAATGGTTGTTTTAGAAATATAAGTTAGGAAAAATAAAGGTCATAAGTGATAATTATTTTAATGGTACGTCGATCTTGCGATTTACTACTGTTATAAATTACCAATTATAATTTAAATAAAATAAAAACTGGCTATTCATTAGATGATAGTATTATATTTGTACCATAGTTAAATTTTGGCTCACATAATTTTTACAGATATGATTTGATTCTAGTAACATAGTAGCTCATAGCAAGCTAACTATTTAATTTTTCGAGATAATTTAGTATGATTATATAATTATGACTCGCTATTGGTTCACGACTGGTATAAAATTATTTTTTATTTATATCATTTGGTTTTAGTTTGAAATAGCTAATGGCGGGCTATTATTGGATATTTAGATATGATTTTCTGCAATTATTTAATTTTGACTCATTTTTAGCTAACAGCTGGCAGAAAATATTTTTTTTACAATAATCATCAATCTTGTTAATCTTAATCAATCATGTTTTTGAGTTCTCCAATTTATAAGTTAATGGGTGGCCAGTTTAAATTCTACTCGGGAAATAGACATATAGACTCGTATTTCAGGTAATATGGATTAAATTTAAAAGTTCTAATGGAAGGCCTATTCTTTATAGGCGAAGAGCTCGTGACACATAAAGTACCGTCATCGCGGAATCATAAAATGTACAAAAAGTTTTTTAAACAAATAACATTATTTTCCTCATATCAAAAGATTCAAAAAAAAATCTATGTAATCAGATGCGTAATATAAAAAGAGAATCATGAGGTTTTGATTTTATTTTTACGGCTCTGATGCCATTATTTTACACAATTTATTCACATTAATCCTTTATTTTATGCTGTTTTTAATCAATTTAGTCAATGCTAATAAAATTTTTCAACCTGATTAAAACATCATTTTATTTTGGTACATAATTTTTCATTTCAATAATATCTTTAAACTTTGTTCAAGATATTTTTATTACTTTCATGAATTATTATTTTACAAATAAAAATAAAGTCTAAAAATTCTATTTATATTCCAAGAATTTTTATTGATATTCTAAAATTGTAGCTACATTGCAATTTAAACATTATTTATCTTTTTTTTTTATTTTACATTATTTTCTTTTCTTATTCCAAGTACTGTTATTGTAACTGATAAAAAAAAAATCATGTAAGTTGAAGAAAAGACACAAAAACACTTAACGCAGTTGATATAAATTATATTAAAATTTTATTTTCATTGGAAATAAAAATAACAAATGTGTAAGCGATCAAAAGAGGTTTTTACAAAAAAATTCGAAATTTTAAAATTGAACAACTACATACTCGTATATTTGATTTGATCCCGACTTATGTGTACGGTGCATAGTACTTGGAAGGGACAGCTTAATCGATAGCGAGTAGCTTAAATTTGTAATAAAATATTCCCATTCTAGAAAATATAATTAATTCTTGGTTCAATTGTTTGCATGTAAATTGTAAAAGAAAGGTCAAACTTAAATCATTGAATACTTACAAAAAAAAGTCATTTTATTGTAGTTATTGGGTTGAACATTGTAAGAATCATCGAAGAAACTGATGCGATAGTCATAGGATTTATTGTACATATTTCAATGTTTTATTCGTTTTCGTTTTTCATGGAAGGTTTCATATAGTTTTATAGACATTATGGTTCGGTTTTCCAAAACAAGAACTCAAATAAGGCTCTGGCTAACTATAGAACATAAAACTGTACATAATTTTGGCTCCATGCGTTTATCACTCGTAAACTTCTATAGTTATGAAGACAGGTTTTAATTTTGTAAAATAAGTTAGTTTTCCACAGTGTTTATCACAAGCAAATGAAATAATTAATTAATCTATAAAGCCGATGATTTATTTTTGTATACTCTCACAAAAAGAGAATTTTGAACCATTTATATATTAAAAGAATGAATTTCATCGTTGATTATTCCCTATGCCTCTTATGGTCTTTCAATATTGTGGCAATTGTATTTTTTATAATATCTATTCGTTTCATATGTCCAAATTTAACATATAGATGTGTCTACTATTAGCATATAAATTATTTTTTTAAATACAATAGAGACAAATTTTATCTACATCAAAGAGAAGAGTGTCTACCGATTAATTCTAATTTTGAATTTATTTATTACTATAAAAATAAAATTAGTTTTTATTTACAGAAATGATATTATCATTTAAAAAGAACTTTGATTTATTTTAAAACTCATGCCGCATAAAAATACACTATAATTTTTCAGCAATTCTCTCTCTAGAATCCGAATAAACCGATATATTAAAACTTGATTGAACATATTTTTTATTTTAGCTGAAACTTATTTAAAAAAACAAAACTCGAGAAGGACATTTGATAACTGTGGTTTTACAAACATGTTTGCCTATTATCAGAGGCCTCATACATCAACAAAAAAATAAAACTACAAAAAATGTAAAAAAAAAAGTGGTGGTAACAACTAATAGAGTTCATTGTTATACTGGATATATAACTGAGTATATTTTGTTAAAACCATTTTTAATTAGCATTCATAAACTACTCTAAATATCCAGTCTATAAATGCATGTACAGTAATAACATGTATTGTAATATTTACCATCCAAATTTGAAGTAAAATTTTTGCGAATCCAAGCATTTAACGAACAAAGGTTTAAACATAAGTTATTTTAAAAAAAAAATACTTTTTGTGTTTTTAATTTTTCTTCTGTCTTTCATGGTTAAAAATTTCGATCATGGATCCATTGGATCAAATGGACCGATTTTTCCAATTCAAGAACTTGATCCTACTTTTTAGGTATAGAACACACCACCAAAATTTTAGATCGTTATCTCTTCGTTTTTGAGTTATGTTGATGACAGACTGGATAAAGGAAATGGACCAATTTTGTAATTCTTTGAACTCCTATATGAATATATGTGCGGTCAATATTTTCAAGCGTTATAAATTTTAGACTTAAATTAATAAACTTTGACATATTGTTTACCGATTATATATGCAGTTACTAACTTTATCATCTTTATGATGTTACATGAAGTACAGTTATGTATGCAAAATATCTGCTCATTAGTAACGTTACAGCGTATTTTGTGTAAGAATGCCCAATATTTATTTAATAGTAATTATAGAAAATCACAATAAACAAAAAAAAAAAGTAACGCACAGAGGTTTACGAAACTTAGAAGAACATCTGGCAATCTATATTTAACATTTAAATTCACATCTGGCGACAACTCATGATCAATATTTCAATGTCTTTAGAATACTTTATTGTATGAATAATGGTATTTAATGAAAATTCGTTAAAGAGAATGAATTTTGAAAAAGTATTTTGAAAGAAAAACACAGTATTTGATAATAAGAAATTTATAAAAAATCGTCCAAAAATTTAGTTTTTTATAGAAATTTAAGTTCTTATGTTGTTACTAGATAATCATTTCGATTTGTTAAAAGCATATTTTCTATGTTTGCTCTACAAAACTTATCAGAGTTAAAATTTGAACTATAGGTAAAAAAAATGTTTTGCTATAGTTTTATTCTCATAATTTATTAAAATTTTCTGTAGCAGTAAGATGATATTTGCCAATTTTTTATTTTTTCTTGATTATCGCTATTTTCCAATAAAAGATTTCAAGAATATTTAAATATCAACAATATCACAAATTCACATATATTATATCAACCCCCATTTTTTGCTCAGATTTATTATTTTTCTTATAGTTATGATTTTGATTTTTTTTTTACATATCGAAAAAATTAATGTAAGAAAAAAGTCACGAGCACTGTATCTAAAAAACGAAAATTCATTCTTTCTGCAATTGTTTGAATTATGAATGCATGTTCGTTTATGTGATTTTAGCACGTTTACAAGTATGATAGATTTTTGAAGCCAGAGCGGAAATTTTTTGTACAAAAATATATACCGATATCGATAGAGATATAACTCTGAAGTAATTGGGTATTTTTAAAAGAATTTTGAATCAGTGTCAATTTTACGATAAAAGAAAGAATCTGCAGTAGTCGCTTAAAATCATAATATATCACCCTACCTAGTTTAGACCTAATAGTACAATCTGAAAAATGTGTAGCATATTTTCAAATATTTGTCCTTAAATTTACATATACTTCGAGTTTATACTTTTTTGAATATTTATTTTCAATAAATACAGCATGCATGATAGCGATGATAAGTGATAAAATATCACAAGAGCATTTGATAGCGACCCTTACGAGATGACGTTGATGGCTGAGCAACGTTCTTTATTCCAATTGTCTAGCATACTGCACAAACTGAATACAGACTGTTCTTATTTAATAATCTAAGCGACCAGTTTCGGATAGCCTGTAATTAGTATTCGATTGAATTGTTCACAAATTTAAGCCCAGGTCAGACCTAGACCATTATAGATTCTTGGAATAGAAAATATAAAATCAGTAATTTCTTGAATAATTAATGTAAAATTAATTTTACAATACCCCTAATATAAAAGAGCCACACACACCTATTGAATAATATAATTTTAAAACAAAATACATAAAAAACAGACGGCCGGGTGCCAAATGCTTTTAACCATTAAAAATTGTTAAAAATAATTTTTGTTTTAATTCCAAAAGTTATTTTCAGTTTTTGATTTACATATAAAAATTATTATTTACAAAATATAAAAATTAAATGAAAAACACCAAAAAAAAATGTAATTAATATATGAAAAAAAAAAAGTTATAAATAGTAAGTATTAAAAAAATTAAGTAATGTCAAAATATTTATACAAATACATATAAATTATAAGTTAATAATATATGTTTTTATCATTCATTTAATAATTTGAAATGAACATTGCCATAAATCATACAAAAAATATATGTTCGCTGACAGATACGAAGAAAAAAAACTACAACTGATGAAACTAATTGGTTCAAAATGTTTTTCTACCGAAATTAACAAAAATTGTTTAATTTTATTAAATGAACAATTAAAAATTTTCCCTTTATCGTTTTCGAAATATACGACAATTAATTATTATTAGTTAATTCGTCGAACTAAATAGTTTTTGCATTTTTTTATTTATCTTCCGATAAGAATAATATTCAAATCAAATAAAAGCTTTTGCTCGAGCAATAGGTAACGTTAATAGTTTTTTTGTATTTTTAAGGAATTTTGCAGTTTTTTTGACTGTTTTCTATTTTATTTCTCCAAACGACTAATTTGTTTACTTTTGATACGATGAATAAATGTATATTTTGAATTTTTTTTTCAGGCTTTTGACTACACACCAACGTATTGTTTTAAATATCAGTATAATATGTTTGAATTTGTTTTAAGGGAATCTCACTGCCTTAAACAAAACAGTATATAAAACAAAAGAGTATATATGCGTGCGTATGGTAGTGTGCGCTATATACGCCACACTTTTTATATATGTGTGTATCATAATGTGTAATGTTTTTTATTGATTTATTTATAGTGCTTTGCTATATAAACTATAAGTGTGCCAAATTTCATACTCCTCCGTCTGCCCAACTTTCGTAAAAAATGGTATTACATTTTTTCTTCACTTATAAACATATTTATAAAACCCATTTTTGGTCACATTAAAAAGTAGTCGATGTGCAAAATTTATCGGCAAAAAAGAGGATTCCATTTCATTATAATTCCACTTGATTCACTTTCAAGATTTATTTATATTTCTATTAAAAATTCTACTTTAATTTTTTCGTTTTAGAATTAAAACTTTTTTATAACGAAATCTCTTGTCAAATTAAATGTAAAATTGAAATATTTTTTTAACTTCTAAATTAAAATAATTACCAAATTACAAAATTATTTTTCTTAGGAATAATATTATTTAAAATGAAAGTTAAACACCCAAAAAAATAAATAAATAAATAAATAAACGGCGACATGAATCTTTCTTCATGCTTATAATTATAAAAAACACGATTTTGATAATATATTTATTTAATTTTATATGAATATTTTATCCAAATAAATAAAAGGGAATCTAGAAAACAACTAAAGACACACTATCAAAAGTATATTAAGAGGGGAGTCGCAATCGCGTCCCTTATACCAAGACCTTTAGATCTTCTATACTCGCCTTTAGAACACTCCATCACCTGAAGGCACAGATGCCAATTATTTTGTTTTAAGCAGTCAAGATCTATGTAGTATAAGACCGTGATTTTTGTGTCTGTATAGAATCATATTTTTAACCAAAAACCTCGAATGAATTTTACAAATAAACTACTTATTATACCACTTTAACTAATAAAGTATTATTTTCCGTTATTGAGATCAATTCATCATTTTTTATTCTGTTTTCTTCACTATTCTTATTGATTGATGATAATGACTGATAGACACGTAAAGTAGATTTCTTAAAATAATATTCTAAATTCAATGACAAAACATCAGTATTTATGTTAAGATTGTTTGTATATGAGTGTGTGTACACGCACGCACACTGTGAATGTTTAGCTCCTTATCAAACAAATCCTTTATTTAAAGCTCTTTCAAGATATATAGGTTGACCTGGTATATACCTAACTAAGAATCAAATAGAGT
Organism: Chrysopa pallens; assembly: GCA_020423425.1. Lineage (NCBI taxonomy): Eukaryota > Metazoa > Arthropoda > Insecta > Neuroptera > Chrysopidae > Chrysopa > Chrysopa pallens. The sequence goes on along the minus strand of CM035595.1, from coordinate 35,132,481 downwards.
AGGCACGACAGATGTGGCTGTTGTTTTTCGGAGACACAATAAAAATCAACCCAGTGGAGTTTTACCTAAAATATTTATATTAAACCAATATTTAATCATTTAACTATAAAATAAAAAGTAATCAATAAAATCCAAGATAAAAACAGTTATGAAAAATACTTTTTTACATATATCGGCATGCTATCTATCCTTAGGTGTCCGGAGGTGGTCATGTTAGGTTTATCACCCTTATTTTCTTTTTTATTTGTTTTAATCTCTTTGGCTTTTTTGGCTGTTTTATGGCTATGTGCATTTGAGAAGTTAAAGTAATACCTAAACACTCTTACTTCTAAGAGTAATCTATTGTGTAAGGTATTAAATCAATAATAACCGTTGTTTCGAATTAAAATGAAACTGATACTGAGCTTTGACTTGCAGTTGGATTAGATGTTACTTCTTTCTACCTGTTTCGAAACACTTAATTATCAATTTTCAGTTTTTGCTACAACATAAACCCAATTAGTATATTTTGTTTCTTAAGCAAAAGTAGCATCTGGTGATACATAAAGCATAGCTACTGCGGTATCATAGTAATCTATAGGTGTTACTTTATATATAAAATAGCACCTTATCTTTTTAGATTTTCGTCTGTTATAATTCACCTTAGATATTATATGAATAAAGCAGTTTTAGCATATACGTGTATATATAAAAGATATTTGGAGAGAGAAACACAAAGCATTCATTTAGAGACAGGGTAATAATAATGGGTTGTGATCGTTCTTTTAAAACATAAATAATAGCTTTAATACGATTACAAAAAAAAAAAACCAAAATAAATTCCTGACCAATCAAACAATTCTTTTTGGTACACTTCATATCTACCTTTAATCGTTTATGAGATTTTTCCTGCACGAAATACAGCTAGCTATTGGTTTCATACCGATCAGTGGAATTTCTAAAGATGTATATAAATTATTTCTACCCAAATTTACTTCGATGAAAATGATAAATTTCATATCTATGTTTTGTATAAGAAAGACTAAGATAATTCACGCGCAAATTATACATGGAAGCACAGCATCCATGAAAAATGTATACACTGATAATTTTAGAAATTTCACATCGAAATTTTATTAGTAAAAGTAGTACCTTTAAAATTTCAGCGCAATTTATCTCCTAACTATTTTTTATTAAATTTAAACACCTAAAGAAGTAAAAATCAATTTTAAATATATTCTGAGACGTACTTTTTCTTTTATTTTACGCAGCTCTTGCGTAACGATTGTTTCTTTGCTTTAAACGCGTATATATTTTCAAAATAAAGTACCCTAATTCTACGAATCTTGTTTATATAAGATTTTTTTGTTTGTTATTCAAGCTCGTGTTGCCAATACCGTTCTCTTCCTTTAGTAAATGTTATCAATATATCTTATTTCAGCTATTTTATATAGTTTCTACGAAATAGTAGAACAAAAAAAAAAAAAAAACTTGAAAGATTTAGACAAAAGTATTTAATAATTCAACTCAGCCATACCATTTTCTCCGCTTAACAACGCTACGACAAACAAATGTTTTAAGATAATATGATAAAGTAATTCATTCAAAAGTAAATTATTATTTGACTGTTTATTGAATCCTATTGCGTCATGTTTATTTAAAGCAGTCTTCGGAAATAAATAAAAATGAAACCAGAATAAATTTATATTGAATACAAGCTTTCTTTCCATGGCTTTGCAGTTTCAGTTTTTAGACACAAGTTAAGAGATGTTGGACGCGAACTGTTTACTGCCTACATAATTTTCCAGTAGTGGGAGAAGTTGTGAGAAGAGTAAGTAAATGAAATGATGATTAGAATCCCTCGCTAAAATCTCGCTAAATTTTTTTCGCTATGCTTCATGATTTTCAAATATTTTCATATTTTTAATCTTTATATATTCCCGTTTTGAGATTTTTGCTCAATTTGCATATTTAATTTTCAATAAAAAACCGATGTTTGATAATAGATAATTATGAGAAACTAATACAATTAAACTTTTAAATGATTACCTAGGCGAGACTAACTTAACTGAAAAAAGAGAGTGATGTATTTCCTGTCTATGATTTTCACAGAAACAATCCAGAAAATTTACATTATTTGATAATGGCACTAACGATATTCTTCGTGGATCTTTACAAACTGTCAATTAAATTTTTTATGAAATTATTCAACCAATCTTTGACTGGTTCTTTTTCAGAGAAAGTGTGTATCATTGATTCATGGTATTCCAATTTTAATAAAATAACTTTATTAGCTTCAACTCACAAAGAATGAATACATATATTATATGTTGCAGTTCAAATATAGTAATAAGTTTATTTTGACACTAAAATATGCAAAAAAATTTACAGGGAAAATTTTAAATGATCGATTGATTCCTTGCAATGCATGTGAAAATAGAAAATAGTAATATAGTGTGTCTATCAAAGAGTTACATATCTTGAATATATCCATTGTCAATGTCTTCACAACTTTATTCGAAATAGGAGAAAAAAATCAATTTTTTTATTGCTTGGTTCAGTTTTTTTTTTTTTTTTTTTTTTTTTTTATTGTTTTTTTTTTACATAAAATGTAGCGACATCATAAAATTTTACTTTATATTTGACGATCTGGTTTTTTTTTTTTTTAAATTTATCCGATTTAGTTTTCTAAATATCCCAACACCAAAAAATTCAGAAAATTTACGATGCTAAGGAGTTTTTTTAATATTCTGATCAAAATAGACAATCTAAGAAAAAATAAACTAAAATAAAATAGAATTAAACTACAAAAAAAAATTAAAATTAAAAAAAAAAAAAAATTTTAGGTTCAACATAAAAATTTTATTTAAATATGTTAAATATGATACTTTTTTTCCAAAAATTCTCAAAAACTTAAATTTTGTTTCTGATAATGAAATCAAAATACGAAAAAATTGACTTTTTCCAAAAACGATATTATTTATTTATGATGAGTGGATTTTAATTACAATTTTGAACATTCTACTTTAAAAAAAATCGATAAACTCATAAAAAATCCAAAACCGTTTCACCTCCACTCATAAAAAGGTTAATATCCAAAAATATATTTTTAAATCATTGTATATTTAAGGCCAGTAGAATATATTTGAATAATGTTATTCAAATTTACATGTTTGTAACTTCAAAGAATAAAGAGTTTTATACAAAATTCCCCTCCCATACCTCCCGGTCCCATTAAGTTTAAATTTCTAAACATCTGTTTGTAGCGGATGCTTAAATTATCAAATAAATTTTTACAAAAAAAAAAAAATTCAGCTTTGGAGACCTAGTAATTTTACAAACAGTAAATTTTTCAACATGATTTTCATATCACACATGTAAAATATTCAGTTGAGATTAGGTGGTGATAAATAAGTTTTCATCATTCGACAATATCACTTTATTGTAACTTTTATGTTGACAGAATATATAAATGAGAACACAAAATGAGCTTAAAGATTTTTATATAAAACGTAAATACGATTCCACCAAGTAGGAAATAAAATTTATTACTCAAAATAAATAAGTTCGATATGCTTATTTTTAAAAAAATACATTTGTTAACGAAAATATTAAATTAGACACCGCCAAACGTATATTGAATTCAGTACACAAGTTCAAAGTTCAATTGAAAGCAGTAATGATTACCAAGGAAAGTCCTCAAGAGGATATATGTTTTAAAAATGAACTTTGTAGCCCATAGAAATGCTCATTTCAATCTAAAGAACATTTGTAAAGTTGTTTCTCGAGTTATTAGTCCGTAAAATATTGTATATTGCATTCGAGATTGTCTTAATTATGTATCATTATTGTATGAATATGTATTTTTCGTTTCCGATTCCCCATAATAATGAATATCAGATTGTGACATAGCTAAACATGGTCTATCTTGGATGGTATAATTTTATTTTATTTTACATAAATTTTTTGTATATAATTTTGATAATGAATATTAATATTGATATAAACATATAAATTTATTTACTAATTATCGTATTCTAGTGAATAAAACTTTTGTCGTGTTGTTAAATTTACAATTGAACAATTACAACCCATGTGGCTACACCTAATGTTGTGTTATTATTAGTAATAATAATAATAATAATAATAATTTATTCATTTGATTATTTAGCCAATTACTAAATATTGTTTTATGTCTATTTTAACCAATGAATATTAACTATGTAACAAAATTATCATATGTATTCATTACTGTATTTATTTACATACTGATTAAAGCTTGGATAAAACGTATTGAATAGTTGGATTAATTTTATTGACTGACCATACCGTAGGAGCAGATTCTAAACTTTAAATACAACAAAAAATAGCATGTAGAATTTTTGAAGTGAAAACTTCATTAGCTGCGTTGGGCAAAAAACTTTAGATCGCATCACCGACATGCTCATGATTAGCGCAAGCACAACAGCCATGTGCTGGGCGTATTAGACGCTTTTTGGTTGGGTAAACTCTCATACATTGCGTCATCGACGGGCTTTTAGCAGTATATCTGTAGCAATGCGTATACTGCAACTTTAACGATATGTAGATCTTATGCGTGAAATTCGTTTACCATGATGTTGTTCAGCGTGTAATATATTTGAAAAATAAAAAAACCATATGAACATGCATATAATTATTGGTCAGAGTGTCGATGGATGTGAAAACCAGTTTGATGTTGATCATTTTAATTTAAACATTATGAAAATTCAATACTAAAAGTTCACCTCTATCAGCAGACCCTATAGCTGCAATTTTTTTTTTCAAATCCACTATTTTATAGAATGGTACATTGGTCACAACACCAATATCTGAATATTTTTTTTCTACTACTAATAAGATTTAATTCCAACAAATAAAATTCACCCTTTTGAGCACATGCACTGTTATCGATAGTAATCCATAAAATAGATAAAAGAAAAAAAAACATTTGCAACTTATCAAATTTTATTTAAATTCAGAAATATGTTTTCTAAGTATAATAAAGAAATTGTCAATTTATTTTTATATTCTATCAAATCAATCGACTAGTCGAATACATCTGAAATAAAAAAATTTGCTGAAATTTCACACAGCCTCTGTATTCGGTTAACGAAAATGCTCATAATCATGGCACATATTTAACACAAAACATTAATACTGAAATCTCTTGGGCCATAATTTGTAAATGTAATAAATCATAATTAGGACGTAAATACCATTTTTTCAGAAATGCTACATCGAAAAAAAGATTTTAAGTTACATCCTTACGTGTGTTTTTAAATCCAAAGATTGGCCATAAAACGTTATCGTCCTGTGAAAATGGATTATAGGATTGTCGATTGAAGAAATAATATCTGTATTACTTAGCTTACATTTCTATACGGACGTAAACACGAGAATAAGGGAAACAAATAAATTTCAAAGGGATGTTTGTAATAATATTTTTCAACCCTTAAAATGGATCACAAAGGTTTGTCTATCTTTTTCATAAATAAATAAATAAATAATGTATATGTATATGTGCTATGGTTTGAACTGGATAAAAAACAACTTAAATCTTATCTTGTTTACAATACTCTTTGTCAAATCTATAACATTACCACATACAAAATTTTGATCTGAAGTAAACACTGTTATCAAGAGAGCAATGCGTATCTTTTAAAAAAAAATTTTTGGAACCAAATGTATCTATTCCAAACTCAACATTTACCTAAATATAAAATTAAAAAATAATAATATAATAATTAAATTAATTTTAATTTTTAAAAAGATCTTCTATAAAATAGGTTTGTTTCTGAAAAATTTTCAAATTTTCAATAATTTTAAATTTGTTTTCGTTTATTATCACACTGGATGATATCATTATATAATGCTATTTTTGTGGTAAACTTTAGACCATTTTGACAGACCTGCAACAAGGCGGTATACTTGAAACTGTCAAGTAAGCTAGTCGATACAATCGATTCTTAACGAAATAAAATAGCACTTGCAAATCGAGAAAATAATACATTCAAATAAGTACCCCAGACTTCATTTGCGTAAAGCTTCAATTCAATTAAAATAATTTGTTGAAATATCCCATTGCCTCACTTTTGGTTGAGAAGTAATAAACCAACGTCCACTTCAGTTTCATGAGTATGAAATTTCTTTGAAATCGGTTCTGCATTTTCATAAAACGATTAACCCTTTTTGTGAGACGAATCGGTGGTAGGTACTTTAAGTATTACTTTATGTGACATTCGACTGTAATTATATGTCCGAGAAGTTTTGGATATTATCGAAATACAAATTTTAACAATGAAAGTATTTGGATATCTTCTAAAAACATTTTTACAAAATTTATAAACAAAGACATAAACAAACGCACTTTCGCATTTATAATATTAATTTCCAATTGTGAGTAAATACGTTAAATCCATATAAAAGCTAGATTTTATGCAACCGTTCAACATTGAATGATGTAGCCAAGTGTATAATAATACATCATTTGATTTGATTGTAGTAAATATTTGTGAAGCTTTGAAACGACAAGTATTGTTGTGATTGTTGTGATAAAATATTCCATTTTAAATTTATATTTAAAATAACCATCATACAAAATGAAATAAGAAAACTTTATTTCTATGTATATTTGGTATAAACTGTATAATATAGATAGATGAAAAAACTTGAACAATAAAGAAAAACAGTTTTCCTAAAATTTTCATTTCAAATATATGTTTTTATTCGAAGTAATCAATATTTCATGAATTTAAAGGGCATAAAGAGAATCTATTAAGAATACAATAGTTTCTTTGCTGAATATCACGTCTGAATAAATTCGGAAAATAGTCAACATAAAATTCTATGAGGAAAATGAGCATTGCCAATATCAAAAATATATTGCATGAAAATTTAGCATTCTACGGCTATTTCAAAAAAGAAAATTAACAAAATCTTTAAAAATGGCGCGTTATGTTTCTAATGGATTTCAAAATACGAAGAGGTTCTCAATTCGTATTTTTTTATGTTTATTATCTCAGAATTTTGAAATGGGTGAACCGATTTTGATTATTCCTTTTTGTTTAAAAGATCATGCTTCCCGTGTAATCCCAATATTGGTCCAGATCCGATGTCTCAAACAAGATAGAATGGGAAAAATAGTTTTTAGTGATGTCATCCAAATGAAAAATTTTTCATGGTTGTATACAAAATTCAAATAAAAGAACTAAAAATTAAAAAATAATTTTAAATTTTTCCTTCTGATAAATTACCTTTCGAAGTCGGAGCCCATCTTATTCTTAGCTAAAAAATTGGTTGGTTGGCTTCGACTAAGGATGGTAATTGGTCACAAGAAAAATTTTACATTATTTTTTACTTTTTAATTCATTTTTTTGAAAGCGTTTCTTTTTTTTTTTAATTTTTTATCTCAGTTCAAACTCATAAAACCATCATTTTAATGACTTCTTCATAAAATAACGTACAAAATTTTTGAAAATTGGGCCAAAAATAGTTACAATCGGTTATAAAATTGTATTCAAACAAGGAAGCGTATGTTACCTATAACAGATTTTTTTAACTTTCATTTTTTTACTATTACCAATATCAATTTTTATTTTAAACATTGTTTATCCATAATTATCTGAAATCGAAAAGTAATATTTTCTTAACCTCAATAGTTGTAAAATAAATTTAAAATATATATATATATATATATATATATATATATATATATATATATATATATATATATATATATATATATATATATATTTTATGAAGCTGTTAAAATGGTATATTTTTACTATAGAAAGGCGGTAAGATGGATATATTTTACAATATATGAGTCACTTTTACTTTTCGCAGAGTTTCTCATCTTCGCTATGCCACGTATTTTTAACCGACTTCAAAAAAAAAGAGATTTCTCAATTCGACAGCGTATATATAGTTTTTTTTAATATTTGTTCGCGGATAACTTCGTCGTTTATTAACCGATTTTGATAATTATTGTTTTAAAAGAAGATATCCCAAGGAAACTGGGATTAATTTATTATATTAAAATTATAATTCGATATTTTTATCATTATATCACGTAGCCAAAAAACACCAGTTTGGTAAAAGTTATTAGTTGCTAAATAAAAGTTATTGGTCAGTTCAATCTGAGCAGTTATTTTAATTAGTAAAACAAAATACTTAAAAGTGTTAGGTTAGATTTTGTTCTCAATATGTTATATCAGTATTCTCAATTTTTAAAGGAATAAATAACGTTTAAATTATAATGTAGTTTTATGGCAAGAAATCGTTTATATTTTACAAAAATGTTTGTTTCTTGTGACTCTTTGTCACCCCCTGCATTTCTATATTGGTAAATATTCATTAGTTGGCAAAATAGAATCTAATCAAACGAATCTATAGAAAATATTTAACTAAAATGGATTGAGGAGCTAAGAAAATCTTATGATATTTTACAACAAGATTAGGTCTATTTTGATACGACATTTACTGCTTTGAATTTAATTATTATTATTTATTTACATTAAAGTGTACTGTAATTATATTTAATTATATTTTATTCGGTATCTTGCTTCTCGAATATGATCCTAGTCATGACGAGAAACGATAGAATATATGTAAAACTACTAATTATATTTATTTAGTAAGTGAGTAAGTGTGGTTTTTACTAGCTTTATAGGTAGTAAAATATAACCAACTTACCATTACAAACTATATCTATCAAAACAGCATCGATAAAATTATACAAAATCGAGTAACGCCACACAACCTCTATAAACATGTTGAACATAGTATGAGCACGTTTCTATGGTTCTACGAAATACTAGTTTATCAATCAAATGGTATAAAACTCTGTGATAGGTGGATATGATAAAACATGGGAAATTTCTCAAAATTTATTAACTAATTTTAATGAATAATAATTATTTGTACTTGCAATTTAAAATAATTACTAATGCAATTTATTAAATCATTCTTGCAATTTCCAACTCAATACCGGCAATTAAATTTTTTTTCTTTTTCTTTTAATTATTAATTAATTTTTTTGAAATTTGCTATACAATTTCCAAGCAAACAATTGAACAAATAATTATATTTTCTAGAATATAAATGTTTTATTCCAAACTTTAGACAACGTAGTGCATCAATCGATTAAGAATTCCCTTCGACGTACTGCTAGGGCGTTTTAATGAAGTTGAAATCATACTCAGTTGCCTCGTATTCATGATCAACGACCCTTAAAATCACTACGAGACGATTTTCGTTGTAAAATTAGTAATTTTTTTATCACTATTACTATTTAGAATGGGAAAACCCGAATTTTTCAATTTTAAAGTGAGGCAAATGCTAGTGGTGATGAATATTCCTGTAGACCAAAAAAGAATTTTTAAAATCGCAGCTATTTTTCCACATTTGAACGTTTTTTTCGGCTTATTTGACTGTATTATGTTATTTAGTATTAAATTTTTGTTTATTTATGTAATAACACGTTTGCACACCTTAATTCCCACGTACATCACATAATATTATGTAAAAGATTTTCATTTCTCCATATCCATGATATTTATAGATAATTTATAAACAAAACCAAACACTACTGGTTCAATGTCGATAAATACGTAATGTTTTACACACACAAAAATATATCAAGAGTAAGACCAACTTTCGCCTTGAAGGTTTCGTATCAAAATAAGTCATTCTAGAATACCAACCTTGGTATTCTATTTTCATGTTACCTTTAGTTGTTCCGCAAAGCTTTAGGGTAATATCGGACTACCAAGTGTCCCACTTTAGATATTCTATTGATTGTTAGGTTTTTCTTGAAAATGGCTAGAGTGATTTTCTTTAAACTTTGTATGATTACTAAATATTTTATTGATTACAACTTAAATTAATTTAAAATATGTCTCTGGGAAAATTTCAATAAGGGAGACAATTCAGCTAATCATATTTAGATAAATTTATAATTCTGTACATATTTTAATTGATTTATTTACCACCTTTTTGTATTATTATTTTCGTATTCATTTTATTTGATTACTTCAAAAAAATACATAAAAAAGTATTTAATAGTAAAAGAAATTTCTGTGACATGTCGCAGGATATATTTTTTATTGTAGTTAAAATTCTACAACTCATTTGCATACTGATGTTCAAAACGTTCAAAAATAAAAGAATATGGAGTTTAAAATCTGTTTATCTAAGAAAATAATGGATTGTCTAATAAATTTATACGAAGATGCAACAAAGCATAGCTAGTTATATGAATAATTTTCACTAAATTTTATATGAATTATGAATGAATTTATTTTATGAAAATATTAGTAGATATTGGTTTTGAATATATATTTGTGAAGACAAATGCAATTATATATTCATGTATGAAATTCAATTTATAGCTGCTTATACAGACAGCTCTAAAAAAACAGTAAGTCGAATTACATTGTTAGAAATTGTGTTAGTCATTTCTTATTAATTGGGTGACGATTGAAAATGTGAAAATTATTAACAAGTGGATTTATTATATCCTTGAGCAGAATAAAGATACTCTCAAAATGAATAATGTTACTAATAAAAAAAGTAGGTTAGAGAGTTGATTATAAATACAACTTTGATTAATCCGTTGATCCGTTAAAAAAAGTTACATTAAAAGTTAAAGAAACATTAAAGTGAATGGTAAAATTTATAATTAATAAAAACCAATATAGAAATATACAGGAAATAATGAATTTAAAGAAAACATTAAGTATTATTCCATTAGAATAATAATTACAGAGTATAATACATAAAAGCGATTTTAAGATACAAAACTCATTAACAATGTGATTGTTTAACTTTAATTTCTTTTTAACCTCTTGATAAATAATATCCCAAAAAAACGGTCATTACATTTTGAAAGAAAAAGTTATCGTCTAAAAATGAATGTCCTAAATTGGTACCAAAATCGGTGAAAAAATGCTAGAGAGCTAGTTGTTATGAGGTTAATTTTAACTGTTTAGTCAATAAGCATATTTTCGCTAATCACATGTTGTAGTATGTTTCGTGATGAATTTAAAACCTCATACATGACACGTTTCAATTATCAAGGTTCACCATAACAAATATTTGTATTTTGTACTTTTTTTCTTCATTTTTGTATATATTAATCTCTATTTCTTTTTCTAATTATGAAATTTTTTTGCCTGAATGTAAAAACCTGAAACACACAAAAATATGAAGTGTCAGGCGGTTGACATCCAGTGTCGAATCCTGAACAAGAGACTTTTTAATGTTTTATTAAATTATATTCTTCCATAAATAAAAATATATATTTATCAATTACTCAAAGACTTTTTTTCTAAATTTGATAAGACTACTTACTAATGTATTCACAAAATTTTAACTTATTACAAATATGCAATTTAAAAAAATTACACTGGTTTTATTCTTCGTTATTTCCTCTGTAACAAAAATTTTTTAATATTGGCGTAGATATAATTTTTTGTCCCTTGAAGAAAAAGGTAAATCAATCGCAATCGTGCATGAGTACTAATATGCACTAAAAAACCATATCATTAGAGTGGATAATTGAATTTTGAAAAGCTGTCATTGTTTTATCCTTCAAAAAAAGATTTTCGATAATTTACTTTTATAGCATCTGCAACCTTATAAGCAGAACTTTGGCAGTTGATATTAAAACTTATTTATTTATGTTACCTAAATTAGTGAAAAAAGCTATATTTGCTAAAAGCTGAGTTTTCATATGAACATGAAAAATTTCGTATTTTATTCATTGTATTAACGAAACATAATTTTCCAACAATCTGTATTATACAAAGTTTTCTTTGAATGCATTATTTGGCAAACAAAATGCAATTCAATCTCTCTTATTTAATTTGTATATTCTGCACTTTGGAAAGTATAAACTTTTGATTATTATTGAATATGAACACAACAAAATTATTAAAAAAAAAATAATAATAATAATAATTTAAAGAAAACGTTTTTACGTAGGTAGGTATATTGTAATATCTATCGTACAAATAGCGTTGTGTGTTTTTGAAAATATTTATATAATAAAAATAAATAAGAATATTGTATTTTTAGTTTATTTTATATCGTTTCACGATCGTTTATATTGAATATATTTTTCTATGCGTATAAATACATACTGGGTGTTAAAAAAGACAGGGATAGCAGAATAACTAGAAAAATAAGGCGTAAATGGTTTGCATTAAAAATATATATATAATATTTATGAGTTCTGAGTCCATGCGGCCGTTCTATCATCAGGCGTAAATGGTGCGCGTAAGTGCATAATAAGGCGTAAATGGTGCGCGTTAAAAATCGTATAGAAAATGATTTGCATTAAAAATATATATATAATAATTAAGAGTTCTGAGTCCATGCGGCCGTTCTATCCGGTCTATTAGCTTCAATTTTTTAAATATATTTAAATGAAAGGTATTAGTGTCCTAATGAAACATCAAGAACATCTTTATTTTGCTTTTATATTTTCCATTTCTCAAGTTCTTATGGGGCGTTTCTTTCTCTAAGTGTTGTGATATTTTTGTATCAGAATATCTCCATTCGTTTCAGTCTAAGAATATTCAGTGCCTCAAGACCTTTCATTTGAGCTATTACGCACTACGAATGGCATGGAAGAGAGCAAAGCGAGGACATCCAATTTAACGTTCAACTCTTTATAGGGTTTTCTCCACTCAGAGTTAGATATCTCCTGCTCTTAAGGACAATGAAAGTTCATTTTGGACTAATAAAACTCGCTTAATGACTCAAGACCTATCATTTAAACACTCAAATGAGGGTGTGTTGGTGATTGTTGAGAGTATACATACTCATCAACTTTTTTGTGATATTTGAATGATAAAATAGTATCAGGCCTGTTTGGAAAATTTAAGTTTAAACAACAAATTGAAGTCATTAAATTATTATCAACAATAAATACTGCGGAGCAACACACAGGTCCAATAGTACATATTATCACAAATGTGTTCGTGCATTTCCGTTGAATGCACAAAGTAGGGTAGGACTTTTTAAAAAAATAAAATTTTTGGTAGATTTTCCCCAAGGAGGCGGTGATTTTTTTTTCAAAAACTATACAGTAAATTTTCTAAATGTGATAAAAATGTCTAGCACACCAAAATCGAACAAACCGCATATTTCTGGTATGTTTCGGAAAAACTTGATATTTTTAGTGATTGTCCCCATTGGATGGACTGAAATTTTCCTAAAACCACTACCAAGTTTAATCAATTTGAGACAATTCTAGTTCGAAAGTAACAGCGGAATAAATAAACATGGATAAATAAAAAAATAAAAAAATGCAAAGTCGTCTAATTAGACCTTTAAAAATTCGATACAGGTTCTCACAGCAAAAAAATTATTTATTATTTATTAATAATTGTGTTTTCAGCTTTTGAAAAACCCTGTATTATGGTGAATTTTTCATTGAAAAAGTTTCAAGTGTGTATATTACGTTGAATAATAAGTAGAATAATGTCTATTGTAATAAGTTAAGTAAAGAAAATTTTAAGAAGTGTATTTTGTTCTATATATTATTTCTTTTTGTTGACGTAGTTTACTTTTAACGCTTTTATTTAGTTTCACGTTCCATTGCTGTAAATCTCAACCCTTAATTTTAATTCAATATTGTTGAACAAATGATAAAGTCATTTTCAGTTTACCGATGATTTTCTGAAACTTTCGATAAAGGAAAAACAATGTTAAAATGTTACATATAGATTACAACTTGTACTTACACGCATAAAAATATATTACACAAATATATACAAATACTTGCGATTTTTCAAAAAGATTTATGTTTTATAATAAAGTTTTTATTAACTCGCTTTCTTGTTACTCTCTGAGAGGATTTTGGTAATTGATTTCACACTTCCCAATGAGCTAGATATTTAAGTTTGACAAAATAAAAAACGAAAATGGGAAGTGAAAAAACATGGGGCGCATGCTGCAGCATTAGTAAGGCTATTAATTTATGCACATGTCAACTATTAATTTATGCGAGTCAACTAATTTGTTATGCATAACTCACACACATGGCATCGCATTTTTTTTAAATTGTGTAATATATTTATATGTATGTATACAAATTGTAATCTTCTACACAGGAATATTTCAAATTAAAAAAAAAGAAGGGTTATCAACGTTTTACAGGTATTTGCGAAAACAATATCATTAAAATCACGAATTGAAATCTTGCATTGCAAAAGTCGGTTCAATTAAATGTTCAATAAAACATTATTGTCGTAACAATTGGAATAAGTAAAAGTTGCCTATTAAAATGTCATCTAGTTTATGGTTCTCAAGATTTCTCAACTTCCTAAAATCAAAATCAAAATCACATATATAATACCGAAATCACGAAAATCTCAAAATTTTAAATCTCAGAAGATGTTTATTGATTAGTGAGGAAACACTTTATCATAAAATAGTTATTATTCAACATTCTATAGCTAACGGTTCTTGAGATATACGAAATACGATATAGATATAGATATTTTTGCATAAACGTACGTTACTCTGAATGAATTCAAAATGAATTTTCAAATACGCGGACAAAAAGATTTAATCTGATATATTTTAAAAAAATACTAGAATGTAATTGGTATTTAGAAGAAAAGTGAGGTATATCTACATAAAGACATTATGTCAAAAAATATGCTAACCCTAAATTAATTAAATACTTCGTTGATAGCAGCTTCAGGACCGTAAAGAGAAATATTAAAAATGTTTACAATTATTTCGCGCATAAAAATTGCTTCAAAATAGGTTTTGTTAAGCTTTCATTTTATACGTGACTTGAATATCAAATAAATATAATAATAAACTAAGTAGTCATAAAAATAATTCTACACTAGTGGTGTGTCATCGATTTTCTTTACAGTCAAGAGTAGAGTCTGGTGTTAATATACACAACATCTATATACAAGTAGCTGGGAGAACTTTAGAACTCACTCGAAGATAAACCAAAATTCGTATCTACTTTGATTGCACAAAATGGTGGGTTGGGTAAAATAAAACATAAATTTTTCCTGTTTCTCTTGAACATTCACTTCGATTATAAGAGGACAATGCGTTCGAAAGTAACAGAACACACTCCATTTGTTCTTCCATTAAATACAAAAAGTCATTTTCGCTACAAGACTCTAAAAATTCTCTACCGTTGTGTAATTATGTAGCCTTTGCATTTCTTTCAATTCTCATCGGTTAAACTTCTATAAAAAAATTCTGTTCGTGTGCTATTTTTTTCGTTTCCATTATTATAAAATATACATAAAATCTCTTTCAACTGCCTTATAAATTCTTTTATTTCATTTTTAAGTTTGCTGTCATATGTATTCTGTGTAATGAATGCATTGAAAATGTGCAGCATCTTTTAGGAGAAGCCTGTGGCACAGAAGGGGGAGAACGGGAAAGGGTTTTTAAATTTAACTTTACTAATTAAGCTTAACTTAAATTAAGATTTATTCTTTGCAAGCAATCTCACATTTATTCTTTACATATTTTATGGTACTAGAATACAAAACCTCTGTACTGTGTACAAGGTTATAGTTTGTATATAGAGGTAAAAAAACTAATAAGGGCAATAAATTATGGTCTAAATTTTCTTTATTTATTTAATTGTCTAAATTTAAATATCACTACACATTAGCGCTAAAAAAAACCAGAAAAGTGTTAGTTGCAAATTTTTAAGATTTAAAATAATCGTCCATTTTTGGAATTGTTTGAAACTAGTTGAAAATATTAGTGCAAGATGTTCTTAGATACCACAATAAACCCGAGCGAGCATGATATACTCAAATGACACACGCTGACTCGTCAACTGCCAAATATTAATATTTTCCATTTTTTATTTAATTATAATAAAAATAATAGCATAACAAAAAATAAAATTATTCATATTAATTTATAGCTCGCGGTTCAGTTCAAACACACTCAAATGCGTACTTATTATATACTGCTTTAGCAAAATTCCGTTTGCTCATTGATGCGGCACTGCAACTTTTGTGTTTTTTATAATTACGAATTAATCAACTGTACTTCTATACCTAATACCACCGTTATGTTTAAAGATGTACATAAAGATATATTTTGTTTTCAAAGGAAAAAATTAAAATTTTTCTATTAATGACATCCTATCGATAACTTACCCCGTCTGGATTTAATTGACCCTCAGTTTTTCCCGGCCCACAAAATTCCAAAAGGACATCTTGAAGTTTCTTCGTTGAATCTGCAACAAAATAAAACAAATTAAGTCATTACGAGTATTTTGAAATAATTGTACAGAAAAATCCAGTAAATCAAATTTTCTGAAATGTAATTTTTGATTAATATTTTTAAATGTAGGTAATTGGAAGAGAAATTTATTTTCCAGCATTTTGCACATTCAGTTACTTTTCAAGGCATTGTATTGAATAATAGGGACGATGCAATAAAATAAATTTGTTATTTTACCCATCGAAATTTAAAACTAGGCTCAATACCAAAAAAAAAATTAAAATTGGTTCAAAAAGGAGTAAGTCATAAGCTCTTAAAGATTGTACTCCATCTCTGTTTTGCAAAAAAAGGTGATTTTACGCTAAGCGGTCATTTTGTATGGAAAAATCGCAAGACAAAATTTTGAATCTGAAGTAAAGGCGCTTCTAATGAAGTGATAAACAAATTTGTGCATCTTCGATATTGCTGGGCTATGAAATAGAAATCAATTATAATTGTATGTGCTGTATGTGTTTTTTCTACCGAAGTAAAATTTATCATGAATTTTATAAATTCATTATTTTATATCTCTTTAAAGCAATTTTATATCTAAATAGTATTAGTACTTACCAAAATTCAATTTATTATTTTTTGTTTAGATACAATATCATTAAGGAAGTACGAGCGCCAGGCGGTGTGGGGATAGGTATCGACTCTAGCGCGGTAAGGGAAAAGCAGTAACCATATGATTTTTTTCAATATATAGATATACATTTAACATTGGCTAGTGGCGGCATTTATTTTTCTTTTAATTAATACACTTTAATTAGTCGGGCAAGTGTAAATGTTTTTGAATTAAATTTATCACTAATATATTAACTTTCATCCATAAGTTTTTTAAAAATATTCACCGACAGTTTTACGAGAAAATACAGAAATGTATCAATGTTTGAAGGTTACCCCATAAGACCAATGTTAAATTGCTCAACTTTAAAGTTAATTATTTATTTAAATGATCGGGCAATCTCCTTCAAATTTTTGGAATTTGTTTAGACATATTTAAACTATGTATTAAAAAAAATCAAGCCTTTTATCAAAAGTTGCCTTGGTGCTCGTACTTCCTTAAGAATGCATAGATTCAAGACATCAAATGGTAATTTGCCATTCACAGTTCAATAAACCTAATATTCTGTTCCAACAAGCATTATTATTGACTGCATCGTTTTTAAATTTGTAAAGAAATATACTTTTTCTGATAAAAAATTTATTGTTTTCTCGGAAATAATAATTTATAATATTCGTAGGTTTTGAGATATCAATCAAGTTATTTATTCCACTTGGATCCTGAGAAGATTTTTCGATCAGTTTTTCATACTAAATGTTTTCAATAACATTGGAAAAAGTAAAGAAAATTACCGAATTTATGAAAAATCATCCACAATCCCTATATATAAGGAAAATAGAAATAAACTATCACCCAGTAGTTATAGACCAATATAATTTATCAATCACATCCAAAAGATAATGGAAAGAATGATTGGTGAAAGGCTAATATAGATTCTCGAAGGACAGTCAACTCAATTCAAAACAATATGGATTCAGAAAAAACTTAAGTCCACAGATGAGTCCACAAGTGACTGCCTCACGATACTGGATTAAGATATAAAATTAATATTATATTCTACTATATAATTATATTCTATTATATTCTATAATATTAATATTACACATATATTAATATTATATGTGTATTCATAACTGTATAGATTAGATATTTAGAGTCTTTTATGAATACTAATGATTAAAAATAGTTCAAACTTTGATACCGACTACCCCTTTGGTATCGAGTATCTAAACAATTAACTGTTAGTTGTTATCTTCATTTGTTATTTTCATTTTATTTTTATTTTTCAGTTGCATATAAACATAGAGATAGTTTGAATTTTACAACTCAATGGTTTGTTTTTATTGATTAGTAGCAATAAATCAGAGAACTATTTATTGCAATAAATAGAAATATGTGTATGTGTATGGTGTATGATCCATTTAAATTGATTTCTTTGAAATGAAATAAAATTTTACAGTTGTATGTTCAAATAAAAGATAATGAAAAATATTTTATTTTTTGTACAATACTATTTATTCTGTAGCTATTAAAATATACAGAAAGTTTTGGCTATCATTTTCCATAGGGAAATAAGTGGAAACCTATCGATTATAGCGGAACAAATTTGCTGAATTCTAATCCGCGTATGCATTAATTTTAGCTCAATTGAACGCCGATCAATGGCGACAAATTCTACTTATAAGAGACATCATTTGGACAGGTGAAATCAAACGTGAATTTCCGCTTAAGTTTCATAAAAACTTTTACCGAATACCGCTTGTCATAATTTTTTTATAGATATATAATTGTCTTACCGTTTATTATATAACTTTTGATATCTAATAAATCTTTTGCTTCAAAATCGAACCAGAATAGTAACTCCATGTTAACGATGCAAGTTTTAACTGATAAATTAATCAACAATTAGTGCCGCAAGGTATGAGAAAAAAAAATTTACGATTAGAGGACATTTCTAAGTATGTGTCTATAAATTTTCTAAAAGGTTCTAAGAAATATATACAAGATTTGTTGGTGTAAAAAATTGAGTAAAATAATATAACCATCGATGGATTCACACGAGGTAAAGCAAGAAAAAAGAAACTAATGTAACGTTTGAGATTACAGTGAAATAAAAACTACTATAAGTCTGAAAATTTGATTTTGAAATACAATAATTTAAAATTTAATATTTTTAAAATCACTTTCGTAATATAAAGCCTAAATCCACCTCTTGGTGAAATAAAATACAAACGTAAATAATAAAAATAAATTAATAGATCATTTAAAAAATGGAGAAATATGTAATCGCATCATCACCGTAGCATCAAAGTCTAAAGAATGTACTAAAAGTGTAAATATTTATTCATAAAAAGTATACTGCTGTCAAAAATGCCACAAAGCTTTGTTTCTTTATCTTTTTATTTGAACTTCGAAGTGCAATTCAAACCACCTTAAGTGTAACATTACGTTGTTGTTGTTAAAATATGTTGTTGCCACCAGTATCATCACATTTGATAGCATCATACATAAATATAAATATCAAATCATTTAGAGCACAAAACTATATATAGATATTTAATATCATATGCACCATCCTTCTTCAAAGATAATTCAATTACTGTTCTTTACTAAGAATATTATATAGATACTTATTTTTGATAATATATGCTCACTCATATACTGTGTTATCGGTCATTAGGCGAAATCTTTATTTAAATATTAGATTAAATATTAGAGTTGTACCGACTATGACTTTAGCCGACTAGTCGACAAAGTGATTAGTCAGCCGGGTGACCAGCCAATAAGTCGGTCTGATAAATAACAAATTGGTCGACCAAGCCAATCACAGGAAAAAATGAAAGAAGACATTTTTAAATGTGTTTAATTTGATTAGGTTATGTATATATGGTTATAAATCTGAAGGTTTCTGTTTTTATGAAAGATGATTCGAATTTTATAAATGTTCGTTTTATTTTTAATTTTTACAGTACAAGTGCATGATGTATGCAATTTGATACAATACAACTGATTCTAAAATTAAAATAATAAAATATTAATTAAAAATCACAGTTTATATTTAATGTAATACCTCCTTCATAAATTTTTCTCAGAAATTTAAACAAAGTTCGAATCCAGATAGTCGGTGCTCTTAACCAAACAGTCGCCGAGTAAACTTCGAAAGTGGCCGGCTTTCCTGGCTAATTCAGCATCTCGTTTAATCCGAAATACCAATAATATACAACAAACAAAGCTTTGTCAATGTATAGAACAAATTATTATACGGAACTGTGATTTGTACATGTCCTTGTTTAAATTTATTCCCATTTTAGAAACATATCATCTATTAATTGCCATACATTTACATTGTGTCAAAACTATTCTAGGGCACTCTAATTAAGAAAAATTAGAACGAATAAAAGAAAAAAGTACTCCCACAGATAATTTTATGTTATATAAATGTAGATAATGTATTTTTAACCTCATATCCAAATTTCAACTCAATCGGTCAAGTTCCGGTCCGAAATATAGGTGTAAATATATTTGATAATGAATATTTTCAAATAAATGCCAATCACTTGAACCCTTCATTCAATTTTAATGAAAAAAATTAGCTTTTTTAATGGTACAAACATTATGTGATTGAAATGTAGAACATGCATTTTTTAATGTTGTATCCAAATTGCAACTCTCTAGATAAAAACCATTAGGAATTTTTGTATTTTTTAGCGAACTGATTAAGCGAAACTGATTTGATGAATTAAAAATTGAGTTACTGTTACACGACTTTTAGTTTTTACGGAACAAAGACAATTATACAATCTGTAACGAATACAGTTCTAAGCAAGAAGTTATACACCCTCTTAGCTGTTACGTATTACTTTTAGTTTTTGTAGTTACAGCGCTCGAAATTCGAGCATAATCACTCAATCGAACTACATTTTCACAAAAACAGTATATATGCGTGCCTTTAAACAAAAGAGTTTTTACGCGTGTGCATGGTAGTGTGCGTAACATAAGCCACACCTCATATATATGTGTGCGTGTCATAGTGTGTATAATGGGTTGTTTCTTGATTGAATATATTTTTTTTTGCATAATTAAAAAAAAATATTATTAGCATTCTCCAGTCGTTCACTATATAAACTATAAATGTGCCAAATTTCACACTCCCCCGTCCGCCCAATTTCCTTAAAACGGAGTACAAAGTTTTTGCTTCACGTTTATATTGATAAATAATGTGATATTATGTCCATTTCAATCTGAAGCTTTGTACTGTATGCAGTAAATGTGTGTTAAAACGGAAAATTTAGGAATATCCCCATTAACAATGATGAAATACACAGCCTGTATATTTTAGTGTACTAAACATGAGAGTTTGTACTATGATGTTGAGGTTAGTTAGAGTCAGTGAAGGTTGAATACAACGTCATCATTATTGCGATGATTTCCCTCAGAAAGATGTGCTTATATAATGGAGTTATATTCACTTAGACGTTACTTCTCTGTTGATGACGTTAATGATGTTATATACATACGTTCATTATTTTTTATACGGTATGATTATAAATTTATAAATCGTTTACTTAGGAAGAAATTTTTAATATAAATCATAGAGTTTCCCCGAACCACATAAATGAGCAAATGATCTATTTTGCTTCCATATTCTTGACATTAAACAGTACTTGACATAAATACTCACGTCAAAAGATTATAGCTCCAAGGCCTGAAGCTCCTGAGGCCGTTGTATATTGTATACCATATTTTAGATTAAAGAAAAATGAATGTCCATTAAATTATTGAATATAGCATTATTTTAAAGAAAACACAAGAAAAATCTATGATTGTTCTACAATTTCAATAGTGAGGTTTGTTTTACGATACAGTTTACTGTAAGTTGTCATGATAATTTTTAGTGTCACCCTGATATACGGCATATTTGTGTTTCACAAATAATTTATGGCAAATTACTAAATAGTTTTTATTTTATTCTATTTCGAAAAGATCATACTAATGAAGAAATAAATTATACAGGTAGTTTTACCAGAAATTTCTAAAATATATCGTCATTGCCATCTGTTGTTTGTTTACATAAATTTTTTGTTTCGATTAAAAATAATTAAATATAGCCCCACATTAAAATGGTTTTTACAAAATTATTTGAACGAAAAACAGGAGAAAATATTGATATTTAAATATTTCTTGGTATTTTCTAGGACTTTGTAATTAGTTAAAAGTGTACATTTTCGTGACAATTTATTAAAAGCATAGATATATTGTATACTATATATTTAATATGTAAGAAATGAAACAAATTATTGTAGTAGTATGTAATTTATAACATAAAGTTAAATTCAAATTTGAAAGTCAATTAATCGAATTTTTATTTAAATATTACAGTTTTGCTCAATTCAATATTTTTAGCACTGTAATTTAAAATTTCTAATCGTATAATTTACAATAATTTACCGTTAATACATATAATACTGGAGAAGGAGCAAGATTTTCTTGTTAGAATCAAATTACTAAAATGATAATTTGATTATAACAAGAATTAATGACAGAAATTTTTAATTCATAATTTTTTAGCATATTTAAAGGAAAAGAATGAATTAAAAGTTGCTAAACATCATTTAAATTCCCACAGTAGTGCTATAAATTAATGTAAACCACAAATAAGCAAATAGAAAGCGAAAATTGTGAAATTATAAAGTTTGTTTATTACCCTTTCGGTACAGAACTTTATTAGAACTTATATGGAATGCCCAGGTTGTATTAAAACGAATTATATGATATAAAATCTGATAAGATAAATTTAATATAATAAATAAAAAAAATTTCAATAAAAACTTTTGAAAAATAAATTTAAAAATGTTATAATAATAATTTAACAATGTGCCAACATGTCAAATGAATGACATATGATGTTAACCAATGTATAGACAATCTAGTTCACTATCATTGACTTTGAATGACATAAAACCACATTACACTTTGAAGTTTTCGTTTTACTAAACCGTATAATAATATCCATGCAACACTTGTATGTAATATAAATAATTTAAGCTATTTGTTAATGAACTGAAACAAAATTGCAACAGAATGCTAATTGCCGTTAATTAATAAAAAGTACACAAACCCTAGAAGTAACTGGACGTGGGGGCAGGGGATAAAAAGAAAAGAAAAGGAGATATTTTTGTTAGATATGTGTTTCCTCTTTAACGAATTAAAACTAAAGAAACACGATATCGGTACACTTTTTTCTAGAGATCTTCATGAACACGTATAAACACATTTGCTACGGATTACAAACATCATATATTAGTTTCGTATATAAGTTTACAGTGTTAAAGGAAAAAAACTTTGTAAATGATTGCACAAGTATATATAACGATACTGAACATTTCTCTTTTATGAATATAAACAACACTACAAATATGTTGGTTTTAATCTTATTAACGATTAAAAACATTAAAACCGTCAGAATTTTCTTGAATTTAAAATGTACTGTATATTTTATGAAATATGAAAGTTAATCTTTTTTTATAATTTATTTAACAAGCCTGAGTATTTACATTCTTTAATTTTGCTCCGTGAACAATCAAAATTTTGAATCAAAAGGAATTAATTTGGAAACCAAGTAATATATCTGAAATAATGAATTTTACAAAAAAAGTATATTGTTTTTCAATTTTTCAACGATATTCTAAAATTTTACATCGTATAAGACAATAGATTTTTGCAATTCTGATGTGGGCACAAAATCGCATGCTTATTACGGAGTAGTGGATTGGGCGGTTTCCTTTAAATAACACCCGAACATCGTATTCTTTTACTTCTATTGCAAAGAATCAGATCTTAAGGTTCTTCAGAAAAAATTTTTTTGAGCTTAAATATGAATAAGCTTTTCAATGCGTACCAGAAATAAATTCTACAGAGAGTCGAAATAGTTGGATTTATCGTCAATTTCTAAAATATGTCGTCATTGCAACATGTTGTTTGCTTACATAAGTTTTTTGTTTGGGTTAAATGAACAAACACTTTTTCTCAAAAGTATTGAGTAAGGCTTTTGCCAAAAATTAATCGCAGGCTATTCAATAAAATATTGCAGTTTAACTATTTTCCTTGATACTTTCACATCTATTACGAAAAACGATATCATGTTTTGTTGCACAAAAAAGAGGGTATTTATAAGTATTTCACCAAATGAGGTGCAATAAAAATATTATAGGATTCATATTTTCCTTTCTTACGTCATCTCCTTTCATAGCGATTGTAAGATCGGGTTGAAACTTCCAGAAAATCTGATAAACGTGTCGTACAAATTTTATTGGAATCAGATTACTCGTTCAATAGCGGGAATATAGATTGGTAAATGATGCATAAATTCGAAATTCATATTCGTTTTGTTAACTCGTAGACCGCATATCGTGCGTTCGTTCAATAAATGTAACGCCTGAAAGAAATCAGAACATGGCATAACATGAGTTTACCGAATTTCGAGCGAATTTATCATTTTCTGTATTTTTTGTGTGGTCTTTCAAGTACAATAGTTTTATATTTATTAAACTAGTTTTGCGAAAAATACTAATAATAAATTAAAAGAAGAAAAACAACCGACTATCGTTAAGCTTCAATAATAATATAAAGCTTATTTCAACTAGTGTTTCATTTACACATTTTAATTTTCTACAATTTCTCAAACATTAAATTGTCACTACCTTATGGTGCCTTAGAGCTTGATCACACAAGCTTTAATACACCTCGTCACTCTAGCGTTTATTTTGACATACGTTGAAACAAATGGACTTCAGTTTGAGTGGATGTAGAACGGATGTTATATAGTCCAAGAAATGCGCTCATTGGATGTGAAATATTAATGACAAGCTGATTTCTTTGGAGCTTTTAAATAAGCCAAATGTACCCTGAAAGTACTCATAATTTCGTTTATGGATTTCGTAATAATGGTTTGTTAGTGGATGAAAAGAAGTAAATTAAAGTTTTTTGGGATTATCAGGAGCAAAATTAATTATAAAAATTTCTCAAGGAAAAGAAAGGTATTAACTTTTTGCGTAATTCAATCTTTTATCGATTCAATATAATATCATCTTATTCAATATTATCTTTCAGTATAGCCATGATAATTAAAAAACGATATGAGTGGGTGAAGATGCTGAAAAGCTGAAAGAAAAATATATTCAAAGTTTAAACAACTGTGACTATAGTTATTAAATATAGCTTTATTTCGAATTGGTAAAAGAAAGCCTTAAGATTATTTCAAAAATAATTGATTAGTATGATTGTATCATTTGTTTTTAAAAGTAACTAATCTCAATAAACCAACCAAGTTGTCGAATATATCTCCCACGTTCAGTGTATCACTGCATCATTTGAATAGTAATAAAATAAACCCACAACATTAGGGGTGCACAACTCTTGTTATCAACATAGATCAACAAAATATTTTGCAACTGCAACTACCACAAGAATGACATCGACGGTACAGAACATGATTTTGACATTGATACAGATATTTATAACATAGATTTTTTGATTCAAGAAGTGAAAGAAATTGCGGACGAAATTTTGTGAAATGTTAAAAGAAAATCAAATCTATCGAAAGATTTATTTATATACCAATTTCATACATTTTTTAAAACAAATAAATAAAAATCGCGCAAAAAGGCTTGTTACAATAATAACGAGCGGTTTTAAAACACTGGTGAGACAGTATTCAACACAAAGCCAGAACGTCTGTTAAATATTAAACGCTAGTGTAAACGCTCGTATTTTACAGTTTACGGACGTTGAACGGACGTTGGAAAATAAACGCTAATGTGTTTGAACACTTATTGCACATGATATTCACTTACCTTACACGACTTATTCTAGACATAATGTTATATATTAACTTGCATGTATACATTTTTATACTCGTTTCTAATCTGTCTAAGAAACACATAGACACGGTGATGATTTCATATAGTGTATCACTGAATGAATTCGTATACTTTATATTTTATTTTACTTAACAGGAATTGTAACATATGTCACGGTTTGTTTCATTATTACATACGACAATTAAATGAAGCGTGAAATGTAATTGTGTTTTGTGACACAGTGTATGAGAAATGTTTCACTTATCAGGAGAGCTAAAATTGTAAAGACGTATGTTAAGACTTAATAGAATCACTTAATACTTCTTAAAACTTTTAGTTTAACTTGCAATGTGTGTTTTTAGAGTTAAATCTTGCGAATCGAAGCACTCCTTCTTACCCTACGCGTGTTAAATACCGTGTTATATCATATAAATGATGTTATGTAATAACTGATGGGTTTGATTTAATTTAAAGTTTATTTTCTATTTTGAGAGCATTTAAATAAAAGCTGGTTTTAAAAATATTCTTAGATATTCATTTATTTTTATTAATATAATTCCAGTGTATTTCAACCTTTGGCTCTAAATATTTTTATATGCTCTAAATTATATGATTCAATTGTTATGTCCCCAATCAAGGCGCCTTTACACGAGATTTGTTATTAGTGATACAATAATCTCAAAAGTATAACATGAACAAATACACTTGGCCCAGAATTTCCTCGTCATTTAGGAAGCAGTTAATCCGAGGCTGACTTAATATTTTGTGACTTTCTGTTCCAAATTTTGGTTTTTTCTAAATATCGATTTTCTATAATAAATTATTTCATCATGTGCCTAAAGTGAAAAAAACAAGTCACATCCTAGCGTTTTATTCCCGAAACGACAATTGTACGATGAAAAATGTATATACTTTATATATTAGTTTTGGAGTTTTGCATATTCGTATAAATGATTTTAGTAGACATGCCGACAGGCAGATAAAGACGTTATGGAAAAGGCCAGAGAGGTGTCAAAACGCCCAAATATATGCATTTTTTTTCAATCAAAGCAAAAAATTTGGTTTTTACAAATATGATCACAATACCCCCGATTTCGATAAATGTACTTTGGATGTAAAATAACATATACAAATAGGAATAGCCAAAACTGCATCCACAGGAATCACCACCAGGTTTCATAATAATTTTTTATCACAAGGTATATGGTACGCAGTAAACAACAAAATATATGACTATTTACACCGTTATAATTAAAATAGGTTGGTTTTTCATGAAAAAAAAGACACTTAATACAAAGCAATTTTCCTAGATTAAACAAGTAAATGAAGATATATGTGTTGCATTCTTTTAGACACAATAAGCTCTTATGTAATACAACTAATTTATTACTTCGGTTTTCTATAGTACCATTTTGATAAATTATTCACTAACCAAATTATTATGTCTTACAAGAGTAGAACATACCTATATACAAAATGTAATATGGAATAGAAAACCTAGAAACATCTGATAGAAATCTTGTTCAAAGTAGGAGGGAGATTGGTGTAATTTTTGAGGGATTCTAAAATGCGGTGAAAGAAATGCAGATAAGGATCCGAAAGAGCTAGCAGTCTTTGTAGTAATTTACGGAAGTATGTAGTGGGTCAATTGAATGATACTATTTGAATTTTATATTCATATGAAAGCGTTGAATTATTTAGTCTATCGACAATCTAAAGAATCAAAAATGAATAACAGTGACAAATTTTCCATGCTTGAATCAGAACTGAGAACTCAAAGAGCCTAATATTCAGGTAGTATATTAAAAAGGCCTTTAATTATTATTTGCGAGTAACAAGCAGTGGAAAAAGCATCCAAAATTTATGCATGGAAGGTGGTGACCAATATATTGTAAGCCATGGTACGGTTTGAGATTAGTGAGTCATTTGAAGATATCAAGTGTGAAAATTTATTTATTTGCATAACATATTAAAAATCGGTCCATTGAAACCAAAGAACCAACTATCTCTCATGACCCTATAAAAAAATTTCAATACAAAATTGTTTGGTTTTTAACAACTTTTGTTTGAAATACTTTTTCGTAAACTGTTTAAATTCACCACAGTTTTAACTATATTTCAACAATTAACACATGTAATTATAAAATATGTTATAATTGACATAAAACTGCATATTTAGAATACTTTACGATTAGCCTTGATTAAAAATAGTTCAAACATTGATACGCAATTATATATACCGTATCAAAACAATTAACTCCGATAATATCTTTGTTGTATAAAATGCAATAGAAATCAAGCGGATTTTTATAACGATATATTTAAATCATCATCGTTTTATCAAATCTTTTTGATATCAACTTTCATAAATATTTCCACAATACACAAAATATACAAACTATGACAAATTAGATGACATTTCTTGATTCTAGTAAATAAAATAAAAGATTGCAGCATATTTGTCAGGTTTATGATATCTCTCTTATATTACTTACACAACGTATCAAAAATAACGTGTTACAATAAATATATACAGGTTGTATAATAACAAAAGTGTTACCGAAAAACTCAGCTGTTTTACAATTATTATGAAATTTTGATGAAATTACAATATTTACAAGTGTCCTTATTTTGAAACTACATATTTATAAGAGTCTAATGCTATATGTAGAAAGTCTGAAACAAAACGGAACTCGGTGTCTCAGTTAGCTGGGTCTTTGACTATATTTTATACAGTTTTTTACCATATTAGTCAAGCTATCAAAGCAAATTATTCAAAATTAAATTTAAATATGCTTAAAATCGAGTGCTATTTAGGTGCAGCAAAATTAAATTAGATTCTCAAATTTTCAATGAAGAAAATTGAGTGATTATGATGCATTGCTGCAGTAATATCACACGGGCAAAGCAATGTGAAAAAATAACATTTTTAGTATAATGTAAGTACCATAAACCCGTCTAATTTTGGGTACATACAATATATATTATTATAATTTTTATATCAGAATATGTCTGTCAGCGTGATATCTCGGTAGTAGTGTGACTTACCATGACTCAATTTTTTTTAATTAAAAGTTAAATTTAAAGCACTTCATTTAATTTTGTAACACCTAATTTTTAGTATATTTAAATTCAATTTTGAATACTTTTTACTGATATCTCAAGATGTCAATAGCATTTTTTTAAGCATTGATTCATTTCAGTGAATCAATGCAGTAATTTTTATGTTAATTTTGATTAAATTGATTTGTTGAATGCACAACATAAAACCACCTAATTCTGTTACATTATAAAAGTTATTTTTTCATATTGCTCTACCAGCGTGATTTCACAGCAGCAGTGCATCATAATGACTCCTTGTTTATTGAGCACCTTATTTAATTTTGCAGCACCTAAAAAGCACCTAATTTTGAGCAGATTTAAATTCAGTTTAGAAAACTTTGCTCTGTGTTTCTACGCATAGACACTGCATATTATTTATTATATTTTGTATTTAAATTATTTTACAAAACTACTTTCGCTTCAATACACAAAATATAAACAACAATATAAAATCTTTTTTTTTTTTAAATCACATACACTTCCATGAACTGTGTATTGTTGTGAAATCAAAAAATGTAACACTTTTACGTATTTTTATTTTTTACCTATTTTAAAACATTAAATACTCGATTGTGATGTTGTGTGTAGTTGATTATCAACCCAATAATGTTTATCAACTTAGTAATTTTGTTATTCTAAAACATTAATTTGGATGTGAAAAAATTATAAAATACGACACAAAATTAGTGTATATTAGAATATAAGCGTGGAAGATTCAGGTCGTTGCATTTTTTGATTGAGTATGTATAAGTGTTTACAGTTCAATACGAACACAATAAATCTGCTATTCTTTACTTAATATTATGCACCTTTATAAATTTTTATTTTTTTTTTATTTTATTATGAAAGATTTTCAAAAGAAAATCTATATTTTTCAATGATTTGCACACGTTCTGTATAATATAATCCAATCCTTGTGTAAGATTATCCAATGTTACAACATTTACTGTTTCGTCTCAAGCACATATAGTGCATGTGAATGCCCTCCCTATATAATGTATAAATCTATGATCAATATAAATATATAATATATGCATATATAATATAAAGATATTTACAATCAAATACATTGTAATAAACTGTTTGGTATTTCTACTTTTATATAATATAATAATGCAATATCATGAAGCAATAAGAAGAACTTTGACATTTAATAAAATATGTTTGAAAGCTTTTATAATGTTGAGTTTGTGATATAATAACTAAGTCTATATAGTCTCTATTGGATGTTCAAAAATAGTAACTATTTGAAAAAATTATTATTTGGTAGAAACTATAACTATAAATGAAAAATTTAAAAACTACCTGACACATCTTGAATTTGAAATTTGTCATAGTGTTTAGTATTATACAAGTCAAGCCATTTTATTTGATACCCATGTTGACGGAGTTCTAAAAAAATATATACAATGTGCCATTTTATGGTGCCGGCCATCTTGGATTTAAAATTCGACATAGTGTATTTTATTCTACTAGTCAAGCCATTTCATTTGATACCTATATTGAGGGAGTTGTGAAAAATATGTAATCTGCCATTTTGTGGCATGGGTCATCTTGGACGGATTTTCATCAAGCATAAGTAAAATCCTGACTAATTCACCTTTCAAACCATTCAAATATTGTAACTCATTATCTTAACTCCTTAATAATTTTTTCTCTTAAAAATAATTGTTTTGTTTCTTCATTCTAAGTCCACTGTAAAGAAATAATCAATAAATAATTTATTGAATTCTTCTTCTCACACTAAGGACCAGCGCACAACATAAAATATTCTGATCAGATAATCTGATAGTCAACGCACACCATCGAGCAGTCCTATAAGAAATTCTTTCAGAAAATCTGATCATACATCAGACCAAAATCTTAAGCAAGCCCATATCATCGGATATCATCGGATACGTACAACGAACCACAATGAACCAATAAACTTTCAAATATTTTAAATTAATTTTCAATAACATCGTAAGATATTCTTATAAAAAATTCTGACGCTTCGCGAACATGATTATATTTTCTGATCAGAAAATCTCATGTCTTATGTAGAATTCTTACCGTGTGCAGGGTCTAATATAAAATACATGCTAGGAGTCACATTAGATTTTCTGATCAGAACTTCTGATCAAAAAATCTTATGGTGTGCACTGGCCCAAAATCGACAACAATTAGGGATTTTTTAACTTGAAATTTGGTAACTAATTAGAAAATTAAATTTCAGTTTTGTAGTTGTTTTTTGATCACTTCTACTATAACAACTCAATGTTTATTAATATTTGCATTCCTTTGACGTTGCTTATTTCAAAGAAAAGATTGTATTATTTTCTTTATAAAGGTAAATGTCAAAAAACGTTTATACGTAAATTGATTTCAACACAAAGTTTATTTAATTCATGTTTAGAAAAACGATAAAAAAATCTTTAATAAATGCATACAATCATGTATAACAAACTTGTGAGAAGTTGACCCTTCATTAAATTCAAGTCATATAAAATCACTTCAAATTGTTCTACTGATGATATTAATGCACGCTTTCACGGAGTAACTCGCTGCCAAATTACTTAAATTAAATTATTAAAAAAATTTTAAGGAATTGTTATTATCAAACGGGAAAATTTTAGTATTCATTTTGAAATAAATACCTGAAAATTGAACATTGAACAGAATTCTGTGCATTGAAGTTAATTTTACATAACAGGTACTATTATTGTATTAAAAAAACTCAAGTGTTCATTTGGTATATGGTTTAAAATTTAACAAAAAGTCTTGTTACAGGCAAAAATTTGTACCCTAAATTATGACTCACTATTTAATACCTACCGATCCCAAGTCGTCATTGTATAACTGCATCTACAAATTTCGGATAAAAAGTGAAATAACGCCGTATGGTAAAATAGACCATAAAAATCAATATTAATTGGTGTCTTGAATACTGGAACACAGTTTTATGTGAAATCTTAAAATATATATGTATCCAAACAAATTAAAATGTCAAATTGAAAAGATAAATATTATAAAATAGGGTAGGTGCAATAAAAAATAATGTAAGATTTATTATTCGATTATTAAGAAAATTAATCGATTATTCCAACATAGTTTGATTGGATAAATTTTTAATCAAACATCTATATATAGAAATAAATATATGAAAATTTAAGTACATTTAATAAAACTTTTTACATCGTCATCAAAAATAAAAGTTTTGTAATTTTCATGCATGCTTAGTTAAAGTCCCATGTGTATCCTCCATTGTTACCATTATATAAATTCAGATACATTATACGTACACACACATAAGGTTGACATTTATATTTAAAACATAGGTAAAAAAGTTATTTTACTGTCTAATCAGTTTTAAAAAGATTTAATTTGAAAACAATATCGTTTTTGAAGCTGTAATTCCTACGTGAATTAATGAGAGACGTACCATTACTATAATTTTAAAACGAGTGGTCTGACGAGATGTTGCTAACTTCACACACATAATTTTGCTGCGATGTTATATTTCAGGAATTTTGAGTATTACCGTGAAATGCGAGATAAAAATTTTTGTTTTTTTAATTCAAAATAAAATTTGTTTTTTTAGTCACTTTTTAACTGATATGGTAATCAGTGACTACAGTATTTACTTACAACAATAGAGCAAAGCAATCTAAATATTCGAATATTCTCTATAACTGTTATAACTGAACTTTGAATATCGGTTTGATTAAAAAAACTTTTTATAAACTTAGTAGACTTTGAATTTTATTGTAACTTGAAAAAAAGTAAACCTTTACAACTTTAAAATAAATTGAATTAAGAAAATTATTTGAAATAAAAATGTTACAAATTATAGTGTTAAATAAACAAACACAAATTATTTGATATATAAATACGAATCATTGTTTTTATTTTTTTTAATTTAAATAAGGTCAGATACCAATTATCAACTAAGCTCTGAATATATACCAATAATGTAATGTAATTAATTACTTAAAAAGCAATATATATATATATATATATATATATTTATATATTTAATTTTAAAGTTTTTATAGTATGTAAATTTAATTGATGCATTTGAGCGATATTTTGTATATAAAATATTTTATTTAATTTTTATTTAAGTTTCGTATGTTCATCGTATGGCCAAGTCTGTGTTTAATTCATTATTTTAGTTTGAAACAAGAAATATAAAAATTTTGTTGATTTTGTCATTAAATAAAAATGTATTCCACAAACTATATAGACGTTTTAGATTCTCGTGAGTAACTTTTATTTCATGGCTGTCGGTCAATCCGTCTGAAATTTACAAATAATCTACAATAAATTGCCATTCAGCAAATACCACACTCAAACATCACCTCTATTTTTGTACTCGACATATATACAACAAGTCAGAGTATATTAATTTTAGTCTAAAGTTTGTAACGCTAGCAAATATTGATCGCACAAACAAATTTTGCTATTTGTATTCATAGCATCACCTAATAAGTCCATTTCCGTCTCTCCGTCTGTCCGTCTGTCCATTCGTCTATCATCAAAATAACGTAAAAACGAAAATAAATAGTGAGCTGAAATTTTGGTGTTGTAGTAAAATTGAGTTCGTAAATAAGCAAAATCGGTCGATTGTGTCCAATGGATC
The DNA here is from genome assembly GCA_020423425.1 of Chrysopa pallens. NCBI lineage: Eukaryota > Metazoa > Arthropoda > Insecta > Neuroptera > Chrysopidae > Chrysopa > Chrysopa pallens. The sequence continues at coordinate 35,099,066 of CM035595.1, read as the reverse complement.
CGATTACCCAACTTTAAAAAATTTATAAATTTTTTTATTTTAAAACAAACAACTTGAAATATTTTTTCATGAAATGTTTGGATTCACCACAATTTTAGATCAAATGAAGATAATAAAGACATTTTACAATACATAAATTATTATGTATTTATTAACTGTAATATTTAGAGTATTTTCTGAATGCCTATGATTAAAAATAGTACAAATATAGATACTCAACCATAGCATCTAAACAATTGACACTGTTTGTTGTTATTTTCACTTATTTCAGTTTAATACCGATAGTTGCCGAACGTCGTGAACCTTTCATCTGATTCATATAATATGTTTATTTAAATTTTCTTGGAATTAATCCTACTGGAAAATTTTTTTATGTATCTAGATAAATAACATCATTTTATTATCTTAAATCGAAATTGCAACTCAATATGTGAAGCCGCACGGAGCATACAGCTATTTAAGTAGCATTTTCAGGGTTTTCGAGGAAATTCTGTACCCAATATTGGCAGAATATTTTCAAAACAATAATAACCATCATGGATTAAAAAATATTTGAACTTCTCAAGCTTTTAGTTAAAGTCATAAATGAATACCTCAGAGTACAACACGAAACAATTATTTTTAAAACCTGAAACTTTAAAATAATTTGTTTATTTAATTTATATCTGAAACTAAAAAACAAGTGAACACAATATAGTAGTATGTCACTTAAATTCCCAGATACATTGAGAAATGAGATATGAGTAAAATTATTTTCTAAGATTTGATTTTCGATATCCGGAGAAACTGTAAGTAATAATTAAATGGTTTTAATACTAGAAAACAATAAACAACAATGCCTTGAAACCAATGGAAAACCATCTTTATTTTCAAATTTTAAAGTGTATATCTGTCTAGTGTTTATTGATTTTCTATTAAATTATGTGTCACATAAAGATGACGACACTCCAGAGAATTTGATTCTGTGTCGTCTATTTAAAAAAAAAAATCTATTTATAGAGATTATCATCGATAAATACCAAGGTCAAATCGTTTATATTGCATCGGTAATACATATATTCTTTGAATATGTAATATGTTTTTATTTGTTTAAGATAAAAGAAGAAGTATATTTTCTTAAGAGCATTATATACGGCAAAAAACGGATCAGGTTTTTGATTGCGATACCACCCACTCAATATTTTGATATTTCTTCAAACCAAATTTGAAGAAATATCAAAATATCATCTTCCTTGTGAGCAAAATTATGCAAAGCTCATACACCCTCCTATGCACTCAATATGTAAACATTGGAGTTTATTTTTGTAATCTGTTCAGGATCCTTATTCATGCTGCTGTAAAAAAAATGTTGCTCTAAAATCAAATATGGGAATATTAAATTTAAAGAAGCTATTTCTAGTAATAAAGAATTTTTATAAATTGATCATTGTCTAAAATATAAAAATCTAGTTGACGAAAAATTACTGTCACTCCTCTGAAAAATAGAAGAAAGTAAAATCATAATTGGACAATAATTCCAATAACTTTTGCAAATTGTAATTTTCATAGATTTAAACAAATTAAGAAATATTTTTGTAAATAAGTTAATATGTTTGTAAATATGGAAGCAATGGATGTGTAAATATATAGTTTTGCACTCGAAAATTACGCAAATGTAAATTAACTCTGAATCTTTTCGTAAAATGTTTGAGTTCTCCATAATTATACCCGAAATTTGTCTAATAAACACATATAGGTAATAACAATACAAATTACTATTATACATATACAACTGTATAGACTGGATATTTATATTATTTTATGAATGCTAATTAAAAAAAATCCAAACAATGAAATGTCGAGTATCTAAACAATTAACTCTGTTTGTTATTATCTTCACTTGTTATTTAATATTTATCTCTCAATTGTTTTTCTTCTACTCAGTGATAAAAAACTAAAATACTAGAATTTCAATAAATTCTGGACATAACGTACTTAAAAGAAACAATTGAAGTTCAAGTTTAATACTGTCCATTGACATTTGCAATCTTATTTCAAACAAATTATATAAAATTGTCAAAGTATACAAATTATATAGTATAGGATAAATGACATAAGTGTAGGTGTAAGCATGACACACAACAGGATGGATCACCAAAGCAAGCATTAATGATAAAACCTATTTTTATTTTTGTATAATTATAATAATTTACACCAAAAATTTGTAAGTCTAATTGTTAATTGGTCAAGCCTCATGGACAGTGGATACGTAAAATTAAAAGCAAAACAAACATTGAAACTTGGTTACTAGAATTACAAGTTTTTCTATTTACAGACCTCTTTAATTTAAAGTAGGCATTAAATTAATTTAAAGTAGGAAAAAACGCAACATTCTATTATTGCAAAAATAATAAGTTTGATACACAAAGCATACATAACATTAAGATAACATACTTAATATTCAGCAATAACAAAAAATCAGATAATCTTAATATTTCATCTATTCTAAACTAATATTATAAAAAGGAAACATTTGTATTTTTGCATGTATTTTGGTATACAACGTAAAAACTAATGGACCGATTTGAAACATTGTTTCACCGTTACGAAGCTGGACATCCCCGGGTGACTTAGGGTAGTTTTTATACCTGTATTCTCACGGGAGCGTGATCTGCACGAGTGAAACGGCGTAACGTTAATTTTGTTATAAAATTATGAAATTTTTGATTTTTTTGAAATGTTTTCCAACAAAAAATTGTGAGAAAATTCAATTTAAAGAGGGAAATAGTATATGTAAAATTTTATAAAAATCATTTTCTGATTTTTTGGATAAAACATTTTATCTGAAGGGATTTACTGAATTTTGTAAACTTTCAAATTGGAATTGTATCTACTAAACAAAAATAATGGGAGTGATTCACAGTTTTCGAATTTTCAGGTTTAAAGCTGAAGGGGGAGGGGAGAGACTGGCTATTAAACAATTGAAATACGTTTGTCTCTTGCCCGAATAATTTGTGAATTTATACTCGAACGATTAATCTGATAACTACACTGATTCAACCGAATACTCACTTTGTGTACACTAGATATAAGTTACAGTACTTTCTGTATATTTGACATCAAAGCAGCCAATGCAGAATAAGCAATAATAGGACAAACATATGGATGGATATGAATGTATTCTATATTGGTTAGAGATAGAACATTATACTTGTATACGTAACATATATAACACGCTTGGTGTTTGAGACTAGATAGAAGAGTAGTATATAGGATACAATCATTATTTGTAATTAAAATATACACGAGGAAAACTCTTTCACTTCTGGGTTTTATTCTGACCTTTTAATTGCTTATCGTAATCATTAAGTATTTTACATTTACATAGAAAAGGTGGAATTAAAATAAATGATCAATAACTAACTTATATTTATGTATAATAAACTCCTTTTACAACTAATATAATAAAATGGCTTTATTGTCATTTTTTCACAGATTTCTTATGAAACACTTAAGAATCTGAAGAAAGTTCATCTTTAATAGAAAAAGTAAATATATATTTGTTAAGTAGATAATTAGAATTCTTTATCTCACTTCAAATTCTTCTCAAGTTATTCGTTTTGCAACTGAAACTTATTATTTAATAATGACTTCTTAAGCACGTAAAATGTGTCGAAAAATAACACTTTCTATCCAATTATTATACTTACATGAGGCTAAATCTTGAAGCTGTTGAAATTCAGCCGGTGATAATTTATCCCATTGTAAAGCCATAATTCCCGTTCCAGTTTAGAATTTCTGTAACAAAAATAAATAAAATGAATCATATCATTTTTATATTTTTTTCTTTTTTACGTTGTTACTTAAACGATTTTTTAAATAATTTTTTTGCGGTTTTCCATTTGTTGTGCGATTAATATGTAAAGATAAAATAAATACACAAGTATGAAATGAAAAAATAATAATCGCTATTCTTATATCGCTATTCTTAAACAACAAATAAACTTATTATATATATTATTCATTACTATTTAAAAATATACTTTGAAAAAAAATAAATTTAAATTATCGTTACAGACAAACGAACATCCAACGCCCATTTCGAACGTAGCTCTACCATATAGGCTATATCGCCTCTTGCTATTATTATACCATCAGTATATAAAGTATTTCAAATTGGAACGAAAATTTTCGAACATCATTTTCTCCGAAACAAGTGAGCGTTGCATGTAATTATTAAAAGGGAAGAACACCCTGAACGGGTACAATAATGAAACGCAATCTCATTCCAAAATAAAAATAACAAGGTGCCCCCTTTTGTAAATAGGAATATTTTTTAATAAATAAATAGAAAAAGTTGATGAAAAAGTTATTTTAAATTAAATGTCTGTGTAAATTAACATTTCAGACTGTTTGCAATTCTTTCCAAGAATTTTTCCTTTTGCTAAAAACTGTTTTCTTACTTTTGGAAATTTAACGGGGGCCTTTTCTTGATGGGGTTGTGTAAGCTCTGACTAAAAACGATGCTGGTATTAATATCAAATTCTTTATTTAAATAATTATTTATTAACTTTTTTCTACGTTTTATGTTAAAAAATAGCGTGTAGGAAATGTCTTGATGCAACACGGTATATATGCAAAAACCGAAAATGCTACTTTTTTCAGAAAATATTAATGTCAAGAATATTAGGTATTTAAACACTTAAACATTTTATTTACATCCCACCAATGTATTTTTTTTACATTGTATAATCGTCGATATATTATTTTTAGACTTATATATTTACTAGACAAATGTCTATGCCATAAACAATTTAGGATAAAAATATCTTGATAAAATGATAAAATAAAATATTGTTGACAGTGGTGACATTGTCACATAACATAGAAAAACTAATTAGCAATATACATGAAATGAAAATATAATAATCGTCTTTTCCTATAAATACATATATTTCTACGAATCCGATAAAAAAAGATTAACCATTTTCATTTATTTATAACAATTCTTAGAAAATAACTTGTTCCTAGATAAGACTTTTTTACTGATAAATTTATTTTATCATGAAAAAATAAATCGTTACGTCGGTTAATAATTAATGAAAAAGCTTTCGCTTGTAATATTTTTACAAGCTTTTTATAATGTTTGTGTCTTGTAAAATTGAGAGACTACCCGATAAGAATTGATTATCGAAAAACCAATAAATTCGATAACACTACAATATTATAACAAATAAGTGAGAATTGAAACTAACAGTGTAATTCTAAGTATAGTGGCGAATTGAAATACGTAACAAAAAAGAATTTCAAACAAAAGTTGTTTATTTGAAATATGTATTGTTTATTTTAATTCCAGATTTTAATCATTCACTTAAATTCTCTTTTTAGGCCAAGAACAAAAGGTCATCAAAGTTTTTAGGTCATCAAAAGAATCTCAGCAAACATCCAAATCAGAATGACTTCAAAAATAAATCTTTACTAAGACTTCTTTATGTATAAATTATAATGTTGTGATAACTTTTTAAAAAAATCATTATTAAGAACTGTTTAAGTAATCTTTAGTATGACCTCACAAGAAGTCAGAATTGTGAATTTTTTAAGAAGTTTTTGTTTATAATTTTCGAAAAAGTTAGAATTAAGACATCAGTAAGAAGTTATTTTTATGAATTTCGTAAGAAGTCGGATATATGAACTGTGTAAAAAGCCCGCACTTCAAAAAGTGTTTTTTTAGTTTTATATGAAATGTGAGGTCTCTTTTTGAACTCGACTAGATTTACTTTTTTCTGATATGCATTTCACTCAAATTATATCTACTATTTTCAAATAATTATTCAGTTTTGGTTTCAAAATATTCGTTTTTTCCATTTGTATTAAAAATTAATTAGTAGGATTAACATAAAGCAAAAAAACCGAAGGTTAAAGGATAATTCTTTTATTTTCTTTTTTAATAAGAACTCCTTAGAAATTTTTCTAGAAGTCATATTGCTATATGGGAGAGAGCTTAACACACCATTTCAGCTGTTTGATGTTTTTGTCTTATTTTAACTTTGATTACGAACAGACAGTCAGATACATCAGGCTTCAAAAGTAATATAAATATGATAAAAGGGTTGTATAACTAAATTGATTTTTCTTCCCTTCGCTTGCACTGTATGTTAAATAATTTTTTTCAATTTATTTTTATGTCTTTACACTTTTCATTCCTATCCTCGATGGAAAAGTTTAATTTTCTTGTTTTTCTCTCTGTATATTTGGATGTATTTGTTTCTTCTTTTTTTCTTTTTGTTAAAAATGCAATGTTCAGATGGCACCCTACAAGATTTCAATGTATATAATTTTCCCATTGCCGACTTAACTCCTTATAACCAGGGACACCGTGATAATAGCCGCCTTGTAATCTAAATTCTACACTGTTAGTATAAAATTATTAATAAAATGATTTATAATTTGTGATCAAAAATGTTTTTTTATAAGTCAGGTTATAATTTCTTCTGTCTATTTGCTTTCATCCGAGGACGTAAATAGTTTACATGAAAAACTTTTTGAGCGGTAATTCTGTGATACGTAATAAATAGCTCACTTTAACTCAAAACGTTTCATAAGATCGAAATGTAAATTTTGTTCCATTATTTTTTTAAACGCATCAATTTCATAAAATCCAACCGATGGAAACTCGACTTTTGGAATATAAAATGCTGTTAAATATTTAAATTTAAAAATAGAATATTAATATAATGACAAAAACTGTTTTATGTATTTTAATTTGTAAATGTTTTCAACATGATTATAATTTGTAAGAAAATTTAGATAATGGGGAAATAAAGTTTTCTCCAAGTCACCCCTTCTTTATTTATTGTATACTACAATGCACTGTTCTAACATTAATTATTTACTTAAAGTTTATTATAAAGTGTTCAATGTTTTTTATACTGTCAATATAAACCTTACATAAATATAAAATAAATTATTAATAATTAAATAATTATCAGATATCAGATAAATATTAAATATAATTTAATTTGGAATTGTGAAGCTACAAGAAAACAATTAAAATATTAAAAATGAACAAACAGTCAATGTTGTTTATTTTATTAAGATGGAAAAATTCTTTTAAAATCCGTGTTTCTTCTTTGAAAAGATTTTCGTTTTGATATAATTATTTCATTAAATTTATTTAAATCAAATAACATTGTACTTACACATTTGATTCAATTTATTTTATATGGATAGAATTTTAAAATGAGAAGTATTTTAATGCTTTGATCTTATTAAATTCGGTTAGCAACAACAATCATCCTTTAAATCATATGGAGATATATTTAATTTATGTGTCAATAATTAATTTAACCAAAATACAGTCAGTTTTATTATCTTGGTCTCTTGGCCAACTTGGTCTTGGTCAATAAAATTTCACAATTAGCTTGCAGAGAAAAAAATGTATGTAAGCAGTTTATGTGAGGGGAATGCATATTTAAATTATTAGTGAAAAATATTTTTAAAAACAAACTTTTAAATTGATGGGTTTCATTTAATTCAAAGTTTATTGTTTTCGTTTTAGAGCATTTATACAAAAGCTTGTTTTTAAAAATATTTTTTTACTATTAATTTATTTACAACTTTTTACTAAAATATTTGTGGATAAAATTACTGCGGTGATATTAAGAATATTATTTTACCCTGATTTCCCATTACTTCACGTCGGTTGTAACAAACATCCTCTTACTTGCTTGCATAAATAAAGTTATAGTATTTTTGGATCTTTCTCTAAAGAGAGGACTGAAATTAAAAATCTTTTTACCCTTATTAGTTATTATTCATGATTATTTCACATCCAATGCAACTAGCTTTTGTAATTTTGGACCTTTTCATCAAAGGTGTGGGCTGAAACCAAAAATGAACCCTAGCTTATACAGAAATTTATGCGTATTTCCCTTTATCATTTTACATCGAATGCAAAAATAATGACTGCATGTTTCTAGCTTGTATAGGTAAAAATAATTCAAGAATAATAATTAAGAGCATTAACAAATGAAAACTTTTATTGATTCAATCATGTTATTTTTTCAGTCTCCTGGCTTCAACATGACACACCTATTTTTCTCTTAATAATAAATGAACAACTAAAGAGTAAAGAAGTACAAAAAAGAAATGGTAAAGGTAAAATATAAAAAATTAAAAAATATACTTTTCATAATTAAATAAAATGTTCTAAATTGTAGATATTATCTTCATTTTTGCTTTTTTATAATAAATATATACTTATTATTATTATGGAAAATTAAGAACAGGAAAATAAAATTAACAAACAAATGATGTAATTTTCTATATGGTCGGTGACATAATAACAGAAAAAACGAATTTGTGATTGTGTTACTTACAATTATTTATATTTTTTAATCTTTTTCAACACTCCGTTTATATAGACAAGAATAAATGAACAGAAATATTTTTCAAATCAAGCACTTCTTTAAAACAAAACTAATGGCGTTTCCATGAGTTGCATGGTTAAAATGAAATAAACAATGCAGAAGCTCCAGAATGTTTTATGGAAGACATCTATCAAGCTCCGAAATGGCTTAACCAATTTCAAAGAATATAAATTTCAGGATTTCTTTAAGACAAAGGTTTGTAATTAATTTATAAGTTCCATAAAGTGTTTAATAGATAACAATTACCTATTGACAGTTCCTTGAGTTTTTAATAGATGGTTGTATGAATTAATCTACTGACAGTTCCAAAACTTTTAAATGGGTGGCGGTGTGAGTTAATTGGCCATGTATTAATTGTTATAACTTAAAATAATCAAAAATTTTAAATATTTAACAATTAATCATTATATAGTTCATTTATAAACTTTAAGTTTTATATTTGTTAACAATTTAAAACTATATTTTATTACGTATTTCCTTGGAATATGAAAAATCATTTTTTTTTTTATCAATGAATAATAATTTTATTATATTGACAGTAACACGTCGCCAGGTAAGCTAGCAACATTTAGATAATTAGCAGAGTAAAATAATTTTTATTAAATTATTTTAGCACGATATTCAGAAAATTGTCCCTAGATAGAAATATGATCCCTCCTAAAATTGCAAAATACAGACAAGCAAGCAGATAGACAAGAAAACTGGCTTATTAGGAGGTTTTAATTCAGCTGTGTAATAATTTCAATTTAATCGAACGTTTATAAATATTAAAAAAATATCTCAGAAAATGATTGTTTTTCTTTAAAATCAATTCTTCAGAATGTATATATTTGCCTCTACTCATATTTATCTAGTTAAAAGAATTCAATAAACCATAAAATTTTGTCAAAAATTCACATTCGTTCTATTTTATTAGCATTTGAAATATTCTATATTCTGTGAGAAGATAGAAACACATAATAATATTGAAGTACCCAAGAAGGAATACATTTTCTAACCTTTATGTTTACAATCCACTTCTATTGTTTTGTAACGTTCACATCTAGTTGTACTACACAAAGTATATCATTAAACGTAACCACATATAAAAATAAGTCTCCAAATAGACCACAGTACGTAACTCAAATAGAATTGTCAATTCTGAGAAAAACCATGATTCAATAGTTTAAATACGCTTTGTATCATTATTCTTATGTTCGTGAAATTTTAAGCTAATAAATATCAATGCTTCGTGATTGGTTTTATTTAGATGTGCCAAATGAAAAAAATTAAAAACAGTCAATAATTGCCAATATAATGATTATTTACAAACGGCTTTATTCCAAATTTATGCACCAGGTTATCATACATGGTTTAAAATCATTTCTTACAGAAGGTTTATTTTTTGTCAGGTGATACTTCATGATGAGTACTTTATTTTCACAGATAAAATTTTTATCTAATCAAATATCAAAAGCTTACAATAATGCAGTACAATGATGATACATTGACTTACCATTGATTTTTAGCAAACCAAATGGCACTTTTTTCATATGAAACTTTTTAGTTCAAATAAAAAGAAATTCTCTTATGTACGAAAAAACTTACGGCACCATTTGAGATATCAGATGGATAAAACGAATATTCTATCACTTTTTGCAAAAAAATTAATACCTAGTACATTTTACTAATTTTTGTGATATACAAATAGTGTTCGACTAAATCATAGCTCAGCACTATTCGTAAGAGAGATATTTGAGATATAAAATTTGAGTTATAATTGTAGCGTGTTTATTACTTCGCAAACATGAATTTGAAGTTATTTTTATACATTTGAATAAAAATGTTATATAAATTATATTCAGATTCAAAAATTTTGTTGTGCGATTTTTCTATAGAAAATGACAGCTTATCGTAGAATCACCCATAACTCCTTTTTTGTAAGAAAAAGATGGGAAAAATCTTGTATAGTTTCATATATTAATGGGTAAAATACCAAATTAGTATTCCCTAATAAAATATCAAGAAGTACACGGTGACTATTCATCCGTCATAGACATTTCACAGCTGGCTAATGTAAGTAACGGAAGATCTGCACAGAATTCAAAGCTATACTTTTCGGCATGCAAAAGGGTTACGTTAAATACTGTTGTTTTTTGTATCCTTGGAATAGTCTCTTTGTGTCTTTGGCGTAATTATTGTTGCCGTTGCTATTTCTACTCCAAATTGCGTTGGTTACACAGGTTGTACAGGCGATATATACAAGATAGTTTCAAACATTGATACAATCGTATGCAGAGTATTTAATAAATTAACTCTGTTAGTTATTATCTTCACTTGTTTTATGTATATTTTTATGTTATAATTATGATTTATGATTATTATTATATTTTCATAAAATGAATTATATATAAATTGTATCCACAATCATTTCAAGTTGATATGATGTTGTTTATTTGTAGATATTAAAATAAAATGAACAATATAAAATAACATTAAACTACAAGTACAGTAAAAACTGTTTGTAGTGACAACGACGAATTAATACGCTAATAAAATTGGTTTGAACCGCGACTTTTGCGCTTTTTTTAAAATCAGGTACTCAAACTATTATCATTATTTTTACATATAAAATATAAACGTCTGCTTAAGAGAGAGAGACCAATCTCTTGAAATATACAACGTTTTAAATAACAATAATTAAAGATAAAACTTTGTGTCAATCAAAACCAAACTAAATGATCATCAAATATTGACATAAAAATGGAAACAATAACTTCTATATTACAATTCAAATGTAGTAAAAGATATTATGCGTTGAAAAAACACAGAAACACAAGGAATTATCCTCAATCATACCCGCCAATATATTAACGAAACCATTTTAAGGAGTAATCTGCTAAGAAGATAGTTGTACATTTTGATAAATATATTAAGTATACGAAATTGGTGTGTTTTGTCGAAATATTTCGGTGCAAGAATATGAATAAAAAATGCAACTTTATCAATCAATTGTTGTCAGTAGAGTATACTATATATTGAAATTTTTTTACATTTTATTAACAAATATACAAATGCTATTTGTTGCTTGAAATTACTTGAAAATAATTGACAAATACTTTTTATATTTTTTCAATAATATTGTTTTATTGAATATTTCAGTTACTCACATCACTTCGATCGATAAAGCTATCCTCTTCATTTCACTATGGAACGATACGGATACAATATTTTTACTATATTCCTCATAATCACTGTAATTTAGTATTTTAATTTATTTTGTAAAATACTTAATTATTTTTAATAAACACATTACTTATATACATACACTCATTATATGAATTACATTTTGTTATCTTTGCTTACACAAATAGTAATTTAATGTTAATGTACAATATGAGATCCATTTACAATACTTCTTAAATTTTGTACCATGAAATATAACTTATCGTAACCAATAATCGTGCGAACCTTGAACTTATCCAATTCTATGAAATTCACCGTGAATATAGTTTTTTCTAACATTTTAGACGATTGGTATAATGAGAATCAAACAAATTCCAAAAGGGAAAAAATATTGGGTAAATTAATTTAATGTATATTTCTTGGTACGATTTTTAGAATATATACGTTTTGAAAACTTAACTTAACTTTAATTAAATTAAATATGTCGATCGATTTTCTGCCACCACAGAAATATTGTGTTAACGATATTATTGGTTCAAACTTTTAGTTTTTTAAAGTTAACTGTTAAAATCAGAAAACTCTTAACTATATATTCAACTAATTTAACTGTTTCTTTTGAATAAAACAATACGTATTGCTTGAATAAAACAACACAGTTCACATTAAAAAACTACAGCCTCAACCAACTATGTCGTTAACAGATAGTTATAAACTCTTGATTGCCAAGCGAAATCTATTAAAGTTTAATAATATTATCGCTATAAGTCACACATTTATTTGTTCGTTATGAAATGCTACCTACTAATTTACAGATTTCAATGGGAATTAACCAAAAAAGAAAAGAAACAACTAACAGATTCAATTGTTTATTTACTTAAAATATAGTTCAATATCAGTGCTTGAACTCTTTTTAATGATAAGCAAATTGCCTTAATATGCAGTTCATACAGTTATAAACACATATATAATAATAATATGTATCGCAATTATATATGTGCTTATTAGCTTAATTTGAGTTGACATTGTAGCCAATCTAAGCAATTTAGGAAAAAATGTTTCAAACAAATGTTTTTTTTCCTTTGAATTTTTTTTCTATCTTTAATGGTTTAAAAGTTTTATCATCGATCGTCATGGATCGATCACAGGGACAATTTGCTCATTCACCAACTTGTTATTACATTTTAAGTCTAAAGTACGCCATCAAAATTTCAACTCGATATCTTATTTCATTTTTGAGTTTTCATGGTAACGGATGGACGAGAAAGCAGGCGGATATGCGGAAATTGTCTAATTAGACAATACCTACCTGTCAATCCTTCTATGGCTGTCATGGTTATGGAAGTGGTTATGAAAACTAATCCCCTTATTTTACAATAAAAATCTGTTTTCTGTAAAACAACCTTTTTTCTTTCTTTTCTTCCATTCTACACCAAAAACGTAGCGATGCACGAAACTAATAAATTCAATGATTTGTTTTTAAGATAAATACATGTTCAGTAGAATACTTTTATTTACTTCCTTATAAAACTATAAACCATACTCTTTAAAAACTATAAATTATTTATCTCATTTTCATTGCGTCCCAGTCTATAGAAAATATAAATGTATATAAGAAAATCGCCTAGTAGGAAAAGTGTTTTGTAAAAAAAAATTACAAGTATAAATGGAAAGTGAACATTGATTTTCCATTATCACTTGTATATTTCATATAATAATTTCCTTCATTCAAGTTTTTTATATAATTTATAAAGAAAAAAAATGCTTGACATTTTAAACTCAAATGTGTATACATTCAGGGGATAGTTGTTTCAAAGATATTATTTTTATTCCAATAATGTAATAATTTTTACACTTTTGAATGAACTGTAAAACAGACAGTCATTTATTCTTTCCAGTAAAATGACAATCAATTCAAATTTTCTTATCACTTTTGTCCCACATTGTAAATATTACGAGAACAAATGTAAATTTATTTTGACCCACGTTGTTAATGATATCATATTCTTGTAATCACTTAACCTATATGGTACACGACCTAATTGCTCTAAGCGCATCCATAAGGTTTATTTAATACTAATAGGAATACTAATTCAGAATCATTCTGAATTAGAATTTTTATTATATATCTATAATAAAAACAATCTTGAATATAATAAACATTGCCTTTCTTGTAATTTTCGCATACAGAAAACTCAATTATTCCAATTTTATGAAATTTGGTATCTTTACATGAACACGGTGTGGCAGGTTTCATCGATTAGTTTTTATCGACAAACATTTCAAAAATAAATAATTTATTTTATATTTAGAAATTTTTCAACACTTTTTCTGTTTAGATTATGCATGCCAAATTACATAACATTTGGATACTTATTTTTTGTGTAATTTGTGTGCGAAAATTGGAAATGGTTCAAAGAATGCCTTTATTACCGATGTCTATTTTTTTTTTTTTTTATTTTATTCTTTTTAAATTTTCCATTTCGATTTATTAATATATTTTTGCTTTGAGCTGAATGCACTAGAATTTAATAAATGAGCATTATGTTGATTCTAGTACAGTCTATGAAAAGCTACAAAAATATTTTAATTAAAACGTAAAATAAATATTAAATTAAAATCATGCATAGGAAATAATTTTGCACGCCTACATATAAATATCAAAACTTCACACTCCTAAATTTTGTCATATATATACTTTAGTCAAGGAGTAAAAGCTGTGCTCGAATACTAGCTTGGAAAAATTTAAAACTATTTGAGCTCTTAGAAGATAAGACGATTAACTAAATAAAACTAAATAAGACCCCCCCCTTTCTTGGGATGCACGAATATGCTGATTTAATTGGCTACATGCACGGAAGATCTTCAACCGATAAGTAATTGGATATGAAATGGAAAAAATACATTTATTTGTATCAAAAAATACATTTGTTTTTTTTTTTTTTTGCAATTTTCAGTCTTTCCTCAATATCCATAATTATCAAATTGAACAAGATTGATTCATGTCTCGGGTGTAAAAGTACATCACATATCTACAAACAAAATTTCATAAAAATCGGATGTATTATTTATATTATTTCGGCATTTATGTGAAAATATCTATTATCAAATATACTTAATTAAATAGGTATGTATATATATTTTATAAATTTATAAAAAATAAAATTCTCTGTGACACCTAGCTGACTATGTTTTTCACGTGTATTCGTTTCGATTTTCAAATTTTCTTCAATAACGATGTTCTAGAATAATCAATTTTGACAAAAAAATAAATAAATATTAACTTCTAATGTAACTATAATACTCGTATTCATATCAAACTTCATCAAAATCGGATGAACGTTCGTGATGGCGCATTTAAGTAGAAAAAAGAGGTAAGTTTCGACTGCTACATCCCCGAACAGTTATTGATATATGAGATGTTTCTAAAACGGAACCAATCTGAACATCTCCACTATTGTTTACCACAAATACGCTAATTTGTGGAATGTTGTGGATTTATGGGCGTTCATCTAAATTGAGAAAAATCTATGCTCAGAGTACTCATTGAAATTTGAAGTAAATATTTTCAGAACGTTTACTTTTTATTACGCATTGGTTAGCCACCGCATCCACCATGGTACTAATATTTATTATCCTCGAATGTTTTTTCATCAATTCATTTCTTTGACTATCATGCACATGAATTGATCAAAAATATATTTATTCTAAATATATTATGCAATAAAAACTGCCTAGCATGTTAAAATTGGATTATTCCACCCTCGTACTACATATATTCATGTTTTGTAAATTGTAACACCAACCTGTGATGCATTTATTCAATAATATTTACAAAGGTATTTTTCACAAAATGTATTTATACACAATATACAAATACTGCAGTATGAAAACGATATGAATGACATACGTAGACTTCATTCAAATTTGGTTCATTTAGACGAGTAAAAATACGTTCAAATTTGGCTCCAACCTAAGAATTATAACTAAATAGATGGGATTTATGTACAAATTTCTACGAAAAGATTTCCATCTCTAATAACAACCTTAATCTTACCCGTTTTTAGAAATAGTTCGCATATTTTCTTTGATTACGGCAAAATAATTCAAAATTATTACAAGTACCCTAAATTATGCTCTTACGCATTCAAAGAGAAATAAAACAAGCTATAATAATAGAAAGAGTTATAATTAAGAGCTATAAATTTGATATTCAAAATAAAATTTATTGATTTCTTCTCATCGTGGTTCTGGATGTCAATACAATTTTCATCCAGTACCACAGCACGAAATACCAGGTGTCTCACATCAAATACTGGATGCTCACAGCAAATACCAGGTATCCGATAAGAAAAGAATTTCCAAAATGTACATCTAAGTGGTTGAAAAACGAAAAAAACCGGAAAAATTTTAATCTACTTAAAATTTCATAAATATTCTTTAACAGAATTGATGGAAGGCATGCTTCGTACGTTCGACGAAAAAACAACACATCAAAATTGACAATTAAACTAAATATTATTAAATCTGATATTTTTGAACAAATTTGATCAAAAATATCAGATCGTTCAAATTTGAACGTATACATTCTAGATGATGTTTGCTATGGGTTTTACTTTGCGTATATATCTCGTATGAATAAATTTTTATATAGATTCGTTAAAATATTGGTTATATAATGACATTGCAATTATAATTAGTTTGTTGCATGTGTATGCATGTATCCAATTTCAAATATCTAATAATAAAGGTATTAAAGGTAAAGGTATTCTCTGAGGACATTATTTTTCATATAATGTTTTACATAATATCACAAAAAAATAATATAATAAATAAATAACTAGGAAATGTAAATTTTATAGAACATGTAAAGTAAACACTAGAGAACGGATGTCTAGATAATAATATCCAGGCGATACCAAAATACGTACTAAAATTTTAACAGATATATTTCAAACGTGCAGTGAAACTGAAATTTGTGGAATTTATCAAAAATGTATTTTAAATAAAAATGAAATAATCGAAAGTTTCAAGTTATAAAAGATAAATTTGGTAGGGATAAGACTTGGTGAACATTGAATTAGAGATGCAGAAAAACTAAATTTTTACTTCCTGTGATCACAAAATGTGATCAATATCAACAACAAGTAATGATATTCATCTTAATTTTAATCTTGGTCCTATGCAAGTAATTGTTGGAGAAATCGACGAGCAATTCTTGTTTAGAATGCATCCCATTCAATTTTGGTTCATAATTAAGTGGTGAAATTTTTTTGACCATTGGATTCGATAAATGAACCTATTTTCAGGATGTTTTCTGCCAAATTTTAGCTACAAAAATTACCTTTTACAGTTTTTCTATAATGTTTCGCTTACCATTTATTGAAAACAATTTCATGTTTAAATTTAAAGATCCATAAACGACAAATATTCATATTGTAAAGTTTTCATGTCTACAATAAGTTACGAACACTCTGTTAAAGTAATTTCTATATAAAGTTTTGTTAATCAGGAAGTTCTTGACGCACCTGAGCCGCATCAAATTCAAGCCCATTACAGTTTCTTTATATAATGTTATAGATTAATTGTCTATAATACTGTATTTTTAATGTTCCATAATGAAATTTCGGATTTCAATAAATAATTATTAAATACAAAAAACAAAAACCCATAACATATTATGTCAATAGATATATACATACATATTTTCTATTATATTTTTATAAATAATAAACAATAAAGCTCATATATTTTACTATCAGACCCAGTTATGCTGTGATGGGACAATTGATATGATATGATATGGAAACATTCCAAACGGTTTAACATCAGGCGATGATTTACTAAATATAGAGACGCTTATGCCCTATTGTAAATTTTAATCACCTAAAAATTGGCTGTCACATAACTTCAGTCTTCAATAACAAGATTGAAAGATTCATTATTTCTGTTACTGTGTAATCCTCTTTTGATTATTAATCGATGATTTATATTAAATTATATTCATTGTATTAATTATATATTATTCGTAATTATATATTAATGCTCAAAAAATGAACAGTTCTTACATTATACTATACAAATTCTGTATGCTGTTTTTATCTATATATTAATAGCATATAAAATACATATATCAAAATATATTTATAATATGATATCAAAATAAATATTATTGTACATTTTCATAATTACCAAAATGTTATAGTAATTTTTATTGTAATTTTTAATGCAGGCATATTTATAAACAGAAAATTTTATTACAGTCAATCTTAAATTGATTAAGACAATAATAATGATTGTGTCACATGGAAATTGATTAAAAATTATATATGGGACTTACAGACAGATATGATCGAAAATCGTTCATTTTGCAATAATAAAAGGAAATAATCGGGATACAAACCATCATATCTTGGAAATAATAAAATGGAACAAATCACAGATTGAAAAAAAAATTGTGTTAAAATCGAATAGAGTATATTCAGATGTAATTCCGAACGACGTCCCTTGTACTTAGACACCATTTGGTCTTCTGTACCCTCCATTAAAAAACTTCTTTACCTGAAGGCAACGATGCCTTCTAGTATAAGGTGACAGTTATATTAAGTTGCTATTAGCTATTATGTTGTTGGTGAAGCCGATTACTTCGTTCTTATTGAAGCGACGACAGAGTGATCAATTAACCTCTCCCTTTATTATTATTATTATAATTGATCAAACTGCCACTGACTGGATTCATGCTCGCAACCTCCAATTTAAGGCGTCAAATGGGTAAAGGTACATGGCTACTTAGCTGGTTTAAAATCGGGATAAGTACCGTTGGAGTACATCGCGGTAAGAATGGGACACGGGAATTTTATAAATGCATTAATATAGTTATATTGCATATAGATATAGCTATGTACATTTTTAGATTATATAAATAAATAAAATACAATCGATTTAAAATCAACCAATATATTTGTATTTATATTAATATTTATTTGTAGAAATGAAAATGCTATTATCATTGTATAAATATTAATAACGGATCAGAAAACAAGTTGGTCTATTTGTGATACTTTTAAAATTTACTTATTTTTAATTTGTTGAGAATTTTCGATTGCCAAAATATAAAAATAAACTCCATAACGAAACATTCTCAATTATCATAAATATAATTCTGATTAATTAACTTTTTATGGTAATGATTGTTGTAAAATTCTTTAGCAGTCGGTTGTTTTAAGATGCATTGTTTATTATGTGTATATTTTACGACGGTTTGCAAACCGTCACCAAATTAGCAACGAGTAACATCTCCTCAGAGAATCATTACAACTATATCTAATTCATACTGATAATTACTACTTTGTAGTCGAAATACGTATTTATAAAATACAAAATAATTTAATAAATATAAAAATTAATAATAATTATAAAACCTAAATTTAAGTTTGCAAATGAGAAAATAAATTTAAAGCACATAATATTTGTATATTTTTCATGGTTTTCTTTTGTTTAGATATTTATACATTTTCCTAAAACATAAAACCAAATTGAATTAATGATGAGAAGGTATTATATTTTTGTTCTACAAAAAATATTTGTTCAAAACGAAAAATTATAAACAAAAGTAAACAATCAAAATATTTTACAGTTCAGTAGAATTATTGTTCGGAATGAAATGAGAATAATTTTGTTAATTTATGTATTTACTTATATCAAATTACTTCTTTTTTGTATTTAGTTTAATATTACTTTCATTTCATTTTTGAGTATTCGAGAATATTGTGTAAATAACAAATGAGCAAAAGATTTTACAACCAGACAAATTTACAGGGTACGTAACATTTATCTTTAAAATACTTTATGCACGTCTACGTACAAAATTATAAATAATAGCACACAATTTGGACGAAATTAATGTGAGGTAGCTATCATTATAATCATTTTCGAATTTATTATTAGGAAGAAAGTACTCACTTCTTTATAAATAAGTTTATTAAAAATTCTTCAAATTAAAAATTAAATATGATGTAAATACACCTGCAAGTAAAAAAAAATTATGTATATTTACTACTATATATATTTCTGTGATTGATTTATAAATAAACATGAATTAATTATTATTATCACAATACATTACCATCACTTCAATTTTTGGTTTTTGTGTTACAAACCCTCGCTCACCATTAAAATTCAATATTATATTTATAATATTATCGCTATTACCATTACTAGTACTCCGATATATTTATTATTTACAATAACTTTTTGTAACTTTATGGCGTTTTGTAATATAAACATACATGATTCATATGACTCTGGCTATTCGAAATTAATTTGAATATTTTCATGAATTATATTTAAAGAAATAAATGAAAGTATAAATAATACTGGAAAGATTATTTTTCCTTAACAAAAAATTACATTTGTTTGTTTCTATTGAAAATGATTTTTACTTTATATAAATTTTACTTTAATATCATTCAACTTTTAAAGATTTTTCTACTTTGAATGGATTTCACTTTTCATTTCAAATTTTACAATGATAATTTATAAGATATAATATATTTGTTGACTCACATACTTATAGTATTTTATTCATTTGTGTAATATACTTGTATGTATATATGTATAAATTGTAATCTTCTAGATAGGATTATTATAGCATGGTTTTCATGCTAAAATATTCATGAAAAAAAGAAATAAGTCATGACTTTATTATCTACAAAAATATTATTATTATTATATTAATGCTCCGCTAAAAATCATCCTTAATGATTAAGTGATTCTTAAACCTTTTCAGAATTACAAACCCTTTAAATTAATCTGTTATTCTCCTCACAATATTTGAACATTTTCAGTTTTGAATGACCCTCCATGATATATATGTTCAAACAAATAAATCATTGAGAAATAAATAGATAGAATTAGAATTCTTAGATTTCAAAACATATATTTAAAAGTTGTAATCATAAAAAGTAGCATATTTTTAAAATAGAATTATTGTGGAATAAAATTATTTTATTTTAGAAATATATAAAAATAAATGTTGGCTAAAACTATAAATCATCAAAATTATATTTCTTGTAGTAAAATTATTTAAAAGTGTAAATCATCAAAATTATAAAATTGATAAATAAAAAATATAGATAAGTATTACAGTAAAAATGTATTATTATTAATGCTATCGGATTATGTTCTAAAACCAATGAAATACTCCCATATTTTCTTTTCACAGGTGTGGTTGTAGTATATGAAAATAACAGTCAATAAATCAGCACGCATATTAGCAACATAAATAATTAATGCGAATGAATATTCATCAGAGACAAAAGAAATTTAATTAGTGTTTTTTATTTTGTTTAATACACAAATAAAAAAAAAAGTGTTGTAACTGAAAGCTATATTTACCTAAATTTACACAATTTATTAATTACCGTGATGTATTGATTTATTTTGTATATTGGAATAGAAAGAATATTATATGTTTGACTTTTTCTATAAAATTTCTTATTTTTAATAACAGTCAAAATACGCGTCATAAAGCAGAACAGTTTAAACTTAGATATACAAAAACTACACAGTACATAAACTTAATTCACTCAATGTACGATCCTCTTCAACTGTCCCAAATTCTTAAGCCCATCTATTTACATAAAATTCGAAGAGGTCGGATCGCTCGCAATATACTATCGGTATTAAATAAACTTAACAAAAAATAATAAGAAAAAATCATTTGAATTATTTCCACCCCGAAAACAAAATAAATAAACCAAACAAATCTGCATTTTCCGACTTTTCTTTGTAATTCGGATAATTTTTTTTTTTTGTAAATTTAAGGTTTTACAATGATTGTTTTGGTCACTCACTCTTAAAACCATAAAAAATCTTGATTTTTCGATAAAGTTATTTATGATGTAAAAAAAATTCAAAGTACATGAAATCTCTTCAAAAATTGCGATTTACTATGTAATATAACATATAATGATGATGGCTAAATTACTGAAAGAAATACTAGAACAGGAAAATTTCCGTTGTGTCTTGCGGCAATGGTATTATCATTTTAAATGCAGTGTTGATGTATTTAATATTACAACTAATCTGAATAGTAAATTTTGTTGTTCTTCTAAATTTAGATTATTCTTTTAAGATTAAAATAACAGTGGGAACACAGACCTGCCTGCCTGTATGTTACAAGTTTGTAAATATTATTTAATACTAATTTAGAATGCTTTCGTGTGACCATTAAAACAGAGCTTATCACATGAATAGTGAATAAATCTTTATATATAAAAATCCCTTGGCATGATGTTTGTTCGATCTATATATCTCCGAAACCGCTCAACCGATTTCAATGAAATAAAGCAGTATTGATTGGTTAATTTTGAGCAATAGAACGCCAAAACGAATAGACGAATATTTATGAATTTGTGATAAGCAATAAATGAAATGTGCAGGATGGTATCACTAAAGAAAAATTTCACGTTTCAATTACCGTTCCAAAAATATAGAACTCAAAACTTACCAGTTTTTTTCAACTTAAATTCTGATATCTCCTACACCGAACATCCGTTTTTTTGTGTTCAATTGCGTGGTATAAGTTGAAATTAATAATTTAAATTGTCTCACTATCTACTATTCTAGAACATCGTAATTAAAGAAAAATCGAAAATCTAAAGGAGAAAAAAATAAGAACAGTTACAGAGAAATTTTTGTTTAATAAATGTTGAAAATTTATTTTTATTATATCATATCCAAATTGAATTTTTTTTTTATTTAATTGATTATTCTTGATTGATTTGTGTGAAATAACCTACCTATTGACAGTTTCATAACTTATTGTTAGATGATATTGTGAGTGTCTATCTCACCAACATTTACCAAGTTAACTCTTCTATTGACAGTTTAATAGAATTTAATAGATGACGGTGTGAGTTAATTGACAGCTATATTTATAATCATAACATTAAATAATAAAATTGGATTTAACAACTATTATATACTTCATTTATATTATTAATTAAGAACCATTATTTTACTACTTGATTACTTATTACACTTGAATATGAGATAAATGAATATAAAAATTTTAAAACTCTAGTGTTTGTAGTTTGTAGTTTGTAGTTTAATGTGTTGGATAATTTAGTGCAGAAACGTGTGGTCAGATTAGCTAGTTACATAAGATTTGGACTATTCACTACTATATTATGCTTATCTAAAGTTATTTTATACTATATGGAAGTGAGTAATTACTGTTTGAATATTATGTAAGTTATTCAAAGTAAATCGTTTTATAAAAAGTGATACAATACCAAACACTTGAAACTTTTGATACTAAGGTATACTAATGAAGTTTAATTGATGATATAGATAACTATCGAAATAGAAATATACAATACGTCAATAAAACCGAGTTATATCTATATTGATATAGAAAATATAAGGCTTTTTTATTGTAAATGATTGTTCTCCAATTTCTAGCTTTATTATATACATCGACATTTTGCAAACTACATGTCACATATGTCTTCTTTTTGGATCTGTTTGTTGACGATTGCAAAGGAAGATTATGAATAATCTGTAATAATGTATTACTTATACTGTAGTAAATACAACATAATTAAATCTATAATTCATTTGAATAATAATGAGCATATAAATAAACATCAAAGCAATATTGTAAACATTAAATCATAATATCTAAACGCAATGTATATGCATTAATTGATATTTATGAATAAATTATAATACATTTATAATTATATAACTAAAGGGTATCTCAAAATTTACGCAAGAAATAATAAATTAACAAAAATGAAACACGGTTTTTTAATTAAAAACGGTAAATTTTTATTCATCAAGTATATAGTTCCTATTAGATTATATATGGATCACCTTTCCGGAAAACTATAATGAGTCAGTAATTTTTTTGAGTAATTAACTATCCGGTTAGCTGTTCCATAAATAATCGTCTATTGTATACTTTATGAATTAATTTTTTTTTTTTCAAAATTACTTGTAGCTTAAATTTTGGGTCACACAGATTAAACACAAAAAAATAACCCGAAATACCCAACACAGGTATGAGTAACCATTTAAAATTTTTATCTAAATTTACAGACAGGGCACAAGGCTCAATTTCCATAGGACAAAAAGGGGAAGCCAATATTGAAATACATTTATATAATGTACACATATCTACATACACAAAAGTTTACATTCGAAGCTAATCCTATAATAATTTATTGTGTATGTTAATATTGTGTATATTCTATGTATGTGTATTTTAATATTATTTCTCCTTTTTGCCATATGGAAAATAATTCTGAGGAAGATTTGTATAATTATAGATAGGCGTAATGCAGACATAAGTCTTACAACGGATACTTTTGAAGAACAAAAACGATTAAGCATTAAATAAAATAAAGATAGCATCTCATATGTACGTATTTAAATGGAAAAATTTCAAATGTTTTTCGTAAGTAATCGATTCCAAAGTAATAAAATAATAACTAATTTTAATAATCAGATAGATATTTTAATAAAGCATTCTCTTGAGTGTATGTCTGCTATTTTGTAGTCAAATAACTGAAAAGAAAAAGACTTTTTGTAGTGTAGTGTATATTCTTTTTTCATAACCGTTAAGCATAATTTCATAAAGATAGTAAGAACTTTAAATCTTTATGAGAGCGCATATATAGATTTTACCAAAATTAAAATAGTTAGTAGCTAATATAAACAGTTCGACTACTATCACTCAAGCATATACATATATATAAACAGTTAAATCTGTTAGTTTCAATATGCAGTTATTTTAATGTATTTTTATTATCTAATTATTCTATCACATATACACAAATCTTCTAAACCAATATGAAACTAATTCATGATTAATTAATTATATTATACCTATAACTTCAATCGGGTTATCTGAAATATGTTTAGATATTCAACAATATACTATAAGCAAATAGAATATACTAATGTTCATCAAGTAAATAGCAATACTATATAACAAAATTATTAAACAAGAATATTACATAATTACATTACATAAATATGAACGAAGTTTGGATCAGCATGTCAAGATGTATGCGATAATATATCTACCACATATAATAAGGGTTGTATTTAACGGGCTATGTACACTGCCCCCAAAATCGTTCATCTTTAGCAAACAATGAGCGAATACATTTTATTTTACTCATTAGGTTTTTGAGAGGAAACATAATTTTTGCGTGAAGGACTTTCTATGTTATTGAAACGATTTTATAGGTCAATATGTCACCAATAACTGTATTATATCATTTGTTCCACTATACCATTCTTTTTTTTCAAAACGAAAAATTTTTTTTAAGGATTTCAAGAAACAAAATCACTGGAAACAATTGAAAGCAACAAAGAAATTTTCTGTTTTCGAATGGTTGTAATAATTCCCGTGTCAAGATGAAATAATTTATTTTTATTATTGACTGTTGAAAAGGAATTTATTACCCACAAAGAGACAAAGCTTGCTGCACCTAAATATCTCTTGATTAATTTAAAATAACCTAGGATAAACGTTAAGACTAAATATCTTTCAGGCACGTGCTAACTAAGCCGTAAATATGCATAGCTGTTCTTTCTTGCTTCTTAATATTACCAGTGTATATTCATCACTATGTGATACATGCTTTAAAAAGAATCAGTCTCTTGTTTACTCAACTGAATATCGCTTATATTTTATCACAAGAGGAATTATATGTTTGTTTGGGGATACTTTTTTGTACAAAACGTCAATCTATCTATGAGAAGGTACATAATCACGTGAATTATATAGTATTTAGAATGTTTTCTCATTTGTTGCGATAGCAAGACGGTATGGTTATAAGGGAGAAAACGATTGAATCATATCACAAACTTTCAACTTTCATACAAACAGTATTAATATGAGAAAATTTAATTATATTACTTATCGACAACATCGTTCAATTTTGATACTTATTAAAATATTTAATTTAATAGTGATATCATTTTCAATTTATTATCTATAATATCAAAAATATGACGATTAATTATTATATTTTGAAAAATTATTTTGGGAAAAAAAAAAACACTTTCATTTTTCAAATCATAAAATTCGTTTACTCTAGTTAGTTATATTTGAATTTGTTGTTTGACGTTCAAAAAAGCAAATTAAATTTATCGATTTCATTTTATCGATGTTATATTAATAAACAAGTGAATATAGCAACCAACAGTGTTAATTGCTTAAATACCTAGCATATTAGGTTAGAGAGAAAGCAACTAAACTTGAAATTTTCTTAATTCTACTATAAGGACAAGATTATTATTTGACAATTAAGTCCTAAGTAAAGTGTATAAGACAGTTCATAAACCGGCGTAGAATTATGACATTCAACTATGGGGAACTGCAAGTAATAGTAATATAAAATTTTTCCAAAGATTTAAATCAAAAGTGCAACAAACAATAAGTGTATCCTCGTGGCATGCGTGTAAAAATTGTACTTTTCAAAGGCATCCAAGAACTGAGATGATGAATCTTTTGAGTAATAGTGTAAACTTGCTAATCAGACAAAATTTTGTAGATTTCAAATTTAGATTTATTTAAACAGATCTTAGTCATAGATTAAAAACTTCTGGTTATAAAATAAGTTGATAACATATGATTTTAGTATTATATCACTAAGGTGACTACCAGTGGGTAGATAACCGTTCAAACCCGCATATTAGTCATTTGATCTATTTATAGTTCTATAAAGAACTGACAATAAATACAAGGTATCCAAATATAATACTTTTTTATTCTCTTGAGTTACGGCATATCGACGTTGCACTGTATATAGCAAGATAAAACATTATTATTTAACAAAACGCTTATTTTCTTTCATTGTTACACAGTTTCGCTTGTGTTTATGTACAATGTCTCGAAATAAACATTTGATAGATTCTTAAACAAATTTCAATTAACCAATTAATTAATAAATATTTCCATATGATCATCTAGATGTAATCAAATTTGCGTACATAGTGTACTTATTAATGTATGAAAATTAGGATTTTTTTCTTCTTTCTCAGATTTGTAAGCATTATTTTCAAATTTAGTGAATTAAGCATACAAGTGAAAAATATTTAGAAGACATAGTGTTTTTCTATTTTATTTCTACATAAACATTGTAGAAAGCGTTGACAGTATCAAGTCATATCTTATTACTATTTCTTAGAACAAATGGAAATAAAAGATTTAAATTGGTAGCCTTAGGCTATAGATACACTTTCTTTTTCATAGTTAAACGAAAATCTTTTTTTATTTTAATTTAACTTTTAGGAAGAAAAAATTTTATTTTTCCCTTCTATAAATGTTGAATAAGTAAGGATTTTATATTTAAGTAGCTGAATGTTTGTTTCTTATTATGAGTGACCAAAAACTCGACATTTATAGCAAAAAACTACCCTAATATATTTTTTATTTGGTTCAAACCTTATTCGATCGAACAGACTGACAAAATAGGATTAATATGGATTTATAGAAAATTTGTTGAAAAGGGCGGCTAAAACCAAGTTCCACTTCGAATTTTGTCGAAACACGTTTTACATCATTAGATAGATAATAGTTATAAAAATTCAAACCAGCTAATTTTTTTTTTTTAAATATGCATTATACTCCAAGGCACTAGTTTCTTTTTGCAAAATTTGAATACATTATTCAAAGTTCGCCGAAGGTCAACAAATTTTAATCGTCCTAAAATAATATTTTACAATTTTTACCAGAATGTGTATTAGACCTATGTATGATCAGAAATAACTGTCAACTACTACAAAATTTCTAAGATGTGGAGCCAAGGCCGAAGACCGCCCCGTGGGTAAACGGGGTGTGGAACCATGTTCCCTACACCAAATACCGAGTGTAGAGATAAAATTTCGTGTCACGGATTTCCTACAACAAATACCGGGTAGTCCAAATTGTCGCAGCAACGCGTAAGCGAGTCTGATAGTACCTATATACATGTATTGTTAACACCTTCAGTATTTTAAACGTTACAAACTTCAAGCCTAATTTAGCACATAAGGTCTTAAATATAGTCAGGGCTTAAATGTAAATATGAATAAAAATTCAACGTAATACATTAAATTTAAATTTAAAATATTTTTCAAATAAAATCAACAACCAAAATAGCATATATTATATTTTCAATAACATAGATATATGTGAACTAACATCAGATTTCATATCATATCGATATTTAATTTTAAATAAAACTTCTACTACATTTAACAGATTATTTATTGAAAATATGATTATCATTGGCAGGCCAAGCATACATTATATAACTTCTATGCTTGCAAAAAAGTATTGTTTGCATAAAATTCTTTAAAAAATCGAATGTGAATAATAGATAAGGGGAAACAGGAATAATGGCGGTCAGCGTCATTAGTCCAAAACGATTTAGAGAGTTAGTAGGGATTTAGATAACAGACCTTCGAATTACACCATTTAGCTTGCCGGTAAATGCCTATTCAGGCTACACATTCGAGAGTAGTGCATCTTAATTTTTTTGACCGTTTTTGATATAGAAAAACTTCTACAACTTAAATATGGATTTTATAATTTTATGCTATTCTTCTACAATAACATCAGAAAAACATTTGCATACAATATTAGTAGATCAATTTGATTTTTTTTTTTTTAATTACATTATTTTGTACATGTTGATACAAAATAGCCTAATAACAGTCATCTGATTGCCCTCAACTTTCGCTTTAATCTCTTTACAGATTTGAATTTTTATAATTATTATAGAGATGCCAAAATTAAGACGCAGGTCTACCGAAAAGGCAAAATGGAACACAGAAACTTTTAAAAAGCTATGAAATTTCGCTATGAAGTTGAATCTATGAGAAAAAATGGAAATACCAATTTCAACTCTTCAACCTAGACTGAAACAAAAAAAATACCGATACACTATGTGTAGGTTTCTGGTCACATTCTTTGTTTAGTGGTTGGCAGTCAATCGAGGATTATGTATGTAAAATTCGCTTAATATCTCAGCTATTAAGCGCTTTTGTGACTAATGATGGTCAAAACTGAATTTTTTTTAAATTTAAGCTACCCCTTTAAAGTATACCAAAGCCATTAAAAAGTTGCCAAAAATAAAGATTATTGGTGAGAGAATGTGTTAAATTGATTTAAATAAATATATCGTTTAAAATTTTCAGTTTATCCACATTTTTCCTTCAGTGATCGCCCTTACCCTGGCCTCCCCCACTTCTATTCGTATATAGTCCATCAAAAAAGCCATTCACGCCATTGAGCCTTCGCCATAGATCTCAAACAAATAATGAAGTAAAATTTTTCACGTAGTTCTAATAGCCCACAGGTAAAGTATAAACTACAAAATTCGATTCCGCTATAGCAGTAAAAATATATTTAACTAGTTTTGTGGGGTAATATAGTGCATCTCTATTTAGCATGGAAATTGAATGAAAGAATGCTTCAGACTCTTAAAATACGTGAGGAAAAAAGATAATGAACGAAAAATTTGTATCACAATAAGATTGTATAATGCTGAAATAATATTTATTTGTTTTCTTCCTTTATTTGTTTCCCTTTCAGGAATCGGGTTTAATGGTTAACTGAACTTAATTTCATAAAGTCCATGAAAAGGTCATTGCCTTTAAAAGTTGCCTGTACCTTCATTGCCTTAATTTGCATTCTCTAAAATAATTTTCTTTTGCCATTTTCCACACAGATTTCACAATTTCTTTGGTAGATTTAACGTTTTAATAGCATAATATTTCCTCTGTTTATCTTAGTCCATCCAATGTTTGTAGCTTTTTAATCATGCAGCCTTTTATTTCAGCAATGCCTGTATCCATGATTTTCTTCACTGTCTCTGGCTTTGCCTACCAAGTTTATAATAATTGTGATCTAGAACTCCCAGAACTCAATACAAGTCTTCGATTACCGCTATATGCTTGTTGTTGTTATATTCGTTTGTTGAGTTCGTTGCCCGACAACCTGAAAATAGAAATTATTTTGTTGTCTGACTACGGACACCGAGTTTTGACACGTATCGGACACAATGGTTTTTATTTTTGACCTATTAAATACCTTTCTAAGATCATTACAAAAACCCGTCAATATCCGTCAATTTGAAGTATGTCGGCACAATCAAAAATTTTACTCAAAAAATAATAAATAAAATAATAAACAATTTTACGAAAAATAAAACGACCAACTTTTCAGAATTTTCTGACTAATATGAAACAAATATTTTTGCCCATACACACCCTTAAAGATTCAATTTCACCAAAGACAATAGCCTTTGTGTTATTTTCGAACTCAAAACATTCCTATTCCCAAGTCAGTTGGACGGTTTTTGTTGAAAAAAGGACATATTATTATGGATTACGTTAGTGTCGATAATATAGAAGTCGCATACATGAGATTATATTTTAAAAATTTCATAACCATCAAAAAATGTATACGATATACTCAAAAATATATAATAAAATGATGATGAGCTAGTTGATTCGTCGTTTTCCATAGCTGACTGAGTGAATGATATAATAAATTATATTGTAACTTGTGACAAGTAAAAATATATGCTTAGATTTCAGGATTTTATAGTCTCAACTATAAAACATATTTATTACGGTAAAAATATATTCCAACATGCTCTAAATACACATTTTTATTCATTCTTTTTGATGGTTACAAAAAAAAAAAATTATGTACAAATTTTTATTTATCATTTTTATTTTTATCTGTCGTGGATCAAATTATACAAAATACTTCACTTTGGGTTTTTAATAACGTTTTAAATACACATATGTTTCCTTTTATGATATTAAAGGTTCACATAAGTTGAAAATAAAGTGAATTACAGATATTTGGTTAGCAATATCCGAGAATCCTTAAAGAGATTAAGTTCTATATCTGCAGATAGAAAAATATCTAATTCACGGAGTTAGTCTAATAGAAGGTGCTAATAATTTTCTTCGATAATTGATATATTTGCAACAATGAGAAATCCAGATAAAAAAATTATTTCAAAAAAAATTTAACTAAAAAATAAAAAATAATTTTAAATTTAACAATTTCCTTCCATTACCTTGTGAAGTCGGCGCCAACGATTCAATTTTTAACAAAAAATATGATTGGAGTCGACTTCAAAAACTAATTGACCACTAGAAAATTGTTTAGTTAAAAATTTTTTGTAAAGAAGGCACAGTGTTTACCTACTTGAGAGATTCGAATCCAGGCAGCGACATAAGACCGGAGTAACCGATCCACATCATAAATTTAATTGTGAAATATAAACCAGATATCGTTTCAGTAAGTAAAGGCCCCTGTTAATAGACGTATTTGTCTGAAGAACGTAGGTTAAAAACCCCATTATTATTACTATAAAATTTTTCACTATTTATTTAATTTTATATGTTGTTTTTTAATGTTGCCGTACCACTCACTAAATTAGCTTTTTGGGAGATATATATAATCATTTAAAATTTACTTTGGCCCCTCCATCTCTTAGGGCTGTAGTTCCCTATTCAATAAAATATGTGTCCTGCTAATTAGACTAATTTTTTAAAATATCAAATAAATAAAGAAATAAAAATATACCAACGGGTTGACTTGAGAACTCCATCCTTGTGTCGTTGCTTAAAAAAAGGATCACACTTGCGGTAAGTAAAAAAGAAATGCCAAAACGGATGCACTGTTTAATCTTTGGAAACCAAGATCATTAGCTGAAAATTGGAAAAGAGTCACATTTAAATTCAATGGAAATTCAAAAAAAAGATTCGCGTATCCACAGGATGTAGGATTCCTTTTTGGTCTGCAAAAATTTGTGTTTTGTACTTTTGTATAATGTTTTTAATACCAAATTTATTTTTCAGAAAATAATATGAACAGCACCTTTTTTATTAATTTTGATCAATCCTTTTTGTTGAAATTATTTGGAAAATATAAAACGATTCATTTCCTATATAACTAATTATTCTAGTCTCTGTTACAATATGACGTCATTGATAAATACAAAACATTTAAGTTGCTTGATCTATGGTGACAACTTTTTTCTCTATAATTTGATATAAGTAGGTCATTCACTTTCACGGGGCTCAGGTAATGTTTAATTTACCGCAACTTTAATATGGATACACATATATTAATAACAATATGAATACAAAAATCGGTGTGTCCCACAATTGAGAAATCGGGATTCTATATATATATGTTAATTAAATTTTCCTATTAGAGCAACAATTAAAAGTTTATTAATAATTTTAACCATGTGGCAATGAAGAATTTTCGCTCACCTTGAAAGAATGAATTGAATAATTGAAAAACGGAAAAAATAATTAGACCGCCCAAGAATTTCTACATTTATCAATGACAATATAAACAAACAGACACCCAGAACATAAGCTTTTAGCTAAAACACGAATTATTCTAAATGCCCTCCAATATAAAAATATCTCTATAAAAATATTACCAACGATTTTTTTTTTCTTTCTATATCTATACAAATAATTTTTTACATACAGCCTGTCACCGATGGACTTTACAAAAGGATAAAAAACTATATTTTATTCGGTCGACAAAAAGCTTTTAATAATAAAAAGACCTGCTTGTTTATAAAATAGAATTAACACCCAATTTTGATAAATCTATAGGGTGTGATAGTAATGCAGAAAAGATTTCTACATACTAATCCCAAAATCCCTTCTTGTTGAGAAAATTATTCTTGATGTGGCTGGTAGAAAAAGACTGTAATTTTGTATATATTTGTAAAAATTTTTAA
Organism: Chrysopa pallens; assembly: GCA_020423425.1. Taxonomy (NCBI): domain Eukaryota; kingdom Metazoa; phylum Arthropoda; class Insecta; order Neuroptera; family Chrysopidae; genus Chrysopa; species Chrysopa pallens. Next base: position 35,066,704 of record CM035595.1, on the reverse strand, counting down.
TTTACTAAGTAAAATTTTAGTTATTTTAAAATTAAGCATGTCTGTACTTATACGTTTACACTTTTTAGTATGAGTTATCTAGAGAATAGAAACTATATAGTATTTTCAAAATACAAAAATACTTTTCAAAAGCTATCCAAACAATTTCAAATACTTTTTTTCCACGCGCTACATCTTCAAAACTACTAAAGTAAGGCATTAGTTTCACAACTTACGTGTCCTATTATTTTCAATTTTTTTAAACGCTCTTTTCTAGCCTTATATTTTTTGTTTAAGCGTAAAATTTTTTTACTGTTACTATTATATTCCTTAACTGAATTTCGGGTACAAAGCAACTCAAAATTTAAAAATGGTTTAATTTGAAACGTAGGAACATACTGTATCAATATATATAGTTGAGTTAAGTATATAGTTGTTCAATACTCTCCAACACTACCCATTTTCACAAAAGTTTTCCGTTATATAGATCATATTACATCTGACATAAACAATAATTAATTTTACCGTAGGCGTATTATATTGACTATTTTTTTTTTACATATAATAAGATTGATGTATTCCTATTATTAAAAGAAGTTGATAACAAATATAGACATAAAGAATTAAGAAGTCGATCGATCAATAGCTAGGATATAGCAGGCTACGAAAATTGAAATAGTAAAAAAAAAATTGTTGAAAAAGTGTGCAGTGCAAAAAAAGATTTCTATATTCTGCTATAATGATTTTAGATATGTGATAAATCATTAAAAAAAAAATTATTTCTTTCAATTTGTTAATTCTTTTGTTAATGAATATCGTTTAAATTTGATTTGTTTTGTTATTCCTATCAAATTTTTTAATATTAGTTACGATCTGCACACACCGCCCGTCTTAACAAATACTAATTTTTGTTTGGAACACGCAGTTTTTGCAGTTAATGTGAAATAATAAGGGCAAGCCCGAGTAAAAATAAATATTTTTATTTACTTTAAATAATTTTTCGTAATAATTTTTGCGTGCTATTTAATGCAAAATATATATTACTAAAAAATGAAAAATCAAATTAATAATTAAAAATAAATTTTTTTTAACTATAAGAACTTCATGTATAAAAAGCTTGTAGCGTGTCACCTTTGGAAATTCTTCTTCAGGATTTATTATGCAAAGTTAATAGGACCTATAAGAAAGAAAAAAGAGGAATTTAAAGTAAATTAACTTTGAAGCTTTTAAGCACTAAATTATTTTTATTTTAATAGAATGTAAAGAAATTTGTTTTTGAAAATTTATTTTTAATTAATAATTTTAATTTATGTACTGAATTAAGCAAAGACAAGGATAAAAGGATTGAATCTCACAAAACTGCAAATATATTTATTTCACTTGAATAAATAGATTTTACCAAATACATTGAAAATCAAGTATATATGCTTTTCAAAAGTCATTCCAATTAGATAGATAGATACCTGAGATACCTGAGATGAAAATAATGGAAACACAATTAAAAATACTTAACCAGCTTTTAATTATTGAATATTTTACATATAAAACTTATACAGGCACAATAAAAATAAAATTCAAATTAAATATTCAATTTTTCATTAAAATATTGCTAAAAACACAAAAGGAATAAAAAAAAAAACACTTGAATATATTTCTGATTAAAATTCTATTGTGACACATAGAGAGACACACCCACACACCCAATGTGATGATCAAACGTAACACGTATGTGTCATTGCCGTATCACATACTATATAATGCCTGTCGGATGTAAGTATACAAGTGATTTTTGATTACATATAAGAGCGTGTACTTGAAAACCATTATACCGATTTTCTTGAATATACTTGTTCTGGTGTCACCCTGCTGGGTCACACAATGAGTATATTTGATCTGGTCACAGAAGATCGTCTTTCAAGTATCTTCATTTTAGCATTTTGAAATAAAGCCCTCATTTAGAAAGATGCACTTATAAATCTTTTCTCCAGTCTTTAAAATACTTATTGTATGTGATTTCACTACTTTAAAAATAAATTCTATGTACAAGCAGAGCTCAAAATTGATAATAAAATCGAGTAAGAATTGTGAGAAAAATTTAATTTTCATAAATTTTAAATGAGTTCACAGAAAGTGAAAAAAGATTTTATAAAAAATACAATAAAGGCCCTAAATAGTTTATTCATTTATCTTCAAAATAAATTCCATAAAAATATATAAATTAAACTGATTCAGAATATAATCAAAATGGACACTAATCGTATATGAATTTGAAAATACTACCAATTTTGTTTTGCTGCGGTATTTTTGGTTTTAGAAAAGAAAACAGATTATATATATGATCGCCTCATCAGAGAAAACAAAAAATCCAGTAGTAATTGTAATTGACCAGCAGATAGTCAACGTCCAGCAAAGATCGAATAGAAAAAACTGGGTTTAGGGGCTTCTATGTAAGTATTAACCTCAAATTATTCCGCATAGAAGCTAATTTACTCATCAGTACTTTGCCCAGTAGTGATATAATACCGGTGAAACATTCGATTCGGAAGATAAGAAATCAAGAAGATATACGGCAGAGTGAAAGTAGGCAATGAATGAAGAATCCAATACAACTCAGACATAAATGACATCTTTCATTATCATTTTCATCAAAATACGCAGAATCGAATGCTGTGGCCACATACAACACATAGTCAGACGACTCCTCAATGCCTAAAAAAGTACATAATGGATCATCTCCGAATTTTGAAAATTGCAGGATGGTGTTCCAAGACAAAAAAACAGAATTGTAGGGCTGTCAATTGTTAAGGATGTTCCACTCAGGGCTGTAGCGTCATATTTTCTAGTCTGATCATAAATTTGTATTCGTAATTCGTATGAGGATGTTTTAAAATTATTTTTTTTTTTTAATTATAAAGTGCTTAAGAATTTCTCAGAAATATTGGCACATTCTACATACTCGGTATTCTCTTGTCGGATAGTCGTAAACAAGCGCAATGCAAGCTGTTTTTCACATCTATACCCATATAATAATATTTCAAAAATGATTGGAATACACTTGAGTACGTTTGTCTGACAACCCACTATCCGACTGTGCTGAACGGCATAACAGAGACAACCCACACCATTATTGTTTATCTTTATTTAACTATTAAAATATAACCATGCAATTAAATGGTTGATTTGGGTAAAAGTTATGAGTTTCAGTGAAGACCAGAATTTGACAGGTAGTGTGGTAGTCCGTCCATTTTAAAGAATCTATGTAACATACGTTTAGAGTTGTAAAGAGAAATTGCAGAAAACTTCCACAAGCAAAACCGTTGGACATCGTTCTTGTCGATGCATCAATGGTAGTTAAATTAATAAACTGCTGGTGCCGTGATTCAAGCCAATAAAAATTGCATCCAAGTAATCAAACATTAAGTAGTTTTACACGCCTTTAAACATCCGGCCACTTGTTTGATCATATACAGTTATAAAATATTTGGAATGCAGATACTAACACATAAACGAGTAAGTGCGTCAATGTTTTTCGAAATATATTTCGAGTCAAATCTATGGTACCATCTATTCTTGATCGCTTATATTTTAACTATAACCTTATTAAAGTCGACTTTAGCATTCCATTGAAAAATGCAACCTAATTTGTCTAAATTCATTTACCGTTGATATTTCAATGGTTTTCATATGAACTTTATTATATATAGACAAACGAATGAGGTGATTTTATGAATTTATATACTAAAATTTAATTCGTGCTTTCAATATATTCTAGCGAAACAAATTTTAGACTGAATTTAATATGTCCCCTTATATTATTTATATTCCGGGTGTAATGAAAATGAATTAATATTTGGTAGGTATACATATTAACGTCTAATAAAGTAATAGGGTTCGTGGGAGTTTGGCCGAAGTTTTTAGGAGACGTTATAAAAATCAAACTAGTGGTGGTTTTTCCAAAATATTTATATTAGCCAACCTTTAATCATTTAACTATAAAATAACGCAAAGTAATCAACAAGATCTAAGATGAAAATAATTATAAGAAGAAATTTTCTATGTATCTCGACTGGTCATCTCTCTTTGTTTACTTTTTTTTTGTGTTCTTTGGCTATGTGCGTTAGAGAAGTTAAACTAATAATATCTAATATGACTGTATAATGTATTAGATCTATAATACAGTTGTCTTGGATTAAAATGAAACTGTTACTGGACTTTGACATACAGTTGTATTAGGTTTTATTACCATCGGACTGCTTAGAAAACCATATTCTGTTGTTCCCATCATTACCAGATCTTTCATTAATCAACCGGGAGAGATGATTTTTATATCGAAATAAAAATTAATGGCTAGGAATTTATGACAATTTTGAGTTTGAAAGCAATATATCTACAACACCAATCAGAAAAAAAGTACGAATTTCTATTCAAATTTTATCGCGTTAAAGAACTTCTTTATTCTTTTAAATATACATTTTGAATATAAATGCGTCAATATATATGCGAGGATATGTGTCTACGACTGACTTTTAAGAGAACTACTCAGGTCTTTAGTCTTTAGGTGTTTACGACATATTGAGAAACCGTAGAAAACCATGACAGAATAGCCGCAACAAAAATCTCCCGAATGTAAGCCATGGTCGTGCAATACGATCAACTCGGTCAAATAATTTAATAGTTTTGTATTTTTTGAAAAGAGGCTAAAAGGTGCTAAAATGGCTATAGTATAAACTGGATATGGATGTCAAAAAGATATTGATGGTCGATTTGGACAAGTATACCATCACGATATGGTGATACTTACCATCACAATACTATGACAATATGGTCATAGTTACTGGACAGTATATGACAACAGACAGAAGTAATACCGTCTAAAGAGAAATATTCTTTGATGATATTATCAACATATAAAATTAGATCATATAGTATATACAGCATGTGTAAAATAGTTATTCCAAAATAACTTATACATAACAAGTGTAAATTAAAACTAATAGAGTTAACTGTTTAGATACTCGGCATATGGTTATATTAATGTTTAAACAATTTTTTATTATAAGCATTCATAAAGTACTTTAAATATCCAGGTTATCATTAATTTTATTTTATCGAGCTCTAAACAAATTTAGATAGTTTAAAAAATAATAATAACAATCTCAAAATATATTTGTATATTCTCAGATTCAAAATGCCAGTAATTTTATAATTATAAAATAACAGATCTAAGGGCTGTTTATGATTTTTTGTGTAGGCAGTTTATATTTCCTATCCGACTTCTTACGACATGACGTCTAAACGTCATATTTATTGCGCATGTTTACGTCTACCGACAAGCGACAAGCCGACTTTGTAGAGCGTCTTTTAGAAATTTATCTAGACACCTTCAATAATACCCCATATTGCAATTACAGCACGTGTTACATATGTAATTGCAACAAACTCGAAGATATATATACCATTTCTGTATAAAATAAACGAAAGCAATTATGATAGGAATTTTTCCGTTTAAGATTCATTTCAGAAGACAGATTTTGGAAGAATTCCAATAAGCATTGATATCATAATAAATGTTATTTATAATGTTCTATTGTGAAAATTAAAGTTTATATTGTGTCTCTGTTATTTTAAACTTGTGGTAATCTGTAATTAGTAGATATTTTTGGTCTTATAATCTCGACAATTACTTTATGTATCTACATTGGCATAACGTAGAATTATTGGTAAAATCTCTACCAATTTCAGTACATAAATTGTATTATATTCTATACTAGCTGATGTTTTGTTGACGAAGAAGTTTAAAAATTTTGTTGTTAACTTTATTTCGAGCGCTTACAGAGAGTCCAAAGAAGGGAAACGAAAACTTTGAACTCCAGATACAAATGTTCATCATCAGTGATCCCTTTGTTAGCAAAGGAACTAAGAAACTACTTTTTTATAAAAATATTTAATGTACAGATTTTTATTTTTACTATTTAGTTTTATTTATAGAAAAATACAACCTTATTCCTATAATAAGTGTCTCCAATTTGCAAAACTTATTTTAAGCGTATTAAAAATGAAATTATCTAACGGCTACAATAATTGGGATACGAATATGTAACATTTCTAATCGATATAATTTACATTATTACTAATAGAGGAAAACTTTTAATGATATAGTTTGGTTTTAAGAAATAAGTAATGTGTGGGTGTTTGAGATATCCGGTATATAATAACACATCCAGTATCCTCTATGTTACATACGAAATCATGAGGTTTCATCTTTAGAAATTGTCATATAATAGAATATACCATCATATTCAATCAAAATTTTACATCAATGTAAACTTATTCATACACATTGGTTTATCGTATAAATTTTGATAACAAGTAAATTTAATTTCTATTCCAGCTAGGGGGGTGGTCCATGCATTAATTCTCAATATACAGTTTCTCTAATAAACACAGCTCCGGAACTGTGTATCGAAATCAGGAAATTTGCTACTTTCGAAAGTATTGGTTTTTTTTCATTATAGATGAATCAAAAACTAAAAAAATTTGGAAAAACTTATTTTCATACCTTTAAATTTGAGTTATAAAAGATTTTCTATACACACCAAAAATAAATTTTTCAGGTGGCTAGAATATTTAAATTTTTCGCTAATTTCTGTTTGGTCGTCATTACTACCAGTTGTTTGTTTGCAAAAAAATTTCGTTTAAAGTGTTTTAAAGAGTTAATTATTATGTATAATAATAAAATATTATATTAAGGGTTTTTACAAAATTATTTGAATTATTTGAAAAAACTGGACTGCTAATAAAATCTATTTCAATAAGTCGATAAAAAATCGTAAACCTAGTCAGTCATACATGATGAATTTTTCGAAGCAAGTAAGTATACGTCGACTTGATAATTCCCGACTGTGTAATATGAAATAATAAACAGCAATTTTAATGTTTTATTCATAATGAAAATAAAGTGGAACAAATCTCTACAGGCCAATTAATTAAAGTAATACATATAAGCAAATTATTATTATTATTAATAAATATTATATAACTCTTAAAATATATTTCATGAATCATGAATACAGAGTTTTTGAAATTTTTAACAGAAAAAAACCGCTGAAAACATATTAATAAATTTCACATTCATAATAAGATCTAAACCCGATTCACTCATTTATTTAAAATTATAAAAAGTGTCATATATAAGGTGTGTTAAGATGGTTTCAATATTTAAAATTTTCAAATCATGAATTTTATAATTTTAAATAAGACTGAAAGAAAGGATTCAGGTCGTCGCTTTTATTTTACCGAGTAAACCTAATTCCAAATGGAAACAAAAAACAATGTAAAAAAGAATTATGTTTATTTATTGATTATTTTCCGCCTTTCTGAAATTTTTGCTTTCAATTGTTCCTGCAATTTTTATTCTACAGGGCCCCAACCATTCACAATTTTAGTTTGCCATCTTTTTTGTTATTTTTATATGAAGATTATTAAAAAAACAAATACAAAAACTATATTGTCCAATACGGTGACCAAACGGAATGTCCTTCGCCCGACAACGCGGCAAAACGGTTACCCATATAGCAATATGACTTCTGGAAGTATTCCTAAAGAATTCTTATTAATAATTTGGACGTCTGAATTATTTTGGAAAAGAATCTTTTAAAGAGTAATAAGGACGTCGAATGCGCCACTTATACAGTTTAAGACTCCATAAATAAGAATGATTAGATAAACCTAGACTCGAACACTGCTACTATAAATTGCGAATCTATATTATTCTGTCTATTACATCATAGTGGCCCTAAGCTGAAATACTAGATATTTTATTTAAAAGAATTGATAGATATTATTTTTTTAATTTTTCTAAGATTTGAATTGTCTCAAGAATGAATAACACCACCTATCTAGATAAATTTGGGAACTTGAGAACAGATAAAAATAAATTTCAAAATCGTTAGAAGAATTTGTGGTAAAACTAATCCGTTAGTATATCTTGTCTTATTTTTCGATTATTTTTTTTTTCCTTTATCTTTTATACTCCAAATTAATTAGTTGTACAAAAAAATTAAGAAAAAGACAAAGACCATGAAACAACAACTAATTAAAATGTCGGTTATTATTCGAAAACAGTAGATATAATTTAAGTGAAATGCACATCAGAAAAATTAAATCTAATCAAATTCTAAAACAGACATTAAATTTCTGAATTTTTCTGAGTTATTAAGTAAGTCTGATAAACCATGTCGTCTTTCGTTTCAATCGACAAAAACTCGGAAAGTAATACCTTATAATTGGTACATGGCCTGATAAAAAAAGTTCTATTCAATCCTATAGAAATTGAATAAAAATGAATAAGAAATCATTTTTCAATGAAATTTCCTATTCAATCCTATTAATTTCCTATTCATTCTATAGAAATTGAATAGGACTTTTTTATCAGAGTGCTTAAAGGACAGTTTTTGCTAAGATTTCACCTTTATATCCATTTCTAAGGTTATTTTCAACATAACTCTTTCCAATTTTCTCTACAATAGGTGGTTACCATCCCCAAAGCAAATGTAATCCACAACACCAACTTTTGTTTCTTGGAGTCTTATTACTGTTAAATTCTCAAATCAATTCACGCTATTAAAAAAAAATTCTCAGGAGAACACGTTCATTCACTGGACTATTATTGATTCGTTTGATATTAAAAAGTGTTGACACAAAAGTTTTACAAACCCTCGTTAATATATGTTACCAGAAGGTCTTATATTATCATAGACTCATCATTCAATGTTGAATTATAATGTCTATACAATATGATGAACGTATTTTATTTAATACAACAGATATGTTATATCTAAATACTATTAATTATGAAGTTTATTATTAGTGAGTTGATTCGTGTTCAGGTTATGTAAAAGTAATATTTTGTTTTTATTTTTACCTGAATCTCCCACACATACCGATACAGTGTGGACAGCCAGCATAAAATTTTCTGTTTTAAGTTATGGCAAATTAATAATTAAGGCAGTTTCTGTAAAACGTTAAAACCACAGAATGTATACATACCTAAATCAGAACGGTATCTCCCAATATAAAAAATTTTGGACGCCATGTTCTCGAGATGTGTATGTTAAACCTAACTTTACATATAATGAAACTGAATACCTTCATTATTTGTTTACTGTTATTTACTGCCTTACATTATATGCTGTCTTTGTTTCTTCATGTTTCTTCACAGCAAAATGATACAAGGTCTTTGAATTTGTAACTCAAACATCAAAGAAGCCGACAATAGATCGTTCTGATTTAGGTATATATTCTGTGGTAAAACCAACAAAGTCAGAAATCAGTAAACTGTGTCAATTCGAACCACGCGCGCTGCTTTTCAGGAAAATATTTTCCATGCCACACGATGTCGATTGCACCTGATTCCGGTGTAATCTTAATTAAATATATTTTCTTTTAGATTCAGTCATATATTTTTTTAATTTATCCATCCACATGGGTTAAGTTTTATTTTCAATGGTATTTATTTAAAATTTTTCCATTTCCTAAAGAATATATCAAAAATTGTAATCTCAATGTAACTTGTTTATAATTTGCATTACAGAAAAAGCTTAGGATAGATGCTATAGTTTTTTAAGTTGACTTTTATTATTATTATTATGTTAATAAAGAGTAATTAATATGAAAGTCTCAAAGGCTAAAATAGGGAATGAAAATAAATACACGTAAAATTCTTAGAAAATGCATAACTACAATACAATTTATTCTTGCAACGGATGCTTTTTTCAAAGATTAAAACATCATTGAAGTTTGATATTTTTTGTGTAACACTTCTAAAAAGTATCATAAATTAATTCAGTTACAAGAAAATCACTTTTCTTAGAATCTTTTAAAAAATATTATACTTAAAACAGAAAATTACTTTTATTGAAATTATTTATATTAATTAATTATAATACAATCTACAAAATTGTGTAATAATAATGAATATTATTGTGTAACTAATTAAATTTTATATTCTCTCGAACTAATCTCATTTAGCTTGAAGATATTAGATTAGTGTCCAGTGCAGATGTTCTGGTTTTAACAATATCAAAAGAAACATTGTTCATATATTTGATGTATAGGAATTTTAATCGGCAGACTCTACGTATATGTTGAAATTTCCAAAAAGACACAAACAATTTTTTTATTTCTGGTATATTTTCTACTACTACATAATTTATTATGTACAATTTGCAATACGTTTATTAGGATTTAAAATATTTCAACAAAATACGATTACTGTAAATATTTAAGCAAATGCGAGAGGATTAAGTCTAGAATCTGTAAATATTAAAAATATCTGAACATATGATCTAAAATTGAGTATAATAATTTCATTTGAAAATCATCAGTAATAATTTATAAAATTATTTTAAGAATTTATATGAACTGTTGAGGGCCAAAATTTATGTAAAATATTACAGAAATATATCGTATTTTGTAAACAAGCAACATACATTATTAATAGTTTGTAGTATATACCTACTTGTATTAAATGGTGTTGTATTTAAGTAAATTTATATACATACACACCAAATTTACCGATATGTATATAATTATCCGATGCTCGCAACTTCGAACTTGCCATGTTCATAATTTGCTCTGTGTACTAGCTGTACCCTTAACATCTAGTCTCTAGAAATTTAGTTTTTTAATTTAGTAGAAGGGCTGAATCTAAAGTCTAAGTGGCATGATGTATTAGATAAAACTTATAAATTAGTGCCTTCAATAATTACTTATATAATTGACTGTAGTTCTAAATAATCACCCAGAAAAATCTATGTATTAATACATGTAGGAAAAACTGTGTACTCCTTTTAACGAAAATTGGGCGGAGAAGTATGGAATTTGGCACACTTATAGTTTATATACAGAAGGGCTGGAGAATGCTTATATTTTTTTTTAATTATGCATAAAAATACATTAAATCGATAAAAAAAACATTACACACACTATAACACACATATATAAGAGGTGTGGCTTATATTGCACACATTACCATACACATGCATATATACTGTTTAGTTTAAAAGTAGTGAAATTCACTTTTGAGTGATTATGGTCGAATTTCGATCGCTGTAACGGACCTAGTAAAAATTAAACCAAATGAATACCTATTTGTATTTTATTTTCACACGATTCCTTAAAAATCCAATATCCATAACCAAAACTATCCGAAATAATTCTATATCCTTCACTGTACCCAAAACCTGTATAATATCCACATCCGTATCCGTATTCGAAATTTTATACCCATAAAATCCCTTTGCTTGAGTTCCTATTCATTTTTAGGCCCGTGAGGTAACTTGGTATTATTTTATATTTTTAACCGTCTTTCAAAAAAAGAAGTTATCGTTCCGACCTGAATCATTCATTTATTTAAAATAAACAAGTAAATGGATATTATGGTGTATTTTATAATTTATTCTGTTTAAAATGAAAGTTAAACTAAGATTAATATTATTTCCAAAAATAAACAGTACTATATGAAATGAAAACTTATTTTTATTCAAGTTAATATTTTTTATGTGTAATCACTTACGTCAATAAAATGTATTTGTTTATTTATAAAACTATATTTTACCATAAAGTTCTTTACAAAACCGAATTTGAGCTATCGGTATTTAACGGATATCTATTATTTGCAATTGAGCGTACATTCTATAAACAAATAAATAAAAGTGTTATTGAATTAAGTGATAAAACATTTAAAAGTATGTTAAAAACTTAATAAAATTAAAAATACTAGTACATTTTTTCAATTTATTCCAAATTCTCTATTAGTGAAATCGGCATTAAAATCGGATAATCCATTTTGCCGTAATTTAGTTCATACAAATAGATAAAAATTACAAAAACTATTGTAATTTTTTTGCATATTGAATACCCATCTATATTGTGTACCCCAGTAGGGAATTTTCGCTATTTATCCATAATTGAATCGGTCCAAGTAGTGTTTTTTAAGCAACTTCTGCAACTGCTAAGAAATACACCGAATCATCTAGTGCGTCTAGTAACAAGAATATCTTCATTGTATCCAAAAACAATTAAATCAGCTCTTTCTTGGCTATAAAAATTATGACATGGAGGACGATTTACCAAAGTTATGCTACAAAGGCTTCTGAACTTGGCCAACATTTCCGAAACATCCGGAAAGGCGATTTTATATCGCAAACAAAAATAAAAGCCACTCTTTAGAAATTTCAAATCAACTACGTGGAACAAGACCTTGCAAGGGCGACCTATTCAACATAATATAACCCGTTATTTAGGAATCTTATAATAACAGATTTATTTCATATCTATTTTACTTTTAAGTATCCTTTGTCTTTTATCCGAGACACACCTCTGTACCTCAAATAAACAAATTTTGCGTGTTTTCAGAAAAATGAATTTTGTCATTGGTTTGGCTGCCACAATACTAAATGTTCCAAAAACTTTATTACATCTGTCCCGTTTACAACATTGAGCGTGATAGTTTTTTCATAAAACTTAATTCTACGATTTGGGATTTGAAAGGCTTGTTATACGGTGAAACTATTTGATTATTTCTATAATTTTTCTTTCTTCTGTTATTTTGAGCTTTTACTTATTCTTTGTACATTTGTTTTTCTCTAGAAATTCTTTGTAAAAGCTTGTAAGACTTAAAAAAAAAATAATAAATTATAATTATTTAATCTTCAATATATTAAAAAATATTTAAACAAAAGTTGTTTGTTTCTAAGAACCACAAACATTTAAACATTCGTATTTTTGAACTGTCGACTACCTCTTGTGGTTGAAAGGATGGGCTTTTATTAATATATGTTAAAAACTATCGATTTATAAATACTTAAAAACATTAAATAAATTTTATCAAGATTGATTTAGTAACGAATTTCTTTGATTCATTCTTAATATCTGCAAATATGACTGTAACATATGGTAAAAGAAGTAGATTGCGTTTAAATAGACACTTTTCTATATAATATGGAAAACCAATATAGCAATTTCCCCGAAAAGTTTCATTCAAATGATCTTATTCTGTTTTTTTTTTTTTTTTTTTGTAAATTCCACATACATTTCAATTTAATCTTTAAATCATCCTTAAAAGGATACATTTCAATATTGTGAAAAATGAATAGAGCTTATATGTGAAGGCATTAGATATTTGAATATTAATCTTATAGCAAGCGAGCATATGAGCACCATTTTATTAAATTCAATTATTGAAATACTTTGCCATATGTACCATGTATGTACTTTTATCAAATACCTAGTATTGATGAATGCTATGAATTGATGCAAAAAGGCGTTTTATTTATGTAATGAAACGAAAACCCGTTATGCAAGATCAGGTTATACGGACATTTTACGTACAGTGGACAATGTAAAAAGTTTTAGGTTCTGAAATTGTTTCCTATTATAAATTTACAATAACGAATTTATAATTAACCAGTTTCCTGTTTAACCGGAAGTAAAACTTTAAATCATAACTTTAACAACTGAGACCATTAAAAAAAATATTTTTATTACAAAATAAAGCTGTAAATATATAAATTTAACTATGCAATTTTAAAAATAGGATGTACATTACTTTAGGAGATAAATAGTTAAATAATATACGGAAATGCTCCAGGCAATTGAAGACAGAAAAAAAAATATAACCCTGGAGAAAAATTAATTCTAAGAAAGATAGCATTCTTTTAATCGGGAATTTCTTTATAAAACCTAACCTAAAAAATACATTAAAGTAAAAAAAAAATTTGCAATATCGGTTAGGGCCTCATACATGGAGAAAAACGCAAAAAAATATTCGCGTTTTTTAATTTATTTTAATTTTTTTGTTAAAGCAACCTTGAAACTTTTTACTTGCTGAAAATATTGTTTTTAGCCATCTGAGTCTTATAATAATTTTTTTATTTTATTTTTTTTTTTTTGACGCGAAATTTTCAAAAATATTCGTGTAATTTCTATATTTGCAAAAAAAGGCGTTTTCGTAAAATAATTCGTCTACAGCTCTCCCACATCGTTGAGTATTTTTCCGGAGCTCGATTTCTTCGTTTAGATTGCTATCATGCACATGTATTTAAAATTTTAATTTTTATATAAAAACAATGCCATCGAAAAAAAATATTTTTATATAAAAACAAATTTTTTGGGTAGGATATTTTAGCTATAACTTTCTTTAGTAAACTCTAGACATTAAAATTTACAATCGCTATAAAAATATCAATATCAAGTGGAAAATAAATTATTGATTATAATTCACCCCGTAAAATCAACATTTTTTAAAAAATATAATTACCATGCATAAATTACACCTAAATACATATTTTAAATACGGTTTATGAATACTTATCATTTTTTCTAACGTATAATAAATGCAAACATTTTAATAATTTCCATTAATATATTTAAATGTGATTCGATATACAAATTTGTGTTAAAAATATAGGCCATAGAAAATTATTAATTATTCAATATACAAAAAAACAATTACATAATAATTATATACAGATAGCTTATATGTGTCTCTTGATATCGGGAAAACAATGTTAAAGTATACCTATAATACATAGGTGGACATTAACTTGTTATTCCTTAATTAAAGAAAGTTAATAATCTTCTTGACCGATTAGCTTTTAAATTAAATTAAAATATGTTATCGCTTCTTGCTAACTTTCGTTATAATGAACTTCCTCCGTTTGAAGAGATCGGACATAACGCCGAAAAACACGCAGACCAATACTAACTCGAGCCCAGTTATTACTTAGGCAGTTTAACAAGAGTTTGCACGTAAAAGTACGTACGAATCTAAGGACCCACCAAACCGTACTAACTCGATCCTAAATAATACTTCGGTAGTTTAATATCAGGTTAGACATATGGCCTAACCTGAATAATTGCATCAAACGTTGCAATAACAAAGGTAAATGTTAATATGCATCACGTTTTATAACAGGAAAGTTTGTGCAAGTTGCGGCGAATAGTGTATGAGAAACAACGGAAATTCAGCAGCACCAATAAACCTAGAAATGCATATACAAAACAAACTGACTTACCGACTTACAGCTATTAACAAGAATTAATAATGGATCAACACAAACAAAACTTGCATTTATTTTTATATTAAATATTATTAACATTGCAACCAGACATTAATGTTTTAATCATTTCTGCTTAATAGTGGAGTGATTTTTTATGGAGTGGTTTCTGCCGGAGTGATTTTTGACATGTCCCATTCCCATTTAAGGTATATTTGCATTGTCACAATCAGTGTCTACACATTGCCTACAAAATATGAAACATTTCATGTTAAAGTTTTTGGAATGACACCTAGTACGACAGCCTTTTAAACATTCACATTTCGTTGTTTATGTAGAGGTTGCAATGCAGAAGACAGCCTTAACGACTTACAGCAATCCATGGTTCACTGTCCTATATTTAGCGAGCCTATTTTTATTTTGCATATAAAAAGGTGTTTAAATCATAACTGGCATTCTAAAACGATGACAATGACAAATTCATTTCCTAGATGGATTTTAAAGCGTTAGTTAAAGCGCTATAGAGAGAAATAATAATAAATATTTTGTTTCAAAAATAAAGTCGTCATAAAAATTGCATTTGAAAGGATAATTAAATCAGCGGTATATACAGTTTATAAAAAAAAGTTTTTTATGTATTAATATAGTTTTATAAAATGCTATTATGTTATTTTTTCAAAACAAATCATGAACATAAATTTAAAAATTATGAACATACAAAATAATTTGTGAAAAATACCGTATATCGTAAAAAATATTTTAAAAAGTTTTCGATACCCTCATGCAATCCTTTAATTTTACAATTATTAATATTGCAAAAAATTAAATAAAAAATATAGATTTTGTATTCATAATGTTAAATTATTCACAATTTTATACTCCAAATATTATTAGTCTAAGAGCTCATAGGAGTATGAGTATGGTTTTTTTGGTCTGGTTTAAAAAAATCTAAAATTTTCTCCTCTAATAATTTTATCGATCCACGAACCTCTTAATATTTTGGAATAAAACTTGACTCAACTTGAAGTCAATAGATACTACTGTCCCTTAATATTTCAGCTCAATTCATGAACCTGAGACATTCACAATTTATTTTTTTTGCATATTTTTATAAATTTATATATACTGCAGTAAAGGGGATAAATCAATTACTGGAGGTTACCTGAATATCTACAATACTTCTATAAACATCTCGGACTATAAACCTGACTCAATCTAAAATCATAACAAATAAACGAACGGAGCGAGAAAACTGCAACATACAGTAAGTCGTAAGTGTCAGTAGCAAATTGAGTAAAACGCATTAGTTGTCTCTTTAATCCAGAAGTTACAGCAATAGAGTTTGGACTTATTAGCAATAGTACTTTTTACAAATTTACGACTCTGCAGAGTTGCAGCCATGTGGCTTATTATGATTAAAATGAAATAAAGTGTTTTATGAGTTAATTATTAATTGTGAATTATTTATAATTTATACCTTTAATAATCTTCATAACGATAATATACAGAAAAATTAATTTAAAAAAAGTATCAGATCAAATATGCAAGACCAAGACACGAAGTATTTGAGCAAGACCAAGACTGAGTATGCAACACCAAGAACAACACCAAAGACTGTGTCGATTTTGGCCTTGGTCTTGCTTTTTTCATCACTACTTTCAATATTCAAATCACTCAACGAACATTGGTCTGACCTAAAAAAGGTCTAGCCATTTCGGTTTGTTTCCGATTCGTATCGAAATAACTTAGAATTCCCGAGTGCATGAATATATATCAAAATATAAAATATTATTTTCGAAAATATCTTAAAACTATGGTTAAGTATACACAACTTTTCCTTTCAAATTCCTATGTTTGTCAAGCGTATATAAAATATCTACAAACAAATAGCCTAAAACAAAATGAATGATAATGGAGGTAATTTAAAACAAGAAATATTGTGAGACGTCATATCGAAATAGTCAACAAGATTGACCGAACCATCGACAACGATAAAATAAAATGGTTTTTGTGTTAATAAATAAATACGAAAAATGAATAAAATTTTCATTTGTACATAAATTCAAATTTCTAATCTTTCTAAAGCTCTACATACAACATATATTTAACATTTAAATTGAAAATCAATAAAAAGAATTTAAAAAATATGACAAATACGGACGGGAATTATCTACAAGTTTGCAATAAACTTTGAAATTCTAACAGAATAGTTACGTCATAGATAACATAAATAGTATCTTTGAGTAAACATACAATAATTATATTATATATGTTAATGTACTGTCCTGTCTTATTAAGGCAGGCGTCAATAAAGTTCTTGTGGCTAATTGAGCTTCACCCAATTTTTTAAGAATTTTATAATATATTTAGTTTTTCTCGTAAAAAATTCACAATTTTAGTCTTAAACTTTACAAAAATAATATACATTTTTTGTTATCTGAACAGGATTTCAAGCAATATTTCAAACGGTATGCATCCAATAAGCAAATCAATATAATTTTTTAGTCAAAATTACTTTATAAACTCAAATTCTGTACATAATTTTTAGTCCAAAATTGCATTTTTAATTTAATTACGTGAAATTTGGAAGAAAAATTTTGAAAAATTGCCAGTCCTGAAAAACTACAATTTTCGAATACCGAAATAATCATATATTTGATGTTTTGCGGATGTTTTCCTCGATAAAATAAGGTTTCAGAAAAATGTTACAATACATAATTTTTTCTAAAATTAAAGCCAAAAATTCTAGATTAAATTTCAGTTCCAAAAAAAAAATGAATATATATGTTCTTCCAAAAATATCGAATAATTTTTATGAAGTGAAAAAATTTGAGTGCAGCTTGACACCTCAATTGACCACAATAACTTATTTGGCGCCCGTTATATTACAGAAGATAATTTTATTTATATTTAAAATTTTATGTCTCGGAAATATGCTATTTGGTTAATGAAATATTATCTGCTAAAAGATGCTTAGATTTTCTACAAAGATTTCTTTGTGACTATATCTACAACGTGATTTCAAAATATCTACTGATAAAGAAACTTAATCGAAAAACGTATCGTATAAACACTTTTAGGTGTTAAAAAATGATATAAAATAGCATACGCAAAATAAAAATAAGATGCTACTAAATAAGCTCAATAAGTGTCCAAAATCTGGATTCTGAGAAATAAATAGTTTTTGAGAAATTCGATTTTTTGATTAATTGTGAATTTTTTTTAAGTTTTCCGAGCTAATTAGACTGATCGATTCGATTTTATAATTATTTTCTGTATGAGCAGAACTTCTCTAAACAAATTTCATGTGAGCCTTATGTTTTTGGAAACGGGCTGAAATTTGTCTCAAATAGAATAATAAAAATTAATTTCTTTGTGCTTCCACCATTTACATATTCTTCATGGCGTTCCCACCATAGTTATAGATAACTTTCAAAATGCTGGTTGCAATCTAATAAATTAGAACCAAATGACATTAGAACCAAATTTTGTTCAAGAGTCTTGTTCAATTATCGATTATAGAAATTTTATAGAAAGAGGTTTATAACAATCAAATAAAGCAAATTAAATTTTTAATTGTTGCGTCGATAAATGCCAAATCTTATAGCGTTTAGATCATTGTTTTTTGAGTAATTTTTTCACAAATGTATAGAATTTTCTCCCAAATAACTACATTTCAATTCTAATAATTTTTTATTGTGAGAATAGATAGATATCTATATAAAATTTTACCAATTTTGTTCATTTTTTAACGTTTTTCGAATTTTACATATTTTTCAAGATATTTGCGATGAAATGTTTACTGCATTGGAAAACTCCATTCCTCTTAAACTGACATTGTTGCCGCTGTAATATATTCTATCTTAAAGGTACTCTTAGAATAAATTCTTTAAGTATACAAAACCTTAGTTTATCAGATTTGTTTAATGTTATTACACTGCCAAATATACGATTTATGTTCTCAAAGCTCGTTAAGGGCTTAAAAACTCCTAGCCATTATTCGTTTTAAACATAACGATGTATTAAATATGAAAAACTATTACGTAATCTAATATGCAATTTTTTTAACTCAAATTCATAAGTTATGGGATTATGAAATAAAATGTATAGCTAAGACGTTTATTTATTTAAATTATGATATTTTAATGACGTCTTTAAATTTATTGACTAATTAAGACTGTTGTATTATTATGCAAAAATGGATTTAAAATTTGATAAAAAAGGTTAAAATTTAGTTTTACTGAAATTTTTTACTTCCCGCTAAGAAAATCGAAGTTTTTCAAAAATCGGCAAGTTATTGGTTTTACCCCGTTATGCAAAAATCGAGTTTTCATCAGATCTCGACGTTTTGAGGTTACAGGAAGCTTCCCTGACTACCCCTGCGAGGTTGTCACTATGTCTGTATATGTGTGAGTGTGTGTGTGTGAAAGTATGTGAACCGCTTATAACTTCGACATTTTTTTCTGTTCGTTTTTTATGAAAGAGAATAATTATTAAAGCTTAAATTACGTAAATCACCGCCAAGAACGTGAAAATCGGTTGATTGGTTGATTGGAAATATCGTTAACGAAATACTCGGGAACAGCTAGCTTTTGAGGAGAGCTCAAAAATAAACAAAGTATTACATTGTAATATGTTATGGAATTAGCGGAAAGTTGCAGGGATGGCCTTTTGGGTCAACTGTATTCCAATTTTTTTTAAAATATTTCGTCGTTAAGCTAAACTAAAATGATATAAAGATGAAAAGCCGATATCTCGAAAATAAAGAAATTTTGAGCTATATATCATTTATTATACTTTTCAATAAATAACATATCCCAAGTTAAATTTTAAGAAAATTTAACAGATATTTTTCCTGAGAATGCTGTAGAGTCCTTTGACTCTACTGTAGGTATTATTTTTTAAATAAATAACTTGAATAAAATTTTTAATCAATAAATAAAGTAATGTACACATAGGAGAAACTTCCATATAATTGCCCTCGTTATGCAATTAAAGAAAAATTGCGTCTATACCAATAATGGATAGTTTAAAATTAAGTATTAGTCCCATTTATACATAGATTAATTATGATAAGGTAACAACTTCCGGCACATTTTGTGAATCCCGAATTTTAATTATCCTAATGTTTCTAGGTTACTAGAATCCAAATTCAATATTTGTAGAAAAATGTCTGTTTCGATTATATCGAGAACAAAAAATTAATGATTTCGATGTGGGACTATCATTTGACGCGTAATTACATAATTTAAAATTGAATAACTTTTCAGTGTCAGCAGAGAAAATGTATCATAGGTGCCAATTGAATATCCTATCGAAAGTTCAGGCAAATAATTAAAGCTACGGTCATCATAATTAAACCATATATTACTGTTTAGAAGTATTTATAAATGATATGATATGCTTATGGTCACCGAGACTAATAAATAATACTAGAAAATTCTCGACACAACGGTCGAAATTCGACTAAAATCACTCATAAATGAATCTCACTGCCTTTAAACAAAACAGTATATTGAACGAGTATATATGCGTGTGTATGCTAGTGTGTTTAATAAGCCACGCCTATTAAATATGCATATGCCATAGTGTGTGTAATGTTTTAATTATTGATTTTATGTATTTTGTATGCATAGTTTGAAAAAAATAATAGCATTCTGCAGACATTCTCTATATAAACTATCAGTGTGCCAAATTTTATACTTCTCAATCCGACAAATTTTCATAAAAAGAGGTATACAATTTTTGCTTATAGTCTTTTTTGTGTGTATGAAACTTTAAATCATTCTGTATATTTGAAATATGGGATACTAAAATTAATTTGTAAAATTACAGTTTTAAAAATAGATCATTCAAATTCACAGGGAAAAAAGTCATAAAATTTTATCATAATCTATACAAAAAGAACTAGTTACTACTACTGCAATAATAAAATCGTTTTCTTTTTACAGACGACAAGGTAAATTCAAGTGTATGTAATATGTGGGTGTATTAAATGGTTAAATTAACTACCATGTTACACACGTCCATAAACGTTTACTGTTTAATGAACATGCTTATAAGTACTGGTAATACGATAGACGTAAGCATAGCAAAACACAAATGATATATTTTGTCAAATCATAATAAAAATAAAATTTATCAGTGTATAAAAATATCTTACAAGTACTCTTTTACTCCTATTTTAATTAAATTAATAAAAGAAATTAATAAATAGTAAAAAAACATGTTTAAAAAGAAGCTTTTATTTATTACAAATGCTCTAAAAAGAAGAAAATAAAGATTGTCGCGAGATTTTTATGTCAAGTTCAAAATACATAATGTATCACAATTGTACCTAAGGTAGATAAGGAACTCTATTAGTTCTGAAAAAAAACACCTCTCGTATATGTCTCTGCATGATCCTTAAATTTTATTCTGTTTATAATATTGTTAGATCGATTTATCAAATAATTATTTTGCGTTTTCGTTGGATATTAAATCTCTTTTCTAAATGATAATAATACCAAACTTTTTTATATTTGTTTAACATAATAAAAATTCAAATAATGTTTAACTTAATTTAATTCAAATAAAAAAAATAAAATAAATCCGCCTTGTAAAAATAAAATAAAAAAATTTACAATCTAACCGTAACTCAACCATACATAATTTATCTTGGATCCAAACTTTTTTTTTCTTAAATAGTTCCCAAAATAAAACTTTGGAATGGGGCAAGAGTCACTATCTATTTATTCTTATTTTTGTTACAAAAGTAAATCTTGCGACAAACTAATCTCAAAATAATCAAACTAAACTGTTTATTTACAGGTGTAATGTGATAAAATAATGGATTTGATTTAATTTCAAGTTTATTTTCTTCTTTTTAGAGCATTTAAATAAAAGTTTGTTTTTAAAAATGTTTTTTTCTATTAAATCATTTTTTAGTAACCGTTCGTATTTTATTTAACATCATGTGAATTTGGTATGCATAATAAAAACAGGAAAACGGAGGACAGTCGAAAAAGGTTTTCCAGGAAAATTTTTTTTAATTAAAAAAAAATAAATTAAAAATTATTATACAAAAAATAATTTTCTTTTATAAATTGTTTTCGGTTGAAATTATTAGGCGAAACATCCGTTTTCAAAAAAAATTAATAATAGTTTTTAACATTTCTTTAACAAAACAATCTGGAATTTTAAATTTACATAGAGATAAGACTCTATTTCCGCGAAAAACTATCCAAATATAAAGAAAAAAGCTTTTATATTACAAGTATTACAAGTATGTTTATAGAAGTATAGATACATAATTATAAATATGCAACTTGTTAAAAATTATTTTCGGATAGTATATATTTAAACTATAGTAAAAATATAATTTTTCTCATTTAAAAGAAATCTTTTTTAGAGAAAATAATTGCTCAAAAATAATTTCATTTACACCATTTAAATTCAATTTTTTCTTATATTTTGGGATAAGTAAGGCATTTTTTTTACATTTGAGGATTATTAAGGTTTAGGTAAGGTAAGTATTTTGGATAAGTAAGTATATTAATTTTAGGTATGATACACATAATAAAAAATTGACTTTAAATGTAGAACTTTACATACAGCCAATAATTCAAGATTAGAAGAAATTTCAACAACTAATTCGTATTGATAAAACATTAAATATTTTTTTTTTTTTTTTAATTAATGCATAATTTTAAAAGTTCTATTTTATTTTTATTTTTTTAAAGCAAATATTTTTATTGTTTTAAATTTATGTAAACATTAGAGTAATATTTCTTTTTGTTAAAGATAAATGCGACATAATCTTTACAATTATAATATTTCTAATCTAAATCTTATCACTCATGCAAAAATTTTATAGACAAAAAAAATTTTATTCATAATTTAATAATTTAAAAAAAGATATATTAATATTGTTACTGTTTTCAATCTGAGATCAATCAATAAATAACTACTATCATCAATTGGTAACGGAAACATATTGCAAGAAAAAAATCTTTATTGTTGTCAATTTTTGGGGGGAAAAACATAAATACGTAAAGAATTTATAAATTCACAATTTAACTTGCAATTGTGATAGACAAATTGGAAATATTTTTTTTACCATTATAGTAGATATCTCGGAATCAGCAATACTGATTAAACAGAAAATACGTCGTTAATTAAAGTATAATACACATAGGCGACACACATATGGTTTTGATTTAGCCGAGGTTAATATAAAAACCAATTACATTAACGGGAAAATTTCCAGCAAACAATGAAAATAAATCATACACATAAAAGAAAAATTAACACATTGATAAAAATTTGTTAAAATTACTCGATAATGAAATTCTTACCTCAATATATTATTAAATTAGCATTTTAAAAAAGTTATTTCAGCTATATTTAAATTTTTTTATTAATATCACCTAAAATGTGGCACATATATAATACAAGAATAAAAAATATATAAATAAATTTGATAAAATTTCAAACTGTGTACACTCAAAAAAAAAAAAAATAACTACCGGCAAATCTAATTAAGCACAGTACAATTCGGTCATCTCTCATACGCTTGATATAATTCTATTTTTAAAAAAATAATAAAAGTCGCTACTGAAATGAAAAAAAAAAATTCAATTTTTCATACTTTTTAAATTTAAATTAATTAATGTACATATTGATTTGAAAAATGTTTATTTGAACGGAATTATAAAAAAGTTCTGTTGTGTTCACGACGGTGTATTTTGGCTGTTATATCTATTATTATTATTATTATAATATACGCGATTCACCGGCAAACATATAAATTCCCCAGCTCACGCGTCTTTACTGATAGAAGATGTGATATCAACTGAACGGGCTGAGACTAGCTACCATGGTAACGCGACATAAGCGCTACGCAACGAAGCTTTAAATAACTACATAATGTATTATATTATTACTACTCCTTCATTACTAATAATTGTATCTAAAATATATATTAAAATTAATTTTGTACTTACGCTTAAAAATTTGCATACATCTTGTTTAGAAGAAACATGTATAAAAAATTTCTTATAAAAAACATTTCTTTTTTTTTAACTTAAATTTTGAGTTTCAGTAGTTTTGTGTTATTTGTAAGGCTGCAATAAAAAGCTTATATTCCTATTCTGATTGTTATTATCACATGAATGTTAATCTTGAACGGAATTTTTTCCAATTAAATGGAAAGGCATTAATTATCAATCAGTTGTTATACATCTTTCTACTTCATGCAACATCATTCTAAAAATTTTAGAAAACGGACTAAGAGATTTAATTTGTATTAAAGAATATTTGATTTTTTAATGTGGGAGTACTGGGAAATATGGTAATCTTCGAAAAAATAAATCATTACAGTAAAAATGAAATAGTTGGTAATCTTCAAGATTGATAAGCTTTTCAACTAACCGCTGTTAAATTAGAACCGCAGAAAATTACGTGAAACTAAAAACGTCAGATCTGATTCTTTATTTCGTGAGTATTTTAAACTAAACAAATATTAATATTTTCTTGATTCCACTCATTTATTTATTTTTCCTACTATATTTACTTTCTCAAATAATTAAATGACAGCAAAAATTATTGGATGTAATGTTGAATTTTTCTCAGAGAACTCATAAATAATTTAAATACCAAATTTTCGAAAAATTTTCATTTCTTGAGACGATTCCTTTTTTTCAGATAAGATAAATTTGCTATCTCTTATTAGAATAGTTTTTACACATTCTGCCCAAAACAAAAACTCTAATTGAAAATGAAAAGGATGATAAATAAATTTTGTCAGAATGGTGTTAAACAAAGTTAACATTATTCACATTTGGAACTTCACTGGAACTTATTCACCAACAAAAACGGTAACAAGATAAGAATAATAACGCAACATTTGCATAATTTATGTTTTCTCCACAGATTTGAATGAGAAACTCTTATAAAATGCAAATGGTGAATAATAACGTCTAAAGCATAAGTTCTAATATCTCTGAAATTTTACAAAAACAATCTAAATAAATAATCGTTTAGATAATTTTTTTAAGGTAATAAATAAATAAATTCTAATTATTTTTAAATAATCTTTATTAAATACTCTTTTACATTTTTCTTAAAATGCCAGGCACGTTATAAATAAAATAACAATAATAAATAAGCATAAAATCTTTACAAAATATGACACAGAAAATTTAGTAAAAATTATACTTAAATTGCGTAATTTTGTACCCAAAGAAATTTACTTTAGAAAAAACTCACAATACTTGTAAAATATCACACCTTATCATCTGGAAAATATTACTCATCATTATGATGAAAGATTTCCAAAGTTTAGTTAAATTTAAACAGTACTTAGTTTTCAACAGGGCTTCTTCTTAGCTAAATAATACAAATTTGCAACCCTAAGTATAATTTTAAATAGTATCGATTATGGAGCACGAAACTAATATGGAGGCGAGATTCACTTGACAGAATAAACATTCTTCCGAGCGAGTAATTGTTTCTAGTCAAGCGCCATTTTGACGTCTGCCAAATAGTTAGGAAAGAAATTTCCAGAAAATATACAATAATAAAGAAAACAATAATCTGTTCTATATATCTATTGTTTGAAATATCATTGTTAATTCAGCTCTTAAAAAACGTATTGTCTACGACAATTCTTACATATTTCTCTCGACGAAGTTTTTTCAACAATTACTTAGTTCCAATAATTTAAAATTGATACTATTTATTAAAAAGTTGTGGGTTTGTAAAAATTCTTAAATATGAGTATTAAAAGTTATTCCAATTTTTATACTAAACAATTTTGTTAACACAATTTTTCTTTAAATATGTTACGTTTTAAATAATAATATTTATGACTTAGGGTTTAAAAAATAATATTTATGATTTGGGGGAATAACGAAATGATAGTAGATTTTAAATATATTATTTAATGATGAATTTTTTATTCTATTATTCTAAAATTTAAAGACAAAATTATTTCCAAATTCAGTATTAAAATATATAGATGCAGACACTATATCGATCTTCAATTGCTTATATCAAAATTCATAACAAAACAACTTGGGGCAAGCGATAAGACGTTAACATTACCATATAGCAATGAATATAAAATCTATAATTTTATGATAGACTTGTTCATCACCAATTATAATTTTATACGGTTCATTCGAACATAATTGCCGCATATTCTTATTGCTTTCATGTGAATTTAGCTAAGAAACCACCAAACATGTTGAGTAACTTACAATACCTGTTGTGTAATACACAATGTGATATTCACAATAATGTGGAAGATGTTGAACGAATACTTTTTTGAATAATATTCTAAAATTCTTTTCGCTATTTTTTTTTTTTTTTTTTTAAATTAAACTACATTATACACAACATTCAAAATTAAGTACATAGTAAATTAAATTTAAAAAAATGAGACAACTTTTTTGAGCTCATACTTATACTTCTTTTTTAAATATTATTGATGATTCAATAGAAGAATCGTCATTTTGATTGTATGTTTAGTTATTAAATATTATGTACGATATCAGCACCAAAGATGTCATTCATAAGAAAAGTTGTAAAAAATGTAACAAGGTCTTTTATAAATCCTTCATATAATTTTATGTTCTTTATTTTTAATCAAATAGTACAAGATGCGACAGTGTGATTACTTACTATGCCCATTGAGTTTTCATAATTATTATATCTAAAGTTACAGGATAGAGGAATAGCAGAAATATAATTATAAGTGACATCTGTATTTTATGGCGACAATAAACGATAAAGCTTTTATTAGAAAATATTTTGGTCCAATAAGAAATCAGCACAAATCAAGGATTTTAGTTTAATAGTTGCAAATGTAGGCAAAAACGTGAGTATATGAAGTTCAAAATTTTTAAGCTACAAAAAGTGTAATATAGGCAGTTAATATGGGCAAGACAAAGGAATTAATTTTAAACTAAAAAATTAAATTTGGATAAAACAAAAATCAATATTTTAATATTAGATCTAAGTCGATAACCATTAAAGTTAGTAAAAATGAGATAATTAAAAATTGTATATTTTATCATAGTTTTTTTTGTTTCTCCAATATTTAGTATAGTTTTGATCAAAAAATTAATATTTGGGCACCATTTTCAACTTCTACACTTCCAAAGTTTCTTCTTTTTTTTTTTTTTTTTTTTTTTTGTCTATATTGCACCATTCATTTCATTTTCCCCCTTTCTAAATAAATACTTTTAAATAAATTAACTAACAAAATTGAAATGACACTTTCGTTTTTCTAATGATAAATTTTTTTAAATATCATTTTGAAAACAAACCAGATTTATAATGATTTCTTTGATAATACTCAGACTCAGGTAGATGTAGTAATCATACTGTGCTATCTCAGACTAAAATAAGAAAAGTCTCTTGGACACTTCTATTTTGATATTAAGCTACAATAATTTTTTTATATTAGCGACCAATGAAGTTTCAGAGAGCTTCAAAATGCCAAATAAAAACCATTTTTATCAAATAAATATAAAAACAAATTGTCAGCTGTAAATACATAATGGGAAGAAAAAAAATTTATTTCCATATATTATGATTTTTAAAATGTTTGATAAAGTGTTTCATACAAAATTAATTCAATTCAAATTATATATTGTTCCAGCCTTTATTCGCCTCAAATCACAATCTTATCTCTAGATGAAAATTATATTTCATCTAAATTAATTATTAATAGGAATGATGAAAAATTGATTTTATGTTCATTTTGATACAGAATTATTGAAAAAATAAAGTTTCTAATGTCAAATTCTTAATACATTTAAAAAAATAAAGAAAATTTTGTATGCTTGCGCGTTGCTTTAATAAAAAAAATGAAGGATTTTAAAAAATAATAGAAACCAATTATATAGAAACCAAAAATATATTAACATTCGCAGTGAAAAATTAAGTAACTTTAAGAGTGTGTGCAGAAAAATAACGTGAACAAAATGCATTACCTTCATAAGTTATTTTGATTCGTTTTCATTGTTAAAAGGAAAATGAACAAGAAATAACGCTTGTTTTTAATTTCGATATTCTTTAATTATAAATAGATTTATTGAGATTTTAAAAAATTATTTTCCTGTATGATCTCGACTCACGGTTTATATTATGAGCTAGTAAAAAATCAAACGTAATTTCAAAAAGGGTTTTTTTTTTTTTACTTTTCAAGTTTTCCCTGGCAATCGAATTCTGGATTATATTACATTAATTCAATTCTTTAATGTATGCCCATAGATATGTTCACGCACTTTTCACTTGTTTTTTGTCCCCGTGTGGCATTCTCTTTAACTAATGAATATGTGTATTCAACAATCCAGTAAATTTTTAATATAAAGCACAATTTATATTTTGGTTGATTTAATTATGTTTCTTTTAATTGTATATTTCAGTGAAATAGTACATAAAAAGTCATAAATATAAAACTTAGAATTTAAACAACATTGAGCCACTAACTTTATCTAACCCGTTGTATAGAAATACCATCTATTCATTCATTAAAGGTAAAAAATGAACAAACATGCTATATGTATAATCTGATGCTGAATAAATAAACGCGAAACATTCATGCCTGCTTGATAAGGTCTGATTGTAGAAGATGCTTATGTGGTTCCCATTCGTTAACTTATTTTAATATCAGATCAAAATTAAGTTTTTGAAAATATTTATCCTACATAACTTGTCAAAATAAGTACTTTAATATAAGTTATTAGGATTTTAGAATACTGTTTGAACCACTACATCATATCATACTTTGAGATTTCTATAAAAAATGTTTTTATAGGCAATTTTTCATTGACACCTAATTTTTTTATTAATTTCGTTGATTTTAGCATCAGTATATTGGATTTTTCACTTATAGTGACAATTTCATTGGTTTAACTCAATCCTTTAAAAATAGGCAAAAAAATGACACCTCTCGGATATGGATTAGTGAAATTTTTAGTACCAAATCAAGTATGTGAGTGTTACTACACTTTGTACTAAATGAATAGTATTAAAAATGAGAAAATCAAATATTCTGTATCAAAATTTTAAAGAAACAATCAAATGATCAGATTAATGTCATGATTTGTGTATTACCTTCTATTGAACACAGTGAATTAAAATTTTGGTCATTTAAGAACTACCAAATTTTTATTTCTTCAAAATAAAAAAAAAATGATTCAATAAAATAACAAAAAATTATAATGATAAATAAAACAAAACTCTAAAAGGAAGATTTAGCATTACTGTGTTTGTGAGTATAGATTTTACCAACAAATCAAAGAAAAATATTTCACAATGGATAGATTGAATTTATTTTTTTTTTTTTTTTGGATAAAGTAATATATGCTTTTTAAATTTTTATTTTTGTTAATATAACAATGTAGAAATATTCTCATTTACGATTGGTAAATATATTTTTTCATTCAATAAAATACTTTTTACAAACTCGATGGAATTTTTTAGTATTTGTCATAAAAACAGTTCTAGGACAAAATTACTTTTTTCATAATTTCGATTGCGATAATTTTGATTTAAATGGATTGTTTACAATATCGAAGAAAACATGTAATAAATATGTTCTCCTCGTTCTCATTTTCAGAATGTAATTAATGCTCTACATTTTCATTATATGCCACTTTTGATGTAATTATTATTATAATCCAAACACGACGTATATTGTAGTCAGATTTATTAATTCGATCGATAGATTAATTTGAATCAAATACTAAAAACAGAAATTTAATTAAATTTTTCTGATATTAATCCATTTTATAACTTTGAAAAATTAAAACTTCAAGTTTAAACAAATTTTCATGTTTAAACAATTAATAAATAATAAATATTTTTAAAATATTTTGGATTTTTATTTTCTGTAATAACTTTGAAAACTTATTGCGTAAGGTGGAAATTTTTTGCAATAAAATGCATATCATAGATTTTAACTATTTCAATGAAATAATCTAGCTAAAAAATTTTACATTCAAAAACTGTTTTAATGAAAAATATACAAAAATCCAATTTTAGTTATGCCTCTAACATAAAATAATTTTGTTTTTTTTTTTTTTTTTGGAAAATTGCATATCATTTTCTACTAATTTTAAAATGAAACTCTTGTAAATATTTCTCAAAATTTTCGTAAAATGATAACAAAAAAAAATTAGTTTGTTAATATCTCTGAATTTAAATTTTTCATTCAAAAATTCAAAAAAATTATTAATCTCAATTAAACATTCGTATTTTTATTATTGTTTTTATCGTTAATTAATGAAAAATAATAAAAAAACTATTAATACTCTATTTAGAAGTTATAACCCTAAAAAAATCGAAAAAAAAAAATTAAAACCAAATTGATGACTAAAAATTATTTAAGAGTAGGTTTTCAAATTGTATAGATTCCTTTGGTTCACTATTATTATGATTCACAATTACATTCTGTGATGATTGTTATATTAATCATCATTGATTTAGAAATGTAAGTTTCCTTTGTTTCACGAAATTGTGATCAAAATTACATCATGTGATGATTTTTATATCATTATTGATTAAGAAATGTAAGTTTCCTTTGGTTCGCGAATTTTGTGATCAAAATTACATTATGTGATGATTGCTATATTAATCATATGATCATTTTAAAGCATAGCAACATCAAATTCGAACACACCTAATCAAACTTAATAAAACCAAATTAAACATATTTGCTAATAAAAGGAGAAAAAATACACTGAAAATTGTATATTTTCGGGCTTTTTTTTGTATATATACAATAAAGTACGCAACGCTGTCATTTGATGCTCCTTTGCTCATAAAGTAATCAATCGCACAACAATCGAGTGGTTGCATTAAGGAGACCAGATATTTATTTTATTTTTTTTATTGGAGTATTTTGTGCTTAGTTTAATTTGATGAACCGACTTACAATAGAGCAATCCCGACAGATCGTCTCTAAATAAAAAGCGAAATTATTACAAGATTTATATTATTAAAAGATGCAATCCCGCTGCTTCTCTTATTGATAACTCGGCTGCTTCTTCAATTTACATACACGTTTTATGCACAGGTCATAAATTCCATTATTTTTGTCAGTAAACTTGAAATTTATTAATTAAAAAAGCACGAAATCCAATAACATAAAAAAAAAATCAAATATATTTTGTAAAGGCAGATACATACAACTTTCGATGACACTGGACTTTTTCTCAAATTAATATGTTAATTTATTACATCCATAATCCACCAAGTTTATATATAGTAGAATGGACTTTAAAAATTAATACGGTTTAAAACGGTTTATTTTTCTTCCTAATCACTAAATCTTTTATCGAATTTTTCTAAGCTTTAAGTTCTAATTTAAATTACAAAAAATAGGTAATAATTCTACATAAAATAAAAAATAAAAATAAAATCTCTTGAGCTTAAAATAGAAAAGAAGAAAAACGGTATAATTTAAATTAATTTAAATTCACAGATATTAAAAAAAAAATGTTTTTGGAATAAAGCAATACTTAAAAATCTATACAGCATTTATTATATAAATTTGTTTTAAATAAATGATAAAAAATTACTGTTTTTTCAAAATATAAACAAAAATGTTAAAAACTGTTTTATTTCATTTTTTGTTTTTTTGTTTTAATGCTATAACAATGACTTAAATATTTAGAAGATAACTATTTAATAGATAAAGATGTTCTAAAAATCATATTTAAAAAATGAAAAACAGAATAAATCCAAAGATCAGATACAGATTAATTTTTCTATATATATTAAAGGTATCTCAAAGTATCAATAAAATTAGGATACTTTATATAAGGGGAGCTGGGTTTTATTAGAATATTTTATCGTATTCGGAGGATGTCTACTAAATTTTTACCTACTAACTTTAAAAACTAATGTGTAAGATATTTTCATTTTTTTTAAATGTTTGGGCGGATGCACATTATTTTTTTATATATATATTAAATGAATTTTTTTATGAAAGTTGTATATAAGGATAATTTTTTAGTGCATTAAAAATTTATCTCCCGCTAGGTGGCAGTGGTGGAGTAGGTTTAGTTCTAGAAAAAAAAATTTTATGATTACTTATGATTCAATGTTTATAGTCCCAATATCATTCATAAATACACCTCTTTAAATTATTGCCTGTATTAATTAGAATGTTTCCATTTTTTAAAATAATCCTTAAATTATAGTCCCAAAAATTCTGAAATGAATAAATAAAACAAAATTTTTATGTCGTAAAGATTGATCGATTTATAGTGTTTTTAGGCTCCATAATACATAGAATGAGACATCTACAAAAAAGTACAACGTTAAATATACTATAAGGTAATACACATTTTTTTGTTTAATTTTTGTACACAAATAATTAAAAATTTAGGTACCTAAATTTTTAATTACCTAAATGTTATGAAATTTGACATGCACAATCTTGATATGAAAACGGAAGGTGTGTCGAAGAGTTTATCTCGAAAAAAAATTCTAAAGTAAAAATCAAAATATTTCTTAATAATTATAATAATATTTAATATTAATAAGTAATATTTTTTTGTGAAAAACTTTAACATTCCATCCGCTTTCATGCCAACATTGTGTATGCCGAATTTCATAACATTTGGAAAATTATTTGTTGACATTGTACTTATTACAGTATAGATGTCTCATTTTTGATGTCATCATCATCAGTAACATCAGGATACACATTTGAGTTCATTCCTATATCACAAATGTATTAGATTACTATATTCTGTCATGATTACATACATTTTCATCTTAAAATTTTTCGTTCAAATATTTTTTTTAAAGTAATTAATATGAGCCACCAGTTTATCATTGAATATTTAACCTTTTTAACTCTATATATATAACATCAAAACAGAAATCGTTCAAAATATTTTTTATATGTATGTAGTTATTTTATAACTAAATTCTTACATCAGTATTTCAATTTTCGTTTCTATTAATAAATATCGATAATAAAACTAATAATCTTGACATGAAATAACTTCTTAATTATATTTCATGCTACAATTTGTAATATGAACATATTTCTGTTCGAAAATTCTAGTAAGAAGAACGACCTCTTTCATGAACTGGAGAAATTTTTTATATCCAAAAATTAAAAACTGGCGAATATCCGTTATTTGTCATTGTAAACATAATTAGCACAAACAAAAATTTTTAGGAGTGTCAATGATAGCTGCTGACTACACTGGGACTATAATATAAATTTATACTTTAATATGCTTTTCGATTCCCAGAAGGAGTTAAGAAAACTCACATGTAGGATTCACATGCAAAGTGGTTTATTGTGAATTGCGTTTAATATGAAATGGAATTAGTAAATTATTTTTTTTTTTTACAAATTAAAAAGGATTTTAAAATAATTTTTAAAATCTGGTTAATTCATGAAGATATTTTGATAAATAATTTAAACTTCTTGGCGATTTAAAGGCTTATCTGAGAGTTCTATCATTTAACTTACCGTGGTTTCTTTACTTTAGTATGTCGCCCTGTATTTGAATTGTCATTAATGTTTTGAGTGAAAGTTGATGGTCGACTGTAAACATTTCTGTATGGAGGTGCTTGTGGTCTAGGTGACATAAATCTCATATCTCCTAAAATAAAATTTACGTAATAATTATTCAAATGCACTTATGAACAGTTTTCTAAGAAACACATTCAGTTTTTTTTAACATTCTCTATCAATTTATAACAGTTGATAGATCATTTTAACAATGGATAAACATTAAAACGTTACTTACTTAGAAAACTTAGAAAATAATAGAAAATTTATACATAAAATATTTTTTAGAATAATTATTTACGATCTTACCTGGTATAATACATGGAACACTTTGATAAACTGGAGGTGGCATTGCATAGCGATTATTACGATCAAAATGCTCTACACCTGGAGTTGGTGATCGGCTTGTACGTGAATTGATTGGTGGACTGGCTCGAATTCCCATCTTAAAAGAACATTATTTCTCATTAACAATAAATAAACAACATTTATTTACCAATGAACGATGTTTGTAATTTTACCCAAAAATTACAAACTTCTATTTGATGTAGTTATTGAGATACCGCTTAAAACCCTGCTCAGAAAACGACATCTCCGTCAGATCAAATTATGAATTGATCTTTTTGCATTTTTTGCGTCTTATTTACACTAGAATAAACCGTCTGTTTTTAATGATTTTTAAAATTTTTTTACAAAATCGCATAAGTTTTAAAAAATTACAAATAAATACAAATTAATTGCCTTTCAACAAAATTAATTATTAAAGATACATTTATCATTTATCTTAGCATTGAGCAAAGTGCATATGGCGCTAATCGATAGCGTAATTTATAAATAGCCCCTTAGTAATATGTAAAAGGTTAATGTTTTGAATTAAACTTACTTGAAAATTATTTCTATAAATCATAGCTGATTGATGGGTTATTATATGGGGTGGTGGCATAGGTCCATAAGTTTGTTGAAATTGATGATGATAACCATA
The DNA here is from genome assembly GCA_020423425.1 of Chrysopa pallens. Classification (NCBI taxonomy): domain Eukaryota; kingdom Metazoa; phylum Arthropoda; class Insecta; order Neuroptera; family Chrysopidae; genus Chrysopa; species Chrysopa pallens. The sequence goes on along the minus strand of CM035595.1, from coordinate 35,032,152 downwards.
AGCAATATTACTTGGTGGTGTTTCCGATGGACTACAATGTCTATTAAATTGTACACCATTACCTGCACCACTTGCTTGATTATTATGATAATAACTTTGTACAACAGTAAGAGCTGGTGAGTTTGAACTGGCACTACTTTGATTTGAATGTGATGAAGTTGTATTGCTATGATTCGATGATGAGTTACGTGTTGATGTTATATTGTTATTTTTATTAAATGAATTGTATTTTGTTTGTTGTCGATTAAAATTGTTTGTTGTTTTATCTGTAATTGTTGATGAACCGGGTGTCGATGATGTCTGTTGTTGTGTATTATATGTTGTTGAATTTTGAAAATTAGAATTTGTTGAATAATTTGAATTTGGAGTATTTGTTGATGGATATACGGTAGTATTTGAATGTGGATTATTATTACCACCAGCTGTTGTTGATGAGTACACAATATTTGGTGTTGCATACATTTGTGGAGGTGGTGCTGTCGGCGTATACATTATTGCATTTGAAGGTGTTGAATTTGTTGGCGCATACACTATTGTTGACGGATGCGTTGGCGGAGGATGATTTGTTATGGCAAGATTTGTACTATTTGAGACCACAGGTGGTGGATGACCATATACAATTGATGGTGGTGGACCTGTTGGATATATCGGTACAAGTTCGGTGTTTGATTGTGGTGCGCTGTTTCCTGGTGTAACTGTTGATGAATATGTTGTCGGCCCACTTGGTTGTTGAGGTACATATGTTTGTATGTACCCACCTATACAGATAATATTTTTTTTAATACAAGTATTATCACGAAAGTATTAAAATAAATGTAATTCAGTGAAACATTTAATCACATAGACTTTGAAATATATTGCTGTTGTATATATTGAAGAATCTATAAACACATCGCTTTAGCGAATTCAATGTTAGGCTAGTAATAATGGACTATTACTTTATCTAAAACGCAAGCAATTAAAATAAATAATGTAAGCGAAATAATATATGCATCTTTAAATTAAAATAAATTTTGAAACTGAATTCGTACACAGTTAAATTGCTAGGAATTTATCTAATTAGAATCTTGTTTTTAGATGCCACGTAAGCGGCTTAATATTTTTAAAAGAATTGAAATCATAGCTTTCTAATTGCTAAAAGTTAATATTGTAACGAAGATTTTTTTTATGTGATCTTTTTTTCTGTAATTCTGATTTTTTGACTCAATTTATTAGTTTTGTAAACTATCTTATAAATAAAGAAATATTATTAGTTTTTCAAAATTCTCCCAAAAATTTTTTCACATGCATACATTTGTTGATTATAATCAGTTGGTAATTTACGGTCCACGATTATTTTCATGTTATAATACACCGACCATAAAAGCTTATACACAAAAAGCAATAAATTTTTTTCCATCATCAGTCTTTCGATTGCAATTGGCTTAAAATTTAGGTTCAAACAAATTATGATACAGAGCAACTAATAGATAAAATAATCATAATCGATTTCATCTCATCGTGCAAAAACTATAGAAGATATCAAAAAGATGGGATTTTTTAAAATGTTTTTTTAATAATTCAATATTCATATGATCCTGTCATTGAATGGTGACTCAAATTCGAAAATAGCGAAAATTGGTAAATTTTAATGTCTTTTTTAGACTGTATAGAAAATAAGTTTTACATACTTGTGAACTAAGCATTAAGTTTACTCGCTTTATGTCTATTGAAATGCAGGATTTTTAAACTTAATTTAATATTCAACAAAACTTATATTCATCATCTTTAGCTGTAGAACTTCTATACGTCATAGGTTTAGAACTGTTTAGGGAAACGATTGGATATCAACTACTTTAAAATTAAACGATGAAACTTAATTATACCAGTGAAGTTAATTTTAATGTAAAAAAAATTGAATTAATTCTTACCTGATTGTCCTTGAACTAGAGGAACAGTATACCGTTGATTAGCTGGATTCGGTTGTGGAGGAACGTAGCACACCATGGATTGATGTCCCCAATAAGGGTTCGTACTTTGGTAGGTAATTGGTTGGGCGTTATTAGTGGGTGTACCGGGAACTTCATTATTTATATTCATATTTACAAAATATCCATTCAATTCTGTTACCGAAGAATCCTAGAAAATTAACAGCAACTTATTTTATCTATTAATATTAACGAGCTCTTCTTGAAAAATAGCTCAGTTCCCCTCCCCCCAAAAAACCTACTGACAAAGATTTTCTAAGGTTGGAATATTTATATATTGTATGTACTTACCATTCTATTATACTGAGGAACACCGTAGTTATATACTGGAGTTGAGTCTTCATTATACATTTGCATAGTACCCGAATTTTGTATAGGAACCATTGTTGACGATCCAAATGTTCCAATTGGAACATTACTATGATAATTTACAGGAAATGATTGCATTGATAAGTTTGTAACATTATCATATTGACTACTTGGTATATATTGGTAACTTCCTGCTGATTGTGAGCTAGGATATTGTGTAGTTGCTTGAATGGGTGGTGTAAATGGCAAACTAGGTGACGTTGCAGTATTTGTAAATCCTGTTTTCGGAGTTGGTTTCGTAGATGTTGCATTGTTTATTTTTGGTTGATATTTAGTCACTTTTTTTGGAGATTGTGGACCGTTTTCTGTTTTTGTATTATTATTGCTATTATTATTAATACTATTACCGTTATTTGTCACATTTCCACCACTTTGTTTCACTGGCGATACACTTTTTGAATTCACAATTGTTTTTCCGTTACCCTGTTGTTGTGTTACAGGTTTGTTAATATTATTATTAGCACCGGATGTTGGTGATGGCGATTGTTTATTATTATTGTTCACAGTTTGTGGTGCATAAGGTCGCGTTGTACCCTGAGTTTGTGAGTTAATTTGTTTTGTCGAAGTTCTATGAAAACTTTGCTTAGGAGTATTATTTTTTTGATTAGATATGTTCATTTTTTGATTATAATAAGTTGTTCCTGAATTTTGTTCGATTGACGTTTGTGAATTATGATGTGATATTCCATTGTTTGTTTGTGATAATGATGCTTGCGTAGATTGTACTAATGCTACGAGGCCTGGATGTAAATTGTTGGGATCGAACGAATAATCTGTCCCATCTGGATTCTTGAATGGAGCACCAGTCTAAAATAAAAATTGGATTAAAAAATAAGATGTTGTTTCTAACAAGAAAATATTGTATTTAGATATTGTTGTTTGTAATATAAAATAGATTAATTATTTAAAAAATTCAAGAATAAGCGAAGTAAACACCAAATAAATCAAACTTAGTTATGCATTTTGGTTTCCTGAAAATTTCATGAAATTTGTAGTAAATTAGAAAAAATATACTAAGTGTGTAAAACCCTTTCACCCAAGTTTCAAAAATCAATATTTTTGTCCCTCTGAAATATTTTTTGAAATTCGTATTTCGAAGGTTCAAATTCACAATTGAAACAATTCAACAACAACCTTTTTATTTGAATCGCCATGGTAGTAATAAAGTGAAAAATTTGCAACTATTGATATTTCTCTCAAACTATTAATTTTTTAATATTGATTTTGAAAAAATTACAAATGAAAAATTATTTGTGGATAACTAAAATTCCATTTGTAATTGAAAAATTTAATTTCCGTCTCATTTGTAAATAAAGTTTGTACTTAAGGAAAATAAAACATTTTCCACTTTTAAAATGAATGCAATTCAAAAAATGAGTATAGTTAATATTGAATTTTGCCCTACCCCATCTTATGACGTAGATAATACCCTACCTATCAACTCTTAGGAAATCTATGAATGACCCATATAATGACTTTTCCACTCAGAAAAATGATTAAACAAACCTCAGAATTAATTATATAACTGCCTTTGGGAACTTTATTCAAATCAGTAATTGCCCACATAATGGGTGTTTGTGTCATATCCGTAGATGAATTTGTAGATTGAGTTGTGGTTTCTTGCTGACCCTCCTGGGGTGATGAAACGTGGCGATTGGTTGTCCAAATCATTTGTCTTTGTGATTGTTGCTGATTTTGATAGGAAGTCCAAACCACTTGTTGATTGTTATTACTATTGTTATAATCTTGTTGTGACGTTTGAATTACAGTACCATCATTTTGAACCGAACCTTGATTTACTTGAGGTTGGCTCTGAGGTGATGATGACTCATCCCAAGACATAGATACCGATGGTGGATTTGTATTGTCGTCAACAGAGGACGTCATGTGTGTAGATGGATACGGAGTTGCAGTAGGAGATGGTGTTACACTATCGGATCTTTGTGATTGCGATTTATATCCAGAGCTTGATGGACTTAACCGCCACGACATTGAAGAACTTGCAGCTGAATCTGAAATAAAATTGTTAAACCTATTAGTGCTATTATATATTGAAAAACAAAAAATAATCTTCAATAATAAAAGGTGGAGAAGACTTTAAATGATGCATTAGTGGCCAAAATTGTCCAAAAGAATACCTACACTTCAAAACTATTAAAACAGATGTTCCACTGGATCTAGCGATTTTCGGTAATGTAGAATGTGTACAATCAATCTAATTATAGATTATTTACAATGAATATATCCTTTAAATAGTAAAAGGTGTTTTAGAAGTAAAAACTATAATTTACGAGTAATAAAGATTTTACGAAAATTGTTTTATAAGTATATTTTTTTATTTTTAAACATCAATTGCCTAAAATGTGTAATTATCGAAAGTCACGTCATAAGAACTTTCATTTTCAGTAAAATTAATACGCGATTATTAAATATTATTCTCCGAACTAAAGTAATAATAATAAAATTACCCGTTAATAAGTATATACGATTTTAGCTGAGGCGTCTTTACCATTCAAGTCTCGAAAAACTCAAGTTTGTTAGCTTAAGAATAATAATAAAATTTTTTATTACTATTCAAAAATTCTGCCACTTTATAAACAGAGAATAATTTAACATTATAAAAACTAATTAATTACAATTAACACAAAAATATCATATTTATTAAAAATTATAATCAAAATAATAAATATATTTACTTAAATAAAATTAATTTTATATTTCGCTGTATGATAAAGTTTAAAAGTAGCATTCGTTGTTGTCAAGAATTGACAACTAACTAAAAATATATAATTCAGGTAAATTTTTCGATACTTTAATTACTTTATAAAAGGCAATATAATAAAAGAATTTGAAACTACAATTTGTGAATTTTATGACCTTTTAATGTATAAGTATTAAAGGGCCTTGAGAAGTTTTTTTTTTTTACAAAGATGGTGTCACTTACACATGGTCATCGCGAAAACTAAATCCTAAATGAACCAAGATATCTAATTGTAAAAGAATGTCTATGTAAATTTTTATGTAAAACTGTTTACAAATATTAGAATAAAAAATAGCTACTCTTGCGATATGCGTTATTTAAAAAGATTCTGTTTTAGAATAAGACTTCTATAATAAAGACAATTTCTAATGAAATATACGATGTATTTTTTCAATTTTCGTCTATATATAATTATCCAAAGATTATGAAACTTGGTATGCATAAACTTGTCATGAAAACGGATTACGTGTAAATGTTTTTATCACAAAAAAAAAAAATATTTTAAATTTTATACCATGCCAAATTTTATAATATTTGGAGAATTTTTTTTGAATTATTTGTAAGAAATAGAAAGAAAATCTATACAAAATGTTTATTGAACGCATATAATTCAAAGAAACTAGCTTTAACTGTTAAGTATAAAAGACAAAATTATTACTTATACAAATCAATTCTAGTAAACTTCGTTAAAATTAAAATAATAATATATTCTTCAGAAGAATTTTTTAAATACCTAGATTTAAAAAAAAAAAAATAATAGACTGCAAACTTAAAATAATAAATAAAGAAACATCGCAAAGAAAAACGTTGAGTGCGTTTTCAAAGTTTATAAGAATTTAAGAAATAATTTATAGCTTAAAATTTGTATAAGCAATTGGATTCTAGAACTCGATTATTATAACTTTTTCTTCGACTATTTATATTAGTTTCGCAATCATTACATCGAGTTTTTGATTCCAAATAATTTCTGTTATTTTTTTTACTATATTAAAAAAAATATATAGAAAAAATAATAATTGATCAATATTGAAAGTAGTAATATTTATATAACCAACCTTGTTGATTTTTTCAATCAGGTAAAAATTTAATTTTTGTTAATCCTCTCCTTAATACTTGGTAAATGGTCAAAAGTCGTATGTATTTGATCGGCTTGTTTTTAACAGTATACTTATTGTTTGACGTACACTTGAGTACAAAGTATTTGAGCCAATCAAATTACAATCGTAAATATTATTTTGCATGTATTTGTAATATTTCTATTTTATATTTTTATACTCGACATATATACAATATGTCAGATTGTATTAATTTTAAAGTAAAATTTGCAACGCTAGAAAATATTAACCGTACAAACAATTTTTTTTACCTGTAGGCGTTCATAGAATGATCTAATTAGTCCGCCAGTCAGTCCGTTACCAAAATAATTCAAAATCGAAAAGAGATGAAATGAGACAATAAGTGTTTATTTAAAACAAACAACTTTTCTTTGAAACATTTTTTCGTACACTGTTTAGATTTGTCACAATTTCAAGTAAAATTTAGCTAATAAGCATATATATAATTGCAATACACATTATTAATATATGTATTTTTAACTGTATGCATATTAAAGGTATTTTATGAATGCTTATCATTAAAAACTGTTTAAACATTTATACTGAACGAAATGTCGAGTATACAAATAACTCTGTTAGTTGTTATCTTCACTTATTAAGGAGTAGATTTTCGGGGTAGCTAGCTAGCGTACAAAAAATTTAAATTACGAAAAAAATCATAGTTATGGTCATTATGTTTACCCGAGCTAATTTCCAAAAATTGCTTAAACCGATTCAAATAACATTTTTTAGATATCTTTTGCTTGGTCCAATTTTAGTTATAGGATACTTTTTATTCCCATAAGTTACCTTCAATGTATTTTATTGAAAATTTAAGCATTTTTTAAGTTACAAAGTGCTAAATTTCATTTATTGGCGGTGTGAGTTATTCTATTAACATCTGTGTTAAGCATAATATATAAGTATTCAATAGAGCATTATTTTGGTTTAATTTTAATTGTACCAATATTAGTTTGTTTATGTTTTTCTATATTTACTGGTTATAGTTATATAACGTATTATAGTTGCAGAGTATTGGCAACGCGAGGCCGAGTAAGAAATATATTACATTTATCAGGACCGTTGTGTTAACAACCCACACACTTCTTTAGAAAATATACGAGAATGAAATACAACTAGAAAAGACCTCTCTACCACAACCAGCAAAATTATTCAAAAAATAAAAATGTATAGACAATTAACGAAAAATCAGGAATTGCGCTCTCCGATAAAATATTAATAACTAATTAATTGCATCCCTCCCCTTTAGATTTCTTAGAGACACCAAGGAAATTTCATATTACTTACTAGGCTATATCTACACTAATAGCCATTTCCTGTTATATATTAATTTTAAAAAATTGAATCTTTTTCTTTCTAAATTGAATTGTCTTTAGATTTGCGTAAATTAACTTATTTATTCTAAAAAAGTAAATAAAATTTTTCAATAGTCTATATCGGTCTATTTTTTTAAGTCTATATTATCAGCTGTCATATACTATGGAAATATAGGCAGGTACACATCTACACAATAGAGTCTTGTTTGAACTTAAAAAAAACTTATATTAAGTTTTTATATTAACTATTTCGACTGCACTTAAAAGAAGAAATAACAGTAGTTATATTTTTAAACCAAATAAATATAATAATTTATTTAAATTTGATAATAAATATTGATAAATTTTTAATGTGACATAATATATCATCATTCTCAAGTTTCATTTACCAGATTATGTAATATGGCGTTTACATAACTCTTATTTTCCAAAGGTGTGCTATTCGTTGATGATTGAATGTTGGTCTTAATAAACTATTTGCAAGATTTTTAGCTTACATCTATTTTTATTTTTTATTAAAAATTGTATTATATTTTTCTTTAGTTTTATTCGTACGGTTAATAATTGTGATAGTCAATTAGGAGATATGTTTTGCGAAACAATTGAAGGATTTAAACAATTCAAGTTGGATAAGATGATTTTAAAAATTAAAACAAATTAACTGAAAATTTCAGTTTTTTAAAACCAATTTTCTTAACACTGCGTTGCTAGAAATAAATAAAAAATATACCTTGTTTAGTGAGAAGTCTTGCTCCAGCACTATGAGTTGATGTCACACTATCACCACGAGATAAAAGTGACACAGATCCAGTATATCCTCCAAAACTGAAACTCTTTGAAACGCAAGGTCGTAAAGTGTCCCTTGTTTCAACTGATTGACCCTGTAAAAAGTTAATACAATTTTTATTCTGAATTAAAATTTTACCATCATTTTTAATAGCACGATCTCATAGAAAGCGATTTGCTCATGTGGGCTTTGTAATAGTTGGGTCATAGTTAATCATCCTTTTGTAAGAATATTATGCAGGAAGATCGTGGGAGCAAAATCGCATTGAATTGAGTAATATTTTAAATACGAACAAAACAAATGTTATAAAGACTTAATTTGTAGCGCACAAATAAAACATCAGTTTTGAAGTATAAAATGAAATCCGATTTGATAAATTATACCTACCTTAAGAAGCCTTGTAGGCCGATATGTTTGATGATCGGGTGGAAGTAAACGCATTCGAGATGAATTATCACTATCTGAACTAGACCACGGAATTTCTGCCCATCCCAATTCTTCTTGGGAACTGCAGTCATGCATTTGCTAAAAAATTTATTTAAAAAAATTCAGCATTATGAATTGAATAAAATACTATTAGGTATTTTTTATAGTGAATATTAGTAAATAAAAAAATAATAATTTATTATAAATTGAAAAGAAAAAATTATATTAATTTTCATTCCTTTGCATACGAAATTGAAATTCCAAGCATGGAATATTCGGAATACCTATTCGTGTATGACGAAAGGAAATCTCTGATTGTGGCAGCCAGTAAGTACAAATCATACAAGAATTGGCGTCCATAAATGACCAATAATGAACAATACATTTGAAAAGATTACACAAATAGAATCCTGTGAAGACAAAAGAAGCTAGATTTTAAAGGTCTTCACAAAAATCCTTTGTCAAAAAAGGGTGAAATTGATAGTGTTAGCAATATTGAAGTATTTTCCTATGCGAAGGATTTTATTTATAAAACGTACACATTCCAGTATTTATTTTCAACCAACCAAAGTTTGATTTTCCAACCATTTAATTTTAAAAAAAATATATATATATAGAAATTATGTGAAAATTATTTTTTAGACCACAGTTAAAATTTTTTAATGTAAAAATAAACATGAGTCGAAAAAAGAACTTGTGAAAGAAAACCAAATTGAGATTGGCAAATTTTGTCAGTTAAATGAATTTATATGAAAAAATTAATATTAAATGTATAAATAATAAAAATTTATTATAAAAAGCCTGCCCATTGAAAACTTTCATTTAGCACCACATTCGATTACTTGCAAATTTTACATTTTCTCTAGAACTTTAATATAATGTCATAATTTCGCAGAAACAAATCCATTAAAGCATACAAGAGCAGTTTTTATCAATTTCAGATCCTAATTTGATACGATTCATTTCAAGGAATAGTTTTATGAGAAAACAGCAATAATAATATTTCATTCAAATTTTGCCAAGTCTTATCTGTCTGATCCTAATTATATTTTTGATAACCTAATAATTTTGACAACATTTTCTTCGTAGTTCATGCTTTGTGAAATAATTTCGGGAATGAAAAAGTAGTCGGCACTCTTCTATCCCGATGAATTTTTTTTGTAAGTACCAATTAAATTTTGAAAAATATAGTATCTTTTAAATAAAAATTATTCAGAAGAATATAAAATATCGTTTCCCATGATTTTCACAGTTTAAATTACCACCAATATGCGAAAATTTCTTTAAGTTTTTTTTCTCTATTTGTTATAAACTTGGGTTTATAAGAAACGTTAGAAAACAGGTAATAATAGTAGTTTAAGGTATTGCTCTTTAATGTTAATTAAAAAACTTACCTTTAAAATTCACTTCTGCAAAATTAAAACATCATCACTTACGTAAAATGTAATAATATTTCAATACCCGATCGAATTTTAGAAACTGTCAAATGATTAAAAAATATACTCAAAAAAAACCCATGCATTACTTAAAACAGACAGACCATTTCTAAAATTACAAAAACGGGTAGGAATCTACTTTTTTAAATATCAACATAATATAACAAAAAAAGAATGCACCCAAAAAAAATAAAACAAAATTTAAGATTACTACTAATAATTCTACAAGAAACTAAAAATGAAAATAATAATAATATACAAAAAATTGATTAATAATGATATATGGCGATTATTCATACAAGCAATCAATTCAATAATGATTATAAAATAAAATTTGTATCACAACTTTTATTTGAAACCTTTTTTGCATATAATTTTTCATGCAAAAATAAATTGCTAAACTATTTTTTTTTTAATATTATTTTTTTTTAATTTGTTGCATATTTACTAAAGTCACAAGATTTACAATAATTTTATTGATTATTTCTTTTTTAGTAAATAGAATTGACGTCTGAAAATTATAAGAATATTTTTATTAATATTACAATTTCATGTTTGTTTAACTGTAAAAATTGTTTGAACAGCAGGCAGTTTGAATTAAATATGGAGATTAATTGAATGGGAAAATATTTAAAAACAAAATATTGTTTTATTAATAAAAAAAATGTATATCAATTCAAGAAAAATATATACAAATTATTTGTGAGAAAATAATGTCGCATGAATATTGAAAATTCGAAGATATTTTGTATACTTTGAATGTGAAACATCTATAGGAGACGGTAAACTTGAGTATTGGCGTGGCGACGCATCTCCATGCTATATGATGGAATATATGTACTATACGTAGTCGTAGGTAATGCGCAAGCGACTGTGCGCAATCTTTCTTGCCACACTGATCTCTCATACCTATAGTATATATAGTGTTATTTACTACGTTACACATGTTAAGCCCGTTATACAATAAAAGTCGTAAGTCGTTAGCCATCGAAAGTATAATTTCAGCCCTCATTGAGACTTGATTTTTGTGATATTTAGGTTATAAAATTAATGCACAAAATGGCTTCCATTAAACTTTCGCACGTCTTTCGACATAATGTAGAACGATCCGCAATTGTCAAGGTTCTAAAGACTGTATGAAAAATATCAAAGTTGTGATCGCTTAAATACAACCTGTATTATAAATTATTTGAGAAGTTTTACAATGATATGGTCTGAAAATGGCTTCAAAGTTGGGTAGACATAAAGAAAAAATACAAAAACGTGTCAACTTGTCCCAAACGTATTATTCTTGCCCTAAACAAAACTGATTTTAAAAAACTTTCAAAACTCACTGACGTAGTGGCATATTCCGTGGAAAAAAACCAATATACAATTACAGTTTTTTCTGCAAGTTTCATTAGCAATTATTTAAGTTTAATCCTTTCGTTATTGTTTAAACAAAATCTATCCTTTAGCACGAACATTTAGTATAGAATTCAAATATGATATTTGTGAAAAGTTATCACTTTCTAGACATTTTGAGAATAAGCTCTTATAAAAAAAATCTTAGTTTCTAGCAAAAATTAATAGTATCAATTATACTTTCTGTAGTGGCCTTTTGGTTTAAGGGCTGGGAAAAAACTAAATACTGTTGTCAAAGTATATGAAAAAATTTACCATCTCCAACAATTACATTTTAGAAAGTTCAAGAATTTCATAAATTTTTGCGCACATACTCACAATCAATTAAATTGAGGAGGAATCTTTCAAAAATTTTACTGAAAATGACTCAATCCAATTATCCAAAATTTTATAAAAGGATAGTACACATCTTGTTGAAGAAAAGTAAAAAGGCTGCAAAATTATCACACACACAAAGAATAAATTTTCAAATGTTTTCCCTTTGAAGCTGATAGAATATTCTTGAAAACACGATCAAAATCTTTCTGGATACAACGAAAATAATTCATTCTCAAGGAAATACACTGTCTCTCTTCGTAAACATTATTTTGATCACATAAAGTCCAAGTTTTATATATATATATATATTTTCAAGAATATTCTATCTGCTTCAAAGGGAAAACATTTGAAAAATTATTCTTTTTTTGTGAGATAATTTTGCAGTCATTTTACTTTTCTTGAACAAGCTGAGTACTATCCTTTTATAAAATTTCGGACAATTGGTACTACTTCGGACTTTTATAAAATTTCGGAAATGTCGTTTAATAATATATAAAGTAACAATTGAAGAATATGGAAAGAGAAAAGAGCTAGTAGTACTTGCACTAAAAAATAAGTTTTGTAATTCATGCGACACTATCTCTCGATTTATAAGCTATTATTTTAAAGTATTTTGTGTTTGTATTGTGTTATAAATGTTTGACTTTGTTGATTAATAGAAAAATAAATTCTTTTTCCTTACGAACAAAGGTAATTATTTTATATAAACCAAAAATTGAAAACGAATTCAAATTTTTAGAATACAAGAATATCACAGGTCAAGAAATTAGATCGTAGCTACAAGCAGGTGCTAAATATGTTCATGAAGTACAGTAACTCCAAAAAAAAACTCCAGCCTGAATATTTCTTGTTTATTTAAAATCAAATATTCAAGACTTTTTATGATGTATTTTAAATCCTATAGAATCCTCAAAACACCATCAAAATCGTGTAGTTTGTATTTTTAAATTAACATGAATATTCCGGCCGACGCATTATTTCTTTTGAATTTGACTATACATAGTAAGCAACAAAAACCCCCACCATTTTTTTCGTATATAAAAAAATGGCAGCTGGATTAAAAAAAAAATGTTTCCGATTTTTCTCTATATCTACAAAATTCTGCTTTTGGAGTTTTTTAGCCTTTTAATAAGCTTCACTTCTTCACTAAAATAACTAAGATTGTTATCCATTAGTAATATTACAAGAAAACTGATGAACCGATTTTAATTTTACTTATTTTGTAGGTTTTTTGTGTTTTTTACCCAATTTTGCAGATATATTTTTTTTTTACTTTTACTGATTTTTTTCTGTTATTTCTAGCTTACAATGTTCTCTATCTAAATTTAGCATTCGATTGTAGTTACATTTTTCATTTTATTTTCTTGGTATGTTATTTGTTAAAATTTATGACAAATTTTCGACAATGATTTTCACAATCAAAATATTACAAAAATTAGTTAAATGATAATACGTCTAAACTCTTTCGATAAGCCTCTTACAGCGAAGTTGTTAGTCAACTCTAAAGCGATTAGAAAATATATTCCTGCTGAAGAATTGTTTTTTAGTAGAGTCGAAAATTCTTAGGAAATTCCATACTATATTTTAATATTAATTTGTGTTATACTTTAATTTTGGAGTACAGAATTCAGGCGTTTGGTGTAATATGAAAAAATTTGTTAGCTACCTCTTATAAAAATGTATTAAGTGACTTTATGTTATTGTTTAATAGTCCAATGTAAACAGATCATTTCTAATATAACTGAAATTTTATGGATGCTAGAAAAAAGATCTGAATATATTCGACTGAAATATTATTAGTATGTACAAAAAAAAAGGAGAGAGAAAAACAAAAAAAATTTGTTCAGAAAATAAAAGCTAAATAAATTTATAATTTTTCACGTCAAAACTATTTTTTTCTTTTTTTTTTTTTGAAAATAAACATCATAGATACAACACCGAAAAAAAATTTTTTAATTCAATTTTATAGATCAGTTATTAGAAAATTTTAATTCACTATGATCGGATACTGAAAAATAATTTTTTATTTATTTATTTTATGTTGACATAAAATTTTAAGTTATAATATTTCCAGGCGGAAAATAATTAAGGACAGTATTAATATTTTAAATTTATATTGAGCTTTAGCAGATTTAATTTTGTAAAACTTCCATTTTGAACTGAATAAATTATAAAATACAACATAAATAAAATATATAGTTTGTAGGGATAAAAATGAGACAGTAGTCTATACGAGACAGATTCACATAAATATTACATACACCTATATATAACTATCTCTCACTTCAACGGTCTCATTTTTATATTTATCAGCTATATACTTTTTTAATTTGTTTCTCGCCTAAAATAATTTAGATCTCATTTTTTAAATTTAATAGTAAAATTAATATATTTTTAGTTTTATTTTGCAATACAAAAAATTATATTAATGGTTTAAATTATTGAGTTTATGAACGACCACGATGTTCAATTTGTTATTCAATTATGTCAATTATTTAGAGTCCCAGAATATGGAAACTAAACCTCAAAATACAAAAAAAATTGTGTGTACAAGTGCCAATAAGAAAAAAGCCTACCTGAAAAGCACCTACATTAAAAAATTCATATTTTTTATGATAACTGATTTAATTTTATTTATCTAAGTATAAATTTCATTTTAAACCTAATAAATTATAAATAACACCTTAAAAATCGTGTATTTTTTAATTTAAATGTTCAGGTAGGTGTGTTTTTTTTTTTGACCGGGAATATACACACCCCTAAAAGTACAATAAGGCCAAATGTGAAAGAATTTTAGGACCTGATATTATTGCGTTGTCCGCTTTATATGAAATGCCGGGCTTATTTTTTACATAGCTAACTAAACTGATTTTTGCAAAATTTGGACTAAATAAAAAAATTATGAAGAAAACACCGAAAAAAATATCATTTTAGTAACAATTCGTATCGTAGTGCGTCTACTTTAGCTCTAATAACTGATCTATTATGATTTTGATCTATGGTAACAAAAAATGATTTTGATCTATTATAACAAAATAAAAAGCAAAAATTTGATAAAAGTTTTCTTAGAGTCATATACAACCGTGGATTACAAAAAGGATACTTATGCTTCTTTTTTTGTTATTATTGTAATTATGCAAAACCCATAATGAATTATAAAAATAAGCAACAAAAAAAAGTTTTTAGTTAATTGAAAAAAAATAATAAAAAAAATATTGTACTCCATTTTTAAATTCCATGGCTGTACCTCTCTATTAAATATTCGTCGTCTCACTTTCTCGTATTCCTCTTCACGTTCTTCAAAACTTTTACTTCGTCGATTTTCCATACTGAGTAATTGACGATCGGGGCTCTTAAAATAAGATTCCTCAAAACTGTTGGAATCTCGTTTTAAAATTGATCGTCGTGGTTCTTCCGGAAATAATAGATCATCTCGAATATGATCGCGGAATTTAATATCTGGTATTCTTGTATTACGTGTTTTATTTACAATCACACATTTACCAGATGCCTCGATATTATGATCCATTCCAAAGAATGCAGCACAACGATGGACTAGCATTCGTTGATAACTTGACATTGGTGAAAATTTGTAATGACTTTTACTATAAAGAAAATAAATCATGACACTTTACACTGAAAATTTATACTAATGTAACAAATTTTATGTTGGTGAACGTAGTTAATTTGATTTTACTCGACTCATTTAGAATATGTACAGAAAACTGGAAAAAAATTTTCGAAAATAGTTCATTTTTGGGATGTGTAACACATTAAGTCCTCTATTTCTCATTAGTGATCTATTTTTTATTACCATACTTTTTAATTCGTAGGTATGAGACAATATTATGGCCACATACAACGTTACGAAAGTAGTCTAGCCAATGAAAATTATCAAACCCCAAATCCCATTTCAGATTCACAGAAGAATGCAATTTCCAAAAAACAGTCCAAAACAACGATTTTTTACGGAAATTCAATGGTAAAATTAAATGATCTTGGAAATAACACCTTCGAGGTTATTTTCAAGTCAAATTTATATATATACGCGTTTGGGGCTTATGAATTTGTAGTTTAAATTTTTCGTTTGATAAAACAAAGTTCACCTTGAAAGACCAAGGTTTCCAAGGTCAAAATAAATATCCAACCTTCCTGAATCACCTAGCAAATTGAGTTTGTTTCGCAATTTACACAAGTGTACAATAGAATGGAACCTTGTGACAGGATGAAAGAACAAAATAATTCGTTTGGCCGCTTATTATATACTAACAAGCGACTTTTGTTGACAGTTAGGTAGTTGCCCTTCAATTTAGCTGTGAACTCATAGATCAAAAAGAAGAGAATTCTAAATCAACAAAAAAAGGCGATGATCAGAAAACAAAGAAAACTAGATAGCAAAGCATTGGAGGAATCCAGATTCTTCGTACATACTTACATAAATTATTTACTCTAAATAATTTCAAGCATTACTAAAGAATACAGACGACCATAGAATCTCATAAGTTCAATTTTAAAATAGACTGAAAACTTTAGTACATACCCTGGCCATCAGTTGACAAAAGCGATACAACGTCGATATTTAATGTGATTACCAGCAGAATGTAATAGATTTTTACTGGCTGCCAGAGACTGCTACTAAATTCTTCTAGTAATCACAATCGCCATCAAGTGATTAGGGTAAGTATTCAAGTTCTTAGGCTACG
This sequence comes from Chrysopa pallens, assembly GCA_020423425.1. Lineage (NCBI taxonomy): Eukaryota > Metazoa > Arthropoda > Insecta > Neuroptera > Chrysopidae > Chrysopa > Chrysopa pallens. The sequence goes on along the minus strand of CM035595.1, from coordinate 35,015,550 downwards.
CTAAAAATGAACTTTAAGCATCTATAAACGTCTATATTCTTTGCCATTACATATGAAAATCGTTCAAAATTGGGTAGTTTTAGTATAGCGTAAATCAGTAAATAATATTCATCGATTCAAGGTATGTTAATTATTATTAGAAAATCGAAAATTGCAACATAATTTTTTTTGGAATAAAATTTTTTTCGTAAAGTCTAACATGTTCTAAGGAATAGATAAGGATATGAGAATATGAAGATGGCTGACTAATCCATGGGCATTTCGTACACTTCGCGGGATTATAAAGTAAAAAGGGGAAAAAAAGTGTCTTTTTCGAAAAATCATAAGAATATTTGATAAATAACAAGAATTTCCAGAGAATTGATTAATGTATGGATTTTGTAGACTCCTTTCTTACGTAATACAACAATTAAATATAGATATAGAAGAATTTTGTACATTTCACTTCCGCAGTTTTGACAAGATATATAATATAAAAAACAGATATAAATAATTTCTAAAAATAAAAATGGTAAATGTGATTAAGTTAATGAAATTCAAAAAAGCATAATCAACAGTAGAGTAAAGTATTTAAGATGTCTAATTATAATCTATTTCTAAACATAACCATCGTTTAGTTAGTGTTGGTTTTTTTTTGTTTGTTTGTAATGTGTTTTGTGACTATATTGAATGAAAACAAAAAATATAAACATCGATGAAAACGAACCTTTTGTCTTTGGCAAGAGTGACTAGTTCTTGTTCAATTCTTAATAAAAACATTCTGTCTTTGGTATTTCTGTTGAGTGTTTCCAAAATAAATTGACCGAGATTTATTCCAGTTGTATCTGTATATTGTTCAGTGCTGCTATCTGTAATTTTATCCATTATTATTAAAATCGATTTTTTAAAATATTTTATTAACAAATTTTCAAGCACTAAACTATTTAAATTTTATGCACTTTTGAGTTTTTTTTTTATTTAAACCGTTTTCATTTTTATAATTTACAGATTTTTGAAAAATTTTTATGATAAATTCATTTTGTTACTTCCAGATATAAGGCTTTCATTCTTAGAAATCACGGATAATAATTTTCTTCAAAGAAAATTCTTAGTTTCGTTCATGATAATATAAAGTTCAAATAAGAAAATAATTGAAATCTACGTGTTATTATTCAATTTTTTTTCATTTGAATATCGCCCCTAAACGAAAATAAAGTTGGCGAGTGTGAGAATTTTCAAAGAGATAAAGTTATTAACCACTGTCTCAAATTTCGTTCTTTTTAAAATGAATTTCGAAAGTAAATCTATATTGAGCCTAATACAAATATATTTTAAGTCATTGGCAAAAATTGTATAACGAGATGATTTACCGAAAATCTTTGGCAAACATTTTAAGCTAACATTAACAGGATGGTGATTAGAATGATTACCGCAAAAATTTACCGACCATTTTAAAATCTCGAAATCATAGAAATTTTTTCTACCCTATAGAAAAGTTGCGAAAATTCTTTATCCTAAAAAATTTTGTTTTCCGACTAATATCCAAGACTTAAGTTACGAAAACAACTTCGTAAAATCTCAGTAAGCCAACTTTGTCAAAATGTTAAATGAAGTATGAAATTGTAAAAGAAACTAATCATCATTAATTTCGGTATCTTTTCCAATGAATGATCAGTTTCACATAAAACTGGGTCACAATTTCTAAAAAATTAAAAGTCGATAGCGAGTCGATAATAGTTTGTAGTTTTTCAATCCGTTTTCAAAAGCTGTCACAGTCTGGTAGTGGAAGAAACGTTAACTCATCTCCCCTGTGATTGATCAGCTCTCTTCTAAAAAGAACATTGGCGGTATAAAACTTGTCAATTTCATATCTTCTATACTGTTCGAAAATTAAAGACTCCAAATGATTTAACGATTAAAGGCTTCCTGCAAAGTCTATAACCTAAGCATGTTTCATGCGGACAGTCTAGGTAATCCAACCTAACTTAGGATATTTCAAAAACATGAGAGTACATCGTTAGGGGTGACTTAAGAGATATCGGATATTCCAATACAATTCGAGACCATTGTTTAATAGTGAAACATACCAGTTTCCACACCTAATTTTGGGTTTGTTTTCGTTTTTGCCAATGTAAATAAACTAATTTTATAGCAGACATGAAATGATAATTACAATAAAATGAGATGAGAACATAAATAAAAGATATAAAAAGAAAATTTTACCTCTTGAGAGGCATGGTGATGGCGCCAATGCACTATCAAAACTCGATGAATTTTGATGTTTTAATTTATTCTTATTAGAATTATTCACACGATTAACAACCGTTAATGTATTATTGAAATTATTATTTGTCGTACTTAAATTATTATTGCCCGTATTATTATTCTTATGATTATTATTAGATCTTTCTAATACTCCATTTTCATTATCATCATCATTTGTACAACAACAATCCGATTCCGTTGTACAATTCTGGCAAGATATTGTAATTGTGCTAATTTCTAATTTTTGCCTTTGATTATTCGTTGATATTTGAATAGATGATGTCCTATATTAAAATGGAGTAAAGTAAGTTTTTGTTTGAATAATTTTAGGTGGCCTAATGCAGCATTAAATTTTCTTTGATCAAAATATGAATTTTCTGATTTTTCTAGAATGTAATATATTTACGGGTTACCCAACACTCAAGACAAAAGAGTGCATAACAATGTCTTAATCAAAAAGCCAATTTTTTGTATAGATTTTTGTTGCAAAAATAGCTTAGAGACGTGACGGGCGCTCTTAAAAATCTCATATTTGTATAACGCAGAAGGTAAAGTCAAAGAATCAAAAAACGCAACGACCTGAGGCATATAAATATTTGTATTTTACTTTCAAGAAATTTTGGACTAGAAACTGAATTTTAATAAAACTATTGAATATTGTTTATAAAATTTACTACGTTCTTAAAACTATTTCTTTTGCTAAAACTATAGATTGCCATAGCCGTAATTAAAATTTCTTCTCAATACGCATTCTAGAAAACTCGCCACATACTTATTTTGATCGAAACAAATTTTCGATATTACATTAGGCTGCCTAAAAATCTACAACCTCGATGTTACTTACCTTACTCCATTATTATTATTATTTGAGGTATTATTATTATTACTAATCGGACTAGTTCGATATTTTGCCATTGCATTTGATCCATCATAATCTAAATCATCGATTGTCGTTGATGTTTCAACATCTTCATAACTTTCAATATCGTCATCGTTTAATGGCTCGAATTGTTTTGTTAAATTTTCCTGCATTATTTGTGTTGTTGCTGTTGTAGATGTGACTTCATAATGAATATCATTCTCATCGTCAAATACACCAGTTGATATTATATTTAAATTTGTATTATTTTTATTGTTATTATTTATAGTCTTTGTTGTTAATTCTGGTGATGTAGTTACGCTGTGTATCAGTATCGGTGACGATAGTCGTGAACACGTTCTTGGATCTCGTGGTGGTGATGTAGATTCTCGTATTGCTTGACTTCGTACAAGCAATTTTAATTTATTATTTGTCTGTAAAAAGTATAATTTAATTTTCTAAATTGTTTTTGTTTTTTATTTTTTTTTATCTGATTGATGATTTTTGAGTTATTGGTTAAATGAATGCTATTTCGTTCATGAAAAAATATGAATGATGATTTTGATGTTTGATTATTTATTACTTTTGAAAATCACGTTATAATATACAAATTTTGAAAGAATCGAAATTTGTTGGATTGTATAACAGATTTTATTTCTTATTACTTCTTTATTAAAAAAATTCTTAGTTTAATATAAAAGATAAAATTTTTTCGAGCATTGCGATTATTATACCACGATAATCACCAGATACTACATTATTCTATTCATTAAAGTTTGCTTCAAGTGATTGAATCGTACTAAAGAGAATTGATTATTTATTAAAGAGATTTCTGTGAAAATTTTAGAAACGATCCAACTTTATACGAATAATAGAAACTTCTAGGTTATTGCGTCCTTAGTCAAATTAGACCCGTACATTTCGGTCTTAAAGCTCGGTTTCAGTGTAATATACACATGAAGGTCTACACATTCATCCTCAATAATTAATAAGCTCTAATCTAAAGAATGCCCTCTAAAATCTCTTATAGAGTTTAATGGTATATTCGTCGTTTGAATCTCTTTTAAAATCTGAGAACATAAGCAGTAATTAGACGTCGGCAGTATTAGTACAACAGTCACCATGGTTTGCTCTTTAACTGACTGAAATTATTAGAACATAATAAACTTATTGACTTTGATTGTCCAACCAACGCAACAAAGGTTTCATCGATTTTACCAAATTTAAAATAAATATTAATTTGATGTTATTAAAAACGCATGTTCACAAATTTTTCACGTGTAAATAATAATAAAAATTTGAAAATCTAATTTTTATACTTCTTACATGTATAATTTTTATTTACGATTTTTAATTATTTTTTCATTTAACTACATCTGGGGGGTTGGTAATTTTGTTTATGTTCTGTTTACTTGGATATAATTCATTTATAGAATTTGTATGTTTAAAATATAGAAAATCTAAATTTGTTAAGTTCTACAGATAAAAAGGTGCTTAGAGTGATCTGTTTTTACTTGTACATATTAAAGTACGGACCTTTAAAAATAATCGATTTTTTGCACAACTTTATTGTACAACATACTTAAAACAAGAGCTATAAAATAATTTTCTTCAACGTATGTTTTGATTAAAAAAATAAATTTTAATTACCTTTTTCCGATAAAATATCAATATATTACCACACAACATTTTAAACAAGAAATATCACTTCCTTAAATTTTTCCTTGAAAAATTGTTATAAAGTAATAAAATTATTATAAATAATATGTTATGAATTATAACTAATTTTGAAACATACTAAATTTTAAAAAATATTCTCGATATTTCGATTATATAAATTCACTTTTGTTTTGCAAAATTTTAATTAATAAACAATAAATAAATATTGTGAAGCGTCGCTTGACCTCTATATAAACAAAAAGAAATACTTTTTACAATATATAAAACATCATCTGTCTTTAATCTTTATAATAAGTAAAAGTATCAGAAAAGACACGTAAGGCGAATTGTTTTTGCACACTAATCGATACTATCAAAAAAATTTCTGCGGGTTTTCAGAATTTTAATTAAAAAGTATCACTCGAGTAAATAAAAAAATTCGAGAGCATCCGAACTTGCATCATTAAAAGTCATATTTCTCACTCAGCATATGCGTCTATCGACGCGTTAAAATTTTTGTCTTATTGGTTTTGAAAATACAAGATACATAAGAGGCGAATAGAGAGACTGAAAATTTATGCAGGTAATAAAGTTGCGAGGTTTGATATTCAAATCAGACATCTCCAATACCCAATAAATCGTGCTTTAAGAGGTTATGAAACCAATTTATAACACATCCCGTTCTTCATCAGTGCAGTACATCTTTTGTCGAAATCGATTATTAAGGGAAATCAAATCACGAAAAATTTAATTGAATTAAACGATTAAGGTGTAGAAAAATGATTTTTTTCATCTAGTATTCAAATTTTAACTAAATCTGTCAAGGTATTCCAAAAATATTGGCCCGATAATCCGCAAAATAAAAGTCCTGTGGATTTTTGATGTCTGCATGGTATTACTAAAGACCTAAAAGTTGACACTTCTGCAATAATCCGATTTTTCCCGCATGCATATTACATCTGGTTGGCACTTTGGAGCGCCATCTTACTTTATGAAATGCATGAACCAAATTTATATCAAATGAAAGGTTTCATCGAATAGAATAAAAGTGTCAAGCGTCAACCCACCCCATTTGCCAACTAGCATATGTCGACCTCTTTAGAAGATATTTTAATTTATGAAGAGGTCGACACACAGAAGTGGGCAATTAGAGTGAGTTGACACGCCACATTTATTTTATTCGACGAAACCTTTTATTTGATATAAATTTGGTTCATGCATCTTACAATGTAAGACGGCGCTCGAAATAATCAAATCGAAGTAGTATGCCTGCGGGACAAATTATACAATTCCAGAGGCCTTTAGGTCTAATAGTATAATACAATACTCAGACCAAAAATTACACATGTATCTGATCTATTTGATTTCTATGTGGCCGGCTTGCTTTCTGTATACCTAGATAGCTTTTTATGTAAATATATATTATGAGGAAGTTCTGTGTCTGTGACTGACAGTGTATTTTATATCTGTACATAACAGAATGGGAGGAATCGTATTTGTCAAGCTCGACGTAGGCGACAGTATCATAGATGGATTCCGTGCCTCGCAATTATTTAAAAGTCAAAATAAAAGGTGCATAAAATACAAAATCAATTAAATAAATAAGGAGTTTACAAATTTGCGGTTAATAGTAAACAAAACAAAAAAAAAAGCTAATTCAGCTTACGTGTGTAATATATTCTTTTTTTTTTGTATAGTCAATTTCTGCTGCTCCAAAAGGCTAAGTTTGGCAAAACGTAACCCCATTGCCATTTGACTAAAATATACCATTTTTCACATAATATTTATACACATTTCCTTTTCTTAAGAGGGACTTTTTTTGAATTTTAATTCTAATTAATCGCTAGAATAACTAATCGATCTAATGTATGCAGGATAGGAATTATTTTAAGGACATCAAATATTATACGGCAAAATAAAGTTGTAGAGAAATACCAGTTTCAAAAATATTTTTACTTTAGTCATAAATAAGTTTCTGAGATATTATGTACATAGTTTAAATCTGCGAAACATTTATTAAGCAAAGAAAGCAAGCATTCAACTTCTTTTTGACACTAAATACATTTTAAATGCCAATTTTAAGCTGTGATTTGGCTATGTAAAATATTTCACAATAATTCTACAATAAAAAGCTGAGACAAAAATTTGAATAATTTCAATTACCAATAAGTATTTTTTGTATTTTGGGGAAATAAACAATCCAAAATGCGTGATTTCGCTTTTGGAAAGCGTGAATTGGCAAATACAGAGATAATTGTTTACATTATATTTTCATTCATAAAAATTAATGAAATTGGATATTTGTTTTATGACATGGACATGACTCAAATGTATATGTATGTATGTGTGAATTTGAAATAATATTAGCTCAATTAAAATGTCTCTTACAGTCAGAGTCGATGTTTTTAGCACTAAAATTGATTTTTTAACAATTTTAAAAATAAACAAGTGAAGTTAACTAGCAAAGTTAATTCTATAGATACCCCATACATGATTGAATTTCATGTATTTCTTAGCTTAATTTGATCTAAAAGTGGGACAAAAAAATTTTTATGGTTCAAAATTTGGGTCACGGATTCATTGGACTGCATTTGCTCATTTGCAAACTTCCTTTTGAGATTTAGAATTTACTTTTTAGGTCATTAAAATTTCAGCTCATTATCGCTATTCGCTTTGAACTCTTGCGGTATTTCTTATGAAAAATACTCCGTATTCGAACAAAAAGCGATAAGAAAACGTGTCATTTTTTATTTTGTCAAATATTTTATGTATTCTGTAATTTCTTATTTGTTCTACTTATCAATATACTAAGTTGGTGATTTTAATTAATTCACTCAATAAATAATCCACTGCAAATGATCGTATCAAGGTTTAGTGTTAAAAAATCGTCAAAAATTGAATGTTTTTACGATCGATAATTGTATTGCGGTCGACATGTAATCGAAAATTGGAATATTTTTCTACATATCTTGAGATTACTTATATTAAAGTTTCTTTAATAACTAACAAACCGTAGTGAAATGGACGTGAACTTTTCCGCTCTTTCTGAATCCTAAAGTGTTTCCACTTAAAAAAAAAAACACGTAACCTTCAAATAACCATGGTACTTGGTTGACGTCGTTAAAACCAATAATGTAAAAATGGCTAAACAATTTTTGTTGAATAATTTGTATGTACAGCGTATACTTTTGGAGCTATGTGGGTGGATCTGGTAGCCAAAAGTCATTTTTTATTGAAGTTTAATTAAAATTTTTCTGTCTCTTTTCTACTTTTTATCATCTTTCGTAATCCCAATCATCATCTTATTACGTACTAGATAGAACGTGGACTTGATGTAATTGAAATGTATTGTTTAGCATAGTAATATGATTACTCAAGGGATCAATTCTCAACTACCATACATGATTTTACTCTTAACTAAATGTGAAAAAAAAACCTTATGTTTTTAATTATAATTTTATGTATATTGACTTTTTTTTGAATGGGGAGTTATCAAGAACGCAAGAGAAGAGCCATCATGTCTTCGGTGTATATTAGATCGTGTGGTAGTAATGTCAAATGTTGTGTTAAGCTTTGTTCACATTGATCTAGTAATTTAGTCAGGTAGAGAGCAAGTAAAAAGGGTACTTGACGTGTGTGAACAGTCACATTTTAGTCAAATGTTTAGTAAAATTGTTTAGTCAAGTAGTTTAGTTAAATTCGATTTTTTTTTGTGTACAAGTTGTACCTCCACCACTTTTGTACCACAAACATGTAAAAATAAACAAATGAATCTGTTTGACATTTAATTTTGATTCCATTCACATAAAATACAAATAGTTTTGTGATATGAAGTTATAATTCATGAATGTGAGTTTTTAACCCCCGACGTAAAAACGACGAGTGTAATAAGTTTGACGTGTCTGTGTGTGTGCGCCTGTGGCATCGTAGCTCAAGGATGACTGGATGTCGGGACTGTTCTTAGCTATGTTTGATAAAAATTGGTCCAAGATGACCGCCACCAAATGTCGGATTCACCATTTTTTCACAACTCCCTCAATATGATTATCAAATGAAAGGGTTAGACTAGTAGTAATCTGTACTATTACGTATTACATGTTACAAGACAAATAAGTTGTAGATGTTGCGATGTTACGATGTTGCTATGTATTGCATAGCGTTCCATCTGTTTACCAAGAAAGTACCTTCACTTTTCAAGTATTTGTTTATGGTGATAAATTGCAATAAATTGTATTGTATTTTGTTCGTTCCACTCTATATCGAAATATTTAAATACAATTAAAATAATAATTAATAATGTTTTTGTCTTGTCTTTGCAAATGTTGCGTTATTAAGTCCACACTTTTCGCAACCCCATCTTTTGATGCGTTTCAAATTTATCAACAATTTATGGGACACGATGTAACATCGTCGTGTATCAACTTTTGTTATTCAACGGTGTTACGCGTTCACGTATACACAAAGGTTGCTGTTACGCGTCAAAGTTGCGTTTCGGTGTTACGTTACACGCGAATGTTGCACGTGCGCACACGGCATTATGTATCATTTCTATATCTATTGATCAGAAAAATTCAACCATAAAATTTACTTTGCTATATTGTGAATTGATATGAAAAATGAAAAACAAGCATTCATTAATGATTTAAATGATTGAGAAAATGCTGATTTATGATGTGAAAAATGAGATGCACTTTAACGGTCCGTTACAAACATACGTGAGTTACAATTACTCATTAATTACTAATTTTATCATATTTCAAGAACTATTTATCTCAAAATGACGTAAAAAAATAATTTCGATAACAGTTCTCTAGTGTTATTAAGTGCTTATGTTTTCTGGGATGATGAATCTCAATTTTGAAATTTCTAACAAAAATTCTTTGTTTTTGTAAAAAAGTCACATGAATGGAATATATCATCAAACGAATGCATGTATCGGACCAAAATTTTGAGATTTTTCAAAAAAAAAATAATAAATAACTAAAAATCTTAAATTAGAACAGAAATATTTATACAGTAAAAACGAGTATACTAAGAATAAATCATTTAAGAAGTGGAAAAATTTGATTTTTTTTTTTTTTTTGAAGATAAATTATTGATCACAAGAAAAAGATAAATATACGAGAAAATATTTACCCTATTTCGTTGTGCACCAGTAACCATGGCACCATGACAGGAATTAACGAGGGGTTGTTTCGCGTTACCAGCGGTGGTCGTATGATCACTGTCATTGGCGATTGAGATCTTCTGTTCAGACTGTTTGATATTTGTTGAATCCGATGAAGATGAAATATTTATAATCGGTTCCTCTTCATCGAATTCTGCTTGTTTCGATAACGTACGTTGAGCTCTTAACGAGCTCTGTTTCTTCATATTTATTTTTGTAATACAATTTGTTTGTACGATACTGGGTACTAGAATTTCATAACACAGCAACTCCAATAAAATACTGTTAACGTATAATTGTGAACAAAAAAATTTAATTGTCGTTTACATCAACATTTTTGGAAATAATTAATGAAACATCAAACACATTCATTCATTTAAAATAAAAACAAAAATGATGTAGGCGACAATTAAATTGTGACAAACTATAAAAAAAAAATTGTGAGAAAAAAAAATTAAGGACATTTATGAGAAATTTTTTATTTGTTTTTTAACAACATTGAAAAATTTGGATTTAAAAATTTTTATTTTTATTTTTAATTAGGGAAAACATACAGTCATTCTCAAAAAATATGGCCAAATATGTTGGTTATTAGCGACATCAAGTTTCAAATAAAAGTTGTACAGTGCGCACAAGGAGCGTGTGATTTTATTTTCATTTTATTGTATTTTTTTTAAATATCTAGTTAACATGCAATTTTTTCTATATTATATAATAAATAGTATAAGTACAATAAATAAAACAATTAAAATCGATTTTCCTTGCAAAAAATTTAACTTTGAATTGAATAACATACATTCTTATGGACAATTCACCTACAGATCGTAATGATGAACACACCAAAAATTCTCCTGAGGGTGAAAGACGCTATATCATCAAAGCTTAGAAAACAACGCCAGATTGTTAAATGAAAAACATGCCGAATCCGTTTCGAAAAAGATATTGATATTTTTTGAACACCACATAAAAAGTAAAAATAGTCTTATTTAAGCTGGGTTATGTTTTTGATAGAGGTCCTCTATAATAAAGAAAATCTCTTCAAAGTTATATAAATTTTTTTTTTCAACTTTCGCGTGCAACTCAAAAAATAATTACCCAAATTCAATGAAATTTGACATGAAAACAGAGGGCATGTTGAAGATATATATCCGAAAAAAGGATTCTAAAGTAAAAATCTATTTAGAAATGTTTTCCGATAAAAAATCTTCGACATTTCGAGCGTTATGATGTGATAACTGTACATACCTAAATTCATAACTTTTGGATAAATATTCTGAGTTATTTGTTCCGAAAATTGAAAAAAATACAATGTATATTACAGAGATTGTCCTTATTTCTATCAAAAACATTATCCATCTTGAGATTTTATTTTAAAGTATTTGAGGCTTACAAATTTAGCTATTTCATATTACCATAATTATTGATTGTAGTAATTAATATCAATCGGTAAATTTATCAATAAAAGTTAATTTTATTAATAACATTGAGATCCGAACATTTAGGAACAAATATTAATAAAAATTGAATTAATTTGAACGATTCTGAAACTAAGTATTTTTTATTTACGTCTATGTGACGGGAGATATTTAGAAAATTTCGGGATGAAATTACAATACGAGTTTTTTTTCGATTTTCCTAAAAAAATAGAAAATTTGATATAATAGAAGTCACTATTTCAAACGGCATTTGTTTGAAATATTTAATTTTTCAAACTAAAGCAGGATTTTTTTGGGGCTTCTACCTTCCGAAGAAATTTTTTATGGTCATCATTATGTACTAAATGATAAGAATACACATTTTCCTCAAAGTTTTTTGCAAATTCTTTTGATTTAGTTATTGAACTGGTTATAATCGTCTAAAAATACTATTATTCTCTGTTCAATAAATTATTGATATTAGCAGAATATTATAGCAACAAATACACTTTGTTTATTAAGTTAATAAAATATTCTACGAAAAAGCTGCTGCTGAAACAATAAACAAGAACAAATACACTGAAGCAATTTTGTATTTTTTTAAATGCTGATTATGTTATTTTAGCCTACACTAAGTCACCTCCTTTTTACATTGTTTATCACATATTTGAGTCTTTGTACGATGCCGCCGAGTCTATAAATAACATTTTTTTATTTGGAAAAATTTTTGTAAATGGAAAATTTTACAAAATGTTACAAATTAATTAGTTAAAAATTAATAAATATTTGTCTTTATGGTCATTCTAATAAAAAACTAATGGATTTTTACTAATTTTCGAAATTTTATAGATTGATTTTTATTAAAATGAAATGCAATAAGTCAGCTGTCTTCTGACTGAACGCGCGTCAATAAAATTAAAACAAATACTTATGGGCTAAATTCCAATATTACTAAAGTACTGTGAGAGTATAGTAATATTGGATCATAGCTCATAGACATATCTTTTAAATTTTTTTCGTATCAATTAAGGCTATTATTTATACCTATCTATAAAAAAAATTCAATTGCAAAAACTAGTAGAAAATTTTTATTGAATAAAAAATGCAAAAATCATTTTATCCGAGATAAAAATTAAGTGTCCGATTAACTACTCGTAAATTATGATTTTTCAGCCATACTAAATAAATAATTTTTGACTTTTTTTTTATTTCAAAGATATTCTAAATAAATTATAAGAAACACAGATATTCATTAATTTTTAAGTTTGTTTTCCGAATCTTGGAAAAAATAACCATATTGACTAGAATTTTCCCAAGGAAAAATTATTCTTTAGACACATCATAGTGATACCACTTACGAAATTTCAAATATGTGATAAAAAAAACGTCTCCAAGTTGTTGCTTTAATTAAAATAATTTTTAATTTTGTGTTTAAAAAAATAAAACAAAAAATGATTAATAAAAAATATCAATTTGTGTAATTTTTAATAAGAATTATTAGAGAAAAATTCAATAATGAGAAATTTATTTAGCTGAATAAATATGGAATTTTAATTAATCCAGCCGAAAAAATTATGAATTTGGAATAAATAATCTTAGGTAATAATAAAAGTGGAAAAATTATTTCATCTACGATTTTGAAGATAATTTTATCGCAACGGATTTTGATTATAAGAAGTTTTCAATTTTGATGGTGGTTAGATTTGAAATTTTGAAACTCACTTTTTTCTATCATTGAACTTACAGACTCGTATTAGAACAGACCATAAATATACAATTAAGTATGGATACTAGCAAGTAGAATTAATTGTTTAAATACATTGTATATACTTCAGTATCAATATTTGAATCGTTTATATTATTATTGACAATTATCAATATAAATGAAATATCATCAAGGCACATGGTAATGCCTTAGGGGGCGAGCTGCGGCAGCGTATATATTTGCACGAATTATTTCACCATAATAATGAGTCCTTGTTTTATCATTCTTACACGAAATTTTATCTTCACTAATTTCTGACGAAGAGAGCAGTGTAAAATTTGCTCATTCTACTCCTGACTGATTGAACACTTTCTTTTCCTTTTAAAGTTAAAAAGAAAAACTCTTGTGAGTGAGATTGAAGTTATAACTGGATAGATTTTAGCTACAACAGGGTGTCTACTGTATGTTGAGAATTCCCTGATTTTTCCAGGTTTTCCAGATATTGATTTGAATTTTTTTAGATCATTACTTATATGAGCTTGTCTGTCGTGAAAATGTTCAATTGATATTAAAAAAGGAAAGCTTTAATCAATTTTAAACATTTTATCAATAGCCCAGAAAAATTTAAATGTGTTTTCGGAGTCCTGCATAAATTTCCAGGCTCAGTCAGGTTTATAAAAAACCTTAGTTTTAATCCTTAACATTAAGAAAATTGTAAAAAACAAAAACTTAACGGTTTTTCATGTTAAATCATTTGGATTTTTGCTTTAACATTAAGAAAATTGTAAAAAACAAAAACTTAACGGTTTTTCATGTTAAATCATTTGGATTTTTGGTCTTTTGAAAAGAAAATTGTAACAGGTAAAATTGAGTTTGAAAATTGTGTATACATAATATTGAGGAAAAATTGTCTATACCTAACATTGCAAGTTTTGGCATTTTTCGTAGTTAGGCAGTAGTTTTTGTAAAACACCGTAAAAATAATTTTTACAGCCTTCTTAAATAAATATTTAAAAATTCCAGTAGATAAAAAAAAATTCCTTTTTACTAACATTTCATAAGATCCCTGACTTTTCCAGGTTTTCCAATTTTTTCCTGACCAGTAGACACCCAGAATCAAAATATAGTTTGTATGAGTTTGGAATAAAAATCAACTTTCTCGTCAAAAAACTTTTAAGGGAAAATTTTTTTAACTGGAACTTGACTTTGGTTTCACATTTATATGGTTGGTGATGTTGCCTTTGTACTATATGTATTAGTTGAATGTGTTTATGGCCCTATTTTGATATCTCGAGATTAAATACTGGTTGGTTTAACATGTTGGATTTATTGACCACTTATTTGATTTATCTATCTATCATAAGTCCAATTTTTATGCATTCAGAAAACTTTAGTGTTTTTCTTGCATCGACGGAATTCACACACACTTATAGATTTTAAAAATCAATTATAAATCACGTAATTCTAATTTATTATTGAATTCGTTTTATCAAAGTGTGTAGATACCCATTATTTGCCTACATTCAACAGCTTCAGATAGCTATCTTGATCACTACTGGTAATCACATTAAATACTGCCATTGAACAGCGATATTTTTTTTGAATACACAAAAATTGGATTTATGAGTTTCAATGGCCGTTTGTATTGTTTGATCTAGTTGAAATTTGTAGATCAACCACCGATAAGATAAATTAGAAGTTCAAGTGATTGTACAAGTACGTAATAACAGCGAAAAAGACGTACAGACAAGCATGTATGTTGGATGTGAAAATAATTGAACACTGTTCAAAACACTGAAAACATTAAAATCTTGAAAAAATATGAATAGTGAAATACAAAATTAAAATCGAAATCGAAATCAAATCGTTGCAAAATTAAGGATAATAGTAATTTGAATTACAAAATTCAACAAGGAAGTTGAATTAAATATTTATAAAGCAAAACTATGTATTGAATATCATTTAAAACTATTTTTTCATTAAAGCTCTCAAGATCAACAAATAGTTTCAACGCTAATACGTTCTCAATGAAAATTACTTTATTAAATTTAATAGTATCGAAAGTTTCTCAAGTTATATCAAGTCTCCTATTTTATTTTATATGTATCCCTGTTAAGAAATACTAGTTTAAAAAAAAAAAAATTTATTAATTTGTAAAACTAATTATTATTTCCACACACCTGGATAGAGAAACTAAAAACAAAACTCAAAATGTTTTTGGGTAAACAAAAAAATAAATCCTCAGCCATTCATGCATAATTTCTAGCTACTTTGATTAAATATATACGAACAAAAAAAAAAAATAATAATAATAATAATAATAATCAAATAATAATAATAGCACAAATGAATTTGAATATTGAAAACAAATACTAAAAATTGTGTGGACTTACTTTCTAAATTTGCCATAAGTTAAATCGAAGGTGTAAAAACCGCTAAGAATGCGTACGAGAAGGATAAAACTTGGTTATAAAATATAACCTTCGTTTCATGATGAAGGTATGATATATATAATTCTGGTAACAAATCCCAATAAAAATCTGTAACAAAAAAATTATTATTTACAAGATAATAATAAAAAAGAACAGTTTATCTTTATACATATATAATGCTTTGTTCTGAAAAAAAGAATCAAAGCATAGCCAAAGCTGCTGATCGTAAACACTTGAAACTGGGAAAGGGTATTATTTATATGTACGTACACAGAAAGGATTTTCGGAAATTGTATCCCTAAGGGGATGAAAAACTGAGGAAAAATTTGCATTCATGTTCTCACTTGAAGTATATTAGAAACTCTATTAACATCATTTCCATCGAAACCATAAATGTGAAATTCAAAATAAAATTAATTTATTTCTTCTCACTAGCAGTATGTACGAACTGTCAACTATATATTGAATCGTTCAAGTATCAACAGAACCATTTGTGGTTTTTAAGAGTACCGCAGCTGAGAGTGTACCGGGTATCCCATATCTCGAGTATCGGGTAGCCCACAATAAATACCGGGCTCAAACCAAATACGAGGTGCACACCAAATACTGGGCATCCGATAAAAAAGGATTTTCTACAATTCTACCAATAAAGGTGTGAAAAACGGAGGCATTGTTTTATCTAATTCAAGTCTATAAACATAAAATGATTTGTCCTTAAAAAAAACCAACGCACAGCTGAGCAGCTAATCGTAGAGATCTTAGATACTTGAAGAGTGTATATTTGTATGACGCAGGCGTCCACCAAGAAATAATTTTCCGAAATTTTACTCCTTAGGAGTGGAAAAACCTAATTTGTAAACAAATTTTCTTTATTTTAACTGTTCATTTTAAGTTGTGTAAGGATTGGAATTGGCCTAAATTTTGATAGATACATTACTAAATTTTCATAATTTAGTTGAAGTGTCTCTCGATTAATGGATATCTAAGGATAAATTTTTTATTTAGATCTTTCTTCTAGCAATGTTTGTTTTTCGAAACAAAGTGCTGTCAATGTTATTAACAAAAGGTGATATAGTAACTTTCAAGAAAATCAATATATCATATTAATACCAGTACTTGAATTTTAAAACCTTGAATTTTCACAATTTGAAAATAAAATAAGATTTTTGAAATAAATTTCGATTATAAATGGGAAAAAAAATATGTATATAAATTATATTTTATAATCCCCATAAAAAATAAATAATAAGAATTACAATTAATTGCACAGCTAATAAATAATATTTATACAAAAATTCAACCCTAACCAATATTTCAAACAACATATCTCATTCTCTTATAAATGCATTTTATTTAAAATATAAAATGAAACCAGTTAAAAACTCAACGATAAAATATCAACGTTCCGAAAATATACACATAAATTTATTAAAATGGATTTCTCATTATGTCTTACTTCTTATGGAAATAATTCGTATTATTTTTTTAAAGTCCGATAAACGCAATATTAGCTTAATTTGATAGAGATAGTATAATATTTTTTTGTTTTCTACCACCCAAACTCTTTGGACAATAAAGGAAGTGTTTGTGTCACATCTTTCATATGAATGTTCCTTCTGTATCAAATAATTTCTGTTACACTCCCATTTGGTTACATAGTTCGTATTTAATCTTTTTCTTGCTTTCTCTTAAACCTTGTATGCGTTATATTAAAATACATTAGTATATATTGCGAGTTTTATATAGACACATTGTTGGAATTATACATAAACAAGCAACTATAAACACAGCGCTAAGTCCAAAATCATAACAAACAAACGGGCGGATCGAGAGAAGAGCAAGCATGTAACATACACTAAGCCATAAGAGTCAGTAGCACATTGAGTAAAACGCGTTAATTCTCTCTTTAATCGGGATGTTATAGTAATAGGTTTTGCAAATATTACAAATTTACGACTCTTCAGAGTTGCAGTCATGCAGCTTATTATGATTGCATTGAAATAAAGCGTTTTATGAGTTAATTGTGAATTATAATTTATAACTTTAATAATCTTCATAATTGTAATGTATAGAAAAATTAATACAAAAAAATCGGAAGTATTAGATAAATTATGCAAGACCAAGACTCGAAATATTTTAGCAAGACTGTTCCTGACTTGGTCTTATTTTGCTCAACAATACGAAAATTTTAGTAAATAACACCATTAAGTATTTATTCCAATATTACGCAAATTTCGGAAAATTTATTTTTTTTTATTTTAATTACATTTAAACAAAAAAATTAATTTTTACTCACAGCCACACACTTTTATCATTTTCGAAATATTTTGATAAAAATGATTATTTATACTGCTGCTTTGAAGTTCGTTATGTGAAAATTAAACGGCTTCGTATAACATCTATTGAATTAGTGACGCATTTTTCTAACATATGTAGAAGTGAAATCGAATCACTGTTTTACTGTTGAAGATTTTGTAATTGTTGGAATATTTTTGATAGGACTTCGAGTATTCAAGAAAATCTATGTATATGATATAATATATTGAATATAACTATTTGTATAGGGCTTTATATCTGGATGGTGTAGTAGTCATACGGTTTTCAGTCAGTGTATGTTACAAACCCCTGTTGCTTATTTAGGGCACTGTGTTAGTGGATTCGAGTGAATTCTCTCTCGATCTAACAACATTCTGCAAACATACATGTTATACACATTTTATAATAATATGCTTCGTTTGTTTTATTTTCTATCCTTATTTTATTGTCCGCTACAATATAACTATGTGAGTGAGATAGATTGTAAACTGCACAATCCCTGAAAAAGCTGTCTCTTTCTATTAAAGAATCAATACTGCCAGAGTAGTTATGTACCATAGATATATTTATAATAAACATATACTAGATAATGGTTTCCTTTGCCGTTGAAATAAAGCACAATCATTTTTTTGACTCCTTAATATTCTTCTAAGAACCAATTTATATTTCCAACACAGAATAGAATATTTTAGATATCATAATAATTCAGTTACTTAAGCAAAAAAAAAAAAGAGGTCAACCTCGAAATGCGAGATAAAAAGCTGAAAACTAATATATACCTTCATTTTGAGGTTCTTAGTCTCATAAAATCTCCCGTTATTTAAGATCAAAGGTCGTTACAGTTCTAATAATGACAATATTATATTATTAAATTATAGAGCATAAAGCAACGAAAACTTTCGGTCCAAAAATTTTTTCATGCCTTCAACCGCTTTTGAGAAGCACGCCCTGAATCAATACAAAGAGTAATGCAAGGTCAACTTTGAATTTCGGTGACTATACTTTGTAGTTATTAAAATTATCGGGAAAGCTTTAATTTTATTTTTAACGCTTAGTCCAATGAAAATGTGAAATAATAAGACCACAAAATTTTAACTCATTTTCGTATATTAATATATACGATTAGTTTTGCCCCTAACCTGGGGTACAATCTAAATTCAGAGAAGTACTTTTTATCCTGAAATAATGTTACATCTATAATTAATTTAAAGCGACTGCCTCCTGTTGATCGTCTTTGTGACAATCTCACAGGATCGTCAGTTTTTTAGGATAAAAGGTATCTTTTTGTTTAAAAAAGTATGCATGGCTGAGCGCTGTACACTCTTCGCCTTCTATCTCAATAATGTTGGACAAAATTTGTTGTAAAATTTATGCTCTAATTTTTTTATTAGATGTTAACATCATTAAAGCTATACAAACCGAGATAATTGCGAAAACCCGATTTTTGTTACCTTTGAGGTTTAAGCTTTGCTATAGAAAGTTTCAGCGATTGAATATCACTCAAAAGAAAAATATTCAATGGTAGAACAAAAAAAATATTCGAAAAATACATAATTGCCTTGTGGCAAATTATTTTTCGAAGTCAGTTTCAATTATAATCTTAGCAATTGATAATAAAGAAATTAAGTAATTGATAATAAAGAAATTATTTATTTAATTTAATACTATTTTTTACTTTTTTCGATTTGAAATCTATTCCTCCCTAGAAATTCTTCAAGCGTTTATTATCGTCAAATATATTATAATTTATTCTTGTTAATTACTAGCTAATCAGACTACCTTCATTAGCACAATTTCAGTCAGATAAATTCTTGTATTTGACTTTTAAGAATTTAGTTTCCCCCGTCTCTTAATTTTTAGTAAATGTTACATATTTAATGAATTTATAACATGCGTGTCTCAAATACATTAATAAATTTGGACACGCACCTCAAATTGAATGAATTGTTTTCGACAATAAAAAAAAACTTTTTCATTCATTACGTTGGTTAAAAAAAAATCTATATTATCGGTCGTAACAATTAGTCTAGAATTTATTTTATTACTCTATGAATAAGCTTCGTATGTGTACTCACTATTAACCCTGTAAAGTTTAGTTATAGGGATGGATACATAATATAGTGTACATGGCAATTGTTAGTTCTCAGTTCATTGGTTTATTATGCGTGAAAAAATTGGAAAGTCAATTACTTACGGATTATGACTTAAAAAATAACCATGCCCACGGTGTAGTACGGTTTCTTTAACTAAAAATAACAAGAAAATATAAATTTTCATTTAGATATATACGAAAGAAACTTTCCTGGGGGCAAATCTAATGATATTATTAATTTCCCCTACTTTTCAACAATTTCAGTAAAACTAATGTCTATCAATTCCCAATTTGCGACCTGTCGCCAAATTTGAATTAAAATTGAGGAAAACTCAAATATTATACGAAAAAATGTTTCAAAGTTGTTTTGTTTCAAAAATTAAACATTTTTTATTTTTGAATTTCTCTTCGATTTTATACAGTTTAAAAGTTGGGGCAAGGATCCATTGAATCCAATGGACCAATTTTGCTCATTCACGAAATTCAACTCACTAATTTCAGCTCGCTATCTCTTTTTGTTTTTGAGTTATCGTGATGACGGACGGACAACCGGAAATGGACTAATTAGGAGTTTCTATGAACCTATACAAAAATTTTGTTTATACGGTCAATATTAGGTAGTGTAACAAAATTTGGACTAAAATTAATTTATTCTGACATATTATATATGTCGAGTATAAAAATAAGAGTATTTCATGATTTAAATACGTATAAAAAACCAAGTATAACATTTTTTATGGTAAATTTATTGATCTGCTTGTTAAATTTTATTTGTAGAGAAATAAATACGTTTATTGGTTTTTTTTTCTGATCGAAATTATATTTTTTGGGTTCTATTAAACTTGTTAGATTTGCTCATAAAATATTTTATAGAAATATGAAAACTAAATAAATGCAAATTTCTTAAAAATTTTATTGTACAGCTTCAGAAACCGTACTATTATATTCTTTATATCAAATAAAATGGATACCTTTTTTTGTTGTTGCAAAATACAAAAAAATTAGTATCGTAAAATTTAATTTATTAATTCCGGTTTATGATCAAGAAGAAATGTTCAATTTTGAACCGATGAAGACGATACGCGTTTAACAGAATATAGCAACAATATGCATTACGTTAATTATTCACTTCTATCTTTGGAATGTGGTAATATCATGAAATGGATCAATAATGAGAGAAAATGTACCATAGAGAAGAAAATTAGGAATGTATTTCAATGATATTGTAATCAAATTTAACGAGATATTATTGCAAAATTAGCATTCCGTTCTCTAATATTCGTGCTTATATTGTCATGGTTTCTATACATTGAAATTGACAATATAACGAGTTGAATCTAATTAAATTTTGACAATTACCGATCGCAGCTGCTTCTAATTGAATATTGTGTGTAATTGATTCAAAGTGAAGAATGGTTATGTTAGCAAATTGAATTTTACGATCGATCAAACGAAAATTTTTAGTTGTTTTTGCGTATACATAAAAATATGAAAATAAAAAATTATGATTTTGTTATTGTTTTATTCGAATGAGAAAGCTTTCCAATTTATTTCACAGGTGATTTTGACCGCATATTCGAATTCGATAACATAACCGGTCTAAAAATATTTTTACATTTTTAGATCAGTTATGTGAGTTAGTAATGACTACTGTTAATTATCTATTTAATCCGATAATCCGGCAAACGTTTTATAAGGCAGTGTTGAACTATCAAATTTGTCAGATTATAGAAATACTACGTAAGATCCCCTATAGTTCGGAATTTTTTACAAAAGACTACTTGGTAATCCGAAAAATTACAAATCCCATGATAAGATTCTATGTATATGTTATACTCTGCAGTAAATTAAACAACACAATAGATGTCGGATTAGACAGGGTCCGGATTACATGGGTTTTTCTGTATACAGGATAATGAAGGAACGAAAGTGGAAATCGAACCACAACACTGGTATTCTGCGTGTAATAGTCGGTGTTTTAACCATTTGAGTCACCCAGACTAACCAATATTTGGTAGAGCCTACCACCCAACAAAAACTGGTTGGCTTAAACAAGCGCCATAGGATCATTTAGAAGGCCGGAAGCTGTAATTTTATTGTATATGATTTCAAAACATGCCATTACACCATTATTAAATAGATGCCAACCTTATATGTTATACTTCCAGTAAATAAGATGATTTAATATTGATGAGCATAATGAAGGGAATGGATAATATAATACTTTTATTGAACACACAAATAGAGAACAAAATTTATTTATTGTACTACTAATTAGAAGAAAAAAAAAACAAGTTAGAAATCAATCGGAAAAGTGACCGAGTAATGGATAATGTCAGAATCCTGACGATATAAAAAATGTATGTTGCCAAATATAGCGCTATAAAAAGTTATATTAATATTTTCTTCTTTACCTTCTAAGATTGGGATTTTTAGAGATATTCTGATGGCGTTGCAATTGATATCTTAAAAACTACTAATCAAATCGTAGAGGTATTTTTGTCTACTTAAGGATTTAATTAACATACAATGCTCAACAACGGTAATATTAACATAGAAAGCTCAACAACGGTAAATTTATTTTTGTAAGCTATTTGCAAATGTTAAAAAGTTAGTATTTCTATAATTTCTTAGAAACAAATAGTTAAGTAATAAATTATATCTTGAAAATAACAAATGACATGACAAAACAATATCTTTACAAAAAATGTTCGGAAAATATCAAAGTACTAAAAAAAAAAAAAAAAAAAATTGATTATATAAAATATTAAACAAACTACACACAGTGTGTTTCGGTTCAAGTGTTCAACCATCGGTTCGGTTCAACCACGTTTTTATTTTGAAAAATGTATTACTCGAAAAATTCTATCAGATAGTATCGTAATCTTTGAGCTATAGTATTATCATGGCATATTGTGTATAGTTATAAAATTCGGAAACTCTACTAGACATGAATTTATTTTGAAAAATCATCGAAAAATCAGGTTTTTAATGAAAACGGAATAGCTTAAAACAAAGTTTAATTAAATTATCTCATGTGTCAAATTTATTAATTTTCTTTTTTGAGCATATGAAAAACAATTAATCATTTTGACAGTAGTAAACTGACCCTTAATGTTTACTAATATGTTTTTACACTAACCAAGAATATACGACAAACTCTATGTTATACCGTACATTCGAAGTAAGGACCATGTTAATTATTGAATATATTCTATCGCCTAGATGGCAAAAGGAGTTTATTTTGGGTTTTGTGGTCAAATCCATAAAAAAAAAAAATTGTAGAACCGTTGATGCATCCAAAAGTCCAATTTATCATTTTTCAAAATACATTTTTTTCGTGTTAATTAAGCTATTATTTGATCACAGCAAGCCATTAACAAAGTCAAGTATAAAACAACACCTGATACATCCCAATGCGTAGTTCATTTTGGCGTATTCATTATTTCTAGTTTGAAAATAATAATAGGATGGCTACGCTTGATGGAACCGGTACACACTGTATAATATTTATACACATGTTAATAGAATAAGTTCCGTTATTTTTCATGTTTAAATAATTTCCCAAAACCTTTTTCAAAATAAATCATCCATGATAGATATTTAAAAGCTAATGGACATAAAACATATTATATATATTATACATATTTTTTTCAAAAATAAAATAACCAAATAGATTATATCATATCTGTAAGATTTTTAGCCAAACTGTATTTTATTTCGATGAAATGATCCATTTTTTAAGCACATACGCGCTAAGGATACATTAACATAGTGATATCATGTATTTTTTATGCAAAGGGGCTTGGCATTTGTACGTTACTAGTGGCTCCGTTGATCTGTAGACCTCACTCACGGGAACACCATGTTCTCATAAGAACACATTATATATAATATTATACCATTAGTGGCAAAAACAATAATTTTAGGTAATTTATGATTATGAAGATCCTGATGATCCAATGAAAGAATAAACAGTATATTTTGTGAATGTGATAAACGTGTTTAGCAAATTTGATAAAAATCGTAAAGCACATTCGAAAAAGAATAAACATAAGTAGATACAGGCAAATGTAATTTATAATTGTCTAGTTGTATCCGGAAGGGGAGGTTTTGTTTTTGGCATAAGCCAGGACAAAATTTCTTCATAATTTTTAAGAAAAAAAGAAAACAAATTACCAAAACATATAAAAAGCAATATTTATTGAATAATCGCATGCATAGATGGCAGTCTTCAGTGCATGCGGTTAGTTAAGTGCAAGTGTTAATGGAATTGGATTCAAGGTACAATAACAGTCTTAACATATTTTTAATAAACTATTTTTAGCCTATTTATAATTATCTTCGAAAAATATTAAAAATTTCGCTCATAAAACAAAATTGGATCTAATATTTTCTTAATTCTAACAATTTTAATTATAAGGATTGAAAATACACAAAAATCCGGTTTTATGACGTAATTGGTTGGTTTTCTTTTTTAGTAGTGACGATTGTGTGAGTTAATAAAATATTGTATCTATAAAATATGAATAATATTGTGATATTACGTTGTGTAAAAGCCATCATAATAAATTTGGAAAATTGATTGACAAATGATTGTAACGAGTGTGCCAAAAAATTTTCTATAACGGAAATATATAAAATATAACCTTGGTGTCAACAACTAGATGTAACACATTTGGTAACAGTTACGAATTTTGAGTACACATTAGTAGTCCATGCGACAAGATGAAAACTCTATATGTGCTTTTGTGCATACAGTGTACATTTTTTTTATAGTAACTTGATTTATTGGATTTAATAAAAACAAATCAAAAATAATAAGAAAAATTATTTTTTACTTTTGTGTTTTGTATACAACCACGAAAAATTTTTCATTTGGATAAAATTTAATCATTAAAAATTGTTTTGCCCCTTCTCTCACAGCCCAGTATTTAAATTTTTCGTTCAGTAAAAATTATTATTAAGCTATTTTATATACAGCCTAGTTTTCAAAATTTTTCGTGAAGGAAAAATTATTATTAAGTTATATACCAATTTTTAGATGGGTATTTATAACTGTTTTATGGTAATTCATACAAAATAGAGTAAATTATTTTGATAGGAATTAATATTTTTGACATTAAATAAATTTGACATAAATATTACAACGTTTCACAATATATAATTGCTTCTTCAGACAATCAAAAAATTTATATTATATTAGATAAATATAATTTATTTTTATCTTTAACTAAATCGAGGTCGCCTGAAGAAGCAATAAAAATAAAGTGAAAAGTTGCATAAAATATAAAATTTCATGAATTAGTCGTATTTGATTTTAGGACGCCTGAAAAACAATATAACAAATAATTAAGTTGTTTATATTTTAATTATATAAACTCACAGGCGTTTTCTATTTTCTTATAATTGAATTTAAACAAATTTTATCGCCAATAAAATTAAATATCCATTATTATTGACAATTGTTGTCTAGAATATAGTTCCTTATATTTTTTAGAAATATAAACTTGAAAAAATAATATTGAATTTACGACCTACTTGTATAAAATAATTGTCGTTTCCATAAACAACATTGTAAATGTATTATTTAAAACATGTGTAAGTAGCAAAATGTTTACTAAATACTAATAATCATTTTGGAAAAAAGCCAAATAATTTATATGTTGTCATTCAAATACTACCCCCCTTTCTAAATTTTATTTTATGTAACTTAACAAAATATTGAATCCAATCCGTATATAAAATAAATCAACTTTGTTTATACATTGTAGTTATCGAAGGACTTGTGTAAAGGATATCTAACATACATTATTAAATAATACTGATTAAAAAGAAACAAAAAATTCAAAAAATGGATATCACTTCTAAAACATCTTTACGTAGAGAAAATAATAGTATACACAAATCGTTGCAGAATACAATATGTTCAGAAACTTTTAATTTTTGTAAATACCAAGTTACCTTTTTAATTCCAAACAAGAATTAGATATAAGGTTAAAATTAGATATAAAGAAACTCTGCGATACGATAAAATAGAGCCATTTCTGAAGCGATTAATAACGGGCAATAATATGGAAATAATAGTCGTATAAGACCATCAAACGCGAACGATCGAGGTTAAAGCCTATTAACCAGAATTAAAGGAAACAATTCAAAACAAGCACTCAGAATTGATTAATAGAAATGGCGTTACATCACGATAACGCCAGGCCAGACACATATTTTATGACTCAACAAAAACCGAATTTGGTTTGACAATGACTATGCCCTAAATTAGCCGACAAAACAAAAGCCAAAATCTATATCGCCAAATTTTTGCCATGAAACTACAGAAGTTTTACACCCATAGAATAAAGAAACTACCCGAAAAAATTGCAAGAGGTAAAGGATAATAATGGCACATATGTACTTACATAATAATATTGATTTTCAAAATTTCATTCAAAAATTAATAAAAATTGAAAAATGACTTTCTAGATAACATAATATTTTAATAATGTTAATAATAACTGTTTGAATATTGATACTCAAGCATATACAGGATACTAAAATAAATAACAATTATTATCTTCATGTGTTTAAACATTTTTCGATAATATTATTTGACATTATTAAAACGAAAAATAATTAAACTCTATAAAATTAAAGAAAAGTTGATTTCTTCTAAACTAAATAAAATCCGATTATCGCGTTAATTTGTTTTCATCGATTCATTATGATAATAAAGAAAACAAATTGAAAATGAAATAACTTCAATTAAAAATTGGTTTGATTTCAACAAATTATTTAGAATACCTGCTATGAGTTTTCCTTTATCACGCATATCTGACATTTAATTAATAATAACAAAGGAAAATTATTGTTGTCTATCTTGTACTATTTTAAAAGTAAAAGTTCGAGGTGTGAGAAAAAGTATTAGTTTAACGTTGGTATCTTTGAAATGTTCAGTATTTCACAGTTTTAAATTGTTTTTCAGTTATGGTGTTGACCGGCACATATTCGAAAATTATTTAAATATGATTTACTATATGAATTAAACACAACGAAAACGTGATAAAGATAACAACTAATCGTGTTACTTGTTTAGATACTCAGCATAGGGTTGATTATCAATTTTTTAGTTAGAAGCATTTATAGAACACACTATATTTGCAGTACAGACAGTTATAAATACACATATATTAATACGTATTACAAATATACGGATTGTTTACTAAATTTGCTACCAATCTTTATGGGGTCATGGTGGATCTATTGGACCCAATGGAACGATCTTGCTATTCAGTTACAATTTGTACTTAAAAATACCTCAATTTAGAATTTCAAAAATTGGAACTTTACGGGGGTGGAGAGATTGAATTGAAAATATCCCCATTTCTATATTAAAAATTCAAAAATAAATTTTTATTGATTTGCTGACACGTGATCACTTTATATTATTATTACCACGTTTTTCGAAATGAAAAATTAATTCATTTCAAAATTTTCTGTCATTTATTTTGTTTTATATTCATAAATAATTTTTTACCAATTATAATTTATGAATTATTTTTACGATTATAATAATGAATAAAAAATTCCAGTAAAAGTCATAAAGTTTAATAACTTTAAATAATATAGTTAAAACGAAAAAAAAATTATTGCAATGTCATATTGCAGTTTTAGATACCATTTTGAATTAACATAAAAAGTTTTTAATGAGATAATTTAACTTAAAAGTATAAACAATTTTTAAGTAATCTTTTTATTATAAGAGCTAGTCTATTGAAAAATTTATTCGAATTTCAACCTGCAGACTTCTTTATGATCATAATGTATCGATCACTATACACTATTATACTCGCAATGCAACGCCGCATATGTTGGTGTCTGTCAGATTAGATCATTTTAACCAGGTACAAAGAGCTCATAAACAGCCATAAAATTTATAATTTTTCCATTCATATTACCCATATAGATCATAAAATTTATATTGAACACAAGCTCGAGGTGTTATATATTTGCCACAAAAGTTAAAAAATTAAATTTGCTAGAAGACCTTGGGATTAAAGTATTAAATAAAAACCCAAAATTTACAATTTTAAATAATCAGATAGGCCTCGAATAACTACCCTTTATTAAATTCGTAATTAAAAACATCGGAAAAATATTGATCAACTCCACCCCCAGTTACTACATTCACAATAATCTTACCTACTTTCCTTATATCATTTCAAATGACCGTATCATGTGTATACCTTTTATTACACGTTCAATATAGTTTTCAGTTTTTTAATTCAATGGCTTGATTAATAAGGAAAACTTAAATAAAAAATTATTCTTGCGTTAGTTGAAATCTGTGTAATTAAAAAAACTTTGACTGTTATAAAAACGGGTATACATTCTATATCTATTTAATAGATAAATTCCGTAGTATACCTGCTGATTTCCGAAAATATTCAGGGATGGATGAGTCCACTATATTTATTTTACATTCTCCATTGATTTTTACAACTGAAACAACTTTCAAACGAAACCTTATAATGGAAGATTATTATAATCAATTACATTAAGCAATAAAAAAAAAACAGTTGTTTTTAGTGGTATTATTTTCAAATAGATATTCTTAACTATAGGTTCAAGTAAAGAAACCAATCTGAGTCAAATTTTCTAACAGAAAACAGATTTTATTCAATCCAATTAATATTTTGAACAAATTTAATATTTGAACTCGAAAAATTAAATTTTCGAAATCAATCTTATAATGTTTTCTTTAATTCTCTCTGGCACTAAATATTATAAAAATACACAAGCATAAAATAAAAATAAAGATTAATGTTCAATTTTTCGAGACTATATCAATTACTAAATATTGTAGATCCTTAATGAAATTAATTTTAAAAATGAGTTATTGAACTGTCTTGAACGTTTATGCTGTCTTATTGGAATTGACTAAATTTCTAGTTCTTAAAGCACATCCAATATTACAGATAAAATAAACAAATGCATATTATAAATAATAATAAAATAAATATTTTTTTCTGTATAAACAAAATCAAATTATATTTACATACAATTAATTAACACAACTAAAACACTAATTGACACTTTATTGAAAGAATATAACAATAAATTAAAATTTCATATTTAGAAAAAAAATATTATTCTGATATATCCTTGAACAAACAAACACAACTGACATCGAACTTGCTTGCTTATAATATACTAAATGAAAGTTTACGATCATTATTAGAAAACCGTATAACCTTACAGAAAGTACCTACGAACTATACAAAACTGAACATAATGATGACCTCACGTTCTCGAAATAAAAAGGGGTATTGTAAAATTCACTCGAAATAATAAACAAATAATATTATAATCGACATGTAACCTTCGAGAATGAAATCATCTACTGTAGTACTACAATATTGTGAAGTTCAGTGTTAAATCAAATACAGAAAGTTTACTTATTATTATAAAAACATTTTTTATTTGAAGTTACATATTTATATTTATAGTCGAGTCCCTTAACAATTCTTTTATTCTGAAAATGCAAGTTAAGATAACTAACTGAGATAATTGTTTACATACTCCGTATATAATTGAGTATCAATGTTTCTATCAACTATTTTTTATCATAAGAATTCGTAAAATACTCTAAATATGCAGTCCTTACAGTTATAAATATCATACATTATAATAACTTTTATTTTATTTATACAAGTGCTTATCAGATAGATTTTAACTTAAATTGTGGCAAATCCAAACGGTATACGAAAAAATGTTTCAAGCACTTTTTCACTAAGATTTTTTCTTTTCTCGATTACGGTTTTAAATTTTCAATTAAAGTTAGAAAGCTAGTTCAACATGTTCATCTTATGGTTCGAGTTTGCTTTTTATCCTAGAATAATTTAAGTAGTTTTTTGATAAATTTGATGATAATTTGATATGCAAATTTTTACAGGACTTAAAAAAACAGTTAATTTATTAGAGCCATTAAATATAAAGTGCTCTGTATTTATAGCACATAATACTCAAATCAGTTTTGTTATTGGAACAATAGAAATTCTTCAAATTTTTAATTCAATTTTAAATTTCATTTTGAAGAATGATTATTTATATAAGTAGATATCGTAGATAACAATTAAATGAATATTGGTTAAAAATTACAACCAATGTAGATTTGTTTAAATTAACGCTATCATAGATTACAGATAACTATTAAATGCCTATGGATATTATTTAAATTATCTGTGTCGGGAATTATATTCGAATATTAATTTTGATAGCGTCGGCATAATTACTTGAAAATATTCGTTGTCGGACCAGGTGACGAAACAAAAAAACTGTATACTCTGAGTAAGAATATTTGTAACACTACTGTTAACTAGAATATCGAAAAATGTTTAAAATACGAGAGTTTGCGTATGAAGGTAAACTAACTAAATGTATTATAGTACAATATTTTCTACAATTGGAATGTTATGACACAACATTTTTCGAATGAATCATCTTGTTCTAGATTGAAGAAAAGTGGGAGTTAATAAAATAATGTTAATAATACATAATATGTATCGATATAACATGTAATTATTAAGTATTATACCTTTATTTAATATTAGTTAATTCTACAAAAATAACAAGTGAACTATAGGTGACTAACAGAGTAAATTGTTTAGATATTCGACATACGGTTCAGTATCAATGTTTGAACTATTTTTAATGATAAGCATTCATAAAATACATAATAATGTGTATACTGAAATTATATATGTGCTTATTAACTACATTCGAGCTGAAAAATCTAAACATTTTACAAAATAATGTTCCAAACAAAAGTTGTTTATTTTAACATCAAACATTTTTTGTCTTTGAACTTTTCTTTAATGGTTTAAATGTTGGATCATGGATTCATTGGATCCCATATATGAGACCGCTTTTGCTCATTTACGAACTCTTTTTTGCCTAAAATACGTCACCAAAATTTCAACTCGTTATCTCGTTTTGTTTTAAGATATCGTTACGGACATACGAACGAATGGACAGACAGGCGAACATGAGGATTGACTAATTAGATGATTCTATGAACACCTATACCAAAATTTTGTTTATGCGGTCAATATTTTCTAGCATTACAAACTTGAGACTAAAATTAACATTCTCTAACATATTTATATGTCGAGTATAAAAATTAGGCATAAAATACAAGTGATGTGAATTTTATAATATCAGGATGAAGTTGACATTTCTTAATTATAAATATTACATCGTAATGATTTTATATAGCTTTAGTTACAATGATAATAGAACACTTACACTCTACATTTAGAACCGTGCCCTATGGAGAATTTTTGTTTATAAAAGGAGATCTGAGTTAGTAAACAAGCTAGCAAGCATGCATTATTTGCATTGCCTAATATTCTTTGTAATGCGAACTGCTCTTTTTTAGCCTGTCGCAAACGAGATTTTCTTTTCTAAAATTCTTTAAAAAATTTGGAAAACGGTTGACCATAAAGGCCATTCCTGCTACTTCCCGCTAATTCCATACATAAGCACTTAAAATTTAACATATTACAATGTTTTTGAGCTTTGATGTTAAAAAAACACTGGTTCTCGAATATTTCGTTTCCAATATCTCTCGAACCAATCAACCTATTTGCACGTTTTTGGCAGTGATCGACGCGGTTTTTAGAGCTTAAATAATGATTCTATTTCATCAAAAACGATCCGAAAAGAAATGTCAAAATTATGTTATAAAAACTATTTCGTTAACGATATCTATCGAACCAATCAACCGATTTCACGTTCTTGGTGGCGATCGACGTGGTTTTTTGAGCTTTAATAATTATTCTCTTTCGTCAAAAACGGATCGAATAGAAATGTCGAAGTTATGTAAAAAAAAAACACTTTTTATGAAATTTTTCTAAATCTCTCGAATGAATCAACTGATTTTAACCGGATTGGCGTCGATCGATGTGGTTTATCAAGGTTAAGATCTGATTTGGAGTTGATCGATAGAGTCGTTTAAAAAATGTTCCAAAAAACCAAAAAAGTTTTTTTTAGCCCGAATCGTTATATTTAAAATCTAAGATTGGCCAAGTCTTTTGGAATAGCACCGCGATGAAATCGGTCGAGCCGTTTAAGAGTTATAAGCGGTTCTGAAAATATTGATATTTATCAAACAAAATGTTCAAACATAAAAATCAAAGCTGAATGTGGTTTTTTTGGCTGAAGCCGAATTTCGGCCGGACACTAGAAATTAGATGGCGTAGGGTAAATTTTTTAGAACAATAACGAATATTATCCATAAAAATTTTTGGAAAAAGAAACAAAAATTTTTTTTTTTCGTATCAAATAAGTTTATAATTCATACAATTGATTGATAGTTTGTTTAAACCCCACGTTTTGAATTAAAATCGAATTAAAATTGTAATTGAACGCATAAAGCTCGTAATAAAAAGTTTAAAATGTTACTATTTTATTAAAAAGTTTTTATTATCAATTAAAAACAAGTGTAACATCAAATCAACTTTATCCATATACAAATCATTCACTCATAAAAATAATTCCACCATATAGGTGGAATTATATTGTATTGCAATTAGATACCGATTTACTGTTATACAACACGAAATATTGTAGTTTTTTTTTATGAATTAAAAAATTCAAGTGATAACAGTTGAAAAGCCGTTTTATTAGCTGACGATTATCATACACAATATATATTGTCTACACAAATTTTCATTGCGAGCTTTCTGTCTATTAAAAATGTAATCTAATTTTTATTTTGACGTATTCTTACAAAAATACATTAGAAAATTAAATAATATAAAATTTCTTTTTCTCTATGTTCTTAGAATCCTCTATATTTTCCTAATCAATAATTCAATAAACGGAGTGTCTAAAAAATAAATGTAAAGATGATATTATTTTAGAATACATTACAAATAGATAGTTTAGGAGTATGATTTAATATTTATTTTTATAAATTTATTTTCATATATTTGGTGTGGGACACCCACTATTTACTCGGTATTTGTTGTGTGATGTCCATTACCTCGTGCTGTAATAACGCATATACTTGACGAAAAATATATGGACCTCCAAAGGCACGAAAGGTTCCGGTGATATTTGAACGATGAGATATGCACACTTAGTTGACAGTACTGGCATATTGATAGTAAGAGATAAATTTTATTTTGAATTTCAAATTTACATTATGGTTTCGATGGAAATAATGGTAATAGGATTTTTAAAATACTTCAAGTGAAAGCTTACAATAAAAAAAATTGCCCCCGTTTATTACTCCCCATAGGGTTATAAAATGGACCTAAACTATCTTTTAAGTTGGAACAAATCACACATTTCAAAAATTTTGATTAAAATCGGTTCAGTAGTTATAAATTTTAACTAAAATTGTGACGAGTCTAAACATTTTTCGAAAAAAATGTTTCAAACAAAAGTTGATTGTTTTATTTATATTTCATTTTTGAATTTTTCTTTGATGATTCAAATGACCGATATCAATGAACCGATTTTGCTCCTTATCGCACTTCTTGATCTTGCTTTTTAAGTCTAAAATGCACCAACAAAATTGCCATCACTTTTCGTTTTTGAGTTATCTTGATGATAGATGGATGGACAAACAGAAATGGATTAATTAGGTATCCGAACATCGAAATTTAGTTTGTGTAGTCAATATTTGCTTGTGTTACAAACTTACGATTAAAACTAATATACCCATACATATTTAGAACAAAAAAAATTTCCATCTAATCTAAACATTAGATATATAATTTTACTGTAAGAACCGTGTTCGCACACATCACGGTGCATTATTTTACAATACAAGTTAATGACTTTTTGGCACAATGGTAGTAGTAATAAAAATCTTTTCATTGCCAAGGACAAATTATTTTCATTATGATTGTTGATAAGAGAATTTAACGATTTATGTAACTATGCATAATAAAAAGTAACATATACTTAATAAAAAATTTATTGATAAGCTTTTAATAACATTTTAAAGAAATCAAATTTTAAAATCAATTTTTTGTTTTTTTACCTCAGTGGTCTCCAAACTTGGATTCTCTAATTATATTCATTTTGCATAAAGTAGGTTTTTAGATCTTAAATTTTTGCACAGCAAGACATTAAGTATAAAAGAGAAACGAGAATAAAATTTTTAAAACCTTCGAAGGATAGAATATCTACCCTGGTGTATGTACCATACATTTTTCTTCCTTCGCAATTTAATGAGATGATGAAAAGTGCATTTTAAGAGGATTCTCTGGTGTGATGGGTTCAAAACATCGATTTTGTTTTTTGCATAAATGATTTTCTTAATATATCTAGAATATGGTGGGGTGGTAAAGTGAATTTATAGAATTCGAATTAATTATAAAGAAACAGCAGTTAGAAGACGCAGATAGTCAGAGCGCTAAGCTGAGAGCTGAGAAGTTGATCCTGTTGTTTCCTGTCTACTTGATACCTGAGACCCTTGTATATGGTTATACAAGTACAGAAAAGTTTAAATAAGTTTGGTTAATCAATGTAGTTATTTGCGTTATGAAATACATTTTAGTATTGGTTTAGCTTCGAAGAGCTAAAGCTTAATTATAGTTGTAACTGTACTTGAAGTATCGACACACGGAATGAACTATTATCACGTCCAAATTTAAAATATTTCTATATTTAATTAACACAAAATTGACGAAAAGTACGTAAAAATCGAAAATGTTTATTTTGAAGGCTGGTCAAATTTTCTTTTCATAATATTCCATTCCGTGGGGATATAATATATGTTTTCACATTAAAATACAGTTAATTTTTTTAGATTCGGATTCAGGTTATTACTAATGAATATATTTTAGCCAATAATTTATGTGTATACTCTTAAAATACTTTAAATAAATGATAAAAACTCCAAAGTTCTATCTCTTCATTGGTTCGCACAAAAAAAAAATGCTTAAAATCAGATCGCCTCCCTTAAATAGATTTTGGGAATAAATTAATTTTTTTACAATGATATACATCTTAAAAAATTTTTTTGTAATTACACAATGTTTTTGATTTTATAAGTATGCCAAAAAATCAACAAAGAAAAGCCAAAAGATTTTGTTTCACTTTTTTTAATTTTTTAAAATAATTAAGGTCAAACAAAAACCAAACTAACAGTTCTAACTAACTAACTAACTATTGGACAGCTAGTTTTCGAGATAATTCTTGAAATTGATTCGAGATAACTATCTTAGATACAATTTTAAGCCATATCGAACTTAATGCACGTTATTTTTAGGTTAATATTACCTTATAAATACGGCAGTTGGAATAGAGGACAAAAATTGTTTTCGATTAACATTGACAATTTTCTATTTTGGAGTCCATTTTGGCACATGTTGAACAAAATGGTTTTTGCATTTGTTTTATAATGCCCTTCCTATAACAATAACAAAAAAAAAAAAAACAAAAAAACAAATATCCGTCAATTTCAAGCTTGTAGAAGTAATCGAAAATTTTAAGTGCTTCGAAAAAGAAAACGGCCCACATTTCTGAATTTTCGTAGAATAGAAGGTTGTTATACTAATCAAGACTAACCCATATACAAGTGTATTTATAATAGGTTAAAGTTCCGTTACAGCTGTCGAAATTCGATCATAATCACTAAAAGTGAATCACGTTACCTTTAAACGAAACAGTATATGCGTTTAAAAAAAATAGTATATTAAACAAAACAGTATATATGCGTGTGTACGGTAGTGTGTGTAATATAAGCCACACCTCTTGTATATGTATGTGTTATATTTTGTACAGTGTGTGTTATATTTTTTTTTGTTGATTTAATGTATTTTTATAGATACTTTTAAAAAAATATTAGCATTCTCCAGTGCTTCTCTATATAGCTTACAATTGTTCCAAATTTCATACTACTCCGGCCACTCAATTTTCGGAAAAAGAGGTACATAGTTTTTGTTTCACGGATTAATAGAAAGATAATCGTCAGATATGCTTATAGGCACCGTGACTATTTCTGATTCTTAAGTTGAAACTTTCAAATACAAAGATCATATCTAATAAAATTTATACCATTTATCTTAAATGAAATAACTTTCAACAAACAGTTTTTTTTATTAAAAAAAACTAACCATTCGAGAAAAACTCATTATAATTCAGAGGTTAATACATTTCCTTTAAATACGAATAAATCAAAGTGAGTCACGACATTTACGAGGATTATTAATATCATAGAAAACAACATTCTAATAAGTATTATCAAAAAATATTTAATGTTGTTCGTACAATAAGATGTCTATCGTCAGTACGCCGAAACCATTACTCTAATATTCATATATTAAGGGAATAAACAATAAAATGAATCAATACCATACATTATAATAGTAAATTATATTTACTATCTCTTTTTATTATATGTAACAGCATGTAATATAAAAATTATTGGGTCTTGACACAAGGTAGCGTCGAAAATTACACCGACAGAAATTAAGTTGATCTATATAATA
Source organism: Chrysopa pallens (assembly GCA_020423425.1). NCBI lineage: Eukaryota > Metazoa > Arthropoda > Insecta > Neuroptera > Chrysopidae > Chrysopa > Chrysopa pallens. The sequence goes on along the minus strand of CM035595.1, from coordinate 34,979,156 downwards.
AAAAATTTAAAAAAAAAAAATCGCTTTCAAATAAATGAACTAAAAAGTAAAAAATAATTTTAAATTTTTAATTGTGACCAAACAGACCCTCCATTTTCATGTCAATATTGTGCATACCAAATTTCATCATATTTGAATAAGTTTATGAGTTATTAGTGCGCGAAAATTTATTATAAAGGCCTCTATCAAAAACACTAACCCCGTTTAATTGGATGATTCATATCCTGGATACATAATTTGCAGAGAAGTACAGCACAACTCAATTTTAAAATATTGTATATCAAAATTACAATTTTTATGAATAGTAAATTCTGTAATTGTACTATACTAGTCCAGGCTTGATTGACTATACACTCAAGAGTACACCACTTGATTTATCTAATGCTACACAAATAGCTGAAAGGAACTTTAGGAATAGTTTCAATATAGCTACTGAAACAACGTTAATTCTCTACGAAAATTCTGAAGGTTGCCTATTTCTTTTTTCAAAGCCAGTAAATTTTTTTAATACGCGTACAAACTTCAAATTAAGCGGGTATTCGTTTATTTTTTATTATTTTATTAGAAATATCATTCAATAATAAATGAGAAAACTATTTTACATGATACGTGATATAATTCGATATCAGACAAACTGAAAATTTTGCATTTTGTATGGTTGTCGGACTACGCACCATTCGGGCGAATAGTTATCGAGCAAAATGGTTTTCATATTTTTATTAAACGATCTTCTCATTACAATCAACAAAAATTGAATATACATCAATTTAAAGTTTATCGGAGAAATCAAAATTATTCATCGTGGCTCCAGAAAAGGAAACGGTCCACTTTTCATTATTTTCTTAGAGGATAAAGTTGTTTCCCTAATCATAACTAAGTTACGTAATTATTATAACGCTGACTTGTGAATAGATGATACTACCTCCTGCCATATAAAAATGATATTCGAATAGATTGTTATAAAATAACAAATTAACCTTTTCCATGAATGTTATACATTGTATTTAATTCGTACGAAGTACAAGTTAAAATTTCAAGGTTGGTCTTACAAACATATTACCCCATATTTCGACATTATAATAAATTCGATAAATTGATTTTCATATAGAAATTTCCATGAAAAGTAGAAAGTTCACAATGATAGTAATATAATTATAATATCACTTTCATTTTAATTTTCTTAATAAATATTTTATAGTAATTGAATTATTGGAAATAAATTATATTTGATTGTTTTTTATATTATGCGCATATATGAAATGAAATAAATGAAGGTATATTATATTTAGTCGAATAAAAGTACTAAATCTCTTGTAAGTATAAGTCATCTACAAATCTACAATGACACAAAAACGAAAAAAATCTATTCGAGTTTATATCTTGAAAATATAATTATTTGTTCAATTGTTTGCATGTAATTTGTATAGCAAATGTCAAACAAAAATTATTGAAGAAATTTAAAAAATGACATTTAATTGAGGCTACGAGAAGAAAATTTTAAGAATCATGAAATGGCATTAGTATTTTTTTTTTTTTTTTAATTGAAAGCTATTCATTTCAATTTGTAAAAAAAATTACCACCATTCACACACGGACTTATATATCATTAGATTGATACAGTAGCATTTCGTAACCATGGAAACGAATGAAAACGTTTTCATGCCCGATGGTCATACAGTAGATGGAACCAAAAAATCATCCGACTACGTTTCATCATTTATAAAAATAAAATCTTAATCGATATATTTGTTAATGTTCTTACACCATAATATGTAAAATATTGCACCACAAATAAGTTTGGAATGAGCAAAGAAAATTACTTGAATAATTTGTGTGAAAGATATCGTCCAATTTACCTTGACCTTGGTGCACGCAAACATTTATGAAAGCACTATATGGATATATTATACTCATAGAGCTTTTATATATTACATATTAAATTTACCACTTAAACACGTACCGTAGTATTATGGGGTGTATAAAGCTCTTATCAGCATGAATACTAAAAAACAATGAATTTAATTTTAATAGGTATGGGTAGTATGAGGATTGCAACGGAACTTGCAGGAATATTTACAGGATAACATATATAATATATTCAATGTTACTATGAATCTATCAACGTTTTTTTTTTTTTTTTTTTATTTATATCAACTTGTACTTGTCGGTGGGATTCCGGTCAAGAGAATTTTATCATTATTTAGAGACTTGTTTCTGAGAATTTTGTAATGATACAGAGAAAAAATGTCATTTGTGTTGTTGTTTATAAACATAACCACCCGGTGCCCATGAACATATCATGATTTTTGGGTTGCCTTGATGATACAAAATCTTTTATTTACTTTTGTCAGTAGATTTGGCGGGTTTTTATCATTCAGGTGAAGGTGCTAAACTTCAAATCCATTGCAAAGATATTTATAAATTTTTTGTAAACATTACAATTATTCAGAATGGAGCCTTTTTACAAGTTAATTACCAAGTCAATTACCTTACCGGAAAAATAGTGTCCGAAAGTTATCTCTGGATATCTCGTAATCCGTTCATCTCATCTCGTTAAATCATTTTGAACTTTTTCCTTGAAACTCAAAACGTTCTTGTTAATTTTTGAGATAAAAAATATTAAAGTTCGGAAAGTTACAAACAAATAAAAAAAAAATTAACGTTTTATGATATGACGAATGGCACCTAAATAGAAAAGAAATTAAAAAAAAAAAATAAAACTACGAATAAAGATTACTAATTTGGAACCGGGTTCATCAAAACTACGTAAGGAAATTTCCAAAATCTATAGTGACAATTTATGACCTTCCATCGACTTTGGCATGTTATTTGCCAAAATATATGTTTGGTTTTCTGTATCTTTAGAACACATTCGATCGATTTTGATGAAATTTTTTAGAGATGTTGATTTTCAGGAAATATACTGTATAACGGAATAAATGTATAGGTTGAGTTCCTTTCGCATACAGTATTTAGAAGTTTATAGTATTTTAATTTAAATAGTGCAAAAATGGATATTCATTTTTTAATATTATAACACTTAATTGTATCATTAACAATCTATAAATTAATACGTGAAACAAATAATTTGTACTTATTTTTACAAAAAAAATTTTTAAAACGTAGGAGTTGGCACATTTATAAATTATATAGAGGACTTGAGAATGCTAATATTTTTTTTAAATTATGGATAAAAAAACATAAAATAAAAAAAAATAATAATAAAACTAAAAATTACACACACTATGAGACACACATATGTAAATGGTGTGGCTTATATTACAAACATTACCGCACATGCAAACATACTCTTTTATATAATATACAGTTTTGTATATACTGTTTTGTTTAAAGACACACATATATACTGTTATGTTTAAAGGCAGTTAGATTCACTTTTGAATGATTATGGTCGAATTTCGGCCGTTGTAATGGGTAAAAAGAATTACTTGAATTAATAATAAAAATTACGATTTTTCTATAATCAGAAAAATTTTCCGCAACCATTATTTACATAATACGTATAAATAAATACGAATTTTTATTATTAGAAACATTACATTTTGTTTTTTCTCTGTAAAAAGTCACGTCACTATGTAAACAGAAAAACTACACATGCAATGAATGCATCCCCGAGAAAAATGTCATAATTAAGTTATAATATTAATAAATTGTTAATTACTAGTTATATCTGATCTGATGACATTTGTATGAATATAATGAGTTTTTCGATGAGAATTTTTAGTATACCTAAATATAATGCAATAGAATTAATACAATAAAAATTCAATTATCACGGCCATGTATATAAGTTCACCAATCACTTGAGAACGGCTCTACCGATTTTTTTTTTAATCGGACAAAATATGTATTAAAGAAAATTTTTTGGAAAATCGACTGGAAAGGTTCAAAATTTCGATAATATTCCCCCTCCCCCATCCTTATGCAACTTCGTTGCCATGGTCAGGAGGTAACTAAGACTGTTTAATCGCCCATTGGAAAAAAATATAATTACAAGCACTATATCTCAAGACTTTTATTTTAATTTACCTTAAATTTAACTAAGATACACGTGACCATTTTTCGAAAAGGTAAAATGAAAATTCGATTTTATATATAAAAATGCTCTTCGAAAAGCCCTCCGTTTTCATGTAAATATTGTACATACCAAATTTCAAAACATTTGGTTAATTATTTTTTGAGTTATTTGGGCACCAAAATTTGAATGATTTTTACATAATGGAGTGTACGTCAATATTATGTTTCAATCTCCGATAAAAGCAGTTAGTATGAAAAACGTTGTTTCAAACACAAATGTTCTAATAACTAAGTTTGTTGATGCAAATCATCATACGATGGATGGTTCTTCTTATTAAAATGTTTGACTAAATAAAAATAATAAATTTTATATATTTTAAATATTAGAGTATTATAATAACCCTCTTAAAACATACACAATATTAATTACAAATATGCAAGTAATCTATAAATAAAATGTATGACGTAAATTTATTTTACTTGTAGGCGTTTTGTATTCCTTTTTAAACAGTACATAGAAAAACTATAGTGAAAATTTTTTTATTAAAAAATTACTATGACCAGTTTCATAACAAATACTTAAAGCATTCCGTATATTTACATTTTCTTCAGTTCACTTTTTTCATGTTTTGTCGTTTCGATTTTTGAGTACTACAGTCCGGCCAAAACACAATATTTTCGATATCTAGTTTCCAAGCACGGCAAACAAATTCAATCAAATATCTACTTATTAAATACTACGAAAAATAATGCATAAAAACAAAAATTGAATAAATGTGTTGTACTCTTAAAAATGTAATTTCAAAAACTATAATTTTTGAAGTTAAAAATATAAGGTATAAAAAAAGTTGAGGGTTTGGGTAGATTCTGAAACTAACCGTGTTTTCAACAAAATTACTTACATTTTCGTGAAAATTTAGCACTTTCCTCCAGGGTATACTAAAACAGTAGCTACTTCCCTACAGAGTGACTACAATAATTGGAATATCTTAATGTCATCAGTCATCATGAATACAATTGAAATTTGAATGTAAAGTCGTGTACACACGTACGACATTCGTTAGTAACGTAACACCATATCGCAAATCTGTACTGTTGCGTGTACCGTGTTACGTGATACGAAATAAATTGTTTGTAGGTGTTGCGACATTGCAATGTTACTATGTGTAGCGTTCCATCTGTTCTTCTCCATATCGAAATATTTAAATACAATTAAAATACAAATGAATAATGTTTACGTCGTGTTGAAAATGATTTCAAGCATGTAGTTTGTGAATGTCTTTACAAATGTTCCATTATTAAGTCAACATTATTCGTAACCAGTTATCTTGCAACATTTTCTGATGCGATTCAAATTTACCGATAATTTGTGGGACGCGTTATAACATCGTCGCGTAACAACTTTTGTTACGTGATGGTTTGAAAGTTACGTTATAGTATTACGTTACACGCGAATTTTGCATATGTTTACGCGGCTTTACATTTTATTAAAAGACATATACAAAGTGTCGCAAAAATAATCATTTCGGTAATAGATGCAGGGATAAATCAGGATGAAATATTTCAAATATAAGCAAGTGAAGCTAACAACAGTTGTTAATTACACTAGTAGGTATTTAGTGTAATATAGTTATATAAATTTTATTATATAATATGTATTGTTATTATTTAATCATGCATGTGTTTTGATTTTAAGAAACAATTTCAGTATTACTGGATCTATGAAACCCAGTAGATTTTACTCATTCGGGAACTAAAACTCACTGTTGTATAGGTCAATAATATATCATCAAAATTTTAAGTGGATATTGGACAAATTAAGTGATTCTACGAACATCTACATCAAGAGTTTCTTAGAACCGTGAAAACTTTAAAACGTTTTAAAGTTTTTACTAAAAATATACCTGCATATTAATATACCAATTGGGTATCGAATCATTTTCCATAGGACAAAAGGGGAAGCCAATATTAAAATACATATACACAGAATAAACATAACATACACACACAAAAAATTAACATGAACAACTACTATAAAAATTCAGTCAACAACACAGTATTATTATTAGTCTAATTTTAAAAAATTTTAAAGAAGGGGATTTGTTTCTTATAATACGTACTTAAGTTTTGTTCAATGTTCTATAGTAATTATGTTAATAGTGTGTATATTCTATGTGTATGTATTTTAATATTATTACCCTTTTTGCTGTTCTGATTCTGAGAACAATTTGTATATATCGAATATAAAACTCACACTTGTTCATTTCGCACAGTACTTTTACGCTACTTTGTACAATGTACCAAATAATGCACGATATAATCATAATAAAATATATAATACTGTAACCATAGCAACAACATCAACCCCATTTCACTAACTGTATGTTAAAATTCAACAAAAGAGTAACAATAATACAAATATCACAACCATAAGCAAATAGTAAATATAACAACAAAGTCAAAATTATCAATTTTAATATAATACTTATGCAAAAATAATGTTAGTCGGAAATTTAAACAAATATTTGAGTTTAAACTTTGTCTGAGATTAACATGGAGCAAAGTATATAGTGATACAAATATCGATATAAGGCAAAAAATAAATTAAACCCATTGAAAAGAGATTTTAATTTTTTGAAACTTGTATAACAAAAAAGAAACTACTGAATAGATTATTTTGTGTAAATTCACAATGTTTTAGTGGAATTGAAACATTTGGTTAATGAAAAACTCCATTACTATTAGTCGATAAAATAATTTCACTAATTAGCTCTTGGATTTAAAAAAAACGTGAAAAATCCTTTATTACAGTTTTTTCATTTAAGGTCAAGGGTTGAAATAAATTTTCTTTTATGAAAATCATTCTTTGATTCTTTTATCATATTTAATCCAGATTATTGATAAATTAAGGATTACAGATAAAATGATGTTTTTTCATTTAAAAAGGATAGTTGCGCAAAATAAATTATAGTATAAAGCTAAAAAAAAAGGCCAAGCAAGGTATTCGACTTATATAAACTACAAAAAAATAACTTTATAAGATTGCGAAATAAGCGCAAGTTAACATCTTTCATGTTATTTTTAAGCAATTAACGAATTCACTGGACTTGACTTTGAAGTTTACGTAAGAATATAACTCATTAAGAGTAGTATGCATTTTTCAAAATAAAAATTGCATCACCTCGAACTGTGGGAAATTGATGTTGTTCATGAGTGTCTTTTTAAATAAAGACGCGATTTTCTCAGAAACTATTTATTTCAATCAATAAATACTTATTGCAATTTAAAAATTCGCCATTCGCAAGTTTTTAGGACAAAACTCATGTACCGATTTTAATTTTGCTCACGTCATTTTATAGGCTTCTTAAATATCTCAACTGCTTCTGCCTGCTGCGATAAACAACTGAAAAATGCAGCTTTTCAGGCGGTTTTTACCAATAGAATAGAGTGACTCATGAGGAAGGTTTATGGTATATAATTTTTCAATGTCTTTTAAAACTGATAAGCAAACGATATTTTTTAACCGACTTCAAAAAGGGAGGCGTTTTATTTTCGTCGTGTTTTGTATACCCTACATATAGATATGAAATTTAAGAGGGTTTATTAAGTTTGTAACGCTAGAAATATTGAAAACATTAACAAAACTTTTATATGGGTATTCATAAAATCATTTAATTATTCTAATTTCGTATGTTTGATGACGGATTCTTGACTTTAAAAGTAAGTTTAGTTCTAAATACAAAAAATATTTGTTTCGTAAAACCAAAATGAGCTTTTTAAATTTGAAAAACAGTCACCGAAGAATCAAAATTCTATGAGAAAGAAAACATTTTGCATGAAAATAAGTTTAGGACTACTTCCAAAACATTGTTCCGAATTGCTACGGCAATATAGGAATCCTTTAAGCTATTCTTAACACAATTTCATTGACATAATACGTTGCTCCATTGACAGAATTTATTTCACAAACACTGTACAAATACGGTATTGACATGTGCGAATACATTAAACGATGACTATCATATAGATTTAAAATTTAATGCGAGGTTCATGACCTATCTATTTCAACAATGTATGTAAAACGCGTAGGAAATCAATTAAGTTGAATATAAACGGGTTAAATAAATACATGGGTAACTGGTGTTTGGTACATATCTTGAATATAATATTATATATATATATATATATATATAGATACAGTAGTATATAGTAAAAGATTCGACAACATAACCACCACCACAAACGAAGAGATTATGCGTTATCCTTGAGGTACATTCAACTGCTTATATTATAATCTTCATCAACGAAATAGGTTGAAAAATGATTATTACAAAGTGGTTCTTATTCTAAAGGTATATTTGATATTATAACATGTAGATTGAAAATCATGTAATAGCCAACGCACACCGTAAAATTTTCTGATCAGAAATTCTGATTAGAAAATCTGATGGCCCACGCAATCTGATCATACATCAGACAAAAATTTTAAGAAAGTGTATATCATCGGATATGATCGAATACGTACAACGAACCGCAATAAACCAATGAACTTTCAAATATTTTAAATTCGTTAATTACTTTTTTAACTAACAGATGGCCTACTTCAGATAACATCGTAAGATATTCTAATAAGAAATTCTGATTCTAGGCGAACACGATAAGATATTCTGATCAGAAAATTTGTTGTCTTATATAGAATTGTTACTGTGTGCGGGGTCAATATAAAATACATGTTAACAGTTACATCAGATTTTTTGATCAGAAAATCTGATAGTGTGCGCTGGGCCTAAACGTATACCATAATAATACTAAAGTGGAATCGTTTTCGTTAGTCCATTGATCACACATACACTGTAATATATATATAATACATAATTGCATACTATAAATAATAGTAAATTATTTTTTTTTAGTCACCTTTCAACTACTATGGTTATACAGTGACTACAGTGGGTAAATTATATATAACAGCAAACAACATTACTAGGTGATCACCCATCCAAGTACATAAAAAATCAGCGATTGTAGAAAACTCCATCCTTATAACTTGTATAGAAAAAAGTAGGTATTTTTAAATGATTTTCTGAAATAGCAGGATGATTAAAAAAATGCAGTTTTCCAATGTCTTCACCATTCCACATCGAGTGCAATAAACTGCACCTTCCTAGTTTGCCAACGAAAATTTTGATATAAATTAATAGTGAAATAAAAAATAAAAGTTTTCTTCTGTTCCCTCATCATATTCTAACGTTTTCAAAAAAATTATCTTTCGAAATTTAAGCAGGACTTCTGTTTTAGTCCTAGTAAAAATTGATAATATTAGGGAACTGAAAAGGAAATTAGTATACAGCACACTCATTTCCTTTTCAGTTCTCGCTTAAGAATTTATATTTAATCATACCTTATTCAGCGTTTGGTTATTACGATTTAATTGGAAGCACATTTCCCATAATGACAAGTGCTACAATAATCTATAAATTAATACATGAAGCACGAACTTTGTACATCTTTATACGCAAATTGGTCGGAGGAGTATGAAATTTAGCACACTTATAGTTTATATAGAGAAGGACTAGAGAAGGCAAATTTTTTTTTTTTTTTTTAATATGCATAAAAATACATAAAATCAATAAAAAAAACATTACACATACTATGACACACATATATAAGAGGTGCGACTTTTATTACACACACTACCATACACACGCATAAAGATTCACTTTTGAAAGATTATGGTCGAATTTCGACCGATGTAACTGGATCGTGGTGGAAATTTATTTGGTACCACAATACCAAACGTATTATTTGTAAAATTAGTACTACGTACTACGCATCCACCCTTTTTGGTTGTATATGTATGCGTAGTTTGCTTGTAGTAGTGTACCATTCCAAAAAGTAGGTCATTCGAATCATTTATCTAACGACGTTCACAGCAACATCCAAATTCAATGTTGGTAACCACCACAAATAAAGTTTAGATAAATAGCTACTTTAATCATTTTAAATGTTGTTTTTTTTTTCTAAAGTAATAATATATCATTTCCTTAATCGAAAACATTTTAACGTCTAAAAATACGTTTGCGAAAAATACATGTGAGCAAAGATATCAAAAATACGTTTGTGAAAAATAGATATTGATCCAAACTTATTGCAATAAATTTAGAAGTAGTCTAACTTAAAAGTTTATTTCAAATTTCTATTCATTTGAACAGGCATATGCACCTTAATACACCGTTATTATATATATAAAGGTGTATTAAATTTGATCTTAAATAAAGAATTAAGGATGCCCTAACAAATTTTGTTCATTTTTTCCACTATCCGCCTGTCTTTGTGTCTAGCTAGTTTATCCCATAACGAGAAATCAAAAACGAAAAGAGAATAATTAAGACAATGTTATTAAAATAAAAAGTTCGCGAATGAGTAAAATAGGTGAATTGGGTATTTGATTGATTTGAAATTTACTATATTTCCCATCAAAATGTGTAACCAGACACTCAACTATAATGAAAATTAAAATAAAATTGTTTCAAAAACAAAAAAGTTATAGGTTATCAAAGAATCTCTTTCTTGAAAATAAGAAAAAACATATCTTCTTCTACAAGAAAGACCATCTCTTTCTTGAAAATGATGTTTAACATATAATTTATACAGATACTTGCAAATGACGTCACAAGTATTTAACTCATCTTTTAAGATCCATATTCGTGAAGTAAGTTAAATATAAGTATCCTCAAAATAATTGGAATTTAATTTAACTTTTATAATAGAATTATAATGAAATAAATACCCTGTACAAAATGAATCTCAAGCTGGCAGCTCCAATCTAGCAGCCAAGTGAATTCCCCTCTCATATGTCAAAAAACTCACTGTACATATCAAAAACATCGGAATTGAAAAAAAATAAATAATTTTTATTCTTATGGAGATTTATTGCCTATTTATATTATTTATATTATTTATTATTGTCTATTTATATATAGAGATTTGCTCGATATTTGAAAGAACACCTTTTATTTATTATTTCATCGCAATAATTAAAAATGTTGTTTATAAAATACATAAAAATCACTTTAGCCGATTGTTTAATTACAATAATCCATTAGAAAATGAATATGAAAATTATCTTATCGAATATAAAAATAGCATTTCTATAACTTAAAATTAATAAATGAACAATAATCATGCAATAACGTGCATGAGATATAAACTCCTATAAACATTTCAACTTAATACATACATTATTCTACCAATTATATCAGTTGTGACTTCAGATATCAACAACAACAACAACAACAACAAAAACATATTTGTGCATGCAACAATAAGATTTTTATCAATATCATTATTAAAAAGACCTTCATAAAAATCGGGTTTGTTCTTTTCTCAAAATAACTTTTAAAAGTTGATTAAAAAAAAAACTTTTTTTTGTTTTCGTATGAAATTAAATGCGAATTATCGAATGTGCATTTTCAACGTGTATCCTCAATCTTGAAAACCAAATTATCTGGACACCAATTTGAAGTTTCCCTGAGAACTTAAAATTAAAAGAAAAAATATATTTAAAAAATAAAAAATTTTTTAAACTAACATAAATTTTTTTATTTTAAATTTTATACGAACAGGAATACCACAGAGTTTCAATGGGTATTTCAGAATCCTATCACCTGAAAGAAACAACAATCCGGGCCAGATTTTAGTTTTCTAATTTAATTGAAAGAAAAATGAGTTCATTAAGCTTGTGAAAGTTAATAATACTCCAACTAAAAAAGGATATATAGATAATGGTTTCAAAGATTATAATGATTTATTCTTGATGAAAATTTTCACACCAAAAAACCAAACAAGTGCGAGTTAGACTCGCACACGAAGAAAGAAATACATCATCTGGGAAAATTTCAACTGTCTAACTATCAAGGTTCATGAGATACATCCTGGTGACAGACAGACAGCGGAGTCTTAGTAATAGGGTAGCGTTTTTGCCTTTGGTTACGGAACTGTAAAAAACGAAGAAAAAGAACTAGAGATCGAATAAGTTCACACTCTCGATAAAATCATAGCTCTCTCTCTATTATATAAATTAACTGTTATATTGTACTTTTTCCAGTTCGTAGGCCCTAATATAAAGATTTCTACGACTGATATTACGGTAATTACGCCCCTGCTTTATGTAAAATATTTACTAAACTCAATAATGCAATCGATGTATCTGATGAAATAATGAATTTTCGAAAATTTTCACAGTAGAAAAAGTGGCTGCATGTAAAAGGTTAATAAAATTAGAAGTGTCTTCTTCAGGCAGCAATACGTTTACACGTGAAATCCTTTTTAAATATAAATGTATTTATTTAAATAGGACAATCTTAACCGAAAAACTAGAACAGTCATGAGAAGGCACTGATATTATTAGGTCAGTGTATCCAGGATACGCAACAGCAAAGCCTGTCGCCGGGAGAAGTGTAGCTGTAGTCGTAGTATACCTACATAAACTATATAATATAATGGAATACATCTAGAACGACAACACAAGGTGGTGATGGTCTCGTGACCTGTAAATGATGATGAAGGGATACATGTACTAAAACGTCATTGCGCACAAAACTCACATAAACATCTGTTACTGTTTATCAACAAAGATACATAAATATGTTGTACTCTTTCTAAAAGTATATATAATATACAAATGAAATAAAATGAAATGATATGATTTTCAAAGATGTTTATAAAAATGAGATAGTTATATGTGTTATGTGTGTACCTAACAAAACATGGGTAATGATTTCCAGAATTTTATATAGGGCACGCTTCAAAGTCGGTGACCTAGTTTCGTGACGATGAACAAGGGAAGTGTTATATCCGCGAACATATAATATTGTTCTACTCATTCGATTATGCATATATTGTTTAAATAACATCTGAGCTTTATCTCAATGCTCGTATATATAGAGGTATGCATTGTTCTATTTCTTCCACACCTTACTTATAGATTTGTCAATTATTTTATTTAATTGAATTAATCACATTTATGAAAATCCCTGACCACACATCAATTAGCATAGAAAAATCAGTAATAATAATCATTAGGAGAAAGCTAGATTTTACTTTTGCATCTATTAATATCAAAATTTTATTCCTGTTTGTAAAAAAAAAAATATATAGATCAAAAATAAGATAATTAATGGATTAGATAATTTGAAATTCCTGGGCCTGAAAAATGTATAAATTTCATTTATGTCATCGTACTTCCAGGCAATGTCGATTTAAACACGATGTTGCAAGTATACTATTCACATGTATGTAGTAACACCAAATAAGGCATTTTATTTTGGGGACACTTTTTCAATATTGAAAAATATTAAAAATACATGGATAAGAATTTCCGACTAGTTATTTACCAAAAAATATTTAAAAGAATTTTGTTTTTTTGTATTTCTCGTGTGAACAAAAAAAAAAAAATTTTTTAATGTTTAAAGAAAACAGAACCACTTTATTACTCTATTTCGAAAATTTGATAAAAAAAATTAGAAAATGGATCCGAATCTTCACAGATATAATAACTGATCCTTATTATATACATGATCCTTTATCACGTAAGAATCAATATCTAGAAGTTGTAAGCGTTTAAAAATTCGAAAGGACCCGACAAACCACTTCGAAAAATTTAACAGTTCTATGTTTCTACATTATATGATTCAGGGATCAAAGACTCCCGCAATTTTTATCAAAATAACGTCTTTAGACATTACGAAATTAATAACTAAAAAGTTCATCTCAAATGAAAGCATGAAAATTTTCAGTTTTTTAAATTATACAATTCGGGGATTTTTAAGCTCGACAATTAAAAATACAGTAAAAATGTGTGAGAATTATGGTATATGATAAAATGGACGACTATGTAAAATAAATTTATAATTCGCTAAAAATATATTAACTGTAATCGATATATTTTGAGAATTTCGAAACATAGCTGCAACATTCATTTAAAAACGATTATTATCAGTTATTGAGTCGGTATTTCTACTCCAAAATACGGACGCACAGTATGTATACTCAAGAAATAAAAAAAAAACGCAACGATCTGATTCTTTCACGCTTACTTAAAATTATAAAATTATATTATTAATTTATAATTTTTTTTTTTTCACATTAAAATGAATGCTTTAAATAGGTAAACACAATTAATTTTGATAAACAACTTAACACAATATAAAAGTCGAGTGTTTAATGTTTTTAAATATGTAAAAAAAAAAAAAAAAGAATGAAAATAGATAAAAGTGTTTTTGATTCCATAAGTATAGTACACCGTGCCAAAATTTTATTTGAAAAAGATACAAATATTGAAATTCATTAAGTCCCATTATTTTATGTTTGACATAACATAGCTCTGCTTTTCAGATATAAATAATCTGTTTTATTTTCAAAAAAAACAACAACAACAAATTATAATAATATAGTGATGCATTTAACGCCACTTTATAATATATACTAATAATTTTATAAGTTATACTAATAATTATTTATGTAATTCTGTATAAGCATAAAAACAGTAAAATATTTACTTAAAATTAGTTACTAAGGAGCAAATATTGTTTTTGGTTTTCCAATGACATTGAAATGAAAACCGAATGGCATTTTTCTTTTCAAAAATAATAAACAATCTTAAAACAAATAACACTATGTCAAAATCAATTATTATAGTTGATAACACACTATTGTAATAGGTATATTACAGTAGAAACTATTTGGATTAAATCGAATGGAATTTTTAAGTTGTTAATGAGTGAAATACGAACCAAAAAAGGTATAATGCACTATCATGCAGCAATATACTCAATTTTCGAGCACATAACTCAAAAAATAATTATCCAAATGTTTTGCACAATTCGCATTGCACAATCTTAACATTAAAACGAAAGGCATATTAAAGAGTTTTTCTTAAAAAAAAAAAAACATTTCTATGAAGAAAAAGATAAAATAATTGTATGGTGTTTTAAGGTCTTTAACAGATTTAATTTTATTCATTTAAGTATAACTTTCATTTTCAACTGATTAAATTACAAATGAAATGTTCATGGTGCGGTCTTTTTTGACCGGGATTTTACTATCTTTACTATTTACGACAACAATTCAAGTCTTTTTCAAACGAAAGTATAATGTATCTTTATTAGTATTTATTATATTAAAGATATGTGGAACTGTTAAACGAATCGAATGGGTAACAGCTAGTTTCTGTAAGATGAATTAAACAAAATTAACTTGCAATTTGCATCCTAAACAAATATAACAAAATTTTGTAAACTATCTTTTCATTGTACATTGTACAGAACGAATTATGTCAATCTTTTTTATACGGATGTTCGATTTAACGAGGCTCCTACTTGCATATTATCTTCAAAAAAATTCCAATGCCAATACCAAAAACAATTTTATCGTAACAGTCCAAATTTTAATATTATCACCAAAACAAAACTAAAAATAAAAATTTTACGTACTTACATATTTCTATCAACAACAAAAAAAATTCAAAATATAGTGGAAACAATATGCTCACATAAATGGCTATATCTGGGTATTTGTTCAACGAATGTATTGCACTTTCGATATGAAAACAAAAATTGGATTTTCTACCTGATCCTAAAATTTTCTGTATCATTAAGCTAACAAAGTTAACTTCATTTTTTTGAGATTTTCGACCCTTGAATAATCAGAATAAACAATTTCACCAAATTCAAATCAATGATGTTAAAGTATATCATGCATATACAAAATGTCATCTCAATGATCGAATGAGAGGGTTATAACAGTATTTATGTAAAAATACCGCGAAATTTATTTAAATAGCTTTTATCTGAAAAAGCTTAATCTATTCAATTGCAATTTGGATTAATCTATGAAATTACATAAATTACATTAATATTCAAAAATTTACTCATGCGATTTTTCCACAGAAAAAGACCGCTTACCGTAGAATCACTAATAAAAGTTTTTTTGCAAGCAAGAAATAAAAAATAATCTTTATGACCTTATAACTTATTCGTTTTTCAATCAATTTCAATTTCATTTTCTTCGAATTTTGTTTGGTATTGAGCCTGGTTTCACACAATTTTTGGTGGGTAAAATAGCAAATTATTTTTATTGCATCTTCACTTTTATATCACATAAAATTCTCTATGACAGTGTACGCTGACTTTGTCATATTCACGATTTTTATTTTCTGAAAAGTCCGATTTTCACACACATTAGGCAGTCCATATCTTGCGACCAATGCTCTGTTATTTCCCACTCTAATAATTTGAGAAAAACCAAACACTAATGAATGTTTTGTCAGAATATATTATTTTTATTCTAAAGTTTGTAACGCTAGAAAATATTGACAGTACAAACAAAAATTTGGTATAGGTTTTTCCCTAATTCATAAATTGCCGCATGTCCCGCTGTACAACACCAAAATAACGAAAAGAGTTAGCAAGTTGAAATTTTGGAGACGTATTTTAGGCATAAAGACTGATTTTAAGGTCATGAATAAACAAAATCGGCTCTTTAGGTCCAATGAAACAACTTTTTTTGTAAATTGCTTAGGTTCGTCACAATTTTGGCTAGCTCAAATTGAACTATAAACTATTTAAGTACATATTACTTAACTATTTAAGTATAACTATTTAAGTACATATATAAATACAATACATATAATATTATTATAATCTGTATATTTATAGCTGTATAGGCTGGATATTTAGATTATTTAATATAACAATTAACGTATCGACAACGAATTTCCAGAATAAATAAGACATATATTCGGCATGAAAAAAATACGGAGGCCTAAAACTTGCACGCTTATTTAAAATTTTAAAATACAATATTTTTATGGTGTTTTTTGATAAAATATTCGGATTAAATTTTTACATAAGGTAGCACATGTTAAAATAAAAAAAATTTTGATCTCATTTAACTCATGGCTGTTCTGTAATTAATAAAAAAAAAAAAAGGAGCCTTGTCTGATATAAATTGGCCTGCCCAAAGTTGAGAAAAACAAGATCAAATTTTTTTTAATTTTAAGATTGGTTCTTATAGAAAACAAAAGTCCTTTTAATATAATAGACGGCGTTTGGTGGGACCAGCTTGGCGTAATTTACTATGAGCTTCTAAAACCGTCTGAAACCATCACAGGTGAGCGTTATAGAACGCAATTGATACACTTGAGCCGTGCTTTAAAAGGAAAACGGCCACAGTACAACGAGAGACACGATAAAGTGATTTTACAGCATGATAATGCTAGACCTCATGTTGCCAAAATGGTGAAAAAATATCTCGAAACATTGAAATGGAAAGTTTTACCTCACCCGCCGTACTCTCCAGATGTTGCTCCGTCTGATTTTCACCTATTTCGCTCAATGCCACACGATCTGGCTGACCAGCACTTCAGCTCGTATGAAGAAGTGGAAAATTGGATCGATTCATTGATCTTATCAAAAGATGAAGATTTCGCTGCGGGATTCGCCTGCTGGCCGTGAAATCGGCCAAAGTGGTAGCTAACGATGGGCAATACTTTGAAACTTAATGTATGTAATTGTTTTGTTGTAATAAAGCCTCAAATTTAAAAAAAAAACGGCGGGAGCAAAGTGGTAGACCTATATATTATTTTTTGTTAAATGACTATAATTTAAACACAATTCAAGCACAAATAACCGAAATTTAATTGGTTTAAAAAAAAATCAACGCTGGTATATTTAATACAACTATTAAAAATACATGTACGCCATTTTCGATTGTTATTAATCCATGGATTTGTTGGGTCTAGTTTGCACGAGTCGGATTGGTGTTTAGCCCCTACGTTCAACCTGTGATTAAACTACCCAAGGGATTATGGGGATTTGCACGGGTCGCGTTGGTTTTTGGCCCCTACGTTCAACCTGTGATTAAACTACCTATGGATAACTCGAAAAATTCTGTAACACTCGAAAATTGTTATTTTTCATTTTTATCTTATTTTGGCTTGTTTTACCAAAATCCATAAAAAAAACCGAAGCACCACAGATATCGTAATGGAGTCTATTTTATATAATAGGTTTTACATTTTTTTAGCCGAGTATACATTTAGTAAATTTTGCAAACTTAGTTTCATCCCAATTGCTTCCACTAAATGTGAACAACATACATAATTAAACTAATTAAAAATTCAATTGTGATACTGTGATAACAATTGGTTGTTTTCTATATCATTGAAATTCTCTCGAGTAGGTGTGAAATTTTTCATAATTTTAAATTTTTTTATCAATAAAATCAAAAAAGTGACCTGAGTGCGACACGACAAGGTCCAAACGACGAACTTCTCCCAATAAGAATAAAAAAAAACAATAGTTTGTTCATTATTACGAATATGGGTACATTTTGTCTTCTTTTTAGCTTTTTTTATCCTCGACAAAAAACGACTGTACCGATTTTTCTGAAAAGTCATTCACTTTTAAGTTATATAATGATGTGTCAAATGAAAGATATTCCACTTTGATATTATTTTTTGTTCTCGAGATAATCGAGATGGAACTTCGAAGTGAAAATAAAGAGGGGAGCTTTTTAAGCGTAAAAATATACCAATCAAAATGAGCCTCTGGTTATACTGAATAAGTTTTTAATAAAATTTGAGGGCACTAGGCTCATGAGCCATAAAATTCAGCAATTAAAATTTTTTTTTTTTTTAATTAACATTTTTTCGAGGGACAGTATTCTTCTGATCCATCAATTCAAATCAGTTTCTGGTTGTTGAATAATTAAGTCTTAAGAATCAGTTTCTTTAATAAAGTTAGTACAAGGCCTATAAGTAACAAAAAATTAAGCAATTTAGTTAGTTAATAACATTGTCGAGCACTAAGATTATGAGCTATAAAATTAAGCAATTTATAATTTTTTTCGAGGTAAATTATTCTTCCGATCCATCAATCGAAATGAGCTTCTGATTATTTAATTATTTGCGTGTAAAGAAAATATTTCCAAATCACTGGGCTGGTAAAATTTAAACACAATAAGCAGGAAAAATTTTGAATTTTTTTTAAGTGGTTTGACTAGATCTTCCGGACCTTCTTTAATCGTGGCATACTTCAAGATACTTGTTTATTACATCGTAAGGATCATATGTTTCGAAATTAAGAATTTTAATCAACAAGAGGTTCAATGCTTTAGATATTATCGAAAATAAATAAAAACCAAATCTATAATAAATCAATACAGATAAACGTTTTGAATAACAAAAACAAGTATTATTAGTTTGTAAACCATTTTTTTCAGACTAATTGCTTCAACACAAATCGAATGTTGCAATAACTTTCTGATCAGACTAAATTTTATAAATATGAAGTATATAAAGATAATTTAATGGTTCAATATTTACTATTTAACTTCGAAAAATAGTTATAATATATTTGACCATAAATTTGTTGATATGTTTGGTATTTTTGATGTCTAATTGATCTCAACTATTAACGGTAGAGTCGGCGAATTTTAGTTTTCGGCGAATTTTAATATATATATATATATATATATATATATATATATATATATATATATATATATATATATATATATATATATATATATATATATATATATATATATATATATATATATATATATATATATATAAATATATAAATATAAATATATATATATATATATATATATATATATATATATATATATATATATATATATATATATATATATATATATATATATATATTCCGTACGTATAATTAATTTTTAATTTCAATTATATCATAAAAAATACACCGTCTACTTTTAATAATAGCATGTTTAACACGTGTGTTATTAATAAACTTACAATGATAAAAATTTTAAAATTTATATATATAAATATAAAATCAATCAGATTAAATACAAATAAATATAAATAAAATTGTTTATATCTTATAAATTCACTATATATGTATTAGAATCAAGCATAAAATTTGATGAATAATTAGAATATATTCGAAAAAAAAAACTGTTAAATAGTCACAAATTTAATATAAAAGAATACTAAAGGAAAAACAAAGGCATGAAAATTCAAGGAATATTTTTAGAACATCAATTGATAAAAAAACTATAAAGTAAAAATATTTTCAAAAATACATTTAAAAGTAAACTGTAAACAATTTATTTTAAAATCAGATCTATTGTGTATACAAAAAAAGACAATATAATATTTTCAATAAAAGAATGCAGGTAAATTTTTGGGTTCCATTTCCTAACCTTAGTAATATAATAATATAAAAATGTCACTTACTGATAAAACTGTTTCCAAAAATCTACGAAATGTATTTTGAATTAAATAAGAGATAAGCACAACACAAATTAATTGTAAAAACATTAAAAATTTATCATTTTGTCACAGAACTACATTCTGGTAGCCATATCTCACACAAAGGGTTAGAAAACGTTTTTTATATATCTCTATATATACAATAATATTTTCCTAATGTGAAAAATGAAAATTATAAACAACTTATCGATTTATAAAAACGCACCAAATCATTACATGGCACTATTAATGTTTACTTTTATGTCTTTTTGTATATTTTTTAATAAATTTATATTTTTTAAATGTTTTATTTCATTTAAACATTCACAGCACTATGATACTAAACTTGTGTGTGGTTCCCAAATAGTGTTTTCATATTAAAATTCCCATAGCGCAGTAGTTCTAAATCTATTTGCTAGATGCAGAAACCTACCTGAAATCGACAACATGTATCAGTGTGACATCTATACCGTATTTTTTACACATTTATTAAGAGTGCACCCCAAGAAAATTTCTTGTATGGATTTGTAAAGCAATTTCAAATTTACTGGGTAGTTAGTTGTTAATCAATTAAATAGCTGCAATAAACATGCTAAGTTGAAATCACAAACAATTTCTATAGAAAACGAATTTTACTAATTTTGAAAGTTTTGCTCAGTACAATGTTGGATAAGGTTAAAATCTGAAAAAATTTATTTTTCGCGATCACATTCAATTTAATTATTTTATTATATCTAAAAAATTTAAAAAAAGGTTGTCTTTATTATTTGCTGAGACTCTTGCGTTTAATACCTTGAAGCCCTATTAAGTTATAAAATTAAACATGGAAATCAATTCATAAACCTGAAATAGCGTTATTGAATTGCAATCTATTTATATATTTCTTCTCATTTATAATTAAATAAATAGCGATAATAGTAAAATGGAGCAATATCGAACATCTGAAGTAGAAATGAATATGTTCATCAATTTCATTGTGATGCACCCTTAATATTGAACAAAAATTCTATTAATGATACAAAATTATACTAATACTGACATCTATGTACATTTTTTAAAGTTGATTAGGCTTATAATTTTATAATTTTTAATTAATAATAATTATTTTGCAATAAAAGCATAAAAATCTATAAATTATTTTATAAAATAATACTTAACAAATAAATTAATTTTAATTATCTGGTTTCAAATAGCCTAAGATTTTATACACACACAATGTTTACCAACAGTTAACAGATTGGAAAAACGCTAGTACTTTGTATAGTTTATGTCACTATCAAGATATCTGAATTTATAAATACTATTAATAAATGAAAATATAATTATAATTACATAAAATGGAACAAATCGGTATGGCTGAGGATAATTCAGAAACAAATGCTAAGCAACCTTCAAAGAATAATAAAACAGGATCCAGTGATGAAAAAGCACCAGACAGTTCAGAAAATCATGGTATTGCCGGTAAGAACAGAAATACTAATTGGAATAAAGGCAAAAAACGAAAAAAAGGTCCTAAAGATAGCACAGCACCAAAACAACCTTTAACTGGTAAATATTAATGAATAGTTGATATTTGAATTTATCATTATTTATCTCATAAACATTTCGTAGGATATGTACGATATTTAAATGATCGCCGTGAAGTTTTAAGAGCTGAAAATCCAACATTACAATTTGCCGAGATTACAAAAATATTAGCAAATGAATGGAGTAATTTACCAATGTCTAAAAAACAGCAATATTTAGATGCGGCTGATAAAGATAAAGAACGGTATAATCGTGAATTAGATGCTTATAAACAAACGGATGCATATAAGGAATTTACAAAGTCTCAACAATTGGAAAAAAAGCTAAAAATGGAAAATGCACAGAAGAAAGAAGTTGAAACGGTACGAATATTAACAGCATTTAATTTAAAATTTATGTAAAAGTAAATGTGAAAGCATATAGAGCTGTAATCATGCCCCATCAGTTTTTATTATAAAAAAACCGGGGAGATTACGATATCCAGGGCGCCTCGATTTGATGATTAATTATGATAAAATAAGACGAAAATGAAGAATACTAATTTTCGAGTTTTCGTCTATTTTTCGAGTTATCCACACTGTTTTTTAGAAATTATCGTGCTTATGTCACATAAATATCAAAATTTAAAACATTTTACAAGATTTAATTATTATTTTTTGTTAAATGACCATAATTTAAACACAATTCGAGCACAAATAACCGAAATTTAATTGGTTTAAAAAAAAATCAACATTAGTATATTTAATACAACTATTAAAAATACATGTACGCCATTTTCGACTGTTATCAATACATGGATTTGTTGGGTGTAGTTTACACGGGTCGGGTTGGTTTTTGGCCTCTACGATCAACCTGTGATTAAACTACCCATGTATTTATGGGGTATAGTTTTCACGGGTAAATTTGGACGGTTATTTAAAAATAAATGTAATTGACTGTGGGTTCTTACTTATGTAAAGATCTGGTCAATCGACCTAAAAATTATTACCACTTTGAAAACAAAAAAAGTTCTGGAATTTAAATTATAAATTATATTTTTCTACAATAATTATACAATTGCAAATTCATAATATACGATTTTGGACTTTTTATAAAATGAAAAATAAATTGCTTTTAGAACTTAGCTAATCAAGTTCATGGTGTGAAAAAAGAAAAAGAACAAAAAGATGTAAAAGATAAAACAATCAGAGACGATCGATCTTTTACTCAAAACGAAAAAGATGGAGAGTTTACAAATTTTGATATACCAATATTTACCGAAGAGTTTTTAGATCATAATAAAAATCGTGAAGCGGAACTAAGACAGCTAAGAAAATCGAATACGGATTACGAACAACAGAATGCAGTTTTACAAAAGCATATTGAACATATGAAATCAGCTATTGAAAAATTAGATTCGGAAACCTCGCAACAGCGTAATCATAATGTTGCGTTACAGAAACATTTAGATCATCTACGCTCAACGCTTACGAGTGCATTCTCTACAGTAAAATTACCAGGTATTGTTTTAGTTAAATTAATTACTTTTGATACGAGATTAAAAATAATAGTAACTAAAAAAGTGGGTTAATAAGGACGCCCCTGTTGACAGATTCTATTAGAGGCAAATGAAGCTATATGATTCTGTTCAGATCAACGCAATGATTTAGAACACAAAAACTGGGAATAGTTACGAGTTCCTAAGTCCGTTACTTAAGTAGAAGCTCCTCCACAGCGGTATTACCAAAAGATTGTGTTTAAAAAAATAAATCAATGTTTAAAACTGACTCATTATAATGTGTATACATACGCACTCATATAAACACTAATAAAATATTTCATTTTGTGCATTAGTTACTTCGTTATTTCTTTTATTCAACAGTACTCGATATATTGTACGTTATTTATTTATATGTTGTTTAAAAATTATTTAATTTATTATTAGTTTTTTTTATTAAATTCATTAATTTGTTAAATTAAATTATTTTGTTTAAATTGTTTATTACATCGATTATATTTAATTTCTCTACCGACTTGACTACAATGCTATCTATATATGTCAAGTATCTAAACAATTAACTGTATTAGTTATCTTCATTTATTTATCTTAGTAACACTGTTTATTTAAAGAAATCAATGACTTGAAACCTTTTTTGGAGCTCGAATAAATTTTGATCACTTGGGTTTTTGTATTATTTATAAAATTCGGGTTTTTGAGGTACGATTGTATATTTATTTATTTCAGGTACAAAAGAAGTTGCAACAATACAAACAATTGATACATACATCGGAAATTTACACAGTTTACTTCTTGAAAATAACAGTCATAGTTTAGTAAAAAATGTGCGTGAAATAATTGCTCGGTTAAATTTTGAAGGATGACAGGAAGAAGAAAAATCTAATGAAGAAACATCTCCAAAATCAATGATAGTATCTGTAAATAAAAAACGCACACGAAAAAAATAATTTTACAAAATATTTTTTGTACATTTTATTGTTTAATTTATTTTATAACAAAATGTAAAATTATTTCCCTCGATTGTAAATAATTAAATAAAATCAAAAAAAAATTTGCTGTACATTTGTTTTGAACTGTTTAAAAAGATTCGTAACTATTTAAAAACATTGATTGATTGAAAATAATGAATGTCAGAATCATTGAGGTTGAAATATTTTAAATAACATTAAATCATAAAAATTCTTAAACGTAATTCTTCCTTTCTACTCTTATATTTTGGACATTTTAAACAGGTCATGAAGTCAATTCAATAACTGAGTAATTCTTAATTACGGTTTTAAATATTAAAATTCATTATTAAATTTAAAATAAAAATTTATCGTAATTAATTAACGTCATAATATAATGAATAAAATTAATATTTTCAGTATTTTGGTTAATAAATTCAGTAGTGTTCAATCAACTTTCTTAATAAATGGATATTCAGATTTTTAACTTTTTGTAGTTATCGACTATGAAAAAAAAGAAAATGTATGTATACATGTATGAAGATGGTAATATTTAACTCCCTATTTCTTTCTATTTGAATTTATAATTAACTGTTAAACATAAAGAATGAAAATGTGTCCTTCGCATAATCATGAATTAACTGAATTTGTGGTAAGTTTCAATCGCTCTCACTTTACCGGATATAAAGGTATCGTGCACTAATAACTAACTGATTTAATAACTTTCAAACTCATATTTTAAATACATTTCTTTCATATTATAACACCAATTATTAGAGTGGTCAGTTATAAAAATTATATTTTCGTATTTTTTTGTAAATGAGTTTGATAGTTGTTTTACTTGAATATTAGACCAATTCCCTACTATTTAAACTCATTTCGAAAATTTTTTGATAAATTAAGGTTGTATTACATGGCCACAATCCAGTAAGTCATGCCTTGCTTAACGATAATGCTGTTTTTGTTCAATTTTATACAATATTTCTTTCGGTTGAAGATACGTGTACATCGGTGATATTACCAGTTAGTGTTGATTAATTGTTGATATCATCCCATTTAGAAATATTTAACTTCAAAATTTGGAGAAATCCTCGAAGCTCGTATAATATTTCAGATTTTCTTTCAGGTTCATTTTCTATTGCTTGAAGAATCATATACATTAAATCTTTATTTTGAGTTTTCTTGAAGTTTAGTTTGTTTAATATGCGGGAGAATAGATTTTTTTTGCTTATGCTTTGGATTAGTGTTTCGATATCTGAAACTAATTTTTCCTGCCTATTTTTGTCATTTGACTGTAAAATTTCAAATATTGCGATACTATAAGTAGGCAAGTTGGTTACTATATTAGGCATTGATTTTTCTGTTGAACTTGAATCAGAAATTAGAATCTCTTGGTTAATTATTTTTGGAGTTGATATTGGAAATTCTGTACTACTTGCATTCAAGTCATTTGGAATATTGGATTTTGTGGAGAACTCATCTGAAATGCCCATAGAAATTGGTGATGTAGTATTTGAATTTTTAGTTGGGTGATAAGAAGATTCTAGTGGTAATTCTGTAGTTGACACATTATTTAATTCAGTAATTTCATCTTTAGATCCTGCAGGTGGATTTGAAGACTGTTTTGGAATGCCTGAATCAGTAGGTTTATTAATAATTAAATCTTTTGTTGAGTCATTTTTTTGCGGTAATTGCATATCTAATTCACCATCAGATAATTCTGCCGTTGAATTTTTTTCTGTATTGTTAACGATTGAAATACCTATATCTGGAATATCACTAGTGCGTTCTGTGTTAATGTTAGATTCTTCAGTAATTAAATCGGCGATTGTTTGTGTTGAAAATTCCTCTGGTTTTTCTAATTTGTTAGTATTGTTAACTATTGCACTTTGTATTAATGACTCATCATTTGTTGATGGTACTTGTATGATTAATTCTTCACCGGATATTTCGGCAGTTAAATTTTTATTAATACTGATATCAGGTAAATTTATGGATTTTTTTGGAATATCTGAAATGATTAATTCAAGTGCCTGTGAAGGTTTTGTGGTTAATTCGTTATTATTTAATTCAGTTGTTGAGTTTTTATCTGTAGAATCTGTTGGTGAATCTGTGTATTTCTCTGAAATATTCGAAGTTGTTGGTTCGATAAAAACTTCAGTGGTTAGTGAGATTGCGAATTCTTTTGGTATACCTGAAGCAACCTCTGCATTATTAATTGATTCTTGAGATGTTGCTGGTAAATCCGTAGTCAAAGCAGCTGTAGGTGAATTTGAAGATTGTTTTGAAATATCAAAAACAGTTGACTCTGTACTGATTGATTTTTGAGTAGTAAAATCGGAATTTGTCAGTGATTGCGTGGTTGAGTTGGATATTGGTGATAGCGAAGAAATTTGTGGTAAGTTTGCTTCGTCAATATGTCTTGGTGGTAATTGTGTGGAATTAAAATTAGGTTCTGTACTGATTGAAGCTTGATTTATTGATTCAGTAATAGTTATTTGTATTGAATCAACAGTCGATTGTGGCAGTTCTGTTGTTGAATTATTTTCATTTAATTCATTTATTAAATTTGTGTCTGTAGAACTTACAGATGGATTTGGAAATTCCTCTGGAATGTTTAAATCAGAAGGTTCGCTTACGATTGATCTTTCTGAAATATCGGAAGTGGTTGTTTCAACGCTGATTGTTTTTTGAGTGGTTGAATCGATATTTATTTGTGATTCCGTTATTGTGTCGTTACCAATTATTGACTCAGTTGTTAAATTTTTATTTATAGAATCTGTTAGTGAATCTATGGAAGCTACTGGATTGTTAGTGATTGATGCTTGGGAAGATGTTTGTAGTAATCCTTCTATATCTGCATTGCTTGATGGTAATTGGGTAGCATTATTATAAGGATCCGCACTGATTGAAACTTGAGTTGTATGATCAATAGATTGCTCAGTTATTGAAATTTTATCTGTAGAAATTGATGGAAGTTTTGAAGTATCTTCTAGATTGTCTTCAAAATTCGGCTTTGTGATTGAATCTAAAGAATTAGTTGAATCAACATTTGTTTCTGATGGTCCTGTAATCGATTCGTAGGAAACTGATTCAGTTAAAGAGCTTTCCTCAGTTAAGTCTGTAGATGAGGATACATGTGATTTATCTGTGGTTGGCTCATTTGGAATAGCTGTTGCCGAAGATTCTATTGTGCTTAATTCGGGAGTAGTTGACTCTGTACTTGTTAATAAACTATTCATTGTAGGTATTTCTCCACGTCTTGCATCCAAGCTAGGAATGAATGTATTATTTTTTGTTAGTGGGAAATTTATTTGTGCTAAATGCGACTCTGAAGGGGTAGTTTGTCTATCTGGATAAGTAGTTATTAATTCAATGTCAGTTTCTAAATTCTCCTTTGAATCAGCATACTCTTCAGAAGATTGTTCTAAATTACTCCTATCGGTTACAGTTTTACAATTAGCAGTGTTCGGCCAATCACAAGCATGTATTTTAATATTAAAATGCAAGCCTGCTGGACAATTGAAACTAACAGCTTTTCCCAAATTGCAAACATAAAATTTTGTACAATCTACTGGATTTGGTATATTGTATATACCTGTACGAATCGCATCTTCACATATTGATTCTGGAAATACAAAAATTAATTGATTAATATTGCGGAATGTAACGGGTGAATTTATCGAAGAACTATTATTATTCAAAAAATGAAGTGCAGGATAAAAATCCAAAATATTTCCTTTAGCGTTCTAGTTAATTTTAACAATCATACTTCAATATCTTATATAATAATTCATCTACATTGAGACTTTTTGGGTATTGAATTGAAACACAATATTAGTTTGCAGTTAGTTAGAGTGTGAAACCGAATTCTCTTATCCAAAGATAACAACAATGCCATTTCAATTTTAATGTTCAAACTCTTATTCACATATAACACTTTCATAGAGCAATGGCCAAAATAAAATAGTAACTTTACAATTATATACTCCATAACAACAAAAAATACGATGACCTGAACTTTTCATACGTATTTAATTATAAAATATGAGATCTTAAAATAGGGTAGATGACCCTATGCGGATATTTTGGGATATTTGGGATATAGGGTCTTTAAAAAATTGAATTATGGCAAAACTGATAGTATTAACTGCTGAGATGTGCCCAAGTTCAGTTTGATGTAGAAAGCTATTTTTTGTAGACGGATATAAAAGGTGGTGTGACCTTAACAAAAACAATAAGAGAGACGGGTGAGTAATCAGTTATAAATAATATATTAAAAATATATTGCTGACATATTAAAAATATATTGTCTAAGGCACATCGCACATGAGGTGATTTAGGTGAAATCGCCGATATCAGCGATATCACAGCATTTTAGGCACATCGCACATGATGTGATTTAGGTGAAATCGGCGATATCGCCGATATCAGCGATATCACAGTATTTTAGTCGCACAGAAGTTGCTCCGACTTTGTAACATTTTTTGAAGAAGGGGTAATACATAGTTTGTTTACTAATAACAAAATATGTATATACAGTGTCTTAAAGGATGTCATCAAGTAATAAATAATATAGATTATAATAGATTATACTTTAAGGAAGTACGAGCGGCAGGCATGGTGGGGATAGGCTGCTCTGAGCGCGCGGTGAAGGTGTGATGATGATCACGTGATCGCGGCAATACGTATAGCAACATTGTGATTACTATGATTATTATTTTTGTTGTTATTTGTCAATTCAAAATATACATTGCGTATTATATATACAGTTGTAGGTTAGGTTACTTTACTATTATGATTATTGCTTTGCTTCTATCTCTTTCCAATATTTTTTATCTCTTTTTAATGGTCTACAGTGTTGCCGGTTAGTACCAAAGATAATCGACGCTACCGAATTTACTGAAAAAGTTCATCTTTTTAATTAAATATCTTTTCAATTAGTCGGGCAAAACGTGTTTTTTTTTCAATTATTTATTAAGGTTTTAACTTTAATTTAAATTTTTTTTAATTTCTACCGGCTATTTTCGGAGATATTTACGAAAACGTATCACCCGTCTACCGTTTTGCCATAAAGCCAATGTTAAATATGCCGACTTTTGAAAAGTCATTTATTTATTTAAATAATCGGGCAACCCCCCCTAAAATTAACCTTTTAGGATCGGTTTAGATTTAGTTCAACTGCATATAAAAAAAAATTCAAGCCTTTTATTAAAAATTGCTTTGGTGCTCGTACTTCCTTAAGCCATTTGAAATTCGCATTTCGTCTTACAAATTATATATATATATATATATATATATATATCTATATATCTATATATCTATATATCTATATATCTATATATCTATATATCTATATATCTATATATCTATATATCTATATATCTATATATCTATATATCTATATATCTATATATCTATATATGTATATATCTATATATCTATATATATAAGGTTAAGTCAGGGTATATTGGTATTTACCCATTTCAGTCTCCCGTTCGTCATCAAGATAACTAAAAAACGACAGAAAAATGTTCATACATTTTTTTTTTTATTTTAATCAAACAATTACCGTTTTGAATCTTTTTTAATGGTTAAGTTGGGTTATGGATCTAATTATCGCATTATACCGATTTTGCTCATTTACGAACTTAGACACACTTTTAAGATCCAGAATATGACACCAAAAGTTCAACTACCTGTCTCTTGTCGTTTTTCAGTTATCTTGATGACGAACGGGAGACTGAGATGGGTTAAAACTAATATACTATGACTACACCATATATATATATATATATATATATATATATATATATATATATATATATATATATATATATATATATATATATATATATATATATATATATATATATATATATATATATATATATATATATTTATAACTGTATAGATATTAGAGTGTTTTATGAATTCTAATGGTTAAAGTAGTTCAAAAATTGATGCTCAATCTTATATCGAATATCTAAAAAATTAACTCTGTTATTAGTTACCTTAACTTGTTTTATTTGTTTAATGTGATTAGAATAGATACAGATTATAGCCACTGTACAATTACTATATTTCTACAGTTCATTTTGTAAACATAAAATAATAATAAGAATCAGTATTTAATAGTATAAGATGTATTGGCTTAATTTTATAAAATAAGTCTAAAGTTCATTTCTGTTTATTTACCCTGTCATTGAAATGAATGAAATTAATATTGACGCTTGAAAATTGTTATAAGAAAATAAGTTTATAAACTCTTGCATAACGTCATTACTGCCATAATGAAGAAATGTTGTATCTATTGCAACGTTGCTACAAGAATTAGGAGAAGTATACCTAGAGAAAGAGGTTTTTCCCTTTTTGCTATCCACAATAAATCCAGAAATTTTTTAGGTTGAGCATTTAACTGAGTAATACTATAGGTGAAAGCTCTTATGTATTTGACAACGTTGCTTACGAATGTAAAATTACATACGATTGTTGTCGCATCATGATGGAATTCTTACGATTTCAGTATTTGATTATGCATATCTTACACAGTGCGATTTCGTACATGTAATTTTCTTATGGAAAGTAATCTCTATCCGTATACGACACAACAGTTGCAACAATACCATATATGTGATAAAAGTATAGCATGTATTCAAAGATATAAATATTGCAGGATATTTTAAGCATTTACTTAATACTCGCTACTCTTCGTCGTTCCTTTTCTTTAAAGCATATGTATTTAAAAAAATGTATGATCTGCTTTATAAGATGCACCTATTAAGCCTGTTCTATATGGTTCAGGGCATGAATCTAACCTTTTTTTTTGTATATAAACAAGCATTGACAAGTTTTTATTTTTAAATATTAAAAATAACATTATTTAACTCTCTATCTTTGTCATAAACATTGATTTATAAGACGTATAAACAAGAATAAAAAAAAGTTGCCCATATGATTTTAAGAACGAAGGATTTTAACAACGATTTTTTTATCACATGTATGATTTCAAATCACGAAAATCACGTCGTGTGCGACTATACATTGGTTTCCATAAGCAAATCATATGTATGATATCGCCGATTTCACACAAATCGCGTCGTGTTCGATGTGCCTAAGTAGAACTGACGTTATTTTGTCACCATTTGTTTCAGAAGTGAAGGTATGAGCAAGTGGCCACTAATAACCCAAAAATTATTAAATTCTCCGCCTTTGGGCCAAAGTATTTGTGGTTTAAAAGTATAAACCATTGTAAAAGATGTTCTATTGAAAAATGTACATATGAGCAGGGAGAAAACGATGCTAGCCAGTTGGAGCTTATGTTGTATATTAAGCATATACATTGTCGAATGATTGTGTGGCACGTGAGTTTGGTCATAGGCAGTGCTGGTAGTGTAGAGCGGTGTGGTCTTGTTGCAGGTTCGGTTACTAGTAGCCATATTGGATAGTGAACGGATCACTACAGCATTCGTGTTATGAACAAGATTGATGGCACCAGCTCTGAATCAGAGTTACCTAGGTCAGAGCTCGGAATCAATTCGCAAAATCATTGCACAAAACAAATTTTTATCCTGAGTTAATACCGGAATCACGTGTTATTATTAACAATGAAGAAGAATATTTTTCTGTAAGAATTGAAAACAAAGTGAGTGCGTTTACGAAATTAGTACAGTGGTATAATCTACCAACAATACTTTCCGATGGCAAAAAAAATCAGATAAAACATAAACGATATTATGGAAATTATAAGTTCTCCTGTCAAGCATAATATCAGAAACTTCTTCAAAGTTATTTTTGCCTATCTTATATACTTGAATCCTCGATATTTACTTTTTTTAATATATATTTATTACGAGTACTTAAGTTATTAGACTATTTGATAATATAAATGTTGATCTCTCTAATTACTACAGTAGCACTAAAAATAATTTTAAATTTCCGATTCATTTTTTTTAATAAGATTCAAGAATCACTTACTGACTATAAAATCACAAAATGCGGACCAATTCCGATGGAGCTTCAGGCGCCATATTGTAAAAAAGTTATTGGCTGATATCTCAGAAACTATACAGCAAAAGTCATTGAGACCATTATTGTAAAAAAGGAAATTTTGCATCTTTTGTTTCATGTAAATTTTTTTTGTAAAACATACTGTTTTAGATTAATAGCCCATTTAATGAACCGGCTTTTCTATCTTTTTTGATTTTTTCTATTTCCTCCGATAAATCTTAAAATATTGGATTAAAAAATAAAAAACATCAGTCCATTTTTAAAGATCAATTTATTCTCTACAATTTTTGTTCAACACTTTTTTATCTAATGTCCATATTTTTTGAGTTTTAGAACGTTTAATATAGAAAAACCGATGCTCGGTTGCTGACGCGTCAGGTCAATGTTTTTTTCTATTGCAGATAACCGTTTCTTTCATGTTTCTACCAAAAAAAAAAATATTGAACTGGCTGTCTTTAACTAGGAGTCGGTGAATGTTGGTGATTACTAAGAGATTGAAGAATTCATAGAGACTTTACAGTCTTCTTTGTATTCCTACTAAGAGGGTAACGAAGATGAAGAGGAAACCTCAAATATAATTGGATTTTCACTGCGTCCAAAACGCTCGAAAATTAGATAAACTTTTAAATTTTTGTTTGTTTTATGTTTTTTCTAAAAAAAAGTTTTTTTCAAATATTCCCCTTTAGTTTTCTTTCATTTTTTTATGGCAACGAACAATAAAACGAAGGTCATTTTCTTTCTTTTAACGAAAAATCCAACATCTTTCAATAAATAAAATTTAGTCTGGCAAACAACTTAACATAAAAATTAAGTGTTTTATAATTGTAAATAGAAAAGTCCAGCCATCGCATTATTTTATTGTTGCGGATTATATAATACATAGAAGCAAAAATATATAACATAACAATATTATAATAATTATTCGATATTACTTACTCGAATCTGGTGCGTTTTGTTTAATTAGCTGTTTACTAGACCTTTTTATTAGATTTCCATTTCGTTGAATATTTCTTGTGTCACTTAATGATAAAATAAATAATAAAAATGCAATCTTTAAAATTCGCATTTTTTTAAATTGTTTAACCAATTTCAATGTTTAATATTAGATTTTTATTCGCATTTATCATAAACCATTTATATTAAAAATTATCGCAATATTAACAATTAGTAAGATTTTTTTATCAAAATTTGTATTTTTTCTAAAGCCTTCATCGCAATATAATTCAAATTTTTATTGGGTATGTTTTTGATTTAATAAGAATAATAATAAGGAAACCTTAGTTTATAGGTTCTATACCGTCATTGATAATACTCGATAACTTAAAAACACAGGAATGTCACTGGGTATAAGATATCGGCATAAGCAGATGGACTACATTGCTCTATCAAGGTCGGAGGTCACACAATAATCCCGCAGTTTCTCTACAAGGATTGATCGTAGAATGGACGAATGAAAATTGTTAAACCAAAATTTTCTATTTATAATATCCTATATATTACTTCCGCTTCCTAGTGCCATCATTTTTTATAAGACACGTTAATCCAAATTTATATCAAAAGAAAAGTTTCGACAAGTGGAATAAATAAATTTTGATTATGTATCTTAATAATAAAGATGGCACTCGAAAGCGCCAACCGGAAGTAACATACATGCGGGCAAAATTGGACAATTTGAGAGTTGTCAATCTTTGGATCTATAGTAATACTACGATCTGATCCATAGGTTTTTCATGTTACCGGGTCCAACTTATATAAGTGCAAAAAAACATCAATACATGTTTTATCCTCTTGAAAACAGGTCTTATGCCTTAAGATAGTAGTTTAATCGAAAGCGGCCTGTCAACAAGGATCCATTATATCTTCTAAATTTTACCCTAATCAGTTTTTCAACCGAGGATAGTATAATTCCAAACTGGCCCAGTTGATGGTCACATACAACTTAGGTTGTTGAATCCCTTACTCTAAATACCAGAAAACAAGGTATAAAATATTTTGGTGTATAAATCACTGACTCAACCGAGAGAGGCATTTGGGGCGACCTCTCCGATACAATTTAATAATAACAAAAAAACACAAAGAACCATTTTCATGTAAAATTTTATGCATTATAATTTTTATTTAAATTCCTTTTTTTTAAAATAATATTTAAAGAAACCCTGGTGGAAATATCTTAAAAATAACTCTTAAAAAGCTTAAAAAATCTTATGAAATTCTGATGAAGTCTTATTAACTCTTTGAGAAAAGTCCCAATTTTCTGAGAATATAAGACTTATTAAGAATTTTGAAAAGTTATTCTCACTTGTCGAAACTTATTTTGACTTACTAATTTCTAATAAAAATTTTGAAATATTTCCACCAGGGAAAAAACTCTTTATTTTAACATTTTACCCCCTCCTTCCCTAAGTCACCAGAGTTGGAAATTTATAAGCCGTAAATATAGTTCTCTACACTATTGATGTAAGTTCTTACGACATTGGTCGGGCGGGCCTTTCTTGTCAGTCTATGATCTGTTCTTGCTCCAAATAATAAATTATTATTTGCATATTCAGGAATGTAAAAATCCCCTTTTACAGGCATTAAATGTAGTCATGGCTTTATTTAAAAACTACGTATACGTAAACGTATTTAAAATAGATTGGATCATCAAATTTATGTTTTGGATCAAATATTTTGTAAGGACAAATATTGAATAAAAAAATAAAAATAAGTGTTTGAAATATAGAAGGTTCCGTTTATAATAACAACGTTAAAAATTAAAATTTTTTTTGTTTTTTTGAAAGTTTAAAAATTTGAATAACTTGTGTTAGGTTTAAGGCATATAAAATTTGGGTTTTGATGCAATTCGGCTTTTATGTATATTCAAAGAATACACTTAGCAAATATCATTAATTTTTAATTCAATAATATTGTATTTTCAAATATGGAATCCTAATTTACTAAAATTAGATTAACTGATTAGTAATTTTTTATTTCCATCACCAAAATATTTGATAAATATTTTATAATTTGCTATAGCTTCCACAATTTTTTTTATATGACCACGATCATGTTTTAAGCTCGACAATTATAAAATAAAAAATCTGCGACCTAAATTTTGAATTGGAAATTATTTCAATTAAAACGTATTCAAATTTTGTGTAAAACATTCAAAATTTCTTCAAAACTGTTTGATTAAATAAAAAGCTGAAGCTTCACGAGTAGTTTCGTTATAGTTATATTGCAAAAATATTTTTGATTGCGCTTATATGCTTCAAATTAATGGATAATCGTTTTTTTTTTTTTTTTAATATTATTTAATATTTAATATTTTATTAGAAAAATCATTAAAAATCAAAAATTATTTTCCCTGATCCGAATAAAACTCGATATAAAAATAGAAATTTTCAGGTTTTCGGACAACGGACAACCCGTTTTGTCAGGTATCCGACGAAATGATTTTTATGTAGTTTTTATTAAATGATATTTCTATAAAAATAAAAAATAATTTACGCTGTGATCAATATATAATATATTCACTTGTTACCTTTGGACCTAACTCCCTAGGGAGCTCTCCTAAATCATTTTAAACGCTAAAGAATGCAGG
Organism: Chrysopa pallens; assembly: GCA_020423425.1. Taxonomy (NCBI): domain Eukaryota; kingdom Metazoa; phylum Arthropoda; class Insecta; order Neuroptera; family Chrysopidae; genus Chrysopa; species Chrysopa pallens. The sequence goes on along the minus strand of CM035595.1, from coordinate 34,943,259 downwards.
AACGTTAAGAGGAGGATAAAAGTTTTAAATAAAAACAAAATCATATTTTTTTTTATTTATCTTTAACATTAAAAAATGCACACATAACATAATGTGTTTTGTTATAATCTATTATCTAAAATGAGATATATATTTATATCAGTCTTAATACAAACAACAATGAAAAAATTAGTTTCACTTATGATAATTTTCCAAATAAATATATTATTTTCATCAAAAATAAATAGAAAATGTATATGTATTATCAATATCTTATAAATTGCATAAAAATTTTCCGAAATCATTTGAAATATTATTTATTTTAAAGAAATGTTTTATTAGCATACTATAATTAAAATAATAATAATAATTTTCTCTTAGGAAGACGATCTAATTATGATTATATTTTACAATATTCATTTAATAAGTATTATATAGAAACGAATATATTATGTCTACTCAGTTGATGGAAAAAAACAAACAAACAAATTAGATACTAATCTTGCATAAATAGATAGAATTATTCTCGACTTAATTTTGAATTAGAATTGATTAAATTTTGAAAGTAACTTTGATCAAAATTTAATTTTTAACTAAATAAACTATTAAGGGGGTCATGTTTTTAATAGAGACCTCTACAATAAAGACAACCTTTAAAGTAATATACATTGTATTATTTTGAATTGAGACGCACAAATAGTAAAAAAATTATTATCCATGCCGTAAAGTTTTTCTCGAACAAAGGATTCTAAAAAATCAAAATATTATTTTATATTTAGTAATGTTTTGTCGACATACCCTCCGTTCATGCAAAAAATGTGCATACCCAATTTTATTATATTTGGATAATTATGGAGTTATTTGTGCGCGAAAATCGAAAAAAATCCAATGTATATTACAGATTGTCTTTTCAGATGTAAAAGATCCTATAGAGGTAACTATAAAAGTCACGACCTCACTTAAACATTAAGTTACATAATGGCAAATTAACTTACGTGGACTCTTTAACTTACTCAAAACAGTTGCAAGGTAAGAAGTGTATGTGTTACATATTTTTCTCATACATAAATTATTGCATTTTTGTTTGCCAATGTATCCTGTAATACAAGCGCCATCATTAAGTTTTATAAATTGATTAATAAAAATAACTCACAGATTTCGCGATCTTACTTATTCCATGATTTACTCTTTCACATTTACATCTACAACTTTTTCTCCCACAGTCCGTTTTTCTCAATAATTATTAAAATCTAGCATATCGCACGAGTTGTTAACTTGATTTATATACAATCCTCTAAGCGGGTTAAATTCTTTTAACAAAAAAAAAAAACGATTTTTTCGATTCTAATTTAATAATAAAATTGCAGTTTATAAATTGTTGATGAAGAAAAAATAAATTATTTTAGGCGCGTTCTCACGAATCAAGTTTAGTTGACCGATTATAGAACATCAACAAAAGTTGAATGAAATTTCTAGTGAGAACCTTTGTTTCAATAAAGATTAAGTCAAACTTTATCGTTCAACCATCTTTATCGTTGAATCAAACCTATCTTGAAACGTGTGAAATTAGTTCAATTTGCAACTTCGCTTTGAATTGGTCATCCTTACATTTGTTATATAATTTGCTATCATTTGAAAAATAGTTGATGCGACTGCTTTTTAGTTGAATCTATTTCTTTTAAAATGTGTGAACAAGATATGATTCAAGTCTTATAGTCTAACCGAGAAGTAAAATATCAGCGAAAAAACGGTAGAAAAGTCAGAAAAATATAGGAGATCATTCGACGCGGAATAAAACTCAAGTTATAAACAAAAATTTCCGCCGTATGTTTTTTAGTTGTTTATAACCATTGCAATTTTTCGTTGTAGAATATTAAGGTATGCATTTCTCACAATTTTATTGAGCGTTTTTTGACTTTTCTAACTTTTTCTTTGTAGATATTTCAGTTCTCGGCTAGACTATTATTAAACTTGTGTTGATCAACTAGAGGCAGGTTAAATAAACTTGATTCCGCGATGGAAATCCAGTAGGTAAGTACACAATAAAATAGATTTAAATGGTTTTTTTAGCTAGTAGAATTGAAATCACGACTATAATAAAATTAACACTAAATAGCAAAATAATTCTCCTAAAAGTGATTTTTGACAAATTTTATTAAAGTGAAAGTAGAAATTTTATTTTATTGCAAGCCATTTCACGCAACGTACATGATTTTTTTCAACTTTAATGCCCACATATAAGTTGCAGGATATATCTCTACACCATAAATGTGCCATAATACCAAAAAGTCAGTCTTTAGATAATTTTTTTTTTCGTCGTTTACCTCTCCGACTACAATAAAAATTAAACATAATGTGTATGTGTTGTTGATAGCATTACCATATCGTAATTGTATATACGCATAGGGTTATTATAAGCCTGATAATTAAATATTTGACACATGCGCGTTAGTGCCTTTTATGAGACCTTAAGCGAGAGAGAAATATACTCTCTTTCTGTGTTTCCCAAGTAAAGCGCATTGTGCAGCATAATGCTCAACCTTGAACTACGGCATTGTTTCGCACAATCGAGCACTCTCAAATATCCTGCTTTCGGGTTATGCGTGCAACTGATACCAACTCAGTGGCAGAAAATTAACAAGTATTTTTTCTTTAAGTTGAAATTGATCGAAATTTATATATTATCGTTAGGATAAGATGATTCAATTAAAAAGTATGTAATTCTTTCAGAACTCATTAAAAAAAATTACTCAAAACATAAAAAAATGTTAATGAAATATTCAAAATCCAAATTATTTAAAAAAACTATACATGAAATTTTTTTATTTAACACTGAACTTAGCGCGCTCTTCTGGTGCATTTAAAAACTGATTCACGGTCCAATTAAGCATCAGCACAATTCGGCATTGTGCGCCACTGTGACGCATTATGCTCTGTAATTGGAAAACTACCTTTATTTATCCATCTTTCCATACTGGTAACAATATACCCATCTCCTTTTAAATCTATTATCACTATGTGAGTAGGACGACCTTAATGTGAAGAGGCCATCGTAATAAATCACCGTCTTTAAATTATGCAGCTGGATTTTCTAAAGGAAAGAAAGTCTTATGACATATCATTCTACTATATAAATACTATCTTTTCCAATAAAGTAATTCCTTTAAGGTTACGTTGAGTCTAACTCATTTGATATTCATAATATCCATAATATTAGAAAGAGGAAACTCAATCGGTCGGAGCCACACGAGCGGATGAATAAAAAATCACTAAACCATTTCTAATATAGAAAATTACATTTAACCATTATATATATATATATATATATATATATATATATATATATATATATATATATATATATATATATATATATATATATATATATATATATATATATATATATATATATATATATATATATATATATATATATATATATATATATATATATATATATATATATATATATATATATATATATATATATATACATAAAATATGTACAACATTTATATCAAATAAAAATTATTGAATTATTTTAAAAAATGCATTTAAATTTTGGAACATATTAAGTAGTAAATTGTAATAATGATGAAAGAAATTGTATTAATAATATTTTTCAAAATGTTAACTACTATAAACATTAATTCATTTAAATTTTAGGAATATAGTGGCAAATTATTAATATCGAATAATATATCATCCAGAGGCATATCATTTGATTGATGAAGTGGTATTTCATAACCATAATAATACTTGAAAACAAGTTGATATACTGTGCGAATAATAGTGAAAAATTATACTTGAAAATTGAACTCTTAACAGAAATCAAAATTATTCAAAATGTAATGTAGTATTTATTAGGAGGGTATAAATTCCAATTATCCGTACCATAAATATTATTGTTTAATAAAACTTTCATTATCATTTTTTAGAATTATTTTTAATAAAGTGTAATCGGCTAAATTAATTAACTTCGTCAAAACGGAATACATAAGATCCTTAACTTATTGGTGGTTAATTTTACGCCATGATTTTCAATTCAAATTAACTAGACAATAATTATATTACGTGCGTGTACCCTGGTTTTCTTAAATTAAAAAATTACGTTTTATTTATAAGATACTGATTATAAAAGAACAAAATTAAAGTATCACTCAACAAAATACGTGAACAAATAAATTTGAATTCCAATGTAAAATTTTGATGTTTTTTGTTAAATTATTAAAACAATACAGAAATAATTAAGAGGATGACTTTATATACATTTTTGAAATTAATAATCGTATCTATTCCCAGACTTTAATTTTGTAGTAAAAAAATAACAGTTATAGCACAATCTAAAAGCCTATATTATTAATATATTTTGTTTTCATTTGTTTAAAGTATGTACTACCGCTAAATGATGTTTTTTATTTGCTATAATAAATACATTTCCAATTATATTTAGTATTTGTAACCATTGTGAATGATAAATTTTTAAATCAGATTAAATGAGTTTTATATACGCACAAACCTTCTGGAAAACATTTTTTTTTAATTTGATTAAAACATCCAAATGTGAAATGTGATATCTCGTAAAATTTCCTAGGACAGAAAAGGCAGAGTAAAGCTCTTACTCGTTTTTAAACACCTATTTGTATCTGGCTATATTGATAAAATATTTTTATGAATAAAAACTGGATCGATTTCTGCCTCTTCAGAACGCATTATGGTATTAGGTAAAACAATTAAAAATAAATCATTCCATAAGTTTTATTTTCCGGCAAAGAAGTTTCTGGTAGCAAGTATTATTATCTAGTTTTCAATTATCCCGTGTTTGTCACCGAAAAATCAGTTTTTAAATACCGACAGTAATTTTTCATAAGATATCAATAAAAAGATGATTTTATATATACTCGATAACAAGAAAACGACAAAAATACAAAATACACGACTTTTATGGTGTACTATTTACTCAGTTTAAAACTTGTAGCTCTGAGACCTCACTCGATTAAACAAGCTTCCTTTTTTCTCTAAAAGGTGGGGGGGGGGAGTTTAAATTAATTATTTAATTATACTATTAATATTTTCATTTCACATCGATTGCAAATAATAGATTAAAGATTTTTACAAAATAAAGATATTTCCTAAGTTTCCTCATCAATTTCAAATCGATTGCAAGAAGTCACATGTTAATATCTTTCATGGAAACGAAGTTGGTATTTTGGAAGATTTTTCAATGACGAGGGGAAATTTCCTATTTTCCTGATAATTTTAGAATTGATGCAAAAGACCGCATTTTCCTACATTGCATAGAAAAAATATTATTTATTATAATATTTTTGAAGCTTATCATCAAAACAGATACAAAAGAAATGCAAAATCGTTTAGTTATATCATAATCCTCACTACGGTCGCTCAATTAAAGTTTTACTTAAATATACAAAATTACATCTGACAAAGACCGTAAAACACCATAAAGATCGTGTATTTTGTAATTTTAAATATGTGTTTTAATTTATTAGAGTTGTGATAATCATCATAGTTGGTGGAAACACATGAGCTATAGTCAAATCCAAAGAAAATACACTGATTATATTACATGATATTGTAATAATTGATCGTGTATGTCACAAAATACACGATTTTTATGGTTTATTTTATAATTTATCCAGTTTAAAATGAGTTTTACTTAGATAAACAAAATTTAATCTGATAAATACCTTAAAACACCGTAAATATCGTTATTATGTAATTTTAAGTAACATGGAAAATTCAGGTCGGTGCGTTTTATTTATTTGACTACACGAACCATTTTGTGAGAATGTTATTCAGCGTGACGTTGTTTATTTCTTACTCAAGGGGTTGTATATTTCTTTCCTTTTCATCAAAATTGTCTAAATTTCCGATTATGGATAAGGTATATTTTCAATTAAGTTTTCTTGATATAAATAAGGATCATTATTTTAACTACATTTACATGCCAGAAACGAATAGTTTACCGAGTTACGGGCTAACAAGAATACAATATATTATTATTGGTTTTTAATTAGAACTTCAACAACATGATTTTATTTCAGCCAAACAAAATTCTTTAAAAAGTCGAGTGCAATTTTTGTGATTTGAAGTTTTTCATAATAAAAACATATTTTTTACTCAAATTAATTACATATTTTTCAAGACTGGCATAAATGTGTGCTTTAAATCATCGATAATCGACTCGTTATTTCCTAGCATAATATGAGAGGGTAAGAGTTGTCATCCTCAAATTTACTGTTTTACTATAATAATATAAGAAGGTAAGAAATACCATCGAATTTGCACGTTATTTCTTAGAATAATATAATATGTAATACAAAAAAATCACATACAAGGAATATAATTAGAATTGAAAAATATTTATAAAAAATTAATTTTTAATATTGTAAAATAAAAACAAATGGTTACAAAAACTAATCAACGAATTAATAGGTGATTCTACTTCGATTAGTTTAAAATATTTAAGTTATATATATATATATATATATATATATATATATATATATATATATATATATATATATATATATATATATATATATATATATATATATATATATATATATATATATATATATATATATATGTTTTAATATTATATTATGCGATAAAACATCGACGTTTAGATATAAAAATATTGAATAAGTAATTAAGACTATAGGTCCAATTTCTAATTCTACTAATATTATTATATTGTTGATAATTGAATCGTTTTTTTATTTTTTATTAAAAGATTATCTTTGTAAAAATTATTAAGCATAACAATTTAATTTATAGTTATTAAAAATATAATAAAAGTAATCGCATTTTTCAAATTCTTTTGGTTGTCTCTAATTATTAATATATTTAATATCAATGTAATAATCTTTGTATGTATGCATGTATAAAAATTGTAATATTTTATATATTTTAAAATTGTATGCCAAGAGATACAAAAAACGATCCGTATGTTTTGTAAATATGCTTATATATATATTTATTTACATTTTGCCGTTTAAAGTATGATGTTTAAAAAATTTTAAAAAATACTTTTAATTCGTATTTGTAAAAAACGAAAAAATTTGCTAAAATAGTATAGTTAGAAAATGCATGAATGTTTCACTAAACAACACTTAACACTATAAACACTTCATTTTAGTACGTGTTGAAAAAAAAATCTTTCTTAAAAATTTTAAAGATCTTTCCATAACAATAATAAAAAAGTTTGAGTGCAATTGAAAATTTTACGGGAACCGAAAAAGAAAACAGCTCACTTTTTAGAATTTTCGAAGATAACACAGTTGCTATACTAATCATAATTGAGACACATAAATATTTTTATGTTTACGCATGTTATCCCGAAAAAAGGCGCTGGTCTACACGGACCATAATAAGAATCAATTTCAAAATCCAATTAAACCATTTTCAAAGGAAAAAATAATTCATTTCAATTAAAACATTTTCAAAATTTTGAATTTAAAATAATAGGAAGAATAAATCTTTACGTACATTGAAATGTAAACAAGCAAGTGATGCAATACATAAAAGTGTATATATATAAAAGGAAGTATCGAAATTACACGGCATTATTTTAGTTTCTTGTTCTATTTCTTTAAAAAAAAATAGAACAAAAAACTTCACATAAACATATGTATTAAATTAGTTTTTTATGCAGGTATTTATTAAATGACCACAATTATCTTGTGATTTAACGCCGTCAGAATGTTACGTGTGATTGAATTTAATATATGGTTTATTCTACATCTATTAACTCGTAATAGGGTCTTTAACATCAGATTGAAGAAGCGTCAATACCAGTAAAGAAAGATCAATTTGATTTGCTGAATGTTGCATTTAAAAACTTGTTCGCCCCTTTGAACTGATATTCTATCAATGATATTTTCAAATACATATCTTAACGATCCAATATTTCTATAATAAATTAATTTCAGGCAAATACCTACATGAATTTTTTGTTAATTTTATGTTCGAGAACACATACCTTAAATAGTGCCATAAAATTCCGGAGCATCTTATGTATGTTATTGTTAAAGTATACATTTCAGTTCAAGTATGAACTAAAATAATTATTTCTGATTTTTAAAAACTAACCATACAAGTTATAAGGAATTTAACAAGCATTAGTTAAATCGCAAGTTAGTTATGTATCGAATTATGTTGGATTGATTTTACTGGGTTAAATTAGTAGAGCTGGTGCGTTTTCGATAGTTTAGTATAAAAGAATTTGATATTTAGATTAATTTTAAAAATACGAAATTATTATTTTAGATTTTATTTTAGCCGTTACATGTATTGACTATTATTGTAATTGCAACTGACCATAGTAATGAAGTCACAAAAAGAGGATCGATACTTATTTGACATTGTAGATTTATGAATTCCTTTAATCCAATTATTTATATTTCAAACGATTCAATTCTAAAAATTTGAAAACGTATTTTACATTCTCTAATAGAAGTTATTTTAGATTTACAAAATATTTATTTATACAAAATGCTTTACAGGCCCAAATAATTCCAGATGCTCTGTATTTATGTTTAGATAAAGTTCTTTCCCTACTTCTTATATTTAAAATTCGTAAGATCCTTTCCATTATCCAATTTAAAATTATATCGATGTTGAAATATTGCCATAAATTAAATGCAAATTTTTACAAAGATAAAACTTTTGAATTATTATTTTTGAGCACTATGAATTTTTTTATTGTATGAATGCTAGGCTTGAAATTTAATTCTGGCGTATCAATGACATGACGTGTATCTATTTTTATTCAAATATTAAAAGCAGACAACATTTAAATATTTATCGAGCAATATAAGTTAATTGCAAGATTTCTATACTTATTAAAACTCAGTTCTAAGTGCTCAAAATGATTTTATATATTCATACAACTTTATTATCTTGAAACACAAAAGTACAGAATTATATATATAAATTTATTTTTTAACAGAATTATGTAATGCCAAAATTATTGGCATGCGTAAAATAATCAATACTTTTTTTTAAATAGTTAAAATAGTTTTAAATAATTTTTTTTTATTATTGTGAATTTTAAAAATTGCCTTTGCAATTTTATTTAACAACGTTTAAGAAGTTCATAAAACGTTGGAATATTTATTAACATTGATATCACAGGCATTGTAAAAATGAGGCGAACCTCCATACAGTTAACTGAACCTGCAAGAAAAGAAAATTAACTACGAAGTACATATGCTAAGTTAAATTTACACTTTTTAATGTAAATGAAACTTTTAAAAGCGTATACCTGGAATTTTTTTAAATTGCTAAATTTTTCGACCATACATAATATTCTAAAATATAATTCTAATATAATAAACCTTTCGAAATCGAATTCAAATTTGCGCTAGAAGAATCAAATTTGCGCTTTAAATGTTTTTATCCATGTTTGTTTTAACTATACTTGTCAAAATGATTTTATTTTCAATTTTAATTTCAAATATCTCAGTTTATCTTCGAAAGTATTCACCTCTACGTTGAATAGTAAAAGTATAGCTCTAATCTTTTAGTAATTATATTAACAAAGATATACTTTTCGAGTAGGTATTGAAAACATAATTTGGCTCCCCGATAGTTTCGATCATCAAAACAAACTAAAATAATTAGGCTTCTAGGCCTCTATGATTTATTTTACTTTGCTAAAACGATGTTTTCAATTGGAAAATATTTATCGTTGATATAAAAAATGATAAATTTATGAATATTTTACTTCCAAAATACGCTTTAAAATTTCATTAATTGGTCAATTTCAAGAAATTCAAATTAGTAAATTAACTATCTCACTTCTGTCTTCATAATTCTCGACTTTTAATTTTAAGGCATGTTTATTAGAAAATTTTAAGCACATGTTTAACATATCAATGATAAAAAATTTTAATTTTTAATAATTCATTATGAAAATGATCGCCTGATAAAAATTCGTTACTGTTTGAATATAATTATATTTTTTCATTGCCTTATAAACAAATAAAATAATTTAAATAAACTAATTAATACATTGAAATTAAAGTAAAAAAACAAACGCAGGAAATACCAGTCAACATTTAATATTAACTTATTTTCAAAGTTAAAAATTTAAATTCGCATCACTTTAATAAATTTAATATATAGTTTGTTAAAATTTACTGTTTCTTAGATATTTATTATTTAATACATACAAAATGTTCTAGACTCACATCACTAGCTCGATTCATTTTACACGTAAACTTGTTTAGTAGATGTTATCGTATTGACCCGTATAATTATTTCCCCGATTCATTGTTTGGTTTTCCGTGAAAGAATGGTAATCAATTAAGAAATATGAATATACACTCGGAAAACACTCTTGTATATTAGGAAAGAACATAAATTTCATACTGTTAATGACATATATTTTTTTGTCTATTGTGTAATTCAGATCGAAAATAATCTCCGAAAATCTAGACATTAAAATTATTTCTATTCGTGCTTTTGGGTTACAGATCTCATACAGTTCTTATTCTGGTACAATAAGTAGTACAGCTGGATTTAATATTTCAACAACCATGGTTGGTATTTTCAATTAAAAATACAAATAGGTATTACATTAGATTATTTTGTCTAAAGTAATCGTTTGCATTTTTACCGATTTAATGCGTAGAGAGGACTATTCATTCGCAATTGTCATACTATGATTTTTTTCAAATTTATTGCTAAAAATAATAAAACTGCATTCGTATAAAAACAAACATAATGACATATTTACCACAATCTGTTAATTTGAAACAAAGCAATAAGAATAATTTAACAAACTATATATTACCAATAAATTTTTCTTTTTATTTATAAAAAGCAAACAAAATTATACTTCTGTAGTTAACAACATAACTTTCATATTACAATGTATTGAAATATTTTCAAACACGAAAAGCTCGTTAAAATCCATAGAAGGCTCCATATAATATAAACTAGGCTCAATATCTAGTAAAACCTAGATAATAGTAACTTATGCAACGTAATTTTTATCCAATTTGGATTAAATCTTATAATAATTGGATCGTAAATCAGATGTATTAGACAGTTGATTCAAATGTTTAACAGTTTATAAACAGAAAAATATATAATATCAACATGGTCACAGTATAATTAAAATAATATTTTCATTTAAAGATATGCGATCACTAGCATCCAATTAATTTTTCACAGTATGAATATTTTACAGTGATCGAAGACTTAATGGTTTCCGAGAGACACTTTTCAATAATGTCCAGCTTTTATCGCTTAAAGTTCCATACAAACTTTAGAAACTCTAGGTTTAAAAACCTTGCACCTTTATGTTAAATAAAACATCTGCTTAAGATGTTAGTTTTCAAGTTTAATTTGGAAATCACAGCAGTGCATAGAATGCTTATGGAATTTTATGGTGACAATGCTCTAAATTAAAAAAAAAAAATTAGAATCAAGTTGGATCACCTCAAGTAAAGAGGTTTTTTTTTGAGATGGAATTCAAAATTGTCGGAGAGGAGAAAAAACAAAGACCGAACTAATTTGTACTCCCATAAATTTATGCTGCAATCACTTTTCGAAAACTATTATCTTCTTAAAAATTTCTCAAGATGATTATAAACTTATAATATAACGTTCTCTGAATGAAATAACCATTAAAATTCTAAATGTTTAATTTAATAACTATGGTCTAACAATTTCATCAGAATTTATGTTCAACTCCCATCGGCTTAAATTTCTGAAATTAAACAGCAACACCTGATTAACTTTCACTCTTTATCGTTATTTAAATTTTGAAATACATTCAATTTTTTTCTTACAATAGATACTATTTTTAGCAATTGAAAAGATTAAATTAAAATTTAAGTACTATTTTCGTTGAAATAATTAAAAAGAATTGCCGATTAAAATAAATTACTTGTTGAAGAAAGAACAATATTTTAGTATTACTTTAAGAATAATAAATCTTTATACGAAGTGTTTTAGAATAATAGTACTTAAATTTTAATTTAATCTTTTCAATTGCTAAAAATAGTATCTATTGTAAGAAATCTATTGGAAATTCACTCATCTTATTTTTATCCTTGAATAGTGCCGTGCAATTCCGAAACACTTTAAAATTTTCACGGATTTAATTTCCCTCTTAGAGAAAATAGCGCCTAAAAAAAATTTCATTTTTCTTCTCCTATACAGATAATTTTTAGAAGTCAATTGGGCTGTATAAGATTATCCAATTTACTTACCGACTTATCCGAATATTTTATCAAAAATTCGTAGTAAATTCTTCGCTTCATTCTTGCATCCCTTTGAACGGTTGAACGGCTTTTTTTCATAATAGTTATAGTTTCCTGAACTCTTAATTCAGTCTTCTCAGTATTAGCTTCAAATATGTTCTTAACACTTAACCTTCCTGTTAACCATTTACCTAAGCTTTGGAAAATATAAAATTTTTCCGACGATGCTGGTTCGAATTTAATGAAAATTAGTACACTATTTTGTGACAAAATCAAGAGATCAAGTGTTTTTTATTGCCATTTAATCTATTTTAAATCGTCAAGTCATTTATAAATATTCATTCAAAAGTGAACAAATGAAAATTTTTTTCCCAAATTCTACGTCTTTTGAAATAAGAAATCTCAAATTTTGAGTTAAAAATGTTTTTTATTCTTACATAATTACAAAAGTTTATTATTATATTTATAATATATAATAATAATCTAAATTTTTTTTTAAAGCATCACAGATAAATTGTATTAATAACAAAATAGAATTATTTTGCATTTATACGAAATTAATTTTCTTATATCCTTGTTCAGATTTTAAAATTTATTATTGACAAAATGTCAAATTACTATCAAAACGAAATCATTTTTAATTATTACAAAACATATTTCATTTAGTTCGTTTTTTCAAATATAAATTATAATTACGTTGCATAAGTATTTGTATCTACAATAATCCGTCATCAATATTGTAACAGATCGGCATATAATATATATTAGATCAACAATCACCAAAATGGTATCCCAGATGAGCCTTTACAAACGGTTACATATTTATGAATAAGTTCGCGTGTAATATATGTTATTATTATTTTTTTTTAGAATTAAGATGAATCAAAACGGCGTATGTGTGTTGTGTATATATATATTTCTAACTTGTAGAAAAAAGTGAAACACATCAACTTAAAAACCCCGTTCCAATCTCTGGACATTTAGAAAAAATATATATTCCGTTGAATATATTCATAGAATAATACAACAACGACAATATGGTTGACGAGAACCACCCGTTGACGGAGGCGGTGTCACAGGTGCGAAATATGCATGCACGGTGATATTTGGTAAATGGCTCTGAAAAATAAAAATTTTGTATTAAAAACTGTTTTTATAATATAGTTTCTCAAACATAGCTTTTCTCTACAGATAAGTTATAAGTGAAATTTCGTATTTTAAGTCGGTATATTCCTTTGTAATTTTGTCTGGAAATTAACTAAATTATTACACGTAAGCAAATGAGCAAGATTTTAAACTACCATTCATAAAAAGTTTATACTTTAGATGTTCAAATATTTCTAAAATAAGAAAACAATAAATAACTTACTCTAAGTCTACGAATTCCAGCTCGTGTAATTAATTGACAGTCGTATAAATCAACACGTTGTAAGTTGTGACATGTAACTAAATGTTCTAATGAACTATCTGTCACTAATGGACAATTATCCAATTCTAATCTGACTAGATTTTCAGCAGCACATGGTGACATTGCAAGTTGTCTAATACCTTCATCAGTTATTAATTCACAATGTGATAAAATCTATTTTAAAAAAGAAAATTTAATATGAAAATATTTGAATTAATCAGATTAAATGTTCGTTAAAATTTACACTTACGAGTATTTCGAGACGAGGACATCCAATTGCTAAATGTATAAGTGTTGAATCGGTAATTAAAACGCATTCTTCTAAATCCATTTTTTCCAACAAACGGCAATTCTTAAAAATAATTTTTAAAAATTAAAAGCATTTATTGAATTATATTTTTAATGGAGATTTAAAATAAGAAAGTGTGTTAATAGTCGGCATCGAAATCGGATTTTTAGTGATATCTCAAAAACTACGCATCCAACCATCAAATAGATGTTATTCTTAAAATCTATGGGTCAAAGTACCTTTATGGTCATAGTTTTTCGATATCGGAAAGAACAAATTTTTTCGAATTTTCAGAATTTGTTTAAGGGATAAAAAAATTGAGAATTCATCATCTCTCCATTACAATATTCTCATCTACTTTTAAATCTGTTATCACTATGTGAGTTTTATAGAACATCGGTAAATGGTGTTATAGACAGACACAGGGAGGTACAAGTGAAACTAAATAAAACTTTAGAAAAAAAATTATTTATACATACTCTTGCTAATGCTTGGAATCCAGTATCCGTGAATTGTGAACATCGTGCAACTTCTAATGTTGATAATAAATGACACTGTTGCGCAAGCATTATTAACGAGACGTCTGTTAGATGAACACACCCGGCAAGGCACAAATAATGCAGGCGAGTACAATGTTCGGCCAATTGAACGACAGCATCATCTGTCAAATTCTATTAACGAGCCATTAATACTTTTGGATCCTGAAATCTTATTTAAATAAGAAAACTATGGGAAAATTTAAGAGCAATGAGATTTTCTTAAAATTTAAGCAAGGGCCAAAGTACTTCGTATCCTTACATACGGAACTTCGTAGAACAATTTTTAACCATTCATTAGTCAACTCTTAATATGAAATAACTATAGCTATAGTATTAGCGCAAGTAGTGTGAGTTAATATATAACGTCTCCGATTATGTCTCCATAAGAGGTAATTTATCTTAACAGGGAATTAAAAATGAGATATTTTTCAAAGAATATCAGCTTTTCTGGATTGAAATTGTCTTCGCTTGTTAAACAGTTTTAACAATCCAATTATGAGTTCTAATTAATTCCATTTGTTGTTGATGTAAACATTCAGAATGTGAAAAATTCAGAATACATAAGAAATAAAAGTAATGCTCATTGATATAGTGAATAGTCTTAACACAAATTTATTTGACGAAGGATTATTTATTGTAAACACTACGTATACGTGTATGGTATATGCTGACATATTTTTTGAAAACCAAAATACAAGCAAGCTTATACTTGCATATTACACATATTATATCATGTGCGATAAATGGGTCGAAAAAATTACGAAAATTGGGTGTATTTTAACCTTGTCATTTCAAAATATTAGCTCCTATAATTTCATGATTTGAAGGTATATCTCTGAAGTTTTGGTATCTTAAGAACCATACTTATAAAATTAAAAATGGTATTAAAATAGGGTTAAAATAATTTTCAAAAATTTCCACGGTTTATTTAAGGTATTTGTCACTTTGAAAAACGGAGAACAAAAATTTAATTTTGATTTTATTGAAAATCAATTTCTAAAAGTAAATTTGAACCCTCAAAATTTTTTTTAAACATTTCAATATATTGGGTCCAGGAATTTAAATTCTGAGATTTCAGTTTCATCTACACTCAATCCAGGATGCCAGGGATAACCCCGAGATTGAAGACAGTTAATGAAAAGTCAATACATAATCTTTTTCAAACTAAATGCTGCCACCGAAGAATTGCGTTTAGGCCTAATAGAAATTAGAGAAATGGTTAATACTTGTATGCTTGTTCTAAATTATATCGTTTAGCTGAACTTTCTTCAAACAGATTGATTCATTTCTTGATTAATAATTTTAAAAATTTCACTTTTGCTATGTCTCTATAGACTCTGTTTTCATGCTTTTTGTTTATCTAGCTGAAACTATACCTTTAATGTGAATGAGGTTCCTGAATCATTGACCTTCATTTTTAGAGATAAAGAGAATAGAGATGATACTTCAATTTTAATATGCTTCCTTTTTTAAGCAGTAATTGACAATTCGATTGCAGATTGTTGAAGCAAATTTAGTTAAATCTGAGTATCTTTTTCGTAGTATTAACTGAGCAAATTTTTTCATGTAAGAGATACAATAAAAGGAAAGTTTCCTAGAGCCGGCCGTTTCTGGCTAAAACACCGTTAAGTGCATCACTTTTTATTAAATATTCTGATGAAGACACCTGTGTGAAATTTACTTAAAGGCGTTCGACATAATCGATAGTCCAATGTCGACTAGTCCTACGCAAGCGCATCACAAACCATTTTAAACATTTATTCCCATATGTCCCAGAAACGATTACAATGGGCTTGCGTACGACTATTTGATAAATTATGAAGGACGGCTCTAAACGTAGATTTTTGTAATGTATTATATTACCCATATATGCTCATGGAATCAAAAAACACGACGACAAGAATCTTCCACGCTTACTTAAAATTATAAAATAAACTAATGTAAATTGTTATTTTTTGATTCTACAAGTATATATAGTTACATATACAATATTATACCAATAAATATTAACACAATTAATGATTATAAAATATATTAATAATTTTAATAAAATAGACACTTACACTACATCCTTGTAAATTACACA
Organism: Chrysopa pallens; assembly: GCA_020423425.1. Taxonomy (NCBI): domain Eukaryota; kingdom Metazoa; phylum Arthropoda; class Insecta; order Neuroptera; family Chrysopidae; genus Chrysopa; species Chrysopa pallens. The sequence continues at coordinate 34,926,719 of CM035595.1, read as the reverse complement.
CTTCTAATTGTGGACAATAATTAGCAAGACATCGCACAGCTTTATCGGTAAGTTGTAGAACTCCTTTACTAATGAATGAACGTAATCGTGGACAACCGCGTGCAAGTGCTTCAACACCATTTTCCGTAATATTATCACACCAACTAATATTTATATGAGTTAAACTATTGCATCCATCTGATAATGCTTTTAATGATAAATCAGTGATTTGTATACACGAGTCTAAGTTTAATCTATGCAATTTTGAGCAATGTTTACTTAAACTCGAACACGTACTGTCGGTAATTTTTTTACAAAACTTTAAATTCAAATCTTCTATATTTGGACAAAGTTGGGCTAATGTTTTCATTGATGAATCACCAATTGATTTACAACCATGTAATGAAAGTTGACGTAAAAAACCACCACATCTTAATGATATATTTTCAATAATAGGTCCCTAAAAAACATTTTCAATCAAATAATATTAACAAATTTTTAAACGTTAGTTGAATAAAAAAAAAACGTTATTTTGGACTAATTTTTTTTATGCATATTAGAAAATTACATACTTCTACGTCTTTCTGAAAGTCAAAGAGATCAATTCGTTGCCAATTAGAACCATCTAATGCTAAAATATTCCAATATCGACATACTTGAGCACATCTACACAATGCGACTACATCCAAATATGATAAAATTCTTAAAAGCAATTCACGGGGAAGTTTTCTGTTAATTAAGGCATCATCGCTGTTACTTCCATCATGAAAAACTCGTGTCAACTAAAACATGAAACACGTATAGTTAGAATTATTATGGATTCATTGAAGATAGCTAAAAAAACTGGTATAGACATGTAATTTACATTGTATTTCTATTAATTTTCGCGCACAAATAAATAAAAAAATATGTATTGTTATGAAATTTTGTATGCACAATACTGACATGAAAACGGAGGGCTTGTCGAAGACTTTTTCTCGAAAAACTATTTTTAAATATAAATGGATGAAATAAATATTAAAATATCCAAATTTTTTTTCATTTTATAATTATTAATGCTTTTTCGAGAAAAAGTCTTCGGCAAGCCCTCCGTTTTCATGTCAGTATTGTGCATACAAAATTTCATAACAATACATATTTTTTTATTTATTTGTGCGCGAAAATTAATAGAAATACAATGTAAATTACATGTCTATACCAGTTTTTTTAGCTATCATTTTCATGCCAATATTTTACATACCAAATTTCATGTATGAAATATTAAAAGAAATTTTTTTACCTGCATATAAGATTGTTTCATGGCACCTCTTGCATGCCCATTGGCACTATGGCTGTGTTCTTGTTTGGCCATGGTGGGTACTGACCACCAATGTCGTCCGTGGCCGGAGGGCCACTGTTCAATTCCACCAGCACTGTGTACAACCGTCTGTATATCGAAATAATACTAAATTTTGTAACCAATTAAATTTTTTAAAACCACTTATTTATATTAAAATAATAGAAATTTTTAAAAACCAATATAATTATAAAGAAATATAAAACGACGAAAATTTAACTAAGAAATGGAGGAAGTGTAAGAACGTTTGCTGAAAAGAAAACCCATATTTGTAATAAAATTTTGTGTTAAAAATAGTGCATTGAATGATGACGAATGAAATAAATATAGAAAAAAGAAAACTAAGTGAAGATAACTAACAGAGTTAATTGTTAAGATATTCGACATATGATTGAAAATCATCGTTTGGATTATTTATAATTAGTATTTATGAAATACTATAAATAGTCAGTTTATACTTTTATATATACATGTAAAATAATAAAGTTTGGGTTGCACTATTCCACTAACCTGGAGTTAGCAATAACCTTGAGTTATTTCAATTGAAAATAGGATTGAACTAACTGTGGTTAGCGATAACTCTAGGTTAGTACAAATGGTGCAGCAACCCAGTTAATATGTATTGTGATTACCTATGTGTTAACTAGGTAAACTTAAGCTTAAATTGTGGGAATCCGAACATTTTACGAAAAATGGTTTCAAACAAAACTTTTTTGTTTCAAAGCAATAATCATTTTTTGTATTTAAACTTTTCTCCTATTTTTGTACAGTTCAAAAGTTGGTCAAGGATCCATCCATTGGACTGATTTTGCTTATTCACGAACTTAAACTCACTTTTTATGTTTAGAATACGTCGCCAAAATTTCAGCTCGCTATCTCTTTTTGCTTCTGAGTTATCGTGAAGACGGTCAAGCGGACGGACAGCCGGAAATGGACTAATTAGGTGTGTCTATGAACCTATACCAAAAATTTGTTAGTGCCTTCTTAAGTTACAAACTTTAGACAAAAATTAATATACTGTGTTTATGTCATGTATAAAAGTTAAAATAGAAATTACCGATCATTTTAAAATATATAATTACATTTCTCATAATTAATGAATATTGTTTTAGATTGTTTTGATTGTCTTAGAAACTACCTTGAATTTTTAATAAACTTATAATAAAGGAAATCTATTTTACGTAGGTAATTACGAAATTTTAAAGAAAACAGGAAAAGATATAGTGGAAATCATTTATAGCAATATTGCTTTGTACCAATTAGGCTTATGCCCATGAAACAGGCTAACGCTTCATTATAGGAATAATAAATTATTATATAACTAGAACTAATAGAGCAAATGCAAGAGATACTTGAAAATGAACAAAATGGAAACCGAATTTTCTCAAAGATTTGTGTTAAAAATAGCTCAAATATTAAGGTCCCGAAAGTTACCGAAACAATTTATGGTCGAATATTTTTTAAAGTTAGATTTTCAAGCAAGCTATATACTTTTTACACAGGCAAAGTTTTTTCTTCCTCAGGGAATTTTGATTTTTTTATTTTCGAATTTAAATCGCTTGTAGCAATCGTTTTATGTACATTTGACAAAAATAATATATATATTTAACTCTAAGAATGTTTTTTTTTATTCGTTTTCGTGCAATAAAGGATTTTTGTTCGAAATACTGTTTCCAAAAATCAAAATGAGACAATAAAAAACCTCGCGAAGAAAAAGATAACATTCTACTTTTATTCTTAGAAATAAATATTTTAGTTCTTAATCGATAATTATAGAACGGTTGTCTTTCAATAACGAATGACAAAGATGATTATTATAAATTATCTATACTTATATAGGCATAAGTAGTAGATTGCAATATCAGTCGTTTATATTTCAATATCAGTACCGTTTAGTTACCCTGCCATCGCGATACCAAATTTTCAGGTAAATATACTAATTAAATCTTTCACTTTTGATTTACTTATATAGGGATCTATTTGAGATTTCAAATATCTAGATGTTTCAAATATTTAAATTTCTCATTAATAATCTTTGATAAATTTATAATTATGACTGGCAAATTTTTTGCAATTCGTTAGTCCGTAATAAACGTTTTTTACTGAAATATTTTACACTTTTACACGTATCAATGTAACAAAAAAAAAAAAAAAAAAAACCATTTTTCATTTAAAGATTTTATAAATATATTTTAAAAGGAAAACCTAAGAAATAATTTCATAAACGGCTCCCCTCATAAACAAATCAAAATAAGTAAATTTCTATAAATTACAAAATTATAACTGCATTCTTCTTGATTAAAAAAAAAAGCAAATTTATTGTCAAAGAATAATGAAATTCCATGCAATACTTGAATAAAATGTAAATTTTTATGAACTTTCATTTTAATCCTATTTTCTCACATCCATTGTTGTCAAATTTTATTACACGGGAAGTTAACCGTTAATACATATAATTATACAAAAAATTAAATATAATTAAAATTTTTTAAATATTTTTCTTTAATTTACTTGAAACACACGTGTTTGTTATTTTTGATATTCAAACAAAGGAAATGTCCACAAACTTTTCAATCATACATACAATAAAATCGACAAGAACAAAGAACTTCGATGTATAAAATTTAATAAAAAAATTGTTGAGAATTTAATGAATATAATTTGAAAAAATTATAAAATTTTATGAAAGTTGTTCAAAATTAAACAATATACATACAAAAATGTTTTGAATAAAAGAATTATTTTGACGTATGTTGACAGCTATGGTTAGAATCAGCTGTTTTGTTTTTCAATACAAAATTACGTATCATTTTTAAAAAAATGAATTACCAATAAATAAATAAAAATTGAGAGTTAATTTTAATAAATACATACATCAAATTTATTCCTGTTTGCATAACTCATAGCTTAAAAAGCTATAAACACAACAAATATTATTAATAATACTTTTGCACATTCACTGGGTAAATAAGGCATGTAAAAATGGTCTCCATATACACTATTATGTTTGTGTAGAAAAGTCATAACATCAGACCTTGGTTACAAACAATTATACACCAATAAGATGTACAAATTTTGTTTACTCGTTCAACTATTGGCTGAGAAAACTATCAGTAACAAGAAAATATTTATCGTGTTCTCCTTGTCTATCTCAAGTTTTTCATGATCATGCTTTTAACAAAGGTCGATGGACAACAATTGAAGGGTAAAAACAAAAAACTGAGAGTTTCTTATTTTACCTCTATGCACAAATAAAAATATACACTTTGACCTTTGTTTGGATCATTTTCAGTAAAGACGTAAAATCGATGTATATGATACATATCCAAGTTTCTTTTAAAAATTTGAAAAAAACGACATTAGTATCTCTTAGTTTTCTCACAATCGCACCTAAAACATGCAAAATGCCTCTCGCCTGGCCTGTCCCTTTACAGTAAATCACTAACTTTATGTAAGCCTAACTCCATGGGACGGTTAAATTTGATATTTATTTCATAAATTAATATAAATAATGATTGCAATGTTTTAAATAAAAAGACTAAACATTTTTTTTCACGACAAATTTGTGAAAAAAAAAAATTGTGTTTACGATCTTGATTACTCCAATATTAATTTTAATCGCAATAAATTTTAATTGAAAAATAATAACCAACGTTGCAAAAAGGATATTTTTTCACTTGTTGTCAGTCATTTTAATCACTGCAATCTGGGCTGAACATATCTCCCCTAGTCAATTTTATTTCGTGATGATTGATCTAAATATTCAATTGTATTTTGTAACTTGACTTTTAATTAAGCATAGATTATAGACTTACTCTAATTTATTTACTAATAATTAATACTTTTGCCATATTTTCTGTTTTCAACTTTCTCCCCTGGTACAAATTTTTTCAAAAAATGGAGCAGAAGAATTAATAATTATTTAAATGAATTATGCAGCGACGGATTAAGGGACAGGGAAGCAGACTGACCCGTTTGATGAAAGTATTGGAACACAATATTAAAAGGACGAGGTATGAAAATCTATTGCGGCTTAGAAAATAGACTCTACCAATGGTTGTATCTCTTTAAACGAAATATTATTGCCTACAGTCGTGTGGCTTAGGTCATAAAAATTTATTTTCCAAGCCGCAAAAGAAAAAAAAAAATAACAATTCATGATGGTAACTTTTTAGAAAGAGCAAATATTAGCTATAGACAAGAGCCACAAGTGGCAAAAGAATGTAAATATAAAAATAATGAGGAAACATGATAATTTTTTGCGTATAATTCGTTGCTAACTGAAGTAAGAAAATTAATTTTGTGATTAGCCTATAACATTTTTTGTCATTTAATGAAAGAAAATATATTTTTTTAAACTGATTTTTCAATTTCTTTTTTTACAAAATATTTATTTAAATATCTGTATTTTTTGTGTACCCTTCAAATGCGTTCTCTAAACTAGAGATAGTCGTCTCACTTTTACATTCTAATTAGTTATATCATATTTCTCGTTTTAATATGAATTTATAGTTCTATGATATTTCTCAGTTGACGTATTTATCTCAGTGTTCATAGTTGAATTTGATATTCATGGCCATAAAGTCTTTGACCCGTCTTTTAGTACATTGCCCGGTATGTCTGGCCGTTCGTTGTCCTGTGTAATTTTCACATTATACAATCGTAGTCCTTACGATAAAAAAAAGAAAAACTTACCCTTGTCTGTAAAAATACACTCAATATATGATAGTAATAATATCCTAAATGTAAGCGAGTACAAATCGAATGAACTGCGTATTATCATAATACAAACATGCAGTTTAACATCAGTCGTAAAATTTTTCTTGTCAGCCACATAATGTCATTTATAAATGCCATTCCATAAAGTTTTTGTTAGTTTAATTGATTTGCCTAACAACTGTTTGTTCTGCAAAAATTTAACAATGAGACTTTATTGCTAAAATATTATGGCGCATAAGCTGAAAATTGAAGAGAAACGAAATGACAATTATCCAACCACTTAAAAATTGCTTTTTACAATTCGTTTTAAAGTCAATCGGACAAAATTTTTTTACATTTGTATCGGAAGTGACACTTGGGTAACGTACTAAGCTCTCTTGCTAATGATTCCGGCCTATATTAGTTTGGCGTTCTATGTTAACTTTCTGGGTTGACAGGGAAAAAGCTTGTGGCTAGACTAATTGCTGACTAGATTCTTATATATGTGCCATGATTCCGTAACAATGCAACTGTACAGCGTATTATTTTAGAAGGACACCTGTAAAATTTTACATACAATCTAATTTTTCTCACGTCACGTGTACAAGAGACAGTATTACTTGAGTGAACCGCCACAGAGGAAAAAGTTGTTAGATTAAGCAAAAAGACATTAAAAATAAATTTCTGGAGGTGTATTTATAAAGCCAGTACTGTAAATTAATATAATCATTTTTGGAATTTGTCAGTATAGAATAAACTTCCCTTTCCTTGTTCATGTACTAAAAGTAGTGAATAAATTAGTAACTAAATATGTAAGTTTTGTAAAATAATTTAGTATAATTCTATTATTATAGATTACAAGCAAGAAATGTTCCCCACTATGATTTTAACTGAATCAATTACAAGAATCATAAATAATATAATTTATATAACAATTTTTATTCAAAATTAACTCATTTGTGCATACTAACATTATTTATCTTAAACAATGAAGGAAAGTGTATATAAGTGCCATGAATATCGATGGGACCTCTTATCATAGAATAACCCATATGTATAATCACTATAGAGATGAATATATACGACGTCATTAATGCAAATCCTTTTCTTTTTTAAAATTAATTTTGAACATCCATATTTTGGCTATTTCTTAATGTTTTAAAAAATAACTTGAAATTCATGTTTGTGAAGTAAAAATGCTTCAATTAAATTGATAACAAAAATTAGTGCATCTTCCCCATTATAATTGCGTTTTTCGAAATTCATTTTTGTCTTTTTGAAATTCTTGGTTGCCGTTTTTGATTATTTCGTCACAACCTTCATTAATCTTCGAAAAACTCTTACATCAATCGTAAGAAACTTACAAGGATTTTGTTGCTGTAAATTTGCGATTATAATTGAATAGAATGAAGCATACGACACATTAAAATTCTATCGGTAATTATTTTGTTCAAATAAAATAAAAAAAATTAAATCACAGTTATAAAAGGTATCATTAGAACGGTATTTTTTCGTCACTCTGTACTTCATTGTTCTAAATAATTTGTGTTTTAGAAATATGTTAATCAATAAAATTCGAAACAAATCATATCATAAAAAAAAAATAATAAAAATAAAAATAAATTACTAATAATATTTTATTATATCAAAATAAAAAATTACCAAGTAACATTTTCAAATATAATTCACAAATAACAATCCAAATTATTTTATTATTTTATCAATTCATCCATGTTATTATTTTCGAAATTTTTTTGACCTTGGTTCTAAAACACTAACCGTTGATACATTAGAACCATAAAATTTACTTTCTGGATTATAAGTTCGTTTTGTATTTATTATTTCTGAATAGCCCACATTTGGATCTGGTTGATTTATATGACATTCAATTTGTCTTAAACTTTCAGTGAATAATGGCGATTCCGATGGTGTTTTATACTGTTCCATTGTTTCAGTAGTTCTTCCTCTAAAATAATAATAAATTAATAATTTTAAATATTAAAAAATTAACTAAAAATTAATAAACAATTTTTGACGATGAAGGATAAATTATTTGATATATATACAAACAACAGGTTCTAAAGAAAAAAAGTAGTCCAAATATAAATTTTAAAATAATAAATTTTTAAATTAAAAATGTAACAAGGGAAATCATCTAGCACACCTACCCCACCTGAACCAGTTATTTCTACAGTAAGATGCTCTGTGATTTCCTTTATAAAGTTGCGGATTCGACAAACTCAACTTGATTACTGGGCTTCAAAGATGACCAAGGTACAGTTGAGAAAATAGAAGGTCTACCGACAGGACATTGACAATTGAACTATCATGGTCATCTCAGACGATCAAAAGGATCAATAGATTTATGTGCAAGGAACACTTATAAATATGGGTATTCTAAGACCTAAAAGTTATGGAAGAAAACTGATTTTTTTGGAATTTTCCTAGTTTTTAATAAAATTTATAGACTGCGTCTTTTAATATTCGCAAATAAAATCAATTGACTAAAATAAAAGTAAATATCCAATAATTAAAAATTTACGAAAACTAAGTATTAAAATCAAATATTCGTATTTCTAATTATTAAATAATTTCATATAATTAAAATAACAAAATAAAATTAAATCTACAAAATAAAACATACTGTTTTAAAATTACTATCTCAGTTCGTGGAACCTGCGTCAATTTTGTACTATGTCTAAATGGAATTCGATCATACATAACACCTGCATTATTCGAATATAATGATCCTAAATGCGGTGGATTCTTGACACCAAAACCTTTACACTGTTAAATAAAATACGAGTATGATTTAATGGAAATAGAAAATACTTTTCAACGATAAGTGAGATCATAAGAAACATTGGTTATGCATTCCAATTTTCCTGGAAAGTTCACAACGAATCGAATACTCTTTTGATAAAATACTTTTTGATCGAATGTATTGAATTCTATGGTATAACTAGTTGATTTTGCATTCCGTTTGTCTATTTATTTATCAATCTATTTGTTCCGCTGTAACTTTCGATCGCGTTTTCGAATTTGGTCAAGTTTGTTATACATATTTATCACATTCAGGAAATTTTCGTATAGTTTTTGGAAAAGTTGCATTACCTTCCCTTTTGTAGTAAATCTTTTAAAAATCCAACTTTTTTTCTATGCACACTAGAAAGATGCGATTTTTCACTCGATTTGAAATAATCAAGAAAAACAGAAAATCTTAATTTTTTTAGTGCACCTTTACACTTCTTATTGGAAAAATTTATTAAAATACCAACTTTTTTCCATACAAACCAGGAAAATTGTCTTTGCAATTGATGTGAAGTGATGATAGAAGATAGGAAAACTGTAATATTTTTTTTAACCCTCCTCCCATTTCAGAAAATTCTTAAAAAAACCCTTTTATTTTATGCAAAGAAAAAGTTTTCACTTTGAGTATCGTGATATTCGTTTTTTTATTTCAACAATTAAATAAACAGTTTTAAAATCAAACTATAACGTATAGGAATTCAATATTACGTACTATTCAAATGTATTGTTTCATACACACATACGAAATATTTACAGAGAATACTATTTACCACTTACTTCCTATACGTTATATTTTGATTTTCAATCGGTATTTACATTTTACAAGCATATTTAATTATGTTGAACACTATATTTTATTACTGATTGCAAAAAAATATGCTTCCTACTTATCGAAATTTCACTAAAAAACGATGTTATTAACTAGTGTATTACTTTAGGAATTGGTGGATACACAAAATCATAAAGAGTTAACGTATTTTTTTTCGCAATACCATTCCATTGAGTTAAGGAGAACGGATAATGATATTCACAATTTGTTGTTAAATATGGATCCATATACTTAACAAAATTTGATTCTTCAGGAGGAAAAAATTGTTGAAAATCTTTACCCAAATCTTTTAGCTGAAAATCAATAACAATTAGATATATACTATTATTTGTCTATAAATTATTGTAAATTTACCTCACAATGTGAATCTTCAGTCGGACATAGTTCTCTACGGAAATGCTGTTGCGGATCTGCTGCTTTGACCGTATATTTACTCTTCGTTTCTGATAGAACTGTTTTAAATGATTTTGGAGGATTTCTAGAAAACTATCATAATAAAATTTATAAAACAAATTCATTATAAAATTCATTAACACTTACTTTTTTGTCAAGAGTCGATAAATATTGAATTTTTAATGATTGTTTGGGCATACCAAAACTAATCTGATTTGCTTCCCAATGTTTGAGTGGATACCCTTTTTGATAAGTACTTGTGTGACTTTCTTTGGTAATTACAGCATTTCTTGTTTTCAATTCATGTGGTATTTTCAAATGTAGATTTGCCTAAAAATAAAAAACAATAAAAATATTTTTTTGGACATATTTATTTTAAGCGAACAGTAGTGTGATTTGTACCGGGTATGTAAGTTCATGTGTACCTCACTTCTAATATATATATAATATTTTAGATAATGATAAAATTTTAAATATCTTTTTACTTAGTAATTCTGGTATGTTGAAGAGTTCATCTTCTTCTTTCGAGTAATAATAAACCGCTTTCGGTCGAAAACGATAGCTGAACACATGCCCTATTTAACCGGAATAGCCGAATTATGACGATTCAAATTTGAAGCTATTATTTTTAGAAATTCAAATAACAAATATTATTCTAGTTTGCAAAAAATGTACCTCTTACGATTGAAAGCAGAACATTCTTACCCAACAATAATAAATTTAATAGATAATGTTTTTTGTCTCAATTTTTACGGGGCTAAATTGTACAGCTGTAAATGTATTTAGCTAAAACAACAGTTTTCTTAAATCTAATACGGTATTACTCTATATTTTAATATTTTTTTGATACTTCCTTGATAAGATTATCTCTCCCACAAAGATGAACATTTAGCTGATACTATCTAAAAACAATACTGATAAATTCAATTACTGGTGTAAATGGAAGATTTGGTGGTACATATAATTGACATGTTTCTGACGATCTTTTATATTCGGGATTAAAGCAATCAATTTTTATTGTATTATTTTCCATTTTTATATGAACAATTTTTTATAAATTGCAACGTTGTATTTTACATATTATAAATAAAAATGATATATTGGTCACAGATTACGATATTTTTATTTAATTATAATCTATGATATTGATCAATCTACATTGCCTAGTAACCATTATTCTATATTTGGGTGGCTTAATAGTCGGTTTTAAATAATGGTTTAAAAATAAATAAAAAACTAACCCCCATAAAAACCAAGTTTTTTATACTATCTTTCTTTATAAATTAAGTTTACTACATGATGATTAAAAAATTTCAAAATAGTGGTGGCTTTTCACCTATAGCGATCTGCGGCACAATGCCTGTCATTGATGACCGCGGCTCAGTTCCTGTCAAGGCCATTACACAAAAGTAAGTTCCAGAAACTTACATAAATAAATTACTTAACTATTTGTAATTGAAACATTAACACGTAATTTGTTCATAATATTGTTTTTATTAATCTCAGCTTTGAACAAACTGGATATAAAACAAAGAAATTCGTAATAATTTTTAAAATTATTATCCAAATACAAATTTGATAAATTTCAACTTTGTTTTTTGGACGACACAAAAACTAAAATAATTAGTTTTACTATATTACGCTCAATTTTTACCCAATTTTAGCAAACAAAGTATGTAATCCTACTAAATTTGGGTCTCAGTTTTCAAATTTTTAGTTAAATTAAACATATCTATGCTAAATTTACAAGATAGTAAGAGCTTGCTCATAGAATTTCATATAAGGATTAAATAAAGTGAACTTACAATGTCAAAAATGAAAATAACGTCCCAAAATTAGTGGGTTTCAAAAAATGTTTCTATTACGCTCAATTTTTACCCAATTTTGGTAAACAAAGTATGCAATCCTACTAAATTTGGGTCACAGTTTTAAAACTTTTGGTTAATTTAAATATATCTATACTAAATTTCAAGATAGAAAGAGTTTGCTCATGGATTTTCATATAAAGGTTAAAGTAAGCGAATGAAGTTATTTTTATACTTACCTCAAAAAATGTAGATACATTTTAACTTTCAAAATAATCCATTCGTTTTAAATATCGTTCTTTATAAATTTTATTCTAATTCTATTTTAATACTTTTATCAGATAATTTTCTACAAGTTGGATTATCATGGATCTTTGTAGTGTCTGTTAAATTTTGTATTTTTTGTACTGTTATTGGCACCAAAACATTAGAAACATTATTAACTAATGTTTGTGGTATAAGTTTTGAAGATCCATTTGAATGTGTTAATATATTTCGATCCAAAAATGTTATTGTTGGAAGTGATAATGGTTTAATATTCGGACGAATTTTCTTCATATTAACTGTACTTGATTCTACAGGCGGTACAGATTCTAATTTATGCTTTTGTGATACTTTATTTGTGATGATCAAATTTTCTATTAATGATTTATCCCCTAAAAATAATTGATTGTCATAAAAAGTTAAATTTTAGATATTGATTTAAATACCTGATGATTTTGTGACATCGCAATCTGCATGGGCAAGAAGCGTAGTTTGGAGTCTAGCCACTTCTTCCTTTAAACTTTTAATTTCATTATTTAACATAGTATTTGTCTTAAGAAATGTTTCATTTTGTTTCACCAAATTATTTATCCACAATTTGTGTTTTTTTCTCGCTCTTTCTTGAGCTGCACGATTTCTAACTTTTATTCTTTGTTTTTGTTCTTCATCCTTGTTTAAGTTTAATTTCTTTTCTGGAGTTTTAATCGATTTCATAACTGAATTATTTTTAATTGCTCGTTGTGGTAATGTTTGTATAACCGATGGTGCAATTACCGTATACATTTGATTTGTAGAACCAATTATATATGGATTATTAACTATTATTGGATTTTGAACAATTGGCGCTAAAGTTACAGCCTGAGATAAATGAGTTTGAGGTAAACGAATTACATTTGGAACAGTATTAATTATTCTAATTGAATTATCTTTAACTGATGTTTTATTTTTTAAAATATTTGCTTTTAATTTTTGTTTAGTGCTAATTTTAGGTGTTGTATTAGTTGTTGAATCATCTGCCTTTTTAGTCCAAGTTTTTTTCGGGCGTGGATTATCTGATTCATGCAAATTTTTCTGTTTTTCATCTGATTTAATTTGATTTATTAACCCCGACATTGTAATTACTTCAATACAATCATTTTCCATTGAATTTTGTATTTTTTCTAATTCTAAATCATGTTTTAATTCCTCAAATGGAGTATTTTTATTTTGTGTTTCATTATCTGAAACACTATTTGTATTAGTTAACGTTTCATTACGAATTGCTGGAGTTTTTAAATTGAATTGTGTACTCGATTGTATGATCATTTGCGAGTCATTACGCTGTTGTGTTTCATTAAAATTGGAATTCATTAGAGGAAAAACGTGAGGTGTATGTAAGGTGTCATCACTAGAGATATTTACATTTGGTACAGTCATATTGCCGGATTTAACCAATTCAGTAGCACGACGAAAAGTTTCTTCAAACGGATTCACATTTTGTAAATCTTGAAATAACCCAACTTCCTCGCAGTTCCGAATAAATCTTGTTGGAGTTGGTGTTTGATCGGCTAAGTAAAAATAATTAATTATTTAAACGAAATGAAAATAAGTTTTATACTTTGTTGGCATGTATTATGGTTAAGCGTACCGATTTTTTTTTAATTACATTATTATAAGTCTTATAAAAGACCATTTCCGTACGTCAGATTTATATAAAATATATTTCATTTAAATATATTTTGTATAAAGTGATTGAAAATGCAGTTTATATTTGTGTATATGTTCAAATTTTTAAACAGATTATTATCGCTTCCAAACGATTGAAGGCAGATGCTCATCACAACATCATATTCTGTTTGCATTTTACAACAGCTTTTAATAATAAGCCCGTATTTTTTATTATAAAATAAAAGGAAACTAAGTTCATTTTGACATAACCTTAATTTAAAACTTTACTTACCTACAAAAATATTAGTTTTCATCCCTAAACCTAAATTCAAATTCATATCATGCTTTTTTGTGTGAACCATCAAATGATCTTCGTTAGTAAAACTCATTTTACAACCTTCACTTTTACACACAAAAGGTTTTTCTGGTGCGTTCATTTTCATACAATTTTTGAAATTCACTGCTAGACTAATGTAAATATATTCTTGCAACAGAGAAATTGTAATGTCAATTTGACAACTGAAATTTAGGTTACGTAAGCTGAATAAACGAGGTTTACGAGTTGTGATATAAAACAAAAATAGTTTAATAAGTTTTGAAAATTTGTTGAAGCACACTCCTTTATGCCAATAACAGCTGTAGATAATCGTTCTGAAACATTACACATTCATGATTTTAATTTAATAATTGTATACTAGGTATGATATCAGAGTTTAAGAATTGCTATTTTTAATTTAGTTTATTTAAAGCAAATAATTATTTATTATTTTCAGATTAATTGGAATCCATTAAATATGAGTCAAAATTTCACAACTCATTATCAAAAAGTAAAATTTTTATATAAAACAATATTGAAATTACACAGAGGACTACCGGAAGATATTCAGCCTTTAGGAAATAATTATGTTAGAGACGAATTCCGAAGGCACAAGAATTGTAATCAAGCTGAGGCTACAGTATTTATCAATGAATGGACTGTAAATATATATAAAAAAATATTTGTATTAATTCTTGATTAGATAATAATCATAAAAATTTTATTTTTATGCGTTTTATCACTTAATTCCAAAAAATTTATTAAATGAAAAATAAATTTTTGAGAAACTAGCTTTTGCATAAACAAAACTGAAAATCTTTGGATCAAAAATTAAAGATATTTTAGAACACTCAATAAACTTTAGACGGTGTGCATTGTTTCTACCCTCCCTAATAAAAAAATCCCATTCAATTCTATTGAAATTGAATCGGAAATTAAATTTCCTATTTAAAAGTGTGTATAGGAAATGATTTTCTGTGTTCTATTCAAAATTTTGAACAGGTTTTAATAAAATTAATAAATACATAAAAAATCATTTTCTATAGAATCCTTTTCGTTCCGATTGAATTTCAATAGAATTATATGGGACTATTTTTATTAGGGCTTTAATTTCCCATTTTAATTAAATTTCATATTATTTGAGTATATGTAATATCTGGTTTAAACGTTGTCAGTTAAGATATCACTAAGGAAAGATAGAAACGCATATGCCAGTAGATGTTATCACATTGCCAATAACTGGCATTCTAGTTGAAGAATAGAAAATTATTGATTAAATAACGAAAGTAGCTTCGTTCTTTAGACACAAGCAACGTCACTATTATAATGTATACACCTTTCAAGTTATTATTTACCAGTCACATCACAATTTCCCATATGAAATTAAATTGCCCAAAGAATTACCGAATAATAGAGAAGACAATTTAAAGAATTGAAATTAAAAAGATTAAAATAATTTACCCTTTACCCTGTTTTTGATTCATAATGCAAATTGTATTTTTATAGGATTATGCAATTAATTTAGGGAAGCAATTAGGCTTGCGTGGTCCTAAAACTGCGAAGAAAATTGGCAAACCATTGGATCCTACTTTAATAGAAGACATGAGAGAGGATCAAATTGTACAGTTATATGATTTAATGGAAGCTGCACAATCAAAAACCAAATAAACTCATTAGAAAAATTTGATATATGTGACCTAACTATTAAGTAGATAAATATATTTATTCATACTAAAGCCGTTTTTGTCATATGTTTCAGTCCATCGTGTATTTCGAATTATAATACGAAATATATGTATTAATGCATGCCTGCCACTTGAAAAATACGCTCTCCAAGTTAAGAAATTTTTAACTGTTTGCATAGTTAAAAGGCGAATAGTAAAGCATATCGTTGAAAAATGAGTTTTATAAATAATAAATTTTCATTGAATTTAAAATTAATTAATTTTCAAAATTTTTACTTATCTAGTAGTAGTTTAGAGTTGACAGATTTTCAGTAGCGTTTCCAGGGAACATCAAAAATTAACTCTTCTTATTTCTTCCTAGATATAAACACACATGCTAAATTCCAAACAAGAAAACGTAAACTAGGGGAAAACAAAATTAAAATAAATTTCAAATGAATACTGGACATTTTTGATTTAAATATATTTTATACAATATAATTTTCTATTAACAATAATAAAATTGAAAAGCATTTCTACTTAGAAGATTTACAAACAAAATTTTCACATTTTTTAAATAAATATAAATTTTTTTAGCGTGCCAATTGTATAATTAACGCAGCACACATTTCAAAGAATTCCATTGTATGATGACCACCGCATGGGGTAGTATTTGTTACAGGTGCAATGGGTAATGCAAATTGATTCGGTGCTGGAAACCCGTTTTCATTAGTAGCATCGATCATTTCCTCATTACTAAGGGATTTAAAATCTAATAAATAACTTTTGTAATCAACCTGGAAAAGGAATATACAGTTAGATTATATTAGTGGCAACCGTTGAAAGTCCTCTTCACGTCAGTAGTTTTTCGTATACATCCATAGATTACAATAGCATACACCTGAATTATTATTTGAATATCGCTTGGAAACTAGACCAGGTAACTACAATTAAAATGATAAAAAAATTGTTTTTCTTTTGGGACTGAGAATTTAGCAGAGAGGAAAAAAGAGCACGTCCACATACAGTTTCACAATTAAAGATTGATCTACATAAATTACAGACTATCCGACAGTTGATTATGTAAAACGGGCCTAAGTGAACTGTCTGAGTTTTGCTAAGTTGGACGATGATGTTTGTAGTTCGTAAAAGGATATTATACAATTTTAAAATTCTAAAAAAATTTAAGAAAAGATATTTTGATCTAAAATTTTTAATTCATTGATGGAAAATGTTTTTAACAAAATTCGTGAATAAGAAATATTATCGTTTTCATGAAAAGAGCTGCTCGTAAAAATAGAACTAAGAGAAAAATTGCATGTTAATAATAATTGTACACTTACTTGATATAATTGTAAAGACATTTTAATATATTTATCATTTTTCTTATTTTTATGACGAACTCGAACGTGATATGGATTAATTATTTTCCATTCAAAATCTAAGGCTTTCATAGCTCGATAAACTTCCATCATTATGTCATTTGGTTTACTTTGAGATCGTATTCCTAAATGCCATTTTGCACGTTTAACAGGTGTTCCCCGATTCCTACAAAAAAAAATTAGTTTCTATTAAATTAAGTTCAGTGTAACATTATAAATTATTAAAAATTAAAATCAACGTCATTAAACCCTGAAAATTTTTAACCATTTAATTCAATTTATTTATTTAATACAGCTTTAAATTTTATTAAAAATGTTTTTCTGTTCACAAACACTCCAGAAAACTCTTTCTAAACTATTTTTATTTAGAAAAATTGAAAACGTGAATAATAATAATACAAAGTATAATTTAAAATTTAACAAAATTTTATCTTCTGTCATAACATTAGTAGTAGAGATGGAAAAGCTTTGGCTGGTAAGTAAACTTTTTTTCACCAGTCAATCGAAACTATTAACTGGTGACAACGGCCCGAATCGAGTCCGCAACCTCGGTAAACTGTGTACATTGCAGTTGGTTATATCCTACTGATCTATCTAGGCCTGCACTTTTTGATATAAATTAATCACTATTTTTCAAATAAAAAATATCAGCATCTGTTAAATTTATAAAAATGTTCCAAATTGATTTATAAGCTAATATTTACCACAAGGCAGAAAGTTCGAATCCTGTATCTTATGATGCGGTATATTTTAGACTATACATAGTTAAAAAAATGCACTGAAAAAATACACGATTTTTATTTAGATAAACAAAATTAAATCTAATAAGGACCTTAAAACTCGATAAAAGGCGTGTATTTAGTAATTTTTAATAAACATTCAGGAAGATTAAGGTCGGTACGTAATTTTTTGTATTTGACTATAGTTTACTGTATTTCAGCTAAAATATCAACGAAGAAAAAATTCAAAATACTTTGACTAGTAAACAATTTAAATTTTAGGATAAATTTAAACACCCTTTACATTAAATGTGAAAACTGATTAGGTATTTAGGTCAAGATGATAATACATATTATACTTTACCTGTCAATAACCCGATCTCTGAGAGGAGCAATCCTTTCCGGATGTGGCCGAATTGGCGATGGGCTAGTATCATGAACAGGTGGCACGTTAACGGGTGGCGGACTGCCAGCAACATAAAAATCTTTTAATTCTGCTTTTGCAGCTTCATCAGCAATTCTTTTATTATCAATAATTAAGTGATAAGCAATAGCCAGTTGATCATGAGGATCACCACTTAGAAGTGCACTGTGCACTTCATTTTCTTTTACTCCAAATTTATCACAAACTTCAGCTACAGCATCTGTATCAATCACGGAAGAGTCTTGTTCAACAGGTGATGGGAATAAATATGCGGGACACTCCTTTTGGAACCATTCATGCTTTTTAATATCTTCAATGCTTGCCCGTTTCATTGGATCAATTTGTAACATTTGACATAATAAACTGACCACACTTTTATTAAGATATTCGGGGATTGGGAATATTCCTGATTTAATTTTTCTGAATAAAGTGGGAACATGTTCATCATCAAATGGTAATGTTCCACACAATAAAGCATATAATATTACTCCGCAAGACCAAATGTCTACTTCTGGACCTAGAAAAATTAGATAGAATATTTTGAGTAAATCTTTAGTGTAGAATTTTCGAAAAAATATACTTTAGAGATAATAAATGACTGTATTTAAAAGCGATTGTTTCAAAAAAATCAACATAATAAATTATTTATAATTTTTATGCCACAATTTTCTAAGATGATAAACTTCTTATGTATTTTACACATACGTCATCAGTATGAATTAGCTAATCGTAATCATTCTCCGAGAAAATGTAACTCATTTCGGAGTATAATTCCAATTAGCTCATTCATACTGATGAGGTTTTTTAATCGAAATACATATTTAAAAAATAGGAAATTGGGACAAATTAGAAAAAGTCAAGTCAATGTATAATACCAACTGGACTATATTGTATGCAAGTAAACCAACAAAATGCAACATACCTAGAAAAAATCAATGACAATTAAAGAAATCATAAAAAATTATGAAAAAAAGTTACCAACCTGCATAAAGTTTGCCAGAAATAACCTCTGGTGCTGCATAATTTGGAGATCCACAGCTCGTGCGAAGAAATTCACCATCTTGCATCATATTAGATAATCCAAAATCAGCAATTTTAACATGCATATTATGATCTAGCAATAAATTTTCTGGTTTCAAATCTCGATGTACGATCATATGTCGATGACAATAATCAACCCCGGAAATAATTTGTTGAAAGAATCGCCTTGCCTCATGTTCTTGTAATTTACCATTTTTAACAATATAATCAAACAATTCTCCACCAGAAACATATTCCATTATCATAAATATATCAGTTGGTGTACTAATTACCTGGTATAGTTTGATAATATGCGGGTGTCGAAATAACTTTAAATTTTGTATTTCACGACGAATTTTACCAACCACATCAAGGCTTTTAATTTTCTGACGGTTTAATATTTTTACAGCAACCTTATGTTTGGTTAATTGATGCTCACCAATTTTTACTTTACCAAAAGTTCCAACGCCTAATGTTTGGCCTAAAGTATAATGACCAATTTTTACAAGAGGCTGCGGTGTTGGTTGATTATTTTTTTCTGCCATTTTGATTTAAAAAAGAATTTAAGTTAAGTTCCAGTACTTATAAAATTACACTTTGGTCTACATTATTTTTATTTGACAATTTGCCTCGTGAAACGTATTGTAACACAAATTAGTCGATTGTAAATTTACATATTTTTTAATTAAGTAATTTACCAGAATCATATACACATATATTTATTAAATACTTAGATTTATATAAATATGAATTATTAAATAAAGTTGGCAAAATATTATTTATTTTTTATGAATGACAAGCAAAGAAGTCGCAGTATGATTATTTGACATTGAATTATAGCTCCGTATGCGCATGTTTCATTTACTGATTTAAACTTTCTGCGGGTACAAAAGTAATTTTTGCTTTTTAATTTATCTTTTAAAACTATATAAATAATTTTTCGATTAAGTAAAATGTTGTAATTATTAGTCAAGTAATTTTATCGTGGGGGATAGGAAATGGCGGATATTTTTCGCTATCTATGAATGTGGCAAGAGGCAAGAGATGATTTTCCGCAAAAATTTATTCTTTATCAAAAACAATTTTTGTTTGTTGAAAAATTAAAATTGGGATTTATGTACACTTTGGTCAAATTATCAGATTTCAAGAAATTAAAAAAAAAACAAAAAAAAACAAAAATCTTTATCAATTCTACAGTACTCTATTTTTCGAAAAGATAATATCGTTGATCATACTACTGATTTTTTTACTTTATTAGTTTATCTTTTAAAATAATAAAAATCCTACTTTTTTTTTTTTTTTTTTTTTTAAATTGGTCGAAGTTATTAAAGTTATAGTTTAAAATTTTTTGGATATGAAACAAAAGATTAATGTTGAATCGGGCTTAAAAATTGAAAACATAAACAATTTTTTATAGTTGACTATGTGCCTATGACGACAGTTGCACCAAATTTCGAAATACTCCAATACATAAAATGGGTTATAAAAAGATATATTTTAATAAATGCTATAAGTGCAAAATATTATAATATACTTGGTTTATAAAAAAATACTTGTGCCAGGATACGTTATAATATTATACTAAACGTATGTTGTTCTAATGACTGTTTTTTATCCGTTATTACATAAAATTTAAGTTATATAAAATTTATTAAAACAAAATTATATAACATTTAAGTTACTTTTTAGTGTTTAGATTGTTTGTTCATTATTATTATTATTTTTTTTTTTTTAAAAAATTTCTTCTCAAACAGACTATCCAGCAATTATTTCTCAGTCACAGCTATAAATGAAAATTCTTAATTTTAGTTCAGTATCCTTCATGAAGATATTAAACATATTGTTTTTTATAATGACCACATTTATTTATTTTTAATTTTTTTTTTAATTATATATATTGAAAAATGCTTAGTTGGTACTTTAGATTATATGATCTAAGAGAAGTACAACTTGGCCTAATACTTAAAATAGCTAGATAGTTTTAATTACCATTATTAATAAGTAGTTCGTATACAAATATGAAGGAAATAAGAAAATTAAAATAATCAATACCATTATAATATTTTAAAATAATAAATAAGGGGAGATTACGATATCCAGGGCGCCTGGATTTGATAAAACAAGCTAAAATAAGACGAAAATGAAGAATACCAATTTTCGAGTTTTCGCCTATTTTTTGAGTTATCGACACTGTTTTTTAGAAATTATCGTGCTTATGTCACATAAATATCACAATTTAAAACATTTAACAAGATTTAATTATTATTTTTTGTTAAATGACCATAATTTAAACACAATTCGAACACAAATAACCGAAATTTAATTCATTTAAAAAAAATAAAAATTTATATATTTAATACAACTATTAAAAATACATGTACGCCATTTTCGACTGTTATCAATCCATGGATTTGTTGGGTGTAGTTTGCACGGGTCGGGTTGGTTTTTGGCCCCTACGTTCAACCTGTGATTAAACTACCCATGTATTTATGGGGTATAGTTTTCATGGGTCGGGTTGGTTTTTGGCCCCTACGTTCAGCCTGTGATTAAACTACCCATGGATAACTCGAAAAATAGACAAAAACTCGAAAATGATTCTTCATTTTCGTCTTATTTTGGCATACCTTTAATGCTAGAGTAGTATATATGTATAGATATTCATAATTTGTTTATTTCCGCCATTATGACTCCTCTTTAAGAACTGTCAGTATGACATTTATGCTAGCACAAAATAATTGTAAATATTTTAAAAGGTTTGGACAATTATAGTTAAAAAAAAGTATATAATTAACGGCTGCTCTTATAAGTTACTGTGTATTAAGTAGAGTATACTATGTACAACGACCCGTTACTGACAGTATCACTACTGATACACGCGTATAAATATACTCACATTTCTATACACATACAACGATAATATTTTCCTTCACGGCTTTTATAAAAAGAGTCAAAAGAGGTGGGACCCATCGGTCGGACTAACAGCGCCCCGCAGTACTCATGGAAGTACTAAATACACCACAGATGTTTATAAATTATATTAAATAGCTGATTTTTATATCAAAATTCGATAATAGAAATAAGTTAAATCGGCCCCCCACTGACGTAGCGTAATTACCGATCACAATCGATTACCAAAGTTAAGCAACAACAGACACAGACAGAACATGGATGGGGGGTGTATATCTAGGATTTCTGTGCACTGTTGTTGTATAGATTGAATATATATTCACTGTAGTCACTATATAACTTTAGTAGTTGAAAAGTGACTTAAAAATACAAAAAAGAAGAAATAAGTAAAACAGCAAATTTTATTTGCAAAAATAGCATTATATTAAATAACATAAAATATCACAATTTTAAGTTTTAATACGACTATCAATATTAATTAGTATCACAAATAAAATTAAAAATAAAATACACAATTTCCTATTACCATCACAATTTTAATTATCATGCGCCACAGTTCATCTACAATTCTAATTAAAAAATTTTGGTGTTCATAGAATTACCTATAATCAATTTCCGTTTATGTGCACATCCATCATCAATTTATCTAAAAAACTGAAGGAGATACCGAGGTGAAATGGTGACGTAATCTGACAATATAAATTAAGATTTAATTAGTGAAAAAGCAAAATCGAACAATTGGTTCCAATATAGCCATGATCGAACTTATAACCATAAGAGATAAAAGAAAAATTCAAAAAAAGTTTGCTTAAAAAAATAAACAACATTTATTTAAATTATTTTTCCGTAGAAGCTGTTTAGATTCGACACAATTTCAGTCAAAATTTAGCTATATGAAACATATATAATTATAATACATTATTAAATAAAATTGATTCAAAAACGAAGAAGTTATACACTTTTAAAGTTTAACTAATAACTAATTCGTTTTAATAATTAAATCTACCACAAAGATATATTATTATGAAGGTGTGTCCATGTCGCTGCGAAATGAAATATTTTATGTTTAATGCATTCATTTTAAAGAAAAAAAATTCACGAATAAGCGATAATAAATGTCACGAATTCAACACGTAACGAATAAGCGATAGTAAATGGGTTGAAAAAGTTTTTGTTTTCGGTAAAGTTTTTCATTTAAATGTCTAATTGCCATCATTTTTAAATTACTTATTGATAGTAGAAAGAACCATTGTTCTGTATGATCAGAATAAAAAATTCAATTATGTACATAAATCAAATAAATGTTCAACATTCAATTAATAGTATAAATAATAAAGCTAGAGTGTTGTAAAAAAATGATATGTCTGTAAATTTTTGTCTCTATACAAATTTTATATTAAAATTCCTTAATTCGCGTTATACGGGTTTCTTCGGTTTTTTAATCTTTATTCGTCCATAATTCTTGAAAATAATCTATTTTTACGTTTTTATTCTGGAAACTTGACTTTATTATACTTATATAGTCATATAGTGGATTCAGGCTAGATTTTGATTCGAACATTTTCAGGAATTGAATATAATATAGATACCAGTGGTTAGTTAGGGTGCGGTCTCCAAGACGAACTTTCTAATGAAGAAAAAAATAATAATTTCTTTATTATTATAAAAGAAAAATGTTATTACCAAAATTGTTCTATTATCTCCTATGATTTAAAAGTTTGGTCACGGATCCATTTGACCAATTGATAGATTTTGCTTATTTACGAACTTAAAGTTACGTTTTAGGTCTAGAATACTCCACCAAAATTTCAGCTTGCTATCTTTTTTCATTTTTTAATGATCTTGATAATAGGCAGGCGGACGAAAATGGAGTAATTAAGTGAATAGAATAATATGTAACTTCTTATATATTTCATATATGCCGTGTAATAAAAATACTCTTTATCACCATATCAACAAAGAGGACAAAATATCAAAATCATAAATTTATCGTTACGTTTAATAATTCTGGGGGAAATTATATATATATATATATATATATATATATATATATATATATATATATATATATATATATATATATATATATATATATATATATATATATATATATATATATATATATATATATATACATAATATATGTATATAATTATTATAAAAATTATTTATTGTAAGTATAAAAAACTATTATAACTATATGGGCTGCATATTTTGTGTTATTTTATGAATATTAATGATTAAAAATAGAACACATTGATACTAAATCAAATATAGGGAGCTTTAATTTGTTGTATTTCATATATAGTGGCAGTTGAATATGGAGTAACATCCGAAACATGTCGTATAATAGTATATAATAAAGTGGTTAAGCAAAGACTGTAAATTTATTTTTTCACATATCATAATTAATAGAGTATTTAGATTGTAAGATGTTATCTTCAATTGCTCTGCCATGAAATTAAATTAAATAAATTACGTTTACGAAATTTATACATTTTTGCAGTAAAATTCCGTTATAAAATGTTGATTAGGATAGGATTCGTCGTTTTTATTTTAAAACCAACGATGAATAATGGGGAAACTAATGACCAAAAATAAATACTGATAACAATTATCAAAAATAAATAAGGGAAATGATGGTTGACCGCATATGTATTTTTGCAGAATAAAAAAATAAAAATTTTTGTAAAATCCTTTTTAGTAATAATTATGTACTTGGAGTGATTACTATTATTGATAATGGTGCTGTTCATACATTTGGGCGTAATGTAAGTAATCTCTTTCATATTATTGTCCAAAGGGCCGTGCATACGATATTTGTCTACAGTATTGTTTGGGTTATGTTTTTACGTGTTATTCTTTTTCACAAACAAATTCTATCACGAAATAATTTTCTTAAAAAAAATCTTATCAGACAATAGTTTTGAAAAAACATAATTTTATATAACAGATTGGTATATTTAGCCCAAAAATAGGTTCAATCTTTACCAGAGTACTATAGTACATAGTCGAAGTCTTCTTATGGAAAACAGATGATACTATGAGTTAAAATATTTGTGATTTTTTATTCAACTGCAATTCTAGATTGTTCGAAATTTGCAAACCGGGGAATACCGGCGATTTGTGCGGATCAAAATTGCAAGACTTATGAGCGAATAAAAATTAGAAAAATCTGACGGTTTAATTTTACGCATAATATATCTCCTAAACTATACACTCTGACTAAATTAATTATTTATACTATTAATTTATTTAACACTCTGGCTCAATTAATTATTTATACTATTAATTTAATGTTGAAATATCTGGTATTTACAAAAATAATTAAATTTTTAATTGTGATCATGAATGCTAATTGCATGTCAATTAAAAATAATCATTAGTTTTGGCCTATTCTGAATAAATTGAAGACCGTTTTTTGTTAATATTTTGAAATCTTTCTCATTTTGAGACTTAATTCAACAATTTAGTTACTATGAAAATATACTAAGTCTTATTTACAAATAAATTATAAAAACCTAAAACCATGTTTTATGCAAAATAGAAAGCCAATAGGTATTGAAATTTAAGAAGCGTGGCTTCTATATTGGCTTTTCTGTCTCGTTATTTCAAATTTCTTTATTAGTCCACTACCGTCAACTTTGATGTGCCACATCTACCGGGTGTACACTTTTTAAATTAATCTCGATCGATTTAGAAGAAAAAAATCTTTGTAAACGAATACATTTTGTCGTCAAAATTTGAATTTTTATTTATCGACATATTATATTTATCAACATCGGTTTAACTGTTCAGTAGTTACGGGGAATATAAAAAGACATACTTACAGGTCGAACACATAATCCTCTTCTTTGGCTCTGTCGCTTTTGGGTAAAAACATTGAGATATTAATAACAACATTTGTTTTTATATTTTGAGAAGCATCAAAAAATTAGATTATTGTGGTGAGCAAACAAAATAAGTAAAATAAACAAACATCTAGAAAGCAAGAGCAACAATAATTATGAAATTGTTATTAGGAACTCATAATTAATTTACACATCATTTAAAAAAAAACATATGGTGATTGATTATAGATAGTAATTATTTTGATTTAAATCTTATGCCTATATCGTGATTGAATCAATTTAATAACACCCTTTAACATCAGGATAATATGATTTTTGAATATGTATAAATACATTATGAGTTAAAAACTCTATACAAGTGCCGGAAGGACAATTTTTCTCGTTTAGTCCCTATCCGTCATTTGAAATAAGAAACATAGTTCCAATAAACAGTAAAAAATCCGATCATATATAAATTAATTGCTTGCAAAGAGATTAATTATTAAAAAATAAAATTAATTTACAGATTATTTTTTTTGGTTAGCCAGTTGTTGGCTCAGAATACTTCAGATTTCCTGGCACTTTTGAATTTGGATGATCAAAATATTACCTGTATAACAGCAAGCAGTCAGAAAGCAATCACAATTAATTATCCATTGTCACTCAAATCTTATCTGACAGGTATTTTATTCAATGAATATAATTTTTTTTACACTACGATTTGTATATTAATTAATATTTTCACCTACTAATTATGAAAATAGAATTTTAAGAACACCTAGTTTATAAGTATCCGCATCAATTGCTTGGAAAATTTTTAACAGAAAATTAGGAAATTAAACGTTATGGCTAATTTCTTGGGGGTTGAAAATCTCATTCGAAATTAAACCAAAAAGCGACAAAAGACAACATACACTTTTCCTATTTGTTTTTAAACACAAACGACTTTTTTTTGAAAAATGTTTTCGTAAATGGTTTAATATTAGCTTTAATTTCATATATATATATATATATATATATATATATATATATATATATATATATATATATATATATATATATATATATATATATATATATATATATATATATATATATATATATATATATATATATATATATATATATATATATATATATATATATATATATATATATATATATATACTTTAAATATGCAATCAATTCATACAGTTTTCTATATGTATATATAAAACTGTGTGAAGTGATTGCATATTTAAAGTATTTTATGTATGCTAATAATTAAAAATAGTTCAAACTCCGATACCCAACAATATGTTGAGTATCTAAATAATTAACGCTTTTAGTTGTTATTTTCACTTGTTTAATTATTTGGTTATAGAAACAAACATCCATAGACATACAAACTAAGCATTGTATCGAAAAGTATCACAACTGACTAAAAAAATATTGTAGAGTTTGGTTATTACGTAAGAGGGCTTAAATAACATTTTAATCCCTAAAACAAAACAGAACTGCGAAATAGTGATAACTCTCAAAATTTGAGAAAACTGATAAACTTTCATTTTATTTAAACTCGCATTTTCTAATAATTTCAAAAGCATTTTTTCCTTTTTTTAGATAATTAAAAAATGCTCAAGATAAATTTTTTTACCGATGAAAATATAAGCGATAGCTCATTTTGAATGACTAGAAAAGCCTATTAAAATGTTTTAGTAGCAAATAAAAATTGCCAAAGCTATCAAACATCAAGATAGAAAAAAGTCATTTATTTTTTCGCGATTTATTCATAAATTATGAGAGAGCCGAAATTTTGGAAAATAATTTTAATTTTCTCTGCAATAATATCCTAAAACATCAATTAAACGATGCAAATAGGTTTAAAAATGAGTAATCAGACTACCGCGGTTGACATATTATTCGTTCAGTTTACCAACAAAATACGCCGAATAAATATATTTATTATAGAACAAAAAGGTTTTATTTGGATATATGAATAAACCGTAATCCGTCTATTTTTATTGTTTTTTTAACTTTTATTAACAAAGTAATTATTCCAAAAATTAACACAAAAACTGTAATAATTACTAAATTAAAAATCTAGAAGGCATCTCTGACTAGTAGAATGCTTATGTAATAGGTTTATTTCTCAATTCCAAATTTTGATATACTGTTTCAAGTCAAATACTGGTGGTAACAAACATATTATATATATCTTGGGAACAAACAATTATATAGATGCAAGACTGATGTGTGACTTACACACATGTAAATAAATAAACAAAATATCGAATATTCGGAATTAGGACACTATCCGATATTCAGGTTTTTTCTCCTACATTTTTAATATTTGTTTAATGCTCTAGCTACAACGCAATAAAATTGCTGATTTTAAATAAGCATTTTAAGTTACATAATTATACGTCGAATGACATCAGTCTCTCATCTGTAAAATGGGAAGAATCCCATTATCAGATACTTATTCTTGCCAAATATCGGATATCGGATATCCTAATATTAGATATTCGATATTAACTTACTATCGACTATCCGATATTTGGAACCCACTTTGTTGATCCTTGAATTTCGAATTAAATTAAAATACATAATCCTGTGTTTAATTTTAAACTTTTATTTCTTAATTCACTTGAAGTTGATATCGTTTACAGAACCACGATTCTATATATTAATTTTCACATAACTAAAACAACGTTTGATGCTATTTTTACCCAATTTTCAAATAGTTTCCGATATTCGAGTCCTTTCCCCTACTGACTTCAAACCCTACCCTAACATCCTTCAATACTTTTATTTTTTAGGACTGCTAATCTTGTGAACGTTACGGCTGGGTCCCGCCTGTACAATTGATTGTATATATTTCAGTCTTGAAAAAATTTAAATTTATAGGTAGATGAAATAAAGACTGCAGTAACATTTTGAATTATGTCGTTTTTAGTAAATATATGAAACCACGTGCGAATGTGTAGATTTTGAAGTGAACAAAATTTTAATGCATATCTGAATTGCTCTGATTGTATGCAATTGAACATTTGGATATTCTGATTCTTAGGTCATAATTATTATTATATTTTTGTTACAGAAGATAAAATTAATCAACTTAATTTTAATATAAAAACATTAATATTTGAAATAAAAACAAATCTACGGAATAATGAATTGGAACCAGCTATGATTTTTGATGAAAGATGGAATGGTAAATAATGTATTTTTTTTTTAGTGAGACTGTTGTCTGTTATAAGCAAGCTATAATTTTTTGAGTTAAGTTTGAAAAACAGGTAGCAAACAATCGAAATTTAATGCAGAGGAAAGAAAAGACTTTATAAATGCTTTTATAAAAAGAAAATTAAAAAAATTAGCATTGATTTTAATTATGATCTAGAAAAGTGTATATCACGGAATTACGTTCACTAATTACCGTAATTATGTTAGTAGAACCGCTTAATTTTATCTAAGAATTAGAGACAAGCTCGACTAAAATTCACATTTAATAGTATACATACACTAATAACTACAAACTAAATTTGAATGATCATTATTTAGACTAAACCAACTTTGATGTGAAAGAAATTTATATTTAATTCGTAAATCATTTCATTCCCATAGTACGTTATGTCTTAACATCCCGTAATTAGGTTCATTTACCTTAAAATTTTTCTTACAATTTAATCATTAAATGAAATTGTTTGTTATATATAGATTTCACAGACACGAAAAACAGATATAGATTAAGATCGGATAATCCTTCCATACCTTTGTCCATTCGTGGGACAGGTAAGATAGAAATCATCTTTATTAATAATATTACTAATCATCTTGATAAAGTAGCTAAATTAACTATTTGGGAATACAGAAGTGAAATTCGATTCTACAAGTATGACAATGTAACTCTAAACATAAAATCAGTAAGTATTATACATGTTATTTCTTAAACGTGAGGGAATATTTGTTGATTCCCTCACGTTTGACGTATGTCTAATTTGACTCCTTAAATGAACTTATTCTTAATTATTTTTCATTGCCCCATTTTTTCACTTAAAATTCCTGATTGTCTTTTTAATTCTATAATTTTTTTGACCTACAAGACTTTCTAACATTCATATCAAGTATGTCATCGGCCAAATTGAATCGAAATCGAATCAAATCTAATTATAAAAGTTAAGGGTATATTTAGTGGAAAACTTGGTATGAACAAATTTCAGGCTAAAATAATTTTAAACCTTAATTTTTTTATTTTATTTGTCACACATGTCCAATATAAACATTAAAAAAGAAATTTCATGTTAAGAAAGCAAATATATATATATATATATATATATATATATATATATATATATATATATATATATATATATATATATATATATATATATATATATATTTAGCTAATATGCTTGTTTCAGCTCTTAAGCGTAAACCATTTGCGTCGTATTTCCATATTGAGTAAATACCTGGAAGCTTAATTTCAAACAATTAATGTAAATTATGGCATTGAATTTGTTGAATTTAAACCTCCAAAGGAAAATCCTGTAGTTCAAATATTGATTTATCGCCGTTCATACCGAATTCATCCAAACCGAAAACTAATCGAAGTTCATCCCATAATGAGATTTAAACAACGTTTTGAAGTTTGTTCAATCAAATTTTTTGTTTGTTTTTAAAAGTGGGGAGGGGGTAGTAATTCTTAAAACTATTAAACTGATAAAAAAAATATACATTTTAAAATTTTGAAATTTTAATATTTCTACATCTAAGTCGGAAAAATATTATTCTTCAATTACTAGCACTGCTTGGTCTCTTTATCCGCGTACACTGCCCGAACGCTATGAGATACGTAAAAAAATTAAATTAAGATACACGTTTCCTCTATATTTTAGCTAAATTGGCGTGTTTTATGTTAAAAATTTGTTACAAATTAAAAAGTCATAATTCACTGTAGCTATACTTATTTAGCCCACAATAACAATTGTTCAATATATGTATAATCGAAATAAGTACTTTTATTATCTATAAGTACAATTTTTAACACTTGGGCATTCGTAATAATAATCAAATTATTGTTTTTTAATTCTACTCATAGGGAAGTTCGTCGTATGGAACTTGTGAGTCGTATTTAGACCACTTATTACATAGGTAAATAGTTTGGAGGTTTTTTTTTGATCACGACGTGGCTTCCAAACTATTTCGTAGAAAGATTCTTGTTAGTATCTTAAGTTAACGCCCACCTATAATTATAATTATTAGGCTCTACTGCTATGAAGTAAAAATGAACATTAATTAACAGCAGTGTGGTAAAAATTTTGTATACTATTTTTAGATTTATTTAACAAGTAACAAATGGACAACTTTTATGCTAAAATTCTATTATACAAAGAAAAAAATATCAGTGAGTTATACATTGGAAAATGGAAAGGAAAAATTTTTTGAAGGGGAAGATTTGCCATATAATCAATACACCCAAGTATCGGAAGTACTAATATCCAATTCCCCCACTGCGTTAGTACGACCACATGAATGTAAGTTTCTTAGTTTTACCTTCAATTTTCTTTTACCAAAAAAAATAAAATAAAAAGCAATGTATATGTTTTCGGGTCAAATTTTCGATATCAAAGTTTCTCTGGAAAAACACGTTTTGAGATTCCCTGATGTAAAAAAAATAGTTTTTAGATTTGGTCCGTCTGTTTGTGGCCGTCACGATATATTTCGAAGCAAATGAGCTACAGTCAGCAAATTTTATTTAAGGTTTGGGTAATACAAGATTGAATAAGTAAGCATTTCGCTAAAAGCAATCTACCGGATGTTTCTCCCGGTGGGTGTGTTATAGTGGTTTTAAGGTATGTTTCTTACAGATCGAAAATGGCTCCTACAATTTCATAAAAAAAAAAAAATGTTTTTAGAACATTAAAGAATTGTACTTTATTGAAATCAAAGAGTCTCAAACTTTCTAAGCCCATTTGTTGGTTATTAGTTTGTTATAGTTTCTCAGAAAATCGTTAAAGAAACCTCATTTTTCAATATATTTTAGATTTCTAGAGGGGATTCAATTCTACAAAAGTAAAGAACATATTTTAAATAGCTTTGGGTATAAACCGTATACTGTTATTAATTTAGAGCTAATTATTATTTTTATTTTTTATCAAGTCACTTTTTCAACAACTTAGGTTATATAGTGATTACATTGGGGATATTCTATACAACAACATCACACAGCAAGAGCTAATTATTTATTGTGTTAATTCTACCTAATGCTTTATTTTACTCCCTGCGATAATATGAAGGGTGTTTATACTAAAAAAGATTTAATGAAAATACAAAAACATATAAGAAAATATGGTATAACCAATTTCTACAGCCCACTGGCAATTTATAAAATATTCATGATCCATTAAATGAGTTGACGGAAATTTGAACATGCTTTTACAAATCATCAAATTTTAAATGAAAATGATATAATCGAGTATAAAATAGGATGTTAACAGACTAAACTTTATCTGAGTGCTAGTAAAAATTAAAGTTTAGGGTTGATTGTAAGGTCTATCTGAATAATGTTATTTTCCATTTTAGTTGAGTATTATTATACGACGAATGAAACAAATCATACAATGGAAATAGAAAGTTCAAATGATCAGACTTGTTTTACAATTTATGCAGCAATATGTTCTAGTTGTAGTTTATCAATTAACCATGGAAATGATGTGAAAAAAATAATGAATAAAAAAGTATGTTAAACTTTTATTATTTATTAATCTAGTTTATATAAAACTACACGTTTATAAAATTGTTAATTTTATACGTATATAAATGTATAACTGGATATGAAACAATTGTACAATTAATTTTATAATTTTTAATTGTATCTAAAATAAAAATATATCTATGGAATAGGGTAAACTTATTAATAAACAAATAAGGATTTAATTGTTTATATACTCGACATATGATTGAATTTCATTGTTTACTATATTTTTAATAAGCATTTTTCAAATACTATAAATATCCAGTCTATACAGTTATATATACTAGTATAATGATATGCATTGTAATTACCAATAATTTGAGCTTAAATTGTGGTGAATCCTAACATTTAACGAACAAAAATCTCAAACAAAAGTTGCTTGTTTCAAAGAAATAAACATTTTTTGTATTTCAATGTTTCTTCTATCTTTTAAGTTTGAAAGTTGGGTCAAAGGTCCATTGGACCCAATTTTGCTCATTCACGAACTTAAACTCACTTTTTATGAATAGAATACGTCACAAAAAATTTCAGCTTGCTATCTGTTTTTGTTTTTGAATTATCGTGATGACGGACGAACGGACGAACATACGGAAATGGACTAATTGGAACATGGGAAATGTTCAATTAGCTGGCCAGATTTCCAAATGCCAAGGCAGAGATTTTCCTTTGTGATTGCAACCTTGTTTACCAAAAAAAGAAATTAGTTCAAATCAGTAATTTGTCAGATGTTTAGCAAACAACAATTCATAAAACGAGCACACATGTGCTAGAACTTGTTTTTGATCGGTACCTTTTTTGAAACTGAATGTCAATCAATTTTCATCTTCAAATAAATTTTTAGTTAAAATAGAGAGCCTAATTATTAAAATTTTTAATAAAATCAGATTCAAATCAAAATTTGATTAACTTTTTAAAGTTAATAAAAGTTCTAGAAGCACCTTTTGCAATTAGCCGCTCAATCGTCAATTGTTTTAAAATAAGTATATTAACGTATTTTTAGCATTTTTTTAAATTATATTACATATCTCATGTTTCATCATGTTTGCACGGAAACCTGCTGAAATAAAACCACAAATAAATCAAATAAAATGTTTACCTATATACTGTAACTATAATTCGCATTAAATGTGATTCGAAGAGATTGGAAAATATGAAAAAAATATATATTACGTTAATTTTGACATAAATAAAACATTGAGCACTCAGGAAGAGCTTAAATCTATAGATACTTTTACTTTTGTTCTACCCTGCGAATTTGTCGCCTCCCTTGATATTAAGTATGTTTTAAGTAGTCTAAACTTTTGTTTTGTAGCATGGTACATTATGGCAAATGGATACTGTTTGTATAGAAAATTCCCGAAACAATTTTAAAATAATTGTACAAACTTGGGCAACAAACACTAGAAATAAACTATTTTGGGCAATTTCTTTGAAATCAATCTCAGGTAATAAATACATTCTCCCAGAAATTTTTAAAAAATAATTTAAATTAATAATTTCTAGCATACAAATCATTCTCAGTAAAATACAAAGATAATGACAAAAATATGTTCAAAACAGTATATCCACAAATAAAATGCCAAGTTATTGGAGAGCAAAAGGAAATTCAATTCAATGCCTCCGAAACTGATCCAGGTAACTTTTGCATTAAAATATTTTTATAAAATCGAAACAATTGCAGACGGGTACACATTTTAAAACGATATATAATTTTAAAGTACGTCTTTACTTAATGATACATAATTTTAAAATTTTAGCACAGGTATAATTTTATTTATAATAAATCTATTTATAATAATGAAAAAAGTTTTTGTGACTAAATTATATGCTGTTATGTTCTCATTACAACCACTATATATTGCAAATCTCCTAATATAAAGTGAGTAGTCTTTTAGAGCCTTATTAAATTGCATCAGGGTAGTTTACAATATTTAGAAAAGTACTTCCAAATATTCTTAATAAAAATTTAGTTTTGTAAAATAAACACGATTTCATGCCATAAAATTACATTTCAATTTAAAACTTTTTATTCCTGTATAAACGCTATCTGCCAATTTTGGTGACGTAATGACGATATGTAATATTGAGAATATTGATATAACATACTGAGAACAAAACATAACTTAACACTTTTAAATATTTTTTTACTAATTAAGAAAATTGCTTGGACTGAACTGACAAAGGCAATTAATTAAACTTTTATCAAAATGACTTCACATCATGACAGCCTAGTGTTTTAGGTCACTTTATATAAACATAAATATATTGAATTTTAATTTTAAGATAATTAATTAATCATGCGATTTTATAACTCAAATTTCAAATAGATAACATTTCTACATAAATTTTAATTTTTGTTAAATTTCATTCTTTAATTTTCACTATCGACGATTACGCGCTTCGGGCTTTTACAGTTAGTTTTAGTCTTATATTATTTCAGGGTGAAAAAATTAATTTTACTTTTGGCTATTATTAAAATTTCTACTTTCTCTCAGCTGAAATGATCCTAGTTTTGTCA
Source organism: Chrysopa pallens (assembly GCA_020423425.1). Lineage (NCBI taxonomy): Eukaryota > Metazoa > Arthropoda > Insecta > Neuroptera > Chrysopidae > Chrysopa > Chrysopa pallens. The sequence continues at coordinate 34,891,441 of CM035595.1, read as the reverse complement.
AAAATAGATATTTTGCTTTCCAAAAAGAAAATATTGTTTTTAACAAAAATCGCAAATTTAAAATAATATATATTATGATTTTAAATATTGTAGACAAGCTAGATTTGTAAGAAAGCTAATATTTAGGTATGGACAACAATTATTTAATAATAAATTAATTTTAAAAATCTTTGAATCCAAATTACTTACTAAACACCACATAACTACTAAACATTCCTGAAAAAATTTTCCTATTCTTTAAATTTAATATACGTCTAGCGTAATCATAAGAAATAGATTTTTTAATAAATGTTTGTAGGTAATGTAGAAGAATGCCCCTCCCCAGTTACTTTTGGACCTAATTGTTCAATGTCCTGTGAAATGTTGAAGTATAAAACTTGTTTTGGGACTAGATTGTTTACATCAACTAGCTGGGTATGTCCGGCAGGTTATGTGGGTCCCTACTGCCAAACAGGTAAATATTCTTTTTTTTTTTACGTAATCTGTTATCAACATTGTCACTTTTGTTTGATTGAAGGCTGGATGATAAGTTCTCACATATATGTGAGTACTCGTTCGAAATTTTTTTTCTTAAATATTTCGAGAACAAATATTATCATTTCGACGTGGGTATTTCATTGGACGCGTAAATGATTTTAACAAAATTAGTGATCAGTCTTTCGTTGTTGAAGTTAAAAAGCTAAAAAACCAAAAGAATAAATATTTATATATATATATATATATATATATATATATATATATATATATATATATATATATATATATATATATATATATATATAAGCGTAGAAATGGGGTTATAGTGGCTTGAAACGTAAACATATGTGAAAATTTTGGATTCACACAACCGGCTCCAGTACGGTTAAAGAATGTTAAAATATTTACCAACTCTTCCAAAATCTCCTATTATTGGACGATCATAGGTTATCTTCCACCACCATAACTATGAATTAGAGGGGTGACCTTATTTTGAGAATATTCTTATGAATTTCTACACTTTCAATATTTATTAATTTTCTTGTTAGAGTGTGGTAAATCTGAAAATACAACATTTCATTTTGGACAAAATTGTAAACACAAGTGTGCTAAATGTGCTAAAACAACATGCAATAATATTAATGGAAGTTGTGGATATGATGGATGTTTAGAGGGATATGAAGGGGAAAAATGTGATACATGTATGTATAATGCAACATTATTTTATATATCAATATTTCATTTAGTATTGGATTGTTAGCATATAATAAAGAAAAAGTATGATTCATAGACAAAAATTTGGTGAAAATTGCAGTCTTAAGCAAAGTTTGGCAGTTAGATTTATAATAATATTTTCATTATTTTTTATAAAAATCATAAAGTATTATATCTATTTAATTTCTTTAAACATTGTTTGCCGAGGAAATAGGGAAGATTACGATATTCGTGGCGCGTCTATTTGACGATTAGTTTTGATAAAACAAAATAAAACAAAAATAAAGAATACCAATTTTTGAGTTTTCGCCTATTTTTCGAGTTATCGACACTTATTTTTTAGAAATTATCGTGTTTATGTCACATAAATATCACAATTTAAAACATGTCACTTTTAATTCTTCAATGTCATGTTTAATTATTATTTTTTGTTAAATGACTATAATTTAAACACAATTCAAGAACAAATAATCGAAATTTAATTTGTTTATAAGAAATCAATACTTGTATATTTACTACAACTATTAAAAATACATGTACGCCATTTTCAACTGTTATTAACCCATGGATTTGTGGGGTGTAGTTTGCACGAGTCGGGTTGGTTTTTGGCCCCTATGTTCAACCTGAGATTAAACTACCCATAGATTTGTGGGGTGTAGTTTGCACGGGTCGGGTTAGTTTTTGGCCCCTACGTTCAATCTGTGATTAAACTACCCATGGATAACTCGAAAAATAGGCGAAAACTCGAAAATTGGTATTCTTCATTTTCGTCTTATTTTGGATTTTTTTGCCAAAATTCATGAAAAAATTGAGGCACCATGGGTATCGTAATCGAGCCAGTAAATAGTATTAGCACACAATGCTAACAATAGATTATTACACTAAGGCACATCGCACACGACGCGATTTGGGTGAAATCGGCGATATCATGGATGTGATTTACTTATGGAAAGCAATGTATAGTCGCACACGGTGTGATTTTCGTGATTTGAAATCATACATGTGATAAAAATTCGCAGCACAAATCCTACGTTCAAAACATCACATCGACAATTTTTTTTATTCTTGTTTATACTGTCATATAAATCAATGTTTATGACAAAGATAGATAATTAAAAAATATTATTTTTCATATTTAAAAACAAAAACATGTCAATGCTTGTTTATATACAAACAAAAAAAGGTTAGATTCATGTCCTGAAATCTATAGAACAGGCTTAATAGGTGCATCTAATAAAGCAGATCATAAATTTTTTTTAAATACATAAATATGCTTAAAAGAAAATGAATGAGGAGTAGTGAGTATTAAGTAAATGCTTATAATATCCCGCAATATTTTTATCTTAAAATACATGCTATACTTTTATCACAGGTATGGTAGTATTGAAACTGTTGTGTATTGCAACATGTACGAAATCGCAGTGTGTGCGATATGCATAATCAAATACTGAAATCGTAATAATTCCATCATGATGCGACAACAATCGTATGTAATTTTACATTCGTAAGCAACTTTGTCAAATACATAAGAGCTTCCACCTATAGTATTACTCAGTTAAACAAATGCTCAACCCAAAAAATTTCTAGACATATTTATAATGTGTGGATAGCTAAAAGGGAAAACCATCTTTCTCTAGGTATACTTCTCCTAATTGTTGTAGCAACGTTGCAATAGATACAACATTCCTTCATTATGACAGTAATGACGTTCTGCAAGAGTTTATAAATATTATTTTCTGATAACACTTTTCAAGCGTCAATATTATTTTCATTCATTTCAATAACAGAGTAAATAAACAGAAATGAACTTTAGACTTATTTTATAAAATTAAGCCAATACATCTTAACACAAAATGAACTGTATAAATACAGTGATTGTACAGTGGCTGTAATCTGTATCTATTCTAATCACATTCAACAAATAAAACAAGTTAAGGTAACAAATAACTCATTAATTTTTTAGATATTCGATATAAGATTGAGCTATTTTAACCAATGTTTGAACTATTTTAATCATTAGCTCATTCATAGATAAATAAATAATATATACATTATATATATATATATATATATATATATATATATATATATATATATATATATATATATATATATATATATATATATATATATATATATATATATATATATATATATATATATATATATATATATATATATATTATAAAATATAATTTGTAAACAAAAATGCGTATTTCAAATGGCTTAAATTATATTTTATATTACTTATCTATCTATATATTTTTAAACAAGCAATGTATTACCTCTTCTTCAAAAAACGTTAAAAAATCATGGCGAATAAAATGCTGTGATATCGCGGAAATCGGCGATATCGCTGATATCACTCAAATCACTCCATGTGCGATGTGCTTAAGTTGTATTAATAAATTTGGTTTAGAGCTATTGTTAAATTTGGAATTGATTTGTTCCCTAAAAATTTTCTGTAAAATAAAATAATAAGTGGTTTTACTCTCGTGATAATTTTGTTAAATGTTTTTATAATTTGTGAATAGATGAATTTCATTTTTAAAAATTAATAATTTTTTCTAGCAATATTAGTTTTAAAATATATTAAAATTTAAGTTTTTTTTATTCTTTATAGATTCGTATCCAACATTGTATAATAAACCTGATCTAATTGTAATGAATTACACATCTATCAAAGTCCGTGTAATTAACAATACATATTTTGGTTCTAGAAAGCCTCAGAAATATCAAATTGAATATAGGGTAAGAATATATTAATAACAAGCTTTTATTAAACTTGTCTTGCCATATAGGTCAAAAGTTGATTCTAGTTACGTCCTCTTATCTTACGAACTTGGAATTTTATATATCGGTTCAGTTCCAATGGCATTGATTTTTTATAGTAAACATGAACTTCATATTCCTCTCTACTCGCGGTAAAGCTTCAAAACTAGCGACTTTTTTCTGTGAAAGCTCGGGAAATGCATTTTTTTGAAATATATATGAGGTATGTTTGGATCTTTTTACCTCTTAGGGTTAAAGATCCAAAAATTTTTTTTGCTATGGAACCTAGTAAGATGCGGTTGAAATCGTTTTGAAATGAAAAAAGAAAATCAGGATACAATTTTCCTCATGATAATTTTTTGCAACATTTCGCCCAGAGATGTTTTACTGAGCAATTGCAAATTATTAATTAAAAATAAATTATCAATATTATTAATGTATCGAAAAATTGGACAAAATCATTTTTCAAGATTGAAAATATCCCTAATTTGTTAATTAAGAATCCATGTTCACAGGAAAGAAATGATATTGGACCTTGGAAGAAGTACGAAACATATTTAAACATGGAGTATAATAAAAATAGGAAGTTTATTATGATATTAAATGATCTGAAGGCGGGATCAACCTACGATGTGCGGGCTCTACTTTTGACTACAGAAGGACATTTTTCAAATTCGACTCCTTTTGCAACTGCAACAACAAAATGTGAACGTAAGTGAAATTAATTATTCGTGGTGAAATTACACGAATTATAACTATTATAAAGGAAATTGGAAGTTATTCCTATGACTGTGATTCAGCTGATTTGAGCTTAACTTTTCGGTGAATCTAAGAAGTTTAAAAAAAGATTCAGACAGGCTTATATTCGAACGTTTCGTTTATCTCTTACACTTTTAAGGTTGGGTCCTATGTATACGGTGTATTTGATGAAATTAAACGATCTTACACATTCTTGATTTTTTTAGGACAAAAACTAAGTTTATCCTTTTTGAGTTATGGTCATGACGGGTAAGCGCAGTAATTGTTTTTTAAGAATAGCTTACTGAATTTTATTTATAGTTTTCACGATATTCGCAAAATTGAAACATTTCTTTTCCGAAGCCATTAATCGTTTATAATCTATGGCGTATATGGGCATCAAAGATAATGCTGTTTTAGAATTATAAGAAAAAATTCTTAAAATTTTATGCAGGCACAAACTGGACAACTGAAATGGTCCGATAAAATTCTCGACTAGGTGATCTTTTGATAATAAATGAATTATTCTGAAACAGCAAATGAAATTTGTTTATTTTGAATCTTCATACATAAAATTAGTTATATTTGATGTGGCATTTTAAAAAATATTTTTTAAAATTCTACTCGGCCAAAACCACTCGGTGCAAAAATCGTTCGATTCATAAATCACTCGTCTCAAAACCACTCGTCACAAAAAAAGGCGGTGCAAAAGATAATCGATCTTTAAATGATGAAATCAGCTGGGTAGTTTGATAACAGATTAAATGCTAGGACCATAAAACCCGCAGACTATTACTAACTCGACTACATATATCATTTTGGTAGTTTAATCGTAGGTTAAACGTAAGAGTAAAAAATTTCACATATCCGCACTAACTTGACACTAAATATCACTTGGGTATTTTAATCACAGGTTGAACGTAGGGTCAAAAAACTCACACATCCCTTCGTACCCGACCACTTGTATCACTTTTGTAGTTTTATTACGGCTTGGACGTAAACCGTATACCCGTATAACCTCCACGCTTAACATCATTTGGGTAGTTTAGTCACAGTTTGTGCCGTAGAAGCTGAAAAAACCGCAGGCTTATATTAACTCGGCCCCAAACAAAATGTGGGTAGTTTATTCACAGGTTGGGTATAAGGCCCAAAAACACGAAGACCCATTCTAACTCGACCCCAGTTACCACACAGTGTATCACAAATAACAAAACTGTTGAAATCTTTTTCATTTGAGTAATTCTATAGAAATCACTGGACATTTAATCAATACAAACACCACAATTCTGACTAATACTAGTACCACCGGTCTTTATATCATATTTTGACTAACACGAATTCAATAATTAAATCTTATCTATTTTCTTGCAGATATTACCAAAGATAATATTAAATACACCACAGAAGTTTTTGTGGATAATGCTTACACAAAGATTTTCATACACTTCGATTTAAAAAAAGATAATTGTCCACTTAAGTGGTATAAATTTACTTGTAATACAAAATGTTATGATGCAATTAATAAAACCACCGTATATATAAATAATAGTGAATTAAGACATTATGAAAGTTACCCAGTTCGTGTGGAAACAAGAAATGACCAAGAGATTTTTACATATAAGTATGAAACACAGCCTTCAGGTAACGAAAAAATAACTTTTATATAAACAACACCAAAATGTCAGCCAGAGAATAGTCAGCCAAATTAGTATCCCTTTTTCTACTAGACGGATGAAAAATCAAATCATATTTGGTTAACTAAGTTTAGATAAGTTCGGTTGTGTTAATTAGGGATTAATTAACAAGGATTGTGTATAATTTGTAGTAACGAATGAAAATAAAGACAAATGACACATTAACAAGTGGAGACTAATAGAATTAATTGCTTAGACACTTTGTATATAGAACTTCATTCACAAATAAATAAAAAACGACAACATCACAAAAACAGGAAGGTCAAAAGAAAACTAAAAATTTGTACTGATAATTTTATTTCATATCGATTCCGCTTTCCTAACTTGAATTGAAAAAAGTTGATATTTTTGAAAGCTTCTCAAAATGTAAGAGGGGTTACAAAACAATTAGTTTTCCCGTGTTTCCGAATTATTATACATTGATTGCCATTTTAGAAATTTTCCCTAAGATGGAGAAATTGATCTTTTTAGCTTGCAGAGAAAAATAGTTTGCAGATTTTCGCCAAAAAAGTGGGAGCAAAACAAAAATTGTAGTTTTCCTGTTTCATTAATTTAAGAAAAAAAATGTAAACGGCCACTCTGGAGTTTTCAAGATCGTCAATCACGATTCTGATGTGAAAATAGTAAAATTCTTAATAGTGGAACTAATATTGTCACTTTTTTTTTTTTTTTTTAATAAATCATATTTTAATAAAAGATAAATAATGTTTATATTAGGAAGTTTTCGGGATGTTGATCATGATTTTGATTTAAAAAATATTACCCAATTTTTTTATTTTACTTGGTAAGGGAGCCCAAGCGGGGATTTTTAGATTTACTTGAGTGCATCAACTTGTTGAGTACTTCTACCAAATCTTAGCTATCTATATAATAGTAAAACGAAAAAATCGATAGTTTATTATATTAGATTTTTTTAAAATACATTTAGTCAAAGTTAATTACTGAAAGGATAGATTTCGAAAATGTGTTGTCGTCAAATTTGATACTTTATCCTCAAAGATCTGCACGGTATTCCAAATTAAATAACTGTTACTACATTGACCGCCTTTAAAAATCCAGCTGACAATACTGATATTGTGCATGTATTATTGGATAAGTGTCTTACAGAATAAGTAATAACGCTGAATATACCAAATATTTTCTCTTAACATTCCTTGTTGTATATTATCTTATCTACGGAAGCAAATTAATTGATTGTGTCAATTGTATTATATGCATTAATTATTACTTTTATATATGCATTAATTATTAGAACCCACTCAAGTACGAAATATAAGTCCATCAAATGAAACGAATTCAACAATTACATTATCATGGCTAGAACCAGGATATCCTAATGGTCAACTTCATTACGTCATCGAATATAATGTAAGTCAAAGGTCAAAATGGATCCATAATTATTTTTTAATTATATTAGGTAAAAGATAGATAAAAAATTATTCTTAAAATCTTAATCTGGGATGAAATGTTTCAGTTTTTCTTGTATACACATCTAAAATTTGTTTACTTTATACAGAAGTTCGCATAAATCTGTTTTATTTTAAATATTATATGCACAAAATAAATTGAGAATGTTTTCTGCAACGTCCCAGGGTTATCGAATGTTAGTATGTAATGTTTGTTTTTAAGCAACTGTTTCTGAATAAAGTTATTTTATGATTTTTCAAAACTCGTAATTCAGTGAAAAACTTCGAAATCGAAAAAAATAAAGATTGATGCTTCTCTTTTTGAATTTTTGCCGGCAAATGTCCGGCCGATAAACAATTTTTTAATTTTATTTTTTGGAAAACTTTTTTTGGTTAAAAGTCAATCTATGATTTTGGACAGTTAGTTTGTTTAGATTAGAATTTTTTTTATAATGTCTTGATGTCAATATCTTATTTGGAAAATCTACGCTCAAATAAAAAATTTTTCTAAAACAACTTATAAAGAGTGATTTCGACTGCTAATAATGAATCGATATCCATACCTAAACTCTTTGTAATTTTAAAATTTTTTTATTGAGCCGTTATTTTGTTTTAAATGATCGAAGTTTTCACATACAATCAGACAATGATAGCATATGATATTGTCATATCTACAATAATCTTATTAAATTGTTGTGTTTTTTTCAGGCTTTCAAGCATAATTTTTGTAAAATAGACATATATAATGATACAAAGCCGAGTTTATCATTAAACACATCAACCAAAAGCATAACATTAAAAAATTTACAACCATTTACTCAATATCAAATTCATGTTTATGCAGTGAATCATAAAAACCAACGAAGCCCTCCACAGTACGTATGGGCGAACACTACAGAGAGCGTTGAGCTAGGTAAAAAGTATTTATTTTATTCTATATTTTAATTTAATAGACCATAGTATCGTGTAAAATAGACATCAATAGAAAATTCAAAAATAATTTTTTATTTATTTTTATCAATAGATCAGATTAACTTTTTATTTTACACTTATTTGGTAGTCAAAAATGACAGGGTGCTTCGTTTCACATGTATAGCGACCTTCTAAAATTGAAATGGAAATGACCACTCAAATAATTTAGGCACCCAAAATATACTACTCGAAATGTTCTTCCGATGTCCTGACAAAAAAATTCCATTATATCCTACGAATTGTCAATTTAATTTCCGATTCATTCCGATTAAAACCCCTACAAAAGTGAGAATTGTAATGATTTGAACAAAATAGAAAATAATTGGAGATTCATTCCATTGAAAATTTATATTATAAATTTGAATCGGAATTAATCAAATCGAATTGGAAATTATAAACTGGACTAGCTGCTGCGGTCCGCAAGATCCTCGCGATAAATTTCCCAAAAAGAAAAAAACAATAATGTGTTTATTATTACGAAAAAACCTAATAGGTTCTATTCACCTTGACACTTTAAAATATGCCAAAATTTCGGATTCAACTTTTGAAATTCGTAATCAATCGTAGGTTCTGATTCATTTCGATTGAATTTATAGGATTTAATCGGACTGTTTTGTTAGGGTTGAGTTTCATCTATCCTTCCATGGCCCTCTGTGATCAAATTTACATTAGAAAAATGAAGAATCTTTGGTTGTATATTTGGAATTTCATACCCTATACGGAATTTGATAAAATATTAATATTTATAATTAAAAAATTTATAATTATAAAATTAAAATACTTGCAGTTCTCATAAATTATAATTAAATACAAAATAAAGTTTATTATTTATTAATTATTATTGATTTACTCTTTTTGTTTGTAATATTTTACATTTAATATAATATTTATCATTTTAATAGAAATTTTCTAATGGCATCGTTCTCTTTGTATGTCCTTAGATGAAATTATTCATGGAAAGATAAATGTATCAGATATCACAGAGACTTCGGTGAAAGTAAATATATGGTATACATTGAGTTCTTGTGAGAAAATCAATGGTAGAATATGTTATGAGATCACATGTAAAGGAATGAGTATTTGGAATACAGAAACTTTCATCAACAGAACTGGTGAATTAACTTTTAACGACATTAAGAATGGTAGATTGGAAAAAAAAGAATATTTACAACATTTAACAGCTTACTCAAATTATTCTGTGAATGCAATACTATTTCGATGCAAGAATCGTAAAAAATCAATAATTACTTGTGAGAATTTTAAAACTGCACCATCAGGTAAAAACAATGACTTTTTTTCATAACTGAAAATCAAAGATTGTGCATAAAAACATCAACTTACTTATTAACAAATAAAATAACAACTTGTAGAGATTATTTTTTACATACTCGAATATTAATGTTTGAATAATTATTAATAATTAGCATTCCTAAAATACCCAAAATATGCAGTTATAAATACATATATATATAATAATACTTATATACAAATATATGTGCTTATTAGCAAAATTTGAACTGAAATTGTGTTTAATCAATACAGTTTACGAAAAAATATTTCAAATAAAATGTTTGTTTTCAATAAATAAATATTTTTGTATTCAAGAATTTTTCTTCTATAGTTATAAGTTGGGTTTTGAATCCAATGGATCCAATGGGCCGGGCCGATTTTAATCATTCACGGAATTTAACTCATTTTTATGTCTTCATACAAAAGTTATTTCTTTTCGAAAAATAAACATTTTTGTATTTGAATTTTTTTTCTTTTATGGTTTTAAAGTTTGGTAATGAATCCATTAGATCCAATGAACCGATTTAACTGACTTGGACCAATGACTTAAACTCACTTTTGTGTCTTATAAACGTCATCAAAATTTCAGCTTGCTATCTCTTTTTTCCTTTTTGAGTTATTTTGATGACGAGCAGACAGATGGACATGCGAAAATGGTGGACTAATTAGGTAAATCTACGAACATCTATACCATAATTTTGTTTGTGGTTTAAACATAATTTAGCGTTACAAACTTTAGGCAAAATTAATTTACTCTGATGTATTATATTAGAGTATAAAACAATGATGTTTATATGAAAAAAAGGTCGAATTTATCTTATAAGAATGTATATTAAAAGGTAGAGGAATCGGATCAGAAAGTATTGTATATTGAGTTTATAGTCCGGTCAATTTAGACACTCGAAGGTGCATTATATCCCAACAAGCTGAAAATCAGTAAAATTGTTCAAAACATAATAATTATAAATACAATTTAAAAGTTCCCTATCATTGCTGTATATGGAAAAAATTTTATTCGAGGTTAAAAGTAAAAAAAAATGAGTTTTTGCGATTTTCAACAAAGTGGTAAGTTTTATCATAAAAGTACTCTAGACAAACATTATAGATCTTAAAATTATTTATAAAAAATGTATCAATACTTTTTTTTTTTCTATGAGCCACTGTTTCTGAGATATAACGATTCCTAAAGTTGTAAAAGTTGTTATCGTCATAATATGCATGAGTACGCTACGTATATGTATCTCTAAAGTTGTCTATCGGTCACTGTAAATTATACTTAAAATATAAATAAGTTATAATTATAAGCATATCAGGTAAAATGATATCAGTGTAAGTTCGAGACATCTGTCTATTGTTCTATTGTGTGCATCGCTTATACCTGCTATAATAAATGAAATACCGTTAGTGAAAACACGTGTTTATTCTAACCTATATTGTGCTTTTTTATACACGGGAATGATAGGGAATTTTTAAATTTTATTTATAATTATGTTCTGAACAATGTTGCTAATTTTCAGATTGTTGCACCTTCACTCTCATTTTTTGGTCTAGAATGGCCGGACTATTATATGTAATTTATTCGTTTAACTCGTAGGTAAGAAAATATTACTGGGATAATAATCACAGTTGATTTGGTTGTCATAAGTTATACAATTGATTTATTTTTGAATTTTGAATTACAACTGTTTAGTTTTATTTCAAGTACAATTACTGAAAATAACCCTATTTAGAAAGCCTGAAAAAATTACCGTCTAACTGAATCTATGCGAATAGGTTCAGAAAATTAGGAAGCAAAATAAACATTTTTAAATAAATAATGTTTAGAAGCGTAAAGGATATTACACAATAATTTTTAATTACGATCCACATAATTATCTTTTTTTTAATATTCTTATAATTACTTAGTAGAAATATTACGACTTTTTTGGTTTTTTGATGATTTATTTTGCAACTATGTTACTATTGTTCTAACATATATACATCGCATCTACATCATATAAATGTTATGCCCAACGCAAGATACAGATGTGGCTACCAATTTTGTGATGTAAATCACATCACCTTCGTCTGCCCACACCTCAATTATCATAGGCCTATGTTTCCCTGGCCCATATGGATCTTTTTGGTGCTTACAATATTTCTTATATGCTATCTTTAAATAATACAGAAATCCTTTCTTTGGCTTTTCGCTTTTCTTAACAAGTCTAAAATCTTTATTTAAATTTAATTATGCTTATCTTCCATCAATTTGCTCTTAATTTTTGTACTTTACATTGTTAACCTTTATAGTGTCTAATATTATAACTCCTTCGGAAAAAAGACTCGATGAGCCCCGACGGCGAACTTCTATTTGAAGTTTCTACATATATACGTTATAATGATACAAATTTTTGAATATTTTGTTTTTAATTATTAGCACATTGAAGAATACTTTTCATTTTAATTTGTATATGTATGTAATGTATTGAATTGTTATTTATATTTGGATAATGGCTGTATAGCTGAATTAGCTGAAGCTAGTTATAAAATAAAGTATTTCATCTTCTCCTTTAATTTGTATACGTAAGTATCATCGTATTTATTGTATAAGAAGAAATTGTGGTATTTGTTTTAGATTCTAAGGCAGTGTCCTCTGCAGAAAAATATGCCGTGGACCAAAACGCGATTTATGTCCGATGGAAACCACCATATCCTCCAAGCGGTATCATTCAGAAATATTTTTTGAAATTTAATTATGATGAAAAGAATAAGAAATCTATTTATGTTGTAAAGAATATTGAACCACCAGCATCCTGTGATCTATGGGAGGATTACATATGTTATCATTATGAAAATAAAAAAAATCTTAAATATACTGAGGTAAGTTAGAATCATATAAAATATGATTCTTTAGAGGTACGCAATAAGCTTTAATTATTTATTTAATGTATTAAAAATGCAAAAAAAGCATTTAAAATAAAAAATATGTAAATTTCAAAAACTTTCACTATTTTTTTTAAATAAATTTTTATAAACATGATTTTGCATCAATATATTGAATAAACTCCATTTCTAGATTAGAACTCAATCGGTCAAATTTATTATTATTTTCTGTCATAAACTCGCTTTTTGTTTCTTCTCAATTGGCATGCGGAAAAAATTTAAAAATATAAATAGATCGTATATAACCATTTTTGAAAATTAATATACGTATTATTTAATTTGTGAAAATCCATTTTTATAAATTGGAAATAAAAATTTTAATATTATAAGTGGTGTATAATATAGATTATCATGCCCGAAATGCAATGCCGCTTATGTTGGTTAGTCAGGTAGATCATTATCTATTAACCAGGTACAAAGAAGACATGAACAAATCAATAAATTAAATAAAAATCCTAATTTACAGTTTAAAATAATCAAATAGACCTCAATAACTTCCTTTTATTAAATTTTAAATTAAAAATATCGAAAAAATATTTATCAACTTCACTCACAGTTTTTCATTCAAAATCATCTGACCTGCTCTGTCTATATATATCCAAAATAACAGAATAATGATTCATTACTTGATAATGACTTTATAATATATAAAAGATGATGATACGCAGGTCCGATTCATGTCTGAACGTTGTTACCGTATTTGTTATCAAAATTTTTAGCCTTACATAAAAATCCTAGCCTAAATTGCCCATGAACTATTGGTCTATAAGTTCTTACAATAACTAATATAGAATAACTTTACAAAAATTACAAACATGAAAATTCTCATTGTATATTTTTACAAATTTTTATTATTTTACAAGTATATATAAATAAAAACTAACCCATAAAAACAAATTTAATTTTATATTCGCTTTTTTTTATTTTTATTTAAACGAAAATTTGATATATCAATTTTATCGTCGCAACGATCCTGCCTGCAAATTTTCAACTAGATTGATCACAATTAAAGGGTTAAAAAATATAAAGTTTTTTCGACAGGCAGACAGACACTACGAGTTAAAAGAAAGGGAATAAATATAAAACCATTTTTATTTCAAATAAGTACTCACATCCTTGGAATAAAATTATTAAAATAATTTTTATGTCAAAATTTAGATTGCTACTAAAAACGAGCCCAACAAATGTTCAAGCTCCTACACAACCTTCGTAGATGTAACGGGTAAGTACAATTACTATATTAGTTTTCTGTATCTATATATTATATAATTAAGCGGTAAGAATTTTTGCGAAATTATCGAAGTTCAGAAACTACTTACAGTAGAAGTATACTTCCATTACAGTAGAATTATGAAGAAAAATATTTATAGACAAGGCGTGGGGAAGGGGACAACGTATTTCCGTTACTGCTCCATATCTCACGATATATTTAGGGTAGAACCTACAAAATAATACAATATATTTTTCTTAAAAATTGAAGGAATATGTTTCAACTTTGAACTTTTTCAATTTTTCGATTGTCCTTTTTCCTGAGCATTATGGGAGAAGATCGTTTTTGACGTGATATCATACTTTCCATTAATACCTCGAGATTTACATAGCCTAATAGCCTTCAAATTTAAAACTGATAATCCTCATAAAAATTAAATAGACATATTTTTCTCAATTTTTCGATTTTCCATTTTTCTGAGCAGTAGAGGAGGGGAACGTAAAACATATATTTAATAAAAGGCTATTAAATGTGTTTTACGCATGATAAAGAGGTGCATTGCTTTCAATGTGGAATGATTAAAGGAATTGACAAATAAGTATTTTTTCCCGTATCCGTTTTTTTTTTTTTTTTTTTATAAGTAAAGCAACAAAAATGCCAAATATTTATGTATTTTAGAAAAATAGGGTAATATGCAATCGATGTGAAACGATTCGATAAAATTGGGAAATTGGTTTTTAATAAGGTTATTCCACTTTCTGTAGGGTAAAGTGAAAAAATAAATTTTTTTTAAATTGTAATATAGTTCTTATAATAAGAGAATAGGGAATAATTTCTAATATAGAATGAGACCAATATAGTTTAGAACAGTTGTATCAATTTGACTAATTTTTTTCAATATAATAACAATTTTTTTAAATGATCTTTATTGATCGGAAAAGGTTTTTTAGTATAAAAAATTTGAAAATTAATATGAAAACTAGAAAAACAATTTGTTTCGAATAATTCGAAAAATTTCCTATTCTACGGAAAAACTATTCTGAAGAAAAAAAAGCTTATAAAATAATAAAAAGAATGGTTCCTATTTTATTTATTTATGTTCGCCAGCAACAACATTTGGAGTATTAAACGTCACATAACTAAAAAATTTTATATTTTTGAAAAAAATTACCATGCACTTTTTAAAGTACTGTCAAAAACGTCTCAAATAAATCAAATTTAATGTCGTTTTCACGAAAATGAACGAAGTTATGATGAAAAGAAAATTTCATAGACTTTTCTTTCAAATTCAGAACAAAAATTGATGGATTTAGCCTCGGTAATTCAGAATAAATAAAGCTTTTCCAGATATAAAAATTTATTTTTTTCAATGCTCATTTCGAAACCTAAGAGCTTGATAAAAATTATAGGTTACAAGATTACTTTTATGTTGAAAATTTTCCAAAAGCTAGAAAAGTATTTTTCTATGTTAAAAAAATTACCTATGGTTGTGTTTTGTCGACTTGGATATATTTTTATTATTATTATAAAGGTGGTCATTTGAACTTATTATGTTATATTTGTTTGGTCAATCGACGAAATAAATTTGTGAAAATGAAGTAGTTTGACTCAGTTAAATTTATTCCAAGTAATTTAACTCATAACTGAACGTAAAAGTGCTTTTTTTTCTTTATCTTTATCTAAATCACCTTTTTATTTTTTTATTAAAGCTATATGAAAATTATAAAAACATTATTATTCTTTTAAATTGTCCATAGTAAGATTTATGTGAAAAGATTTTTTTGAAAGACCTGAGACTAAAAAAATTTTTAAAGACTATTGTCAATTATTTGTTTTTGGTTTTGTGTGTTTATTTTCCCTTAAGCATTAAACTTTCAACTTTAATAATAACATTATTTTAAGGAAATTAAAGTTTTTAGTAACAGAGCCCAGAATTTCCATTAATTTCTGTCAGTTTTAAATAAGTTAAAAAAGTGGCTAAAACATTGATAATTTTAAACGGTAATAGAAAGTGCTTAATGATTGGGAAAACTTAAGTAATTTTTTCAGATGTTTTGTGTTAAAATTGGCTAGTAATTCTATTAAGGCTTAGAATAATATTTTAGCGTAAGAGAATATAAATAGCAACATAGTTCAAACGAAGCACCTTCATATATGCACAAACATTATTAACATAATTTACTGTAAAAAATAAATATTTCTTTTAATGTTTTACAATGTAATTATGTAAATTTGCAATTATTTAACAATAAAATAAATTAGGTCGTAAACCATCGGAGCCAAGGAATGTAAGACCACGTATAAACAACGATAACGAATTTGAAATAACATGGCTACATCCATTGTATCTTGACAGCAGTTTGTTTGAAAGTTTTATTATTAAACTGGGTGATGAAATATTGAACTCGTCTATATATGAGCCAAAGAAAAATTATACATTTAAATATGTAAGTCAATCGAATTTTTTTATTTCATGACATGCTTATTCTGTATTATTATTATTATTATTATTTCAAATACATATTATGATGACGTACGTCATCATACTGATTACAAATATGGCAAGATAATCTTATTAATATCAAATAATATCAATGTTGTTATATTTCCGAGTCTTAGGATTCTTGAAACGATCGTTTTTTAATTTGAATTTATATTCAAAATACATTCTCTGAAGGAAACGAACATTTCTTTTCTTAACATTACTGGTTATTTTCAATTTATAACTTATAATTAAGAATAAAATATAATTATATTTAACATATTAAATAAGTCAGAGAATGTGGAAAAAAGGTGCAGCAACGTCGATTAAAATAATTTTTGTTTATACTAAGACCTTCTTGTGTTCCTTAGACCTTCAGGAAAATTCATCACCACTAATCTTTGCCTCACTTTGAAAATTGCGAAAATTATTGTAGTTTTCCCAACCCAAATAGAAACAGTGATAAAAATTTAAAAAACTACTGGTTTCACCTCAAAAATCGTCTCTTGGGCTTTGAGTCGCTGATCACTAATCCGAAGTCAAACAGTAATTAAGGATGGTTTCTACTCCATTAAGCCTCCTAGAAGACATATAATTTAAATTCAAAATTTCACTTCGAAAATTATCTCGTGGCCGTTGATAAGTCCAAAGTTTAAAAGCAACCAAGGATAGTTGCAATCTCATTAGAATCATTTCTAGAAATGATAGGGACGAATAATTAATTTTAAAATTCAAAATTTCGTCTCACAAATCGTCTCTGGGGGGTTTTTGGGGTCGCTGACCACGAATTAGTTGTCAAAAAGCGACTGAGAAATGTTCTCCAATCAAAATTCCAATTAAAATCACGAATCTAAAAGGGAGATTTAAAAAAATATATAATTCAAATGTCAATTATACCGTTAGTTTTAATTGGGTTGCAACCATCAACCATCAAGTGTGATTAGCGACCCAAAAACGCTCTGTAATACAATTTTCGAAGTGAAATAGAGAATTTAAAAAATTTCGTTCGATTTTAAAACTCCGTATATAAAAAGATAATACTGTAATCAATAGGGACTTCACTATCTAATCCTCCTTGATTAAAATAAAACAATATATCAAAACATAAATAAAGAGACACCTATTATAACATTAAACTTGTTTTAATTTTAATTCAAGTTTAAACCAATTGATGGATCGTTATCTGTATTATCTGGGCTTTAAGTGGGATGTTAACATTAATTGATGGATCATGTATTCACCAACGTTTAGTTATTCCACGTAATATTCACTAACGTCTAGTGACTTCCCAGTGGAAACTTCTTGTAATGGGGCCGATTTTGTGAACCTTTAATTTTGACATATCCTTGCGTATTAAGGTCAATAAAATCCTACGTATGTGTGTTTATTTATTTTTTTTTTCGTATCGATTATCTCAAGAATAAATAAAATTATATAACTAAAAACTTAATTACTAATCAGCAAAATCGGTTCAGTCATTTTTTTGAGAATATTTGCGTATTAAGGTCAATAAAATCCTACGTATGTGTGTTTATTTATTTTTTTTTTTCGTATCGATTATCTCAAGAATAAATAAAATTATATAACTAAAAACTTAATTACTAATCAGCAAAATCGGTTCAGTCATTTTTTTGAGAATATATATGTCACTAATCGTTATAATAAACAAATTTTAGTTTTTTGAGAGTATGTATAATTATTATTTATTTTAATTTAGAAAAATTGGTTTAATTATTGTGGAAAATCTTTTAATATATCAATATGTCCTATCATGAAAAACACAAAATATGTTCAAAATGCTATTGTTAAGTTTACATTTCCAATGTGTAAAGATTTAATGAAAAGAATATCAGGCAAATTACAAGATTTCATACAGTTTCTTAACAAGTCGTTAATAATCAAGTTACCAACAGAAAACTTTACACGTGACAGCAGGTAATTATGATGCTATCCATAAAATATTATTAATTATGCCTTAAAATTATAGCTCAAAGTTAATTTTAATACCATCAGAGAGAGTCCTTCAAATAATACATTTCAGATTGATAATTATTTATATCGTTCTTTTTACTTCAAAATAAAATAGCGGTTACACTTGAACCGCGACACCCTATATTATATGTTGTTAGCGTCATATCGTGATGGCCAGGCGGATGATATTAATTTCGATCCTGAATGTGGCTTATTGTTTTTAAAGTACTACAACAATAGTAATAATACATGCCATTCAAAATTTTATTGTTGCTTGAAAAAATGATTTATTATTTGGTTAAAATTTGAATATGTTTCCAAATCCGTTCAAGAGTCAGGTAACTTAAGATATGTTAAACTAAAACAATGACAAAACGGTGAAATTTAACATACACAATCTTGGCATTTAATTTTAAAATACGTTTAAAATCAGTATGAAACTATTTTGTTTCTTTTCAGAAATTTAGTGATATTAGCTGGAACAAAAAATGCAGATATAATTCCGCATTTTAAATTCGATAATTGTTCGTCGTTTGTTAAAAAACTAAATGAAATATTTATTCTAACAACCACACCAATTGTAAGTGTTGAAAATGCTGAGCGTTGTTGGAATATTACGGTGAGTTATATTAATAATTGAGCGTATTTCAGACAACCCCCTCCCTCCTGTATAATTTTGTAAAAAGCTATTTTTTGTTGAAAAGATTGAATTTGATTAACATATTAATATATTAATAATAAAAGCTAGACATTATTTGAGCTTTTACTCTACTACGACAGAATGCTCTAAGTGCTTATTGTACGAAACAAGAAAATGATATTGTCCAAAATTAAATAAAGTAAATAAATTTAGGATAGCATGCCCACTTTACAACCCCTAATTTGTAGTGTTTAGAGTACAAACGACTTCAGTGGCAAGGTCGATTGCCACAGTGCTTGCGATTACGCCTATCTTCTGAACATCACTTGATTTAATTTGGGACGAGAATATTTTGTTGTTTTGTAAAATAAGTACATTTGAGAACACGTTGCCATTGTAGGGATTTATTTTTTTTTTTTTTTAACTTTTATTTTCAATATTTTGTAATGAAATGGTATTGATAAATATGTTTTCAAGGCAAAAAAAATTTTTACTGATTAAGTTTCATCAGAATGAAAAATTGTTCGCGCTTGTATACAATACTCGAATGTAAAAATTTTCAAAAAAGATCCGCCTTCCAAAAAATGAATTAAAAAGTAAAGAATTATTTCAAATTAAAAACATCTATAAATAATCTTCTTGTGACCAATTACCTTTCGAAGTCGGTGTCAAATCCTTAGCTAATAAATTGATTCGTTATCGCCGAATGATAAAGGTAATTGGTACAAGAAAATTGTTTATAGGAGTTTATAATTTATTTATTTATTTTTTTTATTTTTATTTTTTGAAATGTACTAATTGAACTCTACAATACCCAACAAGATCCATTTCTAAAAAAAACAATTTTTAGAAGTAATATTCGCTATAATGAGTTTATCATGATAACGACTAGAATAACGAATAACGAATCGATTGAGAACTCATTCATCAAAATCGGTTCAGTAGTTATCGCATATTAATTACTACTAGGGAATGAACATACGTACAAACAAACATACATATATACATGCATGCATGAATACATGGACTGCGAAAAGAAACTGTGGAAAAATAAAATAATTTACTGTCATCATTTTCTAAATTTTTCTATCTAATAATTTTGATAAACTTGTTATTTTTAGCTCACAGGAAATGACTTAAAAGTATGGAAAATTTATGATATGAATAATTATACAATTAAAGAATCATCATTAAATGTGGACTTATTTATATTGAATTCATTTGAACCATCTTTTCATTATATAATAAAAGACGCTAACTTAATCGAAGATATTGCAAAAAATCAAGACAAAAGCACTAACTGGGTGTGGTCTTTATTTATAATTGTGATGATTGTGGTGTTAATAGCGATTATTTGGTACAGGTAATACTATCCTATTATCAAAAACATTTAAAAAAACCAACAAAAATATCAACTAAAAATAGCGTCTCAAAAACGATAAATATTCTTGAATTGTACAGAAACATATTCAACCTTTTAATTATTTTGTGGCTAGTAACTCATAAGACCTATTAAAACGAATATCTAATTCAACCTAATTCGATTATATTTTCATTTTTGATGCATTATTCTTCGAAGGTGTAGATCGAGTTTTCGTCATTATAGAGAGCAATTCGAACAATACTTATAAGTTATGCAAATCATTAGAACCCTTTTTACAAATCAAAATACAAAGCAAGCTCCATAAATGATATACTTCTATAAAGTTTATCTGAACATGTTTTTCGTGAAATAGGTCACTATTCAAAATATAGAATGGTATTGTGAAATTTTGAATTGAAATTTTAGGCGAAAAAAGTAATTGGCAATTTTTTACGTTTCGGCCTTGGAAAATCCAATCAAGTTCAAACAAATAAAATAATAATAAAAAAGAAAATAAAAATTTGAATGTGAATTTCAGAATTGTACATAAGAGTTTATTGATTCCCCTCTTCCTTTTTGTTTTGGAATTGCTTTAGTAAACGTTTTTAATCAAATTTTTTAAAATTATTAGTGACTAATTTTATCACCTTTTTCAAAACAGATTCCTTTTTTATTATGAAACAGTTTGAAAAATTCAAGGAATGTCAATAGATCAATTCTATCGTATTAACTTTTATTTGTTCTAAGGTTGTGCCACACGCACCATTGCTCATCAAAATTTTTTAATCATTCCTTTTTCAAAACTTAATATTTTGATTTAAGAAAACATTAAAAAACCAGCCAAATGGAGAACAAAACAATCAGTTTCACAATTTTTTTAATATTTAATAAAATTTTATCTAAACTCTTTGTAATAATCGAAAATTATTTATTTTTTAGGAAAACTATTTCTAAAAAGGTCATTGAGTTTTTAAGAAATGCTTTCAAATTATCATCTCCATTCAGAGGTAACTTCGTTTATATTCAATTTAAAGTAAAATAAAAAAAACTAATTTCATAATTTTCAGACAATCAATCAGATGATTCACAAATGATTCCCTTAACGCAAAGTTTAAAAACATTATCGCTGCCACGTAATGCACAACATATTAAAAAATTTTTAGATGTAAATAGTATTATTGAGAATCCGATTTCAGTCACAAATTTCAAACGATACGTTAAAGAAGCTCTTGAAACAGGCGAATTAGAACGACAGCATCAGGTGAAATTCTTTTTTTATAATTACCAAGACTTATGTTATTCAGAGGTTACTACACCAGATAAGAATATGTTATTTTGTCCCTTTTTTGTGTTCATTTTAAAATGCATAGCCTTGTGTTTTATCTTTTGTAGTGCTCTAGAGATCAAACGCGTGATCCAAGTTTGAAGAAAGTATTTGTATAAGTTTTTATTTTTAAATGATTTTTTAATTCTTAGTAAATTTGTGAATTAAAGTTCAATTTTTACGCAGTTGGGTAAAAATAGAAAAATTAGAAAAAATTATTTTTGGTCATAACATTACCAACTTTGTCACAACATCGAATGAAAGAGAACTCAAAAAACTATTTTTCCACAAAAAACTATTTCTTCATAGCTTGCAGAGAGAAATAAAAAAATAAAAATCGGGGGTGAAACTAAAATTTTTCTTTTACCCTGATTTTCCCGAATCATTTCACATTGATTCCAAAAAAGCGCATTTGTTTTAGTTTCATAGGAAACAAGATCATGTTTTTGTAGCTTTTTCTCCATCGGGAGGTGGTGAAATTAAAAAATCTTTTATCTTGTATTCTCCTTATCATTTCCTATCGTTTGAAAAAAACGGCATCTTTTTGGCTTGCTTATAAATAAATTTGGTATCTTTGGAGCTTTATCTTTGAAGAGTGCGTCTTGGCATTGACTTCCGCCGTCCTGACTGCATGTAGATGTGGCATTTACTGCTGTGCAACACACCTATACAAGTAATTTGAAACAATTTTAAGAAAATAAGAATAAGAAAAAAAGTTTCAAATACAAATTGTAGAGCATAAAATTTTACCTAAAATAAGGCCGTTGGCTTTTTTTGGCTATTATTAAAATTAATGAAGCCTGAACATCTAGAACTTTTTACATAAAAGACAAAGAAAAAACCTATTTTATGTAAAATTATATGGATTACAATTTTTATTTGAATCTTATCTTCATAAAATTATTTCAAAATTTAAAACTTTCTTCTAGCTCTTATCTTGTCAACTTACCTGCACAGGTGTGATTTACAGCATTAAATGCAACATCTAACGTCCGCCTGACGGCTCTGTACGAAAAGTAATATATACTCAGCTTTTAGCTAGCAGTCAGTTGTACCATTAAGGTACACCGCACACGGAGCGATTTGAGTGAAATCGGCGATATCATGGATATCATTTGCTTATGCAATGTATAGTCGTACATGGTGCGATTTTCGTGATTTGAATTAATATTTGTGATAAAAATATCGCATATACAATCCTACGTTCGTAATATCACATACGACAAAGTATTTTATTCTTGTTTATACTGGCATAAAAATCAATGCTTGTGACAAAGATAGTTAGTTATATGATTTACATTATTTTATTTTTTATACATTACAATAAAATCATGCCAATACTTGTTTATATATATCAAATATTAATAAATTCTTCAAAAGTCTGAAAAAGTCCTACAATATTTTATTTTAAAATACTCGCAATACTAATCACAGGCATGCGACAAATTTTTATGCATATTTATTATGTATAGATAGCGTAAAAGGGAAAAACGTCTCTCTCTAGGTATAACTCTTCTAATTGTCTTAGCAACGTTGAAATAGATTGGTTCAACATTGTGGCTATTCCCTAATCATTGCAATAACAACGTTTTGCAATAGGTAAACATTTATTTTCATAAAAAACTTTTCCCTCTGTTTAATAACTTACAAGTTAATAAACAGAAATGAATTTTTACACATCTTTTATTAAGTAATGCCAATACTTTCTATAAGCTATTATCAAAAAATAGATATTATTTAATTTATTCTTGAAAATACTTGTGAAAAAACTAAATATTATAATGAATAATAATGGTTTTACAGTGTCTGTAAATGAATTTCAACACGTTAAACATTTTTCATTAAAATCACTTAAAATATAAACAAAACAGGTTAAGAAACAACTAACAGGGTTAATTTCTTAGATACTCGATATATGATTGGGGATCAATGTTTGAACTATTTGTAATCACTTTATAAAATAATCTAAATATCCAGTTTATACAGTTACAAATACACATAACATATAATAGTAATAATAATATGAATTGTAATTATATATCTGTTAATTAATATGTGACGAATTCAAACATTTTCTGAAAAAAAAAAGTTTTTTTTTTTTTTTTGTAAAAAGTATACTTTGTTTTTGAATCTTCTATTATGGTTCTAAAGTTGAGTTTTTGGGCTTAATGTACCGATTTGGCTCATTCATGAGCTTATACTCACTTTTAAGATATAACATACATCACCAAAGTTTGTTTTTAAATTATCTTGTTGACGAACAGGCAAACGGAAATGGGCTGATACTAATATACTCTGACATATTCTATATGTCGCATATAAAAATGATTCAAAATAATGGAAAAATTAATATCAAATTTAAGATTCAAATTGTAATAAATTATAAATATATACATATATAATAAAACATTTTGCAAAAAGAAATGTATATTGCAAATAGTTTAAATTGTATTATATTCTACAATACTTATTACTTGATGTATTTCATCCTTTAAGACACAGCACATTCATATTTTAAGTATAAGAAAATAAACAATGTATAAGGATTTCTTCAAAAAACTTTATCTGGTTTATATATATTTTATTACAATTTAGATCTTAAATTTGATGTTAATTTTTCCATTATTTTGATTCATTTTCATACTCGACACATAGAATATGTCAGAGTATATTAGTATCAGCCCATTTCCGTTTGTCTGTTCGTCAACAAGATAAAACTTTGGTGGCATATATCTTAAAAGTGAGTATAAGTTCATGAATGAGCGGTGAATCGGTGTATTAAGCCCAAAAACGACTTTTGTATGAACTTTTTTTCAGAAAATGTTTGTATTCGTCACATATAATTACAGCTATATAATTACAATTCATATTATTATTATTATTAGTATCTGTGTATTTTTAACACTAATAAGTCGCTCAATTTACGCATTATATGAAATATTACAACCTTACCCTCACAATCTTGATATTCTTTGCATACGTGTTTCATTTAACCAAAAATTTGAAAATTATAACCCAAATTTAGATGGATTTTATACTTTGTTTTCCAAAACTAGATTAAAGTTACGCATTATAGGACAAAACAAATTTTTTTGGTTTTTATAACGTCATTAAGTTTAAAAAATCAATATTTTCGATATCTTGGCCGATTTGAGAGAATTCTTTAAACCAAAAATTCGAAAACTATAACCCAAATTTAGTAGGATTACATACTTTGAGTTCCAAAATTGGATTTAAGTTGAGTGCTATGGGGCAAAATTAATTTTTTTGGTTTTTATGTCGTCATTAAGTTTAAAAAATTAATTTTGTCAATATCTTGGCCTGTTTTACCGTTTTATTGCATGTTTTATATTAATATGTAATTTATTTCTATTGCAGTTATTTATACGAGGACAAACAAAATCGTGGAGTTATGGTATTCGGCCAGAAAATAAAAATAAGAATCGATATATTAATTTAATTGCATGTTAGTATTATTTCTATTTAAGTAATTGATGTCCTTAATTAAATAGTATAGAAATCTATTTCCCATTTAAAGAACATGAAAACATTGGAATGTTATTAGTTACCTGGATCAGATATGATTAGAAGCCGCAGAGTCAGTATCAGTTGTAGCTTTTCAATTAAAAATAGCTCTTACGATTTCTGGATCCTACTATTAGCTTTACAACTTTTATTTGGTATCTTCTTATGGGAAAATTCAAATTATGGCCAAAATTCAACTAGTCACATTTAGCTACATACATAATCTGTTCATAATTTAATTTGTTTTCCTGTGACACGTTTCAGAAGATATTTTAGATTGGTGTAAAAGTCTTAATACGCGTACACACATGCAACATTCGTTCTTAACGTAGCATTGTATCATAAATCTGTACAGTTACGTGTTACATGATAAGTGCTACGAGGCCAATGGTTTGTACGTGTTGCGATGTTGAAATATTACAAAGTGTCGCGTAGCATTCCATCTGTTTACTAAGCTGTGTACCTCCACTTGAAGTATTTGTTTAAGTTGATAAATTTCAATAAATGATATTGAATTTTGTTAGTTTCATTACATAGCGAAATATTTAAATACAATTAAAATACAAATGAATAATTTTGACTGTATTTGCAAATGTTGCGTTATAGAGTCCACACTATTCGTAACTACACCTAGGTCCACACAAACTCTTGTATTTCACTTTATTTATCTAAGATAATTCTTTTTCCTAGGGTAACAGTCGTAATCGAGTGATACAGACAAAAATTATTTACGGCTGTACTTCAATAAGTTTTTTATATGTGTATATATTTTTGTTTGTTTGTAGATGATGAAACGCGAGTAATATTACAAAAAATTGGTAATGATCCATTTTCCGATTATATAAATGCCAATTACATCGATGTAAGTAAACAAGTAAACAAAAAATTAAACCACAAACTAAATAAATACATTTTAATACTCGACATATATAATTTTAATTTTAAGTTTGTAACGCTAGTAAATATTGAAGTTTAGTATAGTATAGATCTTACTAGATTCACCTAATTAGTCAATTTCCGCATGTTCGTTTACATAAACTACAGTTATTCAAATAACAAATGGATATCATCATATTTCACACTATGGTCTATCCAAATGTTGAAATTTATCGTAAAAAATGTTCCGATTATATTATCTTAGTGCCAATAGAGCAGAAGGAATCGGCGCACGAGTACCGAAAACTATTCCACCTCAATTTTTTTATGCGATCCTCTTTAAATTGCCCTCCTAATGATATAAATGCATGTTGCCATGGCGCAACCCGGTGCCATATTGTTTAAACCGAAATTGTTTAAACAATTGCAAGGCATTGTTATTTTTCAACCGGACAAATTTTTTTTATATTCTTTATTGAAATACCAATAAAAAAGGTCCTATGACTTTTAACGATAAAGTTAATATTTTTAAAGATATGAATTTTTAAAGGTTCGAAAAATCTCAAATTTGGTTAAAAAAATTTATAAACCAATGAGTCAGAGAGAGACAGCGATATTTAAAAAACCATGAGTCAGAGAGAGACAGAGAGACAGTGGAATAGTTTTCGGTACTCGTGCGCCGATTCCTTCTACTCTACAAGAATAGATACTAAAAGTTGAACCATTTTGAAGTGTTCAATTTAGAAAAAAAAAATTTAGTTTAAAAATTAGATTTACATTTACTCAAATTAAAGTTTATTTTTAAAAATGAAAGAGTCTAAACAATTGTATTTTAGGCGTTCTTATAGTCTTCAAAATAGATTTCAAATTGATAGATTAGATTCAGGAAATTATCGTTAAAAAATATAATTAAAAGCGGAAAATATTAAATGGTTAAGTTTTTATTTAATAGTAGATATAAGGAATTCAAAAAATCCACAAAAAATCAAATTCATTTACTGTAACTGGGTACCAAGATAAAAATGTAATTGTGCTCGACTATAAACTAAATTTATTAAGTAAATTTGATCCAAAAAATACAAAAATTTGATATCGCACTTGTAACCAAATTGAAATCTTATACCCTCTGGGGAATGTATTAGTAACTATTAAAAATACAGAACAATTCGATTATATACAGAATAAAATAGGGATACAATTTTTTTTTCTATAGGGATATAAACATAAAAGAGCATATATAGCCACTCAAGGACCAAAAGCAAAAACAATCAATGATTTCTGGCGTATGATTTGGCAAGAAAGATCGAAATATATTATTATGTTAGCAAATCTTGTAGAGTCTGATAAGGTATGTTGTTAGATTATTCCAATTTTTTTTAATAATATCAATATAGTGAATTAAAATAATTATACTTAAATGAAGTTTGAAAATTCATGATGCCAATGGTATGTTATCAAATGTAATGGCATAATAAATTATGCTAATTGAATAATTTTTATTTTTTAAGAAAAAATGTGAGCAATATTGGCCAGACATAACACAAGAATCTGTATACGGAGATATACGTGTATTTCAAGAACATTGTACCGTTTGTGCTGATTATACATGTAGAAAATTTAAAGTTACATTGAATAATGAATCAAGACAGGTAATTAATTATTGAAGTTTTTTAAGAGAGGAGCATTAAAAATAAAAATCATTCGCCTACCAACAATAAAAACAAAAAATATTATTTCTAACCTATGAAACGCTTTTTACCCGCTCTCCTGATTCAACTTTTTTTATTTTTTACTGTTGTCATGTTGGAATTCGAAAGTTAAAAATATAGTTAAAAAAGCATTACTAGTTGGCGCTTTATGTTTTATTTTAGATTGAACAATATCATTTCGTATCGTGGCCAGATCATGGTGTGCCAATCTATGCAAAATCATTATTACCACTAACAAGAAAACTTCTTAGCATACCATATGAAACTCCAATTGTTGTTCATTGCAGGTATAGAGAAGATAATTAAAATAGCTTTTTTTTTTCACAATTAATCGATTATTTTTAAATTTCCAGTGCGGGAGTTGGACGAACAGGTACAATTATATTATGTGATATAATTTTTCGAATGGCTAATAATGAACAACAAGTGGATGTATTATATTATTTAAAACGAATACGTGATCAGCGTCCAAATTTAGTAGATAATATTGTGAGTACTACTTCCATAGAAAATACTTATAAATTACTAAATAACAAATAAATATTCTATAAGCTATATATATATATATATATATATATATATATATATATATATATATATATATATATATATATATATATATATATATATATATATATATATATATATATATATATATATATATATATATATTTGAATCTATTTTTTAGGATCAATATATATTGGTACATTTAGTAATTCTTGAAAGTTTATCATGTCAAGAGACAAATATTTTTTGTGAAGACTTAGAACGGAAATACATAAATTTATTTCAAGGAAATTTCATACCGAAACAAATGGCTCAAATTGATGATTGTATTTGGATGGATCGTGCAATGATAAAACCATCACAGCCACTTACTTTCAATAATAAAACAAAGCAGAAAAATCGTTTTTCTAATATAATTCCAAAATGTAAGTGTATTTGACATGTTGTTTTTTGGACTACAGGTAAATATTTCGGAACTTATTAGATAAAAACTGTATCTACAAATGATGGAAAATAATATGATTGTTAAAGAAATTAAGAGATGGGACACAGTGAAACAAAAACAATGAATAAATTTTTTATATGGGCTGGGCCTTATTATCTCTTTGGTCTGATTTGCCCTTGTACCTTAACCAATGTTTACAATAAGTGAATCGTTACCACGATTTTTATGGCTTAGTAATTTTATGTAAGTTGTTCCAAAATTTTTCTTGTATAATGATACCCATATTGCAGACATTTCAGTGTGCTCCCTTTTTATACAAAGTGTCCCATTTCTCTGTATTGTATATGAATTCTTACAAAAATTTACAATTTTTCTATTTCTTATTATGTACTATGTTTTATATAATTATAGACACTAACGATTTGATATATCTATCACCAAACGGGAATGAAGAAGATTCCGAATATATTAATGCTGTGTTTGTCGATGGTTATAGATGTAACGACAAATTTATTGTGACCCAGCAACCATTACCAAATACTTTAGGCGATTTTTGGAGATTGGTTGTGGAACAAGATATCAAATTCATTGTATCGTTGAATAAATTTAACCCAAACGATAAAGTGCGTATTATATAAAACAAATAATTCATTTCATTATTTATTTAAAAGTTTCAACAGCCATTGTATCGATTTTTCCTTAGTAAAATGCACGACACTAAATGTTAAATTGACTTTTGTCTCCTTAAAGGAATCCAATTTAGGTACCTGAAAGAGAGATCTAATAGGTGGAGCAAAAGCTATGCTTATATATAAAATGGATGCCATTTTGTTAAAAAGTATTGTAGTCTGTTTCCACCAAAAGTATATTCGGAAGTGTGAAATTGATTACATTTAGTAAAAACATGTTATTAATGCAAATGACTACGCCTAGAGCTGCTCCATATTTATGCTCGTTTCATGGAGTTATGATTGTTAAATATTTGTTCCATCCGTAGGAATGATATTTTCTCTTACGGCTCATAGAAAATATATTACCTGAACGAAAAGACTCAAAGCATAATTAATTGCATTCTATTTAGTAAAAATGATCACAATGGACTGTTTTCAAAAATTTTGTTACATTTTATTGATACATAATTTCATAATATTTTTATAGACAGTGGCTGACATTTGTCCACCAGCAAATTGTGAACTAAATCCAATACCACAATTAAGAATTAAATATATCAAAAAGACAATTTGCTCATTCTATTCTTTAATTGTTGTACAAATAAGTTACAATCCACAAATTATGGTAAGTGAATGTTTTATTTTATTTTTAATTTTACAAAACAATTTTGGAATACTTTTATAAAAATGGTTACTTTAACTCTACCAAGTTTCTTGGGCAATTAAGGTACTAGTTGTGAAATTAAGGTACTAGATGTAGACCGCAGTTCACGAATAGACCATAAAACCGCAAAATCGAAGGAAAAATGGTGAAGTTTCATAATTTTAGAAGACGCAAATTTAAGACATTCAATAGTTAAGAAGTCGAATTTCGATTATATACAATTGTAATTTGACTATAATTATAAACGCATATATTATGTTTGTTATCCAGATAAATAGTATGGGCACTGCATGAGAAATAAAAAAAATGTTTATTACATTAATTCTTTAATTTAAAGCGCCAAATAACCAATAATTGCAATAATGATATTGGAATAGTTTCAACCATAAAAACTAGTATATATATATATATATATATATATATATATATATATATATATATATATATATATATATATATATATATATATATATATATATATATATACTAGTTTTTATGGTTGAAACTATTCCAATATCATGTTTTTAAGGTCTTTCTTTTTAACATTTTATAAGAAATCATTTCATTTGAAGAAATGAATATTCAATAATTTACTATTTTTGAGATATGCTTATACTTATGTACCAAATTTGTGTGAATGTTCAATTGACTTGTTTCTGTGTTAAATTAAGTGCAAATATGAACCGTACCAGAGAATATTAAGTTTAACAAAATAACAATATATTTTAATATAAAGCAATGTAGTTACTGTTATTTTCAAATATCGTCAAAAAGATTCCATAAAAAATAGTACTACTAAATCAGCTGGTAGTTTTCTTACGTGGTAGCTTAGAAGGCAGTTTCGTCGACGCAGGGCGGTGTGAAGCAAGACTTGTATGAGAGACATGCATTATACAGACGTATTCAGTCTGTCGAAAAGAAATGAGCGTCTGAAATAATCAGCGGGTGTTTGTAGGGATCAGTAAAACAGTCCTAAAAGGGATCACGTGCCAAGCCTACCTCCTCAACAATACCATACTGGCATGAAACTCAACCCAAAAGCATCGATACTCTGACCGTTACTTAAAACATATGGATAAAGTGAAATATTTGAATCTTTGTTTCTGCTAACAAAAACAGTAATATCTTGTGATTAAATTTTAGAGCGCATCACAAGAAGATTCTTTTGTGCAAATTATTCAATTGAATAAATGGAGTGTTTTAGAACCCTTGCCTAAATTTAATAAGAGAGATTTCATTCAATTTTGGCAAGATGTCAATAAAATTTGTGAAGGAAATACCACGTTAATTACTTGCTAGTAAGTATAGAATTTTTTTTTTTACACATATATATTCATTTTCCGAGCTTTTTTTTTATTAGTCTTAATGTTCTACCTATTAAGACTTTTTCTGATATATACGCACAAACTTATTTGATTCTAGTGATGGATCATTGGCTAGTGGTTTATTTACCGCTTTATCATTTATCATTGAGCAAATAAATTTTGAACATGCATGTGATATACCATTGGCTGTGCGGATAATTCGTCGTAATCGACCAAGTTTTATTCGTTCTGAAGTAAGAAATTACGTTTTTTTTTTTTAATTATTTTATTTTTGAGATTTTTGAAAAAAAAAATTATATTTATTTAGGTACTATTTGTACGTTGTATAGCTTTATTTGTATTAAAATATTCGCATTCCAAAAACTATCATTATTTGTTCAATTGTTCGCAAATTCAGTTAGTTTTTATATTTAAAATTTATGATTTGAACATAATTACAATATTTTCTAATCTTTAATATCTCTTTTTTTTCCAGGAACAATTTAATTATTTATACGAGATCGCAATAGCTTATGTCCAAAGTTTTAGCACATACTCAAATTTTGAATAATATTTACTTAACATAATTAAAATTAATATCTTAAAACCTTTATTTAGAATTGTAACAAATTTAAATTTATTGTTTGATAAAATCAACTTTTATTACAAGGTGGCATGCAATCACAGCGATTCTCTAATTTTTTTATTGTTTTTCTTTTTTTTTTTATTTAAAGTGCATTGCCGTAGTAGAACTTTTTTAAACTTAGTTTTTTTGCGTAAAATATCTCTATAAGAAAAGATAATGTGTAAGAAAAATAATTATTTTTATTTCATGATTTAGAATCCGATCTTTAATCATAGAATATAAAAATTAAAAAATTATAATATATATTAAAGATTTTAATTAATAAAATTAATATTATAACAAACGATTTTTGATTTTGTTTATTAAAAATTAAAAACATGCAATTTAGAAAAATCTAAATACTTTCCATGAAAAACAAACTTAGCTTTACCTTCCACTTTTATATTACTTATACTTCCGAGTTGTGTTTATTGATATTAGAAGTATTATGTTCCTGTTTTATAAAAAAAGTTTAATATAACCCCCTTCTATTTCCCGAACTCAGATTCGTTTTCATCATATTATCTACCATAATTGGATATGGTAGATAATATGATGAATATGAAATCGATAAATGACATTTATACCAGAGTAGATAATTTTTGAAAGAGAAAACAATTATAGTAGAATGAAACCAATTGGATATAGTAGAAAATATGATAAAAACGAAAGAAAAAATAAATTACGGGCGATCTGAGTTCGGGAAATAGAAGGGGGTGAGTTTTTAAGGGTAAAACACCGTTTATTTCGACTTCCAGCAAAACTATCGAAAAATTCAAAAAACCAAAAACTTGGTTATTTGAATTTTTCACATAAATTATGTTCAGGTTATGTGAAAAAAGTGTAAATACAAAAGTTGTAGATCTTTTGATTACCTACAACTTTTCCATTTCTTTGTTTTCCATAGGACTTGTAGTTTTGCCGGAAATGGAAATAAACCGTGTTTTACCCTTAAAAACTCATTTCCTTCTACTTCTCAAACTCAGGTCGCTTCTACCCTGGCCTAATTGTTAAACATTGATTTTTTATTTGTCTAATTAATTTCATTAATTTTCAATTTGTCTAACAGTAAGCATTTTAAAATAAAAATGTAAGGTTTAGGCAAGTTTAGATACGTCGTGCTCAAGCAGTTGCCTATGCTTGAAGAGTAACAACGTATTTCCTAAATCCAATTTTCGAACGCAGCTTCCAAAATCCACAAAGTTAATGGCTTTTCAGAAGAATCTTTTTCAGAAATTGCTGACTTAAATACATGAGATTTCACAAATTCCTGGATGTAATTATAGTTTTTGAAAAATATAATCAATTTAAAGGAAAATCATTATTAGTTATTTGATATTTAGGAAATTTTGTTTTTACTATCTTAAAATTATTTGTTAATATAGTAAAAAATTTAATTTTTACCACAAATAAGGTATTTCCAAATTAAAGGTAATTTACCTATTTAATATGTTTGGTAATTCAATGCACATAAACTTCAATTACAATAATTCTTTTGATTATGAATTGAATGCATAATTATATAACAAATAAAGCCGCTTTTATAAGACTCAATTAAGATAAAGAGTTTTATTAACATATTAATATGCACTCATTCAGTTAAAAACACAAAAAAATATTAGTGTGTATAGTAATTATATATGTGTTTACTAGCTAAATTTGAGGTAGTAAAACTTGGTTTTAAAATCAAAGCTACAGTCAGCAAAGTCTACTAAGAATTTAAAAAATAACACACGTTACGTATGTTGTAGAAAGTCTAAAAAGAACATAGGCTGACCTTACGATACCGAGTGAAAGTGATAGATAGACCAAATTAACAATATTAAAGTAATATAAATTCTTTTAGATGGCAAAAGTACCTGTGGAAGGCATCACACAAGATTGACTTGAACACTCTCAAAATAGACTTGATGACTATTTCAACTTTTATTATTTGATCACTTGAGAATATAACGCAGTACTGGGCGGGCAGTACGAAAGTGTTCATTAATATGCGACCACTCAGTGTGTTCCTGTGGCTTACTGTTTTGGACTATGATGAAGGAATAATATAGTCCGATGCTAGGCAGAAGGTTAAATTTATAAAAAAGCAATCGTGTAAAATCGGCAATACTAGTTTTCTTTATAAAATGTTTTAATAATAATTGTTCAAGAAACTGTTTAAAATAAATACATAATGCAGATGTTATTTCCAAAACGACTTCATTCATAAAAGTACTTATTTATAGATAATAATACAAAAATTAAGAATTTTAAGCACATTCATAACAATTTTGTATGTATAATTTTTTTTAAAGTTAATTTCAAGAAAAGTGATCTATTCAGATATTATATAATTAATATATACTTAAAATTTTGAACTTAAGTGGCACCATTATTTGTGGTAGACCACAAATAATGGTGCGTGATGGAGCTATAATAATTACAAAAACGTAGGAAAAACCGACTGCCATTGATTCAGCTTACTTCTTGGTGGTTTATCTACGCATTTTTATGATTTTTATCCCTACATTTAATTTTTAGATTTTAACAAATCCAGTTGATGTGTCACACTATTCTTATATTTAACGGTACACTTCGGAGTACTCTGCTACAAAGTATATTAAAATCATTTGAGAACTGTATAATGGCACACTAAGCTTAGTGCTATTTAGTACTTTTAATTGTTCCAATTTAAGGTTGATCTGCCAGGACTTTCTATCTAACCAAATTGATTGCCTGTCCATTTCTGATGTTTTAAGAATATTTTCTACCACTAGGGTAAATTTTCTAGACTAAACGTAACTATTTTGTTTTTATTAATTTTCTTCTCTTTATAATAATCTGCCACCTGACACCTACTGAAAAACGTACAAAACTGAATAATCAAGCAATAAATATATCTCAGGGAGTCAGGATGAAAAATTTTCAGCAACTACAAAACATAATAAATAATACAATTACTATATAACGTCAAAATAAATAAAATACTACAACTGTCGTGTTGGGAACACGTTGATTTTGTGTTTTGTTATTGTATATTAGTTTATTACTGTTAGATTCGTGAGGCATGCGACGCGTGGCTTGAGAAACTGTGTCTCGGATACTGTGTCACGTGCTTGCCGTGTCTTGTCAGTGGCGCTGTGCAGTGCAGTGTCATCAATTTGCACTGACCGATTCATTTATGTATGTTACAATAAATCGCGCTGTGCCATGTGGAGTCACGCGCCGCATTATGCGCCTTATACCATGAGTTCATAGTCTTTAATATAT
The DNA here is from genome assembly GCA_020423425.1 of Chrysopa pallens. Taxonomy (NCBI): domain Eukaryota; kingdom Metazoa; phylum Arthropoda; class Insecta; order Neuroptera; family Chrysopidae; genus Chrysopa; species Chrysopa pallens. Next base: position 34,855,887 of record CM035595.1, on the reverse strand, counting down.
TCCTGAAACATACTCGTTTGGTATATAACAAGTCAATAAATACTTTTATCTACTGAATGTCAGGATTGTCATGCTACACTTAATTTTTAGTTTTTTCGTAAATTTTTATTCTCACTTCATCTTTATAACCCCTATTCCCCTTGGCACATGTATATCTTAGCTTGACATGTGTAAATAAATTGTTTCACACAAAAACCTTTTTTTTTACATAACATAACTCTTTACATCTATTGCAGATTCGGACTTAATAAAGAAAAAAAATAAACTTTCGTCTGGAAAAATGTAAATATAATTTTTAAGTTTTGAGTAAACATTATAACAGAGATTAATTGAGAGAATGTTGAGTAGAAATATCATAAAAATTATCATACCGCTGTTTAATACATGTATTTTATACGATAAAATTTTACGTTAATGTAGGTATAAATGATTTATAAGTGTATTAAAAACTATTTAATGATTAATTAAAAGCAATTAGAGTAAATCGTAGCTAGAAAAAAATTTAAATTTTTCAATGAAAATATTTGAACAGAATATTTAATTTACCCGATTTTAAAAATATATGAAACCATTTCACATTCACGTTTCACGTTTATAAATTCCCTTTTTCTGGTATTCCGGTCCTGCATGGGAATATTTCTATTATTTCTATTATTTTCCGAAAGAGATTTAGAAAGAAAGCAATTCTCATAAGAAAATTTTTAAAATGATGAAAATGAATGAGCATTTTCAAATGATGAAACAGTTTTTGTTGAGATATTAGCAAATTTTTTCAAACATGAGTACACTATTTGATATATTTAGTGAAATTTCTTTTATCGTTTATTCATTTTGTAAATACATCCATTTTCTATTTTCTCAAACTTTCAACTAGCGATTTTGATTGATTTATCGAAATCGAATAATAATAAAACCCAAATCAGACTTTAAAAGCAAATTTTTGAATTGAAAAAAGCCTTTCGTTAAAAAAAATTGTCTCCAGATTGTCGTCTGGAATACTCCTAATCGAATCAGTTTTTACGGCAAGACTTTCGAGTTACGATTAACAGATATTTATAAAAGACATATATTTATTCAATTCAGTTTTATTGAATCGGTCTATAACTCTATTATCTAAACGTATTAATAATTAAGTACCTACAATGAGCATTTATAAAATATTTTTTATGGGAAATAATTTCTGTAAAATGTTTATATAAAAATAGTTTTCCTGGTATTTTATTTTATGGTATTACCTGATTGAAGGAAAACATACTGACTATTGAAGTCAATGTTTAAACTAAAAGTTTTGTTAAAAACTTTTCGAATTCACTTTGAAATGTTTCGGAGGAAAATAAGGTGATTGTGGTTTTTGCATTTTTTTGTTTTTATGTCGAATAATTTGATTTTAACACATGATAATCCTAGTAATATGAAAGGGCGTTTCAGACATACTGACGGAATTTTTGACAAAAAAATATTTTTTTACTTTCAAATATTTTAAAGTGTGTATTTTATGGAAAGAAAAATGAGTTAATTTGAGAAAATAAAATTTAACAAAAAAATTAAACTGCCGAAAAACCGCTGAAAAGCAAAAAATAATAAACCTTTTTAATTTAAACCTGAATAAATAAGTTCTTAAAATAATGTCAGTATCCTTAAGAGGGTATATTTTTGTAATTATTTTCAGTTTTTAATTAGCCTTAATTACTGAATTTTTAAGCTAATGTAAGTAATTTTGAATCAGCGGTCTCGCATCATGTTTTACTTAATTAATTTGCTTGTTTGGCGCCAACTTCAAATTACTTAGGTATTAGTATAAGAACTTAGTACTTAAGATTAATTAAAAACACATTTCAAAAATATATACTTAGGTTGCATTTAGCTGAAGATTTAAAGAATGGAAAGTACTCTCAAATTGAGCTTTTATACCTGTCTTTTAATAATCATCAAGTAGGCAGAAATACTGCCGACATCTATGGATTTTCACTTTATTTCACATTTAAATGTTTTCATTTCTACACAAAATAATTTTTTCTGTAAAAATTATTTGCACTTTGAATTTAAAAACCAAATCTCACAAAATCTATCTTAAAAAATAAATTCGAAAAAACATTTTATGCACTTTTGGACTAATCTATATGAAAATCTAACCAAAAATATAATATATAATTATTATTATATATATATTTTGTTTTGAAAAATTTATTTTTATAATAAAACCATTATGTATATCAGAAAAATGAAGCGGGTTATTTGAAAAATAGCCAGCAAAAAACAAATATTCTCAAAAAATTCACAAGGAAAAAAATATATAGAAAAATATTACATTTTACGAATATTTTCAAATAAAAAAATTGAAAACCTTCAATTGTCTTATAAACAATATATAAACATGGCGTGTTTTTCGATTTTTAATCGCTTGCGACACATTCTTCGAAAAAATTACATCAGTTTTAAATTGTTTATTTTTGTAAAATTAACATACCTTATACTAGTGATGAGAAAAATTAGCCTTGGTCTTGCAAAAAAAAAAAAAAAAAACAAGACCAAAACAAAGACCACAAAATCAGCTGTGTAGACTTTAATTCTAAATATAAAATAAAATTTTGTTTTTCCTAATCTATCTACAAAGACATTTTATGTCGAACTGATGCTTTGTATGCGTTGTATTAAAATGGATTAGTTTGTATTGTATACGAGTATTTGTAGTAGCCACATTCGAATTATATAGAAACAAACACCAATAAACATAGCGCTCAGTTCAAAATCATAACAAACAAACGGTTGGCACGGGAGAAGAAAACGCATGCAATATGCAAAAAGACTTATCGTGTACTCAAAGAATATACTGCTTCATGAAGAATAAAAAACATTTTATTTCAAATTACTAACTTGACGACCTCGCATGAATGTCAGAAGAAAATTTCAGTATAAAAGATGACTGTGGCGTCGATCAAGTCTTGGTTGAGCAACACCAAGACTCAAGTGGTATTTGAGCAAGACCAAGACCCGGCTAACTATGCAACATCAAGACCAATATCAAGACTGTCCCAGTTTTGGTATTGTTCTTGTTTTGTTCATCACTACCACATAGTCGATTTATTGATATGTGAGGGAAGTCGTATAAAAACTTCAAAAAATTGATTCCTCCGTTTTTGCATATTCATGAAAAATCAATCAAAAAATTCCGGTTTTTGATTTGTACATGCTCAAGAATCTCCCGTGCTTGCTTTACCATGTGTAAAGACTTTTATATAAACGCATTTAAAATACTGCTACAATATAAGAAAAAGAAATATATAAAAACCTTGACCTCTCCTCAATTGATGGTAATACTGCACTCTATAACAGGTAAAGTATACTCATATCATAAGTATTGATAAATGCGTGTACAACATACTCATATATCTATCTACCTATGTGTTTTATATATTATAGTCAACATTGAAGGTGTTCCTCATTTTAATTTCTATTCTATCACAGTGACAACAAACAACAGTGATTTAAATTTAAAAAAAAAAAAAAAAAACTGAAATATCACTACCATGAGTTATTCGATATTGTTGTGGACTTTATTGTTAAAAATTCACTATAGTTATAATAATATTAATTAAATATTATGTGAAAACGAACAAGAAAGTAGTTAGTGATTGATTTATTTCGTTACAGTGATAATTAACATACTTACTATTTTAATTATTGTGATAAATTTTGATTCTTTTTTGTGTTATTCAGTTATTTTTAATATTGTTTATGTAATAATCCATAATTTAAGGTTTGTTTTTTAATTAGCTCAATTTTTTATTTTAAATATTAATCTTTTAAACATGATTTTAAACATAAATTGATGTTATTTTTGTTTTCATTAATTTACATATCGATCTTGTATTGTTATTCATCTACTTTAAAGTGAATGGTTTCAAGTATAGTACGATATTCTTCAAAAAGCTGGGACAATCTTAATTATACCTACCCAAAAATCTCAATTTCAGTTTATTTATCATCGCATGTAAAAATATCCAATCGGTGTAATTTTTACACAACTGCATAGCTGCCATGTCTGGATAAACAAACAACTTAAAATTCTTTAATATTACTTTTCTTCGATAAAGTTCTTCTCTTCTTATGTATAATATTTTCAAAAGTACACAGACGGAAGTAAGAATAATCTATATTTAATACTATTCAATGCAAGTGGGTTTAATTTGTTTATTAGTTTTTTTTTCACGCCAAAATAGTATGTGATAACTGAAAGAGAGTTTAAAAAAGTATTTTTTATGAATTATAAATAATCTATGTTAATTTATTCATAATTATTTATAATTAATGATAATAAAAATAAAGAGGGTTTAACTTCCGTTTTTAGACCTTTGTATGTCAGAAGCAATCAGAAATTTCTTCCTTTTCTATTTAACTATAAAGACTGGAACACTCGTCAATAAATATTGGCAACTTTGTGATGATAAATACAGCACTAAAGGAAGCGTTTGAAATTATATTTAAAAATGGCTCTAATGTTAGCCTCTCGATACATGAAGAACAAAACAAAATATCTAAAATTATTAACAACAGAGAAGAAAAGTTCCTGAAACAGTTTTAAAATTATCAATTTCATCTTCGAAACCGTGCAAAGCTTCGTATATTTCGGTTTATCTGCCAATAACGAGAATATTATTAGTTATGAAATCGATACCAGATTTATGGCTGGAAATAGAGCTTACTATGCTAACCCCAAATTCCTAAAATCGCAATTTCTGTCGAAAGAAACGGCATTAAATGTCTATAAAACTCTAATAAAACTAAAAATGTTAGAAAAGAAGGTAATAAGAAGAATGTACGGAACAACTCAGGTGGATGGTCAATGGACAATTAGAAGCGACACAGAGATTTATAGATTGTTGGGAAAGGAAAGTATTGATAATGTTATAAAGGCTAGAAGGCTGAGAGGCTAGACATATAACCAGAATAAGAGGTGATAAGCTATTGAATACAACTGTGAAAGTCATGTTCTTTAGAAAGAGGGAAAAAGGTAAACCTTGAAGCTGATGGAAGATCGAGGTGGAGAAGATTGCGAAGTAGTTAGTTATCCGCAACTGATATGCAGCGCAGGATAGGATAAGATGGTAGAAAGTTCAAGATGCCAGTCTTTTAGACCTGCAGCGCTAGAGAGTTAGTGATACAATTATAATTAAGGTAGTACCAATGTGAAATCGGTTGGTATAGTATAGTCAGAGCATTTACTATGGTATTCATATAATATTAGCATTTACTGAAGTTTTAAATGTAAACTAGTGTAAGCTACGAAAATATACAAAAAAAAAACTTCTCGATCTCAATTCGAAATTATGAGTAATATTTGAAAATTACTCTTGTTTCACTCAAGTAATGGCAAGAAAAGTGCATGACGGAGGTAAAAATTAATATGTTTAATTTTAATATCTCGAGCACTAAACGACATGGTGCTATTTTTTTTTACTTATTCAGAAAACACTTGTTCATAACCTCTATCTTTTTTCCAATTCTGTCAAGTGTGTATTGTCATATAATAGAAAATAGTTGGAAGGACAGTAAGTTTTACATGCTTCAAATGAGAAATGGCGTTCGAAATCGCGAACTTTGAGCATCATTATCTCGTGATCTAAACGTTCAAAAATTCCGGGATTCCGCATGCATAACATAAACTTAAACATAAACTTCGGGATCGCATGCATAACATTATTTTGACCCCGTGAAAAAAATAGATAAAATCTGTCGAAAAGTGGTTTTAACAAGTGGTTTTAACAGTTGCTCGTTAGCAACAGATTTTATATGAATCTAAGTAAATCATACATCTGAAATTGGGTAGTAGACCTTAATTAAAAAATAATAATAATAATAATAATAAAATAAAAAAATAAATATTGTATTTGTCATTATTTAAAAATATTTAAAAAAAAAATTTCTTTATTTTTTCGAAGAAATTTTTAAAATCTTGAATCATCAAGCCTCCTTTTAATATTCAGTTGTTTATAAAAAGAAACAAAAATAATATATATGATGTTTTTATTGTTGCTTTTTTACATTTTTATAATTTGGTACAAAACAACATTTAGGACATTTTGTTTGTATACTGTCTACTGTATACAAATAGTAGACTATTTTTTCGAAATATCACACATAAACCATAATTTATAATGCTTATATTTAAAGTATATGGGGAATCAATTATAATAATTTTTGTATTTCAAATATCATAATTTTTAGAAGTATTATTATTTATTCTATTTGACTTTTACATATCAATACACTAACATAATAAAACTAAAATCCAAGAATAAAAGAAAAAGAATGATCCATAAAATTCTCTAAAAATCCAATCCATAGTTAAAAATTCATACATAATAATTATATTTGTTATATGCTTATTAGTTAAATTTTAGCTGAAATTATGTCGAATCAAAAGCAATGGCTTGTAGGTTTGTGAAGTTACGATATTGTTACAAGTTCCATTTGTTTACCAAGCATAGTACCTTTACTTTATGTATTTGTTTATGTTGATAAGTTTCAATAAATTGTGTTTTATTTTGTTCGTTTCACTCCATATCGAATTATTTAAATCGAATTTGCAAATTTTGCGTAATTGAGTCCACGCATTTCGTAACCTCACCTAACAACATCTTTCGATGCGGTTCAAATTTACCGTCAAAGATTGCTGTTACGCGTCAAAGTTGCGTTACGGAATTACTTATCACGCGAATGTTGCGCGTGTGTACTCAACTTAAGCATTTTAGAAAAAATGATCCCAAAAAAAGATATTTATTTTGAAAAACAAACATTTTTAGTTTCTGAATTTTTCTTCTATCTTTAACAGTTGAAGAGTCATGAATTCATATCATGTCATGTCATTCAGCTCATGAATCCAATTGTTCGATTTTGCTCATTCACGAACTTAAACTTACTTTTTAACTAAAGAATACGTCACCAAAATTTCAGGCCGTTATCCCTTTTATCTCTTTTCGTTTTTGACGTATCTTGATAACAGATCCCTGTAAATTTAGTAATTAGGTATTAGGTGAACTCCGAGGTATTAGGTGAACTCTTACAATCTTTTGTTCGTGCCTTTGATATGAATTTACCCTAAAAACTGTACATTAAAATTAATATAATATTCAATATATGTCGAATATAATATCAAAATTTATACCCCGGACTGACGTAACGTAATGACAGGCTTAGATCAATCTATAAATCAATCTATAAAGTTAAGCAACAGTAGTCACAATCTGTATTTGGATGGGTGACCACCTAGCAGTACTGTGTACTGTTGTTGTATAAATAATAATAATAATAATAATAATCCCCTTTGGTTAATGGCTATATAGCTGAAAGTAGCTAAAGCCAGAAAAAAAAAATATCAAAATTTATTGAATTTTTACTTCCTTATTGTAATACGAAATGGAAACTTTCAAATGTTATTGAACTGATACAAATTACCAAAAATTGTTTGTAATTATCACAAATTAATAAATTATATTGTCATTTATTTGTTAATGTGTTAAATCTTTTAAAGGTCTAATTAAAAAAAAAAATTATATTTTAATTACTGTTTTAAAAAATGACCTTATTTGAAAATTTATAATTGAATTCTATTACGAATTACGTAGATATGTTTATTTTCAGAATAACAAATAAAAAGCTAAATTGAAAACAGGTAAATTTTGCCCATTTAGAAAATGACTTTATAGTCTCATAAAATATATGAAAGGTTAAAGGACAAAAAAGATTTAAGTTTTATTTTATGTTGTTTTCTTTGTTCAAAATGACATTTGAAGTCATTTCAAAAGTTATAGAGCCGAACGAACGACGAATTACGACCACACATTTCAAGATTCCTTGAATCACACCTAAACAAATTATATAGAAAACCAGCACGTATGGCTGATTATTTGATTATAACAAAGAGTAGTATCAAGATAACTTTTAACTAAAGGATTTGTTAAAATACTTTTGTAAAATTTTTAAAATTAAAACTTCAAAATCTACTGTAATGCCGTCTAAAAGACATTCAAAACGACGTGAATTGAATTTTTCAGTTCTAAATTGTTTATAGCATGAAAGCGAATGTTTTGTCGAGAACACCGAAAATATATATTTTTAGCGAATTTTAAACCAAAAATTAAAATGGCTCCAAATCTTACAGTACACCGACAAAGGTACGAGGGATAGTTAAAATAAGTTATATCAAAAAATGATACGACGATTCTTAGCCAAATTCATTGACAGAATGCAGAGCTCTATTTTGCATACTTCAAATTCTAGACTTATTTTTTTGCATATGGTCAATACTTAATAAAAAATGAATATTAAACTGGTAATTTAAGACTAGTAATTGTAACGAATCCTTTCTATTTTTATTCTGCTAAATGATTTACACCATCACAAAAAATATATCAAATAAAATCTCCACAAAATGACTAAAATCTATGAATATCTGTTTTACAAAGAACAAAACGGTTTGATTCACGGCTTTGGCGAAAATAATTTTCATAAAAAGCCGGAAAAAATATGCCCACCTGTCCATTCCTACTAATACTATTAGGAATATATCTTGCTTTAAATAAATTTAAATTTAATGTGAATTTAACTTGAAAAAATATGATAAAACAAGTTGAATTAAAATTTTAACTGTTGAAAGAAAACTGCCATTTTTTAATTTTTAAATTCAATATTTTTATACATTCTTTTGTCTACTTTTAATTTTTTTTTTTTTTTACTTTCTGTATTTCTACTAGTTTGAAATTAATTTGTTCAAAGGTATTGATTTTTTATATGAAATTACTGTAAAGCATAATAATTTTATAGTAGAAATATGTAAATGTAGATTTTTTTAAGAGTAGATTGATTTAATTTGTAGTGAATTATTAAAAAACAGGGAGCACATTTTTATACTTGAAATATTTACAAGTAGATCAATATAAACGAGAATATTTTTGCCTTTTAATGTAAAATTTAAATACGTCGAAAGAATGTGGAAAATTCCAAATTTTGTATGATATATTCACACTACTAAATTCATGAAAGTCACTAAATTCTTTTGAAAAAGATTGCTAAGGCAATATTTATCTATTTATATTAGCTAAATAATCTTATTTACAAATATAAGAAGAATTAATATCATACTGGTAATTGAAAACAGTTAATAATACTTATGAATTCTTTTTATTTTTAATTAACCTGCTAAATGGTTTACACAATCACAAAAGATTAGATATCAATACATCATATCTTAAGATAATTTGTACCTACAAATTTATATCAAAATATTTGTGGCAAAAATTCTAAAAATCATTTTTTTGTAATTCGTAATTATATTATGTAAACTTCTTTATGACACGGTCCTTACGAAGCGAAATAAATTTAGAGAATTATAAATATAAATAAATGCTCCAAAAGCATTTATTTTGTAAGTCAATTTCTCGTGAAACAAAGAATAAACAATATTTTCAACGAACTGAAATGCATAAAATGTGGTGCATAAAATGAATATCATCATGTGATTTGGATGTCATTATGAAAGAATTTAAAAAAAATTCATTCTGTTTTCACTTATACTTTATTTTAAGGTGTAAAACCTATTTTGTGTTCAATGTGTTTTGATTATTTCGCTAAACATTTGGCTTCAAATTGGAAATTCTTATTCAAAATGGGCTGTAAAAAATTGCAAGCTTTATTGTTTGTTGTGATCAACAAAAACATCGTAAGAAAGGAAGAAGTCAGGTGCCATCAGATGAACTAGCTTCTTTTGAGGATAGCAATTTAAAATAACAATTTCTCTCGGAAGAAACCAATATCATAAGATGTTGAAAGCTTGCAAGAAGGAATCACTAATTCGTCTTGAGCTTTCCAGACTGTAGACCTTTCTTTTCTTTGTTCCTTTTTCACATTTACGAAATATTTTAAACACAGGAAAGCTAAATAAACAGATCTTGGAAGCTTTTTATAAGGAATCACTAATTTTTCTTGAGCGTTGTAAGTTGTTGGCCTCTGTTTTTTGTGTGCACTTTTCACAGGAAATTTATACGAAGTGTTTCAAATAAAGACTTTTCAGTATTATAATATCTGAATTTTGTTCCCTTAATTTAGCTATTAATGTGGTAATAACTGTAAGTTATCGAACAGTTTATAATAAGGGTGTCAATAGTATATCTATAATAATTGGTTTCGAAGTATCATGAAACATAAAAATAGAGTCTAATTAAAGCTGTGTGAGTAGCTTTTGTCATTACTAAACGATCAGATGGTTTTTGTTCACACATTATGTCGGAAGTATACGCTAGTTTTGTGTTCTGTACAGCTTTCACAACATTTGTATAGCTCATATTATAGTTTCGTATACTGTCTGATTTTTGTCGGCGTAGGATGGCTGCCGTAAATCATTTTTTTCAGGAAGAAACTGGGGAATTTGCAAAAATAAAAATTAAATTAAATTATTCACTTTTACGTTATTTTATTGTTCCTTAAAACATTATATTTTCGCGAAAATTTAAATATTATCATAATAATCAGTGAGATGGTGTAAAACGGCTGTCTTTACGCGATAATCCCATTTTTGTGAAACTATTAAGTTTTTCGTAAAAACAAAATCTACGCTATTTTACGCCGACAAATGCGTAATACTGTTTTATACAGTTTCTTGTTGTTGAGTAATTGAATGGGAGTATTGTCTATAATATATTCGATGTTTGTCACCATTTATTAAAAAAATATTTTTTAACAAAATTTAAATCAACGATTTTTATATAATATTTAAATCTAATAGAAAAATAAATGGGAATATACGCGATTTTTGTATATTATCATGCATAAATAACCTTCAAATATATTCACTATGCGTAATAAAAAATCATTACTCCGAACAATTCAACTCCGAGCAAGCAGCAATAATCATAATAAAAATTATAATACTAGGTATTTGAATATAATTAATGTATTTTGTTATTAACAATCATATTTATCATAATTTTAGTTTTGAAATAAACTGTACTGGCTGTGTAATGTATCATACGGAGATGGATGGACGTGATTAAGCGTTTTTTTATCTGTATATATAGTGGACGAACACACTGAAGGGTAAAGATTCTATGTAATTGAAATACTACTATCATTTGATAATAAATTTCAACACTTATAAAGCTTCAACACATCGCATGCCAGGAACAATAATTGGAAATGTATTAGTATCTAATTAATCATACAGTGGATTTCCTGAATGCGATACCAATATGATTTTCTGAAATTTCGGTGTTACGTAAGGTCTGTTTTATTAAGCACATGCGAGTATCGTGGATTATAGAAAGAACATAAAAATTTTTCAAAAAAAAAAAAAACTGCCTTCAAAAATATAAATTAAAAAGTAAAAAATAATTTTAAATAAAAAAATTCTATAAATAATTTCTTTGTAACCAATTAGCTTTCTCAATCGACGCCATCCAATCAATTTTTTAGCGAAGGATAAGATTTGCCTTCGAATGGTAATTGGCCACAAGGAAATTAATTATAATCGTTTTCAATTTAAAATTATTTTTTACATTTTAGTTCATTTTTTTGAATGCGGTTCTTTTTTTCTAAAACTTTTTTCTTTTGAGTGTTGTTTGAGTAAAATTTAATCATTACAACTTATTTTTGTCTCTTCTATCCCCTTAGGGACATTACACATTCTGGTTTACTTATCATGGTACCACTCTTGGAATATCTGCTTTCCAACAAAGAGAATTATGGAATATCTCCTTTCCAACAAGAATCGATTCATAAACTATGATATATATGTATATACGGTCGAATTGAGAAAATTTCTATTTGGAAGCAACAAAGATGTGAAACTAAGCGCATAACAAATGACAAATTGTTAAAACTGTTTGGGATTTAACGTAGATTATTAAGAACTTGAAGGAAAAGCAAAATTTTTTGGGGCATGTGATGCTAAAGAGTTGGAGTAAAATTTATTGATTGAAAAAAGTTGCGAGTTAATAGTAAGAAATAAGTAAACGTAATGTCGACACTCCCCGTTTTGCTGATGAATGTGTAAATCAAGGGAACAATAAACTTAACGAATAGAAAAATCATTACATATTTTTATATTAATGCTATTTTGGAACTTAGTCAACTATTTTCACATTTATGCTCCAGCCCCAATGATTTATTATGAAAGCTGTATTCGAATGTATTAATGAATATATATTTAAATACATTCTATTGTAAATATCATTTTACTAATACATTTTTAATGGAAAAATGTTTCTAATTATTTTCATGGAAATCATGGAAAAATAAAATTTGCAATAAGAATCTAAATTTTAAATTGAGCACCGTATATGTTGAAAAAAGGGTATTCATTACACATTATGGCACAATATAAAAAGACGGACACAGTAAAAAAAAAATGACCAGTATCAAAAATTGACCAGTAAAAGTGTAAAAGGGTAAAATGAAAAATATTCATTTTTGTTAAAATAGTAAGATTAAAAAAAAATATATATATTATAATAAATTCGAAAATGTTTTCTTCTATAATAACACATTTCCATTTCAATAAAATTATGTTTGATAAGCAACTGATCAACCTTGAAATGAAAATAAAAAATTTTCTTATTGAAAAATATTTATATATTTGGACTCATTGTAAATTACTTTCTGTAATCTATTAGTTATAAAAAAAAATTATTAAATTTTGTAAATTCGGAAACAATTTCTTCCCCTAAAGGTAAAACAAGCAGAACAAGCACACATTATTAAAGTGAAAGATAGGTGAAACAGAGAAATGCCTGGTAATAAATCGCCACATAATGCTATTCCTGATAGAGACCTCCATAAAAAAGACAATCCCTTATGTAATATACATTGTATTTTTTTTTCACACATAAATAACTCAAAAAATAACTAACGAAATGTTATGTTTAATATAATATAAAATTTTGATTTTATATTTAGAAATATTTTTTCGTTACATTTTCATGTCAAGAATGTGCTTACCAAATTTCATAACATTTGAATAGTTATTTTTTGACTAATTTGCGCGAAAATAAAATACAATTTACATTAATTACATTTGAGATTGTCTATTATTGAAGTCTCAATTTTAAGTATTAATACTCTCTTAAATCGCATAGTCAAATTAAATAAAGAAATAACATGTTTTATTGTGTAATATGTTTTACTACAATACTTTAAATATAATTATCGACATTTAACGATGATAAAATATTCGCTATTTAGATACCAAATGTAAATATACAAATAATGTCTTAATGTCTTAATATAAATAGTTATATAGTATGTGTCGTTGAAAATTGCTTAGATATATATTTCTTCATTTTCTTAATTATCATTATCAATTTTCTAGAATTTACATTCTGAATATCTGAATGTTGTTTTAGAAATATTGCACTTAATTTATTATCCGCTAGATTTTAACTATGATTAAAGAATTTATTACTAAAAAAAGGAAAATATAATCAGAAATTTAATGAATTTTTATATGTAACGTATAAACATAAAAACTACTGGACCGATTAAAAAAATTATTTCACCGTTGGGAAGCTACACTTTCCCGGGGTTACACAGGCTACTTTTTATCCCTGTTTTCTTACAGGAACGGGAACTACGCGGATGAAAGAGAAAACATTTTGTATTTATGTAAATAACGAATAAACTTTAAAACTACTAAACCGATTCGAAAAATTCTTTCACCGTTGAGAAGCTACACTATCCCCGGGAACATAGGCTACTTTTTATCCCTGTATTCTACGGGAATTGGAATGTGAACGGGAGCTACGCTGGTGAAATCGTGTGAGGTCTACTAGTTTTAAATAAACAGGAAATAATCAGATCGATCCGATTATCTTAAATATATAAGGGTATATTAAATTTAGTCTAAAGTTCGTAACGGTTAAATAAAATTGGGATATTCATCTGTCTGTCCGTTATATCGACAACTCTAAAAGAGACAATACAATTATCTGTAGAATTATCTGGGCTAGAAAAGAAATAAATTAAAAAGGTGAAAAAATGCCACAGATTGATAGGAATCGAGTCTGGCTCTGTAGGTTATAAGCATGATGTATAACGAGCTACATTATAGCTGTCATATTAACTAGGACTGGATGCACGTACCGATACATCTCTTTCAAAGAATAGAAGGGGATGCTTGTTCAGTAATTCACCCGAACGGCTGGTTTTTATCCAATCAAAAATCAGATACCCATGTTTTTAGAATTGGTTTAAGATCATGATACATATAGTGTTTAAAAAAAATTCAAGTTACACTGGGAATCGAATTCGGGGATAGCCGATGTTAGTATACGGACTCTGAAGTTCAGTTTGCAAGGTCACGTACAGTTGAGCAGTTGAGCAAAATGCTGTAATTTCTGGATTCCTTTTGCAATAAAAAAGGTAGGCAAGGTGGGCAGTTTATACGATGGACAGACGACCTGATTGCTTTTGTAGATGTAAGCTGGTTCACATTATCCAGATTGGCACATATATTGGGACAAAATTAGGCTTTGTTATTATTATAATTATTTCGTACGATAGATACTAGCTAATATTTTTCATTTAGCAAATACAGTCAATTAAGTTTTAAATGAAACACTAAGTTTTAAATGTAACTTTTAAGTGAAACACACTATAAACTCAATATATCTGTAAGTTTTATCATAGGTATGTATAATGAATGCTGGCTGTTACCTTTTAGTTAAATCTATGTATCTTATAATTAAAAGTACACGTTGCATACTGCGCATGTATTCATTATAAATTAGCGGAGATTAAAAAAAAATAAAAACTGATACAATAAGTGGTATATGATGTATACTTATATTAATAATTTTATTATTATTGTATTGATAACGAAATTGTTATGATGTTTTGTCGAAAAGTACAAATAATTAAAAATTAGATATGTGAAATATGATTCATGTGTGTATTTTAAAATTATTGTTTTTAGTTTTGAAATAAATCGTATAAGTCAGTTATGCAAGTGGAATTTAAAATAAAAACAAAAAATATTTATTAACAACTAGTTAAAATTTTATAAAGTGATCTTTTAAAAATAATTTTTGCAAAAAATGAATTTAAAATCGCAAAGTGATTCCGAAACTGCTACTGTAAGTACAAATTTTATTTTATATGTTAATTAAGTGCGATTATTATTTACTTGAAATCAAAATAAAATCAAATGATCAAAATAAATCTTTGATGAAACATATTATTTTATAGTAAGTTTCCTGTGATCTATAAAAGGCACTTAATATGCATATCAATCATCAGGTAGATAAGAAATATTTTAGTCAAAAGAAGAGATTTGATATAAAACTTGATCGTTTTACCCGGGATTTCATGAAATTTTACGAAATAAGCTCAAAAAAATTATATTGCTTGCATGTTTTTATTTATCCCTTTCCAATTACTTTACCACATTTTAAAACTTTGTTTCTTACTCAAAATTTCTTTTTTGATTACTAGAACACTTAGAAAAAATTGAATTGCTTAAAATTGAGTTTGAAACTAAATGTTTTTCTACTAAGTAGTATCGTGAATGTTAACGAGTGAGATACTTAAAATATTCTTTAATTAGATTAGGCGTGGAGAGTCCTGTTAGTTATTTCATCCATTCGTTTGGTGAAAATCTCCAAAAATACCAACTTATTATCCATTCAAACTAGAAAGATACGAAGTTTTGAAATCAACGGGAAAAGAAATAACATGATTATGGTATATAGAAAAACTTAATTTTTTTATTGCAATCATCACTCGTTTGGAGAATTCACCAAAAAAAAAAAACCTATTTCTATGCGATTTAAGAAAATGCTGTTTTTCGCATGCATAGTGAAATAATCACGAAAAATAAGAAAACTGTTATTATATTATTTCATTCCCTGTTCTAAAAGTACCAGCTTTTTCTTATGCAATCCACTGGTAATTTGGTGACGCAAAACCAAATTAGTAACGAGTAGCATCTCGGAGCATTATGTATTATAATGCTCAGCTAACGCTAATTCATACTCATGATGACTACTTTGTAATCGTTATACGTATTTATAAAATAAAAAATTTTGGATCTATGGAATTTTGGATCTATTTTGGAAAATTGGGCAAAATATCAAAATTTATTCGAAAAATTCTTGAGTTTTCTTTGATAATATGTATAATACAAAAAAATTGATGGTGTTCAAATATTCAGTCATGGTATAAATTTCTTTTCCTTTCAAATAAATATTCAAAAAAATTTGAGCATGAAATTGATTGAAGTAGAATTCTTTGAAAGTTGAATCGAACTATAGTAAAATAAACTACGAAAATATGTATATTGATTAATTTTTTTATTATAGCAGATATCAATTAGTAGTAAAATTCTTTCATTTTTGACATATTATTTCGATTATTTAAAATTTAATAGATTTTAATTAACAGCTACGTAATGAATTTCATTTTTATTTTGATATTGGAAAAATTTTCCTTACATTTATTTTCACTTTTTAATCAATGAATGATTTTTTGGCATCGATTACTTGAAACTTCCATTGAAAATGCATTGAACTCTATTTATAGAATTTAATTTAATTGTTACGAATTGTTGTAATTAAGATCGGCCATCAATAATTTTCACATCAAATTTAAAGGCTATAAAGAAACAAAACAATATGAATATAACTTAAAAAAAAAAAATATTATACATTTAATTTGAAAAAATAAATAATGAATTTGATTAAATAAAAATTTAATGAATAATATTATAAGTATTTGTTCTATTAATCACTGATAATATAATTAATTCTGATTTTGACATATCAATTTTAAAATTAAATTAAATTTTGATTTAAATAATTTAATTGTAAAACAAGTGAATATATCAACTAACAGGGCTAATTGTTTAGATACACGACGTATGATTGAATTTCATTGTTTGGACTATTTTTAATTAGCATTTATAAAATACTATAAACATCCAGTCTATACAATTATATATGTATACATGTATAATTTTATTTATTTTTATTACCTGTATATGTGTTTATTTGCCAAATTTGAGCTAGAATTGTACTCGAAAAAAAAATTAGATTCAGTGTTAAAATAATTACGGCATATGTCTCTATTCTATAAATAAGTACTGTTTTTATCAATAAAGTTTATCCTTTTACCAATCAAATGTATTTTTATGATGAGCTATTCGCCTAAGGATTGTATTCGGGATAAGGATTGTATTGTTGACTTGTCGCCCTACTATTGGAAATTATAAAAAACTTAAGAAAGAAAGAAAACTTAAATTTTTGCCCTCATTGGAAATAGCTCAATTGAGTAATTTATCCATACATTATTATGCATTATTAAAATATTGCTTATGCAATAAAAATATCATAAAAGATTTGAACAATTGTTAAATGATTATTTTGTTTGGGTAAATTTTTATGATTGAATACTTGAGTAGAAACAGTAATCTGTGTTTATTCAAAATACTTCATTAAACAAATATTTTGATACAATTGTTTTTTTTTTTGAATTTTTTTTTTTGGTATAATAACTTTAAAGCGATAAATTTTTTTAGATATAATTGATTATAGTTAGTTGCAATTTTAATTAATAATTTGAAGATTTTTCATTAAGGATAAGGCTTTCACGAAATTTCTTTATTCAAAGATTTCGTTGATCATTTGATTTGTTAGAATTTGAAAAATCTGCTTTTTAGTAAAACCAATGTACATATAGATTTACTTTGACAACAAAGTCTAGTCTTCAATTAAAGTAACCGACGAAGTAACGATAGTTATAAAATTCATTGCCCACGTGAATAAAAAAAAAAAAAAAAATTTTAAATACAAAAATATTGATATCATCATAATAGAACCAAACTTTAAATATAAAAATAGAATCGTAAATAGGTATTTATGTAAATATGAATCTTATCGAAGTATTTAACAGATCATAAATTGTATTAAATTTGTTTACATTTATGATATTAAATAAACTATGTTTGAAACTCACCATTATAAAAGTGTGGAAATTGATTCAAAGTGCACTAAAAACATACTGTGTGTTGTGCTCATAAACTGGATGAAACGAAAATATGACAGTAAAAAAGACAGTCATATATATCTATAGGATTTAACATTCTATGATACACTATGAGATATAAGAATCTATAGAATTTTACATGCGAGAAAATGAGATAGACAGCATTACACATTGGTTATGGTTATGGTTATAGTATGAGTGTAAAAGAATTTAGCAGAAAGTAGATTGTAGAAAATGTCTCGCAAAGAAGTACTAAAAGAGAACAGTTGTGTAATAAACGTGTTAGCTCCACCTTTATAAATTTTTGAAAGCAAATAAATCCTATGTTCTCAAATTTACACAAAAATATTTTTCATAAAACAATTCAAACTTACTTTCGCACTACGCACATATTTTTTCCTTTGTTTTACATAATTAATAGCAAATTTCCCTTAATTTTTGCGTAAAGAATCTGCTATGCTCACGTTATTTTTTAATTTTGAAAGTTATGAATTTTCATCTGCGGGCCCTTAGCGGTTGAACTGATTACAACTCTTATCCTAACTTCGGTGTTGAATAAATACTCTTGTCTCTACGACCTCTAAATTTTATTTTATTGTTTTTAAAAAAGAAGTCAACGATCTTAAAATTTTAAAATAATTATTATTATTATACCCAAGTTCATTCTTTTTTAACAGGAAGTAATAGCATAATAAATATTTTAAATGTCATTTCGTGGGATGCTCAATTTTTTGGGTCTATTTGTCATTGTTTAATAACTAGGTACTAAGATAATTTTGTTATTCTTTTTAATATTCATAGGTATAAGATCAAAGTCGTGTTTAATGATTTTATACGCCACAAGATGTAATTCCTGTCCTTGCATTGTCCACTTCTAAAAATATTTATCATATTATTAAATTAAGTGAAATGCATCGTTTAAAATAAAATTTGTGAAAAAACATTAGTTTTCTGTGAAAACAATTATAGTTTTTTTATTAAGTGATTAAAATTCTTATTTCAGAGGTTTCCATTTTTAACTTGCTTCTGTGCTTCGATAGTAATCGAAGTTTAATCTCTAATTTAATACGACGTTTTCATTCTCTTATGATTAAAGGCGCTTTGCTTCCAATATCTGCAAATAAACATAACGTATTTAATGCAATTGACATAATATAAAAATAGTATAAGCAGTGAATACTTTAATTTAGTTATTAATTCATGTATTTAAATCAATAGCCTGCGATCTCACATCTACAATTAATATCAAAATAAAAGAAAATGAAGCTATATATATATATATATATATATATATATATGTGTGTGTATTATATATAATTTGAATATAACAATTAATTCATTGCAATTAATAATTTTTAATGTAATTATATTTACATGTGATCCATTTAAATACTGATATTCCAATGTTATAAACAGTGGCGTGACTAACAATTTGGGGGTTCTGCATCATAATTTCTTATTGGATACATTATAAAACATCAATATGTTGTATGTAAAATATCGACAATAATTACATCTTTGCTTGAACTACAATTATCATAAAATAATTGGTTTTGATATTTCACCGGAAAAACCTATATTGAATATTCATACTGAATCCATTTTGAATGAGGTGGTATAATTCGGATGTATTGTTTTTGATTTTTTGCATATAATAGTGCACCTTTCCATTTAAAGAGTCATTTTAACATTTCAACAGGTGAAAATGCCTAATAAAATTTACGAAACGATAAGTTGTTAAAAATTTTCTGCTTTAAGATTTTTAATTGTAGCACGTAATTCTCTCATTTGAGAACCTGCGATAGCTTTTTCTTTTATCAGTTATATGACATTGTTAAATAATCAAAAATTATACCACTCGGAAAATGGTTGTTACGCACCTGGTTATCAATAACAACAACCAATGTAATTACTGTCAACGAAACAATAAAATACACTTCAGATAATTTTAATTGTTTATAAGCAACTGTAAGAAAGTGTTATTATAACACTTTTATAAGGTAGAATCTCAAGGGTATGATAGATTATGTACGAACTTGAGTTTCTTTTTTGTGGAAAGTGGAAAATTTTTATAAATCAGTAATTTGTGGACAATCCATGATTATCCATGAGTTGTAAACCAATTCTTCTACTGTAAAAACCTTTTAAATGAAAACTTTATGGAATATAAAACCATGGGAGTTTCGGATACTCAATAGAAATTTATTAACATAATACTGAAGCACCCACCCTCCATTATATACAAATCTTTCAATTTTCGCGGCCAACTAACTCACCAAAATAGAATTATTTAAATGTTTTTTTAAATTTGGTATGCACAATATTGATATGAATACTTATCGCAGGAAGGCTTATCACAATGTTTTTCTCCAAAAAAAAAAAAAGTTTTTGAATATAAAATTGAACTTTGATTTTTACCATAGATATTTTTTTACAGGAAAACTCTTCGGTAACCCCACCGTTTTGATTTCAATATTGTGCATGCCAAAACATTTGGATAGGTAATGCATATTACATGTGCACCCTTTTATATCAATAACAACTATGTGTAATCGCTTTTAAGCATATATTGGAAAATTATCCACAAAATTCCCACAAGTAACCTGAATTATTTAAATTAAAAAAATTATAGAAGATTTTTCCAGCATTAATGATTCAATTAAAATCTTTCATAAAATTCCTAAGTGATTCGAGTTCTCTAAATAAATTTCAGGGCTTATTGAAAATTTTCGGAGGTGAGTTTTTGTAAAGGTATTCGGAAATTTTTGCAAAAAAAAATCCTGAGTATTTTGAACGGCAACATATCAATATTTTTTTTTCTTTTTTTTGTGAAAACTCTGGTTGCCTGTAAGAATATTCTAGAAAATTTATTTCGAAAAATGTTTAAATTTGTGTTCACTTATAGTTTGTCTATTTGCCTCCAATGCATTGGAAAATACATATTTTTGTAGTTACTTAATTTTTTTAAACTTTATTCTGAATAGAATTCCTATTATTGTGTCAATTTCGTACTAAGAAATGTTCATAAAGTTGGTAGAAATTAATTACGATAATGTATTACGTGATTTATGAAAAAAGATCCCTCCGAATATTTTACACATTTTGTTTCATTTCAATATCTAATAATTTATAAGTATTGTGAATAATAATATAATTCAAAACAATATTAACTTAGTTATTTTAAAATTAACTATTTGAATATTTACTTTATTTATTTTTAAGTCTAGAAGACTTATGATAATAATATATTGACGTCATAAAATTAGTGTTAACGACAAATTTTTACAAACAAATAACTAGCTATAAACTTTTATAATGTATTATTTTCAATTTTAGCAAAGAAATTGGTAAAAAAATAATTATCTAATTTCACTGAAATCTGGTATGCTTTTCCCGAAAAAACATTTCTAAATTTCATAACATTTGGATGTTTATGTGTTCGCGAAAATTTAATATTACCTTATACTACATTAGAGATTGTCTTTATTGTTGCATGTGTAAATTCCTCGTAATATTAGTGACTGAACGTAGTAAGGTCTATGGATTAACTAGACAGTTTTGTTTATCTGGATTGATCAATGTCTGTTACGCTGAAACTCTTAAAGGCGTTGTTCGATTTTGATGAAATTTATTGTTATAAAAAATATGAATTTTTGTGTTTGATAAATCATGTATAATAAATCATGTGGTTTTCTGCAATTCACGTTAAATGAAATGACATAATTAGGGGAAAAAAAACAAGGAATTTTTTTTGAAATACCAATTTTTTTCCTTTACAAGTTATAAAGAAGATGCATGCGGTTTTTGTAATCGATGTAAAATGATGAAGCACGTAGAAAAACTGAAATTTTTGTTTCTCCCCTCCTATTTTAGAACATTTTAAAAAATACCAATTTTTTTTCTATTTGCTCTAGATGTCAAATGATATGCGGAGCTTTTTGCTCTAGATGTCAAATGATATGATCAGGACAAATAGGATAAATTTATAGGATAATATTTGTGTTTTATATCTCACAATAGTTTGGAACATTTAAGTTTTATATTTAAACTTCTTTTCGGTAATTTTATTAAAAATTTAAACCAGAATTAAATAAATTTTATAGTAATTATTTGTTCTGTATATTATATGAAACAAATTCACAAAGGCCAAATATTATTAGCTTTATCCACTTATATGTTTCATTTTATTTAATTTGGTACACATATTTACAAAAATTCATATAGGTACAATCAAGGTAAAATTGCAGTTACCTTTATTGACTTACATTAAAATTTATTATCTCGTAGATAGTAATTATTTTTATTGTAATTACTATATTTGTCATGCATAGTTGTATAAAAATATTTTTTTTATTAGTTATAGGAAATCTGTGAATTATAAAAACTGTTCAATGTAGTTAACTAACGTAGGTTATCGGATAAGTATAACCGAATTATTAGGAAAAAAACGAGAATTCTCCTGCCGAAATCGAATGAACAATACAACCGTGTTTAAATAAAATAACGTAAAAATTTAAATTTTCTTTCTCTGACAAATCACCGACGAAGAAATTTTTTTAGCTAAGAATATGATTGGCGCCGATTTTGAAAGGCAGTTGGTCACAAGGAAATTATAGACGTTTATAATTTAAAATTATTTTTTACACTATAGTAAAAATTTTTCAATTGGACGAATATTCAATAAAATTGTTTTTGCCTCCGCTCTCCTCTAACAGCTTTAATTATTAAAATTAATATGGGACCATTTTGTTGCTGTACAGAATCCAACGCAACAATAATTTGTCAAATTGGTCCAAAAACAAAAAAAAATTATGTGCTAAAAAATAAATAATTATAAAAATAACTAACAGCCGAATTGTTAAACCTTTTCCTTTTTTTGAGTCGATTAAAAAGCTTGTCTGAATTAACGTCCAAATTTTCTAAAATCTTCCAAATTGTACTATATATTAATTTTAATTAATATAATAATTAATTAATATAAAGCAATAAAATAGTATTGGGAAAATAAAGTATGTTTTATAAACTTCCATGTAATTTTGATTTCTGGTCAATTATTTATCTAGCTTTGGGAGGTGGTATTATTAAAATACAATAAATTACTGTACAATAAATTCTTGACACCTTCATGAAATACGTATTTTGTGTTTGTTATTCATGTTAATAATTTATACTTACTTAAAATATTCATGCTATATACTAGATATTTTAAGAATGAACTCGCTTACCGTTCACAATAATCATAATAAAATCTAATATCGATTATTGAGTATTTGTTAAAAAAAAAAACAAAACAATATGACGACTGTTGTGCTTTGTGAATATTAGGTATTTATTCAGGAAAAAAAATTATTTTAATTTTATTATATAATTTTTTATAATTTGTAGTTATATTGTATGTAATTAATATCAGGTATATTATTTGACCTTGGTTTCACACAATATGGTTCATTCGTAGGTAATAATAATACATAAATTGATATTTATATTTTTTTTTTATTACAACAATACTATGAAATAATTATTATTGTAGTTTTTTTTTTTTTTTTTAATGTGTCGCATTCTAGAATCTGAAGAAAAAAATCAAACACCAAAATTGCAAAATATTTTGTTGAGTGACTTTTGGTGAAGTGGTTTTCATTAGCGAGCTTTTTATGAACAGCATACTGTATACAATATATGAGTTTATGTAGATCTATTTTTGATTAACACATTCAAAAGTACAAATACTTCAGAAAAATGAACTAAAAAGTAAAAAATATCAAATTTTTAGTTAAACAAGGAAATTATTTATACAATTTTTTAACCATAAACTATTTTTGCATTTTATACACCTAGGTAATCTTAAATAGGGGAAAGGTGTACAAGATTATTACCGTAAGCAAAAATGAGCGTAAAAACCATGATTTTGCATAAATCATACAATACAAAAGCTTAGTGAATCTATCTTAAATTGCCATACTCAAAATATTGTATTTATAAAAAAAGTTTTATTAAAGCAATTATCTCAAAAGCTCCGGTGTTTGAGATGACTCCTGTAGTTCCAATGATCGCTGCTATTTTCTCGTTGCACAACTATCGAAATTAAGCATATAAGAAAGCTACAAACACAACTGCCGTTGCAAAACTGCATTTAATAAAAGATACATAAGCTAAAAGTCAACCTTACCAGACACAATTGATATTAACCGGACACAATTGATATTTGTTACTGTAAAACCTCAAATGTCACTAGCAATGGCATTAAAAATTGTGTGAAGCACGAGAGTAGTATATGAGGTTTTAATAAATGATTTGATGAGATAGCGTTTATTTATTTGTTCTTATTATGTACATATTTAAATAAAAGACATTTAGGCATCAAACAATAAGAATTTTTCAAAAAATTCACGTTTATGAATTTTGATAGCTGATTAATTAACTATATTTTTGTATTGAGCATTGTTCAGTGAAGTAATCAGAGAGTGAGAATTAATGGCGCCTATATCTACTTATTGAATTATTAAAACCAGATAAGTATAATATTCGAGTGACACTTAGTTAGGTAAATATTTTCATATTTTGTCTAAACGTTTTACCTTGAAAATTTATTAAAACTATTGTTAGTTTTTTAAATGTGTTAATCTGTGATTCATGGACTTGTTGACATTGTTAAAATTTTTAATCCCAATTTAAGACAGAGTATTTTATTAAAATTTCCTTTCATCAAATTTTTAAAAAAATTGTATTATCACAGTCATTATCGAATATCGCCATTTATGAAAACATATGAACCTTAAGAAACATTGTTTCTATGCGAAATAAAGTTTTTTTGTTTTGTTAATTTAATTAAAATACAATTTGTAAAAAGTAGTATGACCAGATAAAATAAAATGACCTGTAATTTTATAATTAAATAAAAAAATTAATTAATAGAACTAAAACCTTTCTACAGTAATGTGCTCTTAAAACTATGAAACAGGAAACGATTCTTGTTTGCAATCAGTAACAGAATGTTATGATAATAACCACTCGAATAGTGGCAAGTTTTTTTTTGCATGTTCCAACAGCTACCACGAACTGGCGTCACATCTGACTTGTCAGTCTTTTAAATCACCAGCTTCATAGAAGTTCACTTAACATCCTCTATGCATATCTGATACGCTCGAGTAAATTTTTTCTTACCCTTTTTTAACCCTTCGTATGGCCACTGCCATCCTGAAAACCGGCAGATTAACAGACCTCAGTATGTCCAGATGGCTGATTTTTTTTCATTTTTGCAAGACTGTACTCGCCTCTCTGCGGCTATTTAGATATATATCATATGAAATTTTTCTCTTTAAACCATCCAATCTTCAACATCCAGTAGGTCTCAAACATCCTCAAATAACTCCTTATTTAGCATCATGTACTCTCCTATTAATGCTAAGCTCCAATTAAAGCGATATTATCTCATACCTATTTATAAAACAAACACGTGCTTGTAGAATTATTAATGATTTAATGTCATTAGTAGGTAATTTAACTTCCCTTTTATTATATGATGTATGACTTGAACGTGGTGTAAAACAATCATTTAAAAAAAACATTTTAAAATTTTCCATTATAAAAATTTGGCACATTTCATTTTATGTAATATACAAATTAGGTAAAATAAATTTAAATAACTTCCTATGTTTGATAGGAAATTAGATATGGATAAATATTAAATACTCATTATTTTGTTTATATCCCAAAGTCATTCTTCTATTATTGAATTCATACAATCCTGATAATTTTTATCATTTCGCCATCGATTCAAAACAACCAGATCTTTCTAGTTTACATGGAAAAAATATATTTTTAGCGATTTTGTCCAAAGAATTAGACGATATGCAATAAAAAAATAAATAAAATTCTCTTATTTCTCACAATTATGTCATTTTATTTCACATCGATTAGAAAAATTCGCACCTTTTTAGTACCTGTGTATGATTCATTTTTCTAGTACAAATACACTTTTTGAATTCCAACCCTACCGAACTAAATACATATGAAAGCGTCTACATTAAAGGACTAGGCATAGAAACCATGAATTTAGATAAAGGATCCATTCCAAATTACGATTTAATTAAAACGAAATTTGAAATTAAAATAATTTATTGTATGTAAAGATTTGCAAGTTGATTTTATTGAAACTTGGATAAAATTGGACTCCTGATTAATAAATTGAAACCCATTTATATTATCGGGGCAAGTTTGTACGACATTGAAATCAATTCAGAGGCATTTTCAATTTAATGAAAAAAAAAAGGTTGGAAAAACGTGTTTGCATTTTATAAAGATATTTTGGAAAAACTAATTTACAGTTTGCAAAAAATATATTGAAAATAAAATTTAAAATTTATAAAATAGCATTGAAAACAAACAAAAATTTCTCAAATGTCTTATTTTTATTTGCAGTTGCAAGATCTGCATGGTTTATAGAACAAACAATAAATAATTTTCCAAAAATCAATTAATTTTTTACTATTTTTTATATTTAACAATATATTTGCCAACAATTCAATAAAATTTATTATTATTAGTATCATAAATAATCATTTACAGGCACTTTGTTAAATTATGAACAAAATTAATGGTACAAACTTAAAACACTTAAAAAAGATCATTAACAATTAGCAAATAATATAAAATTTATAATTTACCTATGATAGGTAATAAATATTTAAGTCATTACTAATCAGACCAATATGGAAAACCAATATTAAAAATTGATAATTTCCCTAACTTTTATGCCTTGGCTTAGGCGTGTCCAAAACCTTACCCAGAATTATAAAGTATTGAAGTATTTCACCGTTTATTCAAACCGCTAAAGCTACGACCTGAATAATATTAGACTTTCGAAATATTCAAAAAAGATACAGTTAACAAACTCAATAAACACGCTAATTTTGATTTATCTTGGTTTTTATACTGTCTAGATTTTATTAATATCTCAATAACGTCAATTTCGCAATCTATTCATTTTCCCAATCATGTAAAATCTTTTACAAAGTCTCAGAAAAGTAATATTTCTTATGCATACTTGTGCTATAATTATTAAATTTGTTTTAAATAATATTTTACGTTTACAATTTATCTAGAAAAGTGACATTACGTCTACAATTCTTTAAATATTGTCATCAAGTAAGGTTACAGGAGAGAGCGACCACGACCAAAGAAGGCCCACGTATTGGACCCGTTCAGTACAATAAATGAATGTGGCATTCGAAAAAATTTTCTATATTATATTAAAAGAACAGGTTTAAATATTGAATTAAAATAATCTTGCACCAATAAAAGATTTCGAGCATAGGTTCCATTGGTTTAAAAAAAATATCAAGCTTATCTATTATCCGCAATAAATGTACTGTACAAGCTGAGGCTGCTACAAGTATAGACCCAGATACAAAAAAAATAATAGACCATGCAAAATGCCTTCTATGATGAGTTTTGTTCAAAATTTTTAATTTTCTGGCTTTGTAAAACATTTTTTTTCCAATCCGAACCAGAGGTAAAAACAGACGGTCATGCCATGATGTTACAGAGTATCATGCTGGATTGAAATATGCTATGTGACCAGTGGTGGGAACTCGAAGTATAATGTTTCTATATATTTATTTTTGGTTTATTTGGGCAAAAATAAACACTTTTGAACTTTTGCCGTTTTTTCGAAAAAATGTATCGTTTTTGTTCCATGCTAAAACGAAAATCAATCACAAAAAACCAAAATTCTGTGAAAAAGAAACAATTTGGCGAGTAAAATGGCAAATCTATACGAATACTTCCAAAAAACAAAATTAAAAATTCGATTTTAAATCGCTTATTACATGAAAATAAAACATTACTCGAAAAAATTTTAGTTCAAAAATTTGGCCCAATTTACATAAAACAATGATTAAAATAGCTATAAACCTTTTAGTCTATCTATAAAGAAGGGGATCGTAAAAAATATTTGGAGAAATCTTACCCGGGAAACATTCGAAACGTTAATATTTAAGCGTTCTTTGGCACAGTTAAACTTCAGATCCTGCTCAATTAATTATATTTATTATACGTATTAACTTTATTATATACAGTTTGATTCATATATGCATTAAATAAATTTTATTAATGAATCAATTGGATCAACATTGTAAATTCGCAGGCATTAAAAAAAAAAAAACCAGTTAATATTTACAATTGCTAATTATTTTTACTCAAAGGAACGCTGGAGGATCTTATTATGAATGAATGTGAACTATTTAATTATTAATGATTTTTTTCTCAACTGATATGAATTAAACACAATTAATGCATTGGACCATTAAACAAGTTATTTAATTTATTCATTACTGTATTTTAACACTTTGGTTATTACAAGGATTGGTACTTATATCCTTAAAAACTAAAAACATATTTCTTAAATAAAAATAATATAAATAACAAAATTTGTAAATAAAGAAATATAAAGTTAAGTTCAATATAAATTCTCAGAAAATAAACAGAAATGAATTGTTCTTAAGGGGGAATCTTTTAGTATTCCCCTATTTAAAATTTGGCATGCAAACTATTGTCATGAAAATGGAGGAATTATCGAAGAGCTTTTCTCGTTAACTTAAGTTAACTTAAAAAATTAGTCTTTATGTTAGAGCTTAGAGGTAATATACTACCTAATTAAGATATTTTCGGAAAGCAGATATAACAAAAATAATGTAAGGGTCACATGGGGTCCAGTTGACGTCACACAGAAAAAGAGTTCTAATTCGCGTCTTCTTTGATTTGTTTACTTAAATCATGTGTTAAATTTATTAACATTCTCTTTAATAAATCCATAGTTCTTTTTTTAGATAATGAAAGAGAGTTAAAAAACAACTCGAAAAACTCAACTAGAAAAATTAAAAAAAAAATTAATTTTAGTCATATTTAAAATGAAAAAAACGCGATTAATGCATTTACTCAAAAAACATCAAGAGAAAATTAAAAATTTAATGAATTTTGAAAAGTACATTTATTCTGAAATTCATGTTACCGTTAACAGAATGTGGTCCATAATTTTTGTATCGCCAAGTACCTTCAAAACCTCTTCTCTTCAAATTTTCATACAGTTAAAGTTTTATTTAAAAAATTAATAAACTAATATTTTTAAATTGATTGTGTTAAAAAAATGACTATTATAAAATACATTTCGTAAATTTTTTAATAATTAATTCATAATTGAATTTCTAATGCAATCAATTAATAATATTGAATGTTAATGAAATAATTAAATGTTAATAAAACATGAGAATCTATTGAATACATAAATAGTTTACATATGTATTTATATAAAAATTGTAAGATTTTAAAATTCATAAAGTTAAGAATATGTTTTATTATGTAATCGTATAAAAAATACATTTTTATAATTCATAACTTAGAACAAATGATACATCGTATTCGTATAGGAGGGCCCGTAGGTTAAATGATCAATATAGTTTGTTCAAATTGAAGTTTTTTTTTACTAAATTTTCAATTGTTTATCAAACATTTTTATCGTTGAAATTATGTCAAACAACAATAATTTTGGCTTAATTCATTTATTTTAGCTAACGCTCATTTTTCTTCAAATAATCATTCAATACTTTTTAATTTGTAAATATAAAACAAGTATTCTAAACCAACTATTAAAGACATAAAATCAAACAAAATTGGTAAATTTCGACCAGAATTTAATATGTTTGAAGCTAACTATGAGATTCAAAGTTCAGAATCACTTTTATTTTTTGTATCTTGTATGGAAATAAATAGGTAAAAAACGCAAATTAATGTATTTGGAAGTAAACATGAACACAATTTTAGGACTAAATCCGATCTAATTTTTAATAATATTCGATTCGTTTTTCATGAAATTATTTGTAAGGAGATGTTAAATGGGTCTACATATAAGCGTGTGAAACTTGTAGTCCTCGGCCCCGTCTAACAAAATACCTTTTTCAATATCGCTGGCCCACAGTAAAATGTTCTTTTGATTTCACATTCATTATTGAAGAATCTTATAAAAGAATAAATGCATGTTCATTATCAACTAAATAATAACTTCAACTTATAACACGACGTCAACTAGTACCACGATCTGCACTTGGAAATTAAATGGTATATGTTTGATAGAGAGAGAACTTTACAATCTCTATTATTAAAGATATTTGTTATGTGATAATATACATTGTATTTTTATCAATTTTCGCGCATTAATAACTCAAAAAATAATTATCCAAAAGTTATATAATTTGGTATGCACAATCTTGACATACAAACGGAGGGCATGTAGAAGAGTTTTCTCCGGAAAAATTATTCTACATTAAAAATCAACATTTTGTTTTATATTTAGACATGATTTAAAAAACTCATCGATATAACGTCAGTTTCCATTCCGAGATTGTACATACTAAATTTTAGATAACATTTGAACAATTATTACATTACAAATCTCTATAAAAAAACACATTACCTCTTACCTACCAATAGACAACGATTGCTGTTTATCAAATTGCAAAGAATATAAAAATGATGAGACTGTATAACTATTGTAAAAGATATTTATTTAAAATAATAATAATAATAGTAAATATAAAGTAAGACAATTAGACACATACTGAGCCTGTTAAGTAATTTTATGATTTCAATAATAATAAACAATATAAATTATATTGTATTTTTAATTCATGGCCATTTTACATGTGGATCTGTATAATGGAATACTGCGTTATTGTACCTCTGAGAACTACATGCATTTTATAATGAAAATAGCTGATTACCTAATGCCTAAAAAGAAAAACTGCTTGAACAAAGTATTTTTTATTTATTTTCATATTACATTAATATTTTACATTCATAATAAAGGTCGTTCTACACAGTCGGCTAGTCGTTTGTCGGATGTCCTAGTCATGCGGATTGATATGACGTTTAAAACGTCAAGTTGTAAGGCATCGTAATACTACAAAAAATTACTGTCATTTTAAATATTGAAAATATACTTTTAAATAAATTTTGAAACTGAACTATTTTGAAACTATTTAAATTTGGTTAGCAGTCAATAAAAAGTATGAAGGTTATTTCTTATTTGACGCAGATTAGGTGTCTATCAAGTCTTTTTGAAAATAGTTATCGACAACTGTATGCAGAAATTATTAAAAAATGTATTTATTCTTTTGTATAATGTTTATTATAATTTCATCAACGTTGGATATTTTTTTAAATAATCAGTCATTTTGAATTAAAATCATAACAGGAAGTAAAGAATAATAAGAAACTTGAACATATTTCGATAAAATACAACCGACACATTCCACACATTTTTCAGTCTAGCGATTAAGTTATTGCGCATGATTTATACTACCAACAAGCTAGTATAATGTTTTAACTAGATTATCATTCGATTTGGATGATTGTTTAGTTTCTTGATAAATATGGCAATCATTCGAAGATAGCAACTGCATGAAGAGGCAAAGCTTACTTACTACTGTGTAGCGAAGTAGTAGAATAGTTGCCTATGATCTAATGGAAAAGGGAGGCTCTCAAAACGATGTTTCAAAATTCAAATTAGTGGTTTTGAAATTTGAAATAGTCCTCGATTTTCACATTTGGAAAATAAATGGTAACATTAGGAACAAACATATTAATAGAATAATATAGTAATTCTAAAATATGAAATTCCATGAACAAGAAGTTAACAATCAGAAATTTTGGCAAATTTTAGATTTTGTTAGTAGATTATATGTGGCAAACACCAATTTATACTTTTTTAACTGGCTCGTTTTTTTACCAGTTTACCATAACAATAAAATTTTGTTTGGACGGCGGAATCGAGCGACATCAATAAATTTTGTGCTTTTGAACTTATTTCAATTGAGGATAATTAATGTCTGGTTGTATTAAACTGTTTTCCTTCCTGTGAGTGTCATTAGCTCTTATATCATCGTTCGAGTTTCGAGACACAGGAATTCAAGCTGACGTTTCCGGATGCTATTAACCAACCATTGGTTCACTGGGATGCAGTGGACCAACATTGCTTTTTTACAAACTTCATCTAACTTTTTAAGTCTATAGTACTGCCACTAATACGTCACAAACTTTTGACTTTATATGCAATATTTGTTTGTGCAATCAATTTTTCTTTGAAATGTTGTTTTTCTCAGAATATGAATTAAATTTATTATAAATAGACAACAATAATATTTCAGAAATGTCATACAAATGACAGATATAATTTATTTATTAAGCTAATCAACTCATTCAATCATTTGGATTTGTTCAATTATTCAATAATTTAAAAATTACTTATGAATGAAGAAACATTTTCCAACCTTACACGCATATTTAGTCAGGGCAGGAAAAAAGTAAAAACAACGTAATTTTATTCCAGGGCCTATTGAGATTTTGAAAAATTGATTCTGTTTAAAGATGTTGGCTGAAAACGACTTTATACTTTAAAAATATTAAAACTGTCTAACACTTCTTGCCAAACGTGTTTTAGAATAATATGAAACATTTTTTTTCTTTCAAATGTCAAGGTACAAATTTTAAAATATAGGTCAGCATGCCACGAAATAAGAAGTTAAAGTTGTTAAGAATAAATTTAATTGTGTTAATTTATACTTTTTTAGTTATGCCGCTACAGATAAATAGGAAAAATATAAAATTTAATTGATCGATTCATTGTGTAATTTGTGATAATAATATTGTAGACAAAAAGATCTCAAAATTAAGGGTAATTAAGTTAGAGTTTATCGATTCATTGTGTAATTTGTGATAATAATATTGTAGACAAAAAGATCTCAAAATTAAGGGTAATTAAGTTAGAGCTTATTTTAATTTTATTAAAAATCAATGCAATGAGGTATTTTCAGATTGTTCTTGTTATCGGATTTCAATATAGGCAGCATTAACATAAATTTTCCTGCGTACTTTTTTATTACTATATCATGCATAATATCAAATAATTCATACAGAATTTTCAACGAAATTATATGATTTTTTAGCCTGGATTCAATAATTTTTACTAAATTCAAACATTAGGCTTCGACTTTCGTCGAAGGTTGGATGTAGCGTTGAATAATCGGCTTCTACCAAAATCAGACATTCGGTCTAACATTACCAAAGTATCGATTTTTCTTTCACATCTAATAATTGAACGGAAACTCGACGTGGAGCAAAGACACAACATTATGCATGCAGTTAAAGCCTGAACGACTAATACCAAATTAATTGTGAAATATCTTAGTGTCGTTTAATGTTTATATTATATTTTATTGCGAAATAATCGGAAATCTTTAATTAAACCAAATAAAACAAAGTTTCTCACATAGTCAAGTAAATAAATAACATTTCAAAATTAGCTAATAATTTTAGCTCAAAGATTGGATTGATTAAGTTCTTGGATAATTTTGATCAGGTGAAATTATGGTTCGCACAATTTGTATACTATATTGTGTTTATCTATTTTGATTGATTTTTCAGTAAATAATAAACAATTTTAATATAATATAATGAAGAAAATGAGAATAATAATGTCATATATTATATAAAAATGATTTCTTACTGCAAATTTCTTTATGAATTTTTATTTATCATAAATACTGAGTATTGGAATTCCTGATTTTACATCCTTAAAAATTATTAAGCAATTTTTATTTAAATCATTGTAGATTGTTAAGTATTTATAATGTGCAATTCAAGTTAATAACCATAACTAAGTTCCGTGTATCACGTTGTTCGATTTTAAATGTACATAATATTCAAAATATTATCAGAATTTATTTGTCTCGTATCACGTTTTAACTTTATAGTTTTTGGATAGTTGCGCTCTCAGCACAATGGGCAAACGTTTCACTTGACTGTAACCGCAATCGGAAAAATTTCAGCGCATACTATTTTGTTAAGTATCGGATCAAATAACCACGTTATTCAATTACCATATTATTAAAACTAGAGTCCCATTACAGCGATCGAAATTCGTCTATTATCACTCAAAAGTGAATCGCACTGCCTTTAAACAAAAGAGTGTACATGCATGTGTATAGTAGAGTATGTAATATAAGCCACAACTCTTATATGTGTGTGTGTGTCATAGTGTATGTTATGATATTCTTTTTCGGTCGTTTAATTGTTTGCGTAAAGTGAATCCTATACAAATTGCACAAAATTGAGAATAAATTGGAGACAAACAGGGTAGAGTAACCCTAGAAATAAAATTGTAAAACATATTCAATGGAAATTTTATAGAATATACCCAAAAGTGATGTTCTCAAAATTCTCAAAAAACTGTTGATTAATTAGAAATTTCATTGGGAAAATTAAATTTTCTAAAAGATAAGAATTGAATCAAAATTCCACAACACAATATTCTTTGATGATCTGATTTCTCAAGTAAAAATTTGAAATATTTTGTTTTTTTAGATGATTCGGATTACCTGTAAAAATTTTGCATAAAATATAAATTGAAAAATTAAAAAAAAAACATTATCTATGGTATATCCAATTTTTCAATTTCCAACTTCGGAAAAAGTCAAGACTGCAAGTTTATAATTTTTTTTACCAAAATACTCGTTTTCACACTTTTTTTTTTTTAAATTACAGATGCCGTGCAGTGATCAATCGACACAAGTAAATTTTCCAATAATAAATACAACATTACCACGCATAAAAAAACGATTACAACGTTACAACACAACGCATGATTTATGGGCACGCTCAGTACCAAATATAAATAATAATAATGGAATTCGACATTCATCGCGTAGTACACAAATATTAAATAAAAATGGTATCATTCACAATGGTGGTGGTTTATTAAGTGTTGCAAATAATAATAACAATTATATTCCAAATAATAACACTAGTAATCCACCATTGTCTAGACCCAGATCGTTGATATTACAAACTTCTAATTTACAAAATAGTTCGACACAATCAACTGGTGTTAGTAATAGTTCGGAATTATTGACACCATCAACAAGACAATGTGGTGCACTCACACCAGATGCATCAAGTGTATCGTTAGAATCAACACCGTCCGTAGCGCGTAGTGCAGCACCATGTTATCCACACGAAATACTTAGTTATGATAATGAAAAAAAATGGCAAGGACCCATATCTGCATATAATTTTGGCAAAGTAAGTAGAATCATTTTAGAATATAAGTATAAAACATTATTGTTTAGAGAAAAAACTTTTGGTAAAAATAAAAACTATGTTCATCAGCAGAGTTGCCGATGTGGCGATTCATCGCCATTTTGGCCAAAATACTAATGGCTAGTTTGGGCAACATAATTTTATGGTTTGGCTGTTTAGTGTGAAAGTGATTCATGTGTGAAGCGATGTTGACATTATTTTAATTGTAATTGCTAATTATTTCAATATGTAAAATTTACACGAGTTTTCTATACGAAGCAAATAAAACAATAAATACGTTATTTTTATCTAAATCTCAGTTGTAAATAAATCATCGGTATATCCCCAAGGACACTTGAATGACTGAATATAAACATTTTTAATTATAAACATGTTTAAAAGCAATTTTGAATTAAATATATTGAATTTATAATTCAAAATTATGTAACTTATTATAAAAATTAAGAGCGAGTTTGACTAAATTGTAAAAGGTTTCATAAGTTCTTTTTATCTGGTGTGCACTGACTAGTTAGTTTAACTTACCATGTATAATGCAATATGAAATATATTTGAGTATATATTAGATTCTCTATACCTGCCCACAAAGCCTGCGTTTAAAATAATTACGAATAGAAATTTAAGGATGCTCCAGCATGAAATCATTTTTAGGCAGATATTGTCAATTTTTTTCACGGGCTCAGAGAATCATAATGTAAAAGACCCCGAAGGTGCAGAATTGTTGACCGTTTAGATCGGGAGTAATCTCAAAGTTCGTAATTTCCAGCGTCACTTACCATTGAAAGTATAATGTAAAACTTACAGTCCCCCCAATAATTTTTTATTGTGTCAAAAAAACTCTCCACAGCATTGAAAAAGTAAAAACTAGGAAAGAATCAAG
The DNA here is from genome assembly GCA_020423425.1 of Chrysopa pallens. Classification (NCBI taxonomy): domain Eukaryota; kingdom Metazoa; phylum Arthropoda; class Insecta; order Neuroptera; family Chrysopidae; genus Chrysopa; species Chrysopa pallens. Next base: position 34,819,835 of record CM035595.1, on the reverse strand, counting down.
AAATGTTTTAGGAATAATTAAAAAACCTTACCATTTTGATCTCGATATATTCAAATTAAAAATATCAATTTTATCATATTATAGACAAAATAGATCATTATATAGATAAAAAATATAACATTACACTTATGTTTTTGTCTATAATAAGTAGCTTTATTCGCCTGTGAACCAACAGCGTATTTGTTAATGTTCTTACTATGTACTTTAATGTTATTTTTGCAATTTCTACTTATTTTTCATGATTCATATGTCTTATTACGAAGTTTTATCAAAATTCTCATGCTGTGTGAAAAAATTTCTAAATTCTTTTTAACCTTTGCGTATAAAAAGCAAAAAGTAAAGTAATTTGGACAAAAGAATTTGAAATTTTTTGTCGTTTACATTTTTTTGCAAATAATATACCGGTAGCTTTTTACTATTGATATATTGCAAATTCAAAATAATACTATTCCTCTGTTTATTATTCGACTCGAAATTTAAACGTCGTAGTGATCAATTTAAATAAAAATTATGCCGCAAAGATGAAAAAGTAACTCTATTTTTAGGTTATATGCTCAAAGATGGTAAAAATTTTGAACCTTATGTACAAAAATTATAGATAATATTTTTTTAGGCATGAAAAATCCGATTTTGTAATAATTTTTCAAAATAGATTCAGTTCTAGCATAGTTTATAGTTCGGATTTCAGAACTTTTAGTTTGATTGCAACAGGCTATAAAATAAGATCTCCATGCCATTAATAATAAAACCGATTTAAAATCGAAATTATGATCCTTCCGTTTGCTATAGTGGCGTTATCCAAAATTTTCGAATTTTTATTTTCAAAAAAAATATCAAATTTGAATATAAGTGAAATAGGAATAGGAAAGCTATTTGTAGTTAATATATGAATTTATAGTTGGCCTTGTATTTTTGACACCGAACCTTACTAATGAAAAAAAAAATTAAGTATTCATCAAACTGGTTAACTTATTGAGTAATAGTCGACACCCAAACAAAATACCGCAGAATAATTTTAACTGATTGTGATAATATAGATGATGTCTCGTTTAGATCAATAACCATCAGACGGTTCTCTTTCCCTAAAAAAAACTGAATAACATTTCACTAAATTCACTCTAACCGTTTTTTTGTTTGAGGGTAAAAAAAACTAAAAAAAAACCATATTCGTAATAATAAATGAATTATTGATTTAATATTATCCTCATTGTGAAGTTCGTCGTGTGAACTTTCAAGGTCTCACCAAGACCACTTGTTTACATGATTATTTTAAATACGTGATCTACTTTTGTAGAATTAATAATTATAAATAAATAGAATTATTTTTTATAACTATCATGATTCCATGGGAATTCTTCATTTTATTCGTATTATGATAACACTTTTGCACCTGTAATTCCGAGGTGAAAAACTTATGTTAATGCGATAATTTTCATATTATATTGTGATGACATCAATTAGTAAAATATTAATGCTTGAAGTTTTATACAAAACAAAATAACGTTGTTATTGGATTTATTAATATTACAGTCGTATAAAAAGAGTTTTTCGAATGACACTGGAAGACCTTTCTTGTACTCTAGCCATGCAGAAAGTTAATTTCGATGCCCACATTTATCTTCAAAAATTATTCTCTAACAAACATTCTTTATCTTTTTGTAATTCACTCTGAATAGATATATTGAATTACTGGTCTTTTCTCTTGTAATTGTAAATATTATTATTTTTTCATTAACTTTTACAAATTATATGGAGCTAATAAGTGTAATCTGCCATATAAATATTTCATCAACTGCAAAACTAACCAACTCGCAAGAAATTTTCTATTGCTAATGGGTTTTTAAGGATAATGGTCCAAGTGCTGACTGAAAAAAACCTACTAAGACTAAGAGACTCAAAATAAGTTGGACAAAATTTTGTAATTATTTTATATATATCTTCGCATATTCCTTTTCGAGATTTTTAGAATATTAAGTGTTTTTTAATTAATGATAAAAAATGGAAAATTTGTTTAAAAAAAAAAATGAAAAACGCAATATGACATGTTTCATATTAATGATAATGATCTGTTGTAGACCTTCTAGAACAGAAAAAATCAAGATGATATATCAGGTATCATCAGACAAAGTAATAGTATAGAAAAAAATATATTTTGACACGACTATTTATTATTTATATCTGAATAATTAACTTAATAATAATTATATTTATTGCAATTATTCAATTTGGATAATTACTCATATGTAAATTACATAATTAATATTTTTTTAATTAATTACGAATGTGTGCAATCAAAGATATTATTAAAATACCTTTCGTTTAATCATTCCCGCCAATATTATACAAAACTTTTGATTAATATTAATTTTCTAAAATATAGAAAAGTAAAATATAATGCTATCTAGGGTGGTACTTAAGGGATAGGCACATGGCTGGCAAGTAGGCCTTCGTTTAACGACTATATACATTTGTTCATTTATTTCACTTAGTCTGTTCACTCAATTTTTTAAATGATTTTAGTCATCAGAAATATCAAAATTATCTAAAAATACCCATGTAAATTTTGCAAATGGTATAGTTATGATTAGTGTAACAAATTTATCCACTATTTAAATTCTGAAAACTGCGATTTCCCATCCTATAAATTAGTCTAGTGTGTCCATAAGTTTCAAATTGACAAAATTTGTTTTTTTTTTTTAAGATCATTCTATAAATAATGCAAAAACCATTTAGAGAAAAAAAAAATTGAACAATTTTAAATAAAAACCAGCTATTTTTGAATGTAACGACATTCTGTATATTATAGATACAAGGCTAATTGCAAACACTTCAATATGAAAGTCATCGCTTATAACTCCCTTTTATTTTAATAGCTAAAATCATTGACAATATATACGATTCGATTTCTTAAAATTATGAAATTGAACTTTTTATATTTCCTTAATAATTCCAGCTATATCGCTGGATTATTTTCACTACAATTGCAATGTTATGAATATTCTTCGTTTTGCACCAAAATCAATTCTGTATAACAGTTATTAAATATTATTTAATTTCAAATTAACAAATTATAAATCAAATATAAAATTAATCGGTTATTATCAGATTAAACTAATAATTAATATTTTATTGTTTTCAAATAATTTGATTAAATTTGACAAAATTTTTTACTTTAATATTGGATTTTTTGTTCATAATATGACCAATTTCAAGATGATATCAAAGATACTTGAATAATTAGCATATACCTTGAGCACAACACACGTGTGTGAATTGTGAACATAAGTAAGTTCATAGAATACCTGAAATTAAAACTGTAGTTCTATACGACATTACCTGTTAAAAATACAATGTAATTTATTGTAGTTTAAAAAAAAAGAGCAAATACCTACTTGCTCTTTTTTTTTAAACTACAATAAATTACATTGTATTTTTAACAGGTAATGTCGTATATAACTACAGTTTTAATTTCAGGTATTCTATGAACTTACTTATGTTCACAATTCACACACGTGTGTTGTGATCAAGGTTCTTTGAGATAAAAGGTTCTTGGTAATTTTAATTGTTGTTTTGAATTTTCATGGAAATGCTGACAACAGTTAATTAAAAAAAAAAAAAAAAAAAAAAAACAAAAACAAAAATTATGATTACCAAATTTGTATGGACCAAAACTGGTTGTACAATAAATTATTTAGTACCTTATAAATTATTTTTTATTATTTACTAATCAATTATAAATTCATAATTTATATGAAAATTTTATTCCTAGAATTTTGCGTGCTATTTTTATTTTGTAAAATATCTGGTATGATCTCATCCAAGCAATTCAATTTGTGGAAGACACTCCTCGTTGAAATGTAGATAATTCAAATAAAAGAAAATATTTTTTTAAATATATATTCATAACAAATGTTTATTTGGGTTTTCCAATCAGATATATGATATTCACGAGATGAAAGATTTATTAGTAGATAGAAATTATATTAATAGCATATAAAATCGCAAATATATACACGACTTTATTTTTTAATGTAGGCGAGATTTGGTTTGAGTCTCACGAATAAATTTAAAGGGCACGATATAACTAAGAAGGATTACTTTATCCGTACATTTCACACAAACATCAAAAGAAATACAGAATGAAATCCAGGTTTAATTTATTTTCAGAAAAAGAAGTATAGGAAACTTCACGGCAGAAGTGAAACTTCTGAAAAATAGCCTACGAGAGATTGAGATAGATATATATCCCACTATAAAATAGGCATACATATGGCCAATGCTAAGTAGACTACAGAGTGGATGGTACGAAGTATCGCACAAAGAGAAGACCGATAATATAAAAAAATTAACAAGGTCGCACACACATTATACACATGTTACTTATGCCTAGTGATTAATATATTCTGTCTCATTCTCTCGTATTTGTAATCCTATGTTTCTTTACCATAACGCATTTTCGTTTCATCGAGTTTCAAATCACATCGATTGTAAAGAAGTTTCAATTCAATAAAAATTAATGTTAACGTATGCTTGGTATGATTATTTAATAGTTAGAATTCAATTTCAAGTAAAGATGATCGTTCATGAACTATGGCCTAAAAAGTTACACTTTTAACTATTAAACATTTCCCCTTTCTCTCAATATCCAGAATAATTAATTTCAACAAAATGACAATGACTGATTTAAAAATGCATCATATATCTGCATATATTTCATCCAAATCGAATGAATGGTTCACAATATATCGGCATTTGTATCGATGAAAATACGCATTATCGAATATATTTCCTTTAATGGCTATATGATTTTTATTATCGACGCCTTCCTACTATGTAAAATCAATGGAAATTTGAAGAAATTCTTGTGAAAACGTAAATATTTAAAACTTGTTTTATATCTCCTTGCGGATACGCCATTTCATTGACGTATTAAAATTAATGATTTATTTTGAAGTTAAAATTGAAAAAATATTCACTTGCCATTTTTTTTCTGCATTTAAAAAAAAATATTGAACAGGATTATATATTAATTTTAATTTATCTTCAATAATATAATAATATATTCATATTAACATAAACAATTTAAAAAAAAAATAAAGAAAGAAACAAAAAAATATATATTTTTATATCTATAAATAATAAACTTTTGAACAATTACTTCGTGACGCTAACAAATTAATTTCTGGTTAAGAATATAAATAGACCCTGGACTGACGTAACGTAATTACAGACTTTGGCCAATAAATAAAGTTTAGCAACAGCAGTCACAGTCAGTATTTGGATGGGTGACCACCTAGCAGTACTGTTGTTGTATAAAAATAATAATCCCCTTTGGTTAATGGCTATATAGCTAAAAGTGGCTGAAGCCAGAAAAAAAAAGAAAAAATAAATTGAAAATTATGTTTTACTTCTGGGAAATTTTTTGGAAATAGATATCTATTTTTGCAGAGATGCACACTCATGAAATTGTCACATGTGTTTAAAGCTTAGTAAGACTATTATACACGTATATTGTACTATTTCAATACTATTGCAAACTGGCGGGTGGAAATGAGAACCTGTTTTTTGTTTTGTGAAGTCGGTTATCAAATTATTTATGAGTAAATATGTTATTAATATATGCATGTTTTGTATACTTAAGATAAATAAAAACAGACTTCGTACTTACAGACAATTTTATAAAGATATAAAGTTAATTTGATTACTTCATACAATATTATGATTTAACACTTGCATGAAAAATATTACTTCCTCATTTTATTAAACTTGCATCTTATGCCAACGACGAAAAATTTATATTTTTGTTTGCTGGTGAGTTAAATTGGTTTTGGTCTTGTTCTTGCAAAAAAACTACACCAAGACCGGACAAGCAAAACCGAGACTCAAAAGAAGACTGAGTATGCAAGACCAAGATTACGACAAACACTAAGTTAAAAATAATAGATTCTGATGAAGGCATGAGTTAAGATATATATTTTAACTTCAATATGTTCTTTTCGTAGAATAAAATGTGTTTTGTATTTGAAATTTTTAGCGCAAATACAAAAATGAATTAATCAGTTAATTATTAAGTGTGAGTTATTTAAAATTTATACCTTTAATAATAGCATTCATAATAATAATGCATAGAAAAATTAATAATAAATACGTAAAAATAAATAAGTGTTCGATCTGATAAACAAGACTAAGCAAGTTCAAGACCAAGACTATATAAGCAAGACCAAGATCAAGACTCGACGTATTCGAGCAAGACCAAGACTAAGACTGAATATGTAACACCAAGGCCAATACTAACACTGTCCTGTCCCAGTCTTGGTCTTATAGAAATAGAAAAAAAAAACTGGCAGCACCATTCTTTCGTCTCTAAGAATAATGTTATTCTATACTTGGATAGGGAACGCGTCGTTCATTCTCTATGTGCATGATTGAGTTATATTAATCCCATTCTTCTTGCAATTACGACTGGACCAGGATGGCATCCGGCATTGATTCCATATTGCATGCATTATTATCATAAAATATACTATTTTCCTGATGTTTTAAGTTATTTTTCGGGTTAATAACTTTCATTAGTATAATATTGATATTAAACTACTTAAATTATAAAATATTTATCCTTAAACGTGAGTATATTATCCATGAAATCAGCTTCATTTATTTGTAATAAAATTTTCAATATTTCCAATAAAAAATTCACCTCGCAATCAGACAAATTTATACAAGTAATATTTTTTTATTTTTTTTAAATATTAAATTTTATCTACGATTACCGAAATAAAGCCAATGTTGAAAATATACTATGAAAAATTCTTGAAGAACTACAATTGAAATTAATTGAGACATGAGTTCGTTTCTTAGAATTATTTGCTTTATGTTTTTGTCCAAATGTGGTTATTACGAATCACTTTAGACGGACTTTAGTACTTTAATCCAAAGAAGACAAATAAAGAAGTCATTTGTTGACTATTTTGTACTTAGTCCAAATTACATAAAATAGTTTTTTTTTTATAAGTTTTTTGTTTTGTTTTGTTTTTTATTAATTGAATTTACCATCATGATGAGTAATCATAAAAATTAATTTAAAAATAATGATAAAAATTTAATTTCCAACACCGCATTTATGTTATTATTATTGTTTTCTTGTTTATAGTTTATTATGTTATAAAAAAAGTGTTTATTTTTGTTCAATACAAGCAAAACATTACTTCGAATTGATTATTTTGAAAAATATAGTCTGAAAGCGAAGATTTTTCGAAATCATGAAAATAATTTAAAAGTGTACGAAAAACAATCAACAAAACAAATTATTATATTCTAGTGGCCATATTTTCAATTTCAAATAGTGTTTTTACGAAAAATACTCCGTTGTTTTTGTTATAAGTGATTTAAGTCCAAGAAAATTACTATATTCGAGTTACCATTGACCTATTCCTGCAATAATAGTTCGTGAACGTCTTAGTTCCTTTCTAAATAACACAATTAATTGCCTATTAAGGTGATTTTTAAACAGTTCATTTTTCAATTATTTACAACCTTTATGACTATAATGTCTTCTGCCTTCAAAGAAATGTGATTTGAAATTTTTTTGTGATTCTTATAAAAGTAATATAGCTTCCAAGATATCGTATAGAATAGGTTTAAGCGCTTATCTTTGATCTAAATGATTATATTTGAACTTTATCAAACGTATGTGACGAAAAAGTAAAAGTATTATTCATTTAGGTTTTTGAATGGAAATCAAAAATTAAGAAAAAAAATTATTCGATTCGACTTGGGATGATTATTTGTGGGAGTGATGGTAATAGCAGGACAACGCAAAAGTTTGAGAAATAGGCCTACTTTTTGTGATGGAATATTTAGAAATTTTGCAATAAAAAATACAGTTTTCCTATTGTTTCATATCAAAAGATCATATCTTCCCTCCTTGTAAAGAAAAGAAAGGTTATTTCGACGATTTTTCCCAAAACCATTTTGTGTCCATAAAATTTCAACAAAATTAAACACCTTTGAAAATGACAGCGGAACATACATATATAATTAGATACATTCAAGCAAACAAAATGCAAAATCGTCTAATTAATTGTTTGAGCCCTTTACACTGTCTTGTAATAAATAACATGTGACAATAATAATTTTGATAAACGCAGTACAGTTTAAAATATAATAAAAATACAATTATTGTAATTCAAATAAAAATTCGGTGAATTTTCTAAGGAATTAAGTTTCTACCGCACAACAATTATAAAAATTATATGATACAAATATTCTTCTTTAAATAATAATGACCATGTAATAAAACCTCATTTTGACCTTTAGTTTTGATTTTAAGAGTAAAAAAAAAAACAGCTATGTAATTTACTTCTTAGTAATTATGATGTCATTTATGTACAACTGAAATCTTAATCAAGACAAAAACATGGGTTAAATATATTTCTTATTGGTTCTGTAGATAAGTCAAAGAATGTACAGATAGAATGATTTTTTTGAAATGCTTAAACGTATCGATTAGATAAGTTAAATTACAAAATTTCATATATTGCCATTTCTTTAAACAAGTTAATAATCGAATATTAATAATAATAATCACAACCAAGCCCCAAGTCCCACGAACAACAAAATATTGATATATTGCAAACTGTACAATTTCGTTTCTCCACCTTAAAAGTGGGGTAGAGGATCTTTTATTGTAATATAACTTTATTTCATAAGGTGCTATACAACGATCATCCTCGGTTTGTGCATACATAGCCAAAAACTATTTTAGCCTTTTAAGAATGGTATTGACACTCCCGAATTTGTTTCATCTCGGATCTTCGACTTTCTACTTGTTGCATCTTTTATGTTTTAAATAGTCCGTCTAATAGCTCTTTGGTAGGATGATAATTTCTGACGATGTTTTTGGGTCATAGTCAATGAATTAATGACAGTGGTCTTGGATGTTGGTTGCTTAACGACTTTATCACAAGACACAATCAACTGTAAATACTTTCTACTAAAATTTTCAATAGACTTTTAGTTACAAAATGCACCGTTAAAATAAATAAATAATCTTGTATTGCAGTTTTATTTTTTATTATTTTAATTGAGTTTGGTACGTTATAATTGAAGATTGATAGATATTTTAACTAAAAAAATATACTTTACTTTTTTTAACTAAAATTGGCTCACTGGCTTACATCAAGAACCAAAGACTCTCTCACAATAATATCAAACGTTTACCCATCACCAGGTATTAACTGTTCCAAAAAGGCATTCAATGAAGAAATAGTTTTTTTTTTTACTAATAAATATTATTTTCTCTAAATTTTAACTCAACGCCAATATTTGTTTTTAAAATTTAAATGTTGGAATCACCTTGCTCGCCTTATATTTTTTTTTTTATTGAAAAGAAAAAACAGAATTATTTAAAAATCCAAAAATTGACAATGTCCCACAACTCTTCAGCCAGATGCTCGATTTTGTGTTTTAAATTTGCTTAATATACACAAATTTTCATGTTCAGATCCTTACTCTTGCAGCATTAATTATCTACCAGATCTTCAACTATCTACATATTTTCAAACGAAAAAAATTTAATTACGAAGCACAACGATCATACACGATTTGCATGTGCAAATAAGTTTGAAGAAACCAATTTAATCATTTGTATTAACGTGTAATACTTTATGATTTACTAACTTTTTAATACCCCAAAACAGTTAATTGCCACTAGAAAAATTAATTATATGAAATAATTTCAATACAGCTAAAAAAAAAATCATTTTCATCATTATTGGATAATTTTCTCAAATTTAACTAATACATTGGTACACATCCCTAAACTAACTTAAAAACTAACTTAATAAAATTTCTAAAAATTCAATGAGTAGTCCTTTAATTGTACTTATAATTATTTTAAACTATAATTATTTTACAATGCAAATAGTAATTAAAAAGAAAACCCATTAAGAGTAGTGTGTTGTTACTTCTGCAACTTCTAAAAAATGATTCTATGTATAAAAACGTGATAAAATAAATTTTTCTTTGAAAACAAATTTTCAATTTGTTTGTTGACCAAACTTTATACATCTAATTATTATCTATGTTTTTTTACATAACTAAGAGGATTTAAATTATAAAAAGAATTTGTATGCCTTTGCATACCTTGCCTTTCCCTTCATATGCCTCATTATTTTGACTTATTCTGTATAATTATGTATTAAGAAGTAAATTGACTTGATAAATCTATATTTGAACTAGGGAAGATAACAACTAACAGAGTTAATCGGTAAGATACTCGATATATATGTTTGAGTATCAATGTTTGAAAAAATTTTAATCAATAGCATTCATAAAATACTTTAAATATCCAGTCTTTTTTGAAGTAATTTCACCAGTATGCAGCAACCCCATTACGAATCAAAGTAATATTTTATTTTTTATGTATATAGATAGATAGGAGCCTAAAAACTATTTAAATTTATTATTGTACATTGTAACATGGAAACAGTGACACTGTTCGAAATTTTTTTGTTTACAAGAAATTATTAAAGTTTAAATGAAAGAAGAAAAAAGACATAGTCTAATTTTCAGCCTAAAGCATCTTACTTTCACTGCCTACAAAAATATTCAAAGGAATTTTCATCATCCTTATTTATTATCACTGCTTAGTTATTTTCACTCCCAAGTGTTAAAAGTGCAATATGAATTAGAATGTATATATTCTGAACTCAAATCGCAAATCACATAGTTCTAAATAATATTTTATTTGGTTAAAAATACTTTAGCTTTATTTTGCACAGATTATCTGATACTTCAACTCAATTTTTACATTCGTTATCTAAACAATTGAGAAATACGGTGTTTGTAAAACGTGTCTATTTTTTTTTTCCTAATTTTTATTAAATATTATAAAATCTATAGGGTAAAGTGAAAGATTGGAAACCTTGAATTTTTAAAGAATATGAAAAAAAGGAATTATAGTTTTGATGGAAAGCGAAAACGAATACACACTTTTCAATCGAAAGTATCTAAATCTCAATTTCAATCACAAATGTTGTTATTTTCTTAAATAATGTCATATTTACAATTGTATTTCAAAAGTATATTGTGAGCTCGACAATGGTGGATTAATCAGCTGGTTGAGTAGGCTGAAGTGTAGATTTTAGAGATGGTCCAAAATTACGACATGTTTTAAACGAAACCAAGTTATTTTATAACCATAATAATTACGGGTGCGGTAGTTCTAATTTAAGGCAAAATTTGGTAAGTCTACTGGTGGAAAATGTGTAAATCCGTCACTGGAACTCAAATCTTAAATAACATTGTACAAATACTTTATTTAGTTAAACATATTTCAGGGTTATATTGATGACATTATCTGATACTCAAAACATATTTTTACATTCGTTATCTTAAATTTTGAGACCCTACGCATGTAGATTACACGTTGTTGGTAAAACGTGTCTAATTTTTTTTCTAATTTGTAACAAATATTTTAACAGCTACGGTAAATTAAACACATTATTTAAAATATGGACAAATTAGATTATGGTTTTATTTTTTGAAATTTCTAGTTATTTTCTTTGTAACTTTTCTCAAATTGACTGAAAAATAGCGATGAAAAATATATATAATTTAACTTTTCTGTATTTCAGTAAAAATAAATAATATTACTACCGAGTTATATCTACAAAAAACATTTGATCCGATTTCAAAAATTTTTGTATATGTCGACGTCTTGAAACTTTCTGAACAACTTTCATTTCATCAGTCTGTCGGTCTGTCAGTATGTGAAACTCATTTATACGAACGCTCATAACTCCAAAACTGCTTGATCAATATTTATAAATTTTTGGTAAACAATATAACTATTAACGTCCCGGAAATATAGCTTTCGAAACTTACTTCCTTTTTTTCCACTTAAATGCTGATTTTTCATGAACCGTTTATCCATTTTTGATGAAATTAAATTTGTACATGCGTGACATAATATATATAAGTATGGTTGAACTTGTATCACAATTCAGTATTCAAGACTTCGTAATTAAAGAAAAATCGAAAATCACAAGGAATAAACGGGTAAAACACAAAGTTAGATTACTGAAACCAACAATTTATTTTTTTATATCATATTCAAATTTCAAGTCAATCGTTCAAGCGGTTACAGAAATATAGCTACTTAAGTAAATATATTCGATAATGCGTACTTTCATAATAATGCCGAAATACCGTGAACTATCCATTTTCATGAAATTTTGTGAGTGGATGCATAATGTACTTTTACAGCAATGATTTGAATTTTGTTGAAATTTATTATTCTGGATATAGAGGAGAAAATCTCAAAATAATTCCACACGTATTTAAAACTTTATACGTTAACGAGCTCAGATCGCCCGTTATTTTCTTTTCCTTTCATTTTTATCATATTATCTTCCGATTCCAATTGGTTTCATTCTACTAAAATTTTTTTTTGTTTTCAAAAATTATCTACACTGGTATAAATGTATATGATTCAAATATACAAATTCATTTTTCCATCTCATATCCAAATTGCCATTAATTCATCGAACATCGAACACTTACCAGACATATATCTTATTGACAGTGTATTTTTGTTTTATTCAGGGCTATGCATCACCATTTTGTTTCGTCTCATGTATTTGCAATAAATATTATTATTGTACATAAATAAACTAATCATTAAAAATAGTTCAAACATTGATACTGAACCAAGCAAGTATCGAGTAACCAAACAATAAACAATGTTAGTTATTATATTCACTTGTTTTTTGAGTTAAATTATATGTCAAATTCGATTTTAGTTCGTTATTACCTCATCTTGATCTAATAATATAGTCATTTATTAATAATTCTATCAATTCATAACGTATTTGATAAATAATTGATTATTAAATAAATGTTTTTGAAATGCTGTTTAATGTATTTTAAATTTCATTTGTTTTTAATCATATTATAAAAATATGGAAAATTGATTTAATTATAGGTAATTGAAATCAATATTTTATCGTAAATTATAAGTAATTAAAACTATTTTTTTTAATCATTTAGTCACTTATTAGATATTTTTTAATAGCATATTAAAAACATTTATCATTTAATTTAAAAATTATGATATCATTAAAAGTTTACTTATGCAGTTTGTAATAAAATTAAGGAGAAGTAAAAACATATAGAATGAGACATGTATAATAAAAACAATATTTTTGTGCTCAAATAAAGGAATAACTCAAAAAATAATTATTGACATGGAATGAAATTTGTATGCACAGAACTGGAATGAAAACAGAAGTTTGAGAAAAACTTTTCTCGGATATTAAAAAAAAAAAATGTTTTAATTGACGTCCTACGTCCTACTTAATGTAATTATATTTGTCATATATGGGCATAAATGAAAAAAAAAGCATATAATGCGCATGAGTAAAACTATCCGATAACCGATTATCGTATATGTATGACGCATCATAGGGCTGTTAGTCCATTCATCTCAGTTAAATAAATGGCTCAATTTCGAAATCCAACCGAATCAGCTAAAATATTGTACAAACCTTTATTTTGGTATTATATTGCTTGCCCTTAAATTCACAATTGGTCACGTATAGGGAACCTTAGATATTAAAAGTCACAAGTAACAAAAATCAATTTTTTAAGAGTATTTCGTTTTCTCTGCCTCCAATCGAATTTTTATTCATTATCAAATTTGTAGAGGATACAATTCTCTATAAGTTTTGCTTAAAACCTTTTTTTATATGTTGAACCGTTTTCGAGAGATGCCCAGAAAATGGAGCGTTTGATGGAAGTTCAATCGTAAATACCATTTTATTATATGATTTTTTTTTAATACTTATTTATTCATTTAATATTACCTAAGTATTGAATACTTTAAATTTATAAATATTCCTCATAAGTCAAGAAGTCATTTAATCTTATTTACCTTTTGCATACAACTAATAAAATAATACTGTCTAAATATATTTTGAGCCTATTGTTAAACTTATATCTCTTATATTTCAATCTAATTATAATTATTGGATTTCTTTTAATGTTTTTATAATCGGTATCTTCATCTTCTGTTCGGCCATAAATTTCAGACGAATTCCCATAACCTGTTTCTTCAATGCTATTAACATTAACTATGGCTGAGCGCTCCATCTTCTGTGACGTCTATTTCGAAAATGTAAAAAACTTTTACACAATTTTATTTTCTACAACTATGATAATAAATACGATTGGAGGCAGAGAAAACGAATTATTCTCAAATAAATAATTTTTAGGACCTTTGACCCTGAATATTTAAGATTCCTAAAACGTGATCAAATGTGAATTTTAGGAGAAGTATGATAATACCAAAATAGTGAAACGCTAAGACAACTGGTCTTTCTATCCGTCCCGGTTGAAATTAAATTACTATCAGTTTTTATTCAAGCCCAAGCAATGTGTGTAATCAAGGCAATTGTTATACATACATATGATTCATTACTACTTAATAAGCCGGGGAATATGGAAAAGTGGTATAATAACTCTTATATTAATAATTTTTGTTTTTTTGTTACGGAGTTTTTGGGATCGTTGATCAAGAATCACAGGTCAAAAAGCAACTCAGGATTGTTTCAATCCCAACAAAACCACCTTTATAATTGACATAGACGAAACTAATTTTATTCCACGTTTAAAAACAGTACATCCGATATCGGTTGATAGATTAAACTCGGAAATAAAATGCTTGCATTAAATAGAATACAATTTTTTCCTTTATCACTTTTACACAAAATAACCATGTAAAAATATGTCAATTTAAAAATGAGACAATAAAGTAATTAAAACATAATTTTAAATAGGTAGATATACTTATTATCTATAGTTAATTAGAACGAAGTATGCTAGTAGACACTTATTATTAAAAACTTTATCAAAAATTGTGTTGTAGGACATGTTATAATTAGTAAACTTTTTGAAAAAAGAAAATTGTTACAAAAATTGTTATTAATAGTATTAAAAATTTCCCTCGTGTTATTATTAATCGTTATTCTTTAAATTTTCAGCAACTGTAAATTATTTGAGCAATTGTAAAGCATTTAAGTAAATATCCACAATTTGGAAAATTACTAAATAGCAAAATTATTTCTCGAAAAAACTCACTTTTCCCAAATTTTTCCTAGTTGGTTTATTTTCAAGTTATTATAATAATAATTTATATTAAAGCATTCAAAATTGTATACAATTATACATGTTTATCTATACATTTACTACAATGGTAATAACAGTTGTTTGATAACGCTTATAATAAAGACATTGATATTTGAATATAAAAAATTTGAACGAATTGGAAAAAACGATTCATGATATCTGTCTTGTGTTAGTCAATTGCTTATTTTCAGTTGTACTGATTATTTTAATATGTACTGAATATTTTATTTATGCGTCTATAGTTTAATCTGAAACATGAAAAAAGACAAGTCGTCTAAGTGCAACCCTTAAGACTCACA
Organism: Chrysopa pallens; assembly: GCA_020423425.1. NCBI lineage: Eukaryota > Metazoa > Arthropoda > Insecta > Neuroptera > Chrysopidae > Chrysopa > Chrysopa pallens. Next base: position 34,804,350 of record CM035595.1, on the reverse strand, counting down.
CGACAAACTTCTTCTCAATGAGAATAAAAAACAATTATTTTATTATTATTATTACAAATATAGGTTTTTTTTTTAAAATTATTTCACACTCAACAAAAAACGGCTGGATTTTTTTTTTTTTTAAATCACACTCAGTTTTGAGTTATGTAATTACAAGTCGAATGAAAGCGATTATTTGTTTTCGAGATAATCGAATCATACGAACATACACGTACAGGCATCACTCTAAAAACGTTAGATTTGGATGCTAGTAATCTTGAAACGTCAAGATTTCGATTGTGAAAAACGATGTCAAAATTCGTAATTCATATAATCGACCCTATTGCAATAACTTTGCCATTGGGAAGTTATAAATTTGGAATTTTGTAACACACGTTGTAAGTAAATAATTTACAATTTTTGTATTTTGTTGTTTTTTCAAAAATTACACAATCTCTTTGGAAAAACCCCCGAAACAAACCGAGTTTTCCCTATACATTCAAGATGCAGTTTTTTGCAAACGATGTGAAATGAAATAATTACGAGAAAAAGAGCAATCAGGAATGTTTTTATTGCATCTCCCTCCCCCTTTTGGGAAAAATATTCAAAAATGCTCATTTTTTTGTATGCCATATAGAAAGAGAGCGAGTTTTGTTTATTTTGATTGAGCTTATTTCTACAGCTGCCAGAGCTGCCAGTGTTCCAAATGAGAAATGTGCAGTCTCTTGATTTGATACAATTTTCTAGCCAGTAATATTTTTAAGCTTATTTCATGTGAATTTCATTTATACGTTTAAATGTATCAGAAAAAATTTATTACTGCTCTTTTTAAAATATTTTTATGTAACTTAAATAATAGTTGAATCATAATAATTTTTTTTTACTGAATAATAATTCACTATCCAATTTTCTAAATCCAAAGCCATAATCTAAGAAAAATACTGAGGATGTATGTACAATAGTTAATTTATAGGTATGGAAATATAACACAACGATAAAAACACCAATGGGGCATATGGAAGCAACGGAATCTATACCAAATGTAGGAAATACTGCGTGTGGATGTCAATGTCAATGCGGGGATCGGTTTCGTGCTAGACGTGATATAACAACTGGTATGGAACCACCATGGATGACTCTACAAAATAGTAAACAAGATAGTCCTGAAGGTTTATCATGGCGCAGATTACATATGTCACGGGCTAAATTGAAAGCAACAGCTACTACCTCAGAATTATTATCCGGTAATTAAAATATTTTTTTTATTCGAAATTTATAGTCCCTAAAATTTCGATATTTCTGGGATTCTGCTTAACCATGTTAGTTAAAATAATTTACTTAACATATTCTCCCAGATAAGTAATTATAACAAATACCCTAAATACGATCAGCAGTGTGGGGAAAACAAATCCTATACAAAAATTAATTTTCTAATTATTTGGCAATATTTATTTTTAAAATTTTCATTTATTACATTGATATGAATTATTTTTCGTCTTACTGATTCTAAAAAATTACTTAAAAACTAGAAAAGCTCTCCTAGGATATTTTAACACTGGATACAATTTTATAAAATTTTTTTTGAGGTTATAATTTTATATGATTATAATATTTTGAGCTTAAATAAGTTAAAAGAGCCGAAGTATTTGTAAGATTGAGGTTATTTAGTAAAAAAGAAAAATATGAAAATTTGATAGATAATACAGTAGACTGTGTACGGCCTCGGGATAAAGGGTCTAATGTGTAAATTCAGTTCTAACAATTCCGAATATAAAAGATAAATCGAACCTGAATAAACAAAATCTAATATACGTAAATTTGAAAATAATGAGTATTAGACGGAAAATAATTTGGTATATTTGTTACATGCATAAGATAGAGATAAAATATTGTTGTCTTTATGGGAGTGGTTATTTATTTCTTAGAATTTAAAAATAAATAACATATTTTTAATTTAAAAAACAATTTCTTCATATGTAAACTTATTATATCAATAAAACTTTCAAAATTTTATCTATCTAAAAATACTTTTTTTATACTTTAATTGAAAATGAAACAAAATAATTAATTTTAAATATTATTTGAAGAATTTATTCATAATTTGTATGGAGAAGTATTCATAATTTTTAACTGTATTTGATTAACCTGCTTAATTAAGATATATTGATTAACATATACGAATATTGAATAATTTCAGTAACATTACATACATAAAGGTCGAATTGATTACACCAATTTTAAGTTAGTTTAAAAAAATCGTTATTTATTTTTGAAAAAAATGTTACTCTTTTAGGTTTTGCAATGGTGGCAATGGTTGAATTGCAAATCAATGAACCGACTGAAGTTCCTGAATGGTTATTTGTGATGTTTAGTGTATGTACAACTGTTTTAGTTGCTGTACATATATTTGCATTAATGATATCAACATATTTACTACCAAATATTGATGCAATATCCAAATTGGAGGTAGCAAGTCTAGTACATGAAAGTCCACACGAACGGATGCGTGGTTTTATAGAATTAGCATGGGCATTCTCAACAGTTTTTGGATTGTTTTTATTTTTAGTGGAAATTGCAATATTATGTTGGGTCAAATTTTGGGATTTTTCATTTATTGCTGCTATGGCAGCAACTGTTATTGTGATACCAGTGCTATGTGTATTTGTTGCATTTGCAATACATTTTTATCATTCATTAGTAATACATAAATGTGAATCGTCTGTTTCGGAAATGCAACAATTAGAGGACATGAAACGAAAACTTGATAATGCTGTAAGTCCTGTGTAAATAAAGTATTGTAAAAATATTTGATATAAATTCATTCAATGTCCCACCGTAAAATTTGCGAAATAAAAGAGAATTATAACATAATTAGATCATTGAATGGACAAGGTATTTTGAGACTATAAACATAGCCACTATAACGGTGAATTTCAGAATATTTTAAATTTGTATTGTACCAATTTTTTATTTTAATGGAAAGTATCCAGTTTATGTCAACCTTTATTAAGATTTATAAATAAACATATTGTTGAATAAAATTGAAAAAAATAGAACATTATCCGCCAAAAGTATGTTTGTACTATTAAATATTTTTGGCATTTAAAAAGTCATTTAACACATTATAATAGGTATGCTATCATTGAATAATAGAGATGGTGACCAATTTTCGCAATTTCGTTATTTTATTTCATAAATAGAACCAACGAAACCGAAAAAAAAATGAAAATTGAACAAAAATTAGATACATTGAAATGACTTTCCCTACTTAAATTTAAAAAAACACTTATTGAAAATACTGGTGCAGTAATCGTAGTACCCACTTATCCAACAAATACGAGGATCAACATCTCTATTGAGAATAAAATCTTTAATGGTATAGATAGATAACTACAGCCTACGAAACTTTATTCTAGAAAATGACTTTTAATCAAATTATTTTTCTTAAATTTTGATCTTGAATTATTGAGGCCTGTGAAAACAATGATGCTAGTGAAATAAAATATACCTGACATATGGTTCTCAAGATATTTGTCTTAAAGCACTAAAATTACAAATCGTTTCATATTTGTTTTTGCAAATTTTCAAAAGTCCTAGCAGAGTCAATTATATTATAAATTAAACGATAACATGTATTTAATTTAATAGTAATTAAACTGTTTACTCTTAATTTTATTGCTTAAGATGAATTGACACATAAAATTAGACCCCTATACTAAAAACAATCTCTAATGTAATATACATTGTATATTACAAATAACTCAAAAAATAATTATCCAAGTGTTATGAAATTTGGTATACACAATCTTGCTTGACATGAAAACAAAAGGCGTGTCGAAGAGGTTTTCGCGACAAAAACATGTCTAAATATAATATACAAATTTTGATTTTTACTTTAGAATAATTTTTTTCGTAAAAACTGGTTGGCATGCCTTGCGTTTCTTTTGTCAAGATTGTGGATAACCAAATTTCATAACAATTGGATAATAATTTTTTTTATTTATTTGTGCGTAAAAATTGAAAAATATATAATGTAAATTAGAGATTGTCTTTATTATAGCGGCGTGATTTTTAGTGTCAATTCCCCATAAGTGTTGCGCAGCATAATGCGCTTTATTTATTGGATTCGCTCAATACAAGCTAATGAATTGTGTGGTTGACAATTATGAGAGTTGAATTTATAAAATATAGTCTGTGTGAAAATAGATGGTAAAAAACAGGCATGTTAAAGACCACTAGGTATTTCTAGTGATATCGACAATAAATCCTCAAGTTGTAAATGGACTGTGATATAGTAATATATTTGCTGTGTTTGACAGAAACAAGCGCTTGCGAACGCTGAGAAACCAACTATGCAGTTATCCGCCAGGACACGTTTGGTAACTTCAAAAGTTATTCACAATTAGTAATGAATGTCAATTTTTTTGCCGTTTTTTTCTGCCAAATACAGCCAATATTAATATTTTGTTTATATACAATATTAAAATTTTATGTGAGTCAACTTGGGATATAAATTCTGAAGAAATCATGGAACGCAAATATGGACCTGAAAACTTATTTATTTCTGTAAATATGTTATATAAAAAGGAAAAGTGTTTATAAGACCAAATTGTGTTTCAGATAACCATGAAGGATAGCGAAAAAATTATGAGATTTTTAAATTATATAGAAGTAAAGCACAAACAATACTTTTTATCGACAAACAAACTACTGCAGGTTTCAAGTCCATTCCTGTTTTTTTTTTGTATGGTTAATATGAGTTTATGTTCCTTGTTGATTTGCAAATTTATTTAACTTTAAAGAATAATTTAAGTTAATTTTAATACATAGACTAGAAGTGTAAATAATAAAAATGAAGTTTTTTGTGAAATTTTAAAATTAAAACCATAATAAAAAAATATTGGCGCATTCAAACATAAAAGATACCATTTTTTACCCATGAAGTAGTAAAGTATTTCACGAATATTTACAAAAATTAAATAAAAAATGGTGAACAAAACAAACTTTGTTATGCGTAAGAAAATATATCTTTTATATTTATGATTTATTTAATATCGAAATTACTGAGCATTTTATGAGGGAGCATAAATCAAACGTAGGGTGCCGTATTTACACTCTTACTCTTATTATTCTTAATTAAAGCATTTAATTGTATAAAATTTTCAGATTCTGTAAGAGGAATATTGTCAAAAGCTTATTGATGAATAATACTACGCGTGTGCGTAGAAGTGATTCATAAATTTGTTAAAGATTTTTTTCTGTATTCAATAACATCAGATTAACTATAATTAAGATCATGGTTAAAGCGCTCTAACTGTGGTTTACACTTACATATAAACATACATACTCATTTGAAATATATTATACTAGTCTATATAAGCATATTATTAGTAATTTTATTATAATAATTGTATATAACTTATTTGTTTATTTGCATAATAAATACATTATAATTACTTGGCTTATATTTAATTTCCTGCTTTCATGGGCGCTAGATGGAAATTTTTGGTAAGTAAATTGGTCAGAATTACCATAATTTAGTGCATAAATATTATTCAAATAAGCCACTGATCAGAAAATCTGATGGTAAATGCACACTATCGGACAGCCCTACAAGAAAATCTGATCAGAATTAATAGAATCACAGTCTATTTTGTATACTATTTCCTTTTAAGATATCCTTGCTCCGATGCCCTCCTCTTCATAAGAGTGAAGGATATATTTTATCGAAAATTGGAAAGTGCTTAGAGAATTTGCCAAAAATTAAAATTTGTAACACTTTTTTTTCGATTTTCTGTATTGCAAAATTGACAGTGATCGAAAACAGTCTTCATTTACCTTGGCAGTGTTACACATTCAATTTAGTAATATTCTAGATGAATTTATGCAATATTCATTACATTAAAACATAGACAATGGCTATGCAAGATAAGTAATAAGCCAACAAATGTTAGTATATTCATAATAGTATACTTATTGTAATTAAATCAGGTTTTTTATTACATATATTTATTTAAAAAAAATCGTTTATCATATTTACAAACAAATAAGCTGTACTTACCACAATTTAAGTGCATGGAATACTGACAGAGCAACTTTACTAGAGTAATGAGAAACTATTTTATAGCTCGGTCACATCATTTATTACGAACCCTTTACACGGACAGGGGCACGACCTTATATTCAAGACTGTGGTAAGGGGCTCTTCCGATACTTTTATAAAATTCCTTCAGACTCTTTTAATAGAATTGAAAAGACTATAATATCGTGCTTGTGTTATATAGACGACATTACATGAAAGATTTTAAAGGTTATTCGGTGAACTGTTATGGCGCAGGTTTAAGTGTCTCCAATTTAAATATTGAATTGAAAATTTTTAATCTCAATTTTGTAAAAAGTCAAACCTACGATCGTAAATTACATAGGCCATATTTTTCAACTATTTGCAATTTAACATGCTCAGAATAAATTTGCAGAATGCTAGCATATGGTAAAAGTGAAAAGTATGATAATAAATTAGTTGGTTTCAAAAAATTAACACGAGTTGCGATGGAACAAAGTTAACAAATTACTGGATCTACAATCAAATTTTAATTAATCCTTCAAAAACTTCAACTTAATCGTGTATATTTGTGTCTATTTTCCGTTTACACAGACATTTCGACTGCTGTGAATCAAGATATGGTAATCATATACAGGATTGTTTATACGTCTCATGTTCTGTGCAATACAGGTTATAGTATAATTTTTAAATGGAGCATTGTTTATGGAGAATACGCAACGTTTACAATCGCATTTTGAAATCAATTTTTTTTAAAACGAATGTCTTTATGGCTCTAAGTCATAGATTAATTCACTGTTGTACTAAAAACTATCGCTATTATTAAGTGTCATTAACATTATAGTCAACCGATTGCGTTAAATGATATTAGTAGAACAAATAAAAATGTACAAAAAAAACGAAGTGGTTTTTTATTGGATTTTATCTTGCCTGATACTGCTAGAATTTTTTTAATTGGTTTTTTAATTTTTATAGCTTTTAAATTAGTAGCGAAGGAGAGACTTAACCTGGCGATTAGACCTTTCTAGACCTATTTTTAAGCCATCGCATAGAAGTTAATTTTTATAGGTGGGAATCGAGCCCGCGATGTCGGTAAGTTAAGTATATAGAATTTGTGATATACCAACGGAGCTAGAAAGGGCAGCATCATGGAAATTTTTTCAATAATTCAATCAAATGGGATTAATTAAGATGTAAACTGTAATTCAGCCAAAGTTAAGAATCTTATTACTCATTATGCCTGGATTTTGTTCTTAGATCAATACCCACTCACTCCTCTGTACAACATATATTGCTTAAGCCTGTGACATTCTACAAATAGTAAATATGCGTCAAATAAATTAAAACGAAGTTTTAAAAAAAATCTAACAAAAGCTTTTATTCTTTATCTATGATTATTAACATGATAATTCTCAGATAACTTGAACATTACCAAACAATTCGACGTCTGGGAAAATGAACAGGTTTAACTGGATTAGTTTCTAATTGAATTCTAGCAATTTCTTTTCGTAATCTTTCTTCTTCCTGTTTATATTTTTCAATTTGCCTTTCTCTTTCTATTTGTTCTTTCAATTCCGCATGTTTTTCATGCAATACTTTATTCTGAATACATGCGTCTAATTCTTTTTTTCGTTCAATCTTTTTCTTTTGAATTTCTTCTCGTTCTCTTTGGAGCTCATTATTTGCCTCTTCAATTTGACGTAACATATTTTCTTTTTCTTCAATTAATTGTTTTTGTTGTTTTATTTTACTTTGCACATTTTCATCAATTTGTTTTTTTATTGTATCTAAAACATCACGAAATAAATCATCGCGTTGTTTTTGTTCTTGTTTCCAAACATTTTCCTGTTTTTGCCAAATTGCTTTTGCCTCTGAATCAAAAACCATTCCCATAAATTCTTGTCGTTTATGTTCTAAGCTTTGTTGCTCTTTTAAACGCTCAATAGCTAATTGTAAGGATTTTTTAAGTTCAAGTTTTTTTGAATGTTCTGCTTTGGCGTCAAATTCTTGCATTTTTAAAATATCTTCTAATAATTTCTTTTCTTCAGCTACATCGTCTGCTATAATTTTCGCACGCCTTCTTAATTTTAGTCTGTATTGATTTAAATTGTATAGATCAAGTTCTAGCCTCGAACGTTTCATTTGCATTTCTTCTCGCTGTCTTTCAATTTCATCATAAATATTTTTTTTCTTAATTTCTGCAGCTTCTTCCTCACGAAGAAGCTCTGTTATTTCTTCTTTCTTTTTTAATTCTTCCATTTGTTTGTTTATAAATTCATACATATCATTTTTCTTTTCCGCTAAAGTCTCTTCATATTTCTTCTCGGCTTCTTCTTCCTCTTTAATTTGTTTTTCTCTTTCTATCAAATATTTTTTCATTTCTTCTTCTTCCTTCTCTTTTGCCATTTGTTTTTCGATTTGAGCATCTAACCAAGCAACTTTTAAATTTGATTGCCTTTTATTCATTTCTGTTTCTCTAACGAATGGATTATTCATTCGCCAATGTTGATATAATTTTTTTTCAGCTTCTATACGTCGTACTGCTTCTTGTTTAGCTTTCAAATCTTGATTTATATCACGTAAAACATCTAATGGAATTTCTTTATTTCTATAAAAACGTTCTTTCCGTTTTCTAGCTTCTTCTTGCGCTTCAATTTCTTCCCTTTGTTTTTGTTCGAATAATAATAAATCGCGTTTGTTACGTTCTTCTTCCATTTCTCTTAACTTCTTTTTCTGTTCTTCCATTTCTTCATATTTTTTTAAACATTTAGCATTCATTTCAGGAGATGTCCAGCTTTGAAATCTTTCATTACTTCTACTATATTGGTCGTAATATTTGCATTGTGAGTTCCAAGTTTGTATTCGATCAGCTTCTTGATCACGTTTACGAATCATTCTTGCTTCTAGATGGTAGCCCGCTCGACGACCTGCCATTTTGCTAGAATAAATAAAAAACATTATTTGTGTAAAACTAAAAGTTATTCAATGATATTCTAATAATGTTTATAAAATATAAAGTATTTGGTGATAATCATTTCTCTACATATTAAATTGCAAAAAATGAAAGTTTTATTTTCAGAAATTACAGAGTTCACTAAAATAAGCAGCGGGATACGAGGTACAGGACTTTAAAAAGTTAATGTATTTAAAAAGTAAATATATAATTAAACTATTATTCAATTTCGCCTCAGTTTAGCCATACAAACCAATGCCTAAAAACATTACAAAATCAAAAAAGTTTTTGTTACTAAACTTTTTTCTTTCAATGTTGCAGAGTTTGTTCTGCATTATGCAAGGTCGTTAAATTTATCGTTTTATTTATTAATGATGATTTTTATAAAAATGATAGTTTTGTTTCTTGTATACTGCGCCGACCGAATTTTGAAACCGTTATTTCAAACATTTACGTTCATTTAGATATTTCAGGTTATTTCAAGAAATACTGAATTCTTTCTTACACTTAGTTTATTGCTTTGATAAAAAAGTCCTATTCAACCCTATTAAAATTGAATCTTAATGAATAGGAAATTAATAGCACTGAATGCGATATTTATTTTCCTAGTAAATCCCTTTCAATCCTTTTCAAAATTTTGAATTCTTTTTCTGTTTAAGAAGAATATTTATTTTTAAGTATTTTGTTTAAAAGAAAGACAATATTTTTACTAAGCCACGATCTGAGAAATTTGTGCTAAACCGATTGCAAACAAAAAACGAGCGGTTATGTATTCGTCTACGTTCCCGCATTTTATATAACTTTATACATAGTAGTCCACTCTCGATGAGCATCAATCATTGTTTCAACAATTTAAAAAAAAAAAAATATTTATTTTTCACTAATGAACAGAGCTCTTAGAAAAAAGAAGTTGGAAAACTTGAAATCTTTTAATGCCTTCTAATGAATTCTTTTTGACCTTTCAGTGCATTTCCCTTCTTATAGAGGGAAATATTATATTGTTGCTAACATTTACTCAATAGCAATAAGTTTTAATTTTAGTATTTTCTTCTCTTTAACTTGGCCATAATTTTAATTTAAGAGAGAAGGAGAAAAAATAATGAAATAAATTTTCAATTTTTAAGTATGAGCGATTATTTTTCATTTCAAAGTTGAAATGATCATTAGGATATTAGCTGCCATAAAAAACAGTTTGAATCGTTTCGATTTTAGGACAACATTTCCGTTCGAGTTCTTTTTTTTTTTGGAAGATATCTGAAATTGAATCGTCTACCATAATACAGTCATGGGCCTGAAAATTACGTAGATTCAATATAATTAGAGAAAAATTTCAATGATGCAAAAAACTATGCTCTCGCCACCTTGTATCGTAATGATTTATGTAAATAGAAAATTATTCAAAATTCAATTCTATGTACTAATTTTTTTTTATAATAAGAATGGTATTCAAAAATATTTATAAAATACGTATATACGTCGTTATAATATGACGTAACATTTACGAAAATAGATCTATTTGTAAATATAGAATACGAGAATATAAGTAACAGCCGTTGTCCAACGAATATTTTAATATTTTAAAAATATAATATCAAAAATACAATTTTATTTTTTTTTTATTTATTACAATTTTCTTCAGATATTTTGATATTGATATAAGAGATAATTTATTTCAAAAAAGAGATGTAACTATAAATAAATAAAAATGTCTAGTAAAAATTATAGAAAAATCTAAAAAAAAAAAAAAAAATAATTTCATGGTTTTCCTTAACGAACATGCGGTGGTAGATATGACTGATAGAAATATTTGGATATTCTATCAGATATATAAAATTATATCAGATTTTTTTTCTATATTTTTATTATATCAGATTTTGTCTATAGTTTTTAATTGATGCTTATTGAGTATAAGTTATACTTCTACTGTGTGAACAAACGATTTATTTTTTTATTTTTTTTATGAGAATTTAGTTTTCAAATTATTGGAAAAAAATTGACATAATTGTTTAAAGAATTTTTCAAAAGAATTCTTGAATTAAGAAGAAGATTCTTACAATTATCAGTTCAATTATAACAATTAAATGTCATTTTTAAATTCTATAAATTTTTAGTAAAAAATTATTTTATTACGTTTCGTTGTTTTATTTTTAACTTCATCAGGTATTATTTAAACATCACTAATTTTAAATGTATTGGAAAATAAATCTCATAAAAAATTAGTGATATTTGTATAAAATATTACCTGACGAAGTTGAAAATAAAACAACGAAACGTAAAATATTTTTAAATTTTTCTCTATTTACTTTTCATAGAAAGTAAAGATCCTGAGATTCATACATATAATTTAATACACATGAATGAGATTCAAAATAGTATTTTATTACAATTTCAGCTACTCGTGAGGCTTTTATTGATAAGATAGTCCTGCGTACTATGCACGGTACGAATACCAACCATTAAGTTATTTCGAAAACAACTCCAAATCGTAGCTACATCTAAATGTTATGCCTAAATTTGAATTGGTCATAAAAAGATGTAAAAGGTGTTGATTATCATCTTCAACTATTTATTTTGAAGTAATGTAATATTTTCAGTTTTCGAGATGAACATTATAACTTTTTAACAACAGTTAAAAAGCGATGCGTTATTCATAATGCGCACGCATTTTGTAAACTATATGATCTTCAAAAACGTTTTCAAAAAGATATTTTTAAATAACGTAATTTTAATACATTTGCGAATAGGAATATTGTCAAAACGAGTGGTTTTGTCACATTCTAATGTAACTATTTTATACAGTATACAGACTTGGAAAAGTTTTATTTTATTTAACGGTATTATTGTCGACTAAGTAGCGATACACTATTGCGCATATTTTATTTGATATTTTTTTTTTCTCGAATGATTCTGTACAATTGTGAAAAGTTATCTGTTAAAATAAGAAATCTGAAGAGTTCATCGCATAGTAGTGTTATTCTTTGTGTGGTTTATTTTTAATTGATTTAATAAAGTGTTTATTTTTATAAAAATTTGATTTTTTTAAAAGGTAAAGTCAGTAACATATTATTACTTTTTAGACTTCTAGATTAATCTTCAGTGCGTTCTGCTTCAAGTGTATCCACCCTTGTAATTTTAATTTAGAAAGGACAGTTAAAATATAAATAATTTATATCCAAAATGTACTACTTGAAAAGTGATGATATAAGGGGTTTAAGGGGAATTTACTCAAAAAGGAGACCTCTAGAATAAAAACAACCTCTAAAGTAAGTGATAATATGTAATATACATTGTAATGTGTAGGTACTTTTTTTTCGCACATGGAACTGGAAAAATAATGCTATGAAATTAGATATGCACAATTTTGACATAAAAACGGGCGTGTCCAAAATCATTTTGTGAAAATACTTTCTAAATATACCATTTTCATGTCAAGTTGGTATATGCCAAATTTCATAAGATTTAGATAATTACTTTTTTAATTATTTGTGCGCAAAATTGAAATAAATCAAGAATTCAAACTAATTCAAACTTAAAAAACGATTACACATTAACCAGAACACACTGAAGGTATCGAAAACTGTATTGTTCATATTAAAAAAATTAAAGATGAAAAAAAAAATTTAACTTTTAAATAAATACCGAGACATAGATAATCTTGAAGTTTGAGAAAAACCACCTTGCTGTAAAGACAATTTTTAGCCTGAAGAAATTTCCAATTCATTCATTTATATGTAGTCACCTCAAATTCAGACAAACAATTATTTGGCTAGACAATAATTTGAAATGCAGTTTTAACTGACTTCATAGACAACGTTATGTGATTCATTGTATGTAAATTTCATTTGTATATTGTAATAATGGCGATACCCATTATTAAATAATTAAATGTGGTTACTCACATACATAATAACCATTTGTATGCATGTATTCTTTATAAGATTCATATCTATATAGATATATATTACCAATGTTTAGCGCATGAAAAGTGATTCTAAAACCAATCTGTTAATCTGATAAAATATCATCTAATTATGATATAAGAAAATTTTCTAACTGAAAAAAAAAATAAAGCAAATATTTGAAATAAATTCTTCTGCCAATGATTGAACCTTATGAACAATTTTTATAATCGACCTAGAAGAATCGATTCATAATTAAGAATGTAATTGGTGTCTATCTACCCGTAATAACAAAAAACTATCGGAAAAATTCACTTGAAGATTCTTTTAAAGACATGTGTAAGAATTTGATATTGTTAAATACAAAACAACACATTTCAAAACTAGTTCAGTCGTAAAATCTTGCCAAAAATAAACTTTTGTTGACTTTTCTAGCCAAAATATAAGATGATTCATTATTTAAAAATAGCATAAAATGTCTACAATAATATTTTTTACTGTATCAAAATAATAACAAACAGAATTTTCGAAATTAATGTGCCGTTTGGGAAAATAAATATTTTTAGATTGTTGAAAAGACGATGTTGTATCTTAACGCACATTCCAGACTGGAATTGCTTGTGTATTATATTGTAAGTATATGTTGGTAGCATACATTACGTGCAAATGACACAAGCGTACATTGTTTTTACAACATATGTAGAATTCGCAGCCAAAAATAATATAATGCATCGAGAACATTCTTTATCAATTTCAACTTTCACTGAAGAAACTTAAGAAGTATTCACGATAGTTAAAATAATATTATTAGATATTAATATTAACGCTTTGGTAATAAATTTTATTGACAAGTTGGATTATTAGTTTATAGATTACTAGCTGATTCGGCAAACGTTGTTTGTCCATATAAATTATTCCATTAATTATTTCATATGTGTCGAGTATAAAAATGGAATGATATGACCTGATGTCGATTCAAAACCAATTGACAATTTATTTGATCATTAGATTTTTATGACAAAATCAATTTCAAACTAGATTAACTAATATACATAAACAGATTTGATTCTATGTCAACAATTGTTTTCACAAAATTTCAAAAGCACGATGGTATATATATATATATATATAAGTTCTAACGAAAGAGAATATTGATGCTACAAAACAATTTTACTATAAGTGTTCATAGAATCACCAAACTACTCCATTTCAGCAGGTCCCACCCGTTCGCAATCCATAAGATAACTTAAAATTGAGATAGCGAGCTGAAGTTTTGGTGACGTATTTGAGATATAAAAATGAGTATAATCGAGCCATTGGATCCAATGGATTCACAGCCCAAGTTTTGGACCAAAAAAAAAAATTACAAAAAAAAAATGTTCGTTGTTTGAAAACAACTATCGTATGAAACATTTTTCCGTAAATTGTTTAGATTCGCCACAATTTCAGCTCAAATTTTGCTAAGAATCACACATTTTTCCAAATTGGTGCTCATTTTTATTATGTATGTATTTACAACTGTATAGAATGCATATTTAGGGTATTTTATAAATGCTTATCGTTATAAACAGTTCAAAGATATATACTGAACCATATGTCAAGTATCTTAACAATTAAAACTGTTAGTTGTTATTTTCACTCGTTTATGTAGAATTTATAGTTGTTTTTTTTTAACAACTTAAAATATTAATATTCACGGAAAATGAAATCTCTCAAAAACAACAGTAAATAAAAAACTCATTTTCATTTAAGCCCATCAGTAACTAAGATAACTCAAACACAAAAAAGTTTATGTTTTAATAAAAAAGCTTTTGTTTGAAATATTGTTCCATAATCTGTTTACATTCACTACAATTAAAGATCAATACGTAATTGTAAGCGATTACGGTTACGGATTAACTCTATTTCAATAATTATAATGATTATAAACAGAAAAAAGCATTGATTCTCAAACAAATACCGGGTGTTTAAACAAATAACATTGTTAGTGTTTCTTCGCTTGTTTTAAAAAATCATATTTACTACTCATTCTAAATTATAATATCGAATTAAAAAATTGTTTTTATTTCTTAAAGCTCTTTATATCATTTAAGATCAAGGTCTTAAACGCGTTCTTAAAATTTATTAATTCATTGAAATTAATAATCTTTAACAATAACTATTTTATTGCGCTTACTCAAATAAAATTTTGGTATAATTCCAAAAATTATACACAATCGTAAAATGTTGTAAACTTTTTCTTTTTTTTATAAAAATATTATTAAAACACTTCGATTGCCAAAAATTTTATTTTATTATTATTATTATTATTTTTCAGTGGGAACACAAATTTGAATATTAAAATTTATTGTAAATTTAAAGGATTTAATATTTCTATTGACCTAACTTCTAGAAATATGTCATGGATGTATTTTGAAAAAAAAAATATATCTTATTCGTTTTAAAACTGTCACTGTTTACAATTTTATTAATAATAATAAACATTTCAAAATAATATTTTCAAAGTTTCATAAATATTTAACATAAAATAATTAAAGGCCAAGATTTATTCGAAATTAGACAATAATTAGACCAAGAACATAATAAATCGATTAAAATCAGACTAACATACAAATTCAATGTTAATTTGTCTCTCTTGTATTGTGTATACAAACAGTTTAACGTACACACATTCGATATGTTTACTATACAATAATACTTAACATTGACATCCAATAATTCATAGTTTGATTTCCAGTCTGTATAGTTTAAATAGAATGGGAACTCTTGTCGTTTCTATGTTAATTAAGCTACCATTACAATGTCACATCGAACAAATAAAACCTACGCTATATTTTTTGCTAACATATTCACCAAAAAATTGTTTTCTCTCATTGATTGGCGTATCAATGAATCCCCTAGGTATAGCCGGTTTCGTGCTACGAGGTGCATGGTGATTTAAACATTAGCTACCATGACATATGTCATATCTCAGGAAGTTAAAGAGATATTTAACCGATTTTAAGGCCATATTTTATTGCTATTTAAGTGATTCTGGATGTTGTATCAACGAATATCATATATTATGCATGATTGCATAATATATGATATCGAAGCATATTTTAAGAAATAAAAGAGATTGAAATCGGTTTTAATTTTTGCTCTTTTATTTCTCTTGTTTGGTATGTCAATAAATCCCGTAGCTCCAATGGTTTTAATTTAATCAAGTTTACTTGATGTAATGATGATTGTAAAGACTTACCATTTTTAAAGTACACGGTTCGAATGCGACTTAATTTTTTTTTTTAAGTTAATTTCAAAAAATAAATTTTTATTTATATTTATTTATTTTTTTTTATTTTAATTCCCAGCAAGTATAGGATTTTTCATTTTGTATAGAATTATTCTAGAAAAGACAAACTAACTGAATTTTGGAATTAATAAATGGGTGAATCACATTATTTGTTTTACTCTGGTATAAACTACATTACGCAGATAAAAGCTATACTTTAATTTTAAACAAAGATAGCTTTATTATCGTTTTTCAACCATATAAATACTGACCGAATTTTTAAGATTACGATCTTAAAAAAACAAAAATATTATGAATTGTTTAGAATAGTGTATAAAATCAATTAATCGAAAGAAATAAAATTATTTTGAATCGAATGTGACGTGTTTACATGTCTTCGATTCTAATTATAGAATTCAATATTTGAAACGCCGCAACCTTGTTCAATGACGTTCATTGCATTAATAATATTTTGTTGGCGTTGGGGCTAGATTTCAATATAATACTAAAAAAATTAGCTCTGTATATATAAAACTTATTAATGTAGGATGTAAAATTCAATTTACTTATTATATTTTATTATATTTTACTACAAAGTTTAGAGGTTGATACAACCGATTCCATTGATGATCCGGTCAAAATAGACATTCACCCTTGCATAAATTTCCAAGAAGTTGAATTTCTACAGTTAGAGATATCATTATAATGAAATTTTGAAAAGTTCACATCGATCTGATGTTTGCAAAATATTTTATGCCAGTTCAAGATTCACAAAAATGGTTTCGATGTGAAACATCTATAGGCGAGGGTCAACTTCATTGTTGGCGTGATGATATAGGTCGTGGCGACGCATCTTCACGCTTTATGGTGGAATATATGTACTATACGTAGCCGAAGGTAATGCGCAAGCGACTGAGTGCAATCTGTCTTGCCACACTCATAGATCAAGCAATGAGCTAAAAAAATTGTCCTTATAAAATCACATTTTAATATCTATTGAATTTTATCATTAACTATCCGTATCCGCAACTTCACCCGCGTAGTTTCCTCCTTCCGAAAGACCAGTATAAATCACATTCGGTAACCTCCTATTTATATCTGCAATGTTTTGTTAAAATAGGTTTAATCGATTCGATCACTATTGAAAATATATCGTGATAGTTTTTTGTTAATAAGGACAGTGTCTAAAAAGAAAAGTAGTTTTTGCGGTAACAAAAAAAATAGCATTTATTGATATATATTTACTATCATTATAATTAATGATAGTACCTTCGTTACCCACATTTGAAATATTTTCATATACAAGAATGTGATTTTCATAAATATACATTTTTTTCTTATAATATAATATAAATGTATTCAATAAATAATAACACTAAATATTTATGTTATTATATTTATTATTTATTGATATTATACAATATATATCCACAAATTAACGCTAAATTCAATGAATCAATATTTTCAAAATGTCAAGAAATATTAAAATATCAATATTTTTTGTGTATGTAATCAATCAACAGATGGTAATAATGACATATCTCAGAAAATGTCGATGAATACACCTGTCAAATTTACTTCTGGTATGCATTGAAAAGTTCTTATGACTTAATGCAAAAGTTATAAAAATAATTCCATAGAACTATTTGTTAATATGCGATTATTCTATCAAATAACTATAAAGAAATAAATATTTTCCAGAAAACATGAAAACATCGTAATTAAATTAATCAATAATAATATAGCGGATGGGATATGATGGGAGATTAAATCCAATTAATAATAGATGATAATTCTTTGTCAGCTACGGAATGCTAAGTACGATTAATTTACAAAATCCTATGTTTCTCCAAACATATAGTTAAAATAATACTTATAAATTTATTAAAATAGAAAACAGTTAAATCACTTGGCATGTTTTCCAAGATAATTAGTATCGAATTGTAAGTGGGAGTTTGTTCCTTATTATTATTCTGAAGTTTGATTGAAAATTGTGTATTTAAATAAACTTGTACCAAATTTCATCTAAATTTATTGCAAAATTTGAGCGACTTTGTTACAATTTTTCTAATGGATCGAGATATAAACTACTATATAAATTAATTATTTCATTCCGATGTAATTTAACAAATTTTTGATATACAACTTAATATCTCCACTTTAACAAAATACTAAATTTATGATCAAATTTAGTTATTTAATTAATCGAATTCAAAAAAGAGGAAAGCGTATATATTTTTTTAATGCGTGTTCGCGGATAACTTCTCGTTTATGAATCGATTTTAGTGATTCTTCTTTTTGTTGATATCCCAAGGGTGGTACCATAATAAGCAAATCAGAATCTAATCTCCTAAGAGGGTAGAAGGGGCAAAGACAATTTAAATCTCAATTCAAATGAAAAATTTTTCGTGGTTGTTGACAACACTCAAAAATAAGAAATAAAAAAAAGAACCGCCTTCAAAAAAATGAACTAAAATTAAAGAATAATTTTAAATAAAACACTTTTATAAATAATTTCCTTGTTAATTCGACACACAAAAATTATCTATAGTTTTTAATTTAAAATAATTTTTTAGTTTTGAGTCCATTTTTTTGAAGGCGGTTCTTTTTTTGAAATTATTTATAGATCTTGGAGTTGATGTCGAAACAAATGTTACCACAATGAACGGACTCCTTAAACCAAACTCTTTTGTTTGAAACATTTTTTACGTAAAATGTTTGAGTTCTCATCAATTTTAACTCAAATTTGGCTTATAAGCACATATAGGTAATAACAATACATATTATTATTATACTTGTATACATATATAACTGTATAGATTGGATATTTAGAGTATTTTAATGCTAATTAAAAATAGTCCAAACAATTAAATTCAATCATATGTCGAGTATCTATACAGTTCACTCCGTTAGTTGATATCTTAACTTGTTGTTCTTAATACTCTTTTGTATGTATATAGAGATGAAAATTAAATACTACTGTCCTTGACATCATATTTTTATTCAAATTCGGTGTAACTATTCAGGTCAACGTTCTTTTCTAATAAAAAATGATACTAATACTGCATTCTCATAACGAGGTACACAAGTATATTAAATGATAGCCAAAATATAATACAATTTTTCGACAATATTTAATTACTGTACTTTTATTGAGTATAGAAATTGCAATGACATCATTATCAACTTGGAACACATGCCAATTATATTAATGTTTTGAAAATGATTAAAGATTTAAATTTAAATCTACGACACACAAAACTGCAATTCTAAAATCTATTATTTGTTTAACAAATGTTTTGCTCATTATTGACACAAAGTTTTCCGTTATTCCCGTTTTATATTATGGTTAAGCAACCCAAATTGTCATTTATTTTCAAATTCAAAAAATTCTGCTGATACATGTAATTTTTCATACATCTATAACTACAAAGCCATTTGATAAAGTCAAAACTACTAAGTGTGGAAAGCTAAAATTTGGAATAAAGCTTTATTTTATAATATAAGCATCCGCTAAAAAAATACTATTAAAAGTTAACGGAAGAAGATAGGAGGTTCAAATTTTATACGAAAATCTTTAAAACATCTACTTAGCCCTTAGAGTATCGATAATTTTAAAGGTAGGAACTGTAGTATGCACTTAACAGAAATAATACTGGGGTTAAACGCATTTTGATTTGCAGACTTTAAAGGGCAGGGAATGTTTGGTGAAAGGTAGTATCTTTCATTTCTATTGCTTTCAAAAGCATTACTTTATATTGATTTATTAATAATTTTGAAGGTTAAAAATAAAATATTATCGAAATTTTTGATTATCAAATATATTTTAACCTTTTTTATATTCACACAATTAAATTAATAATGACAATAATCCAAAAATCCAGCAATAATCATAATTTCATTATTTATGAAAATTTATTATTTAAACAAAATAATTTTCAAAAGAGAAAAGTATTTCCATTCTAAAAAATAAATGTTTGAACATACACATTTTTATCCTGAAATCTAAGGATATGTGTCAATAAATAAAGTGTTATATTGACATAATTACAAGCGTTAAATTAAGACATTTTAACAGAGTTTATTTTCTTTAGTTTAAATCTAATGTGATATAATTAAACTGAAATACAAAGGTTATGGAAAGATGCCCACACATCCTACACTAAATTACTACATTGACAATTTTCATTAAAATGATTCGTCAAAAAAGAATGCTTATCTATTTTTATAAATAAATATTTACCTTTGATTTAATTATAATATCTGATATGTTAGTCACAAAACTTTAAATACGAGTACAGTGATTATTTATATTTTCAAGAAAAATACTATCTTTACAGAACACCAATCAAATCGGAAATGCCAGCTGGTACAGGAGCTGGCGGATCCGGTAATACTGCAGAACGCACAGTATTTCGACCACCATGGGTGAAAGAAGGGCCCACACCTATAACAACACCAACTGCACCATGGACCTTGAAACATAGAGAATCAAAAGGACAGGCAGATGCTCCTCCAGCACCAAAGTTGAAACCAAAACCTATAGAAACTAAACCATCAGTTGATGAGGAAAATCCACCATCAAAATGTAAAAACATAAATTACTCAATTTGCTTTTCTATTATAATTTATTTTTGTATTCTTACAGTCCCGGTTCAATTAAGAAAAACCAGTGGTCCACAACCAAAAGAAAATGGCAGAACTTCACCAACTGTAAAACCAATAAAAGATCAAGTAACACTAAGGCCAACGCCAAAGGATCCTGTAAAAATAGTACCCATTAAAAGAGAGGATAGTAATGCTTTTGAAAGACCTAAATTGGTATCCCAACGGACACTCAGAGATAGTAACGATACATCAAAACCACCAGTTTTACGAAGGGAACGGCCTAAACCCCGAAATACTTTTGACGATGTAAATTTCTAATATATTTTTAATTTTTTTAAAATAAGTTTCATACAGAGAGCACGATTTAATTTTGAAACTAAAAAGTATTGTTTATTAATTCTTTAGATTTATTATTAGACAAATTTGATCATAAAATCATGATCGATTCGTTTTACAAAATCTAAAGACTACGCAAGTAATTCAAAGATTTTATCACAGAAGATTTTGTGAGAAGTGCTTATAAAGATTTAAGTCATCATTGCAATCATTATTTATTATGGCAACAAAACAAAGAAAAATTCGGAACATAATTTTCTACGACAATTTTCCAGAACTGAATCCCAGAAGCTACCTTTAAGCTACCACTAGGTCGATTAGCTGAAGATAAAATTTCTTCCATTTTATCCAATTCCGGTGGACTGCTTTCATTAAAAAAATTATACTTCTGTTTATATTCAGATGCTGTTCATAATATCGCCCTTATTATTTTAGGATATACCTTCAGCACATATATTACGGAAGCAAGATAGTATATTAAACATAATACCACCTGCACCTCCAGTACCACCAGCACCCCCATGTCCCCCACCACCGCCCAAAATTGTACCAGATGGATATGAACCACCAACTGACAAAAAAAAGAAATTCCTTGAACAATTACGGTAATAGTATATATAAAATGATAGAAATAAATGAAAATACTTTTCAAAAAAACAATTTTTAATCCATGTATATATCATTTCAGACAACGACCAAGAGTACGACCAGATTGGGGTACATTATTGAAAGATGTTGAAGCTGGAAGAAAATTAAAACATGTAGTTTGTAACGATCGATCTAGACCATTGTTACCACTAGCCAAATGTAAAACTAAAGAAGGTCAATTTGTTTATGATAGTGAGAAAAAAGAATCAAATGTTCATAATATACTTCTTAAACAGGTAAATATCGGAAATACTATTGCCTAAATATGTTTTTTAAGTTAAAACGCATGCGTAATTGTACCAAGAGTACAATTCATTGGGTTAAATTAAATGAATCCGCACATTTTTCAATAAAAAAAGTATCAAAGATTTCAATAATTTCATTTTATATATTAAAAAAAAACTATTGACAATGAGCTAAAAACAGTTTTATCTCTGCCCACGGCTAGCGCTTAGTTGTAATTTTGAGTCAGGGTGTCTGCTCTATCTTTAGAACTAAATTCCCTGACTTTTCCAGATTTTCCGGACACTCATATGAATTTTTTCAGATAATTATTTATATGAGCTTCAACAAAATTGACCGAATTTTAATGACTGCCGTGAAAATGTCCGTATCGATAAGAAAAAAAATAAATTTGGAAGCTTTTATCAATTTTACAAGTTTTATTTACAAATGTTATCAATGAGCCCACAGAAAATTCAAAGGTGTTTTCATAGTCCTGGATAAAGTTTCAGGCACAGTCAGGTTTATAAGAAAACAGAGTTTTAATCGTTAACATTAAGAAAATAGTAAAAAAAAAGTTTTTTCATGTGAAATTATCGATATGTAACAGATTATATTGAGTTGGGAAAATTGTGTATACATAACATTGGACGTTTTTCTTTTTGGAAAGTTTGTTTTTAGATAGAAGATTTTGTAAACCATCGCAAAAATAATTTTTACCTTCTTAAATAAATATTTAAAAATTCCTGTAAATTAAAAAAATTCCCAAACTTTTACTAAAGTTTCATATTTTCTATGACTTTTTCCACAAAATTAAAATTTTCTTTTTTTCCCTAGTTTTTCAGATTTTCCCTGACCAGTAGACAGCCTGTGACTGATAGGTTTTAGCAAAAACCTTTAAGAAAGCAAACATCCATAGAGGCTAATAAATCTACTTTTTATGTACCTGTTCAAAAAATCTGATTATATATTTCACAATCTGACTTTAAATATTTCACGTTTATTCGTTCGAATTTTCGATTTTTCTTTAATAACGATGTTCTATAAAATCGATTTTGACACAATGTACATAAATACCATGTATGCATACATAAAATTTTATCAAAATACGATGAACGGTTCATGAAATATTGGCTTTTAAGCGAAACAATAAGTTTCGAGCACTATATCTCCGGAACGAAAATTCATAAATGAGATGTTTATAAATGGGACCATCATGAACATCATTAGTTTTGAAGTTATGCCCTTTCGTCCGAATGAGTTTCATAAAACTACATATGGACAGAAACGAAACAAAAATGCTTAGAAAATTCCTAAACGCCAACACATATTTTGAAATCACGGTACTTTCGAATTCGAGAGTAAAATAAAAGAATCTACTTCGTAGAAAATTTCAAATTTATCTCTAGATCTCTAGATAATTTATATCCTATAGAAACTCTATATATTTTTATCTTTAGATCCAAGGTGGTGTACAACTAAAAAAAGTTCAAACAAATGACAGAAGTAAACCAATATTAGACGGCTTACGTAAATTTCGCAGACAAATGACAATTGAAGAACAAATACAAAAATCTCAATCATCAGCAAAACTTGGTGCTGCACCAGACGAAGAAGAATTAGTAATATTAGGTGATGAAGGAGACGAAATGGATGATATTGATAAATTACGTGATGATTTACAATCAACAAAACAATTATTAGCATTAGAATTACGTAATAAAGAGGCACAACAAAAAGAAATAAAACGTTTACAGGCACGAATATTAAATTTAGAAGTAGAATTAGAACATGAAAAGGGAAAAGCTGCAGCGTCGGTTACACGTAGTGTTATGGCTGAACGAATAGAAGATGATAAATTAGTAGCCAGTCTGAAACAAGAAGCTGAAGATGCACGTAAAGCTGCAAAAGAAGCAGAAAAAAAATATCTACAAGCCACAGATACTTTAGACACTACCAAAGGCGAATTGGATGAAGCGAAACGACAAAATGAAATTTTAGAAAGGAAATTAGAGCAAGCTATGAAGGTAAATCGAATTATTTTTTAAAATTTTGTATTTTTATAATAATATTTAAATTTTAAATTATAAATAGTTATTGAGCGGTGGTGGAAGTAGACGTCAAAGCCAAGCGATTGGAAAAGAAGTAGGTGAGGCATCTGAAGAAGAGGAAGAATATTCAGATAGTGATAGTGGCGATGATGAGGAGGGTGAAGAGACTGAAGAAAAGAAAGAAAAACGTGCAAAACGTGAATTAAAAATGTTAATGAATAAATTGAAAAATGTTAAAACAAAGAAAGAAAATGCACGAAAAGAGAGACAGTCATTAAAATCACAAATGAAAAAGGAACAAGATAATATTAAGTATGTATGCTTCTATTATATAATGAGAACATTTAGAAAAAATTTAGATTTTTAGACAAGTGGTAAATACTTGTAGTTCATATCTATAGGTACAAAATTTACCTATAATTTATGTTGTGCTAACAGATTTAAAATAAAACAAAACCTTTATTTAGCCTCCCAAACACAATAGCTTTATTCGTTGGCGTTTTTTTTTTTTTTTATTATGCGCAAGTACAAAAAGTTATTCACTGCGCGCGCATATTCCAATAATAAAATAAAAGAACTAAGCCATCTAACTGAACAACATTTGTCATAAATATGTTCTTAGTTATCGCTTTCGCTATGATTAAATCAATTGACATGCGCAAAGAATTATTTCGTACGCAAGCCCATTAAAAAAACTCCAGCGAACACATTCAATATTGTAGCAACGTTAGATTGGAAGAGCCTAGAGATAATTTAATAAATAATAAAAAACTTTAACCTTTAATATCTCCTTAATATTTAAATTTAGCATATTTGAAGTTATAATATTTGTTTATTTTGTAATATTGTCGTAAAGTTGAATCGTTTTCGTTAGTCCACTAGTCCACTAATCAATCATATTAAGGCTTGTTTTATCATTTTTTTTTTTTTTTTTTTAATATATATTATATTATAAATATATTAGATGTATTGTTCCGTATTGCTTACTATAAATATTAGTGAACTAAGTGTTATAAATGAATATAATAACCTTCAAACAACCAATCAAATTGTAGAAAACAAATGCTTACGTGAAACTTTTGTTTACAAACAATGGACTAACGAAAACGATTCAATTATAGAAAGTACTTAAAATAGTGCTATACATACCCTTTCGAAAAATTTTGTACAAAAATTGTACAAAGATTTTATAAAAAACGATAGCTTATTTGTAATTTTTAAATTAGCTAATTTTGTCCTAAAAAATAAACATCTGGTTATGAGACACACCCTAAAATCCAATATAAATACCCTTGCATAGACTATTTCTTCTAACACAATTTAAAAAAATATGTTCAAGATAAATCCTTTAAGATCATAAATAAAAATTCAGCTCAGCTGTCAATTTTCTAATAAACACTTACTTTTTAGAGAAGAGAAGAAAAAATACAAACATTTACAAAGAGAAGTAGATAAAATGGCTGAATTAATGAAAGAAGATGATGATGAGAACGCTGATGAAGACGGTGAAGAAAAAGAAATTGATGAAGATGAAATTGAGGATGCAAGTATAGAAGAGGAAGAAGAAGAAAGTGAAACAGAAACAGAAAGTAGTAGTGAATCCGAGGAGGAAGAAAGTGAAAGTGAACCAGAAGATGCACCATTTGATAAAAGAAAAGATAACTACACATCACGTGTACGTCGATATGAAAACTGTTTAGCTGCATTAAAAAAAGGCAACTATTTGCTTAAAGCAAATATTGATCGATTGAAAGATGATATCAACAAACAAAGAGAAATGTCCTTACAATTACAGCAAGATTTAGATTCTGTTTTAAATGATTTGGGTTAAATAAGGATTATCATTTCAAGAATCTTTTGCTTGGCTTCATGTTTTAAAGCTTTAAAATGCTCAATTCTAAGTTAAATTACATCATGAAAACTCTAAACTTAATAACATTAAAAAAAAAAAAAAAGTACCAATGCTCAATTAAAATAAACAAAAAATAGCTAAATTTCACTAAAATATTATTGATCGGAAAGCTGGGGCTAAAATAAAAATTTGTGAGCAGGGATTTTGTCAAAACGTTCATTGCATGGAAGTTAAACAACATTTCAAAGCAGAATGTATGAATTCAAATTGGAGATTTAGATCTAAATATCTCGGTAATTCTTTCCTGATTACAAAATTTTTAAAATTGTTTACAAATTGATTAAAATAATTAGTTAAATCCAAAAATATCGGAATGATTTGTCAGTAGATTTACTGTCATACTTCACAGACACAGCCACCACAAAAACTTGAAGATGGGTTGGGTTATTGACCGAAAAGGTGGTATTAATGGAGTTTATTCAATTTTATTTTTATTCATTACTATTTAAACTAATCCTTGGAGCCTTAGGCTTTTATTGAAAAGTCATCTGAACATGGTCTGCATTCAAAAATGTATTTTATAATTGTATAAATAGTATATAAAACATTATTTATTTATTTCATCCATAAAGGAAACAAGTTTTTTTTTTCATTTTGCCACTATATAATTCGCCAAAAATTTTTTGCATCTACATCAGGTGTCGAATCATATTGAGACTCATAGGATAGGCATGAACGCTCCCCAAAAAATTTGTTTTGCATTATAATTAAAACCCGATAATAAATTGCATTTAAAAAGAAACTTTGTAACACTTGTAAGTTAGATAAAAAATAATTCATTATACCTAATTATGAAACATGATAAAAAAAAAAACTTTATTTTAAAAAAGATTAACACACAATAACTCATACGATAATTTATTTTAACTCATACTTTACGAGATTATATTGTGCATTGGAATTTGAAATTTATACATTTTAATTTGTATATTTTAAGTTTTCTTTGTAATTTGAATAATTAAAATTTATTAGAATTTTATAAGAAAATTTAAGGGTTTTTTATACATATCTCTAAATAGAAGTAATTAATGCTAAATACCAGCTGCAGTCATAAAAATAAGATATAAACTTAAAGTCCACATAATTTATGTAAAACTTTTTTAAGATATTTCAAAAATAGTTATTCTAAATAAATGTTTTAACAAAAATTGTAAAGTGGACTATTTTCGATTACTAAAGTGTTGTACACTTTGTACTAAATTTAATTTATTACAAAGTTTATTAAATTATAAAATATAATAGAAACACAAAAAATTTTTAAGCGGTTAATAATAATAAAATTATTAACCTCACAATTTTTGAAAAGTATGCATGAAACATAAAAATAACTAAATTTATAATTTTATAAATATTGTTGGCGAGTATTTCTAGTCATTCATAAAATGTCTTTTAATCTCATGTTTCTTTTGATATTGCGAGTTTTAACATGTTAAATATTTATATGTTGATATTTATTTATTTATAAATCATACTATACATATTAGGAAATAAAAAACATTTATTGAACCAAGTTTTAGAATTATATTTAATATATTTTTGTAAAACTTACCTGAATCCTTAAATAAGATAATTCAAAATGCCATAAATTTGTCACTGCATGTCAAAATTCTACGAGAAGTTTGTAAACAAAGTTTTTAAACTGACTCATAATATTCCGAGTCATCTTTTGGTGGAATTATAAACTAACATAAAGAAAGATGTCCAGTACACTTAGAATTTACGAGCGCCCATTTTTTTCAGATTTTATCGATAGAACCTGCAAAAATCCGCAGGTTTTTTGTGTTATACTTCCTTTTCAGTAATGATTGAAACGATATTCGATAAATATAATTTTTTCCTTTCACTAAAATTCGAGAATATTTCTTTTACATAATTAAATTGTCTCAATTGGAATGAACTATCATAGCAAATTCGTTTTTTCCCTTTCTAATAATTCAAATTTTGTTTGAAAAATAAAAAGCTGATTCAATTGTTTTAACAGATATTAAAAATATACGAGTAAAACAATGCATGTTATTAGAATATACATAAAAAATATTCAACAATCGAAATAGTATTATAAATGTCTCTAATTTTCTTGGATTTTGAAGTAAGCGTCTCAACTTACTGTTTAAATTATTTTTATGATATTTCAAAAATTGAAATAATAATTTAAATCGGCCCCAAAATATCATTAAATCGTAAATATTTCTAAGTGTTATTTGTGTTGAATTTTTTTAATACATGTGCTAGTTAATAGATATTTTTATTTAAATGTTAGCCTTTCGGTTTAATAGGCCGAAAAAGTAATCAATAACATTGTCCCTATACGTGTAATTCATTCGTTTCAAAAGAGTTCATCAAACTAAAATTTCTTAATTACGTGTGTTCATAGATATGCCGGTGCGTGTTACATATTCTGCTAAATTGGTATCTTATAAAAATTTTTGAAATTGAATCTGTTCAATGACAAGTAAGCAAAATGTTTAAATGTTTATTATTTGCTTAAAAACGGCTACAAAAATGTACAAAAAATATTTTTTTCGATGGCTTATCAACTATTTATTGAACATATTTAAATTACAAATTAAAAGCAATTAAATAATTTCGATTTAAATTATCCGTTAATTCTAGCATTTTTACGTTCATAGTATCGTTGAAGAGCATCGTCAAATACATCTCCAACAGTTCGTTTTTTCCAAATATCCACTTTCTGTTTTTTAACTACTGGAGGTTTAACATCATCGTTGGATGATTTCTTTTTACTTTCCGGTTCAAATTCCAATGGTGCATCGTTTTTAGATTTTTTACTTGGTTTTTCTTCCTTATCGGTATTTGATTCTTTCTTAATTTTCTCTTTGGCATGTGATTTCTTATCTTCTTTCTCACTATCAGTGGATTCAATACTGAAATCGGAATCGGCATCTAAATTAGATTGTAAATGGCGTTTCTGTTTTGAGTGATGATTTTCAGAATCTGAATTTTCTGAATCGGATTCATCGCGTTTCCTGTATTTTCTATCTTTAGTGGATTCTTTCTTGCTTTCCTTATTTGATTTATTATTCTCCGATCTTTTTTTATCGTTAGATTTTTCTTCTTCACTCTCTGAATGGTTGGAAGACCCTTTCTTTTTCTTTTCATTATCACTAGTATTGTCATCATCACTACCTTTTTTCATTTTCTGTTCATACAAATGTCTGTAAAAGCCTCCTAAATCTTCCTGTTTTGTTACGTCACCAATTTTTTCTAAATATTCCTCTCGTTTTTCCTGTTCTTCTAGCTCCCGCAATTCTTCTAACTTTTTCCGATAAGCTGATGTAACAAATTCCTCTTTATCTTTATAAGTATCACCTTCGGCAAGTCTATCTTTCTGCACTTGCCTTTCAACACGTAACTCATTCTCACGCTTTCTACGTGCTGCTGACTGTAATAATCTATTTATATACTTTGGCTTTTTATCAACATCTTTACGGGCGAGTTTGGATTCCTTTTTCTTTTCGTCCATTTCATCGTACACTTCATCATATTGATACACAGTAGGATCTTCTTCTAAAGCTTTTTTTTGAGCAAGTAAATCCTGTCGACGTATTACGTTTTGTTGGGCTGCAGTAGGCACATTTTTTTCGGCATCTTCACCTGAGTCACTATCCGATTCAAACACTTTAGGTTTTGATTCTGAATTTTTCCCAGGGGTAATTAAACCGTATCTAAAACAAAACAATTTGTTTAAAAATTTTGAAACGTAAATATAATTTATAGTCATATATAAACTTACTGTTTAGACATATTTTATATTTCCAATTTAAATAAGTTTAAAATAACGATATTTTTTAGGTTAGTATAATGCACTTAGAAAAACTTCAAAACGATTACGATATCGTGTTTTGATAATATAACTTTCTGATTTTATTGACTGTATTTCGTTTACAAGTTGTTTTAAATGCCCAGTCATAGATGTCAGTATATAAGTTCTTAAAACTACGATTCTTGCTTGAGTATTTTAGTTTATAGATGACACTAGCAGATTAGAATAAGACGCAATGAAAAAATTTATTAATTCAACAGACAGAATTCAAATACTTAGCAAAATACATTATTCGTGCGAAATCATATCAACATACCAATCTTAAATTTTACTCTCCCCTTCTGTTGCAGATAAAAAAAAAACGTAAAATTTTATTAACGCCACGGACCCTCTAGTTATACAGAAAAATTGTGAAGAATATAATTTAAATAATGAGTAAATAATCGATTCTAGATAATATTTTTTAAACGATTGTTCTCTGCCCTGATTGTTTTCGATAACTCCAAATCAAAGAAAATTCAAGTTTTTTTTTCAAGATTACCTAACATTTGGTAGAATATTGGCCGTACATAGATCTAAATACATATAGCAAATTTTTCTTATATTCAACGCCTTGTTTTCATTTGTATACAGCTAGGATGTCGCCAAAAAATGTATGATAGAATTATAACAAAAAATCTATTATACATTTCCAAAATTGTTTGTTTAGTTTTTGGAATATTTTGAGAAGTTATAATGATATAAACAATTTTTAAAAAACGTATTCCTATCAAAAATTTTATTTTCTACAAAAAAGTATTTAAAAAATAATTTTCCTCTGATTTCGAGTTATTTTAAACTAACTGAAAAAGGGACAATATAGGTGCATCCTCAATAACGCACCGTTAAAAGATCGTGGAATTTGTAATCATTAGGTGCCAAACTAATATATCAAATGCATGAACGCAATAGTTCCTTACTCAAAGCCATTTTAAATAGAGTATATAAACTTTTTTTTAAATGGTTTTTGAGTTATTTGAGAGTGAAAGTTGAAAGAAATATATTGTGCATTGCATTAGAAATTGTCTTGATTATAGATGTTTCTGTTTTGATTCTGACTACACCAGAGCAACTTATCTTAAAAAATTATTTTAACAGCTTTATCTATGAAGTTATTAGGAAACGATTTGGAGGGAAAACATTATACAAATAAGATATTTGAGGATTTAGTGCAAGTTATACATCAGATTGAAATAGAACGGATGTCTCTGAATTCGAGAATGAAATCTAATAAATTGTGAATGAAATAAAATAATCGTGACTCAAAAACCACTAAATTAACCATTAATTTACACATAAATGCCTAACTGGTATTGCTAGTAATATTAGTTATTTATCGGCCCCTCAAAATAAAACATACAATCTTGCATAACATACTTATAATAAACCCCCCTAATAATAAATATTATATATAATAATAATAATAATAATAATACGTAAGCAAGAAAAGTGTATTCAACCGAATATTGATACACATTTATTTATAAAATAAAGATTATTAAGAGGGCACTTCATTCACAATCTGCATAATATATAAATGCGAGACTCACTCACCGATATATCTTCAATATCTAGGAAGCATGAAGTTTGGACCAGGATTTTATCCATGATCTAAATAAATCTTATTTTGGCTTTCCAAATATATTATGCGCATACGAAATGATCAAAAATGAAAACAAAATATATTCAATGATGCCAAATATTAAAATGGGGATTATAATTTTAAAACTGAAATAAAAATTAATATTTCAATTTTGTTTAATCTTTTAATTAACGAATATATTTCAAAATATTCGATCCAAATTATATATTTTTTCTTCTCACAAACAAAGATATATCAATTTGCATGTTTTTAAACAACTACTGATGATTAACTTAATTTTAATTAATTAGTCACATTAAACAAAGAATTTATTATTTAATTTGGATTATAACTGATTAAATGATAATGAAAAATAATAGGGTAGATGCAATAAAAAAAATTTGCTATTTTACCTATCAAAATGTGAAACTAGGTTCAATATCAAGCAAAATTCGAAAATTAAATTAAAATTGATTTAAAAACGAATAAGTGATAACCTCTTAAAGATTGTTTTCCACCTTTTTCTTGCAAAAAAAGTTTTATGCGTAATTCTGCAATAAGGGGTCTTTTTCAATAGAAAAATTTTTGAAATCTAGTTAATGCAATAAATATATATATCACATTTTTATTCACAATCAACTCATTTGTGCATACTAATAACATAATTTATATTAAATTTTGAAAGAAAGTATATATAAGTGCCATGGACAATGAAGGGACCTTTTATCGTAGAATGAGCCTTATGTATAATCACTATGGTGATGAACATATATGGCGTCATTCATGCAAACCTTCATCTTTGTTTAATTAAGAATTTTGTACGTCAATATTTTGGCTATTTTTTAAAATTTAAAAAGAGTAACATCACATACATGTTTGTGAAGTAAAAACTGAGTTCATATGAGGCGTATGATATAACAACTGACTTACGAAACATCCATATATCATATATGTATGTAATATAATAATAAAGAAAAGTATTTTCATCAAATGAAATATCTGTGTAATGTCCCTTGAAGAAATCTAGATTAACTGTAGAGTTTAAGTCAACGTCAAAATAGTGGAAAAGATATTTCAAATGAGAAATTTCAAACATTTTTATACAATAGGAGAAGAATGTAAATATACATATACAAATGTGAATGTACTGTGTTTTAGTATTGTGTGCAGTGTACCTACTGGATAAAACTATTAAATAAATGTAACACAAATATTACATTTATGCATTTATCCAGACGAACAAGCACCAGGAATATTATTTGGTACCGTACATGAGATTTATAAAATGTATTAATCATAATCATAAAACGAAAAAAAAGAAAGAAGACAATATTTTTATGCTATGAGCAATGATTCAAAGAAACGGTGGGGAATTATTAGGGTCGTTCAGAATTTTTTAGTAAGGGAATAGAAAACAACAATTTCCAACCTACAGCAATATTTCTCATCTACGCTTTTTTGAAAACGTATGGAATTGACTTTTTTCCCATAATCTGAAATGGATTAAATAAGGAAGATGCAATACAAACAATTTGCTATTTTACCCATCAAAATATAAAACTAGGCTCAATATCAAACGAAATTCGAAATTTAAATTACAATTGATTCAAAAATGAATAAGTTTATTATCGAACTCTTTCTTGCAAAAAATGTTTTATAAATAATTCTACCATAAGCTGTCATTTTCTATAGAAAAATCGGCTCGATTACGATATCCGTGGCGCCTTGATTTCCTAATGGATTTTTGTAAAACAAGCCAAAATAAGATGAAAATGAAAACTACCAATTTTCGAGTTTTCGCCTATTTTCCGAGTTATCCATGGCTAGTTTCATCACAGGTTGAACGTAGAGTCCAAAAACCAACTTGACCCGTGCAAACTATACCCCACAAATCCATAGGTTAATAACAGTCGAAAATGCCGTACATGTATTTTTAATAGCTGTATTAAATATACAAGTGTTGATTTTTTTTAAACGAATTAAATTTCGGTATTTGAGCTTGAATTGTGTTTAAATTATAGTTATTTAACAAAAAATAATAATTAAATCTTGTAAAATGTTTTAAATTGTGGTATTTATGTGACATAAACACAACAATTTCTAAGAAAAGTGTCGATAACTCGAAAAATTGGCGAAGTTGGTATTCTTCATTTTCGTCTTATTTTGGCTTATTTTGGCTTTTTTTTTTTAAGATTTAAAAAAAATAAGTTAAAATTCATGTTCGTGAAGTAAAACGCTTCAATTGAAGTGATAAAAAATTTTGTGCATCTTGCCAATTGTATATAGCAAAAGTCAAACAAGAATTATTGGATAATTACAAAATATGACGTTTAATTGTAGTTATTGTGTTGAAAATTGTAAGAAAATCGAAGACATTGTATTTCTAATTAAAAAAAGGAAAAGGAATTCTAAATATTTATTTTTTATGAATATATTTTCCATGTTAAATCATATTCCATCTATAGACTTATTCATAGACTTATTGATACAGTAGTATTTTGAAACCATAACAAAGAGAAACCATAGATAAAAATAGAAAATTATGTTAACTTTTAACTTTCATTTACAGCTACTATCGAACATTCACATTATTTAGAAAATAGTAGTTCTAAATAATAGTATAGTTCTATTAAGATAACCAAATGTAAACAAATAAACAATACAGAACATATTTCGAAATCATAAAATCCTTATCTTATAGATATTCTGTGCGTAAACATTTAGTGTTCGAATAAAATATAAACAGTTACTAAAATGATAACAGATGTGTAAAATTATTGTTATTTTAAATAAACGATCTAGTAGTGTACGTATGTAACGTTTGAATAGTGAAAGAGATGTATGACGGATCCCAAGGGTCCAGTTGAACTGACGATTTAAAGGGCTCACCTAAACTAACTCACTGTTTCTACCCTCTGATATGAAGCGACTTTTTATACATTATGTTCATAATATAACCCGATATAACTATTTTTACCTCCGTCTATACATAGAAAGTTGACCTCTGATTTCGTTTGAGGTATTCTCTATTTCTTCGAATGGTATGACGCTAAATAACGGATGAAAATATAAACAATTGTAATTTTTTAGATTGAAATAAAAAATACAATGATGATAGGGGAGTCCAAGAGGGAGTTTTTAGATTAACTAACAAATGTTAGATTAAGATATGGCCGGAGATATACTTGTGCAATAGAAAAATGCAACGACCTGAATCTCCCACGCGTACTTAAAATTATATAATACACTAATTTTATGGTGTATTTTATTATTTTTTCAGTTTAAAATGAATGCTTAAGATAGATAAATAAAATTAATTCTATTACACAACTCAACACAACACAACCACCGAGTATTTAATGTTTTTAAATAGGTAAAAAAAAGTCACATTTCTTGGTTCCACAAGTATACCTTACACCATGATGATTACCACCACTTAATCTTTGCGAGTGTAGGGCACCCATCAGAATAGTCAATAAAATTGATAGTTGAATATACTTCAGCACGCCAAATTACGGTATGGTTGGTTAATTACATGCCGAAAAGCGTAGAGACATTTTAATAATTTGATGATTGCGAAAAAATGCAGTAAAAATATCCGGAATTGTTTTATTATTAATTTGAATATTATAAAAATCATTAAAAGAATTAGATCTCACAAAATCAAAACGAATTTTAAACAAGTAGAGTTAATAACTAATGGTGTTAATTGTTTAAATGCCCGACATTTTTGATTGAGTATCAATGTTTCAACTATTTTTACTTATTAGCATTAATAAAATTCATTCAATACTTAGTCCATACCTAAAGTCATAAACACATAAATAATAATAATAAGTATAAATTATTAGCTAAATTTGACAGTTAAGTATTTATTAGCTAATAAACGAAAAAATGTTTCAAATAAAAGTTGTTTGTTTTCAAAAACTTACATTTTTTATATTTCAATTTATATCTTTATTTTACGTTTTCAAAGTTGGACCATAAATGCATTGGATCGAATGAACTGATTTTGCTCTTTCACGAAGTTAACTGGCTTTTTAAGTCTAGAAAATTTCAGTTCGCTATCTCTATTCTTTCTTGATTTACCTTGATGACGGGTGGTCAGATCGACAGACATACGGGCGGACAAAAATTTAAAATATATCTTTTTTCATTTTTCAAAATGTTTAGTAACTGAAGCGATTTATTTCTTGTACATAGAGGTAGCATGGTATTCCAATTTTTATGTATACAATGTTCAAAAAAACTATACATATAAAATGATGTTTGGCAATCGTAATATTACATTGCATATGTGTGGACATTGATGAATTGCTATGTTTAGTAAATACTGTTTAATTATTTAGAACAAATTTGTTATGTTTTAAATGTTGTTTTTCGAAATCTAATGATAAAAGTCATGAACCCCTCTTTTCGTTTGTTTTTGTTTGTGGTATATCGGGAGTTTTGTTTTAGAAGTTGAATAATAAAATAAACTTAAAAATTAATTAATGGTATTTTAATGTAATTCTTCAATAATTGATAATAGAATATATAGGTTTTTTGGTCTTTATACATATTTAAAAAATCATTTGCGTTTACCGACCAAAAATCCAAAGATTGTTTTCATTATAAACACAAGAACCATTTAGTAAATAAATAATAAAAGATTTGGAAAAGTCAAAGAACTTTTTTTAAAATGCTTGAGAAAATGTATATTTTTTTATGGATGTTCTTTATATCAAAATTAAGCGAGTTATGATAATAACAGAATTAGAATCTGTTTATTTTCTGTACGATAAAAATTGAGTAAGACATGCCCGTTTCAAGTTTTCATATATTCACAAATAATAACGTTTTCAGGCCCTTTCATCTGTAAATTAAAAAAAAAAAAAATAAGAACATAAAAGATAGTTTACATCAGTAACTTTTAAACGGGTGTATGGATCAACTCCAAAAACTAATCAGATCTTAGCCTTGATAAACAACGTCGATCACCAACAATTCGGTTAAAATCGGTTTATTCGTTTGAGAGATATCGTAAACGAAAATTTCATATAAAATTGTGTTTTTTACAAAACTTCGACATTTCTTTTCGGATCGTTTTTGATGAAATAGAATAATTATTAAAGCTCTAAAAACCGCGTCGATCGCCCCCAAAAACGTAAGAATCGGTTGATTGGCTCGAGAGATATCGTTAACGAAATATTCGGTAACAAGTGTTTTTTTAACATCAAAGCTCAAAAACCCAATAGCTCAAAAACATTGTAATATGTTAAATTTTAAGTGCTTAGGTATGAAATTAGCGGGAAGTTTCAGGGATTGCCTTTAGGGTGAACCATTTTTTAAATTTTTTTATTAAATTTTTTCTTAATTTGAATAATGTTAAGCGGATACAAGAAACGTATGTATGTCAGCGAATAAATCGAATACTAAAAATTTGATTGACATAACTAGCGTTTTCGTAACAAAAATATTCACTGTTTACTCCCAGCAAGAAATATTATCAAGTTGATTCACAGGGTGCATAAGTACGGAGCTTGATGATATAAAATATGTTACATAACATGGAAATCATAAGTTCATCGATTGTTTTAAACAGAAAGAAAAACATGCCAGATTTCTCCTAAGCCTTCGTTGATGATATCCCTCGACATTATCGACAACATTGGTAAAATCTGGAACCAGACATGACACTCAGCGCATACTGTTCGTGTTTACTTTTCAGAGAAAGCTCTGATTTTTTATTAAACAGGTATAGAAAAAGAAACGCGTATTAAATAATTTTTATTGAGCAATAAAAAATCGACTTATGACGCCTAAGTTGATTTTTACGCCAAAATTTATCCATTTTTATACTCGGAATACATAGTATATGTCAGAGTATACTAATTTTAGTCTTACGTTTGTAATGCTGGAAAATATTGACCGCACAAATAAAATTATGGTATTGGTGTTCATAGAATCATCTAGTTAGTACATTTCCACATGCCCATCTGCCTGTCTGTCAGTCATAAAGGTAGCTCAAATATGAAAAGAGATAGCAAGGATATTTTGGTGACGTATTTCGGACATCAAGACAGAGTTAAAGTTCGTAAATGAGCGAAATAGGTTTATTGGGTTTAATGGCCCCCCAGAACTTAACATTTGAACCATAAAAGATTTAACATTCAAGAACAAAAATTTTTGTTTTTTTAAATCTTCGTTTGAAATATTTTTTTGTAAAATGCTTAGCTCCAAAAACTTCAAATATTGATATTCAACCATATATCGAGTGTCTAACAAATTAACTCTGTTAGTTGTTATATTCCTTTGTTTATAATTGACTTGTAAGAAAATGAAATTGTTAATAAAAATATTACTAGAATATACTGTAAATGAGTGGTTAAATATCAAACACAAACATCTGTCTTAAAAAAACCAAATTTTGTTTGAGATTGTTTCTTATTACATTTTTTTGTACTCTTTCCAATGGTGTTTATATTTACTTTTTGTTTTAAACAATTCCTACCATTGCTGTCCTTATCAAAACGGGACCTTTAAACAGCCAATAAAAACTCAACATAAATCATATTTTGACCAATTACTACTTTAGTAACAAAGTAATAAATCCATCATATTATAACAAATGTCAGCTATAAACATTAAAACGGCATTTTCCCAATTTTTTCTAAATGCCCGTCTTTGATATTAGGCCTCTAAATATTTTTCCGCAATTTTTTCTATGAAGTTGAATATTTAGTGTGTAATAATGTTACATATTTAAATTATACACTACATACTTTGTATATAATATGTTAAAATGATGTGGGGTGCGTTATATACGCTGCGGGGTCTGTTATCAACACATGTCAGCTTGTTTAGATAGATATAACAACATACATATAACAACAACATACAACATACTTGGTATATTACATATTTTATAATCGTTTTTCTATAGCCCAATACACATTAAAGAGGGTACTACAAGTTATTGTTACAATATAATATGTGATATTTCAGAATATGCTGCTCAAAGTTGAGAGTCTCTTCAGTTAACCATATTATTGTCATCAATTGCTTTTTATTTTGGTTCTATAAACTCCCTTTTAGAAATTTTTTTCTATTAATAATTTTTTTCAAAAGTTTATATACCTACTATTTTTTTATTACTCAAAGGAGATAATTTAATTATTGATGAAATTCATTTTATTTTGTTGGATATTTTTATGCAGCTCTTAAAATTGGTATATTTGAAGTAGTATCTTCAATATTAGGAAATTAAGAAGTTTTTCAACTGTCGAAAATATTGGTTTTAATGTCGTTATTTCATTTATTATCGATAAAATATTACATAAATGGCGTATCAACGAAACAAAATCCGTTCAAGTAACATTTACTTTGATAAAAGAAACCTGTCCGGCTGTTACAATAAACCGGGTTACTTTTTCACAAGCAAATGAACAAAATGAATGACTTACATGGCATAAACATACTTGGCTAAAGAGAAAAATGGTAGACTTAAAATTTTCTATATTGTACTTACTTTTGTGACAAAGTTCTAAGTTATCTTTAGGCAATTACGTGCTAGTGCTATAAAACAGTTCCGAAACTGGTGTGGACTTATGGCATTCAACTATGGGGAAATGCAAGTAACAGTAATATAGAAATTCTAATTTCAATCAAAAATTTTATGAACAATAAGTGAATCCTCGTGGTATGTGCGTAATGACGATATTCACAGGAGTATAGAAATGTTCATAGTGCGTGAGGAAATTTCACGTTTCGGTGACAGATACTTAAATCTCAAAAGGCATCCAAACATTGAGGTGATAAATGTTTTAAACAATAGTGATAGTGTAAATAGACTAAACAGACAAAATGCTCTTGACTTAAAATTAAGATTTATTTGAACATTTCATAGTTATAGATTAATAACTTTTAGTTATAGATTAAGTAAATACACATATGCTTTTAGTATTATATGAATAAGTTGACTATCAGTGATTAGGTCACCGTTCAATTTCGCATATTAGTCATTTGATCTATTTATAGTTCTTTTAAGCACTGATAATAGACACTAGGTATCAAAAAAAATCGTAATTCATAGTAGAATCGACATTTAAAAAAATGATCATAGCTTAAATTTGAATGCAATATAATAGCTTTGTATGCATTTGGGAAATAATTTATACAGCTTGATTTACAGCGATTTCTCAAGAATGTTTTCATTGCTACCTGTTGTTTTTTACATCTTCTTGATCAAATGAATATAAAATTATCCTCATGTGCATTTAAAAATGTACAATACAAAGTAAATTATAAATTTTTACCTATATAGATTTTGAAGCCCAATAAAACGATAAATAATCTCTGTAAAGATTAAAATTGTATTTTCCTTGTTTAACTAAAATAATTAACGGTTATAATTAAAAAACTGGAAATGTCCTTATTAAAGAAGATTTTATAAAAATTATTACCATAATTTAATGCGAAAAATTTACTTTTGAATTTTTGTGTTAGAAAACATGAACATAAAGTTCCACAAATAGGTAGTGTTTCAAGAGATTGAAATAAGTAAATCCAAAATTGAGAAATTTTTAGCGTCATAGGCATATAATATTTATAATAATTTTTTAGTTTGACTTTTTGAATTATTTTAAATGGTAACAACTTACATGAAAATTTGTTTAAATAAATCGACTTATTGTCGATAAATGTATACGTAGTCTATTGAACATTTATGTATATGAGATGTTGTGTACAATCTGGTCCAAAAGTTTGTTCCAATTTACAAAATATTTATACACAATATCGACTTTGTGGAGCCTGCTGAGCAATTTTCATTTTTATCTACTTGGCATTCTGCCTGAAGTTAACCATTCTGTTTTTTGATTTGTTTTACGGTTTATCTGGCGATTGGTCGTTCGATCTATTGGTTAAAATCATTAAGAAAATCAGCAAAGCTCCAAAAATACTAAACGGATATTTAGAAATTTTTGGTAAAACTTATTAAAAGTGTTCAATATGGCTCGATTTTATAATGATATCACATATCATTGCTTGCTCTTCGGAGTTACAACACCCAATTTTGAATGTACGTGCATGACACTTCTCATAGAATCACTCAATAAATTTTTTTTTTGTATGAGAGAGATGGAAAACAATCTTTAAGAGTTTATATCTTATTCGTTTTTTAATTACTTTTAATATAATTTTTGAATTTTGTTTAGAATTGAGTTTAGTTTTACATTTTGATCGGTAAAATAGCAAATTTATTGAATCTTCCCTATTGTAGCCATCTATAGAATCTAGGATATCAAGCTATTTAAAATTTAATTTATGCATTTTCATGACTCGATACCTCGATTACCCTATAGTATCACTAATAATAATACGCAACTGCTGAAAACATAATAAAAATTTTTAAATATATTTTTTATACAATAAATTGATCAATATTGAATGGGAATCAAATATTTATAATTGAAAATTAATTTCTCTCTTTTACTATTATAAAATACATTTCTCCCGCATATACTTAACTAACTATATCCATTATTATAAAGTTTTGTTATGATAATAATTTCTCGATCAATTGTTGCTTTATCATAATAATAATAATAATAATATTATGTAAAATTGTTACGAATATATTCAAAACATGTCTAGAAGGCATTTCTGAATCACTTACGGAGTTACACCCCTTCATTGGCAAACAAGCGGTAAAACATACATATACGAGTACAACCAACGAAATATTATTATATAGAAACACGTTCCTTCTAACAGAATACATTCAGTCAGTGAAATTTCTATATAAGAATATATATGTAGACATTATTTTATATGTAATGTAAAATTATTTGATTTGATATTTAAAATATAGATTCACCAGTTTTAGAGTTTTACAAAATAATTTAAAAAAAATTTACTTACAAATACGAAACTAGAAAATGTTATTGTCTGGAATTAAATGAAGTCATGTTCAGCGGATAGTGGTGGATGCATGTCACCTTACGGTAGTATAAGGTGAATTGTAGAGGGTTTTAGTCGGTTGCAATTTATTTTTATATTTTAAA
This sequence comes from Chrysopa pallens, assembly GCA_020423425.1. Taxonomy (NCBI): domain Eukaryota; kingdom Metazoa; phylum Arthropoda; class Insecta; order Neuroptera; family Chrysopidae; genus Chrysopa; species Chrysopa pallens. Next base: position 34,762,959 of record CM035595.1, on the reverse strand, counting down.
TATTTCAGAGACCAATAATTGTTATTTTTAATTGGAACCGAATTTCTTCCCTCCATACTTATCGTAAAAATTGAAAGAACCGATAATTGAGACATAATAAAATTTACATTTCAAAAATCCATTAAGATTGTTCAATTTTGTACAATTTATAGTTGTCAGGTGATCGGAATAAGTCTGACATAATTGTGCATGTGTAAGTCCCATTATTCTGCGTCAAGGTATTTTCGATTATTATCCAGGAACCCCAGATCATGATCATACAGCTTCTCTAAGCGACGTACATGAATTTTTTTACAGGAAGCATTTTTTAACTTGTTCTAAGTTCCTATATATTTAGTATTTTTGCCAACTGATGTTCGACAGTTCTGGGATAGTTCATAACTGAACTCCCTTTACGGTGGGAATCAAATCAAAATAGCCATTTTATTCTTTTAATTTGTAGAACGATAGGGTTAAAGAGATTGCCTACCATTGGCGATCACATAAGGCCAGAAAATTCTATGAATGTAATGGAGACATCAATTTTCAAAGCTTATAAAACCATAAAATTATTGCTTTTTAAATTATACGTTACTTGTATCATTGATTCACATTTAAAGCACTAATTGCTTTGAAATAAATATCCCAACTATAAGAAAACCAAGAAGAAGGGTTATCTTGTTCAGACCATGGTGAAGGATGTATTCCACGTACTGTAATATAAGGTGGATTGTGACTACGGCTATCCTCTGAACATGACTTTATCTAGTTCCGTAAAATAATATTTTATTGTTTCGTATTGGTAATTTCAAATTTATATTATTTAAAGTGTGCGATTTACGAGAACTCTATTGGTCAGTATAGATAAACGCCATAGAACATAGACGCGAAATATAAGTTAAGTCACCTACTACATGGTTATAAATGTTATGTAGTGATTAATAAATAAATGAAAATGTAATAATTGGAATAAATAATTAATTAAATAGACCATGCAATAATTATTTGCATAATGAGCTCCTTAAGTATCTATCTATTAATTCTAACAATACAAGTGACAGAGAATACAGTTAACATGTGAATTGTTACATCCAACAAATTGTCGGGGTCTCAAATTTGTTATTATTCTAATGTGTCATGTGGGGTATTAAATGAAAGAGTCCAATTAGTACATTTATAAAATATGTACATTAATAGCATTCAATTAATCCCAAATATTTTAAATAAAAAACTAAATCCTCCTACGGCAATGTGCTCTTAAAAGTACGAAACAACAAAATATTCTTATCCGAAATGTGATAACTTGATGTCCAGAAGATAACCCTGGTCGAATGCCGAAAGAATTGTTTGTGCTAAACAATGCATATTAGAGGTGACTTCTGACATGCGACCACGTCTATCCACAGGACATCACATTATCAATTTCGGATAATAATAATTTCTAGTTTTATAATTTTAAGAGCACGGCAATGTACATTCTTTTAAACTTATTTTTTTATTTAAATGTAAATCTAGATATTTTCATGTATACTCAATGTTTTTAAAGTATTTGAAATCAACCACTGTATACTACAACCACTCCACTTTCTTCAAGTTTTCATCTCTTCTATAAAATCTACCCTAACCCAACAAATACCTACCTCAGAATCCTCAAGCCAGCTCAGTCATGATACTGTTGGATTTTGAATTTAAATCCTCTATAGCTGTATGGATCAGAGTTTGTGTGTCCCTCTTTTATTTTCATTTTGTTTTATGTATATACATATAATATATATATATATATATATATATATATATATATATATATATATATATATATATATATATATATATATATATATATATATATATATATATATATATTCTTGTAATGCATACTATATAAATATATGCTTACGAGAAAATATATATCTATTTTTGTCTTTCATATACTTTTTGTCAATTCATTCTGTTTTTGTTTATGAAAATTAATTTTCATCTGCTTTAAAGAATTTATAATTTTTGAATTCAATTTTCTGAGATAATAAACGTTAGGAAAATAATTATACAATGCAATGGTTTGTTCATTATTTTGAAAAATCAAATCCGTTTTAAAACATATATTAGATTTCTAAATCCTTCTTAATATCTGGTTAAATTTTTATATAAGAAATACTCATTTCAAGTATTATTCTACTATCACATTATGAATTAATTTATAGTCAATTATTAGTTAGATTGTCTTTAGAAAAATATCTTACTAGTTTTCTGACACTTTTACCAAATTATCGAAGTATATATGAAGTGACCAAATGAGTGACGAATTTTTTTAAATTAAAGTGATTTTGGAGAAAGGACAAAAATATTAAATTATTACAAAATTTCAGTTTTTACTTTTGAGTTTCATATTGGAACTAACGAAATTAAAAGTGACATTTTGTTAAAAAATTAAAAGGTTGTAGGTATTCATATAAAACCATACAAAGACACAAGCGATGACATTATTTGAATGTCGCCCGGTCGCAATACTTGGTAACATCTTACAATTAACATATAGGAGCTCTATAAAAGCGTTTTTTATACTTTTTACCAATAACACATCCTGAAAGTAAGCCTAAAATTGAAAAAGATACGTGAAAATTACTACTCTTCAACAATTTAATATTTTATTCCACAAATATTTTGATTATTTTTGTTGCATGAGAATTAACAGGCAAATCAAGGACTGACAAGTTCATCCATGGTTATTTGGATAATTTACATTGTATATTTAACTAAATTTTTATCAAACTAACCACTCAAGGCTATATTCCTTGAATATTATTAAAGAAAACTCCAAGATTTTTTGAATAAATTTCTATTTTTTCAGCCTCCTTTTTGTTCCTGTTTGTGAAGAATTAATGAATAGCTCCCACGTTTTTAAACGAAAAACACACATTTTGAATAACGAATAATCAAAAAAGTATTGACTTTTTGAAAAAACTTTAAGGTACACTTTTAGTTAATTTTTTTTCAAAAGTGTTTTTTTATCGATTTCTGTGGTTACTTTTTTGTTGAAATTTCTATCACTTTGAAGGTGTGGTACCATAACCCTTTTTAAACTATAAATGTGGAAGCATTTCTAATTACCTACATGTAAGAAAAATTAAATCAAAATCAGAATAGATTTGATCTGTTCCGAAATAATGCACATTTTTTGTTGAACCTTTTACCATTAATACTGAATACAATCACTGCTCTAAAATAGCACATTATAAAAAAATAAACAAACTCCGTTTATCGGAGTATTTCAAGATTATTCGAGTGTTCCATCTCACAAATAAGTAATTGTATGATAAACAAATAATTTGATATTTGAAAAATGCTAAAATAAATCACTACGATACGAACTTCATATCATGTTTAGAGAAATTTTTATCAATGACTTACTTCATCCATACATTCAGTTTATTATATATGAAAAATGTAAATCTATATTTTATATGAATTACCGACTTGAGAATGAAATTCTCTGATGAATTGGTTGGTATACTAGAAAAATAACACAATATAGATAAACAAATACAGAAATGGATGTGTGTGATTGCTCACCTCTATAGTGGTGAGACAACATCTGGTTAATATTATCACTTGAATGGAGGATGTATATGGTTTTGTTTATAAACAATTTAAATGCACAGGACTGTCGCGAAAAGTTGAAGTCAATTCTACTGTTGTTCATGTGACTGATTTGAGTTGGTTTACATATTAATTTTTAGTTAAAATAATTACTAGGGTAATTTTTTATTTAAGCATATTTAACGCATGCTGCAACAGTTTTTAGGACATGTATTAATGGGGATTGAAACATATTACTGAAGCACCCTCGATTGTGTAAGATTCTTTCAATTTTTTCGCCCAAATAACTCAAAAAATACTTATCCAAATGTTTTGGTATTTGGTATATACAATATTGACGTTTTTAACTAATTATAAACGTTGTACTTAAAAACGTTTTTAATCGAATTTTGATGTTTAGACTTAGTAATTTTTTTTAAAATAAAAACTCTTCGACAAGCAATAAGTTTTCATATCAATATTTTGAATACCAAATTTTAAAGTATTTTTTGAGCAACTAAGGCGAGGAAATTATATGTTTTACAATACATATTAATTAGATATTACATGTAATTTAAGTTAACAGCTTGCTAGGAGCACATCTTTATGTCAATAACAGCTGTGGATAGTCGCTCTTAAAAAATAGTTTGAAAAAATTAAACTATTTAATTGCAAAACCGAAATAAGATTAGTACTTTTTAAGGACGAATATTGTTTTTAGAGCCTAACCTAAAAACAATAAAGATGTGCAAAAGGAACCACTTTTTAAACGCTTCGTATTAACTTCCGCTGTATCGTTGACCTCCAGTTAATGATAAGTTAACCCTTGGAACGACTTCGGGCTTCGATCTCAGTGCTTGCTTCACTCACAAAGTAAGAAAGACTCTTAAATGTTGAAGGGCTATGTTGGAAAATATCGTCGTGTATAAAATTTTCGTAGATAAAGTACAATTCTTAGACATAGAATTATTAGTGGTTCTCAAATGAAATAGCCCAAATATTACAAGCCCAAACATGACCTAATATCTCAAAATCCTGATAATCTCAGGTCAATTTGCAAGTACCTATGTTTAGAATAGTTTAATTTCAATTTGACTATTTTTGATTATAAGTAAGTTTTTTTATTGTTTAGGATTAGTTTTGGAAATTTTCAAATTCTTATAGGACTTCTGTATTCGATTACCATTCAGGGTATATTTAGGTTAAAGTCTTAATGATTGTCTTTACATGTTTTGTTAAAATATGTGTTTGTAAATATTTAAATTTTGCTATTTTTGCCTTCAAAAATAAAGACAATATAAAAATATGAAATGGTCAATTAGAAAATAGCAATACAATGCGAAATCTAGGAAATCGCAAACTTGCTTTGACTTTTCGAAGAGACAGTTACACTCATATTATTTCATACGATAGGAAACGAATGCAGTCGTAATTACATTTCTAACAAATGTTGAAATTCGAGATATTCTTTCAGCAGACTGGCGTATATCTTAATCTAGTAGACAAGAAGAAGATTTTCTAAAAAGATTTTTACAGAAATCAGTGAATACTTCTCCTATTGAAGATGATGTTCATATCATCAATTCATTTTGAACAGAATATAAAGCTACCATGCATCTATCGTTAGAGTGAAGTGGAGCATCCCATAATCATCATCATCGTCATCGTCATCACGATCAACACCACTTGTTTGTGTGAGTGAGTGTGGCATGGAAAGCAAACGAAATAACCAAACATAAGCATGGTCGGGAGGCATAAGCATGATACGTTGACGATATATACGTATTACGTTGTATTGGATACGATACGACGAGTGTTAAGTTATGTAAATACGGTATAGAAAACTAGAACATATCCAGAAAACATCCAAGTCAAATTGTGTTCAAGAAGATGTCTTTATGAAGATCTTTTTAAGATGACTCATGATGATGGCATAATGATTTCTTTTCAAGAACTCTTAATTAAAAGTTTTTTAAGCAGTCTTTTTCTCAACTTCGTAAGAAATCCATGTTTTGAGTTATTTAAGAAAGTTTTTTTTTCCGATTTTTGTAATAAGTCAAAAAAATCAATTCTGGAAACCAACTATCTTTAATTTGTCTCATGTGAGTTTCACTCAAATTATACTATTTCTGAATAATAACCTAAATTGAATTGCGTTTTTTGTTTTAATTCTCTTAGTTATTTATTTAAAATTATTTGACTATTTTAATAAGAATATAAGTTTATATCCTTTACGGAGTCTTAACTTGTTCATAAAGTAACTCATTCGATGACTAAACGTTTTTATTTGATGATGATTTCTCTAGAAAAGTCCAAATCATAAATAAAAAGTTCATTTTTAAGTGTTCTTCCAGAAGGAATATTGAGTTTTATTATCCTGAAAAGCTGAATGTATGGATAAATGATTAATATCGTCACTGTGCTTTTAGTATATTATCAAGAGTTAATGCTGTTCAATGGATGTGCCATGATACTTTATCAATCTAATGATGTAAAAATTAATGGATGGTTTATTATTTTTACTGAAAATTTAACACTTTTTAATAACATATTTTAAAATAAAACTTTATATTTCTATGTATTTAAAACTACGCCTTGCAAAGACAGAAAAATTAAAATAATTTGTTCCAACATAATAATAATAATAATAATAAATACAGAAGAAACAGAAGAAACAATATAAATCATTATAGTTACAGTAATTATTACAATAAATTTTCAATTTTTCATCAAAAAAATATATATAATGAAATTTAGGTACCCTAAAATGTAAAGCCCGTGTCAGGGTTACCAGCAATCAATACCTTTCACTTTCTTTTCTATGACTTTTAAAATATTTTTAGTAAAATTGATCTTGACGCATTATCTTATATACGCGTTATATATATATTATATAACGCTTGATTAAAACATTCCGCTTTAAAATATCACCGAAAGTCTTTTTCGTTCTAAACATTTCAGAAAATTAGAGCCGAATTCTGTTTGAACTGATTGTTGAAATATGCATATCAAAATGCTATTATATTAATTGTATAAATATACGTTTCGTTTTGAATGTTGCCATTCAATGTTTCTGCTTTGTGTATAGTTCAGTTTTATGATTTTAAATTTTCCAAATACTTGGCCATAAATGTAAACACATATTATGCTTGCGGTTAACAATAGATATATAAAACAGTATACACTAGTTTTCTATCTCGTGTGTATGTAGCTTTACATTATATAGTAACGTCGAAATGATGATAGAAAGAGATAGGATAAATATAGAAGATAGAAGATTGCCTTGTTATACTCCCTAAACAACCCTCAATGTGTCCCCACCCGCTTACACATATCATGCATTTAAATAGCCTCATTAATTGTCTAGTTTTCAGACCAACAATATTCGTAACGTTATATGTGTACTGTATATATACTTTTCTGTATATATAT